>OY829915.1:71494248-72893176 GCA_963691935.1 Nephrotoma guestfalica | reverse complement strand
TATTTCCATACCTTGAAATTTGCTTGTAAAGTTGCTGAAATTTTCGTGTTTTCGATAAAGGTACAGAACGTACTTTTAAGCTGGATTCAGTACTCTGATCCTCATCGATTCAGCATTTTTGATTTGTTGCCAATATCATCCCTGGTACAGCCCCTCTCGCAATCCGTAGTACTGGTGTGAGGTAGCAATAGAATGTCGAATATTTATCCAGGAGATAAAATGTTTTTGGATGCCCAAACTATAAATGGCCCGTTTAGCCCTGAATTTAAAAATTATTTTTATCAAAATTATCGTTTTCAACTATGGTCGATTTTGGTGAGTCTGCATGTAACGGAATACCCGCTACATCAGTGCTAGTTATCGTGATTAGGGGAGATTTATCTAAATGGAAGCAAGCTGTGGCTTTTTTTGTAAATAATAGTTGTTCAAATGGAGATTTAGCGTGGATCGTTAATACTTCCTTACTTTCGATGAATTATTTTATATGATGAATTAATCATCCCTGCATGGCAAGACGGCGTCTAGAACAGCGTATGTAAGCTCACAATTTCAAAAACAATTTTTAAATTATGCCCTTTTTTGAAAAAGCTAACAGTAACCAATAGAAATGGACAAAACATTTCAAATAAAATTAAATGTCTAAGTCTATCTTCTTTTGAAGATCTACAATCAGTAGAATACAAGTTTCTTTTCAATAGGCATCTTAATCACGATTGCTTAGAAATTGTTTTTGGGAAAACTCGTCAACAAGGTAGGAATTCTTCCAATCCAACCCCCATTCAATTTTTTAGAGCATTTAAAAGCAATTTTAGTTCTCAATTTCTAAATGTTTCACATTTTGGAAATTGTGAGGTCTTAAGAGTTTGCCGATCTGTTAGCCAACATTACTCCGAATAAAAATCCATGTGTCACTGCAAATTCTCGAGATATTAGTAATTTTACCTGGCCTTCGGTTAGTAGCAACCATAAACTTTTCTCTATATCCGATTCCAATGCATTAGCATATTTTTCAGGCTTTGTTTTCAACAAGTACATGGAGATCCACAAATGTAACCTTTGTCGGTCACGAATAACGTTAGAAATAACTGGCCAAAATAGATTTGTCCATTTCAAAGCATATTCGAACGAAAGCTGATCGTTTGGTACCTTATTACACTATAGTAGTCTAGTACCTTATTACACTACCATCTTAAGTACACTAAAATAATTTTATTAATTTAATTGGCCAATTAGAACAAATCTTGTTAGGAAATATAGGATCGGTGGAAAATAATAATGTTTCGTATAGTATTTACCGTTGCATGAAAGAGCTAGACATTTCATTTGAATGCCCGAATTTTCCCGTAGATTTCTTATTGAAATATTTAACTAGAACTCGCCGTTTTTATTATACTCGTATCAAATTTTTTAAATTAGAGTTAAGTAGTAAAAATAAAATGAATTTTAAAATTTTTAAATTATTTCAATTTACAAATAATTAATCTGTGATATTGCTTTATGATATTTACTACTAGTTTTTATTAACTATACAGTAGTAATAAGTTATAGGGCAATCACTGTGATATTTTTTAAATTATTGAATTTTTATCATTTAGTTTTTTGGCTTTACTATTCTGATGTATTATAATGTAAAATATCTGTAAACTTATTATTGTATAAAATTGTTTTTAACGAAATACAGTTTGAATTAAAAAATAACAAACAGAAAAATATTAACAAATGTCTTTTTGGGTGCAGTTACTTCATGCGACACAATTTTCCATTCGGCACCCCTTGACGAAAGCTATTGAATCTAATAATTTGGTAAATAAAAATGTAAAATTGGTGAGTAGAAAATAGGATGTCTAATACGATGATCGGCCGAATAATTTGTAATTTAATTTCGTGCTAAATTGAGGGCTATTTGGAAAAGAAGTTTAGTAAGCTTAGCTATGTATTCTGTGGCTTGGCCTTACTCACATCAATAAGCCAATTAACGGCTTGGTCTTAATAAACTCTTAACTAGAATATAAAAAATATGAAATAACACATTCATTAGGAACTAGGTATATAAGTATATAAGGTAAATATATAATATATAAATAAACAAATAAATATATAAGGTATATAAGGAATTAGGTATATAAAATCAGGGCTTACGTAATATTTTATCGGGCAAATAATTGATTCAAGGTTCCCTCGGATAACATAAATCGCGGTAACAGCGTTAACAGACGAACAGTGTTAGTAATCCAAAATTCATAAATGGTGTTCCAGGTTTTAGTAAAATTTCGATCATTTCACAATGCGACATAATGAAATGAAGAATTTGACATAGCCGAAAATACTTTGAACCCAGTGTTCAAATTATAACATTCCAAATATTTAAAGCGGGTAACAGTATTTATCAATAGAGCGAACATCAACCGGTGGTGCAATCACAAAAATTCGACTTAAACTGTTTAGCTGAAAATCAGGATGTAAATCATAAACATGCGTTCCTGGAAGAACACCAAGGATTTTATGTTTCAATAGTAATTTAGCTCCAATATATGAACTTGCAACACGACACAACTTTGCCATTTTCGATTCATAAATATACGAGTATAAAGATTTTAGATTTTCTGGTGTTGTTTTTAGTATCTGACACAATTTATCATTAGGTTTTAGGTGGCTACGTATTAAATGGGACAAATAGCCTCGTTTATATACAAAGTGGATAAAATTACAGTAAACATCCAAGAGCATATTAATACAAATATGAACATTTTACATAAATCGTGGCCACCTGTACGTGCCTGTCCAACCATTATATAAAATTCAAAACAGTTGATCGCCAGAAATTAAAAATACTTCGGCTGCCAGCTCGCTCTGGTTTACAATTTCACCATCATACGAATTACCAATTTGCCGCATACTTCCGTCCAAACGGGACACATAACTAGAAATAAAACAATATTAGACTATTTAATTCCTTTGTAATAAATTATTAAATGTCACTTCTGTGCTGGAACATCATCATTTGTTGTAATTTTGTCACTTTCCTTTACAATATGCATATAATTTAAAAATGAAGCATACAGGTTGACGATAGAATCGATTCGACGATATTCTTCAGTATATACTTTAATTTGAGCACTGAATGCTAATGAATCCTGTGTTGTACCGTTATTAAATATTAATTTCGTATCACTCACAGTTTCATCAGATTTAAATCTAAAGAAATGCTTTAATTTTACCAATAACACCAATACGGGTATTACAGCCAAAGTCATAGTGACATCTTTTGAAAACTACTAGCACTATCTATTATTTACCTCTAAACTATTTTACTACTCCTATTTTTATGTAGAAGGTCAAATATTCGAGTCGAAAGAAATTTATACAAAAATGGAGTTATGTTGCTTCTGTATATATATTCTTTGGCGAAAGTGAGGAGCGGAAAAATAATAAGTGGAAAAATAATAAATAATTGTGGAAACTATTTGTTGTCGTGATGTAGTAAAATAAGAGTGGGAAAATTATAATCGGAATATTTCGGGAATATGCCAGTAGTTGCGTAAGTATTCCGTAAACATTTGGAAATTATTTAGAGATTATTTCCGATATTTTCGCGAATATTCCGGAATTGTGTAAATTACGAGAATTGCTGTGTAATCGTCAAATTCTATAACGATATTCACTATCCAGTGATACGAACCGGACTTGACAAGACAAATTCGTCACAATACTTAATCTCAAGGTGTTAAATTTTTTTAATAAAAGCCTTCAGTTTATGGTTAGTGATGTGTATGGTACTAATGAACTCCGCCCGAAATAGTTCAACGCTTATTGTTGGTTTAGGATCAATTTAGTTCTAACGTCAAAAGTGTTGCTAAACTATTCCTAAAATTTGTTTGACTCTAGTTAAGTCCAACTTCACTTCTATGTAAAATACCTGTTTTTCGGGCTGATTTTCACAATCATCGACGAGTACCTGATAATTTAACCAAATATCCAATTTCAGGGTTGAGCAAAACGAAACTATGGCCCTTTGAGAATAATTACCCTCACTTACCAAACGATTAAAATGATCCATCAATAAATACTTGATGAATATTTATTACGATATCGTAAGCTTACACATTTCAATTTCCTTAAACATAATACGAAGTTTGTATACAATTTAAGTTTCATTAAATATTGTCGTTTGTGCGCCCTTTTTATTATTAAAATTTATTTTCTTATTAAAATGTCAAAATCAGAATTGAGTATAAAATATTTTTTATTATTAGTAGCAGTGTTCGTAGTAGTATGGAATTTTCTCCTTTCGGAATTTTCCTTTTTACTGCTGCCGTTGTTGTTGCTATTCTGCTACTACTACTCGCACTACATCACTTCCTTAACCTTATTCTGTGTAAACTGATATTTCTTGTATTACAATTTCGTTTCATATCCAAACAAAACAGAAAACAAATTTTTGCTCCTTTAGTCTTTAACGTCTTATATACTCGTACACTCTTACCATTTTATCCAGTATATCTAAAGAATTATTATTATTATGTTCTTAAATAAATACGAAATAAAATGAAATAAAGAAAAGTAATCTTAAGTTTAAATAACAAATAACTTAATAAATGAGAGAAGTCTTGCCGAGACATTTCATAAAAATTAATGTAATAAACGACGAGTTATGATTCATGTTCTATTGTTGTATTTCTATTTATGCATGTAAATGTGTTTTTTTGTTGTTGTAACTGTATTCAGCATTCTTTAGCTGCTGCCGTACTGCGCTTACCGAATAATTATTGTTCATTTATTTTGCATTTTCAGATTTTCTGAAGTGTGTCCCATTGTTATTGCACTGTGCATTGTATTTTATGCTGCGCTGAATTAATCCATCACATACAATATGCTGTTTTATGATATAAATGGATTAAAATTGAACGAGTTTGCATTATTTATGGGCGGAAGGATGGTAATGTTTTTATATGCACTTTAGTCGAGTAAATCTTTAGCAGCAATTTCATGGAATCACCAACTCATCTCATATATGTAAATATGATGCTGATAGAAGATATAAATTCAAAATATTTTAATTAAAAAGCAAAAAAGATTTTATGAACGAAAATTAATTTAATTAAAAGGCAATTTTTGAGGGTAGAGAAATCACACAACCAAAAATGTTATATTTTATATCTTTGTGGCATAGACAAATATCGCCTTAATCTGGTTTAGTATTTCCGTGTGTGAGAGTGTGTATACGGGGTGTCCCAGAATTGGACGATCAACCGAAACAGGATGATAGAGCAACTCATTTCTACCAAAACCGGCCAAGTACAGTTTTTTTCGAATTGTTGATGGTGCAAAAGTACGTGGGTAACTGCAGCAGGGAAACTTTCGAATTTCAAAATTAAACTTTGCATACCGATTAAGCCCAATTTGTGCTATTTAGTGCTCACGGGAAAAAATTAGTTCTAGTCCAGGAGCCGCAAAAACGGGAAAAGAAAATTTCAAATTTCGCCTAAAAGACGGAATAAATAAAACCCGAATTCTAGAAAAAACCAGAAATAATTTAAGCCTAATTTTAAAACTTTCTAAAGGCCCCTACACTGATGAAATTTGTGCTTATCATAGAAATATAATTTTCATAAATTTTCATTCATAAATCGAGGAAAACCAAACCAGCCCCTGAAAGATACTATATTTTAAAAAAAACAGAGATATATCATTCAATAATATTTGTGTTGAACAACAAATAAAATAATAGAAATAAAATGTTCTAAAATCCAAGGCATAAACAATTCAGATAGTATATTCCTGTCAGGTATGTTAATTGCCATCCCAAAAATATAGTGACTGAATTTGTGCTAATCCAGAATTGGCCCAATTCCATTGAACAACAACGACCGTTGAATAACCAATTTTCTGACAAAAAGTGTTCTAGAAACCAACGAAGTTGGCACTTCTGATTGCGTATTCCGATCAGATATGCCCATTGCCATCCCAAAAATTTAGTGACTGAATTTGTGCTAATCCAGAATTGGCCCAATTCCATTGAACAACAACGACCGTTGAATAACCAATTTTCTGACAAAAAGTGTTCTAGAAACCAACGAAGTTGGCACTTCTGATTGCATATTCCGATCAGATATGCCCATTGCCATCCGAAAAATATAGTGGCTGAATTTGTGCTAATCCAGAATTGGCGCAATTCGATTGAACAACAACGACCGTTGAATGAACAATTTTCTGATAAAAAGTGTTTTAGAAACCAATGAAGTTGGCACTTCTGATTGCTTATTCCGATCAGATATGTCCAATGCCATCCGAAAAATATAGTGGCTGAATTTGTGCTAATCCAGAATTGGCCCAATTCCATTGAACAACAACGACCGTTGAATAACCAATTTTCTGACAAAAAGTGTTCTAGAAACCAACGAAGTTGGCACTTCTGATTGCATATTCCGATCAGATATGCCCATTGCCATCCGAAAAATATAGTGGCTGAATTTGTGCTAATCCAGAATTGGCGCAATTCGATTGAACAACAACGACCGTTGAATGAACAATTTTCTGATAAAAAGTGTTTTAGAAACCAATGAAGTTGGCACTTCTGATTGCATATTCCGATCAGATATGTCCATTGCCATCCGAAAAATATAGTGGCTGAATTTGTGCTAATCCAGAATTGGCCCAATTCCATTGAACAACAACGATTGTTGAATGAACAATTTTCTGACAAAAAGTGTTCTAGAAACCAATGAAGTTGGCACTTCTGATTGCATATTCCGATCAGATATGTTCATTGCCATCCGAAAAATATAGTGGCTGAATTTGTGCTAATCCAGAATTGGTCCAATTCCATTGAACAACAACGATTGTTGAATGAACAATTTTCTGATAAAAAGTGTTTTAGAAACCAATGAAGTTGGCACCTCTGATTGCATATTCCGATCCGATATGTTGATTGCCAACCCAAAAATATAGTGGCTGAATTTGTGCTAATCTAGATTTGGTCCAATTCCATTGAACAACAACGATTGTTGAATGAACAATTTTCTGATAAAAAGTGTTTTAGAAACCAATGAAGTTGGCACCTCTGATTGCATATTCCGATCCGATATGTTGATTGCCAACCCAAAAATATAGTGGCTGAATTTGTGCTAATCTAGATTTGGCCCAATTCCATTGAACAACAACGATTGTTGAATGAACAATTTTCTGGTAAAAAGTGTTTTAGAAACCAATGAAGTTGGCACTTCTGATTGCATATATATATCAGATATGTTGATTGCCATCCGAAAAATATAGTGGCTGAATTAGTGCTAATCCAGAATTGGCCCAATTCCATTGAACAATAACGATTGTTGAATGAACAATTTTCTGACAAAAAGTGTTCTAGAAACCAATGAAGTTGGCACTTCTGATTGCATATTCCGATCAGATATGTCCATTGCCATCCGAAAAATATAGTGGCTGAATTTGTGCTAATCAGGGTGCAGGGAGTATTGCGAGGAGTAATGAATCACGGACTGGAGCCATATCCCATATTGTCCAAAACTAATTTGTCGCGTACATTTATGCTATTTCAAATTTGTAGCTGTTTTGAAATTTCGGTTTTAGCAGCTCCGTAGTATTCGGTTCTTGTGAGGTGTGGCCGTCGATACATTATTAAAAATTACTTTTAGGTTAAGTAAATTATTTTTGCTGCAGACATTAATGAAATTGTCGCATTCTTTACACTTGCCACTGCAATATAATTATCCTTCATTTATGGCGTGATTTTTAAATGTAAAACTACATTATTTTCGGAACAATCTCCAAACGATAAACGACAATTTAGTAGTCCCTGGGCTAAACCGGTATGCAAAGTTTCATTTTGAAATTCGAAAGTTTCCCTGCTGCAGTTACCCACGTTGCAAAAGTTTTAGTGTTTTTTAGAGAAATCTCATGCGCACCCACCAAAACATTAATTTAAAAAATATCAAGAGTTGTTTTGTTTAACATCATTTTTTAATAAAACCTAGAAGAGTGTACCTTTCCACAAACATCATTTTTGTAAGCTTTATACTCACTTTGCTTTAACAGAACTTTTTATCCAACAAATGTATCCAATTTATTTAAGGGAGTCGAGCGTACGGCATCAATAATGTCAGAACCGTTAGTAGTCTAAATCTGCCGGTGCAATCCGTAGCAGCGCAAGAGATGTCTGATAAGTACCATCATCTACAGGGAGTTCCGATCCAGGAATACAATCAAGCAGTCGCTTGCATTATCATTGGGATCGATAATTGGAAGCTAGGGATACCATTACAGGTGGGGGAGCGAACCTCACAGCAATCGGCAGCCACCAAGACAAAATAAACGCAGGTTGTGCACGGCTTTTACGACCAAAACAAAGCAGCCGATACTACTATGTCATCGCCACATTACCATTATAGTTTCCATATGTGTGATTGCAACATTGATCAGCGGATGGAGACTATGGTTAAAGAGTTTTTCTAGTTAAAAAGCTTCGGCGTAAAGAATCCGGACATTATTTTGGAAACTGGAATGGATAGACGTGCGCGCGAATTACTAGAGAGAACCACGATGTACCGAGAGCACCGGTTTAAAACAGTACTGCCCTGGAAATATGATGAAGTACGCTTCCCAGACATTTTACCTATATGGCGAAAAAACGATTAGCATGTCTCGAAAAGAAGTTGCAATGAAACCATGATTTGGCTGAAATCTAGCCAAGGGCTATGCGCGGAAGTTGTTACCACATGAATTGATGGAGCCATCTCCAAGAATATGGTATCTATCCATATATGCGATGACTAATTCGAGTAATCCGAATAAACTTAGCATTGTATGGGACGCAGTCTGCAAATTCAACGGAATATCGTTGAATTCAGTTCTCATGAAGGGCCGAGATCAACTTGCAGCGTTGCCAGGAATAATTCAATGACATAGGGAGAGAAAAGTGGCCATCTGTGGTGACATAAGGGAATGTTTCACCAAATACGCATTAGAGAAGCCGATCAACAATCACAACGGTTCCTATGGAGAGGCGGGGACCAAAGTAAAGAACCTGATGTTTATGTAATGCAGGTTATGGCGTTTAGGCGACTTGCTCTTTCCACTAAGTTTTGCCGAAAAGTATCCACGAGCTTCCGACGCAATAACGAACCACAATTTGGATGACTGATCAGACAGTGTCGACACCTCGTACGAGGCCATCGAACTAGCAAAACAAGTCATAGAAATACACAAACATGCAGGGTTTGAAATAAAAGGATAGAGATCGAATGGTCCGGAAATATTATGAGCATTGGATATTATCTGCATTGGCAAAGAAAGACCGCAACATCAGCCCGGCAACCGAAGGCAAAAAGTATTAGGAATGTGGTGGAATACTGAGATCGATACATTTAGTTACTCATTATCTCACCGACAACAGGATAGTGATCTCTTGTCGAGTGAGAAACGATCCACCAAGCGTGAACTCTAAAGGACTCTGGTTTACGCTAAAATTCTACTGCAGGATGTTTGGAGACCATCGATCGAATGGGACCAAAGGTTGAATGACGAATAATTCGACAAGCAGAAAACTTGGATCCAGTTGTTACAACGAAAGTCACACAAACGAAAGTCGCACCATTATCAATTACTTGACTTGAGTTACAAGCAGCGGTAACTCGGGCTTGACTAGCTAACAGCGTTGGCGATTCCCACTCCATCCACATTCAAGAGTGCATATTCTGGTTCAATTCACGAACGATCCTCTGCTGACTACAATCCAATCATAGCAAATATCATCCACGAAATTGGAGGAATAGAGGTGCCATATAGAGGTCCCATCAAAAATAACTGCCAGACTTAAATTCATCGAGTCGATAGCTGAACGGGTCTAAATTTCTTCGACTAGCTGAACCATGGTGGCTCCACCAACCCCAAGTCGTTTACAAAGCTCCCATTGAGGAATAGCGTGCTCACTAAATGCATAGGGCCATTATTATCTATCGTCAGAGTTCATAATAGTGATGTAACCGTAGGATCTATCACTCAAACTGAGCTTGTTAAAGCAAACAGTGAACTCTATCGTCGAACCCAGTTCGATTCGTATCAAAACGAAGTAGAAATATTGCTATTTATAGGAGTTCACCGTAATTAGACGACGTTGACATTTAAGGATGAAAGGGAGGATTGATATTTCCGTAGATGCAGGTAAGAATCGAAAGCGACCAATATGGGGTGATTAATTTGTTAGTCATGGCATACCATCGAAAATACAACCACCATAACGCCAGCAATACGTAATTCCGGGCGTAAGACAGTTATTGAAAGAGTACGATCTTCATGTCAGCGATATAAGAACCAGAACACCCTCCCTCGAGAGCCACACATGGCACCGACAGCTCCGCTTCCATCCTTCACTCGACCGTTCTCTGATGTCGGCATAGACTACTTTGGTCGATGAATATTTTGGTTGGATGTCGTACCGAGAAGAGGTGGGGAGTTCTGTTTACTTGCTTGACAACACGGGCAGCACATATTGCAACAGCACGTAGTTTAACCACCGATTCATGCATAATGTGTATTCGCAATTTCATCGCAAGATGAGGCACGCTAATCGAAATACGCAGTGACAATGGAACGAATTAATGCGGAGCAGAATCTGAGTTGCGTCGCGAATTAAACCAATGTAAACGATTGAAATCGATCAGAGTCGAATTCATGCAGAATTTACAACCCCGGGATCCAGACGGCTGTTTAATCCGCCCGCGTCACCACATAATACATACCATACACTTGAGATTGAAAACATTATCAATTATCGTCCACTAACGTTCGTTTCCATTGAGAGCATCGATTCTGAAGCCCTAACACCAAACCACTTTTGCTGAGAACTGGCGGAAGTTGCAACATTTAGCGAACTTATTTTGGAAGCGGTGGTTAACCGAGTATTTACCCACTCTGACAAAGCGAACGAAATGGTTCATGCCTGTAAAACTGATTGAAAAGAGCAATGTGGTCATTATCGTTGATAACAATTTACCACGAAAATAGTGACCGAAAGGATTGGTAATTGAAACAAACCTCGCCACGGATGGGCAGGTGAGAAGTGTTGTCGTACAAAATGCTAATGGCATCTACGTAAGGCCGACCGGAAAATCTGGGTAAGTCGACATCACCGAAAGATGTGAGTCAACTTACCGGGTTGGAGGATGTTGCAAAATGTTAAATCAGGTAGTCTGTTTTGGATGCGTTCGTGATACGAGAAAATATAAAAAAAGAAGCGAAAAAATATAGAGTTAGCTACAATCGAATAGTCTAGAAAAAGCATTTCTGCGGATACTGAATATTCAGGCCATTTTCGATCCACAAAGTGCAATCTCCACGAGGAGAAATACCCCAAACATCCCATCGTTGCGCCATCTCGCAATAATATTGGGAATACAAATTAATTCGGTCCATTTTCAGAAAGTGGCTCTGACTATAATACATTTTTTATAGTGACAGCTGACTTCCATTGTTTCAGACAGATTAGACATCCGCCGTTAACATTCAGTTTATATTACTTTGAGGTTCATACAAAACGTGTTTTTTACGGTGTTGAATATGTCGAATTTTGTGATAACTAAACAGCATTTGCGAGAAGTGTTAATTTTTTATTTTAATTGGAAAAAAGTGCAGTGACAAGCTCTAACCGATAAATCATATAAAGAACGGTTTCGATGATTCCAGTGTTGAAGGTAAGCCAAAATTGGAACAGCCAAAAATTTCGTAAACTATGAACTAGAGGCATTGCTCGATGAAGATCTTACTCAAACGAAAGAGGGGCTTGCCGATACATTGGGGGTGTCCCAACAAACAGTTTCCGTACGTTTGAAATCTATGGGCATGATTCAAAAGCAAGGCAATTGGGTCCCTTGTGAATTGAAACCAAGAGACGTGGAAAGGCGATTTCCTTCTTGCGAGCAGCAGCTTCAAAGGCAAACAAGAAAAGTTTTTTTTACATGGGATAGTGGCTGGTGAAGAAAAGGGGATCTTCTACGATAATCGAGGAAAAATACCATACGCTTTACCCGGCCAATCATTGCCATCGGCCTCAACATCAACACCAAAAACAAACATTCATTGTTCGAAGGTGATGCTGTGTATCTGGTGGGACCAAAGAGGCGTTGTGTACTACGAGCTGCTACAACCTGGCGATTCCATTATGGGCGAGGGGTACAAAGTACAATTAATTTGTTTGAGTCGTGCATTACGAGAAAAATGACCGGAATATGAGGAAAGGCTCGGCCTCTCGTTGCAAAAGTTGTAAAACAATATTTGGAAACGCTCAAGTGGGATATTTTACCGCACTCGCCGTATTGTCGGGACATCGCTTCTTCTAATTACTGTGTGTTCCGACGGTTCACTTCTTTCGAATAAATTGAAAATTGGCTTTAAATTTGGTTGCCTCAAAAGATGAAACGTTTTTCCGAGATGTTTGAAAAATGCTTGAGAGGTGGAAAAAACTCGTAAGCAGCGATGGACAATATTTTAATTAATCTATTCATTCATTTTAAAATAAATGCATTTTTAAAATTAAAAAACGGACCGAATTAATTTGTACTCGTAGCATTAACGTACAAACGATTAAAACATAAAGATTGTAAATTAAATTTCAAACAAAATTAGTTCAGAACAAATTTTACCGGAAATAACGAGTTTTGATAAATTAACTTTATTTATACCTGCGTATCAGAAGTGGCAGCTTCTGTTGGGGTTTTTCAATTTCTGCAAAGAAGGTTAAATTTTTTAACATGGATGACCTTGCTGGTTTTCTGAAATTTAATCTGAAATAATGCTTTATGATTATACAAGACAATTTTTATCACACCACCTACTGAAAGGTACTGAATTTTACGGATTTTTCGCTTTAGAAATGAAGTGTGGTGCATTCGAGGTTTATGAACATTTCTCGTAAAAGAAAGTCGGACCACAACAATTACACCTTTACATTTTTTCAAACAACTAATTTAAAAATTGTATGTCCATAGGCTCGCAGGACGTGGGTAACTGCAGCAGGGAAACTTTCGAATTTCAAAATGAAACTTTGCATACCGATTAAGCCCAATTTGTGCTAATTAGTGCTCACGGGAAAAAATGAGTGCTAGTTCAGGAGCCGAAAAAACTGGAAACAAAATTTCAAATTGCGCCTGAAAGACGGAATAAATAAAATCGATTTCTAGAAGAAAAAAACAGAATTAATTTAAGCCTAATTTTAAAACTTTCTAAAGGCTGCTAAACTGGTTAAATTTGTGCTTATCATAGAAAAATGATTTTCATTCATAAATAAGGAAAAACCAAACCAGCCCCTGAAAGATACTATATTAAAAAAACAGAGATATATCGTTCAATAATATTTGTGTTTGAACAACAAATTAAACAATAGAAATAAAATGTTCTAAAAGCCAAGTCATAGACAATTCAGATAGTATATTCCTGTCAGGTACATTCCTGTTCATTTCCATCCCAAAATTATAGTGACTGAATTTGTGCTAATCCGGAATTGGCCCAATTCCATTGAACTACAAAAATCGTTGAATCAAAAGTTTTCTAGAAAAAGTGTTCCAGAAACCATTGAAGTTGGCACTTCTGATTGCATATTCCGATTAGGTATATATGAAGTGCCAACTTCATTGTTTTCTGAAACACTTGTTGTCAGAAAATTGTTCATTCAACGGTTGTTGTTGTTCAATGGAATTGGGCCAATTCTGGATTAGCACAAATTCGGCCACTATATTTTTCGGATGGCAATGAACATACCTGATAGGAATATATAATCAGAAGTGCCAACTTCATCGGTTTCTAGAACACTTTTTGTCAGAAAATTGTTCATTCAACGGTCGTTGTTGTTCAATAGAATTGGGCCAATTCTGGATTAGCACAAATTCAGCCACAATTTTTTTCGGATGGCAATAAACATACCTGATAGGAATATATGATCAGAAGTGCCAACTTCATCGGTTTCTAGAACACTTTCTGTCAGAAAATTGTTCATTCAACGGTCGTTGTTGTTCAATGGAATTGGGCCAATTCTGGATTAGCACAAATTCAGCCACTATATTTTTCGGATGGCAATCAACATACCTGATAGGGATATATAATCAGAAGTGCCAACTTCATCGGTTTCTAGAACACTTTTTGTCAGAAAATTGTTCATTCAACGGTCATTGTTGTTCAATGGAATTGGGCCAATTCTGGATTAGGACAAATTCGGCCACTATATTTTTCGGATGGCAATGAACATACCTGATAGCAATATACAATCAGAAGTGCCAACTTAATCGGTTTCTGGAACACTTTTTGTCAGAAAATTGTTCATTCAACGGTCGTTATTGTTCAATGGAATTGGGCCAATTCTGGATTAGCACAAATTCAGCCACTATATTTTTCGGATGGCAATCAACATACCTGATAGGGATATACAATCAGAAGTGCCAACTTCATCGGTTTCTAGAACACTTTTTGTCAGAAAATTGTTCACTCAACGGTCGTTGTTGTTCAATGGAATTGGGCCAATTCTGGATTAGCACAAATTCGCCCACTATTTTTTTCGGATGGCAATCAACATACCTGATAGGAACATATGATCAGAAGTGCCAACTTCATCGGTTTCTAGAACACTTTTTGTCAAAATTTGTTTATTCAACGGTCGTTGTTGTTCAATGGAATTGGGCCAATTCTGGATTAGCACAAATTCGGCCACTATATTTCTCAAATGGCAATGAACATACATGATAGGAATATATGATCAGAATTGCCAACTTCATCGGTTTCTAGAACACTTTTTGTCAGAAAATTGTTTTTTCAACGGTCGTTGTTGTTCAATGGAATTGGGCCAATTCTGGATTATCACAAACTCAGCCACTATATTTTTCGGATGGCAATGAACATACTTAATCGGAATACATGATCAGAAGTGCCAACTTCATCGGTTTCTAGAACACTTTTTGTCAGAAAATTGTTCATTCAACGGTTGTTGTTGTTCAATGGAATTGGGCCAATTCTGGATTACCACAAACTCCGCCACTATATTTTTCGAATGGCAATGAACATACATGATAGGAATATATGATCAGAATTGCCAACTTCATCGGTTTCTAGAACACTTTTTGTCAGAAAATTGTTTTTTCAACGGTCGTTGTTGTTCAATGGAATTGGGCCAATTCTGGATTAACACAAACTCAGCCACTATTTTTTTCGGATGGCAATGAACATACTTAATCGGAATACATGATCAGAAGTGCCAACTTCATCGGTTTCTAGAACACTTTTTGTCAGAAAATTGTTCATTCAACGGTTGTTGTTGTTCAATGGAATTGGGCCAATTCTGGATTAGCACAAATTCGGCCACTATATTTCTCAAATGGCAATGAACATACATGATAGGAATATATGATCAGAATTGCCAACTTCATCGGTTTCTAGAACACTTTTTGTCAGAAAATTGTTTTTTCAACGGTCGTTGTTGTTAAATGGAATTGGGCCAATTCTGGATTATCACAAACTCAGCCACTATATTTCTCGGATGGCAATGAACATACTTAATCGGAATACATGATCAGAAGTGCCAACTTCATCGGTTTCTAGAACACTTTTTGTCAGAAAATTGTTCATTCAACGGTTGTTGTTGTTCAATGGAATTGGGCCAATTCTGGATTACCACAAACTCCGCCACTATATTTTTCGGATGGCAATGAACATACATGATAGGAATATATGATCAGAATTGCCAACTTCATCGGTTTCTAGAACACTTTTTGTCAGAAAATTGTTTTTTCAACGGTCGTTGTTGTTCAATGGAATTGGGCCAATTCTGGATTAACACAAACTCAGCCACTATTTTTTTCGGATGGCAATGAACATACTAATCGGAATACATGATCAGAAGTGCCAACTTCATCGGTTTCTAGAACATTTTTTGTCAGAAAATTGTTCATTCAACGGTTGTTGTTGTTCAATGGAATTGGGCCAATTCTGGATTACCACAAACTCCGCCACTATATTTTTCGGATGGCAATGAACATACCTGATAGGAATATATGATCAGAAGTGCCAACTTCATCGGTTTCTAGAACACTTTTTGTCAGAAAATTGTTCATTCAACGGTTGTTGTTGTTCAATGGAATTGGGCCAATTCTGGATTACCACAAACTCCGCCACTATATTTTTCGGATGGCAATGAACATACATGATAGGAATATATGATCAGAATTGCCAACTTCATCGGTTTCTAGAACACTTTTTGTCAGAAAATTGTTCATTCAACGGTTGTTGTTGTTCAATGGAATTGGGCCAATTCTGGATTAGCACAAACTCCGCCACTATATTTTTCAGATGGCAATGAACATACCTGATAGGAATATATAATCAGAAGTGCCAACTTCATCGGTTTCTAGAACACTTTTTGTCAGAAATTTGTTCATTCAACGGTCGTTGTTGTTCAATGGAATTGGGCCAATTCTGGATTACCACAAATGCAGCCACTATATTTTTCGGATGCTAATTAACATATCTGACAGGAATATACTACTGAATTGTTTAAGGCTTGGACTTTAGAACATTTTATTTCTATTGTTTAATTTGTTGTTCAACACAAATATTATTGAACGTTATACCTTTGTATTTTGTTTTTTAATATAGTATCTTTCAGGGGCTAGTTTGGTTTTCCTCGATCTATGAATGAAAATTTATGAAAATCATATTTCTATGATAAGCACAAATTTCATTAGTTTAGCGGCCTTTAGAAAGTTTTAAAATTAGGCTTAAATTATTTCTGGCTGTTTCTTTAAATCGGTTTTTATTTATTCCGTCTTTCGACGGAAGGCGAAACTTGATTTTTATTATCCCGTTTTTTCGGCACCTGGACTAGCACTAATTTTTTCCCGTGAGCACTAATTAGCACAAATTGGGCTAAATCGGTATGCAAAGTTTCCCTGCTGTAGTTACCCACGTGCTCGCACGCCATACTTAATAAATACAAGAACTTTGACTGGTATGGAGATAAAAGTATAATTAACACGCTATAAAAGTCACTTACAAACACAAAATCTGATAAAACTCAACAGATTAAACATATAATAATTTGATTATGCAAATTTCAATCGAAAAATTAATTACAAAAAATTTTAAATACAAGGATATCCAAAACCCAAAATTATCAGGTCTCTCTCTATTCAATAAAAATGAAAAAAAAAATTTAATTAATTAAAATGCAAAACATGATTTAGTATTTTAATTTCTTATTATTACATTATAATTTTTGTATACACAAAGTTATTTTATTTATCTCACTGACTTTAATCTCTTGTACTTTTTTTTTGTATTAAATTGTTTGTTGCTTTAATCGAAAAAATATCCTTATCACTGTTACTGGCTGGTGGTGTGGTGTATCTGGTATGAATGGCATGATATAGGTCATAATAATCCTATTATACTGATGTAACGCAACGCGGCGAAATAATTAATTTTGCGGGGAGGAATAAAAATTGTATTTCCGGTTAATAATGACGAACTGATTTCTAGATTAACGCAGAATAATGAATGACCCATCCACCGAACATGTTAATTTCAATTTTATCCTACATGCGTAAAATACAGTAGAAAATTCATCAATGGAATTTTGTATTATTTTAGCTGGGAGTTAATTGTATGAAATGGAAAATGCTCGTATAATACACAAGTTGATTTTCAGTTGCTTTTCTATATATTTAATTTATTTTTTAATTTAAAATATTTAAAATCCAGCAACAACGAAATAAAAATGTGATTTGAATTAATTTGATGGGATTTTTTCTTGTTGTACTGTGCACAGTTTTATATTTTCTTGTAAATCATTTTGGTTTAATTAAATTATGTGCTGTTTCCTAGTCGAAAGTATCGTGTCGCGCGTTTTAATTTGAATATAAATAGGCCGTACGATGTTGATACTATATGCGGGCTTAGATAATATCGCACAAATTGATTGCCTATATAATACTCGTTTCAGAGCGTTTACAATATTAATTGGCTTTAACCGACCAAAATTCAGGATTCGCATTATTAACATTTTATTGGCTTGAGGTTTATATTATATTGCTTTACAGACGCACACTTGGTGGTCTCAAAACTTCACTTTATACAACTCACTATGTATTACTAATGCATAAAACATGGTTATGGCTTTATTTTGTATATTACACGAACAATACGATTATTTTGTATTGACATTAACCGCAAGTGTTTTTTTTTAAATTTTACCACAGCTGATTTGAATATGTTATTGACGGGTTAGTTTACATAACTTTCATAGTATATCATTTTAATGAGTGTGTAACCATTGGTACATTTTCCACAGGCACAAGGAAAAAATTTGTCTCATTTCTACTTAGATTGTTGCTAGAACATTTAAGCACACGGTTATGAAATCAACACAAAACATTATAAACTTAAGATAGATGGTGGATAAGCAAACTAATTAAAACTTCGTAGACGAGAATAATATTAGTTTATTTATCAAAACGCTGATTGAACCATGAACCAACACATCAATTTATCATTCTTAATTTACAAGAATTCATAGCCGCTCGACGACCTCCCAAGTTCATAGGTTCATTATCCGATTTCGCGCTTATAATTTTTATAAATCAGACGCATAGCAAAATATGATTAATGACCGAATCCACGTACCACCACAAAATCATACCTTGATAGTATTTCGTCAGACTTACGATAAAAAAAAAATTTCCTTGAAACTATTCATCTGATACTAATCACGTAAGAATTTTGTATTATTCCAAAGTGTAACAAATTGATCATATTACACACATTATTTACATAATATGTTTATGAAGTACATAACGTTTGTAATATATGTTCGAGTAGAATAGTAATGTATATCCCATTTGTGTTTTTGTCATCTATTTAATTAATATTTTTATTTTATTTTTACCAACCAAAACCACGTAATATATTCTTTTTCTATCATACGTATAGATATTTTTATCAAAAATATTTCATACAGTGATACAAAACGATTATTCGCACACTAAAAATTTTTTTTTTCTATAGTAGTTTTTTTAAATAACTTAGCATAAATGTGTTGGTGCAGAAACAAACAAAAAATGAAAAAATACCAAATTTACATTGAATTGTTAGTGTTGGTTACACAATATTCGGTAATTTTTTTGTACAGCTAGGTATCTGTCAATGAGAGTTAGAGCAGCATCTATACTTAAGTAGACTTTGCTTATTCGCCATAACACTGACTACAGGGGTGTTAGGGTGCGTTTCAATAGAGTAGGAGTTGACCGTCTATACCAACGTAAGTCATCGTGGACAATATTTTAACTCTGCAACTACGGAATCCACTCCCGGTTTTCGAGAAACCGGTAAACCGATTTTACCGCCCAATTTTGATTTCAAAAGTATCGGTAATTACCGAAATTTTGTTTTACAAAATTTTGATAATTTCCGGCAAACGCAATTGATACTTAGCTAATGATACTTAGCTAATTGGAGAGCTCTGAATTTAAATCCGTCAGCCAAATTAACCTCCAGTGAACGGTTCCAGTGCCAGCTTCCGTCAACATACGTCACTCATCGGTTGTAATAATCAAACAAATTCGAATGTAATTACTTCATATATTTTTCGGTTTATTTACGAATTATTCAGTCAATATACCTATGTATCAGGTGCGCAACTAAATTTCCGGGTTTCATACATAGATGGTGCTAGCGACACATCCAGTTGTCATTTATGTCAGAAGTTGTGTTTTGTTCATAACGTGGACAGTTGTTTACGATAACCAGTTGTAGTACGAGCAAGTAAGCGCAACGCAAAAACATTTTTTCTAAGAACGAAAATGTCTAGTTTTGTGCCAAACAAACATCATTTGCGGGAAGCTTTGCTTTTCTGCTTCATCGTGCACCATGGAACTTGCGAACATGCACCATGGAAATCTACATATGACGATAGGTTTAAACGCTTTAGAAGTGGCGATTTCGACATTGAGGACAAGTAGGGCTCCGGAAGATCAAAAATATTTGAAGATACCAAGCTGCAAGCATTATTGGATGAAGACGATACGCAAACTCAAGATCAAACGTTTACATCATATGAAAAAATTCAAACCAGATGGAAAATCTAAGAACCACTTGCGAAATGTTGCTTTCACGGCATGAAAGAAAGAGCTTCCTGCATCGAATTGGTACGGGAAATGATAAGTGAATCTTTTGGCGAAGCATCAACATCGACGGCACGGCTAAATCACTTCGGAAAGACGACATACTCTGCGATTGGTGGGAGCAGAAAGGAATCCTGTACTATGAGTTGCTGAAACAGGGCGAAACTGTCAATGGGCGACGCAACCGACAACCGCTCATCAATCTGAACCATGCAATGCTCGAAAAAGGACCATAATGGGACTCGAGATTCGAACGAGTGATACTGCAGCACGACAACGCTTCATGCCATTGCATCTGGCAATCTCTGATACTGCACCCGGCTTATTCGCTAGACCTGGCCCGCTTGGGTTATCACTTGTTCCGATCGATGGCGCATGGCTTGGCAGGGCTACACTTGACCAGTTTCGAAGAAGAGCAACATTTGTTGGATGCCTGATAGATGGCAACAATGTGTAGATAGCGAAGAACAATACTTTGAATAAACCATTTTTTATATTCCTATTGAAATTTTTTATTTTGCAAAAAATCTCGGAAATTTAGTTGCGCACCTAATTTAGTGGAAAACCCTAAAGAGTGATATGATTTCTTTTAAAAAAACACACTAATTGTTAAGGAAATTGAAATGTTTTTTATTTAATGTGAAGTACAATCAATACAATTAAGTTATGAATAAAACGTCATTCAAATGGCCTCCAAGACTTCTTCTGCAGGCACGAATTCGATGAACCCAATTTTCGAGCACTTTTTCCACTAAATCAAGTCGTATGCCATGAATAGCACGTTCAATATTGACTTGTAAAGCTTGAAGAGAGTTTGGTTTATTGCTAAAGACCAATGACTTCAAATAACCCCACAAGAAATAGTCTAATGGTGTTAAATCACAACTACTTGGAGGCCATTCAATATCACAATTTCTTGAAATAATCGAATCTCCAAACTTTTCTCGCAATAATTCAATTGTTGCACTTGCTGTGTGGCACGTAGCCCCGTCTTGTTGGAACCAAATGTTGTCAAGATCAACTTCTTCCAATTTCGGCCATAAAAAGTTGGTTATCATCGATCTGTACCAATCTCCTTTGACAGTAACGGTGTTACCAGCTTCATTTCGAAAAAAATACGGACCGATGATTCCACCAGACCAAAAACCACACCAAACTGTCAATTTAGGTGAATGTAATGAATAATTTGTGGACTTTCTTCGCACCGGAATCGGCAGTTTTTTTTATTTACCGCACCACTCAGATGAAAGTGAGCCTCATCGGAGAAGATGATTTTCTTTAAAAAATCGTTATCGTTTTCAAGTTGTTCCAAGGCAAAACCAGCAAATTCACGACGTTTACGGTGGTCCAATGACTTATGTTCTTGAGTGAGAACAATTTTATACGGATGCAAACCCAAATCCTTTCTCAAAATCCGCCAGGTTGTGGTTTGAGACAGTCCCAATTCTTGAGAACGTCTTGGAATCGACAAATTGCAGTCTTCAGCAATACTTGTGTGAACGGCAGCAATATTTGCATTACTTCGAGCGAATCTTTATCTTATTGGCACTTCAACATTATGTAAAGAAAATGTACGCTCAAAATTCTCAACAATTCGACGAATAGCGAGCACACTTGGACGATTATTACGACTATAAAATGGCAAAAGCGCACGAAAAGTTGCAAAACGATTATTTTGTTAATAAAACTGAATAATTTGTAAACGTTGTTCTTGCGTATATCTCACCATGATGAAATTGTAAACATGACTGAATACAATTGAAAAAAAGATGACAGATCATGACATAATACAAATGGCCGAAACGTCACTTAAAAATCATATCATTCCTATTGGAAAACCTATACAAAGTACTCTAGACGATTCTTTACAATTCGGATTTACGAATCGGTTGTCGGGATCCACAGCCTTTTCGTTTCATCCCGGCATCTGTACTATAAATGTTGGTCTATTAAATCGATTAACGCAAATAGTTCAGGCTGCATTTTGTTTTTTCTGGGACAAATTTTCAAAAACCTGGTAGGAACTGAAATAATTGTCAAAGACTATAGCGTGGCCAGGCTTACTGATCCTTCGCATCAAATGCGTTATAACAGCAGAATCAAATCCTAACCAGTTCAATCTCTGTGGTTGTTCCCTGGTAAAGCACAAATTTATAAGGGTAACCAGATTTTGTTCACATAACAAAGACTTTAATATTCCAAGGCTTCGGTTTTCCCTTCATATGTTGTTTAATGCCCAAATATCCTTTGAAAGGAATCATTTGCTCATCTATCGAAGGAGATTCGTCCATCGACATTTCGTGATAACGTTTCTTAATAACATTAATTAGGGGCCGTACCTTTATGAATTTATCCTGACAGTTTGTAGGAATCGTTTGATTGTTCATGCAATGCAAATTAGTCTCTTCTGCAAACGCTTTGACTAGTATACTTATTCGTAAAGGCAACTATTTTGGCGTACATGTTAATTGGTATATGTCGAAAATATTTCGATTGGAGATTCCTTAGAATCTGACGAAGACAAATCAGAACATTAAAAATTAAAGGGTAAATTATTAAAGGGACGTTTTCTCCAAGCTATATCTGTTTTATTCGTCAGTTCAGCAAAATGTGTGTCAATCGATTCCACTTCGTCGAAAATCAAGGCTTCCTCGTTTAAAACAATGTTTTGCATAACAATCTCTACAAGATCAGATTTGTCAGCTATTACTGGTACCACTTCGACCAAGAAATCACCTAACAATACATAATCCAGCGCACACAAAGACGCACCCAATGAAAATTGGAATTTCGCGAGCTCACATACACAGATTCTTGTAAAGTCACGTACGGTATTGCTGCGCATCACAGAAACGGCCATAAGATACCTCGTGCCATAAAATGTCTAATTTGCTATTCATAAACGTATACACAAGGACATATAAATGCACATTCATAGGAAGAAGTGGAAAGACACCGTGCGATATCGGTTAGATATTAAAGTGAACTTTTCCGAAAATTTCGATGGAGGTATCGGGACGGGATTAATTTTATTATCATTGGGATTTTTTAAATCGCAAATGGAGTCAGTTAGTTCTGGCTGTCCCAAGGTTCGAAACGTCTGCCCCTATTTATATTTTATTGAGGGGTGATGTTTACGATAATTTGGACAGTGATCAAATATCAAAGGGCGAGCCAAACACCATTAAAACCCGATTTTGGCTGGGTGATTTCCGTTCACACTCAAAAGAATAACACTTAACCAAAAGTGAAAAGCGTATTGAGACGAAGAATATGAAGTATTATTTCAAGAAACCAAGAGGCAGAAGTTAAATATTCAACAGGACCAATTAGGAAGTTCGAAACCACAGAGAAGAAACTAAAATCCAAACAGGATTTAAAAGATCGGTATATTCATACGGACACCTCATCACGCGGGTCGATACATCTTACCCATTTGTATGAATTTTGGCTGTTTCATAAATTAATAAAGCTGCGATTGTTCACTGCGGTTCTTTTCATCTTGTCGATTCTGATTACAACAATATTTAGAGGTTTATGTTAAACTGAGATCAAAGTATATGAGCTACACCGACGTACGCTAAATAACAAGTGGCATGCGAGAAATAATATTTGACCCTGTCCTGTAGACAGGAACTTACAGCTGTTTTTAGCTGTATATACTATACTGTTACTACCACTTTATTTGCTTATAAACATTAATTGGAGAACAATACACTTCCGAAAATTCATTGGACAATACATTTAGGCAGTACGCACTCACTATAGAATGATTAGGTATTGATTCTGGCCAGTGAAAAATAAATATATTCGCTATATGCCGCAATGCTACCAGTGACTTGCACCCTCAGTATTGCGTATAGTTGAACAATTATTGAATGTAAATGATTACTGGAAGGACTAGCGCCCTCTATTATAACCAAAACAACTGGAGGATTCTTCGAATATAAAAATGTCGCTATTATAAATTTTTTAATTTCAATTACCGAAACAAGGTGGAACTGGGTGTCAGTAGACACTGACAATTTAAAAAATAAAATTTAAATAAAATATTCAAACGAAACTTCAAACGTTAAGTTTAGTTCGAATCTTTTCTCGAAATGATTATACTTGCTTAAAAGAATGACGATGTAACTTGGGATTTACCGAGCAAATGGCACAGTGGTAAAAGCTTTGGCGTTTGGATCGAGAGGTACCGAGTTCGAATCCCGATAAGGGTAGGATGCCAAGGGAATTTTCATCAACAGATTACGATCTGTGATGAAATGGAACACATCTATGGCCCCCTGTCGGAGTACAAAACTCATGGGCCGACCCATCTTCCATGCCAGTATAGATGCTGGCATATGGAGCTATGCAATATGCAGCTGGTGATAAAATCGGATCTATAGCAGTACGTAAAAAAAACTTGGAATTGTCTTTTAAGGACAAACAGATTACATAAATAATTTGAAAATGGGTTTGAACAAGTTAAATTATTTTATATGAATTATTCTCATCTGTTTGGGTTGAAAAAATTGTGTTTATTCGTCTTAATACTGAAAATACCAATTTCAAAACAACAACAAAAACAATAATCTACATTGTTTACGAATTATCTATATATTCTAACAATTGTCGACATTGTTTACGCAAAAATCAATTGTCTACGCTATTTTCGACACCGTCATGTAGCAAAATCAAATGATTTTGATATACGCCCAGTAACCAACTCTGGTTACTGGGTGTATATCAAAATCATCTAGCTTGTGGATTGACATTATAATTTCATTGGTCGTTTGACTTTGGACCTCTTGCTAAGGTTTCATCCTCCTTTTTAAGGGAAGGCACTTGCATTTTGGGTCTTTTGGGTCCCTCCGTCGTTTTCCACAGTGAATAATCAAATTTTTTTTTCATTGGTTAGGCTAACTAGATATCTGTTGATTGATGCACTTTTAACTTCTTTAAGACGAGATTTGAGACTGTTACCTAAATTGTTAAGAATTGTTTTGTTCTTCGTGTTCTAGTTATTTACCAGGTTTTACGTGCCCGTCGTTCTTCTCTTACCAACTCTCTACCTCCCATTGCGTAGGATACGATAAGCTTCTTCTTATTTTGTATAATGGGGGGTACTTGCAAAAGCAGCATAGTGAATTGTTTCATTGCGACTTCTACGAGTAATTCATCTTCTAACTGGTGAGAATTTCTTATCGGTATCTGAAGATTAATTTCTTCCTCTATTACATCACGAAAGAGATCCCAGTTTGTTTTTGAACTTGTTAATCTGGTGCACTCTCCCTTTGAATTACCATTTCACCGACTGTCATGATAACCGGGCAATGATTCGATACTATAGAATTACTGTCTTCAATGTGAATGTAGTTCTAGGATATACCTCTTGCTACATAAAAGTCTATTAGGTCAGGTATCTTCGTTCCGTCATTTTGATGTCTGCCCTGCTTGAAGCAATTCTTTACCTTTTGACGTCGTAAGTCTTGATCCCCAATAGATGTTTTTCGCATTAAAGTCACCTCCAATAATAAAATCACGTCCAAGCGATTGGTTTAAGGTAGTCCGCCCTTTTCATGTTATGCCGGAGAGGACAATATATTGTAGAGACAGCAAGCCGTCTGTGTTTATTTTGGATCCTTACAGTAGTGACTTGCATAGTCTCTTCTTCGATATTTGATTCTAAATGGTGTTTTATATTTTCTTTTATTAATAATTCCGAACCATCTCTTGCGCTTTCCGCTGGATGAATGGAGTGATATAAGTTATAACCCCGTATTTCATCAAACGAAGATTTAACTAGATGGCTTTCAGATATTAAGAAAATGTCGATTTTTTCTGAATTTAAAAATATTTATATTTCTGGAATATGTTGCATAATCCCATTCGCATTCCGGATTGCTATTTTGAAAGTTGTGTTCTTATTTAACATTTTTTGTTGGATTGCGTTGAGGGAGTTGCATTTTCTTCAGTTGATCAACTATCATGTTGTTCAGATTACTTTGGTCATCTAGCCGCTTTGTAATAGCTGCAATGCTGTTCATAATATTTCCATAATTTGGTAATTTTCGGAGTCCATATGTTTGGTTGAACCCAAATCTTTCACTACCTGGCCAAATGAACTTATGGCCATATGTTGCTTGGTTGTGGGTTTTGAACCATCTGATTTGATATTTGAACCCTTCGATTTTCGTGATTTTGCGGTTGATTTCTTGTTGTATCTGTTCATTTTTGTAGTTGTTTGGCAACCTCACAGCCTCGATAATTAGCCGGACGTTGGCCCTTACAATTTGTACGCTTGACTGGCACATCTCTACCTATTGTATATGCCTGGGTAATATGATTGCCTGAGCATTTTAGACATCTTGGATCTCGGCCGCAATATCTTTGGGTGTGATTAAATGCCAGACATTTCTTTCATTGGGGTATGCGTGTTGTGGTTCTCCTCATTGGTTCGATTGTCACCTTCATGCGAAGGATTCCTTTTATTTCATAAATGTTTTGAACACTCTATTTGTTGTCAAATACCAGCATAAAAAGATAGAGTCCCCTTTTTCTGATAATTTGTTTTACTTCCTGGATTTCTGTTCTCTCTTTTTTAACAATATTCACAGCATCTAAAGCCTTTATTTTGAAGTTTTCATTATTTCTTTGCTTGAGCAAGTGTGATGCAAACCTCTTGCCATGACTTTTATAGGTCGGGCCTGTTTGTTCTCGTAAGTGAACCACTGATACTTTTCAGCATTCAATTTCATAGATAAGGTTCAATAAGTATCTGAGTCCAGAGTATTAATTTTCCAAACGTCATTATTTAACGCTGTTACCTTATAGTCTTTGTCAGTAACCGATTTCATCAGTGACTGAATTTCTGGGTAACTGATTACACCCACAATATTCATTGGCGGGGGTGATTTTTCTTTCGGTTGCACCAAATTTGATGTAATGTTCATGGCAGATTTACTACCTTTTGGTTGATTGGCGTTGGGTAGAACATTTTTTGAATCTGGACTAGATTGTCCCTTACCATTTAATTGCTCAGCCTCACAGGTGACGATTCAGCTTTTCTTTTCTCACTCTTTCTGGACTGTTTTTTATTCTTTAGGTTCAATGCTTCCTATATCGCAATCTTCTTTTAAATCCCGAGTCATTTTTAGGTTTCCATTTTCTCGCTTTAGATACTCAATTTTTTCACTTGCTTGGCAAATAATTGCTCCATATGCTCTAGCCTCGCTAAGAGATCCATATTCTCCTTTTGGTCAATAGTTGTTATACTAGATTCATCTATTTGCAAAGTAAAATTTACGGTGTCATCACTTATTTCGTGTAATGTTTGTCCAGTACATCTAGTTTAAAAAGCATCGGCTTGGTCAGGTACCGAGTTGCTTCTAATTTTTCTTTATCGGTGATCTTAGTAAATTTGATCTCCTCTGGAATGGATTCGATATTCCTTGAATAGATGGCCCTCCCCAAAATCCATAGGGAAAGTCTCAACACAGAGTGGATTTACCAATGTTGATATTGGTGTACCACCTGGGGTATTATTTCCTTTTGTTAGTACCATTGCATAGTTTTGATCTTTTGCAGCATCTAAACAGGTTCAACATTTCTTGGTCGTGTTCCAGATCAATTCCAGCTACGATCATTGTGAGCTTTCTATGGGGTAAATGATCATTCTAAATTTCTAAAATTGTTCTTTTGATAATAAACACTTTACTGTAAATCGAAACCGTAAATTGACTTTTGTTATAATGTTTGGTTAAAATTCGAGCCCGTGAAGTTTTCCACGGCTATACGTATACAATTCTAATTGGAATTTCGTTCAATCCAATTAAATTCTTATTGTATGTATAAGTATTGGTGTATTGTACACCGTTATGATTTTTAATTTACAAAATTTTTAATAAAAATGTAAACTACTAGATCATTAATCGAACATTTTTATTCACAAATTTTGTGAACATGTAAAATTGAGATAGCAACAAGAGACAGATATAGCTATCATGAAACTTGTATTGAATAAGAAATATACGCACATTAAAATATTGTTTCCAGTTTTCTGCATTTTTATTTAATTAATTTGTGGGATTTAAGTTAAATTAAGATAAAGTTAATAGCTGAATGATAATGTAACTATAGTTAAGCAAAATAATTTAATTTTTGTTATAAAAAATGCGAAAAACTAAATTGGTTGTTATTTTTTGTCTCATTCCTGCAAAAAATAGTACTAAAAAGCAAAGACGACAATCAGTTAACCAAAGTTTCAAACCAATTAGTACACGTTAAAAAAAAATCCAATATGAATATTAAAATCCAATTCAAAAACGACTCAAAAATATTTATAATTATATCATTCAACATTGAAAGCAAAATTTTTCGAAATAATTCACGGAAATATCAGAAGAATTTTTATTTTCGGAAATTGTTTTATTTTAGAAAACGCCAGTGCCTGAACCAAATCCTCAAAAGAAATTTCGTGATCATGCACTTCAGTTATTGCGTGATCATGCACTTCACTAATTTTGGAAATGCCCGATAATAGCAACAATGTAAACCTAATATTTTTTAGACTTACTCGTATGTCGTTTGCCGATTATTCATCCTATTTTAAAAAGTGTCATAACAAACTTCATAATTTTTAAACTTTACACCATTTTGATAAATCTAAATATGTATGTAATTCGACTGGGATCCAAAATTGTCTGTTTCAATTAGCTCCAAAATTTGGACTGAAAATTGTTAATTTGTGAATTTTTTGTCCCTGTTTTGTGATTTATCAAATAAATTTAAATTTATAAAGAAGATTATATTTCTCTCTTTATTCTAAACCGTGTAAATTGCGTGGTTAATACAGGGTGGCTGACACGAAGTGTTACCAAAACAAAACGCCACAGAATTTTTATTTTTTGATGAATTTTATTGAACCAAAGTAAAAAATGTTCAGAAATATTTAAATTTTCGAATTAGCATTAGCAGAGATGGTGATTCAGGTTTTGTTGATGCTGGAGATAGATCTTTACATTACCTTTTAGGAAAACTCAACAAATTGATAGGTATCTCGGACAGTTTTCTAGCTACAAGCCATTTTCCTTATATTTGAAGAAGTAAATTTTACTCAATGTTGAATGGCCATAATTGGCCATCCCCAGAGATAGTGATTCAGGTTTTGTTGATGCTGGACATAGATCATAACATCACCTTTTAGGAAAACTAAACAATTTGATAGGTATCTTGGACAGTTTTTAACTACTTTAATTAAACCATTTAAAGTTCATTGGCAACTTTTTCCAAAACAAATAAAACATTTTCAAATTCAAATAAAACCTTTTAAAAATTAAATCAAAAAAACAATCGGTTTTGCGATATTTAATAATTAATAATTGATAATTTCGTGATATTTTTCCGCACTCTACTGTCAATTTGGCACTATTTTAAGTAAAATCTAGCACTCATGGAGTATAATAGTTGGCAACACGGAGTTTAGTTCAACTTGAATTTTAAATTGGGTTGGAAGTTAAATTTGAAGTTATTTATAAGTTATTATATTAAATATAAAATAAGCGACGCAAATAGCTCGACATCTGAACCCCTCGTTCTTAGAAGCGAAAGATATTCAATTATTTCTCAACAGCAGAAAAAAATATTTATAAAGCAGTATGAAGAAAATAAAACAATAGCTGAAGCCGCTGTTATTGCAAATTTAAATATTAATACCGCCAAATCAATTTTGTACAAATCCAAACGAGATGGTGAGGAAATTATAATTGAAAAGCATGGTGGAAAAAAATTTGAAAACGTTACTGAAGTAGTTTTGCCATTTGTAGAGGATGCTGTAGAAACAAATCCATGCATCACGCTCAATTCAATCAAGGACAAATTATACGACAATAAAAATATACATTTGAGTATACAACCGGTATCGAATTCATTAAAGAAACTGAAAATAACTTTAAAAAAAGCTGCAATTGAGTTCGATCGAATAACGAACCACGGGCGCTTGATTTAAAAAGAACTTATGCCCTTAATTTTACTAATAATGCTCCAGAAAATCGTGCAAAAATATTTTTCTTGACGAAAGTGGATTTAATTTGCATCTAAGGCGAACACGTGCTAGATCACGTGTAGGAACTAGTGCAACAGTTCGCGGAAGAAACATGTCATTGATTGCCGCTGTTTATGTTGGTTGTTATACACCATAATATACTTCCAAACTCAAATTGCAATAGCATCAAGTTTTGCTAATTTTTAAGAGAATTACTTGAAAAGGTACATTCTCAAACTATGAGGAATGTATCGCTCGTTATGGACAACGCTGCGAGCCATAAAACCTCGGAAGTCCGAGAGCTCGTCAATTCAAGTTCTGCTAAGCTTATTTTTTTTCACCTTATTCACCTATGTTAAATCCCAATGAACAAATTTTCTCGAAAGAAAGTATTTAATAATATGCCTATATTATATGTACATTTATTACCTAAATCATACACAATCTCTGGAGGTGAAATTGGCTGCCAGAAGAATTGTAAGCGAAAACAACGGGCATTTAGACATGATAAATGTTATAACTGAGCCGTTGGGAACAGTTACTCAAAACGACTGCAATAACTACATCACAAACATGCTGATGAAGCTACCGCAAACAGTTGACAGGCAGCCTCTTCATTAGAATATTAAACCTAATACGGCAAAACCGATTTTTTTTAAATTGTTGAATTTGATTTTTAAAAAGTTTTGTTTTTAAAAATCAAATTCAACAATTAAAACAACTAAATTTGTTTTGGAGAAGGTTTACTTTGTTTTGGAAAAAGTTGCCAATGAATTTTAAATGGTTTAATTTGAAATTGAAATCCTATATTTGAAGAGGTAAATTTTACTCAATATTGAATGGCCAATATTGGCCATCCCCAGAGATGATGATTCAGGTTTTGTTGATGCTGGACTTAGATCTTTACATTACCTTTAAGGAAAACTAAACAAATTGATAGGATTCTCGGACAGTTTTTTAGTTACAAGCCATTTTCATTGATATACGAAGAGTTAATGTTTCCTTAATGCTGAATTTCTGTTAATTTTTTCGAATTATTATTTTATTATATAATTTAGAAAATTTAATTTTTCTCAATTTTTTATTTTAATGACTTTTTAGAAATTTATAGAATAGTTAATTTTTTTAATAACTTAATTTTGAGTAAAAAAATTAAAAAAATACTCAAAGTGCGAAATTATCACTCAAACTTTCTATTAGAATTTTAATTTTTTTATTAGAATTTGGTTTAGCAGTGTAACACATATACATACACACAGCCGTGGAATCCGTGAAATACTTCACACCCGTTTAAAATTCACGTAGTAAATTTTTTACGAGTTCTAAATTACACCAGTGGTTAAATTCGATCAAGGTTATATTTATAAAGATTTTGTCGAATTATTGGGGTCATGCTACCATTTCATTTAGCGAACAATAAAAAATTCCAATGCGTACGAATATTCATTAGACACACTGTATTTTAATCAACTCATATAAAGATTTATATTTTCTTCATCATCCATATAATCTATGCGTACTATGTATACCTTTATAAATATATTCGTGTGTGTATATAAATGTATCAATAGTACGGTTGTCATTTATAGTAAAGAAATTATAAAATTTATCGATTAGTTATAATTTAATAGTGATTAGAAATGGATCAAAATTTTTAATTGAAAAAAAAAACAAAACAAAATTTAATATTAATTATAGTGTGTTTGTGAGTGATTAAAAATTATTAATGATTTTATGTTGTCATTATGCAAATTTACATAAAGCATTATCTCGGAAGAATTCTTAATCTCTTAATAGATTTTTTTTTACAGTTATGTACAAATTGTCTTATTGATAAATTTTAATTACATTTTCATTTATATTTGTCTATCTATTGTTTATTTAATGGTCTACAGATAAAGAACACACAATACAACAGATAATTACAACTCATCAAATTTTTGGTATATAGATGACGATAGCGACAATAAATTTTGTGTTAGAATTTATTTATTATTCCACCGGATATGGTGGAAAGTATGGGGCCGGGCACCGCATCACAAAATTGGGCAGTTTCATTTTGTGACCGACATTAACGGGTAGTTTATACGTACTCTGGAATTTGGCCCGAGCATAATATAATTGTATTATCGTACTCGTTAATGCGATCACATAATTGAAATTGCAGCAAATATCAACATGCGAGGGGATAAGTCGACCAGCATCACATTTATATAGATACTCGTATTTTGTGTACATAAATTAGATAATTTATTATTTTAGGTATTTGTCATCAATGGTTTATTATAGTTTTAAATAAATACTAAATGATTTTTAATCTACATTGTTGCCATAGACTGTTTGTTTTATTTATTTTAAACTAACTGATAACAAATCTCCTCTCCTTTATTTACTTATCCTAGACGGCCGCATAAGATGCATATAATTATGCACTAATCTCATATTATGATTTAGAGTATATATATAGTTATGTGATTTGAATTAAACGGTATCAGTGTTCTAGTTCAGTAGCTGGGAGTAGCATCGCAATTTGTCACAAAAAAAAAACTGTAAAATTAATTATTAAGTAGTAATTTGAGAGGTTAGAATTGATTTTAAACACTTAACCTACACTTCACTACTTAAAAATTAATTTTTAAATACAAACTGTGTCAATATTGTCTTTACATGTGTATTCTAAATCACTTCATTGTAATGATAAGTAGGCCCTGGTAGGCGAGTGAAATTTTGTCGGCTCATCTACTTTTGACTGCTTAACATTAACATGGAGATTAAGTTAGGAGGCCATAGTGCGTTGACTATATATTTCAATATAGTATTAAGTAGATTCTGGTAGGCGAAGTGTTAATTTAGATCGCCTATTTGCATCTCCTTTATTCTAAATTGAAACAATCACGAACCTTTACAATCTCTAGTAGAGTTATTTCACGTTAATCGGCATTTTAAAACGACGGACTGTGTCTAAATCAAAACCGTGTGCCTCAATCGTTTGAGATAACAAAATAAATTCAACTTTCTTTCTTCTGCCAAATTTGACAAATGTTTAATACAACAATAACAACTTCTTAAACTATTTATTTATAGGCCCTGAATATTTTTATAAAATTCAAAAATATTTGGTCGACTATTTAAGTCACTTCTCTGGAGGAGAGATCTATCACAACTGTGAATGATGACCAATTTGACTTTCCCATTTACTTAGCTAAATTTTTCATCTTTACACGACAGATTCAATTTCAAACTTGGCCTAAAGTCAAGTTTATGTTTTCTGATTTTAGATCCTTATCGTTCTATAAGCCATTTATAAAGATATTTTTTTAAGAATTTAAGAATAGAGGTGTTTTTTATTTAAAACTATTTAGTGAATGAAGTAAAGATGATTTTACTCGACACTCCTTTTGAGAGAAAATACTTATACGTTGATATAAAATTATTTCTATCAAATTCGGAGAATTGATCAATTTAGGTTGGCACGTGAGGATTTTCTCTCAAAATGAGACTCGAGTATAAAACCATTTGAGAAGGTGTTTATCTCCTTCTTTGCGTAATGATCTTTCGTGGGTGCTTTATGAAACTGACTGTTTACAAACAAATTCAACGACGATTTTTGAAATGCACCAAACAATGAAAGTTCAATGGCCGCACTATTTTCCCAAGCAAGTAAATTGTTTAGTTTTTGATTGATTTTGAATTTGATTTGATAAATTATTTATTTACGGCTCAAGTCAGTAAATGCGGAAAAATCAATTGGAATTGTTTCAATAAACATTTTAAATTTTGTCTTAATTTTATATTCTTGAAATTTTTACTATGTTCCAGTAACCACTGAATAATAAATCTCGGATTCCACCTAGCGGATTTTCAATAAACTTCCATAACTACATATTTTGACATTTATACCTCATGCGTAAAGAAAGTAAATAAACAACATTATTCGCGATAATTTAGTCGTTTTAAAATTACAAATTAAAAAATGATAAAAATTTTGTATAATTAATAATTTTGTGAAATATACAATAAAAAAAACTTACATGAATTAAACTATTTATGTCCTTGATTTTGCCGACTTTTCAGATATGCCATTTTTTGTAGTTAAGTCAGTTGTAACCTAAACCACCAGCGACACTTGTCTATCTTTTACAAACGTCAATTAGCCAGCGAAAAATAAGAGATTACGTTTCTCGCCACAAGTGGCAGCACCATCACAAAAGAGAATATATTAAAATGGTTAAAAATAATAAATTAATTGACCTCCGCAGTAAAGAAAGTCGATATGTGGAATTTTTAGATTTTAGAATGTGCCATCTCCGCTATTTCTTAGTACATTTTGATGAAATTTGGTTAGTAGTGTGAGTTTTTATGTAAGTTAAGAATTCTGATTGACATCAAAGTTACCACTAAAAACTAATATTAAGATTTTACATAAAATTTAAAGTAAAATGAAATTTATTATTGTTGAATCACGGTAGGCACGTTGTGCTGATAATATAGGCACGTTGTGCTGATAATGATGTTAGCATGGGCACGTTGTGCTGATCCAACATAACGGTGGTATTAACTCCTCCCTTCTTAAAAATCCACGTCCCGTGGATCAAAAATTTAGTTGAATGGGTTGAACTCCAGATTGTTGATTGGGAAGTTCTTCTCGGAGAGTTGATTTTGGGGAAAACAGCAGTTTCCTTCGGTGCGCGAGTCTTGCCTTGTTTATCACAAAAACAAAGGACTAAGCCACACATGATGATTATGATCCCAATGTCCATGACAGCCGATTCTTTATGCTCGTTGAATAGTTCTTGCAATTGTGCAATATTACTCAGATACAGTTTGTGTAGGTATCCGAAGTCAATTTTGAAGCCTTTTTCCGTCATGTTTGTGCTTAGTACAGATGGCAAAACTTGGAGTGGCTTTATTTTCTTGCTTTTGAAGGTCGTGTTGTTAATTTGAATCGTTTCATTCGCGTATTGTACTAGAAAGCTTCCTTTTAGGTGTGGTCATCAAGGGTTTCCATGACTGGTTGGTCGCATAATTGGTATTCGCATCTAGCATTGAGCCCTTTGATTAGCTGATAAATACAGTGATCTGTTGGTATTTTCTGTAATCCACTTAGGTTTCAAATAGTCATTTCTCCGAATGTGTGATACTTTTTTACGATTCCAAATATTTCATCTTGATTTAGAAGAAGTTCGTTGAATTCGGTGTATATACGCATGTCGTGGTTGGAAGTTGGCCGTATTATGATGTGGTTGTAGTCCTGTTTGCTGGTTTTAGGCAAGGAGAGAGCGTAAAGGAGAGTAGATTTTTCAGCATTATCATGGGTTCCGCGTATTCAATTGCTTCGATCTCGTTGGCGTATGGCAATGTTTCAATCTTCGTAATTAATCGATTGATTTCCCCTTTGAACAGCTCTGACTATCTCGTATATTTCATCTTTAAGAATGGTTAGTCGGTTAAATAATACTTGTTGAAGTTTTTCTTCCGATTCGTCGTTTAGATGGTCCAAGATTTTGTTGTATTCTGCAAGCAACTGTTGAGTAGTATTTGTTAACGCCTTGTTAATCCTGTACTGTTGACTGTTGTTGCGAATTATGTCATTTTGGCTTTTCATTATTTGGTCCCAATGTGTGGCATCTGGGGATCCTGCTATCCACTTCCATGCACTACCTATCCAGTTTATCGACCTTTGTTTGCGTGATTGACCCTTAAGTTCCGAAATCATTTGCTCTATGGTTTTCGCTTGATGGACCAGTTGTGGCTGAAGGATGCTCTCCTGGTGTGTCCTGCTGATCGAGGGTGTAATTCGTTCTAATACTTCCTCGTACTCCCTTAGGTTGATGATATGAATCAATTTGAAATTTCCCTGGATTATCCGTCCATTCCTTGTTTTATCGTTACGAGCGGGGTATGGTTATACTCGTATATGCTTAATGGTGTAGTACAACACCAGAGCCAGGAGCTAAAAAGGAAGAGAGGTAATCCCGTTAATTATATTTTGGTGGTAATGGGAAACTATTGGGTTAAGTTTTTTATATGTGTTTTATGGATGCGTCTTCCAGATGTAGTGGTTACAGTGACCTTATTGTCTTGTGCCACTGTTTCTTGACGAAATTTTGGTTTGTCTTTCTGTTGAATCTGCTTGATTGCGGTATAAATCGTGTCGCCAGCTTCGTAGGTCTTCGGACAGGCTCTCTAATTATTCTCTCTCGTTATTGTGGAGTTTTGATTCTTTCTAAGTCTTTCAATCAGGTCCACGTGAACCTTGGTTTTGAAATCTGCAAGATTTTGGTAATTCGTCCTCTGTGTTCTATCAAAAAATATATCATTAGGTTTCCGTTGCGTAACCGAATGTATGGAATCGTTGTAGCGATGCACTGCTATGTTGATAAGTTCTTTTGTAGACAGGTCCTTGAACTCGTTCTGGAGACATCGAACTATTTCGAGTATTGTAGAACTTGCTCTCTCTATAGCCTCATTAACTTCGCTTCGTTGAGAAGGTGTTTGATAAATCTGGATACCCAAGGTTTTTAAGTAATCCGTTATGATTGGCCTCACAAAGCTTCTTTCATTATCCACCACAAGAATGCGAGGTGCGGTGAAGTAATGTATCGCCTTTATGATCTTATCTTGTACGTGTAAGATGGATTTGTTCTTAATGCGAAAGAATTTTACGAACTTAGAGTACTTGTCTATACAAGATAAAAATTTTTAATTTTTTATCTCCATTATGTCTAAATGGAGAATTTCTGCCGGATATGTTGGAATAGGTGTTTCTTGGATTGCAACGCGATGAGGGTGTCGATCATATTTATTCGTGTTGCAGGTGTCGCAGGTCTGCGTGTATTTTTTAATCAAACTGGCCATCCCCGGAAAGTAATATTTCTCCAAAATTTGTTTTCGGTTCTCCATATGATTCCTGTGTGCCCGTTTGTGTTCCTCCGTTATTATAGAGAACTTATTTTGTTCACTTCGAATGTCTTCGACGACTCGAAGTTGAATGTTCTCCTCAGGTATTTTTATTCCATTGATGATGGTAGGATGTAGCTTTTCCTGTAAGATCTTGGATAAGTTTTCTCTATTTATTTCCGGTAGGCTGATGTAATGCCTGTGGTAAGATGGATGAGCCTCCTCATGAACGTATATGTCTTGACCCTTCTGGAATATTAGTTGGTTCCTGAAGACATTGATAGGTGAGTCACAATATCGAATAAGGTTGGTGGAATCTTCTTCGGCACTGTGAATAGTTCCAACGGTAGACAATGCGTTCACTTCAAGCTCCAGTCTAGACAGCGCGTCAGCTACTTTGTTGGTACAGCCCGGATTATAAATAAGCTCGTAGTTGTATTCCTCCAATCGAGCTTTCGAGCATTTTAACTTTGCATTATTATTCTTATTGCTTAATGAAAAAGTTAGCGGTTGATCATCTGTCAGGATTTTTAGTTTGCGAGCTCCGTAGAGGTAGTTGCGAAGGTTGTCCAGTGCCCATATTATAGCCAGCATCTCCTTCTCATTCGCCGCGTAATTTTCTTCGGTTTTATTCAGAGATCTGGAGATATAAGTTATTGGCCGGTCTTTCCCGATGTCCCCTTGAGACAATACAGCGTCAATGGCAGATGAGCAAGCATCAGTAGTCAGTAGAAAAGGTTTGTTGAAATTTGGAAAGATTAATACCTCTGTTGATGACAGGAGCTCTTTGATATTGTTAAAAGCTTCCAACTCTTTTTTGATTCAGGTCAATCTTCACCTTTTTGGATTGTGATGCTTTAATTTGAGCATTCTCTCCCCTCATCAAGTTGGTTAGTGGTTTAGGTACGTGCGCAAAGTCGCGGATAAATCGCCTATAATACGATGCGAGACCCAGGAAGGATTTGAGGTCTTTTAAGTTCTCAGGTTTCTTGATGTTTTGAATAGCCAATACTTTTCTTTTATCCTGTTTAATACCCTTGTTGGTTATGAGATACCCCAGAAATTCCGTTTTGCCGAGGTTTATGCGCAAGTTAGCCTTTTGTAACTTCAGAAATACTTTTTCAACGTTGGCCAGATGTGCTTCTACCGTTCGTCCTCCGAAAACAATAATGTCATCTATATAGACGTAACAAACTTGCCCAATATATTCTTTCAAGACATTATCGACCATTCTTTTAAAAATCGCGGGCGCGTTCTTTAGCCCGAACGGAAGCCTGAGAAATTAATAATTTCCATTCAGAGTGGAAAACGAGATCTTCGGAATGTCGGCTTCCTTCATTTTGATTTGATGGAACCCTGATGTCAGATTGATGGTGGTAAAATATCTTGAATTTCCGAGATTCGCTAAAGGGTGTTTGAAATATCCGGGATGGGATAGGAATCTGATATTGTCACGGCATTCAATCTCTTGAAATCCACTACCATCCGATATATTTAAATTTGCGAGGCATCCAATTTCTTTTCTACGACCCATATTGGGGAATTATACGGGCTTTTAGATGGACGTATAATACTATCGGCAAGGAGTTGGGCTATTTGTTTATCCACTTCCGGTCTCATTCTGTATGGATATGGGTATGATTTGGTATAGATCGGTTGTTCACTGGTTGTTTTGATTTCTGCACGTACTTCCGTATCTACGGTTTTAAAGTTATTAACAGGTCCGAGGAGTGTTGTAAATTTCGAGACGACTGTGTGTAATAACTTTTTGGTATCTGATGAAAGATGACTATCACGAATTTCCATATTGTTGACCTGGCATGATGTTTTTTCTCTTAACGGAATGCGTATGTCGGGTACAATAATCATATCGTTGTTCCTCCGGTCCTCTCGTTGTCCTCCTACATAAAATTTAAAGTAAAATGAAATTTATTATTGTTGAATCAACACCTTTGGCTTTCGCGTGCACTAATGGCACGTTGTGCTGATGAACCATTCCCAATGGTGTCAATTTAGGCACGTTGTGCTGATAATGATGTTAGCATGGGCACGTTGTGCTGATCCAACATAACGGTGGTATTAACTTGTATAATTCGAGCCATTTCTTAACCAATCATTATGAAATTTTGTTTCTAGTATTGATTTTGGATTGAACATAAATTTTGACGTTTTAGTACCTGGGCAGTCTACACGATTAAAACGGATTCTACTGGGCTAGAGAATATTAGGCTAATTATTAATTAACAAATGTGAAATTTTCATCGGTCTATATTATAATTCGAATATGTATTTTGAACAAATTTCTGAGTTAACGATGGGCGCTCTTCGTCCAGTTATTTACAAGTAAATATAAAAAAATAGTTGAAACGGGTTGAATTTCAATTTTGAATTGGAAACCGTGATTCTAAATAGAAAATTGAGAATGATTATCGTTTTGCGGCCAAATAATTAAGTTGCAGTTTCAATACTCCCTCAGGTAAGCAATAAATAACTGGTTATATATTTTTCTAATAGCAAACGTCATATACTCAGCCTACTCTGCTCTTTTTTTAATTATCTCTGCAATCTCTTCTGGGGCCAGGGCTCTCCCAACTCTTTCGCGGTTTGCTTTTTCCGTCCTTACTTTTACTTCTATCGGGGATTCGAACCCAGTACCTCCCGATTTAAACACCAAAGTTTTAACCACTGTGCCATACTCTACTCTTTTTATTTTTTCTGTCATCATATACGCTGTTTTCTAATAGCTAAGGTCATATCGAGACTACATGGGATATTTGGGCAAAATTTATCGTTTAGAATTATACTATAATTTTTTGAGCTTTTGCAACCATATAAGTAGTTTTCAGTTTCTGGGCAATATCTCAAAAACTCCTACTGGTACCCAATACATACTGATGTTGTTGTATGAGTTTTTCAGGAGTATGAGCAATACTCGGGTAAATCGTTTAATACAGTAAATTGCAATTTTAACACATATTTACCTCAAATACCATGCCAATTCTCTAGTAAATACATTTGTCAGAATAAGCTTGAAGGGTAAAATTTATTTGTGTGAAGGTTTAAAATCGCTGGTACGTTGGTAATAAAATAAGCATCAAAATGTGGACACAAAATAAAATTGTTTATTTGTAGAGAATAATCGTGTGTCGGGGTTGCCTGAATTTTTCTGGTATTACTAAACGCCGGCCAACCCAGCGGAAACCTGTTTTGAGTAAGTCATGATCTACTCTACCAGAAAATAAGTAACTTTTAACAAATTCTTTAGTCCCAGGCACTTAGGATTGACGATGTTTGAATAAGTTTTACGATTTGTAAAATTTCTGTATACAGATTAATCGTACGTCGTTTGCCTGAATTTTTCTGGTGTTACTAAACGCCGGCCATCCTAGCGGAAACCTGTTTTGAGTAAGTCATGATCTACTCTAACAGAAAATAAGTAACTTTTAAGGAATTCTTTGGTCCCAGGCAGTTAGGATTGACGATGTTTGAACAAGTTTTACGATTTTTAAAATTTCTGTAGAGAATAATCGTATCGAGTTTACAAAAATAATTTGTTAAGAATAACCACTAAATATAGAGCTCATACCGTATCGACAGGAGTAACAGTCAAATGTATAAAATGCGATAATGCCCATAAACCCTTACGAATGTCCATCATTTCAAATAATTATTCTCTTTATTCAATAATCCAGTCCCATCCAGCTTAATTCAACCATCAAAGTGTTACGTCATCCCAGCACTTACAAACATCAACCATTTCTAACAATACTTCACCGAATTCCGTACCCATCGATGCTGCATTTAAACCATGAACCGTTCATCAAACACCAAGTTTAAATATTAAAAATTAACCGAATTCTCATCTAAAATTTATATTTCAATCCAAAATCAATTTTGAAAATAAATTTCATAAGAAGGATTCGTTATTAAATGGCCAAGTTTAGTCCAGTATGAATAGATCCCAGAATTTTATCTGAAACTTACATTGGAATCCCTAACCAAAATTCCATATTAATTCGTTAAGAACTGGCGGTAAAACGGAACATTATTGAATTTCAAAATTTCGTACACCGAGTTCATCCTGGGATGTTTTATTTTGTGAAAAAAGATACAAAATGAACAAAAAATTTCCGCTGGTAATAAAATAACAACAGTAGTTCCCTTTTGTGATAGTGTTGCCACTTGTGGCGAGTAACATAATTTCGTACTATCCGCTGTTATATTTCCGCTGTCTTATACAGAATCAGTAGACATGGAAGATGGGTCGGCCCATGAGTTTTGCACGCCGATATGGGTTGTAGTTGTGTTCCTTTTAATCACAGGTCGTAATCTGCCTCTATCGGGATTCGAACCCGGTACCTCCCGATCCAAAAGCCAAAGCTTTAACCACTGTGCCATGAAAAAAAAATAAAACCTTTTTCTTAATAAAGGTTCGTAATATTACAGTTACATTCTCATTCTAGCATATTCGTGATTCTACTATGGCTAACAAATTAATATTTAGTTAGCTAATAACTAACTAATTGTAAATTAGTTAAACCTGAAAGGTTCAGTCTGCGTTTGGCGTACAGGTGACTTACGGCTCTCAGACAACCTTTATAACGGAGGAAGCACTCAATTACCAATTGTAGGAATTTGTTCAGTGAATACTGGCAAGGTAAATTATGTAGCCAAGCTCGAAACCCAATCTACAAACCATGTTTTCAAGTTACCAACGAGCGCACTAGCGCTTAAAATATTACGGCTCAACTTCCCTCGAAAACGGTGTCTACTTAACCAAGGTCTCACATATCAAATCTAGGATTAGATGACCCGTTCTACTGTAAACCAGGCGCTGTTGATATGTTGATTGGTGCAGCTGTGTTTGGTGATTTATTACATGACGGTCTTATCAAAAGTTAAAACGGATCGCCCATAGTCCAAAACACAACTCTGGGTTGGATATTGTCTGGGAGAACTCTGCAGGTCCATTCGTGAACTTCCATTCGTATTGCGATATTTAAAAAAAATCATTTTGGGAGATAGACGAGTTAACAACTAAAGTGTACTCAGCAGATGAATTAAACTGTGAAGAGTTATATGCGAACACGCATAGAAGATCATCAGAAGATAATTATGTCGTTAATCATCCGTTTATCCATTCTAGACCAGACGAAAACACTTTCGATACTTCACGAAATGGAGCAGTTGCTACACTATTGTCGCTAAAAGGCAGTTTCGTCAGAATGTTAATCATCGTGAGGAGTACTGCAACACATGGAGATCATTAATGACGCCTATATCAACATTAAGCGTACGTTTTACATGTCACACCATGCCGTCTTTAAGCAGAGCAGCACTAGTACTAAAGTTCGAGTGGTCTTTGATGCCTCTCGAAAGTCATCAAATGGAACATCACTGAACCTAACATTAATGGTGGGACCTACTATTCAGCGTGACCTGATTTCCGTAATAATGAAATGGCACACGTAAAAGAATGCATTCACGGCAGATATTAAGCAAATTTACAGGCAGATACGAGTGAGCAATAATGATCCGGATTTTGAGCGAATTGTGTGGCGTTCAAATCCTAATGACCCAATCAGTGACTTTCGGATAAATACACTAACCTATGGTGCAGCGATTGCTCCTTACTTGGCCATAAGCACATTGATGCAGTTAGCTTCCGACGAAAAAGAAAGGTTTACAATGGCATCCAAAAGTGTTCAGCATGAAAAGTATGTTGATGACGTTATGTCTGGTACCTGGTAACTTTCAGCTCCGAAAGTGGTCATCGAACCATTCTGATGTTCTAAGGCCAATCCCAAAAAAACTTCACGAAACCAAATCACCACTGGATATTTATGAAGATGGTTTATTAAAAACTCTTGGAATTTCTTGGAATCCACAGACCGACGAGCTTGGCTACAACATTTCTACGTCCAATGGTGAAGTCATAACCAAACGAAATATTCTGGCTGACATCTCCCGAATCATTTTACAAAAGCTCTGGTTGGCTAAAGTAGGGTAGGATGATCCAGTACCAGACGAATTAAAAGGGACTTGGCTCCGTAACTTCCACAAATTTCTCAGATAATAATTCCACGATGGCTCAACACGAATTTAACGCAATAATATTGTAAGTTGCACGGCTTTAGAGACGCGTCCAATGCAACATATGCAGCAGCTACTTATTCTCGAATACTGTGTGCTGATGGCACTGTTCGCATCGGATTAATAAAGGCAAAAACTAGAGTTTCCCCGATAAAGCAGGTATCATTGCCTCGACTTGAGTTGTGTCGGGCTCGTTTAATGGCAATATTATTCAGCCAGGTGACATCTGTAAATGCATCTCAATATTGTGTGTTACATGGCTGGACTGACTCCACGATTGTATTACACTAGCTAAAAGGACATCCTAATCGTTGGAAGTCAACGCTGATCGAGAAATATTCGTCCATTTCGAAGTTGGTCCGAATAACGGGAAATTTAGTAGGTTTTGGGGATAATATAAATAATCTTACGAGAGATTAAATGCTGCACCAGTAATTTAAATATTAAAGGTACTTTGGCATCACTCAACCTCTTTTTGGATAACGATGGAGTTAAGAGTTGGCGGTCGGTTAGAACATAGCTATTTATCATACCCAACGAAGCATCGTACCTCGTAGCTGTCTAGTTACTATGATGATTATTAGTCAAGCGCATAACAACACACTGCATTGTGGTATTACCCAGACGCTCGGACGCGGTGAAACTATTGGATCATTAACGGTCGCAATCTGGTATGGCAGTTTATCCACAAATATCTCACATGTGTGGGCTGTGCGGTATTCAAAAACGCACAAAGTCAGTTAATGAGGAATTAGCCATCTCCTCGCGCCACTCGAAGTCGAGCGTTTCAACACTCTGGGGTCGATTATGCTTGACCTATTTTATTTTGCTTTTACAGCGTTTAAGAGGTTTACCTCACGAAAAATCACTGATACTATTTATAGTTACAACGGTACTACGTTCGTGGGAGCAGGAGCAGAGTTAAAGGTTAATCATCTCAATGCCATGAGGCAATTACAATTCGACATAGCTGAAAATCTAGCAAACGACGGAACAAAATGGCATTTTATTCCTCCCGGTCTGTGGGAAGCGGGTGTAACATCAATTAAATTCCATTTACGCAAAATCATTGGTGATAACAAATTGACATATGAGGAAATGAGCAACGCACTTACGTAAATTAAGGGTGCGCTAAATTCAAGACCATTATGCCCCATCAATAACGATCCCAATGGTCTCACTGTGCTGAACCTGTTCTTTTTCTAATAGGTGATGCTATTAATTCGATTCCTGAACCGAGCATGCTCAACTTGAACGAGAATTATTGTTCCCTGTAAAAGATGAAAATTTTCCACCATCTAAATGGCTTTTGGGCAAGGGTATTGGAAAAACATCCTGGGCCAGATGGTATAACACGAGTCGTTACACTTGAGGCAAAATCGAAGTGCATAAAGCGACCATTTACCAAATTATGTCCACTACCAATTAACACTACTAATGAGTTTGTAGACTCCATCGTAGCAGCAAAGTGAGTCGGAGAACTTTACCTCCCAACGTTCATCAACATACTACATTCTCCTAATTAGATTAATTGTGTCAACGTTGCTGACAGTGGGCCGGTGTGTCCTTGACCTTGACATTATGAATGAGAAAATTCATTGAAATATTTCCAATCTGAAAAACATAAACTCATATTCATTTGGCGTTCACACGATACGGATGACATTGCTGCATTATCATAATCAAAAATAAAACTAAATTATTGTGGTTTGTATTATAAAGTGTGGTAAATACGGTTTATCGAAATTATCATTTCATTTGTTGCTTCCGCGTGCTGGATATTATTAACTCCGTGGGAAATAAACCAAGCATATTGATTCACTTTTTGTGGTTTATTTCTAGTTAATCGTAATAATCGGCTGTGCGATTTTCTACACGTGTAATTAATAACTCGCCCGGTTTCGATATTACAACACCACACGAACAAAAAAAAAAGCTGGCGAGTTGAAAATGAAGAATCAAAAATTTTCTATCTTTCGTAGATCGATAGCCAAAAATGATGGCAGCAAAATCGATACATTATCTCATCTTCACACGGCAAGGTAGGCATCATCCTACCTACAATAGGTATCATAACCTTACATTCTCATTCGAACTATTACGTCGCTCGTGTTGCTAAGTTTATTCTCTTGACCAATATCGCATTGACAATATTCTATTTTTTTTTTTTAATTTTGGACACCAAATTATTTAATTCTGTAAAAAAAATATTACAGTTAATTGATTAAAATAATTACCAACTAGTTAATTTTTTTGGTATTTTGTGCAGACACCGAAAACGATAACTAAAAATTTATCAGGCCGCCACAGAATGTTTTATTCAATTTTCCAATTCAACGCGATTTATGTGCCACACCTCCTCTACATACATTTGTGGATTAGTTATTTTGTTATTTTAATTAGCAAATTGATTAAAACCAAAAATAGTTATTTTAGCGTTGTTATGCGATTATTAACATTCATAAATTACAGTTTTTGTATAACCGAATGTTTTTTTGTTATGTTTTACGGGGGATTAGTTAGTTTGTGTATGATATTGAAGTGCGGTTTTAATAGTGGACAGAATATGTTATTTTGCTGTGTGGCTTCCATTGTTGTTAGTTTAATAAATAATATTGCGGTAGGCAAATAGAAATTTAATATGTATTTATATAGGCTATTTAATTAATACCTAGCTGTGGACTAGGTAGTATTACATTTAGGTTATTAGATTAGTGGGCACATTTGGTTATGAATGAATGAAAGTTGTTTCTACCGTGAGGGTACACAGAAAGAAATGATGATTTATAACAAGAAAATTTGATTCAATTTAAATCACACATGATTTCGATTATTCGTCATTAATATTTTGGTCTTGATTGAAAATATAAGACTTTAAAAGCAACACCATGTATCCTATTTCATTATAAAAATTTTGTTCTTGCGTTAAAATCTTGAAAAAACGTTTCAAAAAATTAGATGTTTGTTGTATAGAAACAAACTTTTCTCGCAATAATTCAATTGGTGCACTTGCTGTGTGGCACGTAGCCCCGTCTTGTTGGAACCAAATGTTGTCAAGATCAACTTCTTCCAATTTCGGCAATAAAAAGTTGATTTTCATCGATCTATACCGATCTCCATTGACAGTAACGGTGTTACCAGCTTCATTTCGAAAAAAATACAAACCGATGATTCCACCAGACCAAAAACCACACCAAACTGTCAATTTAGGTGAATGTAATGGTTTTTTTGAAAGTGAGCCTCATCGGAGAAGATGATTTTCTTAAAAAAATCGTTATCGTTTGTAATTGCAATTTGTAAACGTTGTTCTTGCGTATATCTCACCATGATGAAATTGTAAACATTACTGAATACAATGAAACAAAAAATGACAGATCATAACATATTACAAATGGCCGAAACGTCACTTAAAAATCATATCATTCCTATTGGAAAACCCTATAAACGTGAAGTAATTTTGGCAACGTACTTATGTGTCTAAAAAAAAGCGCATCAAGTTTTGTTTTGGGAAAAATCTACCTATATTGGGTTTAAAGCAAGTAAGCGGTGTTTGAATAAAAAACTGTTTGGCTTAGTCCAATACGTAGTTGGTTTGAAATAAACGTATTTTACTTGTGCGAGGCTTCCGAACATTTGTTTTAATATTGTAAACCGTTTAAATAGAAATTGCACAATATTGAGACAACACGGAAGTTGTTTGGGTTGGGTAAACCATTACAGAAATATTTCGAAATAAATAAAGGTTTGAGATAACTACTTGATTATTGAAATTATTTATAAATATTAACAATAGGGTAAATGATACAATAATGGACACTATGAAAAAATGACATAGTTATTCGGCACCCTAATTTTATAAGCATTTTGCGCCAAAATACGATAATGAAATGTTTTCACGTATAATAGGTTTGTCTCATTCTGCTCTATTAAAATTATATGTTGTTATTTATTTTATTAAATTTGTTTTATTAAAAAATATTTAGTATAGAAGTACAGGTGAATTGTATCAGTTGTGTTTTTTTGACGTTTCTCATGTAATTGCTAAGAACAAGGTAAGATAATATAGACATTTATAAATGCTTGAAAAATATTTATAGCTGAAAAACTAGTTTATTGGATTACTAATGAACGTTTTTAAACAAAATTTAATTAATTATAATAAAATGAATGGTTAAAATGATAAAAAAGTGTGTGTCCATTACTAGTTCTATAATTCGGTTGATTTAGTTATTGGACATCTTGTGTCCATTATTGTCTAAATGGGAACTAGTTATCGTCATAGTGCCGGCTATTATGATTTTAAGTAGTGTCGATAATTATAGAAGCTCAATATAATTAAAATAAGCAACATAATTTTACATAATTTAGCAGAGATTTTACAATAATTAGGTAGATACATACCGATGTACCTGTTTCTTTTATTTATTATTTTTAATTACCTCTAGTCATATACATATATTTCATAATATGTTTTAGATGCCCAAAAAAAACTCAACATATTTAGAGGAAAACGTCCAAAAAGCTTGCGATGCCGTTATTATAAGCAAGATTGGTAAAAAAACTGCATCAAAACTGTTTAACGTTCCACGCTCTACAATTCAGTATAGACTATCATCAAAATTTAAAAAAAGTCGTCCTGGCCCAATGACCGTGCTCACCGAAAGTGAAGAAAAAACTATAATTGAGTGGATTATCGAAAGTGCCAGAAAGGGATTCCCTAAACGTCGCGAAGATGTTATTGCATCCGTGAAAAGTTTTTTGGATGATTGTCCCCGAGACCATCGCTTTGGAGAAACTAATATGCCTGGAAAAGGATGGTATAGTTTATTCCTAAAACGACATCCGTGCATTACAACGAGAATTCCGGAAGCGGTATTATTTGTTCGCTTTATTAAACTATTTTCCATTAAATTATAATTATTCATTTATAGGTAACCGCCGCCAGCTCTAAAATTAGTCCGGAAAATTTGTTCAAATGGTTTGATCAAATTGAAAATTATCTAAAAGATAAAAACTTTACATCCATTTTATCCGATCCAACTCGCATATTTAACGGAGATGAGACAAATTTTATGCTTTGCCCGAAAACAAAAAGCGTACTAGCTAAAGTTGGCAGCAAAAACGTGTATGAAGTTGAACATGCTCCATCCAAGTCGTGTCTCACTGTCATGTTTAGTTTCTCAGCTGCAGGAGATATGGTACCCCCAATGATAATATTCCCATACAAGCGGATTCCAGACGGTATTAGGAACTCGGTCCCACCGCATTGAGGTGTGGGAAGAAGCGATAGCGGTTGGATGACCAAAGAGGTCTTCTTTGAGTACATCTCTAATATTTTTTATCCGTACTTAACCAAAAATAATATAAAATTGCCGGTTATTTTATTTGTTGATGGACATATGACGCATTTAACTTATGAGCTTAGTATTTTATGTAAACATTTGCAAATAATACTAATTGCTCTGTACCCGAATGCTACACGGATCTTGCAGCCTTGTGATGTCTCGGCTTTTAAACCGTTAAAATCTGCATGGCAAAAAGTGCTTTTAGATTGGAAACGAGACAATATGCATACTACTTTGAAAAGAGAAAATTTCGCGCCACTGTTACAAAAGGCTATCGACCAATCAGTAATTCCGTTAACCATTCAAAATGGATTCAAGGCATGCGGAATCTATCCATTTAATAAAATGGCAATTGATTTCTCAAAATGTTTGGGGAAATCAATAGATGGGAATACGTACGACACAATCCAGTGTTCATCTAATTTGTCCAATATTGAAAATGGAAATACTATAAATTTCCAACAGTTTTCTGATACTGTAGGATCGAAGTTATTGGAACTTCAGTCTGTAGATGACAGTGATTTGACCTTTAAGACAACGGAGTTTCAATGTCTGCATCGAGTATACAAATCTCTTCTACCAACTTCAGAATTAATAAAAACAACGAATATCATGGACATTAACGAGTTTATATACTTACCTGAAGAATTTTTAATTGAATCCATTGAAGCTATCGAAGAACGAGAACCAGAATGCCCCGAAATATTAGAAGCACAATTGGACGAGGAAATTGTTATTTATGAGAAGGTTTCTCAAATGGTCCAACCGACCGATGACAAGATTAATGAACCGATCGTTAAAACAATTGACCAATATATGAGATGGGTGACGACTCCAGAGAGAAAAAATACAAAACCATGTAAAGAAAATCCACCGTTCGTTATTACATCGTCAGGATATGCCAAACTACAAGAACAAAAGAGAAAGGAGAAACTAGAAAAAGAAATGCAAAAAGAACAACGACAAATTTTAAGAATTGAAAATAAGGAAATAAAAGACAAATTAAAGAAGGAAAAATCTAGAATAAAAATTCTTAAGCCTAAACAAAATCCCAAACATAAATTGAATTTAGTTAAAAGAAATCATTTGAAGAAACTAACGTTCGATGAATTTATTCCTCTGCAGAATTTAGCGCGAAATATTTCACCGACTTCAAATGATAACTTGATGGTTTCGAAAGCAAACGAAAATTGTATTGAGTTACCAAACGAATCAAGTCAAGAAGACAAACGTGGCAATGAAAACTCGAACATCCTTAACCCGTTGGCATCGGGGAGAATGTGTTATAGTTGCACGTATTCCATCAACAAAACAAATAATGGACTTCGTTGTGGAAATTGTAGAGCTGAATACCATATCACTTGCATAAGCAAGTTGAATCTCCCGGTTGAACCCACTTTTTTATGTACTTATTGCAAGTCGAAGTAATAAGTATTTTATTAAAATTTTAGTTTCTTTATTATTATATAATTTATTTTTAATTGTTTAACGTGATACTGAAATCGTAATGTGATAATGAAAATGTTCCTAATAGGTTAATAATGTATGAAATTTCATGAAATATATGTAATATAAATCCTTAATATTGAAATATAAGCCTCGAAACTTTGAAGCTCGCAAATATTTATTTTCTCTGACTGCTGATAGTTGTAAAGATCAAGGTGTCCAAAAACTATGGTTTTGTGGCCATTATTGTAATTAACGTGAGTGTCAATTATTATGATACCATGCCAACTATTATAGATTCAAAGAGTGCCAATTATTATTTTTGGGTATCCATTACTAGTGAAACAAATTGATTTTTTATTTACTGTTTAATTAGTATTCAATTAATTTAAATTTTCATTTTGATAAAATTAAATGAAAATTAAATTATGGTTCTGCGAAATTATAATAAAGCAACTAAAATTTAATTTACCTTATCCAATTAAACTATGAAAGACTCCTGAACTTCCTTATAAGTGCCCATTATTGTATCATTTACCCTATAAACAAAATTGTTTGAGTCAAATTCATTTTTTATTAGCACTAAAATCACATATTTCAATTCAATAGTACAATAGTTTGGTTTTATATATTTTTTGTATATAAATATGTAAATATATATATATATATATATATATATATATATATATATATATATATATATATATATATATATATATATATATATATATATATATATATATATATATATATATATATATATATATATATTAAATTTACATGTCCAATAATTTCTTCAAATTAATAATTTCGAAAGGGGTGTCGTTTTTATCGGAAATCTTATAAATAACGTATTCTAAAAATTTATAAATTTTACCACATTCGAATGGATATTTTAAATTACAAAACATAATCGTAACACATAAGCTAATGTCTATAGCATTTAAGATGTTGTCAAACAAGTCAAAAATATCATCGAAATATAAATAAATATTTTTAATTACACTATTTGCGATGTCTACTTCAGCAAACAAAGATGGTTGAACTGAGGGACCAAACTCTGCATATTTCTGTTGCTTAGATTCCACAAATCTTTTAATTTCACTTGCTTCCGGTGTAACATTAGGGTAATGTTCCAGGAGGGCCAAATGGTTGAATTTTCCGGTTGTTGGTATCTTTCATTTTGTTAGTTCGTGGTTATGGATTTGCCCGTGACTGATTGTTTGTTGATAACATATAATTATAATTTATATTAAAATTTGATAGATGGTGGTGATCATCTTGTTCGTATTTTGTTTGTGATCTCTTTCCGTATTATCAACAAAAAAAAATAAGAAGAAAACAAATTTTTCGGAATATAGATCAATAAAAATTTTAATCAGTCATTTAATTTGTGTACGTGAAGCGGACACCAAAAGGTAAACATACAGTAAACCAGTGTGGTGGCTAATTAAAATTAATTAAAATTTTATCTTAAATTCGGTGTAGAATTAATTACAGTGCCTCTAAACGGAAAATAAATCTTATTGTGTGATTTACATCGTGTACTTCCACGTTAATAAATTTTATATTTTAAATTGTCGCGGAAAGGTAACAAATTATTTAATTTTATTAAAAACTGATTTTGTTTTGGTGAATAGTTGTCTCAATGATCTGTATTCTTGTTTTTCTTATTGGTGTTAAAGGGATCGTGTCGCGACAATTTTTTTTTGTTGGTGCCAGTAATTCGATTGTTTCGAACCGAATAAATCAAACAGCAATTCCCGTGGGATATCGTGCGGGTTACCAAAAAGCAAAGGAAAAGGTTCTTAATATCGCGAGCGCAGACGCGTCGCAAATTGGCGCGGAAGTTATTTAGAAAGCCGCAGAAACCTCTAACGGTAACAAAGACAAAAAAAAAACAATAACGGAGTGGTCACTGTAATGACAACGATTTGATGATCATCACCATGCATCACCCTTAACAATAAATAAGCTAAGTGTCCGTTAATAAACTGGATATGATCTACGTTTATTAATTAATTCATTTTTTTTTTTATATATTATTTATTCATATTATTTATATATTATTATATTATATTATATTATTAATTTATATTATATATTTAAACTTATTTAAACTTAAAAATCTAAATCAATCTAATGACTAGTTACAAATAGTGCAACTACGAATATCGGTACTATATGTAGCAGTAAAACAATCTTGTTCTCTGTACTGTAGATAATTTAATGTTTATGTAATTTCGTTGTTGTAGAGGACCGCGGATCCATAATAATTATAGTTTACATATGTTTTCTTAAATAAAAATGTTCATGTTCTTATGTATATTGTAATACCGCTTGTATTTATAATTTATATCAACAACCAATCCGTTTCCAAGCTTATCGTCTTTCTCGGTTGTTTCTTCACCATGCAACGTATGTACTTTGTTGAGTTCTAGATATTCGTTTAATTAACTATCTGGCTTTATGGAATTTTATCATAGTGAAATATGTTCAGTAATTTAAAATAATGAGTGAGTGAATAGTGTTCGTGATCGTGTAGTGCGGGTTGTTAACACAGTGGGATACAGGGGCATATCGAATTTATTGCATTAGATGCTGCCATCGGGGAGGGAGGCGTGCATTAGTGGTGATAAATCTTAACCACTATAAAAATGGCTGTGACAAAAATTCATAAGATTTTTTTTTCTTTTGGCACAATAGCGTTACGGTTGTTCCATAAATTGTCCTACCAATACGGTCAATTTGAGGTTTTATCTTTTCTTTGCAGCATTTCAAGCTCCCTATGTTTAGCAACAAGAACCTGACCCACCGCCGAAACCTAGCTGGCAAATATGCTGCAGTCGCTACTATAAAGAAACGTAGGGAGATTTCTGTTAACGAAATGAAAATTCAACGCACCATCTAATCGCAGGACGTAATTGATGAATTCTTCGCATGATTCTACAATTGATGGTTTACAGATCAAATAATTTTTTATTTGCTTCTTTCGGCCAGTTGGTACCAACAATCCGTTTAACTGTCGAAATAACTCAGCAATAATAAAATCTGTAATTTAAAAATGTTATTGTTTTTACTTTAAATACAAATTTAATATAACATGAACTTACTTTTCCGGCCTAAATTTCGTCACCATTCAGACATTCGTCATCCAAAATCAACGGATCTAGTTTTTTCGCAGCTTCTTGCACTACCTTGTCCTTCACTCGATTGCTTAAATAAACATACATTTTTTGGAAAACTCGTTTGTCCATATTTTCAATAAGCTCATTGATTTGTCCTTATAAAAATAACCAAAATCCGTGTCAATCTTAAAACAAATTAAATATATAGTTAGCTAAATTAAATACTATGAACATATTTTTCCTCACTAAATGATATCCCTGGGAACATTTTAAAAGTGGCCAATCCTTAATAAATTCGCCTATATTCTTATTAGGGGAAATTCGGAAACAGTTCAATCTTACAGACGCTATGGTTTTCCAGTGTCTTTCAACGGTTGCCCATGGCTCTGTATGATATTTCAACCATTCTTTAGCTTCATCGCTGTCGTCATCTAGGTGTTCTGTAATTTAATTTGTAATAATAAAGAGTAAAAAGATTCATTAAATTTAATGTTTACCTTCCTCAAGTGGTTGATCATTTTCATTCATTAGTTTTATCCGTTTGGTGGAGCTGCTACTCGTATTACTCAAAATTTCAATTTACCTCAAATTTGTTTTGTGAATTCTGTAGTCTCCATTTTTGAACTTTTCCATCTTGGAAATAAAATTCCCGATTTTCAAGGGGACAGTAACTTACTATTAAGTCAGTGATATTTTGGAACTCACTGCGGTTTAATCTAATAATTTTATTTTCCAATAAATGCGATGTGATTTTGTTGCACAATAAATCACGCGTAGCGTTTGAGCCATTCTGATTCAATGATTTTAACAAATCTGATATGTGCGATATTTTAAACATGTTGTCAATCACCTAAACAAATATAAGATAATGACCAATTAGTTAAAAAGAACATAAAATTAAAACAATACACACTACATTTTTAGCATTTGAAGTCGACGGAGTTGGTGAGGGCGGATTAGAATGAACTTCTGTTGATTTTACCCAATCCAACAACAATGGGTTGAAGCGCTAGAAGCACTGAGCGTTGATGCATGTTCATTAAAACTTTATTTTATGATATGTAATAAGATATTATTAGCAACCCATTTTATTAACAGTTATAATCTACTAATTTACTTACATTTTGCTTCCTCCACTTGACTATTACTGATCTAAATTTTATTTTTACTCCTATTACTTTGAATTGTGCAAATAACATGTCCAGGTCCCCTTCCGTAGTATTATTCAATGATTCGTAAGTAATTCCTAGCTTCTATAATAAAATTAACATACATTTATAATAGTAAATAATACTATTTTTTTCAATTCACATGTTTATTCCTTACCATTTAATTTCGGAAACAAATAAAGCATGTTCCATCCCGACAATAGTTGTGCTAATGGAACATCACCGTCGTTTATATTTATAACCAAAGTCTGATCCTCATCAAAATTCGCCATTTTTATTTACGAAATTTATTGTCGACACAATTTTCTAATATTTAATATTTATGCTTTACTATTTAATTAATATAAATATTATGTATTGCTACATAAATTTTTTTTAAAACATTTAATTGTAGAAATTAAAATTTTCACGGAGCACAAAACAAATATTGTATGATACCTTCCGCACTTGTTGAAAATGAAATACAATCGTGTTTCTTCCTGTTTACGGGTTTATAGCGCTATTCAATTCAAAATCGCAAGATCTTGTACAAAATTAAAAAGAGACGAAAATAAACCATTTCTATTTGTGAGAATAGTATTTCCGATTTTTTTCTGTTTTTGTTAAGTTGCTATAATTTTTGTCTTGAAAAATATCAAGCTGAATATTTTTTATGACAGCAAATATAAAAATCAAAAATAAAAATCCCCCACTCTCTCTGTTTAATTTATTTTTTGTAAATTTGTATGGATTGATCAGTTGGAAGATCAATTTTTTATGATGCCGTGATTTTAGAGAAGAACTTGTACTATATAGTACATATATGCAGTATGCACAGCAACACAACAACAATATAAAAAAAAAATTAATTTCGATTAAAAGATTTATTAAATAATAATAATAAAATTAATAATTAAAAATGATAAAATTGAACTGATAAAATTTCAAAATCATCAAATGATGGCTTCCACTGGAGCAGCGGAAGCGATTTAAATAAATATAGGATGCTAATGATTTAATCTCGGCAAAGGATACTTTAACACGCCATAAAATGTATCCAACAATGTATCCAATTCAGGACATTTATCCGAAATATTATAAAGGAGATCACGAACTATTTTATAGCATATATCTTTGTTCGGCTGATTAATGAACCCAATCTAAGAACAAAATAAAAGAAAATTTAATTAGTAGGAATAGGGAGGAACTAGGAAGTAATTTAATTTTCTACCTCAAATATCTTTAATGTTACAGTCCTTATGAATTCCCAGTCAGACTATTCTCTCGATAAAATCAGATTATAAAATGTTTGCAACAAATAATATGACATCGGCTGAAATATCAGTTGTAACATCATGAACTCAATAGTTTAAGCAGTGGAAATTGTCAGGAAACCCAACAATCAAGCAATAGGATACAATCCATAATGTGCACTTATCTAAAGTTGAAAATGGTAAATCGACTAAATATTGCCTTGTGCCAAGACGTCGAGAATTGTACATATAGTGGCAAGTTCGTAATATAAACGAGTTATATTCAACAGTTACATACGACAGTTCCACATCATTCGTCTTATTCGGTTGGTGTCTGAAAATAAACAAAATTAATATTTTATTTGAATGTCAAACCAGAATAAATTAGACTTACGTACTTACACTTACGTGAATAATTCGCGGGTATCGTGGGTATCCGTGGAGATCTTTTACTTTCCACAATGAGTTTCCATTCAGCTTAATATTATTGCGCAAAGTTTCCAAATCAGCTAATAAATTCCTAATCATTACGGCGTGTTTACTTCTGTATCAATAAATTGTTCTTCGAAGGCTGTGGCCAGGTGAATTTCAGGTTTGTTTTAAATTTGATTTAATTCTAGTTCGTTGAAAGGATTTATGATTAATTTAACATGATCAGCTAATTTATTGTACGTCTGTGCGGTTTTATGATATTCAATTGCTTCCCTTGATTTTAAATCGGGAAACAAAACCTTGGGAGTCAAAACAGCATGCGACGATGTTGTATTTTCGAATATGGGAGCAGTAGGTTTAAAATGTATTTCATTTACTTTTGGCATATTACTGGGAGCGAAAGTTACATCTGGAACTGGTACATTTGTCGCTAAAATAGAAAATTGGGTTAGTATTTTTTAAAGTTTAGAAGTCCTGGTTTAAAAAACTAATATAACGTCAAAAACGTAACCGAATTAATAAAATTCAATATTAAAAATAATAAACAATAAAATTTGTGATTCTCAGTATAATGCGGAACAGCTGATTTTGATGTTAGAAGCGAACATTGTTAAGATCAATACATTTAAACTTAATTTTAACTTAAAATTTACTGTTAAACCGGTAACAAATCAACTATATTATAAGTTACACAAATATTTGGTTTATAATTATTAAAAAATACGTTTTATTTTAGTAGAACTACCTTCAGTTTAGGTTTCTCCATTGTAGCCATTTTGATTTATTATTTATGTAACATACATTTTTTGATTGTTTTAGGTTATAGAGGAACTTGTCAAAATTTTCCCCTCACATGTTTTATAGTAGAGTACTTTTTACGTATTTGTCAAAATTAAAGAAACTAAATAAAACAAAACTATTCCCGCCATTTTTAAAATAATATTTACTTTTTTTAATAGTTTATAGAATGTAAAATACATGATCAATTGTTAAACATTACGACTTTTCACTTTATTTAAATCATTTTTAGGTTATGTTTGTATCGCAGTAAAAAATTTCCCCTACATGTTCTATATACTATAAAAAAAATTGTGTCTCAGTCACTCTCATGTAGATATTTTATTCTTGTCTCTTTTTAATTTTGTACAAAATCTTGTGATTGTGAATGGAATAGCGCTATTAAACATGATACGAAAGAATTAAATTGAAATATTCATTTTTAGCCAAAATAAAATGTGTTTAAATGAAACCGTATGGTTTTGAGTTTTGAGAAATCTGAATTTTTGAACAAAATTTGTTTGAAGCAAACAATTTCTAGGTTTAGTTGAACTTTTGGATTAGAATATAATTTATCATAAGCTTACAAAATGGGAATTCTAACATAACACCGATTCGAAATTTTGTTTTAATTGATCAGATGTAAATGTTCAATAGGCATTAAAATACCTTCACTTTTAATTTCTGTAACTATAAGTTTTCCATTTTTAATAGTTTAATAGTTTTTAATAGTTTATTTGGCTATTCATGTTAAATTTTTTTTGGTGCAGAATAAAATCCTCTATTTCATAATTCTTTGGTTAACAAATATTCTGATTTAAATTTGTTAAATGGCAATTCGCAAAAATCTAGTAAATCGGTAACAACAGATTTGAACAATATCTGAATTTGGGCCGATTGAACAATATCTGAAGCGACTGACATTGGTAAACCTTGAGTATAGTTTTAATATAAACTTAAGTGACGATTTTCGATAGCGGCTTTTAAATGAGTAAGCTCTTCCTGACAAGCAATAGATTTAGTAAATGTATTTTCTTCACAAAATGTGACACTGGAAATTTTATTTTCTGGCAAGGCTATCGGTAATAAAAAAAATTCATTAATTTTTAAAAGAATTTGTACATTAAAAAATTATGTATAACAATTTACCAGTAGTTGTATTGATCTTATTTTCATTATTATTAGGTAATGCAAATCTAGTTGTTGTATTAGAAATTTTATTTTTATGACTATGCTCCAAATGGCGTTTAAAACGATCTAAATGTGAATATTTCTGATAACAATCATTTTGATTACATACTAACACTTCACCAGGATGCCAACCGTGGAGATATTTTATACGTTTGCTAGGTAATGGGATTGAAGAAAAACCTTCATGGCATTTAAAACAATTGAACATAACTATACAATAATTTTAATTGGGTTACCAGTATGAGCAAAGTGACAATTAATTCTGTTAAAAAAATGAATTAAAATTTGACATTCATTGTTACTTTTAATGATTTCAAACAAAAAATGGTTTCGTTTTAAGAATTAAAAGTTTGATTTTTCTTTTAACCCTAAAAAATTTGTGATAAGTCGCAAAATATTTATATTTCGTATTAAGATACTGTACTGTTTGTCATCAATTTACTAAAACAATTTTCAGTAGAAATTTATTTGTTTGACGTAAATCATTCGATTTTTATTTTAACAGAAGTTGTTTGTATACAATCCTCAAATTATTTTCTTTTCCAAAATTTTCGATTTCAATATAAAATATTACAAAATTTTAATTTAAACGAAATTTTGTTAAAATGGAAATCATTTATTTGTACAGAAACAAGTTTGATTTATTTTAAGCACTTTTTAAAAACTTTGGTACGAAATCTGTCACATTTTGATATTAAATAATTATTTGTTTCTGTGTAAATCAGAAAGGCAATCAGTGTCGTTCGTCTATGCGTAATTCGGCATTGTCCGCATGTTGGTGTCGAAAATATTGTAAACAATTCATTTTACATTATTTTCAATCATACACAATGTAGGTTTCTACTGTTTGGTTGTTTGCCCCTTTGTATTACAACATCCAAGTTCGAAAAATTAAAAATACAGTCCACGAAATAATTAAGCTCTCAAAAACCATCATACAAAGTGAGACATATACCATCAACTACCATAGAACATCAACCAGGCGTTTATATAATGGACAACCTATGCAAGGAACAGCAGCGGAGGTTCAAGGAAATACAAACCCTCTGGTCTAACTACACGAAGAACTCCATCAACAGGAAGACAAGTACATACATCGACTGCAAAATAGGGCGATTAGATGATATATATGAAAGATTCGTCGATGCTGATGAACGTATACTAAGCCAGTATAAAGACGACTTTCCAACACATGAATATTGGAAAGCTCGAGAAGCAGTGCACCACTAGTGCAACACTTCAGAGAGGAGTTAGAAACACTAAGGAAATCACTAGCGTTATAAAAGATCTCATCAGTCAAACCTGGTTCAAGTTCAAGCACCGGTAATAAAACAACCGGTTACGAGAAAGTAGCCGAAACGCAAGCGAAGCGTTATAAAGCACAACAATTTAAAATGAGGCAATTCCACGCCATGGTAAGGGAAGCAAATAGTGCATTGAAGAACGAGCAAGAAATTGTCGAGTTAATGAGCATCAAACTCGAAGCAATGTCCTCCAAGAAGGCGGAAATCGAAAAGCTGCATGAAGAAATATACATCGTAGCAGCGATGATGAAGAAACCACTTTACCGTATTTTATAGATGACTACTATGGCATGGTGTTAAAACAATACGAAGCCATTAAATTAAAACTAACATCAAACATTAGGCAAAAACTGTCAAAATATCAGCCAGGCACAAGAAGTATGCCAAAACTACCGCGAAATTCCAACATTCGACGGCAACTTTAAATCTGGACGTCATTCATAAACACGTTCAACAATTTGGTACATGATAACAGCCATGAATCAGACTTTGAAAAATTAAGCTATTTTAAGGAAAGCTTAAAAGGAGAGCCATCTACCTTAATAGGACATCTTTCATTGCAAGCAGAAAACTACAAAACTGCGTAAGACATCATTATGGAGCGGTACGATAATAAACGAAAAATCGTGGCCGAATGTATAGACACCATGTTGAACATTCCAAAAGTTCAACTAAATGCAGCTAAGGATATTATAAAAATGCATGATACACTAAAGGAGTGTATAGAAGCTTTAAGAATCCTGAGCTACAACATGAACGAATGGAGCGCCATCCTCATTCACATTAATGTCAAAAAATTGAATTACAACAGCCTAAAGCACTACGAGGAACATCTTCATGGTAGTCGTGACTATCCCAAAATGAAACAATTTGTACATCTCTTAATGGAGAGAATGAATGTCCTTGAAGCACTGCAGAGTGCAAACTCCATCGCAAGTAAACAATTTAAGGTTGATTCACACAGAAAAATTTTGGTCAATCAAGAAAGTCAGCAAAAAGCAGGTTGCAGTAGTGAATTCTGTAAATACTGCGAAAGAAGGGGACACATAATTCCTAATTCATCAGAATATTAGGAGTCTAAGGAAAAATTTTAATCCTTTTTTGGCTCATCTTGAGTCATTTAAAAGTTTACCTGATTTAATTTTCTTGAATGAAATTTGGATTAATGGTGATGAAATGGAATTCTATCAGTTAAATGATTACCCTCTTGTTTGTTGTTGTAACAATAGTTATCGTGCTGGTGGAGTTTTGGTATTCTATAAAAGTAATTTAAATTGTTTTGTTGAACCTATAAACCTTGTTTCTGCGGATGTTGTAAAGGTAAAACTTGTAATTGGCAATGACACGTATATTTTAATTTGCGTTTATCGGCTTCAGGCCGTTACGGAGTCTGTCTTTCTCGATGAGTTTTCTGAATATTTAAGACATATAAATAGTAAAAACCTCTTTGTTCTGGATGCATGTTGTGATCGAGATTAATCAGGTAAAAAACAATGATAAATTACCTGTTAAGCCAAAAGTCATTCTATCTAAATTCTTGGGATTGTTAAGTAGAGCTAATTTCTCTCCTATTTATGCCCTTGACGATCCATGTGCAGCTGTTGATGTGTTTTTAACGCTTTGGAATGATGTTTTTTCAGCTAGCCTAGACTCACAAAAATCACGTAGTAATCGTCCTATTAAACCATGGATCTCTGAGGCCTTGTTAAACATGATCAAACGTAAAAAATGGTTATTGAGAAAGGCGAAACATGTTAGAACCAATCAACGTTTCCAGCAATATGTTACAGCCTATTGTCAGAAAGTAAAAAAGAAAACCATTGCTGCTCGCGTGGCTTATTATACAAATAGATTTGATAACTGTTCCGGTAACTCCAAACTTATGTGGCGTACTATCAATGACATTTTAAGTAATAATTCGTCAAAGATTATGCTCATTAATTCTATTAACTCATCTAATAATGATCTTTTAACTGATGCGTCTGATAATGCCAATGAGTTCAGCAATTATTTTGGGAGTATTGCGTCAAATTTGAAGTTTAGCCTTCCATTAATTAATAGGAGTTCTATGGAGTCTGATGGCGATTATCTTGAGCTTTCTTTGTTTTTTTCATTCAATTGACGATCCTGATGTTTCTAAAGCCATTGCTTCTTTAAAATGCTTGCTTCTTTGAAACTCTTACGATATATTCGGTTGTAGCAATTACTTAATTAAAAGTTTCGTTGGCCTTATATGTGCTCCTTTATGTCATATTTGTAATTGTTGTTTTAGAGCCGGTATTGTTCCTAAAATTTTGAAATCAGCAAATGTTGTACCTCTTCATAAAAGTGGTTCAAGATGCAACTTAAATAACTACCGGCCTACTGCACTTCTTAAATTTAGAATGGTTGTCCTCCTAGAGAACCATAGTGTTATAAGTTGTTGTCAGCGCGGTTTTCGCAATGGGTTTTCCACGAAGTCTACATTAATTGAATTTTTAAATGGCGTGCATGCATCGCTAAATAATTCTGAATCTTGCGCTGGTCTTTTTTGTTGACATAAAAAAAGCCTTTGACATGGTTGATCATAACCTCCTATTGCATAAGCTTTCTAAAATTGGTTTCAGAAGAAACATTAATAATTGGTTTAAATCGTATCTTGCAAATCGTAATCATGTTGTTAAGGTGAATGGAACTATGGGCAGCCCTTATGTCTAAAACATTGGTGTTCCTCAAGGTTCTGACTTGGGGCCACTTTTATTTCTTATACATGTAAACTCAATTTTTAGTGCAAATTTGGCAGGCTCTATGGTTGCCTTTGCAGATGACATGAGCATATGCTATCGTGGGTCCTTACAAACTGATGTTTGCCATAAAATTGCAGCCGATCTTTTAGTTTTAAGGAAATGGTTTGACCACCATTTCCTAATTTTAAGTGACAAAACTAAGTTTATGCATTTTAGTTTGGGTAGCAGTAGTTTACATTCACAGTTAACGTATGATTCCAGTTTTTGTAATGCTGTTAATTGCTTCAACTGTTGAGAGCTTCAAATACCTTGGAGTGTATTGTTGATTGTAATCTAAGTTGGAAGCAACATGTATGTCGATAAAATAAAAAAGTCTCTTAGCAATGCGTTACGAACTTTATATCTGTTAAGACCAGTAGCACCTAAACCGGTATTGTTAAAATTCTACTATGCTTGCATTGACTCTGCGTGTTGGGGTGGTTGCTATCATTCAACTTTAAAAATTCTCATAATTGTTCAGAAATATGCAATTCGTATTATGTGTTTTAAGTGTTCACGGGTTTCTGCTTGGCCATTATTTTTGAGTTGCAAAGTTTTACCATTACAACATCTATATGTTTATAGGGTTTTACGTTTATTTTATTTGCGAAGTGGGCATCGATTATTGAGAGCAAACGTGCGATACAATATTAGGAACAATGATCGTTTCTTATTTGTTGTTCCTCATTTTTTTAGTGTTCATTTTAGAAAATATTTCCTGGTAACTGCACTTAAAGTTTGGCTTTTTGAGCACCAATATGTATTTTCTATTTAGAGTTTTAGTCTGATGAAGTTTAATTTTAGTTTTAATTCAATTTATCTTTTTATATTTTTTTTGTTATCTTTTTATTTCGTATGTGATCATAACCTTTTATCGTAAATTGTTCTTTGTTAAAGGGTAGATCAATACTGCCGTTAAATCTCAATCTGCATGTCGGAGCGACCCTGCAAAATAATTTATGGTCACTTATTCTACGGTGAAGAAAACACAAAATAGTATTCGCAGCTGACATAATCAAAATGTATCGACAAATCAAAGTGGCAAAGGAACACAAAGATTATCAAAGAATACTATGGAGGCAAAATCCAAACCAACCTTTACGGGAATACAATTTGACTACTGTTACATATGGCACATCAGCGGCTCCATTCTTGGCAATAAGAACACTACATCTGTTAGCAATCGATGAGGGAGCACACTGTCCAATGGCCAGAGTAGGCTTAATAGAGGACTGTTATGTTGATGACATTCTACCAAATTTTTGTTTTTTGTTTAAATCGGAAGGTACCGAGCTCGTATTCTGATTTAAAAATGATTTTTTATTATCCGATTACGTTCGCTGTTTTAAGTAACAACATTATGTGAATCATTATCGTATACTGACCAATCTTGCATGTGAATACCTTCTATACAGCCTAACGTAGATGGTTTTACATCGACTGGACTTACAGTTATAGTACGTTATCGAGTTAGGTGTGCTTCGGGCCCGAACCAGGGTGGCATAGATAAAAAAAACATGCAATTTTATGTTTTGTTAAAATTGAAACAGCCAATTTGCAGTTAATCAATATTTCATGTATAACGAAGGTCTTTATGAAACCATCAGACATAATTTCGAAAATAACTTCAATCCAATGACAAACACCGTGTTATGTATAAAAGGAAAACTGTGAATTTTCCTAGCTTTGTTTAATTTGTTCATATCAATTCTGGTTAGTACTACCGTTGGCGTAATATACAAGTAATAAAAGTGAATAAATTAAAAGGAAAATAAAGACTTTCAACAAAATTCTATTTGTCTTGTTGTTGTAAAGGAAACACAATACAATGAAAAATCATAAAATTGTATGACATTTTATTGTCATCTCGTAACCATTGTTTTTTTTGGAAAATGTGAAAATACAAAGTACAACAACAATATGGTGTTTTCTTGCATTTGTAACAACAAAACTAATGCTTGTTTGTTATTTGTAATAATAACGATGACGATAATAAAAAGTACTTCTATCACAAAAATGAACAAGAACCGGTGTAACACTCGTATTTGTGCTGTTAAAAACAACGCGTTTTATAAACTAGCAATTTTTAGATCTCCCGGTTTGACTCAATGAATTTTTTCCCAGATTTGATGCTGTATGTAACATATATCTTTTACAAAATATGTACACATGTATTGTATTATGGATTCAATAGACTGTTTCTTGTTTTATTGTGCTACATATGACAAACATCCGCATTTTACAAGGGAATATTTTAAATGTGCACCAAAGACATAAAACACTGACTTAAAGAATATATTTTTGTTGCATACTATGTGCACTGTTGTTTTGATCCATTCACCTGGATTTTTGTTTGTGAAGTATGCAGGGCAACGTCAAAAGTTGCAGAAGCTAATTATTTTTAATTGATCCAGAGAATGAATACAAGTGGATTTTTAGCATTAAGTTACGTTTGAATACAAACAACTCGTTTATACAGCTGCGAGCAAAGTATTAGGCATCCCTATTGTTTGTCATTGTCTCAACAATTAGTGGTTAGATATGCGTTTTATGGTTTTACTATTGAATAAAAAAAAACACAGAAATAACAAATATTTATGACACCCAGCTGTGTTTTAAGATGGTATTTCTTCGAATTTGCTATTTTACGTTTAGAGTTTTAGTTTGTTATCAGTGCTTGAAGTGAACATACACGTGTTGTAATCAATTATTGCTACCATATTAGTAAAGACTATCACTTATCGCGTTAATAATGGCTAAAAAAAACTGAACAGCGCCTAAAAATTCAGATTTTGCCATAAACAAGGCATGTTTCAATTGAAAATAGCCCGAGAAGTGAAGTGCTCACGTTGTGCCGTGCAATATGCACTAAATCGCTTCAAAGAGACCGGTACCCATAAAAATAGGCCAAGAACAGGCAGAAGAAAAATTACTTCAGATCGTGAAGGCCGATTGTTGATTAGGCAGTCCCTACATTAACGCAAAAAAACTGCTTTAGACCTCACTGCAGCTTTATCTGAAGCAAAAGTCATATCAGTGAGCGTGCATACTGTGAGAATAAGGCCTGTTAAAGCTGCATTAAAAGGTTGCAAGGCAAGGAAGAAGCCGTGGCTGTCGGAACACAATAACAAAAATCGGTTGGGTTTGTTTCCTCTTTGCATAGTTGTTAGGAGCACCTGTACCATAATTTTGGCCTCAAATTGAGTCTTCTCTCATGAAATTTTTTTGATACATACGAGCAGTATGATATTTAAATTTATTATAGTGTTGAGATCTTATTTTGTGTATGTGTGTGTGTTTGTTTTATGGAAGGTTGGCGTCAAAATTTGTCGAATCGGTTCAAGTCGGTTCAAACCGGTTTCTGAACTTAATATTAAGTTCTTCTTTTTTCTTTTTGATGTGCTCTCTCCACTTGAGCTTGACATCGAGAGTCATGTCAAGATATTTAGCTTTGTTTGCATACGGCACCGGTCGTGAGTTAATTACTATCGGTAGATGGGAAGTCTTTTGATATGTAAAGTTAATATGCGAGGATTTCGTCTCATTAAGCTTGATTCTCCAGCGCTTAGTACAGTTTCAAACCGCATTGGTAATCTTCTGGAGTTTGCTCATTGCATCAGCGACATTACTTCCAATGGCCATGATTGAAGTGCCGTCTGCAAAGGTGGCTATGGTTGCTTCATCTGTTGTTGGAATATCCCTTGTCCATATATAATAAATACACGATTGGTTCTAAGACACTCCCCTGCGGGACACCGGCAGAGATTTTCTTTAGTTCGGAGTATTCATCCTCATATTTCATACGAAAATGCCTATTGGATAAATAAGATCTTAGTATTGCATAGAATTGCCTCGGCAGATCTCTTGGCAGCTTGAATTCCAGTCCACTGTGCCAGATTTTATCGAATGGTTGGATGACGTCCAGAAATATGTTGGAGCATACTTTTTTACGTTCTAACGTTCTTTCAATAACGTTGATGATTCTATGCACCTGTTCAATTGTGGAGAGCTTTTCCCCGAATCCAAATTGATGTGGAGGAATTGGTTGTCGGACCTCAATTATTGGTGTAAGTCTTTTTAGTAATAATTTTTCAAAAAGTTTTGACATAATTGGCAGCAATGAAATTGGCCTGTATGATTTTTTATCGTTAGGTGGTTTATCAGGTTTTGCTATCATGATTACTTCTGCTACTTTCCATTGCCACGGAACATATTTTAACCGAAAGCTTGCATTGATTTTGTGTAATAGCTTACAAAATCTTTTACCTGGTAGAGCCTTGATTATTTGGCAAGTAATCAAGTCATATCCTGGAGCTTTTTAACATTCATGTTGCTTTTCACTTCTTCTTTTAATTCTTTGAGAGTTACTGGGCGTATATCAAAATCATCTAGCTTGTGGATTGACATTATATTTTCATTGACCGTTTGCCTTGGTAGTGGTTGGAAGGTATCCTCGAGATACCCCGCAAACAGATCAGCCTTCTCTTTAGGACCTCTTGCCAAGGTTCCATCCTCCTTTTTAAGCGGAGGCACTTGTATTTTGGGTCTTTTGAGTCCCTTCGTCCCCTTCCACAGAGAATAATCAGAATTTTTTTCATCGGTTAGGCTAATTAGATATCTGTTGATTGATGCATTTTTAACTTCTTTAAGAAGGGATTTGAGACTGTTACCTAAATTGTTAAGAATTGTTTTGTTCTCCGGTGTTCTAGTTATTTGCCAGGTTTTACGTGCCCGTCGTTTTTGTTTTACCAACTCTCTAACTTTCATTGGGTAGGATATGTTAAGCTTCTTCTTATTTTGTATAATGGGGGTACTTACCAAAGCAGCATAGTGAATTGCTTTATTCAGTTGTTCTAGTTCATCTTCCAACTAGTGGGGATTTCTTATTGACACCTGAAGATTGATTGTACCTCCAATACTAAGCGAAAGAGATTCCAGTTTGTTTTTGATTTTGTTAATCTGGGTGTACTCTCCCTTTGAATCAAAATTTCACTGATTGTCATGATAACAGGGGAATGATCCGATACTAGAGAACTACTGTCTTCAATGTGACTGTAGTTCTGGGATATACCTCTAGCTACATAAAAGTCTATTAGGTCAGGTATCTTCGTTCCATCACGTAAAATTCACATTTTGATGCCTGCCCTGCTTGAAGCAATTCTTTACCTTTTGACGTCGTAAGTGTAGATCCCCAACAGGTGTATTCGCATTAAATTCACCTCTAATAATAAAATCACGTCCAAGCGATTTAAATAGTTTAAGGTAATGCTCCCTTTTCAAGTTATGCCGGGGAGGACAATATATTGCAGAGACAGTAAGCTCTCTGTGTTTAATTTGGATCCTTACAGTAGTGACTTGCATTGTTTCTTCTTCGATATTTAATTCTAAATGGTGTTTTATATTTTCATTTATTAGGGCCGAACCACCTCTTGCTCTTTCCGCTGGATGAACGGAGTGATATAAGTTATAACCCCGTAATTTAACAAATAAAGATCCAAGCCTAGATTACTTTCAGATATTAAGAATATGTCGATTTTTTCTGAATTTAAAAATATTTCTATTTCTGGAATATGTTGCATAATGCCCGTCGCATTCCAGATTGCTATTTTGAAAGTTGTGTTCTTACTTAACATTTCTTGTTGGATTGCGTTGAGGGAGTTGCATTTTCTTCAGTTGATCAAGTATCATGTTGTTCAGATTATTTTGGTCATCTAGCCGCTTTGTAATAGCTGAACAGCAATCATAACGTTTTCCATAATTTGGTTACTTTTAGAGCCCATATGTTTGGTTGAACCCAAACCTTTCACTACCTGGGCAAATGAACTTCTTTGCCTTGCGTTGCTTTGTTGTGGGTCTTGATCCATCTGATTTGGAATTTGAACCCTTCGATTTTCGTGATTTTGCGGTTGATTTCTTGTTTTATCTCTTAATTTTTGTAGTTGTTTAGCAACCTCACAGCCTCGATAATTAGCCGGATGTTGGCCCTTACAATTTGTACACTTGGCTGGCACATCTCTCCCTATTGTACATGCCTGGGTAAAATGATTACCTGCGTGTTGTGGTTGTCCTCATTCTCATGTCTCCTCGTTCTATTTTCACCTTCATGTGAAGGATTCCTTTTATTCCATAAATGTTTTGAACATTCTCTTTGTTGTCAAATACTAGCATAAAAAGACGGAATCCCCTTTTACTGATAATTTGGTTTCCTTCCTGAATTTCTGTTCTCTCTTTTTTAACAATATTCACAGCATCTAGTAATTTAAGACCTTTATTTTGAAAGTCTTCCATTATTTCTTTGCTTGAGCAAGTGTGATGCAAACCTCTTGCCATGACTTTTACAGGTCAGGCCTGTTTGTTCTCGTAAGTGAACCACTGATACTTTTCAGCATTCAATTTCATAGATAAGGTTCAATAAGGATCTGAGTCCAGAGTATTAATTTTCCAAACGTCATTGTTTTGCGCTGTTATCTTATAGTCTTTGTCAGTAACCGATTACACCCACAATATTTATTGGTGGGGGTGACTTTTCTTTGCACCAAATTTGGTGTAATGTTCTTGGTAGATTTACTACCTTTTGGTTCATTGGCTTTGGATAGAGCATCGTTTGAATCTGGACTATCTATTTTTACTGAAACCCGTCATATTACGGGTATATTAAGAAGTCTTTTATTCGTTGCAACAAAATTTCATTTATTCAAATTTCTTTAATAAAAGTACAAACTACATTTTAAATAAATAGATTTTTTTGTGGATTTATTTGGAACTTTTTTGCAGATTAATTCCATTTCCGGTGTATTGGTGTATTTAAATTTTGTACTGCCGATACGGGATGGGAAGGAAGTGTGGAGTGTGGAAAAGCACTCCATATTATCTTTTTTAGTTTTTGCATTTTTTGGCAATCCTCTTTTGTTTGTCCGCAAAGTACCAACCAAAGTCGTTTTTTTTGCAAGCAATTTTTTTGCAAGGGGTAAACCCGTGAAGAAATTATCTACCGTAATACTTCTTCCACAACCTAGATACGGTTCAGCGAGTTTAAGGACTACGAGCTCACTCAGTGGTACCGTTGATGCTCGGCTTTCATCTTTGCCTAAGTACGGAAACCCATTTATTAGATATTTACTTTTTATGATGCCAATTTTCTGCGGATTGTTCGGCATGTATTGTGTGAAACGACATCTAGCCTTTGTTAGGAATAATTTTTCATCGATGGTAATATTTGCATCAGTCTTATAACAGGATTGGCAATTTTGAATACACTGTTCCATATTTGAGACATTAATGTAAATTTATCGGTTTGTAAACGTTGACTACGTTCAGTTTTCTTGTCGAATCGTACAAATCGCAATATTTCCATAAATTTGTCTCTCGCCATTGTTTGTGAAAAAGCGGGCCCCCACTTTTTAGACCATAAATATGAAGCTTTCATTTATTTTACTTCATATGCAGCTCTTGCATATAAAATTGCTATAAAAGAGCGTAATTGTGGATTTGTAATATTTTCAATCTAATTTCAGAACCCGCCGTGCTTCAATTTCAGTGCAAACTTGTATATGGTCTAACATACTTTTATCAATTATCAAATCAAATGCGCTGCTTACTTTACCGAGCATAATGTTTCGTTTCGCATAGGCAGTTGGACCTGAGACATCTTTGAATATAGTGTAAGCTGGCGGCCTACCTCTATTTTGACCTGGTTGCATAACTTCCCACACGGTCCTCAATTTATCTGGCGGCATTATCACTATGTAATGTATCAGCAAGTTGCATGTTATCTTCGTTTTCAGAATATGAAAGAATACGCATTCTTTTCCGGCTACCGTGTGCATTATAAACATTTTTATTTTCACTATTTGGATCCGAAAGCTCACTTCCTTCGGAATCCGGAAGCTCACTTCCAGTGCTGCTGTCAAAAAGTTTGGATTCGATATCATCAGAGTTGCTATCAGACAAACTTTCATCCAAACTGGTTATTTTTTCTTGCATTTTATTGGTTTTTCGACTCTTGGCCATACTAACCCTACTTTCTATATAAAAATATTTTGTAATTTTATAAAAATATCAGAAATAACTTTTTACTATAAAGCAATACTTTTCAACTTCGCAATCAATGCTAATATGTCGAATTCTTCGTGTTCTATTTCTGTTTATTTGCTTTTTCTCTGTACTAAAAAATCAGGGAATTTCCTTTTTACATGAAATATTTTTCGTGATTTCATCGTAACAACCAGACCAATAATGTCTAAGTGGATTCGCGGTTCGTGCGTTAACTATTATGCTATACTTTTTTAAAATAACAGAAAAACAATAATCTTTCGATTTTCATTATTGCGCTTTTAGGTTTCGCTTACACCCAGGATAAGCTTTTACAGCAATCCAATAACATCGAGAGGGATAATGGGAAAGAGGGACGCAATGGAAGAGAGAAATAAAATTTTAAAAGTATTAATTCAAAGGTAATTTATTGCATTTATGTAGATTCAAACTTATTGTTTGAACAATTAAAAATCTGATTTCTCGGGCCACTGCCAGAAGTCGTTCAGCCGAATTATCCCTTTGAGTTAAGTCTTCCTCCTGATTTAACCCACTTTCATTTGGTTCTGGTTGCACCAAACCGTGTTCATCGTTGTAATTGTGAACTTTTAAAAAGTTTTGCAATGTGGCACAAGTGTTTATAATTTGTCCCGCCATAAAAGGTGAATATTTTATACACCTGTCTTTGGACAAAACTTTAAATCGTGATTTTAGGACTCCGTTACACCTTTCCACACAATTTCCACACTGCAACAAAAACTAATTATTCCCTATTTCCGGGGAATTACCAGAATAGTGCCACTGTACAGTAAAAACTTGATTTTGTATATCCCGACTTCCGCTGTAATACGCAAAATTATTACTGTGTAAAATAAATATTATTTCTATCTTCAATATAGTTTATTAAATGCAGTTTGCAAAGCTAGCTCAGCAACTAAATATTTGTTGCTGTAATTTAAGTATAATTTTTGTTTGTGTGTTGGTTATATACCAACAAAATTGGTAAAATAAATTAGAACAACTTAAAACGCCAACCTACGCCTGTTATCTTCTATAATTAAAATTGTAAAGTTTTCTTTAATTGAAAAGTGGTCAAAGCCCCCACCAGGGGTAAGCGCACTACTCATTAAATAAAACTATTCAATAATAAAAATTCGAATTCCAATCTGTGGTTGGAATTATTCATATGGTCTAAACAGTTGGGTTAGACTATTCATGGTCCTTCGAGCCGGATCTCAGCGTTAACGAGATCAGCATAGCAGTTTTCACAACACACAGTACCAGCCCGACCGTAAAGTCAGCTAACGGAATCAGTTTGAGCGCATAAAGAACAGAGATTAAATAATTAAATCGCAACTAAGCGCACCAGTTTTCATCTATATCTCATCATGACTCTCGAAACAGAGGAATTCATCAAACAACAAGATATTATCGCCGATAAGATATCCAACATGCGGCGGAACTATGGAAAAGTCGGCGACCATCTCAAAAGTCAAGGTTATCTACAAGAAAGTATTGCAAAATTGAAGGAGCTGTACACAAAATTAATTTCAGCCGATGACAAAAAAATTGCGAGGTTCTGCTGGCTGAATTACAACAGCGATTAAAGTCACTATCAGATCAATTACAATCGCCATCATTTAGTGGCGACAGCCTAGACAACAACACTAATTATCAAATCGGAGCCACCTCGAATTGAATCGATCGAGCAACTTGACAACCTGCTGTTCAAAAAACAAGAACTACTCATGTTTCAATTATATCAACATAGACATCAAATCGAGTAGGAAAACGAAGTTCGTCCACCCGAATACTTACAGATAAATATCAACAAGCTGCAAAAAAGGATGAACGAGATCGACCAGTTGAAAACGATGATCTTGATAGAAATAGATGAGAAAGATCTTAGAATTAACTACTTCATCAAGGATTACTACGGTACTTTAGTGGATAACATGTAACCTCTTAGAAGTATCTTAGGATAGTGGGTTTTTACAACTACAACTTTTGAATATTAAACCCAATGTTCCCCTAATTTTACCGGACAACTCATGTTTTCTAGTTGGATTTGGTCTAGTACAAAGTGAAAACACCTATCCCAAGAGTTGTAACCTCTTAGAAGTATCTTAAAACAGAGGGTTATTACTTCAAATTTTACCTTTACAGCTTTTGAATATTAAACCCAGTGTTTCCCTAATTTTTCCAGAAAACTCATGTTTTATAGTTGGATTTGGTCTAGTACAAAGTGAAAACACCTAGTTTTTGAAATTTTTTAATTCATCAGTAAAACCAATTATTCAAAATTGCATATTTAACTAGCTTCGCCTAAATGTTTGTTTTTTGGTGTACTTTACTAAATACAAACACGATTTTTACTTAGGATTTATTTAGGAATTATTTCATTCCGGTATACAGGGGTGTGAAATATTTCCTACACCTTAAAATGACAAATTGATTGATCTCCGAAGTAAAGGAACTCGGTAAATGAAATTTAAGGTAATTAAAGTACGTTTTGAACAAAATTCTAGGATCTGTTCATGCTGGACTAAACTTGGCCATTTCATAACCAACCCTTTTGAAAATTTAAATTTTTTTATTAATTTCTTCTCAGTTTTGGGCCAATATCTCGAAAACTTCCACTAGTAACCAATACTTTCGATTGTTTTGAACAATCGAAAATCGGAAAATTGATGGATTAGAATTTTCACTATAATTTTTTGATTTTCTGCGACCATATGAGTTATTTTCAGTTTTTGGCCGATATCTCAAAAACTTCCACTAGTAACTAATACTTTCGATTGTTTTTCTAATATCTTAGATCATACTGAGACTACCAGGAAAATTTGGGGAAAATTTATCGATTAGAATTTTCACTATAATTTTTTGATTTTCTGCGGCCATAAAAGTTGATTATAATTTATTATAGTGAAAATTCTAATCCATTAATTTTCCCCAAATTTTCCTTGTAGTCTCAGTATGACCTATGCTATTAGAAAAACAATCGAATGTATTAGTTACTAGTGGAAGTTTTTGAGATATTGGCCAAAAACTAAAAATTACTTATATGGCCAAATTCTAGAATTTCATCCAAAACTTACTTTAAAATCCCTGATCAATACTACTATCCAAATTTCATCGTCATTCTTTAAGAAATGGCGGAAAGACGGAATATTGTTTTCAAGATTTAATTTACCGAGTTCCTTTACTTCGGAAATCAATCGATTTGTCATTTTAAGGGTCACTTTTAATATTTTATTCCGCTGGGATGTTTGATTTAGTGAAAAAAGAGATACAAAATGAATAAAAAATGTTCGCTGGTAATTACATAACAAAATTAATTATATTTTGTGATGGTGCTGCAACTTGTGGTGAGTAGCGTAATATCTTATTTTCTGCTGACAAATTTCCGCTATCTAAACATAGTGTACCTTTGAGATTTTGTATTTTGAATTTTATTTTAAATATTTTTCACAAGCATTGCAAAATCAAATACGAGGATTCGTAAATGAGGAACGTTTATAAAAATAAATAAAAAAAATTATGTAATGATAATAAGCGCTAAACATCTATATTAAGTTTGTATGAAATTTTTAATTCTTTATTACAGATGTTTACTTCAGGCTCCAAGGTTAAGTACAAGGCCAAATATCTTACTTGGTCCCATTCAGATTGCTCCAGGAAGCTGCGAGGTTTACGTCATATAAGTCGTCGAAGTTTGGGTTGTTCTGGTTGATAACCAGATATTGCTTTTACATCTAGGTGAGGTTACCAAGACGTTGGAATGCAAGCTTGGTTTCGAACTAATGTAACTTGAATTTTTTAATTTAAAAAATTCGGTCGTCTCATCAGAAGACTGCAGTGACCAAACTACAAAAATATTGAAAATACTTTGCACTTACTTATAAAGCATAATCTCAATGCCTTAGCCAATTATTTTGTTTCGCTACGCACAAGAAGAAAATTCAAAGTGCCTTAAACGAAAAATATTCGACAGCTCGAAACACGCAGTAAAAAATAGTGAAGAAAATTCCACCGAGACAACACGCACATATCTTAATTATCATAATTAAGCATTCATTGATATTAAACATATTGCAGGTGCAGAACGCCGACATCTACAAATGAACTGAAAGATCACTAGAATCTACAAATGAAATATATCAAAAGGCAGGTGCCAAAATCTAGGATACAGTCCGGTTTTATCATCTTTGTATGTAAATTATTACAGCCGGATAAACAGTTTATTGTTTATTCCTGGTTTTAAAAATAAATTAAAATGGAAATTTATACAACATTTTCAGATCAGCTTTGTCTAAAACACAGGAACAAGAGGTACAGGAAACTGAATTGAACTTATCAAACATAGACACTCGTAATTCAAGGAGTTTAAATGGATTCAGAATAAATGCGGTTCTGCATATTGTCAGGTATGTCAAGTACGCATTACTAATTTTAGGTCCCACCTTATTCGACACGATGGCCGTAACTCGCATGTTAAAAACGTAGAAGCCACCAAAGCTATACCCATAAACGTGCATTTTACAAACCCAACCAAAGTTACACTTGAGAGACAAGTAAAAGAAGCGGAACTCATGCTAGTTATGTTCTGCATCATGCACCACTTACCATTTGCCCAATTTAATAAGAAAGTGCTGTCCAGATTCAAACATCGCTAAAAATATCAAATGTGGAAGAACCAAAGAAACTTGTATCGTAAAAAATATTTTGGGTGAAAAAGGTCGGCAAGACGTCGCGTGCCTACTGCGTAACCAAAAATTTTCAATTATAATCGACGAAACGACCGACGTTAGTACAGCTAAGGCGTTAGCCGTAGTTGCCCGCGTCTTCGATAAAAAAGGGATTTGATAAGAGACCGATTTTTAGCATTGCTGCAACTAGTTAATACGGATGCGGATTCAATTTTCTCAACAGTCGTGGATTATTTTATTTTATTAAATATTCCGCTAAACAATTTAATTGGTCTGGGTTCAGATAATGCTTCGGTGATGTCGGGGCAGTTTACTGGAGTTCAAGCGTGTTTTAAGGAATTAATTCCAAACCTCCAGTTCATAAATTGTATGAAATATATTTAACTTCTTTGTACATAGCTCCAAGCGATGTAGCAATTTGCAGAAATTTCAAACATACTTTAACATCAAGCCACATAAAATCCTTGGTGTCGCTCAAACACGATAGTTATCGCTTGAGAAGGTAGTAAATCGAGTACTAGAACAATGGGATGCTCTACAATTGTATTTCGTCTCTTGCAGTTTGGAGGACAAAGGCGCGCGAGATAGTGCTAAAAAGTTAGCGCAACAGTTAGCAAACCCCGTTAATAAGGTATATTTTTTATTTGTGCCTTATATTTTGCAAATTGTAAATAAGATGAACCTTGAATTTCAATCGGAGCAAGTTCGGATTCATTTGATGTTAGAAACGATGGAAAACAATTACAAACTTATTCTAAGTAATTTTTTAAATCCTATCTGCTTAAGGAATGTGGCAAATATAAGCGAAATTGATTTCCATAATGAGGAAAATCATTTGGACTTACTAAATATTTATAGTAACGTTTTAGTTGATGTCTAATTTAGATACATGGTCAAAGTGCACGGACTTGATGTTACTTCTAAATTTACACCATTTAAAAAATTCTTCAGAGTTAGTGAAAAGATTGTCGTCAACAGTTCTTAATGATGCTAATCTAGCGGTTCTTTTAATGGTGCCTCCTATACCATCTCATTGTCCCTTCCCATGGCTAGGAGCAAAGAAATTCCATTCGCAGTCAACGCCAAAAGCCGCCTTGTGATAGTTGATGTTTACAAAATTTTTCTTATTTTTGAATTGGGATACAGCTCCATCAGAAAAATAATATAATTTCGTCGGATTTGCATATTCAGCCTCATTTGCTTGTAAAAATTTTATAAATTTCGTTTCAAAAGTGTTCAGTGCTACAGTCTCATGCGTATCTTCTTCTGAAATTACTGCGTAGAAGAGTATGCTTATTGAACCTGTTGCTGATTTATGGTAGGCTACGAACGGAAATAATGTTGCTTGCGGTGTAAAATAATGTGCTGCTTGTACTTCATTCTGAGTGACAAATTTAAAATTTTCCGAAAAATCCAAAATCACTACATATTCTCCGTCTTGTAAATTACTTTTTACTGACTTTAGATATCTTGACTGTTCTTTAGTTATGTAGTCATGTTTGCGAAGTGCTGCTAATCCGAATTTTGAAGATTCTGATAAAATATCGGCAAATTTATCAACTGAAGGTGTGATCTTTATCAGTTTGTGTATATTTTGAACAGAAATCCAATTATTGTATGTCACTTCATCTATTACTCCAGATTTTGCAGCATCTTTCAGTTGTTCTATTAATTTATACACCGGACTGCTACATTCTCTACATTGTAAAGATAAAAGTACCTGTAAACAAAGATAAAAGTAACGTCCATTTGGACCTATTTTCAATATTTTCGAATTGCATAATATAACTAAAAATCTTACCTTCACAACAACCCCACGTCAAATTTTCACAGGATATGTTCTTTAATAACTGTTTTTCATTGATAATGGCGGGATCGCCATTTAATTTAAAATTAATTGAATTTAAAATGTTTGATATAACCGGACATAATAAATTATTATTCTGATGAATTATGTACACACAAACATTATGTGTTCCTGGTTTTCCAGCTAAATTGCATTCTTTTGGACGAAGCTCGGCAAATTTAGAAAATCCAATATTTTGATTTGAATTTTGTTCCAAAAAATGTTGGTATGCCTCTGATAAGTTGCATAAAACTACCATTTTCTGTTTTTTAATGCGACCTCCATCAAGATCAGGAACACTAACAAAGTCGTGGGTTCCAGGAAGCTGACGACTGATGTTGATACTTCTGTAGAATTCCTCTATTAATGTAATTGTTTCAGGAGAGACTCCACATCTAGTTTTTGTAGGTCCTGGGAAGCTACCATGTCCATGGTCTTTGATGAGATTTTTCAACATTTCTGCCATATATACTGCCATTCGAAGTATTAACTGTATCCATAATTTTAGCCACTGACCAATTATCTGGTAACAAAGTTAGGAGGAACATTCGATTTGCTTATGATGTCCGGTTGTATGGTTGTATGCTTCCATAATATTGCTCATGTTCGTCATCTGGCTCATCTATTGGTGATATTTTTGGAATAGGTATGCGTAGCACATTTTCACAAGTGAGTTTTACTACTTTCTCTAGTTGTTTTTTTGTTATAACCTGGCTCAATGAACTTGTGTTTATTTGCAGGTGATCCACCCAATCGTATATATATTTCAGAGAACTCTTCCATATCTCGGAACATTTCCGTTGGTGGCAGTGATATCGACTCGGATTGATTTGAAGAAGACCCAGATGATGATGGAAGTTGACTTGCAAATTCGGAAGCTGGGTTTGGTATAATTGGCACATCGTTTAATTTGTATAATTTTATGCTGCATTTTCCACAAATTCTCTGAAATGATAAATCGCGGTTTAAATACTTTTTGACTTTTTCAGCTAATGCTTCGCTAACGGCTCTAGATTGTTTTATATTTTTATGATTTTCCAATTCAAATGGATTACAACACTGTGGATTTACCATCTTTTATTTTACGAAAAATATCTCACTTAAATAAAATTTACAAGAGCACTATACTACGTCGTTTACTGTTAAGTATTAACTAACCGACCAAATGGCACAGTGGTTAAAGCTTTGGCGTTTGGATCGGGAGGTACCGGGTTCGAATCCCGATAGGGGCAGGATGCATAAAGGAATTTTCATCGGCAGATTACGATCTGAGATGAAATGGAACACAACTATGACCCCCTGTCGGAGTGCAGAACTCATGGGCCGACCCATCTTCCATGCCGGTATAGGCTGGCATGGAGCTATGCAATGTGCAGATGGCACACAAAATCGGACTTATATCCGTACGTCCTCGATTTGGCAGGCAACTGCGTAAGGTAAGGACATAAATAAGCGAACGCGAAAGAGTGCTTCGACCCCAGAAAAGATGGCAAACAATAAAAAATAAAATAAAAAAATTAAAAAAAAAGTATTAACTTAGTAAAGTAAACATTTATTCATCTATTTATCGAGAACTGTAAAAGTTTTAAATATGGCATCTTTTATTGCCGTCAGATCCACTTATAGTTGACAGGCGTATCGAACCATATGCTTCGATACAAAAAATCTATATTCGAGTAGAAACCTTAAATCGCGAAAACTACCTAAACTACATTATACTAGAGATATATAAAACAATGAGATACGTACCTTAGAGAGTAAAATAAAGTGACTCACATAATATAACAAACATAATGAACAATAAACTTAACTCATTGGGCTAATAAATTACGTCATAGTAGTGCAATTTTGATGATAAGGACGTTGTGTTTTAGGTTACCTTAGCCATGATTCATCCGGTACAATAAACTTTCTAACCAACAAAGTTGGCTTTCCTAGATATAACAGCTCACTAGCTGTTATAATTAGACCAAAGTTATTTTACGATAAAACGCCGACAAAATTCCCTTATTATCAAGCACCCTCTCCAAATCTCATTTAAAATATTGGACTTTCAGGTTTAAAACTTAAAACACATTAAAATTGCATTTAAGTTACATATTTGTTATACTAAAAAAGAAAATTAAATGCGAATTTTAAATTTTAAATCCTCTGGTGCTCAAATTATGTAACATAAAGTTTTGCTTTTAGACTCGTTTAATGCTCTACTTAGTTGTGATCAAAGTTATTCCTAGGAATAGCATACGAGTATATGTCGCCTTTTTCTCTAAATTTGATTCACATTCACAACGAAAACAAATGAAAATTTTGTAATTGATGATTTATAGCTTGTTTAAAAGGCTGAACCTCTACCTTTCAAACCCTGTATAAATAGTATTAATATCTTGGTAGCTGCGCCCAAATAAAAAACAAAAAATTAAAATCTAAGAGACAAATTTTGAAAATTGCGAAAAATTCCTCGAAATATAATGGAATGACCCATATACAGTGCTGGGAAAAAAAAGTGGGACAAACGAATTTATTGCAAATTGGAGTCTTTTTTTGCTAAAATTACAAAACTTTTGAAAACAATTTGTTTATTGTTTCATTTTAAATACATGTATGACGTAATTTTTTGAAAAACAAAATTTACCTGCAATTTAGCAATTTACCCCGAAAAATGCCAAAATATTCAAAATACGTTGATGGGTGTTAAAGTAATGTAATAAATTAAACACTTATTTTTTATTTTTTGTTTGTGTTTTATTGATTTATAGAAGTTCAATATTTAATATTAATATTTTGTTGGACCGCCTCTTGCTTTTATTACAGCGATGCACCTCCGATTCATTGAATTTGATAAATTTCTCAAAGTTGCAGGAGATATGGATTCCCAAATCGTGATCAACAAACTTTTTAAAGCTTCAATCGGTTCTGGGCGCTTCCTTGCTACTTCTAGCTTCATTATAGACCAAATATTTTCAATTGGATTTAAGTCTGGACTATAAGGGGGCCAGTTCAACACATCGATACTGTTTTCTTCGAAGTACTTTTTTACCTTTAAATGAAGAGATAAGAAAAAAAAACAAGTTTTTAACAAATTATTTATGTTTATCTGAAAGCCAGTTTGTCTATCTACAATTCAAAATTAATAACTCACCACTTTGGCGGTATGGCACGTAGCGTTGTCCTGTTGAAAAATAAATGGGCAAGTCTCGCCAAATAACTTTAACACAGAAGGCTCTAATTCGTTCTGAAGGACCTGCAGATAAACAGCTGCTGTCACGCTGGAACTAAGGAAGCACAATCTACCGGTTTCATGTCCAAGAAAAGCATCCCCAGACCATAACTCCTTCATTTTTCGGTGGAAGTCTTAAAAGACATTCGTTGCTAAGTCTCTCGCCCGGTTTTCTCCTTACGAGAATTCTTCCATCTCCAACATGTAGCTTGAATTTTGATTCATCGGAGAAGATCACTTCATTCCACATCTCTGGAGTCCAAGAAACATGCGCCTGGGCCCATAGCAAACGTTTTTTTTTCACTAGTAGTGTGAACTCAGGCTTCTGGACTGGTTTAAGTGCTCTCAAACCAGCTTTAACAAGTCTCTTTCTCACTAAGCTGGCTGAAATTTTTCCCGTTGCTCGCTCAAGATCCTGTCTTATGTCTGATGAAGTTTTAAAACGGTTCCGACGACATTGTAATATTATAAAACGATCTTCCACTGGAGTTGTCTTTCTGGGCCTTCCAGAGGCTTTCTTTCTTTGTGTACTGCCCATCTCTCGCTTTTTTTAAGATTCCTCGCTACAGTACTTTTAGGAATGTTTAATCTTTCAGCTATTTCACGAATGGTTAAATTTGCTCGCGCCAAAATCAACATATTGTTTTTACACTGCTCACTAACTTGTCCCATTTTTTTTAACTAAAATTGCACTTTATTCTTTATTTGACTAGAATCACTTACAGAATAACTTAAACCTTACAAAATATGCACTATTTATACTCAAAAAAAAAATTACAGGCAATAAAACATCTGCACCCTAATGACGGTCGAGAACGGTAGGCGTAAAATAAAATAATTGCTTGACCAATTTTTTTGCACATCAGTTGCGGGGTTGTACCGGTGTAATTAAAACAAAAGGCGGTCCAACAAAATATTAATATTAAAGATTGAACTTCTATAAATCAATAAAACACAAACAAAAAAATAAAAAATAAGTGTTTAATTTATTACATTACTTTAACACCCATCAACGTATTTTGAATATTTTGGCATTTTTCGGGGTTCTGCCCCTAAATTGCAGGTAAATTTTGTTTTTCAAAAAATTACGTCATACATGTATTTAAAATGAAACAATAAACAAATTGTTTTCAAAAGTTTTGTAATTTTAGCAAAAAAAGACTCCAATTTGCAATAAATTCGTTTGTCCCACTTTTTTTTCCCAGCACTGTACATAATACGTATATGTAAATAAATACAAATGTACCGAATTACGAGATTATTTAGCTTTTGTAATGAAACTTAAATTGGATACTCATGGATACTTTTTATTTTATTAAATGGATACTTTAAATTTTTTCTGAGTGGTAACACTGGTTGTAAGACGTAGGAACTAATTATATTGACATTTCTACGTTTTGTAATATTGTACCTGGTTAGCATATTTTAAACTTCAAACGTTATTTTTCATCATTAGATTTCCATATAAATTTTTATCAGTTTGGTGATTATATTGTAGAGAAAATTCGACCATATCCGGTTAAATTCGAATTATAATTTATTATATTGTGTACCAACAAAACACTTACGAGTATGTAATGCGCCCAAACCATCCTGCGGGATAAAGTATAGGGCCAATGTTAAAATCAAATACACATATTTTCTAACAACACTCGGTACTAGTAAAATGCAAATAAAAATATAATTAAATATTAAAATTCAATTCATTTTTATATATAAATAATCGCGAATGTTATTTATGTATGTGTGTAGTGTGTACAATGTACACATGTATATATGCCCGGTTCGAGTAGTTAAATAATTCGCTTAAACCTAAAATAATATTCGCAAATCTAAATACACAGTAGATATCGGAATATATTGGAAATTATTTTAAAACAATCCTAAAAATTATTTATATTTACAAATAAATAAAACAATTTTTTTTATATTGTGTGTTTGTGTGTATATAATGCCATAATACATAAAAAGCACGATTTTCAATTTTCCGCCATGAAAATTATTTTTTTTTTTTTGATATTTTTATTATTTACAATAAAATTAGGTATACGAATTTTATTTGTATTTTCGCGAAACGTTAAAATTTTTTTTCTACGGTGTTTAATTTTACAAGGTATGTATATTGATTGTGCTTCCCGTTGTCGTCGTCGTCGTTGTGGTGTAAATATAAATATTCGACTCGTAATAAAAAAAAATTTATGGTTCCCTGCAGCCACTCCAACCAAGTTAATCTTAAATTACATAACGTGACACAATAAAACAAAAACACATCGCTTTAGAATAGTGTTGGTCCCTCATGATCGAATCTTGGAGGTCCGTGGTGATGATGATGGTGCTCTTGGTCTGATGGTGGCCCACCATGAAGTACAAGTACTTCATATTCGAGTACACTTATTTCGGTTCCTCCAAACGGAATGTAAAGACATCCATGGGATGGTTGAACCTGCGCACAATGAATTTTTTTTATTATCGCCAAAATCTAAATATTATGTATTATGTAACCCACTTTTCCCGGTGTTTGAGATCCTTCGTGCATACATCGCCCATAATATAATTTTTCGCCCGCCGCCGTCTCTCCCACAACTAAAGCACCAAAAGGTACTTCACCGTTAGTACAAAATTCCCATCCAAACGATCCAGTTTGTAAAAGTTCTACTTCCTCCTTCGAAACTTCTTGTCCGTTGTACGGGATGTAAGCGGCCCCTTTATCCGGCATCACTTTAGCTGGAATCACCTGGCCCTCGTGCATTGCCCGACCAATAAAAATCGGCGTGCCATCACTGTCGGTACCGCAACGGATTGCATTACTCAAAATCGGATGCGTTGCATTATGGGCGCACCATCCAGTACTGGTAAAAGCTATAAATAATTTTTTTCTTTATAATAAATCGTTTCGTATCTGAATCACACACTGTTAAAAATTATTTTAAAATGTGTAATTTGTGTAATGTAATACAAATCATTAAAGTTCTTACTTGACATTCTCGATATAAATGTATGGTTCTTAAGAAAAGTTTAAATTAAAATTAACTCGCAAATGTTGTTTTACAGAAATGGAAATTACAACTGAAATATTTGTTTAATTTATTTGTTTGTATTTTTTTTTATCTTTTATCAAATACTTTTTTTTGCTTGGTTGTTATCTTTTGTTCGTTCTTTCAGCTTTAAAAAGAGATTAAGGTAAGTTGAAAGAATTAAAGGTGTTTAGATATAAGAGTGTAACGAGGGATAATATTAAAGTGTGCTGGTGTTAACGTACTCGGTATTTACAAGATTAGGTGTCTCTATCAAATTCCAGTTTTACTCATAACCACGTGCTTATGTTTATGATAAATGGTCTTAAATTTCATTTATATATGTATTTACCAGGTAATCTAAATCAATTAAAGATTGGTCAGGTCATCAATTTGTATGTTTACTTACTACCTTCAGGACTTGTAACGACGAATTAAGACAGCAAATGAACAAAGATCAAATACTGAGCAACACTGATTAGGATTGCACGTCTCGAATAATAGATAAAAGTTGGAACAGATTAGGAGAAATGATGACAACATCATAACGAACTTCGAGGTATGGTCGGATATAAACAAAGACATTTCGATAGTTGATTCATCTATTATCGAATATCTAGGTGACATTAAATTATTACCTACCAACCTTCAGTGAAGTCATCAACAACCGTTTGAGAGAAAATTGGTTCAAAACATTAAAAGTACCATGAGCGCGAGGTTTCTGCCAGATGCAATCAGAACTTCGGCCTGAAAATTTACAACCCGGAAAATAGAGAAAATCGCCAAATACGACTGGAAATTATCCTGGCCAATCATTCATCATTAGTATTGTTTTTTTACATAAATACACGATATCGGAAAATATTCCCAGCACAACATTTTGTATATGGACAAATTGCAGGTAATTCGATGAAAAATACGACAACATTTTAGCTTGATTCAAAACCTTTTAATTGATATGCCACATAGTTGTTTTTCCAAGAACCTTCAAAAGATGGGTCAAATGATTAAATGGAAATAAGAAAAAACGAAACTGGCTCCGGTGCCACAACGATAGTCTTGAGTACTTAAATTGCTACTCCAGCCACCTAATCGTTGTCAAATAAAATCCCACCGCTCTAAAGCAAAAAAAAATGAAATCTGAAAGAGTTATTTAATAAACATTTTTGGTTAACTTAACTTTCAGTAAGCAGTTAACACACAAATGTAAATCAATTTCTTGAACAGAAGCACACCAACCGGATTCAAAAAATTAGTCAATAATGGTTTTGGTTCGACGTTGATGATTCCTCACATCAGACTGCAGACAATTATTTCAAATATGTGTTCAAAATTCACTCCAAAAACATAATTGATTTGGAAGTACAAAAATTCAAATAATTTTCGGAGCGAGTTTGATAATGAACGTGTATATATTCTATAACAATAAATAGTTAGCAACCAGCGACGAAACGGTGGAGTTGTGAACTGCCCAGCTAATAAAAATGTTTTGCTTTTTTCAAGACCTTTCATACGAATGATTAATTTGATTTGATTTGATATGATTTGATATGATTTAATATTATGATTTGATATGATTTGATATGATTTGATAGGACTTGATATAATTTGATATGACTTGATATGATTTTATGTGATCTGATATGATTTAATATGATTTGATATGATTTAACATGATTTGATATGATTTGATATAGTTGATATGATTTGATATGGGTTGATATGATTTGAAATAATTTGATATGATTTAATTTGGTTTAATATGGTGTGATATGATTTGATATGATTTAATACCAATTAATATGATTTGATATGACGATGTGATTTAATACCAATTGATATGATCTGATATGGTTTGATATGATTTGATATTATTTGATATGGCTTGATATAATTTGATATGACTTGATATGATTTAATGTGAATTAATATTAGTTTACATGATTTGATATGGTTTGATATGTGTTGATATGATTTGATATGATTTGGTATTGGATATGATTTGATATAATGTGATATGATTTGATATGGTTTGATATGATTTGAAATACTTTGACTGATTTAATATGATCTGATATGGTTTGATATGATTTGATATGACTTGGTATGATTTGATCCGACCTGGTACGATTTGACGTGATTTGATATAATGATGTGATTTAATACCAATTAATATGATCTGATATGATTCGATATGATTTGATATGACTTAATATGATTTAATGGGAATTAATATGATTTGATATGATTTGATGTGTTTTGATATCATTTGATATGGTTTGATATGATTTGATACGACTTGGTATGAATTGATACAACCTGGTACGATTTGACATGGCTTGATTTGATATGATTTGATTTAACTTGATATGATTTAATGTGATTTGGTATGATTCGATATGATTTGACATTATTTGATATGATTTGATATAATTTGATATGACTGGTAATGCTTTGATAAGATTTAATATGATTTGTTATGGTTTGATATGATTTGATATGATTTAATACCAATTGATATGATTTGACGCGATTTGATGTGATTTGATATGATCTGTTATGATTTGATATGATTTGATATTAATTGATATGATTTGATATGATGATATGATTTAATACCAATTGATATGATTTGATATAATTTGATATGATTTGATATGATTCATTATGATTTGATGAGATTTGATACGGTCTGATGTGATTTGATATGTCAATATGGTTTCTTACGATTTGAAATGATTTTATATGATTTGATGTGATTTGATACGGTCTGACGTGATTTGATATGTCAATATGGTTTTTTATGATTTGAAATGATTTGATATGATTTTGATATGATTTGATATGATTGATATGATTTGATGTGATGTAAAATGATGAGATATGTTTTCAATTCATTGATATGAATATGTATGATTTGATGTGATTTGATATGATTTGATATGTCTAGATACGATTTGATATGATTTGATATGGTTTGATATGATGTGATATGATTTGATATGATTTAATACCAATTGATATGATTTGACGCGATTTGATATGATTTGATATAATCTGTTATGATTTGATATGATTTGATATTAATTGATATGATTTGATATGATTTGGCATGATTGGATATGATTTGATATGATTTGATATGATTTAATACCAATTGATCTGATTTAATATAATTTGATATGATTCGATATGATTTGATGAGATTTGATACGGTGTGTCGTGTTTTGATATGTCAATATGGTTTTTTATGATTTGAAATGATTTGATATGATTTGATATGATTCGATATGATTTGATGAGATTTGATACGGTCTGACGTGATTTGATAACCGGAAGAAAAAAACCATATTTTTATGATTTGATATGATTTTGATATGATTTGATATGATTGATATGATTTGATGTGATTTAAAATGATGAGATATGTTTTCAATTCATTGATATGAATAAATATGGTTTGATGTGATTTGATATGATTTGATATGTCTTGATATGATTTGATATGATTTGATATGATTTGATATGATTTGATATGATTTTATATGATTTTATATGATTTTATATGATTTGATATGATTTGATATGATTTGATATGATTTGATATGATTTGATATGATTTGATATGATTTGATATGATTTGATATGATTTGGTATGATTTGATGTGATTTGATATGATTTGATATTATTTGGCATGATTTGACATGATTTGATATGGTCGAATATGATTTTATGTCAGATTTCATATTCTTTTATATAGTTTTTATACGATTTGATATTGATTTGTACGGGTATGAAGTGATTTGATTTGATGTAAAATGAGTTGATAAGCTCTGATATGACTTGATTTGATTTGATATGATTTGATACAACTTGATATGATTTGATGTGATGTAATATCTTTTGATATGATTTAATATGATTTGATATGATTTGATGTGAGTATGTATCATTTGATATGATTTGATATTATAAATATAAAGGGTTGTCCAATAGGAATGATACACTTTAAAAATTAAAAACACACATAAATTATTCAGTTAGACCAACATTTTTTTATTTGGAAGGTAACATTATGCCAATATGTATGGAAAATAGCATCATTCAAATGACCACCACGACTCTTCGTACGTACTGCATTCTGTTAGCCCAATTTATCGTCACGTTTTTACATAAATCTGGCTGTATCTCATCAATAGCACGTTCAATGTTGATTTTTAATTGCTCAATTGTTGTTGGATTAGCAACATAAACTTGTGATTTAACATATCCCTAAAGAAAGAAATCACAAGGTGTTAAATCACACGACCTGGGAGGATAATTAACTGGACCAAATCTTGAGATAATTTCATCAGCAAATTTTGTTTTCAATAAATCGATTTTAAGGTGGCTGTGTGGCAGGTAACACCGTCTTATTAAAACCACATATGTTCCAGATTTTTCTCAACAAAAGCAGGAAAAAAATCATTTAACATTGTTCTGTATCGTTCTCCATTGACTGTTACTCTTCGACCATTTTCTTCAAAGAAATATGGACCATCACTTCACCAGCATGAATTGCAAAACACTGTGACTTTATCTGGATGTAATGGTGTCTGAACAGTTTCGTGTGGATTTTCATCACTCCAAATTCTGCAATTCTGGTTGTTTACATAACCATTTAACTAAAAATGAGCTTCATCACTGAGTAATAATTTTCGATAAAAATGTTCATCATTTTCAAGTTATTCAAGAGCAAAATCAGATAATAAACGACGTTTAGCGGTCTAATGGCTTCAGTTCTTGAACCAGTTGAATTTTGTAAGGATGTAAACCCAAATCTTTTCTTAAAATTTTCCATGTTGTTGTTTGAGAAAGATTTAATTGTTGAGAACGACGTGGAACCGATAAATTTGGATTTTACACTTGCTAAAACACTTGCTGCTACCAAATCAATATTCTCTTGTGTGCGTGCATTTTTTTATCGTACTGGTACTCTTGTATCGTGAAAAGAAAATTCAAACTTCAAATTTGTCTACAATAGGACGAATAATGAGTCGAATTACCGAATAATATCGTCCATGAATTCTTCTTAAATTTCTCTCAGTATTTACAAATGAGTAATATATACGCAGTGTTGCCATTATAACCATTTTAAATTGTATCTTTCCTATTGGAAAACCCGTTATATACATATATATACACATGCATACATACATACATACAATATTATATATACATATACAGGGCGTCCCAGAACTGGATGACCAAACGAAGCGGGGCGACAGGGAAGCTCACCTCCAACAAAACAGCCAAGTGAAGCCCCCTCGAATTATTGATGATGCAAAAGTCATTCCACCCTAAGTGTTCCCAGCGCACAAACTAAAAAATTAACTCAAAAAAACCAAGGTTCCTCCGTTTAACCCTCCCTCCAGAAGACCCAGAAGCGTGTGCCCCTCAAGCAAAATGACCCCTACAAGCTGCATTATCTTCTGTCAAACAAAAATAATGGCCCCAGCGGGAAATAATGCACCACAGAAAGTTGGCCCACCATCAGAAATACATGCGACACCAATGCAGACTCCAAAATGGTACCCCACACCGGGCCACTCACAACAGAATGCCCCTCATCAATTCCCTCACAAAGTAAGTCGTGTTTAATAAACAATGCACCCGATAAAACTTCGACATTCAAAATCGACGCCCTGTCAGAAACAAAACAAAATGATGAACACAATGGTAAAATAAAGTACAACAATTTTTTTAAGCAAATCTAGTAGCCCGAATTAAACAAAACTTTTGGTATAAAAAAAAACATTTTGTAATTAATGTTAGTAGCTCTACACTTACTACTCGAAAGTTTATAATTAAAATGTCCATAAGCTACTCGTATGTGACTCCCACCGCAAATATGCAGAAATGTATTTCATTTATGACTTATCTAATGGCATTGCCCGAGCAGCAGCAAGAGAATGCCAGAGACGATATCCAAATGGCGAACGCTTTCCCGATTACAGAGTATATCAAAACGTATATCAAATGAACAGTGTAGGCGAAGTCCCTGGTCGTCCGAGAAGATATGAAACAACCGGTCAACTTGATATAGACGAATATAGAGTAATTGGACGACGAGTAATTGGTAACAGACGAACCCTCTATAAGTGTTCGTTGTTTATCAAGACGTTTGAGATTGCCACGATCCACGTTGCATCGTATAAAATAAATCGGTTGCACTCTTACCATGTGCAACGTGCACAAGACCTTTTACCTGCTGACCATGAAAAGAGGATGAATGAATGACGAAACATGTTTTAAAAGGGAGGGATATTCAATATCCATAATTTGCACAATTGGGCCCGCGTAATTTCAAAAAAAGTGCGGCGTAGTCGGTATCAACACCAATTTCGAGTGAATATGTGGGCGGGAATAGTCAACGGAAAATTAATTGACCCATTTGAACTCCCACGTCGGATCAACGGGGAAGTCTATCTAACTTTTCTACAAAATGACTTGGATGAATTACTAGATGATGATTCTCTACAAACACGTGGAAATATGTGGCTGCAGCATGATAAAGCTCCCCCTCATTATGCACAAGAAGTAAGACAACACCTGAACGTAATTTATCCAAGCCGCTGGATTGGAAGGGTAGGGTCAATTGCATGGCCATCGCGGTCTCCTGCCGCCTGGTCGTCTAAATCCTTTAGATTTTTTTTGTGGGATTATTATAAAGTATGTTTATGAAAGAGTAAACCAGACCGATCAGGAGATGCGTCAATTATACGTTGACGCATCTCCTGTTAAAGTAGAAAGAAGGTAAGGTAAAAGGTTCTAAATGATGATAAAATGATGAATGACTAAATTCTGAATGAAAACTAACTTAAAAATGAAAAACTATTAATCAAAACTAAAGGTAAACAAACATAGTTCACGCTCAGAGGAATGAACATTTATTTTTCTGCGCCATTTACGAGATATAAATAAATAAAGCCAAAAACATGTTCACAAAAAATTATTTCCATTTCCACGTTTATTGGGAATACATACCAAATTACACTTCCTGTAATGTTCCACAGTGACACTAATGATAAAGCAATAACTAGAAAAATGATTAATTGAACGGGTAATACATTTTTCAAATATCGCTTTAGCGAAATTTTGCAAAATGAAACCCCAGAATACATATCAGAATTTCTCCTCAATTTGGCCGAAGTTGACCAACATTATGACCTATCAAAAAACCATACTGACATCTATGACTAAGCACGTTACCGTCGAGCGACCGGCCATTCATTGCCATTTTCGATAAATTGAATTAGCAAAATTTTGCTAAATTACACCCCTGCATTCCCATCAGAATTCCTCCGCGATTAAGCCGAAGCTGACATAACGTTGGCCTATCAAATAAGGGCCCGTGAAGTATTCCATAGATTAAAATCATATACGTATACAAATCCAATTGGACTTCTGCTAATTCCAATTGAAATTTTAAAGCCTTTCTACGTAGTTGTGTGGAGTACACTGTTATGATTTTTAATTTGCAAAATTGTCAATGAAAAGTAAAATATTATGTTTGATTTTTCATCATTTTAATTAGTTTAGAAAGCATAGAACATGTTTTTAAATAATTTACAAAGTTTGTACATAGTTTTAATTCAAAAGTGAGATAGAAACAAGAGGCCGATATATATTCAATGAATTGACGATATTTAAAAAACGTAACCCGATAGTTTTAACGAAATCGAGCGAATTGTATCAGTATATTTATTAGAAGTATAGCAAATTGTCTTAATTAAAATGGCATAATAATATTGTAACTTCTAACTAATGTAAAAATTCCAATTTTAATTGATAAATTACGAAGAAAAAAATATTATAGTAACATAACCATAAATGTTCAACCAAAATTTGGTACTAAAACAGTCGGGTTGCAAACCAAATCTACTGAACCCAAACCATTTATGGATTCCCAATATGCAATGCCGACTGAATTCCGTTTACATTCGTGCTCAAAAACCGCACTCTTTCTATGAAAAGAAACATGTATAATACTCGTGTGGGTGCGAATCCCGACTAAAAACAGAAAAAATCAAATTGGAAAGCAGATGGAATTTCGTCGGAAACTCGGGTTTTTTCCATATATTATTCCATACTAATCGCACACACTTTTCTGCATACTACTAGAGCAGATTTTCATAGTACTTTTACCTAAATTAAAGAAATTGTTTATGTATTTTTTGTATTGTAAAATTTATTTATATTTAATTTTTAATATCAAATTACACATAAAAAATTTTAATTTAAATTTAATAAATCCCGCCTAAGTATTTACAACTTTCTCGGCATCCATCTTAAAAAAAATAAATCGACATCGTAAATTTGTACATGATGATCGAAATTTAATTTTATTACCTATTTAGTCCGATGTTGTTGATCGCGGTGATGGCGAAACACGATCATAATTACACTTAAAATTAAAAAAAATTTACTTTAATACTTAAAACACATTTTAAAAAATAAAACAAAAAACGATAAAAAAGCCCGTAACTGTGTACATGTTCATTCGTCGACATGTCTCACGAAACTGAGGATACAAAACAACTCTAAAAACATCAAATCAAAATTGCAAATCAGAAAGGGAAAGAAAACTATTTTTACTCAAAATCGAGTTTTTTGTGTATTTGATAATTTGTAGTACGGAATTTAGTGTGGAATTGGAGCTGTTTTTTCCGCATACTGGAAAAATTGCATACTGGGTTTCCCACTAATTTCTAATAAGAATTGTTTCAGTTTCATACGAGTTAACAAAAATTCCAGAGATTTTCCAGAGATTAAAAATACCGAATCAACTTAAGAATTTTCAACTTTTAGAAGCAAATAAGAATGCCTTTTTACAGCAGTAAAACTTGACCATAAAAATTGTGCATTATTAAAACTAGATGAGTTTATGTAGGTGCTTATCAACTACTTCACGAATTAATGAGAAGTGAATCACAATCTCCATATATGGTCGTCAATGGCCATCAAAATTTAGTATATAAAATCAAAAATTCCCCTGACTACTGATAGGTGACACTGACCTGAATAACAAACTTCGGAAATGGCTAATCTAAATTTGAGTAAAAATCACATCAGTACACCGAGAATATCAAAATTCGTAGCAATAAACCCGAAGTCGTGCATTATTAGCAATAGGTGGTTTTGTTTAGGTGACTCGATGACCAACTTCATGTACTACCAGACCTGAATCATGATCTCTGGGAATGGCCATCCAAGTGGATGGACATTATCGGTCATTCCCAGAGATCGATATTCAGGTCTGGCTAGTATATGGAGGAGTCACATAACCAAAACCACCTAGTGCTAATAATTCACGACTTCTGGTTTATTGCTACGAATTTTCATATTCTCGATGTGCTGACGTCATTTTTACACAAATTTGTATGGCCATTATCAGCCATTCCAACAGATCGTGATTCAGGTAGTATATGAAGTTGAGTCACATAACCAAAACCACCTAGTGCTAATAATGCACGACTTCTGGTTTATTGCAAAGAATTTTCATATTCTCAGTGTATGATGTCACTTTTAATCAAATTTAGCTGGCCATTGTCGGCCATTCCCGAGATCGTGATTCATTTATGGCTAGTAATACTGTGGGCAAAAAATAGTAAGTCTTTGTTCATAATTTTAAAATTATTTATTTATTTCTCCAAATCTATGTCGTCCCCCTCAAAGTAATCCCCTTCCGGCCTCAATACCCTTGTGCTAACCTTTTTTCCAATCCTTGAAACAGTTATTAAAGTCAATTTCCGGAATAGCCTCCAATGCGATTCACGTTTAATGTCTTCAATTGACTTAAAACGGTTTCCCTGGAGCAGTCGTTTGAGTTTGCTGAACAGCCAGAAGTCACACGGAGACAGGCCAAATCAGGCGAATACGGTGGTTGCGGAACGATATGGGTGGAATTTTAGGCGAGAAAATCACGTAAAACCAATGCAGTATGAGAAGATGCATTATCGTGGTGCAAAAACCAAGAGTAAAAACGTATTCCCTGTTGACAGTTTGGCCGGTCGGAAGGAATTCAGAGTGCATCACACCTCGATAATGGAAGAAAACTGTCAACATCACCTTGATTATTAACTTGCTTGACGTGGTTTTTTCGGCTTCGGCTCACCTTTGGCACGATATTCGGCCGATTGATCGTCTGTTTCCGGGTCGCAAGCATAGATCCAAGACTCATCGCAAGTTATAATACGTTTCATGACATCCTGGTAGACGGAAAGCATTGTTTCACAGAAAATTTAATGATTTTGGAACCAATCGTGCTTTCACTTTTCTTAGGCCCAAATGATCTTTCAAAATGGTTTTCACTGATCTGTTAATCGTCGATTCTCGAGCACCAATTCCTTGATTTTATTAACGTGTTGATCATCAGTTTATGTTGATGGCTTTCCTAGACGAGTTTCGGCGTCAACACGTTCTGGGCCCTCTTTGAACAATTTGTACCAATCAAAAACACTTGCTCGCGACATACAATTATCACCGAAGGCCTTTTGCAACATTCTGAACGTTTCGGCACCACAAAATTGATTCCGCATACAAAATTTAATGGAACTTCTTTGTTGAATAATTTCACTCATTGTAAAAATCGCCGAATGCACTTTTTGTACTTCAGAAAGACAAGCGTATACTAAACACTAATGATTATTTTGATGTGACATTTGGCACAGATGTCACTGACAGTCATACCAACATAGAATATGATACGAATGATTTTCCGCGCGAAATTTAAATTAAAAAGTCTTACTACTTTTTGCCCACAGTAGTATATGAAGTTGGTTATTGAGCCACCTAACTATAGTTCTATAGTTATCTAGTGCTAATAAGGCATGATTTCGGGTTTATTGCTACGAATTTTTATATTCTCGGTGTACTGACGTAATTTTTACTCAAATTTGGATCGCCATTCTCGGGTAATCCGGCCGATAGTATATGAAGTTGGTCATTGAGTCACCTAAATAAACCATTTGGTGCTTACAATGCTTGACTTCGGGTTTTTTGATACAAAGTTTTAGATTCTAGGTGTTCTTTTATCATTTTAACTCAAGTTTGAATTTAAACCTTTGTCTTGTTTTATTAAAATATTGATTCTAATCGTTTTAAAGTTCTAATCTGTTTTAATAAAACTCTGGATAATTTCTACACAGTACGTGGTTGAGTTTGTTTATAAATTTTTATTTTAGAAAATATTAAATATTTATTATTTAAATTGAGGTTTGAGTCATTTTCTAAAAAACTCATACTTAAATGATTGTACTAAAATTTCCAATACGATTCATTTTTTCCTATTTGAATTTGAAGTAACAGTGTGATACCCATACATACATACCATCTATGGAAAGTCTGGAATACTTCTCACCCGTATCAAATAACCATAGTGGAATCAATGACAAAGCACGGTAATCTTGAGCGACAGGCCATTTAATACAGTTTCGATATATTGATTACATCCCTGCATCTCCATCAGAATTTCTCCAAAATTAGGTCGAAGTTAACCAACATTAAGACATAGAAAATGGCCATAGTGGCATTTCTACCAAACGTTGCATTTATTTGAAGTAAGGTTAACAATATTGCTTATCAAATTATGATAAATTGATTTAAACAACATTCAAATTGGTTTCTGTTGATGTGTTGTTGAAATAAATTTTTCGGCTGAGAAAGCGAAGATACTATCTGCGTTATCGATTTTTTTTTCGGCTGGAAACTTTTTTTTCGGTTAACTTTAATAGTACAGGGTGTCCGCCGGGAAGGTATACTACTTTGTTTGTTTATGATTTTTGATTAAATGAAAGAGAGTGGATTTTATATTGATAAATGTTTTATTTAATGTTGGCAATTATGTATGGAATACAATATCAGATAAATGTCCGCCTCTGTTAGCCTCACAAATGCGAGCCCTTTTGAGCACATTTTTCATTACATTCTCACACATTTCACGCGGTATTTCATCACGAATATTTTATTTGAGTTGCTCAAGTGTTTCTGGTTTGTTTGCATAAGCCTTGCTTTTTAGATATCCCCACAAAAAGAAGTCCGGAGCAGTCAAATCAGGCGACCGTGGAGGCCAATCAACATCACCATTTTTTGAAATAACTTGTTGTGGAAAGAGTTCTCGCAGTAATTCCATTGTAGTCCTGGCTGTATGCGATGTGGCACCGTCTTGTTGATACCACATGTTAATCAAGCCCAAAGTATGCAGTTGTGGCGTTAAAAAGTTTTCAATCATATCAAGATATCGCTCCCCATTCACAGTTACCGTTACGCCGTTTTCATTTTCAAGGAAGTAAGGTCCAATAATTCCTCCTGACCAAATTGCACACCAGACTGCCACTTTTAATGGATATAAAGGTGACTGATGAATAATATGAGGGTTTTCCATTGCTCAGAACCGACTATTCTGTTTTCTGTTCTGCTGTAACATCCTATTGGCATATGTACGGCGGCGTAAATGGTCTTGTGGAAGAATTTGCCACGTGTCTACTTCACGACTGTCAAGTATGAACTGTCAATACTAATATTCGCCTAAATGGTGGCAAAACAAAGTAGTATACCTTCACGGCGGACACCCTGTACTTTCAAATTGGTTTCTATTGATGTGTTGTTGAAATAAATTTTTTGGCTGATAACTTTCGGCTGAAGAATGTTGATCAACGGTGACGTATTTGTTTACTTTCGGGTTAGAAAGCGAAGACACTTTCTGCATTATCGATTTTCTTCTTTCGGCTGAAAACTTTCGGCTAACTTTAATAGTATATAACAAAAAACAAAAATTTTTGGAAATATAATTCACACAGTTACATAATTTCTAAACACACACATGCGCGCGTATGCAATCGTAATTTCAATCAGAAATAACAAACTTTTCCAATATTTGGATAATATCTTAATATCAACGATGCCATAAACTAATCGTCCCAATCCTTAACGATCTAATCCAACTCTACTTTGGCATAAACTAATTTTACGATGTTTGTAATAGGTTAAATTATACGCCAAGAAAAATTTAAGTGTCTTATTTTTAAAATTCTTTCTTTTGGCGCGAACCTACTTCTAACCCCGATCACACCGCAGTATACTTAAAATATAATATCCAAACCTAATTATATTTTTCAGGCGGCTATTTTGTGTTAAAAGGATAGCTACCTTTTAATGATAACGGCCTCTTTTTGCACGAGTATATACCACAATTACAATTTGAACACGCACACCAACTAATAATAATTTTCATAATGTGAGAGGAATCTTTTTTAATTAGTTGCCCATGAAATTGCCTCAATTGGTATACACACAGATACCTTTTATACTGAACTTTCATAATTTTTTTTTTGCGTTCATAACCCAAATTTTCATTATTGCGCTTTTCATTTTTATTTCTTTAATTGCTTATGTCTATATAGAGAGATAAATGTTATTTTTATTACAACGATTTTGGGATGAAAATTATTTTTGGTGTGTGGGTTTATCAATTGTTGTTAAACAGATGGGAGATACGATCAAAAGCTAGTGTAGTTAGTCAAAAATAAAACCTTTAATTGGTCCATTGGATTACGAACCGGTAAACATATAAAACACTTACATACGAAACATGAGATTTAGAATTAGATAAGATTTATATATTACAAATAAAATTTTATTATTTATTACAAGTATGTGAAAAGATTTTCCTAAACAGAAATATAGAAGCAGCACAAAAATATGATCTGCTTTGAACTGAACCACCGCAAGAAAGAAGATCTCTTTTCCAAACTTATCATACGACACTAATCATATGAAGACGGCATTGGCACAGTAAGGACGTATATGAGAAATGAGCAACGAATACTTTACGTATAACGTACTATGGTGGGTGGTATAAAATACACGACTTATATAAGATATAACTGCTATTATCCTATATACTGTGTGTTGTATTATGAGATGATACTTACCAAATCGTAAAAATGAAGAAATAAAATATTATTATCTCGCTGCCTAAGAATAAAAATAAAATAAAAAAATGAAAATAATTTCATTTCTTTATTGTGATATTTTTTTATTTCTAGTGAAAAGTGGAAAATTATATTTTATATTCGTTTCAGAAATAGCGTTTACATTATTATGAACTTGTTACGATATTGAAGGTAATAAATGTAATCATTCTGAATTTATAGATGTTGGTTAATTATTATAAGATAAGTGTAATTAATTAATCGTATATAGAAAATGACAGTGAAGTTTGTGCTAAAAAAATTAATAAAAAATTACACTGTTAAATTTGTTATTTCTTCCATTGGAATTGATTTTCAAAATAAAATTATAAAATTGGACTAATTCTAAATGTTGTGCCGTTGGATATAGAAATGTCTACAGATTTTAGCTGACATTTTAGAGAAGGTGAAGCATATACCTGTTCCTAAGATTTAAATTAAGTTTATTTTTGAGATTCGTTCAATGAGAGCATTTTTGGCGGGTTTCAAATAATATTCCAGCCAATTAAAATTATGATGGATTTTACTATGTTCTAACGATATTAAAAACTTCACAATTTTGATGACTATTTCAAATTTAATAAAGAAAGAGCTTAATATATTTACAAGTCCTGGACACAAAATTTACGATTTGTATACCGCCGATCGTAGAGAAGTCCACAGGTTCTCACCCGCATTTTCGAATAGATTACACAATATTCTACCGTTATAGCGAATTGCATCCGATTCTAATAGGGTTTGCTATGCCTATAATAGGATTCATGTTTTCATTTGTACTACCATTACCAGAGATGTCCCGGAATCTTGTCTACATTTTGCGACAGCTTATAGTATTTTCTGTCTATGGAGCGAAAATGGGTCAATTGTAATGAGTCTAACTATGATTTTTTGTATTTTGAAGTTTCGTGATTTTGACAAAAATATTATTATTTGCTTCTACAAGAGTTTAGCAATTTCTCCAAATGTATTTTAAATTGACATCCTAAACAAGCGAAGAACCCCTTTTAATAGATTGCAGTATTCATAACTCGCTTATGATGAATCTTATTTTGGTTAACAAAATTTTTAAATTTTTAACAAAATTCCTTTTTTCATACCGCCGATCGTAGAGATGTCCACAGGTTCTCATCCACATTTTCGAATAGATTACACAATATTTTACCCTTATAGTCTTCATATATCGCTGAAAATTAATAATTTGAAAGCAAATTGTGGATAAATAGGGCATTTACTATTTAATTTTTTATTATGATCATTTTAGAAAAATTAAAAGGCTTTATCACTTCAAAGCTACCAGAACCCAAATCGTAAATTAGAACCCAAAACAAGATCAATTAACATACACATAATTTTAGGCTCATTATGGCCTAATCAAATGCCCCCTTAAATTTTTTTGGGCTCTACTGCTTTTTGACCTGCCAGCTGTAGATTAAATGATTTGAAGTTTGTTCAAAAAGGAGTAGAGCCCAAAATTTTTTAATGAGACATTTGATTAGGCCTTGATGAGCCTAAAAATTATTTGTATATTAAAGGATCTTGTTTTGCGTTCTAATTTCGGTTTTGGTCCGATTTTCGATTTGGGTTCTGTTAGCTTTAGATTAAATAACCTGAAGTTTGGTCGAAAACAAGTGGAGCCCAACATTTTTAAACAGGCATTTGATTAGGCCCTAATGAGCCTAAAACTATTTGTAATTTAATTGATCTTGTGTTGCGTTCTAATTTCGGTTTTGGTCCAATTTTCGATTTAGGTTCTGGTAGCTTTGAAGTGATAAAACCTTATGATTTTTCTAGAATGAGCAGAATAAAAAATTTAAATAGGGCATTTAATTAGCCTAGAATTAACTTTTAATTTTCCAATTGTTTTTAAATCATTTTTTGACATGGGTTCTGCTAACTTTTTCTAAAGCTAGCAGAACCCAGCGTTTTAGTTGGAAGGGGTGGAGCCCAAAATTTTTTTAATAGAGCATTTAATTAGCCTATTATTGGCCTAAGGGACTTATTAAGGGACGTTACTATAGGCAAAATTGAGCTATACTTGTAATACCGTGCAGGAGTGTTTGCAGCCTAATATTACGCAATGTAGCGGAATATAAACTACAGATGTTAGAAACATACACATGCGGCAAAAGTGTATAAAGTCTTTATGTTATTTTTTAGTTGAATATTTTTAGTCTGTGTTACGAAAAATTATTGTCTCCAAAATCTTTTCACAAAAATTTGATTACACTCATTTCTGTCTGACGCTACTGTCAATTAAACCATATAACTATTAACAATTTCAATTCGACCAGCCCTACGATACTTAAATTTTTTCACTAAAGTTTTAAGCACTAAACCGAAACGTTTTAAGCGAAAGAAGTAAATAATAAGTTATACAAGTGTAAATAAGCATCCAATCCCCAATTTGCCGAGTGACCGAGAATCGTAAAAGAATAATTTATAATTAATCTTTATGTTTACCCCAAAGATAAAATAAACCAATTCCGCATAGAAGAATGTTTTTCATTATCCGACCAGTTTGGTAACGTGATATTTACAAGACATGTGTGAGCTTTTTTTTGGTTTTTTACTTGGTCGCATATAATAGATTACACGAGAAGACAAAAATATTATTGTACAATAGATTCACACACACACACAGAACGAATCGATCGATTTAGCACGTGTGTTGTTTTCTATATTCGATTAGTAGTAGAACCTCGTTTAACGTGGTACAACCAGAAAAATAATTTTCAAAATTTCGAGTAGCTCAATTGTTTCTTCTGCTCATCCTAAGATATATCCACTTAACTATGATGATGACGACTCGAAGCCCGCATCCAAAATAACAGCATAAAGACATTTTATATATGAAAACGTTTGGATAATTTGGTTAAATGGAATTTATTGCAATTAAATACTGGATCGGGGTGTTAGAACCACAATGGTTATAATTGCCATGCGTGGAATGACAAATCTACTTACCTAAGTTAAAATTTGTTAAACAGAACGGAATCCTAGAGTCAGGCCCCAGGGTTGCTGGTAGCTCATTGCCGCTCGATGAGACCTACTGGGGTGTTATGATCTCGTTTCCCTTCCACTTGTTTCCATGCGGTTACCCAAATTTGTACTAACCCAAGCAATGATTACTTGACGTTGATGGTGTAGTTGTTGTCTAAACCCAACACAGGGTTTGAGATTGAAATTTAAACATAGTAAAATGTAAGTAAGAATCATTTGAATTATGTATTTCATAATTTCTTATATTTAATCGTTTTCTACAATCCTTTAGCAAGATGAATTATGATGCAAGAAGGCCTTAATTACGAAAAAAGTGTGAAATCTGACAAAAATAAAATTCTATGTGTTATTATTTTGTTCGCGGAACAAGCAAAAACAACAACAATGCGAGAAAGTGTACCATTTCTAAATGTGGAGCAATTATTCAAAGTAATAGTACATAAAATAATTTTTAAAAAGAATACTAATTCAAATAATGATACCCGATCTGCGCCTACGTCTAAGGGACCTTATGGAAAAATACCCGACTATTTTCAAAACAAGTCAAAGATTAATTTACCGGCAGTATTAGGGCGCTTAAGTGCATGCCACGCAATATCCTTTAAAGCGTTCTGTCAATCTACAGATATCAGACTGCGGTTAATTGCTCGCGGGTTCTCGAATATATTGTATTGTATTTAAAACGTGAAAATCAAAAATTTATTTTAACGTTAGATGAATGGACGTATGTTAGAAACAGAAGGTACTGACAAACTTATCGCGTTTGTTTCGAAGATGGTGTAGCACAATTTAACACAATTAAACACACAATATTTATTTGTTGTATTTACGATATAATTTGTATTTAATACATTCGACGACAATGGTTTTCTTTGTTTTAATTGGTACAAATTTATATTCAAAAAAATAACATATTCACATATTTAAAAATACTTAATTAATCTATCTTTTTAATTTGTGTTGTGCTCATGGAAAAACCAAAAATTGAATTCAAAGTTTGACTTGCAAAGTTTACGCCAAAGAAAATAAAAAAATCCAGCACCAATGGTACCAATCGCACAATTTTTAAATTTTGTGCTTGTGTGCTCGGTTTTATCAACATTTAGGAGTTAAACAGTTTAACGGGCTGTGCATGTCTCGCGTAAACATTCCCGCGACCTTGAAATAATACATTTCAAAAGAAGCTATTTAAATAAACTTAAGCATTTTAATTACAAATATTTTAGTTAACAATATATTTCTTCGTATAAATGATATTTACAAACAAATTTAATTATTCTTATAAAACTAGAATTATTATTACCTCGAAGTTATGTTGTTGTTTATTTTTCAAGTTTCGATTGGCAAAAGACTAATTTTAGTTACGGCTCGTTTAAATATTGATTGTGCAGTTTTTACCGTAACAACACGAACGCGGCCATCAGAACCACAATGCGCTTCGGTTATTCTACCTAAAGGCCAATACATGGGTGGAAGATTCTCATCGTGTAAGATTACTAAATCTCCAACTTTTAGATTTATCGATGGCTTATTCCACTTATAACGATTTTGCAATTCCGAAAGATATTCAGTTTGCCATCTCTTCCAGAACTGTTGTAGTGTCTGTTGCAACAGTTGATATCTTGATAGTCTGCACGAGGATAAATCCAATAAACTAGGTTCGGGGAAAGCAGTAATGGGAGTATCAATTAAAAAATGACCGGGAGACAGTGCCAGCATATCAAGCGGATTATTTGACATAGGTGTTAGAGGTCGTGAATTTAAACAAGCCTCTACCTGAACTACTATTGTATTGAATTCGTCTATCGTTAAGCACAGTGTTCCAATTGCTCGTCTTAAATGGTATTTGGCACTTTTTATCGCAGCTTCCAGCCTCCAAAATGTGGAGAGCGGGGTGGTATTGTTAACCATTCCATATTATGACATGCACAGAATTTTAATAGTTGCGTTTGACAGGATTCTGACAAGAATAAGTCTCTTAACTCTTTCAGTTCGGATCGTGCGCCTACAAAATTAGTCGCATTGTCGGAGTAAATTTTTGAACACATGCCACGGCGAGATATAAACCGACGAAAACATGCTAAGAAGGCTTGAGTGGACAAGTCTTGGACAACCTCTAGATGAACCGCTTTGGTGGCGAAGCAAATGAATAGGCAAATATACGTTTTAATTTTCGTTTTCGACCTAACAAAATATTTTGAAACAAATGGACCGCAGAAATCAATGCCGACAACAGAAAATGGTCTACTAGATTGAACTCGATCCCTGGGAAGGTCACCCATAATTTGATTAGTTAAATTCGGTCTTACATGAACACATCGAACACATTCACTACATATCTTTTTACATAAACCTCGACCAGAAATGATCCAATAATTCAATCTTAAGTTGTAGAGTAACGCTTGAGGACCAGCATGTAAAAGCCTATTATGTGCATCGCGAACTAGCAGAGTAGAAAAAAATGCTTCGGCGTGAGTAAAATTTGGTATTTCTGCTCGTGCGTCATATCAGCATTTTTAAGTCGGCCTCCAACACGAAGAAGTCCATCGGAATCCAGAAACGGGGACAATGATTTTAAGGAGCTTTTGTTACTCACAATACCGTTGGTTGTGAGTGCTTTAATGTCGTCCGCAAATTCTTGGGACTGTACTATTTTAAGAATAACTTTAAGGGACATTGCCATTTCATTTGCGCTTAGTTCACCAATTTTTCGACATTCAGAGCGCTTTATCTTACTATTGTTGTAAAAACGGAAAAGATAGGCAGTGACGTTTATTAATTTTTTATACGAAGAAAATTGGTTTATTAAATCAACGTCACATGTTGTGGTAGCAATGCACGCATGAGTAAATTTTCGAAGATCAAGATTAATAAGTTCTGAGCTTAATATTTTATTTTCACTCTGCGGCCATTCAATTTTATCCTTACATAGGAATTCCGGTCCGTTCCACCAGATATCTGAGTTTAAGAAATCCTTTGGGTATAATCCCCGAGAAGCATGATCAGCAGGATTTAGCGAAGTTGGAATATAGTGCCAACTACTAACTGAAGTTAATTCTTGGATTTGAGAAATTCTGTTGCCAACAAATGTGGCATATCTGTTAGGTTCCGACTTTATTCGAAGCAACGTAATTTCGGAATCTGACCATAAATAAATAAGATCAAAAGTTATCTTAAGAATATCTATCAGTTTATGACTCATTTGAGCTAATAACAATGCCGCACAGAGTTCAAGCCTGGGAATCGTTTGTTTCTTCAATGGTGCCACTCTTGTTTTAGAACAAACCAAACTAGTTTGATGTATTCCGTTATGCCCTGTACTTCTAATATAAAACACACACCCAAAACCGGTTTCACTGGCATCCCCAAACCCATGTAATTCGATTGAGGCATATGGATAGTTTATAATACAACGAGGTATCGAAATTTGGATGAGTTGTACTAATTGTTCTTTAAACTCACTCCATTGTTTGACTAATTTGGACGGAAGTTGGTCATCCCACTTAACCTCAGGTAAGGTCCATAGTCTTTGCATAAATAATTTGGCTGTCAAAATCAATGGTGCACACAAGCCTAGCGGATCGAATAATTGACAAATCTCAGATAAAATTTCTCTTTTTGTAACGCTTTTCTTGTTTAAATCCAATTTTTCAAACGACATTTCGAAATTGTCTGTGTCGGTATTCCATAAAATTCCCAATATTAGAGTCAAATGGTTAATTAAATCTTCATCTGCAAGTTCGGGTATATTTGATGAAAATTTTCGAAGGTCAAATCCACCTCGTTTTAATAAACTTATCAAATCGTGTTTCAATGTTAATGCATCTTCAATGTGATCTGTACCAGTTAGGACATCATCGACATAGCAGTCCTCTGTCAGAACTTTGGACGCTTTGGGAAATGCTGGTTCATCATTAGCTAACTGATTTAACGTTCTAGTGGCAAGGTATGGAGCGCTTGCAGTACCGTAAGTCACAGTGCGAAGCTTATAACATTTAAGTGGTTCAAACTGAGATTTTCGCCACCAAATGCGCTGAAGATCTTGCTGGTTCTTATTGATCAAGATTTGCCGGTACATTTTCGCTATGTCAGCTGAAAATGCATTTTTATATTTCCGGAAACGAAGAACTATGGAAAACAAATCAGATTGAACTACCGGACCGACCATCATGCAATCGTTTAATGATAGCTGAGAAGATGATTTGCTAGATGCGTTAAAAACTACGCGCAATTTAGTGGTTGTACTTGTATCTTTCGTAACGAAGTGATGTGGTAGATAATAGGTTTTACCACATTGGCTGTCTACAATGTTTGGATCGGGAATTAATTCCATATGATTCAGTTGAATATATTCATCCATAAAATTCTTGTACTGTTCACGGATTACAGGGTTTCTGCATAACTGAAGTTCAGTTTTGAAAAATTGTCTTCGGGCACTTTCGTTTGAAGAACCAAGTTCTACTATTTTTGAACTAAGTGTTATGGCAACCGAATATCTACCTGAGCTTTGTCTTTCGTGGTTTTTCATGAAGTGATCTTCACATAACTTTTCTTCGATAGAATAGTTGTTCTTAAGCACAATGTTTTCCAATTCCCAAAATTTCTTCATTTGTGATTCAAGTAATTCAACAGAACAAAGCGAAGTTTGACAGGGAACTGAAGTACTTGAAGATTGGTCTCCATTTATTTTACCGCTGATAACATAACCGTATACACTATCATAAAATAATGGAAGTTCTTCTGATAAGTTAAATGATTTACCCGTGAACAATTCGTGATAGAATTCAGCCCCAATTAAGATATCGATACGATCAGGAATGTTGAAGCGTGGATCCGCAAGTTTTATATAGGATGGCACTAAATTCATTTCAAAATTAACGGGCAACAAAGGTAAATTGCCTGTAATTCTTGGTAGTACGTAGCACTTTATATTTAATTTGTAATCAGACAATCGAGATTCTAGGGATAAATACACTTTGTGATCGAGCGAGGTTATCTTGTTTCCCATCCCAGATACTTGTTTTGAAGTTGGGTGCATTTTTAATTTCAGCATACGACACATTTTATCTGTGATAAAATTTAAATGTGAACCACTATCGAGTAGCACTCTACCAAATATGTGTGATCCATTACTAGCAACTGCTTTTACTACTGCAGTTCCCAACATAATTTGAGTATTCGATAAGGATGAGTTTGCTGAATTGTTATTGTAAATTAAGTTTTTGTTAGATACTGTTGGATTATTTAAAGTTCCTAGGATAACTTGTTGATCAGGTGAAGGCTGTTCAGTTGTACCTTTGGTTAGATCCTTATTAGTTGCGTTTTCTGATTGAGTTCTACCCACATTAGCAGAACTGATTAATTTCTCAGATTTTATTACAGGTTGGGTTTGACGATCGAATACAAAATGTAATAGAGGATGATGCCTTAAAGAACATTTATTACAACCATTATTGGTCCAATTACGAACATTATGTGAGGCTGATAAACAATTAGTACATATTCGTTTATTTTTGATGAACTGGAATCTCATTTGCGGTGTTAGTTTCGAGTCACAAAAGTCTGGACAATTTACGATCGGATGGGTACCATAGCAGTAAATACAAGAATGTATACTAGACATTAATGTTGATGGAGTGCCATGTTTACGGAATTGATTCGAATTTAACTTTGGATTCGCACCGGAAGAGGTCAACGGTTTTAATGCTTGTAGTACTCGAACACGACCTTGTAGAATCTTTATGAGGGTATCAAAATTAAGCACCGATCTATCATTAGAGCCTTTAATAACTTCTGCTCTTGTAGAGTTATCTAATTTTTCTGAAAGATGATGAACTAGGATTAGATTCCAACTGTCCACTGGAACTTGCAGAGCCTTCAACGAGTTATAATTCCTAACGGCTTGATCAATAAAAACTTGCAGTGATTCAAATGAATTTGATACCGTAGGCTTAATGTCATACAGTTGCTTTAAGTACATTCGTTGTATAGCTATTTCATTATTGTATTTATTACAAATAGTTGACCATGCTAGATTGTAATTAGCAGCTGTTACCGGTATTCCTTCAATTAAAGAATAAGCCATACCGTCGCAAACGTGAGAAATAAGATACTGGAATTTTATCGAACTATCGATATTTCTGTTATGTACAAGTTCCTCAAAAATGTCGCGAAATCGAAGCCAATCGATTTCCTTTCCGCTGAAAGAGGGTAATTTAATTTCAGGCATTCTCATTTCTATTTGTGGTGATGCAGCCGCAACATTTGTAATATCGATTGTCGGGCTATTTTGAAGCGATACGTTAGGATCTGGTTTCTTATTCTCGTGAATGGTATTCAAAATAATACTCTCAAATTCACCATAATCATCCTCGAACGCTTCCCTATCAGCTATTGCAGACACTTCAAGAACTTCGATTTTGGACTGAATCTCGGTATATTTATTATAAATATTACGTACTCTATGTAGTACAGATTCACAAGCGCCCATCGACATTGTGTTTACGTCATTATATTTGTTCTTGAATAAAGTTAACTGACCTTTATATGCACTTCGTTGTTTTTAAGCGTTTCTAAATGCTCAATCTCAGATTTTGTAAGCGACATTATGCTATCGAAATCAAAACAAACTCATTCAATTTTTAATTATTAATAGTAAATCTCGTGCACCCGAATTAAACCGAAATGATTGAAAAATAAACACAAACACCACTATCCAATATTCTAAGCAACAATTAACATAATATCTTGTATCTAACCTAGTACATAACCTGTGCGGAATGTGTAGATTCAACTTTGATTTCGACTGGTTAAACTCTTTTTTTCTTAACTAAATTATATATTATAAACAGAAATAAATTATTTGAAATTAAAATTAGATTAAACTTACATACGCCGTTAATCTATCTGCTTCTATGTAACTGGATGCTATGACCTTGTTCGATGTGTCTCGTTCACATTAAGTTCACCTGTCTTCCAAAATCTGCCGTTAATAGTATTCGACTTTATAAAACGTACTTAAATAGTCGCAGTTGTATCGATGCGTTTATTTCGTTTTAAATGACGAAACAATTGTAATGATGATTGAAGATGAAGGTCGGTTAATAAGACCTCGCCAACGAACGATGAAAGCTTTTATAACCTTTACTGGTGAACCGCTTACTAATTTTCCGTTGACTAAACTGTTGGAAACTGCAACATGAACCACGAGCACAATATTTGACGATGGCTGCTCAATATGCGATGATTGTCCAATTTAACCGAAGATAACAACCATCTTATTTTTCCACCGATGATTTATTGATACTCATCGTACGTTATTGAATGCAATCTCAAAATGGTCGATGAAAAACAAAATTGTTTAGTTATTGCATTCAAATCACTATACTGTATGATGTATGATGTGATGATTCCAACAGCAATGGTTTAACAACTGATGTCTAAAACGTCCTTGATTTCAGGTGATTGTACTGTAGCGATGTTCTATTGAACTCCGTTAGTACCGTGTAATGGATGTAATTCAAGTAGTTCTAGCCATCCGGCTCGAAGGACCAAAAATGACAAACTTATCGCGTTTGTTTCGAAGATGGTGTAGCACAATTTAACACAATTAAACACACAATATTTATTTGTTGTATTTACGATATAATTTGTATTTAATACATTCGACGACAATGGTTTTCTTTGTTTTAATTGGTACAAATTTATATTCAAAAAAATAACATATTCACATATTTAAAAATACTTAATTAATCTATCTTTTTAATTTGTGTTGTGCTCATGGAAAAACCAAAAATTGAATTCAAAGTTTGACTTGCAAAGTTTACGCCAAAGAAAATAAAAAAACCCAGCACCAATGGTACCAATCGCACAATTTTTAAATTGTGTGCTTGTGTGCTCGGTTTTATCAACATTTAGGAGTTAAACAGTTCAACGGGCTGCGAACCTTGCATGTCTCGCGTAAACAGGTACCTTAATGTAAATATTAATTCAAAAGATTCATTCTCATAAATTAGAAAAATATGGCCTTTCTCTTAATTTTGATATCTTTGCTATAACAACGGATGACGCTTCAGTAATGAAGAAGGTAGATGATATTATTGCAGGAGATCACCAAGTATGTTTGCCACATGGTATTCATCTATTTCATTTCTCAGTGAACTTTGCGATTAATGATGACAGCAAAGATTCGCATTTCCAACTAGAATCAAATAAAGCTGAAATCTTCGACTTTTTAAACGAGGAAGTAGGTGCACTAGTTCAATAAATTAAGAAAGTCGTAACAACTTTTAAAAAATCGCCAACAAAAAATGATGTATACCTGCAAAAACATGTAAAAGAGGAGTTCGGTAAAGAAATATCACTTTTGCTGGATTGCAGAACAAGATGGAATAGCCTTCTTTTAATGTTTGGGACGATATTTCAATGAAAAAATTGCATACAAAAAGCACTAAATGATATTAAATGTAATGTTTCTTTCTCTAAAGAAGAAATTACTATCACTTCAGCTTTAATAGAGGGTCTTACACCTATTAAAATAAGAGTCGAGAGCTTGTGTGGCCAAAATCAGGATTTGTATCGTGCTGATATTGCCTTACAATTTGTGTTAGATGAACTATCTAAGCAAAATAATTTATTTGCCGCACACCTCAAAAGGCTTCTTGATAGAACGAATATCGGAAAGAAGATTCAAATATGCTGATCTTTACGGGTTACTTTTTTTCGCGGCTTTCCAATACTACTCTCGACGATTTCGGCATTTTTACCAAAATTTCTGAGACAAATTTAATACAACAAAAGGTATTAATTATCGAGCGGTGCTGCAACACAGGAGGCGATTCAGATGCACGATGATTCATTTGTTGTTTCTGACGTAGGCGATCGTTTGAATAATCTGTTCGTTATAGAAAAATTAGATCAAATTTTAGTAAAACGAACAAGTTCCTTTAATGAATTTCAATAACATTCAGAAAAAAAATCTAAAAAAGATTAATGGAGTATTATACGAACTGAGGTAAAATATTTCAAAGGCGAGAGAATTAGATGAATATATCTTAATAGTGTGGAGTGGGCATTTTCTGCAGCAACACATATTGTTACAAAGATAAGGTCGTCCCTATCGGATTAAAGTATTGGTAATTTATGCTTTTTAAGGGATTACCTTAATAAAAAATAATTTTATATGATTTCAGGCTTCAGTTCAAGAAGACGCGAATGTATCGCTCACACGACGTTCGCAACAATTGGGCCTTTCTGTGACATCAATGTGGCGAATTTTACGTAAAGATCTTGGCCTACATCCGTATAAGATCAAGCTGACACAACAACTAAAGCCGTTTGACCATTTGAAGCGACGCCGATTCGTGAATTGGGCTCAAGAGCAAATCGAAAATGATGCAGATTTTCACCGAAAAATCATCTTCAGCGATGAGGCTCACTTTTGGCTAAATGGATTTGTCAACAAGCAAAATATGCGTTACTGGGCAGGAAGCAACCCACACGTGATTCATGAGGCACCGTTGCATCCCGAAAAAGTCACTGTTTAAGGTGCGGATTACATGCCGGCGGCGTCATTGGGCCATATTTTTTCATCGACGATAACGATCGCCACGTTACTGTTAATGGAAATCGATACCGCGATATGATAAACGATTTGTTTTGGCCGCAATTGAATGGAATGGACTTGGACGACATGTGGTTTCAACAGGACGGGGCCACATGCCACACAGCACACGATACAATCGCGTTATTGAAGACTAAGTTCGATGAGCGTGTTATTTCGCGAAATGGGCCCGTCCAGTGGCCGCCGCGCTCGTGTGATTTGACACCTCTAGATTATTTTCTTTGGGGTTATGTGAAGTCATTGGTCTATGTCAATAAGCCGGCGACGTTGCAAGAGCGCAGAGCGAATATAGATCGTGAAATTGCTGGAATTTCGGCCGATTTATGCGAAAGAGTGGTCGAAAATTGGGTTCAAAGATTGGACTTAAAAAACGTAAAACGTCATGCAAAAGAAATCGAGTTTCATACTTAAATGTATATGTTCAAACATCATAGGAAATATAAAATTGTGTTATATAGGTCAAAGTATATGACATAAAATAGACCGTAAATAGATCGAGTCAAGTATATAATAGCAAAACCATAGGATCGCACAATCCCAATCCCTATATGTAGCAAGCATGATGTATTTATCGGTGGATTGCATAGTGTGTCCACTTTTATTATACCTAATTATTATGACTGCTATATACAATCAATAACGAGGTATATACAATATTAAGGTTCATAAACTTCGAGTCCATAAAGTTTTATGCCTCGTCATTATAAATTTTAGATCATAAAATTTGTTTTTCAAAACAAAAATATTGGGATGAATCGAAAATTCTGATTAGGATGGTCAATAGTCATTCGATAGCCGTAACACTTCTTAGAAAAGACAACTTAAGAGAGATATGTCAACCTTTGTGGATGTAAAATATTTTAACAGTATATGTTCCGGCTAAAGTGCGAAATTTATGAAATATTTTTTACTCGATTAGAATATTATATAATATTTGCTAACCTTCCTCCCTACATTAATAAACTTTATTTTTTCCCAATCAAAGGACCAGCCTTTAGAGGCACAATTAGCTCCTGGGAGGCCGTGAGAGCTAGTAAAAAATAAAGCCGTTAGTCCTTATTATTCCAAACCAAACGATTGTTCCCTAACACCATAAAAAATCATCCGTGGGGTGAAAGATGACTGATTTCTGGAATATGGGACTTCCAATTGTGAAATTTTGGAGTAATAAAAGTTTCCAATTTTTATTGTACTTCGTAGCATTCTCTTTTACAAAATTATTTATGAATAGGAAAGATTTTAGCAATTTTCTAAATATTATTAAATAATGTACATAATGCAAATCATATAATTTTTGGCAGATATAGTCCACCAACAAAAAAAGTAAGAAAAAAATCAATTATGTTTTTCAATTTCAACCAGAGTTTTTGTTCAACTTCGGCCATTTTTTAAATAATCCGTTTACCAACCATCTACTGTAGCAGATGCTGCTTTATACCTATTTGTTAAGTAAAATAAAACAATAGTTGTAAAAATTAATTTTTAAAACAGTGCTCTACCCCCAAAATATTTTGGTATAATATTGTATAGAGTGCCATAAAATCATACTCGTATTTCTTAACATATATTTTATGATGAATAATATCCTCGAAAGTATTATATTTTTACTTCTAAAAATAAATTTTAGTTCGTTAATTGTTTTCATCAATAGCAAAATTTTATTATATTATACGCACTTACATTCAAATCCAAAAAAGGAAATACAAGCCTTGCACACCTTTTCAAGGTTTCACATATGTATTTGTAATTCTTCCATTTCTTACTTTTCATGCACATATTTCGGAACAACAGAATATTAGCGATTAAGATTTATATTAAAATATTATCTACAACTATTAAGTGAAGGAAAATTATAATTTAACTAAAAGTAATGATAATTTTTTATAGCATTGTGTTTCCGTAGAATCAATTTCCAATTAAAAGTTTCAAAATTGCTATAGGCGAAGGCTAATCTCTTCTTGACAATATTGTTATTACTAAAAATATTTAAAAAGAAACATTTATCGAACTAAACGACACAAATTCCTTAAAACTTCACCCAAGAATATTTTTAAAATCTCAAATACACGGAACCAGATATAAAAATATATATGTCCAACCAATTTTGATAATCTTTAGTGTACCATATACTGTTTTGTGATATCCTGTTTTGTGACATCCTGTTTTGTACCATAAACTTGTTTTATGATATCCTGTTTTGTGACATCCTGTTCTGTACCATATACTTTAGTGTACCATATCCTGTCTTGTGATATTCTGTTTCGTCATATCCTGTTTTGTACCTTATACTTTAGTGTACCATATACTGTTTTGTGATATCCTGTTTTGTGACATCCTGTTTTGTACCTTATAACTACTTTAGTGTACCATATCCTGTTTTGTGATATCCTGTTTTGTGACATCCTTTTCTGTACCATATACTGTTTTGTGCTATGCTGTTTTGTTACATCCTGTTTTGAAATATGCCGTAGTGAGCGGCTTCGATGTTGTCTACAGACGATCCAACTTACCATCCGATTTTTTGAATTTTGTTGTTGTTTTGTTTTTTTATTTGTGCGTCTTTCCGTGCGTTGTGGTGCGTTGTGGAAGTTTTAATTATTTAATATTTTATTTGAAATTAGATTTATATAAAATACATACATATTTAATAAAAAAATTGGCAATACAACATCATTATAATGGTTTTGACGAGAAAACAAAAAGTTGGGGTGGCACTTTTAGTAACGTTACTAACAGTTAATACAAACAAAAGGAAATTATGGACCAAAAAGTGGTTGAAAGATAGAAAAAATATAGCTATATGTTGCTGTTAAAACAATTAAATAGTGACGACTTTCGTAATTATTTAAGGATGGACTACGAAAGTTTCAACGAACTTCTTCATTTAGTGAAACCTTTAGTTGCTCGGCAAGATACAGTGACGAGGGAAGCCGTGAGCGCTGAGGAACGTTTGGTTGCCACTTTAAGGTTCTTAGCGACAGGGAGAGAATACTCTAATTTAAAGTTCAGTGCAGCCATATCACCGCAATTATTGTCGGCAGTTATCCCTGAGACTTGTCGAGCGATATACCAAGTTCTCAGAAGCTACATAAAAGTAAGTAAAACATAATTTATTTCAAGAATTCAATTTATTTCAGTATAATATATAAAATTTATCCTAACTAATTATTAATAGTGATATAATCTTGCAAATTGTATTCTGACGTGGTTATAAAATTGGCCGGTAAATTTTCTTCTGGCGGTGTGTCCTCTTGTTCAATGTGTGGTAGTTCTATATTAGATCGAAATAAAACTGAAGAAAATTGATAATTATTTGAGGAAGTTGATGATGATGTAGATGCGTTATTTTGTTTGATAAGTGTCGTCGTATCGGTGTGTTTCTTATAATATTAGGAGTTGATGTAAAATGCATTGTTGAGTGTTCGTTGGATTGGAGCAAATCTGGAGAGTAGCAAAAAACATTTGATGAGGTTTCTAGAGAAAGAGAAATTAATTTTTCTGCCAAACATCTCTGGTAGCTTGACATTTCCTTTAATTGAAGACCAATACTACGACCATAAGCTTCAGCAGCGGTGTCTTCATTTTTAAATAAACTTTCTGCGCTGGCTAGTAATTTTTGTTGTTGCTTTTGTATAGTTGTAAGTCGCCTTTTATTTTTTTGATTCTCATTAGTTTTGCTTTGTATTTCAGATACCTGCAAGTGAAATGGAATGGCTTAATAACACAAGACAGTTTGAAAGTATGTGGCAGTTTAACAATTGTGTCGGTGCCATGGACGGCAAGCACATTTTAATAAATAAACCACCGGTTCATTATTTTTTAATTATAAAGGGACATTCAGCGTCGTATTGTTTGCGCTAGTAAACGCCAATTACGAATTTATGTATGTCCACACCGGAATAAATGGCTGTAATTCTGACGGAGGAGTCTGGAAACAAACAAATTTTTACGCAAAATTGTCTTCGGGCGAATTACATTTACCAAACTCTTCAATATTGCCTGGAACTAATAAATCCGTGCCATTTGTATTTCTTGGAGACAGCGCCTTCGCTTTAAGCAATCATCTACTGAAACCGTTTTCGCAAAAAAACATAACACATGAAAAAAGGATTTTCAATTATCGGTTATCGAGAGCAAGACGTGTAACAGAAAACGTGTTTGGAATTTTATCATCCCGGTTCCGTATTTTCCAAAAACCAATTTTGATAAACGTTGAAAACGTTGATTGGATAATACTCGCGAGTTGTGTTCTTCACAACTATTTGAGAAAAAAATCAAAAAATTATATTAATCATAATACTCTCGATTATGATGATTGTGAAATACATACCAAAAGTAATACCAAAAATGTACACTGTTAAATTTAAAAATATTCCAATTGGATTTATTTTGTAGTGAAATTGAAACATTTTTAGATAATCTTTAACATTTATACTAGAGAAGCCCTTGAATCCCTAATTGTGTCGCTGTAAAGAACAGATAATTTTCTAACAATTTTAAATAAACACGAGAAAATTGTGGTACAATTTACTAAAGTTTTTTTAATTCTAAAGAAGGTTATTTTAGACACTGATTCTACTTTTATATCTCCGAATCTAGAGATGTTCACGGGGTCTCATCTATATGGCTGAATAGCTAAGTCAAAACCTCACGTGTGTGGTAAATAAGGTTGAGATATGATGATTTTTAACTTATGCAGCGTATTTTAAACAATAGTGGTTTTTGATATCAATCTAATTTCAAATTTTACTGTTACCGCTCATTGAGATATTCATAATATTTAAAATGTATTTTAGGATAGCACAAACAAAGTTTTAACAATGAAATAAACATGGTTAATTTATGAAAATATTTACTGTGCCATATACGACTTAGAAGTTTCATGAATTTGAATAAATTTTCAAATTGTATTTCACCGATCCTAGAGATGTTCACGGAGTCTCACCTACATGGTCAGATAGATCAGTCAAACCCCTATGTGGGTAATGAACGGGATCTAATTATGATGATTTTAACTAGTCCAGAGACATTTTTACGTTTATGGTTATATCGCCCATCCCAGAAATGTTCACGGGATTTCTTTCGTATAAGCGAATAGGTCAGAAAATGTTCTATCAATATCATGCAAATGGGGCACGAATAATGATTTTTATCATGTTTTCCATAATTTACAACTTCTTCGTTTACAATTTTACTCTCGATTGGAAATTTTGGTATTTTCTCTAATAGGGTTTTTACCCATTGACATTCCCAAATAAGCTACGAACCCGATTTATTGTGAAAACAATCAAATAACAAAAATCCTACGAATGTTCACATGGTCACGTTTATACTTTTAGATAGTACAAAGTTTCCACTTTCGATAGTTCCGAACAGGGTTCATTTGTGATGATATTTACTGGGCCATATACGACTTAGAAGTTTCATGAATTTGAATAAATTTTCAAATTTTATTTCACCGGTCCTAGAAATGTTCACGGAGTCTCACCTACATGGTCAGGTAGATCAGTCAAACCCCTATGTGGGTAATGAACGGGATCTAATTATGATGATTTTTAACTAGTCCAGAGACATTTTTACGTTTATGGTTATATCGCCCATACCAGAAATGTTCACGTGATCTCTTTCATATATTCGAATAGGTCAGAAAATTTTCTATCAATATCGTGCAAATGGGGCAATAATGATTTTCATCATGTTTTCCATAATTTACAACTTCTTTGTTTACAATTTTACTCTCGATTGGAAATTTTGGTATTTTCTCCAATAGAAGAGCAGCACAGAGAGCAGAATTAATTAAAACAAATCTGCAAAAACTGACGATACAACAACACAATGCTTATCATCGCATTACGAATGCGATTCCGCAAGAAATTGTCGGTTGGTTTTTCCTCAATGCTCCCGGTGGAGTAAGCAAAACATTTCTGTTATCATTGATTTTGGCTACAATTTTCTTACAAAGTAGCATTGCATTGGCCGCCGCATCTTATAACGTTGCAGCAGATCTTTTGGGTGGAGGTAGAAATGCAATTTACTGCGACACCCACATGCAATACAAGAAAAAATTCAGGTATGGGAAAAGTTTAGCAAACATATGAACTAGTATTGTTGTACAATTTTACGTTTATTTGAAATTATGAATGATAAAAAGATAAGCACCAACCACTTGTTGAAATCCAACAAATTTTACTAAATATTATGTACAGTGGCTTGGTGTTGATTTTAGTTTTTGTGTAGTTCCGTTCGAGATTGAAGATAAAATTAAGTCATTTAGACAAAAAATTTACGTAAAACCCTCTCTGCTGTAGCTGTTTTTTATAGCATTATCCATAATTACTTTACAGTGACCCTCCAAGATTTAAGAGGTAATACAGAGCCGTTCAAAGGTGCACTCATATTGCAGGGTGTTGATATTCGTTAGACTGAACCAGTTATACCACGTTCCGCACCAGCCGATGAACTAAGCGCATGTCTCAAATCATCTGTCCTTTGAGAAAATGCTTCGAAATATCGATCCGCCACGACTGTGCAATGTTGACTGCCATTGCAAGAAAGAAGTGCAGTCAAAAAATTGATGAATAACGTTATCGAAGCAATAATGTTGGATGGCCAATTCAAAAGAGAACACGTCTTGTTACCGCGAATAACAATAATACCGACCGATATGCCATTCGAATTTAATAGATTGCAATTTTCAGTTGCTTCAAGTTTGAGGATTGAATCTACAAAATCCCTGCTTCTCACATGGTCAGCTATACGTAGCTTGTTCACGCGTCGGAATACCAGCCAACTTATTTATGTACGCACCAAATAGCAAAACCAAAAATATTGTTTACCCAAGAGCAATACAATAAAATATAATTATCATTCAAATATATGTTCATTCAATAAAAAAAAACACAAACCTACAAAATAATTTATTTAATTCAACTGCTATGCAGCCCACGCCGAGTATCAGCTTTATGTTCCATATGTGAAAATTTCTAAAACCTAAAAAGCCTAAATCCCTAAGATCATATAATATACCGGTCGCTAGTCAGTGAAATAACCACAGCTCTAAACTATCCAAAAGTATAAACGTGACCTTGTGAACATTCGTAGGATTTTTGTTATTTGATTGTTTTCACAATAAATCGGGTTCGTAGCTTATTTGGGAATGTCAATGGGTGAAAATCCTATTGGAGAAAATACCAAAATTTCCAATCGAGAGTAAAATTGTAAACGAAGAAGTTGTAAATTATGGAAAACATGATGAAAATCATTATTCGTGCCCCATTTGCACGATATTGATAGAAAATTTTCTGACCTATTCGAATATATGAAAGAGATCACGTGAACATTTCTGATATGGGCGATATAACCATAAACGTAAAAATGTCTCTGGACTAGTTAAAATCATCATAATTAGATCCCGTTCATTACCCACATAAGGGTTTGACTGATCTATCTGACCATGTAGGTGAGACCCCGTGAACATCTCTAGGATCGGTGAAATACAATTTGAAAATTTATTCAAATTCATGAAACTTCTAAGTCGTATATGACACAGTAAATATTTTCATAAATTAACCATGTTTATTTCATTGTTAAAACTTTGTTTGTGCTATCCTAAAATACATTTTAAATATTATGAATATCTCAATGAGCGGTAACAGTAAAATTTGAAATTAGATTGATATCAAAAACCACTATTGTTTAAAATACGCTGCATAAGTTAAAAATCATCATATCTCAACCTTATTTACCACACACGTGAGGTTTTGACTTAGCTATTCAGCCATATAGATGAGACCCCGTGAACATCTCTAGATTCGGAGATATAAAAGTAGAAACAGTGTCTAAAATAACCTTCTTTAGAATTAAAAAAACTTTAGTAAATTGTACCACAATTTTCTCGTGTTTATTTAAAATTGTTAGAAAATTATCTGTTCTTTACAGCGACACTATTAGGGATTCAAGGGCTTCTCTAGTATAAATGTTAAAGATTATCTAAAAATGTTTCAATTTCACTACAAAATAAATCCAATTGGAATATTTTTAAATTTAACAGTGTACATTTTTGGTATTATTTTTGGTATGTATTTCACAATCATTCGATTATGAAGACACCGAAAATGAACAATTTAGAGCGGGTGACTGGCGACAAGAAAATCAATTATTACCCCTAACCCAAAATAGCCAAAGGCAAAATAGTGAAGATGGGAAGCATATAAGGAATGTGTTCACTGAATATTTTAACAACCAGGGTAGGGTGAATTTCCAAGAAAAAATGGTTAATGTACTGTATGGCAATAATTAAAACAATTTACCTCATCATCAACATCAACCAATGTGTCGATACCGCTTCTATCAATATTTGATTTTTCATCTAAAAATGTGAGGAACTCGAAGTACCATAAACTTGGTACATAAATGTCGCTGGGACTCGCGCCTGATGTTTTGCTTTCTTGCACCTACAAATAAAAATGTAAACTTGAATTATTTAAATAAAATACAATAAAAATGTAATGTTTGTTACTTTTTTTGCCTCTCTTTTGTAAGCGGTTCTCATATTATCCAGCCTCTTCTTCACTGTGGCAACCGTTGCTTCACTATCTATTTTCTTATATTTATCAGTGAGAGTTTGAAGTGCTTTGCTTCGAGCGGCTCGATTACTATGCAAACTACTCGAAGTATCCCACAAACAACTAAATTCTTTATATAAATCTAAGATTTCAATTAATATTTCCCTTTTCGTCATTATTAATACTTTTTTAGATAATTTTTGTTACATAAATGATGAAATATCGTCCGACAAATCTACACACCATCCAACTTGGTTGGTTGGTTGGTCGGTTGAATGGAATTTCCATCCAACACATCCAACTTATTATTATTATTATTTTATCGGACCGACATGCATACACACGATCCAATTTTACATCCGAACCAACCAAATTGGACCAACCATCCAACCAAGTTGGATGGTGTGTAGCGCCCTTAACATGATTATCGGCATCGATCGGCACGATACAGGCAAAATATCAACAGAGAGAATAGACAACAGAGAGTAAAACTATTTTTATTTTTCAGATTTTTTACTTCTCACGATTTTTTGTTTACGATGTGGGTTACTTCGCGGATTTGTATTAAAAATGCATTTTATTCCCAGGTTTCAATCTATGTATAATTATATGATCTTTGGTTACATTTAAAGAGAATTCGCCTCACCCCGAACCTTTCATATTATGGGCTGTAGAAACGATCAAGAATCGGTAGTTTGGGTAAATTAATGAATTTTACAGTTTAAAGCTCAATTGTGTCGCTCGGACGCATATACGTCTAATTAAAGTAACTTAATTTCAAGATGTTGATACGTCACATTTAACCCTTTCGAACACCATTTTTAAATAATGTAGCTAAAAAATGTTTGGGATTTTTTTTAAGTGCTTCATTATGTTTGAAACTTTTTTAATCAATTTTTTTAATTTTTTTGGAGGCCAATCCTCTTTTCTTGGACCCCTGAAAAAGTACAATATATTGTACATGGTGTTTCAAACAATAATAATTTGGTATAAAAGGAATTCTTTATTTCACATTTCATAAAAGTTACATTGTCCATTTAAATAATAATAAATAAAAATTAATAAAAAAAAATATAAAATAAAATAAATTTAAATTAATCACATTATTCATATCATTACGTTACATATTTCGTCGAGGATTATTACGTTTTGATCACAATAACTTTTTTGTATGAAATTCTTCAAAACAGTTTCGCACTTTATTTATGCAAAGGTGAACTTTACATTTTTTGCAATAAAAGAATGTTCTTCCTCTGCAGTTTAAAAGTTTGCAGCGGGTGGGCTCCAACTTTTGGTCATGCGGGCATATGACCAATATTATCGAAACGAACGTTTTCAAATGGTCTTGTTTCTGATTTACATTTTTTCGTTGACAATTCAAGAGATAGAAGCAAGAATCAGACAGTTACCAACTTCAAGTCTAAAATCTAATAGATCTTTTACATTTTTTTTAGTACATTTCATAATTCGCAATCTCGCTTATATTCAAGCCAGCTTGATGAAATCGCGAAATCAATGAAATGGCTTGTAATGCGCAACGGCCACTTTCTTGATTGAATAAAAATCCGGTAATAGCTAATAAGCTGGTCGTACAACCGAACGATTTCGGGTCGATTTACTGAAATATATTTATTTTCGGACTTTTCCAACAAAACCAACTCCAACAAAATTCGACGCAAGATTTATTGGTTTGTTATCTCGCCATTTAACAAGAGTGACCTTGCCATCAGGACTTGTCACCGAATCACAAAAACCCCATTGTTTTTTCATAATGTTCTTGTCGGACATTATTGGAGGGTTGGCGAATCGATTAACCCGTACCGTGCTAGCTGCATTAATTCCTCGGTTTCTCAAAATTTCAAATAAATTATACGAGCTGAAAAAATTGTCAAAAAAAAGGTTATGCTCTTGATTTTGCAGTCTATTTACTAGCTTCAAAACTACGCTGGCGCCGAAACCGAAGCGGCTAAGATTTATCGGTGAAAGACCTGTATTAGTTCCTTGATATATGAATAAGTCGTTAGGAATCCCGGTTTTGCCACATAATACATAGACCTTGATTCCCCACGGGTTGGGTTTTCTGAGTTGGGATTATTTGTTCATCGATGCAGTTGTTTTCCTCTACATTCATCGACAAACAATGCACACGGACTGCATCGATCAAAGGCCTTGTATTATAAAACTTATTCGTGCAGTTTCCCATCCGCTTTAAATTATCAGTGACATGTAAGTTCTGTCGTAGTTGACAAAACCGCTTACTAGACATATTTTTATTGAAAACCTCCAATTTCAAAACTGGTGACCAATACAATCGCAGACGAGGAAACTTCAGACTTCCCATAAGGATATGTAAGCCGAACAATATTTTTATTTCATTCGCGTTCGTTGGTTTATATCCATTAACGTTGTTTTGCTGGGCGTATTGGTTAGTGTGAAAGGCATATTTTTCAAACAATTCATTAGGGATATACTCGTACCTTAAAAAATAATTTAATGGGGTTAAAATATCGTCACCATCTTGAGGAGGCTCAATAAATGGTGTCACGTTGGGCTCAAATTCTCTTCGACGCCATTGAATGTCGGATTTTTTAGTGTAGTGTACATTTTCAATAAATATTGTTTCTGGAATTTCGATTTCCGATGTACCATCCGCGGTAACAACTATGCAAGTCTCGTTGGTAGAACTAACTTCATTATCATCATCTATGTCGCAGATTTCTATTTCCAGTATCTCTTCATTTTGTTGTTTTTCTTCATTTTTGTCCGGTATATCGATTTGGACATTATCATTTAGTTCATCAAAGTTATCATCAGACTCAGCATCAAAATCGGAATCGTACAACAGCTCTAGAATTTCTTTTTCAGAAAGCCCTTTTCGTGCCATTGCTGTAACTACTGCAAAATTTGTAATCGTTTGTATAATACTCTATGTAACATTTATGTACAATATATTGTACACACTGTTTGAAATTCCGTGTACAATATATTGTACAGATATTAGAACATCGTTAATACTTTATTTTTACGTATAAATACACAAATAAATGGTTAATAAATATAATTTAAATATTCTAAAGTAAAAATCAATTACCAAAATCACATTTTACGTTTTACTTACCGAAATATTAGCTTAGTACTAATCTCCTATCTTACCAACAAGAAAAAAACAAAACTTTACATGTTGAGAACTGTCATAAAACTAATTTTTACGAGCGTAGTAAAATTCACAATAGCAAAATAAGAGAGAGTATTTAAAGGAAAACGATTTTAAACAATTTTCTGATGCAAAAAAATTATATTTAACCTGCTATGTGCGTTCAAAGTTGATGTACATACAATATATTGTACAAGGCGTTCGAAAGGGTTAATAAATACTCGTCCTAATCCGAACCTTTTATAATACGGGCTGTATAGATGTGATCAAGTATCGATAGTTCTAATAATTAATATACATAAATGTAATTTATAATTGTTATCAATAATTGATTATTTCGTATTTTGTATTTGCAGTGAACTGTCGCTATAGTTTATCGGGCTATGATAATTTATATTTTGTCTCAAAAATTATTATTATCATTAAAAATTCCATGTTGACTGTTTTCGAATAGTGTTATGCTGATGTAGGGACAGCTGCACGAAAATTATGGGATGATAGTTAACTCTGTCGTTTTTACTGCGATGGTAAAGCCTGGGATGATAAATATATCGCGATAGTTTAGTGTTGCCACTGCATTTTTCTGGGATGATTCCTGGACTCAATTGTATACGTGCATAAAAGAGCAAGCCGTGACTTTATTTCGCCTAATAGTATGCAATCGCTTTATACGTTGCGAAAAACTTAATAAGCTTTTATTTTTTAATAACCGTTATTGATTTTTTTAATTACTTTGAGATATTAAAGCCCTAACATTACATTGTTAACATACGATGGGATCACCGAAAGTTCATGAGAATTAAATTACAAAATTTTCTCATATACAAAAACCTAAAGTTAGTCGCCATTGAAAATCGGCCAATTCTGGGTTAGCAAAACTCCCAGTGATGCATCGTTTTACTTTAAAATTGGAAAGCATTCTTGCTTGCAATAAGGTATTACACGAGGGGCACCTGTAGTATAGTGTATATCTATGGTGAGAGAAATATTTTCATTTTGACAACAACAACAATTTACACAATAGGAAAAAATACAATCTGAAATAAAAATAAACTAAAATCACAGAAGAAGGAAAACAGCACAAATCGTACTATAAATTGTTGACATCATCAAAGAAGGAAAATACAGTCGAAAAAAATGGAAAGAAAATTATAGATTTTCCTAATTTTTTTTTTGTTCCTGTTTATTTATTTTCTTTAATAAAACACGAACACGGAAAATTACTTTGTTTTTATTATTTATTGTTTCTATTATTATTGTTATTACTATTATTATTGTTGTTCGTCGATGTTGTTGTTCGGATCGAGATAAAAACAGTACGAAAAGAAAAAATATTTTACAATAAATGGAAAAATAACGAAAATTATATAATGTAACGTAGCTGCTAGTCGATAAAGAAAACAACAAACAAACATCACAATATTAAAAGAGGAAATAAGGAAATATCAAATAAACATAAAAATGAAAAAAGGAGTAAGGAAAACACAAGACGAATAAAAAAATATTAAATAAGACACAAATCAATGTTAAAAGAGTCGAACACACAACAAAAAATAATAATAAATTTTTATTTCCGATTTCAATCAAGAACATATACACAATACAATACCAGGTTTACGTTCTGTGTACAACGAACGAATGGAAAATTATGTTGATGGAATGGAAAAATCTTTACAGAATACACCTACTCACGTAATATTTCTAAAAGCATGAAATATGTTTAACATTTTTTATGTTTTTGTTATGACATTACAAATTACATAATGTTTGTTATACAACTTACATTCTTGTATACGTAATTAATACATAAAATTATGTAATATGTTTATACAAACAAATATGAGTTCGGTTAATTATATGAAAAACAACTTTATTCCTGTTTGTGATAGAGTTTGCCACATTTTTTTGGTACAAATAGGTGGTAATTTATTATTGTTCAGTAAAATGGCATAACAAATATATTTGGGTCTACTTACAGGAATATCAATAAAATCATAGGAGATTGATTTGATTTCGTAATCCTGATACACATATCGCTCATTAAATAAAACAACGTCACAACTCAAAAAAACTCGTTTTGAAATAATGCAATTTAATGTTTTGGCCTATTGACATTCGGGTACAAATTACTTTACAACAATATAATTGGTTGAACAAAACAACAAGCTTATGACATATTACTACAAAAATTGATTTTGATGTAACTTAGGTCTTAATATAATAAATATGACGTTATTGACAAAAAAACAATATCGTTTTTTCTCCCAACGTCTTAAAAGCCTCTTGTTTTAATACTGTTTTTGGGTATTAAAGTCGGCCTTTTTCTTACTATTTTAAAAAATGTGTGTGTTGCTAAGCTACACTTGTAATCCTTGGTGTAAAAGTAGGTACTTTTAATACTAGAAGAAAAATATTATAGTGAAGACCCAATTATATCGCTCATTTGCTGCAACTCAAAATTCACTCATTTCTAAGATAGTCGAGTCAAACAATTCCCAATAATTAATATTTTTATTATTTTATCACTCACTTCGCGAAAGGAATTAATATTGTAAGATATTGGAAACTAACCTAAGAAAATTTGCAAAATATGAAAGAATCATAAAAATTAAGATCCGATTGAGGATGTAGGAATCGAAAAAAAATTATTTTACTAATCAAAATTAACTTTTAGTTACTTTACGAAAACGCCGTTTTCAAACGCCTGAAACACCTAAAAAGTATTTTAATTTTTTTTTATTTCGGAAAAACCGCTTAAATGCGCGCACTCATAAATCTTACGTGATTTTGATGGCAATAGGTTTAATACAATTTCTTTTGCTGTTTAAACCGCATCCGGTGGTAAATTTGATAAACCTTCTGATTCAAACATTTGGTTCGCAAGAAAGAAAATATTGTAATTATAGCTTTGCAGTTTGACGCATACAATAGTCAATCGCAAACCAAACAAAAGTCATGATCTCCTTAGTTTCACAAAATATTTCAACCAAATTAGTTTCAATTTTGAAGTTTTAATTACATACTCGTAATTTGTACTTACTCGTATAATTAGTTTGCAATGAGCTTTTATTCGTTGGAGAAAAAATAGTATGTGTTATTCGAATTAAACGTGACTTTGTTTAACTCGCAATCTTTAATTTTGCTCGGCTACGCTGCGTTTCGCCTCGCATGCAAATATAATTGCTCGTCAAAAAAAGTATCACTTTTATCCTAATGACACAATGCACTATTTTTTGAAAACCTGATAATACTCGTAATACACATTTGTATAAGAAAATAAATTTTTAATTTTTAACAATTCAGCCTTTTATATTACATATTTCAGTATAGTTTTTGAAATAATAATTAAAATGATAAAGTAATACGTTGTAATATTAATTTTTATTTATTTATTTATTTCAAAAATAGCTAACAAACGGAAAAATCTTTCCCAATTAGTTGATTTTAGTTGATTTTTTATGGTTATAATAGAGGATTCACATTCTTTAAATTCATAGTGACACTTCACTTATCTTTCGATTAGTGTCTGGGCTGAGTCACTCTCAATCTGTGTATGTCTCTTTATCAAATATTTATGAGTGATCGATTTTATGCGCAGATGCCTTACCTCATATAAATACAACGCCAACATAAATTTAGTTGTTTGTTGGGCTGCGCAATTTTCCGAATTGAACATAACTTCAGCATCAGCCATTGTTCTTCTCTTCTTTAAATACTTCAAAACACAAATACTTAATTCGTTGACACCTCAGCGGCCCTTGGATTAATCCCAAATGCAGCATTCACGTTTATTGTGGATTTACAGTAAAATACTGAAACACTGCTATAATCCCGTGAAAGTTACTGTTCTTCTTTTACTCTCGAACTAAGTTATTTTCAACAAAATGTTGATCGTATTTTTCCTTCAAATAGTTTTATCTTCCTGAGCAGCAGGAACACAAGTTCCGCAGAGATCCTTTATAGGTATAAAGAAGGAAATAATAAATTTCTCTTTAAAGAGCCGGTGAAATATAGCATAGCTGCAATAGGGTTTATTTGCCGCTTTGCAGTTCGCTACATAATCTCTGTGAGTTTCCGCCACAGAACGATTGTCATAGACGGTCGTCATAGACGGTGCGAACAGTGGGTCGTTAATATCTAAAGTATTATTAAAAAATACCTTACACACCCGAATTTTCTCATCATTCTTCACGAACGTATCGGTATTCTCGGGTAATAGCCATCATTCAATTGTTTATATACTGTCTTTGTTTAATACTTAATAGCCAATATTTGCTGAGAAGAGCTGCTACATTTCCTCTTGACTAAATTTAATGGAACACTGCAATTTACACTTCAATCCGCTCGGATTTTTTATTTCCCTCGGTTTTTGAATTTTTTATTTCTAGTATGAGCTTCGTATGCTTCACCACTATTTCTCAATGTTTTTGTAGGGTTTCTTTTTCCCTTGTCCGAGTCTCTGTTTTGTTAAACACCTTTTTTGAGAGGGCTCACCAAAATAGGAATATCCTGGATAGACGTAGATGGAATATTTAGACGATCTTCAGTGCACTCCTCAGAACTGCCTTCATTGCCGTCTTCATCATTTTTCTGATTGTATAACACATCATTGATAATATCATTACAATCTTCTAAAGATGACTCACTGCTTTGAGGTGTCGAAGCTCTGGAACATGAAGTACTTGGTCGAAGGCAATTGACCTCACTCTGGTTGTGCAAATTTTCTGCTTCAATGACAAAATAAACAATAAATTCTACTAAAAGATCAAATTTATATAAATAATAATGCTTACCTGATTCTTCCGAAGGATCATGTGTTGGTATTATAAGTAGACATTGTTTGTTGTCAAACAGCGCCTTAATGTACATTTTCACCATCACGTATCGATTTAGCCTCTTCCCTCAAAGAAGGTTCCATCATCACATCAGCCAACTGTTGTTGTTTTTTCATTGCTAATTCCCACAAAAGTTTACTGCGGGAAAACTTTATTGTAACAAGCTAAATTTTCAATAGTACAAAGATTATAAAAAAATGTCTCTATGTAGCCAATTAATCAAGCAAGTGGACTTCCATGATGTTCTATTCCAGTTGATGCCGACTCTAAGTTCCCCTGCATATAGAAGTTGTGGGTGAGAATAACATGGCCCAACATCTAGACTGATGTTTTATTAACCCTAATCATGACAATTCATTACGCGTTATTCGGGTGAATATATGGTCATTAACAGTACCTGGTAAATTATGAGTTTTGTTTTGCGTGATATTTGGCGATATCATCCTCGTAAAGTCTCGTTTTGCTGATTTCTAATACCTAAAAACCTCGTTGCAAATGTGCCTCCTTGTATAAGTAACGATATACATATTTCGTTTTCATTACTTATGTTAATATGGTTAGCTCATAATGGTTATAGTTAGTTCATAATTCCAAAGAAGGAATATTTTTTTAATGAAAATAATATTGCAACCAAGTATGGGGCTAATATCTGAAATATTTTTCTAGACAAATTATCAATAATATGTAGTTGGTTACAAAACGTAGGGCCGCTTACCAAAAAGTACTTTCTAAAATGCTCATAGGAAAACTGAGGAACCTCAAATACAAATTGATCATTGTTACTAATATTATAACGCGCAATTAATCTCATCTCTCTTACTACTACTCGATCTTATTACTACCGTCAGTTTATCGTGAACAATGTTACCGTACAACAATTTATCGTGGAAGTAATTCATCAATTACCAATTTAGATTTACTGTGCATAATTTGCAACAAACTGGCCCTTAAAATGCCCAATTCAAGTGATCGCACGAATTTACGCCCCAAACGACCTATGGTTGTTTCATTTGAGCGTTGTGGTCATTTGTTCACATCTTTTTGGCGACTAAAATTCAGTCGGGCTTCAATCGAATACGACTCTATAGCGATAAATGGCTAATATTCAACTAATAAAATGACATAAAATGGCAGAAAACAAACATGGAGTCTTTGCAAAATTAATTTTTATTTTCCTGCGTCTCATTTGGGCAACCCTGTATATGCAAATACAACATTTTTCAATCTGTACATATTTCGTATAAGAACTCGCCCATTTCTTAACGACTATTGATGGGATGGTATACACTAAAGCCCTGCGCGGATAATACGTTTTTTCGAATCTGCATCCGCCGAGAAGAATATAAATTTATCCGCATCCGCACATTTTATTTGACAACCGATTTGACAGCTGACATTTGCTTTGTCATTAGTTTTATTTGCCATTTGAGTTGAAATTTTGTATGGTTCTGTGCGCAAAACTCATTGTACATTACGTCCATTTTACGGTCGTCATAATCGTCCATCAGATCGGGTAACTCGGCTAACTATGGATCGTTTTCGCACCACGTATACTCTAAATGATAATACGTATCCAGTAAAAGACGTCAAACAGTGCGATAGACGCTGTACAGTGTAGCATTGAGGAAGGCCCAAATCAATCAATTCGATAACGCTATCAGCAACTTGAGATTAGTCCATCCACTTTATAGACGATTTTATCTAAGGATCTTGGTTTATGTGCTTACCAAATTCAACTTGTGCAGGAATTAAGCCATCCGGCCGAAAATGGTACATATGTCTTCAATAACGATGATAGGCGGAATGTTACAGTAAACGGTGAACGGTATAGAGTCATGATTTCTAATTTTTCTGTAGCCCCAATTGGCTAGCATACATCTTGTTATATGTGGTTGCAACAGGATGGTGCCACATGCCACACAGCGCGGGATACAATTAATTTACTCAAAGAAATATCTGATGAAAGACTAATTTCACATATTGGTCCTGTTAATTGGCCACCGAGATCGTGTGATCCAACTTCATTAGATTACTTTCTTTGGCGATATATTAAGTCACTTGTCTACGCCGATAAACCAGAGCCGAGTGAACACTTGGAACACATTCGGCGAGTTATTAGAGAGATACGGCCGCAATTGCTGCGAAGAGTGATCGAAAATTGGACCTCCAGATTACGCCATATTCGTGCCAGCCGCGGCGGCCACAAGTCCAAAATCATATCCAAGCCTTAATGGCATAAAATTATATCTCCAATAAAGCTAGTTTCACTGATATTCAAAATTTTGATGAGTAGTCTATACAATTTTGGGGGGACGGCGCGTAGGAAAGAGAGAAAATGCGATAGAAGAAAACGAGATCATCCCGCCCCCGGTATGCCAGTATGCAATTATGTCATCCAGCAGCAGTCTGCCCCTTCCAGCAGCCTGGGATCTGGCCAGGATTTAATGAACTTGTCAATCATTAATCTGAAATCAACGTGATATTGTAACTTCATTTGAGGCGGCCAAATCCCTAAATAGGAGCCACATAAATAAATAATAAAATTTACAATTTGTCATTGCAAGGTAAAAAAACAATTTGAAATTGTTTTGCGTGCGGATGTGTTTACAATAGATTTATCCACAACCGTGCGGATAATCCGCATAATGCGGATGAGATTTCTAAATCCTAAATGAAATGAAGTCCATGCTCTATTAAAATGATGCACACAACAATAAATAAAACATTAAGAATAGTAACCTGGAATGCAAATGGGCTAATGCAACATATTCCAGAATTAGAAATTTTCCTAAATACTGAAAAAATAGATATATGCCTAGTATCGGAAACCCATTTTACTTCAACTTCATATCTTAAAATATACGGATACAGTTGTTACCACGCCACTCCATTCATCCAGCAGGAAGGGCAAGGGTAGCATCGTCGGTGGTTATAAAAGAAAACATCAAACACTTTATAGATCTTAAAATTGAAGAAGAATTTATACAAGTAGACACTTTAAAAGTATTTATAAATAATAACAAAGAATATAGTGTATCGTCAATATATTGCCCTCCAAGATATAATTTAATTAAAGAAGACTATTGCACGTTATTTAAATCACTTGGATTAAGTTTCATAATCGGAGGTGATTTTAATGCAAAAACACCTACTGGGGATCAAGAGTAAACTCTAAAAAAGTAAGAGAGCTGTTTGCAGCAGGAAGACTATGCAATTGCGATTTTCATTCTGGAGATCAACCAACTTATTGGCCTATGGATAGAAACAAAATATCCGATATCATTGGCTTCTTTATCACCAAAGGTATAGACGAAAACTATATATACCTAGAAAGCAGAGAAGACAATCAGTGCAACGATTGTTAAAAAAAACTAGTCCACCTTCGCTAACGAACAAAAAACCTGCTGGGAGAAATTACAGAAACTTGTTGAGGATAATATTGATCTTCAGGTGCCAACTAAAAACCCGATACAGCTAGAAGAAGAACTAGAACAACTCAACAACAGGATACAAAAAGCGGCGTGGAGTAGTACTCCCTCAAGTTCAAATGACATGCGCCGAAATGCTATTTATCCTCTAGAGTTAGGGAACTGGTTGCAGCAAAACGAAAAGCAAGAAAAGCCTGGCAAAGAAGTCGAGCGCCAGAATATAAAACAACTCTAAATTTTTTATCCAATAAACTAAAGTTGCTAATTAAAGAAATCAAAAACGAATCCATTAATAAATACTTGAGTGGCCTTACTGGGGAAAAAGATACCGAGTACTCCCTTTGGAAAGCAACAAAAAGTTTAAAACGACCTAAACTACAAATTCCACCAGTAAAAAATGAAGATGGCACATGGGCTATAAATGCAAAGCAAAAAGCTTCGTTGTTTGCAACCCACCTCGAGAACACGTTTCAGCCTCTACCTAGACAAACTGCAGAGGAAAACATACCGCCAGTATATAAAATGGATAACTGCAATATATCTCCTGCCACATTACAAGAATTAAAAGAGGAAATCAATCTCAACCTAAATACAAAGAAATCTCCAGGATATGACTTAATTACAGGACAAATAGTAAAAGCTCTTCCTGAAAAAGGACTACGTAAACTACTACAAATAATTATCGCAGTGTTCAGACTTAAACACGTTCAAAGTCAATGGAAAGTAGCAGAAGTAATTATGATACCTAAACCAAACAAACCACTTAATGACAAAAATTCGTATAGGCCGATTTCCTTACTCCCAATAATTTCAAGATTATTCGAGAAACTACTCCTAAAGAGCCTCAAACCAATAATAGCAGAAACAAATCTAATTCCTCCACATCAATTTGGCTTCAGAGAAAACCATTCAACAATAGAACAAGTACACCGCATTACAAACATAATTGAAGACGTACTTGAAAAAAAGAAAGTATGTTCAAGCGTCTTCTTGGATGTAGCACAGGCCGTTGACAGAGTATGGCATAAAGGTTTGGAATATAAATTACAAAGAGACTTACCAAAGCAGTTTTATGAAATTCTAAAATCTTACATATCTAACCAACACTTTCGAGTTAAATTAGATGGCGAATACTCAGAAATAAAGAAAATATCAGCAGGGGTACCACAAGGTAGCGTTCTGGGACCAACTTTATATGTTCTATACACCTCGGACTTGCCAACGATAGAGGAGACTAACATTTGCGACGTTTGCGGATGATACGGCCATCTTAGCAGTTGCTAACTGCATAGAAGAATCTACCAGCAAATTGCAAAGAGCTACTAATATTGTCAGTACCTGGACCACGCGATGGCAAATAAAACTTAATGAAACAAAATCTGTTCACGTAAACTTTACCAACAAGAAGGTCAACTGGATACCAGTAGAACTGAACTCCAAGCAAATTCACTACGCAAACACGGCAAAATGTCTAGGCATGACTCTAGACGCGAAATTAAAACGGAAAGAGCATGTGAAAAAGAAATAAGAAGAGTTAAACATCAAATACAGAAAGATGAATTGGCTCTTAGGCAGAAATTCTGAGCTAACTCTACATAATAAATTGCTACTATACCGGCAAATCCTAAAACCTGTGTGGACTTACGGTATTCAGCTCTGGGGCTATACAAAGAAAACCAATGTCAATATCATCCAGTCATTCCAAAGGAAAGTCCTTCGTGGAATAGTTAATGCACCGTGGTATATAAGAAATGACAACGTCCATAGAGATCTAAAGATGGATTTCGTCAGTGAAGAAATAAGCAAACACGCGAGAAAACACATGCAACATATTAGTCTACACCAAAATGCTGAGATACGTCGTATGTTGGATGATTCGAACCCAGTAAAACGGCTGCGATGGAAGAAACCACATGATCTACAAGATCCAATTAGGATCTGAAACGGGTTAGAACTTTAGCTACTGCTAAAGTCAACCCAGTTTCACAGATTTGCCACTCTCTGTTCTGTACCCCACGCGGCATTGATTCCCGCAGCTCAGTCGGGTAGAGGGATCGGGGTGGGTTTAGGGGTACCGCAGATTGTGGCCTAGATTACCTCATTAAATCAAGATAAAAAAAGGAGACTGGGGAAGGTAGGAATTGGGGTATCGGACTCCGAAGTAGTCGGTTAGCTTATCAGCCCATCGCTTGGGCAGAACTGACCGCGGTTGTATTCCAAAAAATGTTTATCTAAACATTTTACCCTACTCTACCTAACCTAATTAAAACTATCTGGCCCATAGGCCCTATTGGTGGGGGGGAGGATACGTTAGTAAAGTTGATGATAGTGGTATGCTATCGAGGTCCGTGAAAAGAAAACTGCCGCTTAGCGTCAACAATTTCTTTTTCACAGGCTGTCGGCAGCAACCCACTATCGTTATTTAGTTTGTTAGATAAATTAACACTCTTTACACTCCTTTACTTACCAGCTCGAACAAAAAAATCAAACTCACTAAAACACAAAAAAAAACAATTTTACTCAAGCACAAACCAAACAAAATCAAAAAAAACTTGACCACACGTTGATCTATCTAAACACTGACTGTCTCAACCAAGAAAATTGTTGTACACCTTTTTGAGTTTCGTAGGAAACTTTTTGCGATCCCATCACAAAAATTCCTACGAAAATTGTACACCAACGTGACATCGATTTTGCTGAATCGATCCACGCGAAAATATTTTTTCTTTAATACATCCGTTGAGGAAGTTCGAACAACAACAACCACAATGCTTTTCAATAATTGCATCGGTCATTGTAATTTACCTAGTAAATAAAACAAATACATTTGTTATGTACATTGGCAACGTAATCAATTTCCAATCCATGAACGTAATGTACATATTTTGCGTTTACTTAATGGTGGCACATATTAAAAATTCTAAGGTGAATGAATCACATGATACCACTATAAATCAATGCAAAGGCGAAATTCAATCCAAAGGCCGGCATGATGGGGGCATGAATGGGATGTAGTTGAAGATATTATCTTCGAGGTCATGCCGATGAGGAAGTAAATTTTGTTGGGATGGGTTGATAATGGAATTAGGTTTAATTCCGTTACAGGTCGACCAAAAATATAATAAAATTGTAAAGAGGACTAGCCAAAGGACTGCAACCCTCGAAACAAGAATATAAATTATGAAAGATAAAGTACTAGATGATTAGTAAGTTAATCAGTTGTAATAAATAAAAATAAAATAAAAAGTCAGTTAATTTCCAATCTAAATATAATAAATACATCCCTGACCAGTACAATTTATATTATATACTTATCTTGTTATATTTGTTATATTATTTATTTATTAATTTGTATGTATGTATATTATGAAGCTTTGTTAAATACGAGTATCTCGCATTTGTAAAAAATAATAATTTAAATTTTTGAGTGTTCAGTCTATTCTTGCAATCGCTATAAATCTGTCTAGTTGCCTAAAATACTTTCTCAATAAATAAACTATTAACCTACACATTGTTGGAAAAAATCTCTTTCAATTTCGGAACATAGCTGGCTATCATCAAAAATCAGCAGCGGTTCAACCTGGAAAAATAATTCTTATTTATTTGAATGCGACGGGACGTCCAACGCTTCGTCCTCATTATCAGACATACCACTGAAATTTAAAACTGATTTATTACCAGCATACATAGTACTCATCTAAGCAAGTCGTGCACAAACGACAAATTCAAATTTGGAAAGCTCATTCTCCAGTCACATCAACAAATGTAATCGTAATTTAGCCAATATTACAAATTTGACACGATTAACATTAAACATCTAAATATTTTTTGTATTTTCGGAGCGCGATAGCATTACACAAAGACTCCATAGCATGCATGCAGCAGCAAAAGCAAGGAAAAATATCATTAAAATGATTTTGATTACTTTTCTTTTCCCAAGCAATTTAATTTTCCTCTCATCTTTGATTTGACAGATTGGATGAAAGTAGAGCAACAATAACAACAACAAATACAATGTATTTATATATTATACAATTTTAACAAGAATGACATTCAAATAAAAAATAGATTTTTCTCAATTGTTTAAGACAGACAGATCTTAGATAAAGATACATCTTAGAGATATCAGCAACACTGGCAGAAAAACAGAAACTCCTCTACATCGATAGTATGGGAGTATGAGCTTGAACACAAAATAATAAGAGATTGCATTAAAGAAGATTTAGATTTTGAAGATTTAATTTATTTTTTTTTTTGTTACATCTTTGCTTGACTGATGATAGATTGATTATTCAATCAACAGAAATTTCCTTCTCGTATTTTTATTTAGTGATTGAAAATTTTTTCGATAAAAATTAAATTGAGATAAGAAAACAAAACAAAAAAATAAAGTGTTTCCTAGATTTAATGAAGAAATATCTATCTATCTATCTATCGAATATCTAGGACACTTTTGTCGTGGTTCAAAGATTTTTTTTATTCATAAATCACGACTGAGTATGGCAATTGAATTTCAAAAAAGCACTCAGGTATCTCTTCCTTTTTGTCTTTAGAAATATAAAAATTCTTATATACAAGAATACCTAATTTAAAGCGCTTTGTGTCGTAGGCGGAAGGTGAATTCTAGTCTTGAATTTTAAAAGGAGCAATTTATATGATCATTTTAGAGAGAAATCTCTTTTCACTTTAAAAAGAGACTCCACCTAGGACTCACTATCACTTATTGTGATACAACAAATCGCAATTTTGATGGTAGTTAATCATATTTTGAAGAAGAAGAAGAAGCTTGTTTTGGGGCGGGATTCTAAAGGCATGGTTTCAATACGTTACACCACGTTGGATGGTGCTGTGTTATGTTGCATGATGTTGCGCCATTTTCAAAAGGTTGCGATATGTTTTGCATTAATAAGATGTCTGGTTCTGTATTACATCAAGTTGCGTAATGTTGCGCCATGAAGCACCCTAAATTTTATTTAGGTGGATGATCTGAAATATACCACGACGGAACTCCTCCATTTTTTTGTGGAACGGAACTAGCACATTTTGAACAGATCAAGGTTAAATTTGATATGGTGGATTGAAAAGGTATTATGAGCTGCTGGAAGTTCTGGAACGGAACTCGGCCGAAATTAGAAAACGAAATTAAAGATAAAATTTATCATGCTTGATGGAGCTGGGATTCAGTAGTTCTGAAATAAGGCCAACTATGTGGTTTGGAAACAGGATTCTTTAATAATTTTTGTGGTAAATTTTAATGTATGTTCAACTGGGGCATATCCTTTTTATTAGTCGATCAAGTTTAAATTTCGATATGGTACAATATTATAGCACCGGCGACCAGCGTGCATTGCAATGCCATTCAAAGAAAGAAAGTGTTTCTGTTTTAATTCTGTTTATTGAAATTCTTTTGAATAGATAATATTGTTTGTCGTCTGGGGCGTGCACAAATAAATCAAAAGGTTTTAAAACATGTGAACATACATTTGTTCATAAGAGAAGCATGGATTTTCCATATTTAGTCCCCACACTCGTTGTGATTGTCCCTTGTGCTTTATTGATGGTAATTGTAAATGCTTGAAATTTGTTGGAATCATTAGGATGTGGGTCCGCAGTAGCTTGAAAAAAATTATTCATCATATTTTTCAATGAAAGGCTGGTACCAGTTGTAAAGTCATGGTGGATTGATGTTTCGGAGAAGAATGACAAGCACACCAATTTTCAATATCAAAACGTGCAGCAGCAAATCAAGCCGTGCATGGCAAATCAAATGAATTCAAGAATTCAGTTGGATAATTTACAACTTCATCTTGGTTCATTATAGTACCGATGAATGCGCTGAGCCACTGATGGTTTTTTAAAATTCTGTGCGTTATTTGGGAAAACTTTGTGAATCAATTCGTCAGTGGTTGCGATTGTGTGGATTCATCGATTACCATTCCCATTCCCACCGGACAACAAAATGAAGTCATCATCGGAGATCTGTCATTTTCCTCTCAATTCTTTTAGAGTACGATTAAGTGCTTCCAGTGCTCTTTTGTGCACCATAGTGCATTCGTCCCATATAAAGAACTTTTATGATTGGAGCACTTTATACATTCCAGAGTTTTTATTATATTGCATGTTGATTGTCAGTGATTTGTATATTGAACGGCAATTTAAGTGCTGAATGCGCTGTTCGGATCAGATCGGATTCGTTTTCAGATTATGCGATCTGAAGTGCAATATTTTTCGTGATCATATGGTTGGCAAAATAAGTGAAATGATAAACTTTTGCCTGGGCCGGTGCATCTAAGTTTGTGGATCGATTAACCACAGCCATTCCGAATTGTACCAATGCTTTCTTAGCGATTGCCAAACAAGATTCCATTATAACCCGCACAGTTTGTGCAGATTGCAAAATTATTGTAAATTAAATCATTAATAAATAAATAACTAAACAAGCGGTTAAGTTATAAATTTTATTTACACGTTTTGAAGAATTCAACTTTTCATCACTGTTCACTATTTTACTTTACTTACTTACTACCACTATTCACTTCTTACTCGTACTTCTTAACTTGCATTGCTCATAAGATAAATTACAACTGCGACTGCGTCCCAAATTGCTCGGGCTTGTATACTTATGCAGCGCTGTTCGATATTATTAACACCATTGTTAATTCCAGCATTTTCCAAGGTGACTACCACTGACATTTCCAATTGCTATCGTTATCCCCTCATATTCTCCTCCACATGGAATGCCGTTCTAATAGCCAATTTCTAATCAGTATTGGAAAAATTATTGATCCGTGAGCAGCGTCGCCTAATTAGAATAATAATTAATTTATAAAAATGATTGCCACAGGTTGGAATCAATTTCGCGACCGTTGAGATGATAACACTAAATAGTGTATACTCTAACCACTCGACCAATGAGAGTTTTATCTGTGTAGAGTAGAATTCATATTAATTTTACTATTTCCCGAACAAACAGATGTTATGTCATATCGCTTCAGCCTATCGCTTTGCTCAACATTTCGTCCACCCCCAAGGCTTTAATTTATTCGATACACATCGTCATGCATCTTGAGATCTGCTTTTATACTTTCTGAAACTGTACAGCAACAATAAATCACCTCGTCGAGGTGATGCTAGATCTCTCACGCTGCGTTAGGTCTTGGATTTCTCTCTGACGCTCATGATGTTGCTTTCTTCTATATCACCTGACAACACTTGACTTGTAATTTTCTGTGATTCCAATAGCTTTGTGTTAGTGGTCTCAACTCCTTTCTTATTATATCCTTTATCTCCGTAATATCCTCCAAATCGAAGTGGGCATCTTTACTGTGTCAGTGGCTAAACTTGCTCTTGCTGAAATATTCATATTCTAAAGCCAACGCCAAAAATTTCATTCATGGTTTTACCTCTAGTATTGAGTGTCAAATGAAATATCAGATTGTCGTCTTTTACAGCATTGATAATCGCGTCCACTGTTAGTTCGTTCCACACATCTGCAGGTGCATTATCGTAAGCTTCATGCGCTAATTTCGTTACCTCTCTTTCTAAGCTTTGCAGGCTCTCTCTACGTAGTTGTCGCTTGCTTTGGAGTTGTATCTTGCCTAGATCTCTGAGAAATGACTCGCCATATTTTATAAGCTGTTCCCCGCTGTTTATTACACCTTAAAATTCTCAAATGGGATCTCGCCATAGAATGTCAGAGACTTAAAAATTCTTCTTGAGCTTCTGGCAACTGCTTCTGTTGAAAACGTTTTGTTTAGCTGGCCATCACCAAAAGTTTGCGATGTATGTGTTTCAAAAAGATTCTTCACTTGCTTAATTTTACGGGTTGCGGTGAACTTCAGAGGTTCAAAGCTTCAATCGTCTCCGGATGATTAGCATAACAATTGTCATACTGTGATTTTCGAAGATAGGGCATAAAACGTCGATATTATATCGTTGGCTGTGTGTGCAGGACATCGTCCTGTTGCGATCAAATATCGACCAAGTCTTTCTCTTCAATCGTAGGGAATAAAAAACCAGTTAACATGGAACGTTTTGGGTATATTGGTTTCTCATTCTCTCTCGTGACAATTCTAACATGTGTGGATTTTCTGTGCCCCAAATACGATAATTTTGCTTGTTCACATAACTGACGAGTTGAAAATGAGCTTCGTCAAAAAACGCAATGGATGGTTAGCAGAGCGGCAATATTTTCCATCGAATGAGCTGGACGGCGATGCGGGACGTGTGTATTGTCTATCAACATGCCAGTTGAACGAACATTATCCACAAATTTGCTCGCATTGTTTTCAGTTGGGGCTTCATTTCTACCGAATTTTGTTCGCAATTTTTGGCAAGTTTCTGGCTCACTACTTTGGAAATGAGTTCTCCATATTACCCAACGTTGAGCAAGCGTTTATTGACCCATTTCGTTCACCGCGAGTATAATACTGAATTTCTGTCACTTGACAGATGACATGACGTAATTTTACTTTACGTGAATAGTACAACGAGAAAATCTGGTAAATAGTAAAAATTTAGAAATATTTTAATGTAGGATTGTTTATCAACAGTTTTTAGGAGGGGGAAGCTAAATTTTTTCGGAAAATAAGGTAAGATGTTAATTTTTTGATAATTTTTGACGTTCATGTTTTATGGAGGATATTTGGCAAAATATATTAGGTGTCACAAATGTATTTTCGACCTTTTTTAGTGAAATAAAAGACATTAGTTTGTGTAGAAAATTAAAAAATGTTTTATTTATTAAGTATGCTCCTTCAGAAGCTATAACCTTCGCCCATCGTTCAGGCAACAAACAGATTCCCCGAAGGAAGAAGACTGGTTGTTTCGAGGCGATCCAGTTATCACCCATTTTTCATATGAAGTGAAGTGCTCCTGTGCCAGGGCTGATTGCATCGACCGGAACAAGCGATAATCAGGGAGCAATGCCTGGCGAATATGAAGAGTGGGGTAGAATTTAACAGTTCTGCCTATCCAAGTAGTTTTTGACAGGTATAGCAACATGTTGCCTAGCGTTATGTTGAAAAATAGTCTTATCGTGCCTTTTGTCCCATTCCGGTTATTTTGCAGCTAGAGCTTGCTTTAAAGCCATCAGTTGCCGTCGATAAACTTGTCCCGTAATGGTTTCATGCTCGTTCAGCAGCTCATTATAAACGACGCCCTTCTTATCCCACATCCCACCAAATACAAAGCATCACCTCCGAAACATGGATATTTGCTTTTGGCGTCGACGGCCCTGGTTAACCTGGCTTGACCCACGCTGGTTTGCGCTTTGGACTGCCATAATGGATCCACTTTTCATCCTCAGTTTTCATGATCCGATGCAAAACCCCATTCCTTTGTTGTCGTTGAAGCAACACATTCAACTCTTCTGTCAATTGTTTTTTAGCCTAACTAAGGGTCCACATTAAGCAATTCGTCCATTTCTGTATCTTCAAATTTTCTTGGTCCGCCTTCACGTTCTTTGTCTCTTACGTCAAAATAACCAACTTTGAATCGTTGAAACTACTCTTTGCATGTTGTATTCGATGGAGCATGTTCACCGTAAACTTCCACAAGCAAACGATTTGTTTCCACTGCAATTTTCTTCAACAAAAAATAATGACGTAAAACTTCCCGCAAATGCTGTTTTTTGGGACAAAATTCGGCATTTTCAATTATATGAAAATAATTGTTGTTTACGTTTTGAACGAATGTCACTAGTAATTATTCAAGCTTGACATCTAACCTCCAAAAAACATGTATTGCCCGATTGAATAAATGACGATCCATTTAAAATTTGCATGAAACATGCGAGTATTCTATATCCAGACAACCTTCATGAAACTCCTGACGAGGAACACAACGGAAAATGAAAATGAAGAACAAATTGACGATAAATTTGATTTTGAATAAATTAAAATTGAAATTTTGAATTAACAAACTATTTTTTATTTTATTTGTTTTTATATAATTGCCTCGTCAACCTTGCAGACACAGATCAAAGAGTTTTTATCGCTCTTATCGCTTCTTCTGATAGTGCCACAAATGTTAAAAAAAACAACTTTTGTAAATACAAATTTTTATTTATGTAATTTTAATTCATCGTATACCTTAGAGGATGGGGGCTACCACCTCCATCGAGTTTCTCGATGTATACTTACTTATGTATACTCGATGTAACTTTAGCCGATGACATTAAAACTATGAAAGGTGAAATAACCGCTAGTGCAAAAACGAACCAAAAGATGCCGCACCCGTTATTTTCATGGTCCTGCCTGATTTGTCCTTTAATTTCCTAAAAGTCCGCCGACTTTTTCCTAAATGGACTTTATTTCTTCCCTAAACTCTTTAATTTGAAGAAATTGGGTATGCTAAAATTGTGCCAATTGTTCAGCACTCTACTGCCCGGATTTGGCGCTTGCATTTGTTTTATTTGAAGTAACAGCGCCCCTATCATATAATATCTCCTAAGTCCAAGGAAGGATTCTGTTGTTCAAGATGCTGTACTGATAAGGTTTTTTGTGTTTGATCCATCGCTCCAGCTCCCTGATTTTTACTTCTTCTTTGCAAGGCTGAACTTTCTGCTCATCATTTGGGGTAACTGGTGTCATACCTGCTTATACCCCAATTGCTTTTGTTAGATGGGTGTTTATGTTTTTAAACATTGGTGGTAACACACTTCTGACAACAACCGTTTAACTCACAGTTTAAGTATTATATTTACCCCGAGACTTATAACAATTTGAAAAATTCACTTTTTATCATTGTTCACTAACTCACTTTTACTATTTACTTTTATTTTTCTCACTGTTAATAAGTGAACTTGCACTGGATAAATTACAACTGTGTTTGGGTCTCATATTGCTCGCGCATAGACTTCTGCATCGCTGCGTAAATCTCTTGTATGTTATCAATTCCCGACTTTAATTATTAACGCCGTTGTTAATTCCAGTATTTTCCATGATAACTATATTGTTGTCGTTTACAATTGCTTTCGTTTTCTCCATAATTCTAAATTCCACATGGAATTCTAAAATCCAATTTCAAAGCAGCATTAAAGGAATACTTGATCCGGTAAGACGCCGCATAATTAGAATAATAATTACTTTATAAAATTATTGCCTCGAATCGATATCACGACCGTACAGATAAGATTTATTGTAGTTTACCTTAATCCCTCGACCACCGAGTTTTATATCTGTGTAGAGTAGAAATCGTTGCAATATATTTATGGTCCTACTACACATGCCTAATTACAGTCTCTTTTTTTTGTAAATTTTGAAACGAGAAAATTAGGTGCCATATGGCTCGTTTCAAAATTTACAAATTTAATTTCTTACATTTTTTGCCATCATAATTTAATTTTAATTTCTTTTCGTACACCTAGCACACATCGATCCCCTTTCACACTTCTATCTGATTTGTTCTAATAAATTCATACACATTCTTATATAAGTTCATTCCCATTCGTAATAATTCAGTCAAACTACTTGCACTCAATAGAACATCGAACATTTGTCTGCTCTGGTTAAATGCAGAGCATTTCAGAATCAAATGTTCGATGTCCTCCACAATTAGACAGCTTTCACATAATTCACACACAACCAAATTGTGTTTCTTCAAACATTCTTTCCAATTTCCATGATTCAGTCTAACTCGTTCCATAGTTCGTAACATTCTAGTACCTCCTTTGAGCGCCTTAAAGAACGGTTGCCTCAAACGAGACCTAACCAACTCAAAGTACTCCTTACCTTTCACCTGACATTTTTCAACAAACTGTCTTTCCCATTTTCTCCGCAGATTCACCTGAAACATGCGAAGTACGTCTCTGGCATCCATGAATTCATATTCATTTACATCCTCAATCAAACAACCCCGTTTCGCATGCATATCGGCTCTTTCGTTACCTTCAATCTGTAGGTGTGAAGATATCCAGTGAAGGATGACCTCCCTCCCACAAGATTGAAGATACTTATATAGCATTTCCACATACACATTGCCATGAGAACCCCCACCCTTAGTAATTAATTCCAACCCACTCCGGGAGTCAGAGAATAACACTATTCTCCTTCTCCCTTGTGTCATTTCCAACTTGATCCCTTCCATAATCTTCCGAGGGACTTTCGGATTTGCTGGACGAATCTTGGAGAATATGTTAATATTTTCCAAGATTACCAGTGATCTTGTTGTCTTTTTGTAAATCGTCCCTCTTTGCAATCTCTCTTTCATTTCATTCACCAAATTATTGTCCTTAGTGAACATTCGCACAGTCTCTCGTACGGTGAACCATTCCTTTTTATAATTAAGAGGCGAATCATCCAATTCAGACCACAGAGTGTGTATTGGTGTCGAATTGATCGCTCCCAATACCACTCTAGTGCATGTGCTGCACAAGCATCAACTTTTTAGACCCAATCTTGGACCCACCACCATATATACTCATTCCATACGCAATTTTAGTTAACACTAGCGCCTTTCGTACATATCAGGCACACCCGGATGAGTTCCCCATTTCGGTTTGCTCACCCTTTTAATTCCCAAATACCAAGTTAATTTTACACACTCAATTCTCTCATTATATATTCGCACATCAACCATCCGATTCGTGCTAAAAGCGATACTACAACATTTACTCGAATTTACCCTCAAAGTCAATTCACTCAAACATTCGGTTACCTGATTCACACATTCTTGAGCCCGACTCAAGGCCTCCTCGATGGTCCTTCCCTTGCCCATCAGGACAAAGTCATCTGCAAATTGCAAAATGACTTTGCCCTATTAGTTACACTTATGTGTCGAGCTCGTGTACAGGTTGAAGAGAGTCGGTGAGATTTTACTGCCTTGGAGGAGGCCCATAATCACCGCCCCTTCCAACCTATACCCTCTACCACATAAAACTAACTCTCTCTCATTCATGAACTCATACACCCATTTGCAAATTTTCCAAGGAAACCCCAAGTTTATAAGGATTTGATAAAGTTTCCCTGGAACCACGTAATCATATGACCTTTCTACATCCAAAAATACCGCCGCAATATACTTATTTATCCTTTTTCACTTCCCCAACTTTGCTACAGATTCATTAGCAAAGTGGTTGTGACGAAACCCAAAGGTGGTTTCCGGCAACAAATTTCGCTCATTCACAAATTTATCTATTTATCACAATTTTAACAAATACATTCAACATACATATTCCCTTGTAATTTATTGCCAGATTTCTGTCCCGATCCTTTTTAGGAATAGGTACCACTCTTCTTTCCTTCCATTTTTGCGGTAACTGAATACTCATCCATACTTGATTAAGAATTCGAAGCAAGACTGCTTTGGCTTCGAATTCTAATCTACCAATCATTTTATAACTCACTCTGTTAGTTTTGGGGGTAGTAGATTTTGATATTTCTAAACCCCCTCGGAACTCTTCCCATTCAAACTCCTTACACATATCGTTCATAAATTCAAGTAACAAAATTTCATATATACGAGTATCGTTCAAATTGCTGCGTACGTCCGTAATCATTTGTAAAAAGACACCTCCATTCTCTCGGCCATCTAACACTGCATTTCTGCCTTGTGCTCTCTATCCTCTCACTCTATTAAATTTATCCCATACATCCTTAGTTGCGGTTCTATGTGTCATTTTGGACACATATTCCAGCCAACTTTTCCTTTTCGCTCTACGGTTAGCCTTTTTCAATCTTGCATTCATCCTTGCTTCTATTGAACTCTCTCAATGCAATCCGTTTCCTTTCATACCAATACTGGATTTCATTGTTCCACCAACCATTCGCCTTGTATTCATTCCCTCTGACATTTATAGTACACATTTCATTCTCTCTCTCTCTCTATTTCATCCTCAAGTTGGTTAACCTCATTTACTTCTTTCATTATGAGAGTCTCATTCATATGTTCGACCAATTTCTTACCATTCATAATGATCTTACGGTCTATGTCAGCATTTGTACCACCTAAGCATATCCTGATCAAATAATGATCACTATCCAAATTCTCATCTGTGACCTTCCAACTGACTTGGCCGTCAGCCCGCTAGATATTAAAGTTAAATCTATCGCGCTGGCTGACGACCCCACTTGCGCCATTCAAGTCGACCCACCATCATTCAGGACTACGAGATCGGAATCCAGAATGAGGCAGGTCAACCAGTTACCTCTAGCATCAGTTCTTTCACTCCCCCATATTCGCAAATGCGCATTCATATCACCCGCTAGAATCACGTCACTTTTGCCTTGCACCCATTCAAACAAAATTCAAAAATCTCGTTGGCTTCTCTCTCTGTCTGACGTAGACAACACTGGAGTTGCATAGATACTAACAAATAACAAGTTTCTGTCCAGATTCCGAGTTTTGGCTGCGATGACTTCAATGTGCTCGAAGCGCGGTATGTCACAAAGCAAAAGGCTGATATTGGCACGTGCCAATATCGCCACCCCGCCGAAGCCATCAGCTCTCGGTCTGTACAGATAATTGTATCCTTTCACCCGAAACGTCTTACCCTTACGCTCCCAAGTTTCACACAAAATCATCACATTCACATCGTTATTGGTCAGATAATTCCGCAACATATCGCCATTGGCATACACACTGTGAATATTTGTCTGGCCAATTTTCACGCATTCATTGGATCTCAGCATTCGCTCTACCATTCAAACAGATGAAGAAGGGAGAGGGCATTTATAAACGCAAATGCGTTCTCTCTCCTCCTTCCCTCATTCATCATCATGACCATGACCCAACCATTACATGGTTATTTCCAAATAGTGTTAATTCATTTGGAGTTAAATTAGAATGTCTCATTGCTAGCCATGCTTCATTTTTTTGATTGTCTCTATGTCCATTGCTGTATTACAAGTTGTTTGTTGATTTGATTGCGATTGTTGTTGTTGTACTTGCTGTATTTGTTGTTCGTTTCTACTAGTTGTTTTGGTTGTTGCGGCTGTTGTTGATTTTGTTGTTGTCGTACTTGTCCTTTTTGTTGCTGTTGCTGTTGCGGTTGGTTTAATTGTGTCTGTTGTTGCCTTGAAGTTGAAATAGTTTTTTGATATGATTGTGGTTTTGTCTGCTCTAGTTGGTTTTCTTTGTTTTGCGGCTTCTGTGGTGTGTTTGGTGGGTTAAAAGCGGTTTTTAGTGTATCTGCATATGTTGTCTGGTAAGCTGGTGTGGTGTTTGCATATAATCGAAAATATTTGGCTTGCGCCTCGGGAAATGTTAATCTATCTACAGTGTTAATTTTCACTATTTCTACTTCTCGTTTATATACTCGACATTCCTTACTGTTGCTGGTGTATGCCTTTCCACAATTTATGCATTTTAGTATAGTGCACGGCTGGTTGTGTGGTGTTGCTTCACTACATTTGTAGCACTTACGATCACTTGTGCATCTCTTTTTGGTGTGACCAAATTGGAGGCATTCGGTGCACTTCAACGGATTGGGAATGTACAACCGAATGCTTAGTTGTATAAAGCCTGCCCTCATATATTCCGGTAATACTGGTGAATTAAAAGTCAGGATAATTGCTGCTGTGCCCGTTAATTTGTTTTCCACCCATTTCTTTATTTTATATACCTCTATGACGCCTTGGTCCTTAAGCCCTTCTTTGATTTCCTCCTCAGTTAAACTTTTTAGGTCGTGGCAGAAAATGATACCTCTGGAACTGTTTAATATGGGGTATTCCGTCACTTTTATTTTGGCCAAATGCCCCAGAGATGTGGTCTTCAGTAATGCATCCGTCGCTGACTGGTTTTTGTCAGAACCACTAGCTGTCGAGCGTTGCGTTTTAATAATATCTTTGGTTATCATATCTGGCGCTTTTTGTATTCCAAAAAGTGAAAAATTTAACAGGTTTTGTCCCTCCTGCTCGTGCTTGATTATTAGATATTTTTCATTCACTCCATTGCAATCCATTATATCTGCACCGCCACCGAATCCTAATCTCTTTTTTTTTTGTTTTTTTTTTGTTTTTCCTTTTTTTTATTATTTGCAATCTTTTCTGGGGCCGAAGCACTCCTAACTGTTTCGCAGTTCGCTTATTTACGTCCTTACCTTACGCAATTGTCTGCCAAATCGAGGACGTACGGATATAGGTCCGATTTGTTACCATCTGCACATTGCATAGCTCCATGCCATCCTATACTGGCATCTCATCACAAATCATAATTTGATGATGAAAATTCCCTTTGCATCCAGCCCCTATCGGGATTCGAACCCGGTACCTCCCGATCCAAACGCCAAAGCTTTAACCACTATGCCATTTGGTCGGTATCCTAATCTCTTTGTTCGCATTTCTTCGATCTTTTTCCTTTTGGAGGGTTGTATTTGCGTCCGCCACCGTTTTTAGAACTATAAAATTGTTCTTACACCACTATAAAACTATTTTAACTTAATGAAAACCCAAAACCACTTAAATTAACTATTTATCAAATGAAAAAGGAATTTTGCACCGAGCTGTCAATTTTTATGTGTACGCTTGCCAATCTATAGCACTGGAATGTAATTACAGTGTAACTGATTTTTTTTGACATTGTACTATGGAAATAGAAAAACCAATGCTTCACGACACTCGACAAATTTGAATAATTTGTGACAAAATCTTAATTTGGTGCTCAGTAAACTACACTAAAAACAGTTTGAGTGAAATCTACAGTCTACATAAATACTTACTCTCAATTGAAAATAGTTCCTGCTGTTTCCCATTTTCAGATAAATATAAATTTTCCATTATTATTTTAAAGATTTTTTTTTTTGGTACAGAAGTACCAGTAGCAGTAAGCACCAAACAGAAAAATATTATATTATCATAATAATAATTTCACAGACCATTGACCATGTTTAAATTTTCTTGTCAAAATTACATTTCACTCCCAACCAACTTAAAATGGAAAATGTACGAATAGCAGAAAGGAAAAATGTTTGGAAGAGGAAAATCTGGGATTTTTATTTTTTTTGAATAAAATAAATGTTCCATTTTTATTTCTGGTGTCGTCAATTATTGTCATTATTTGTGTGGTAAATTTAAATTGATGTAATGGGAAAATATTAATTACTTGTTGCTTTTCTATAAACTCCCACACAAAGCATTCTAGTAGATTATGTATACGTACGAGTATATAGAAGGTATACATAATTAAGTTTACGTCTCAGAGGTCGTATAAATCCCTTTTGATCATTAAATATTTCCTCGTTGGTTGTGTTGTGTTGTTGTAAGCTTTATTGCCGTTTGTGCGTTTAGCAGAAAATCAATAGTCGATTTATTAATTAATTGACTTCGGAATGTATTTTTCAAGTATATTCGTAGATAAATTAGAATTTCTTTTATGTCATTTGAGTAGCTATGTGGGTGATTGTTAATTTATAGTATACCTTACTTTATAGAACTTAGAGTATTTATAACATAAATCTGATGGTACGTATACCTCAACATTTGATTGCAACATTATATAGCAGAACACCTATGCTTGTTGTATAGGTTGTTTAAAGACAGAACTACTATCATAATTTTACTCATTCATTTATTTGTTTCCACATTATTCTCACCGGACTTGAATTGTGCCTAATATTTAACCGATCGGTTGTCCAGTCCACAAGTAACTCTTCGGTCCTCAATGAGCCAATAACCAATAAAAAAAATGGAGTGGTGTTAACACCTGACATTATTTTAACACAAAGGTAAATGAGTATATTACAGTTAAAGCCCAAAATCAGTGTTGTACCGTATTGTCTACACCGTGTAGTTAATCAATATTCTACTCCTGTAGACAATGTATGTAGATAATTAAAAAAATGGTGTCGGCAATGTTTATAACCAAGCATTTAATTGTCCAGCAAGCTATCATTGAGTTTATTAACCTAAAAGTAAACAATAGCATTAGTACATTAAGTAATACTACACATACTTACCAACTAATATAAATATTTAATCCAATTGAAATCAACCTAAAATGAAGAAATATCATATAAAATATTAATTTAAGTGTAATTTTTTAAATTAGAAATACTTAATTTGTACTTACCTTTCCAAATTCTATAAACGTCAAAATATAATGAAAACAACTTGTCAATTAAGAGATTTGTTAATTATTATAATTTTAAGATGTACTAGATTAAAGCAAACAGTTAGTTCAATGGAATTAATAATATTAGTACTTAACTTAATGTAATTTTGAATAGTACCTTTAACCTGGCAATTTTAGTATCATCTACATCAATTTAGCATTTAAAATTGACAAAACTAACGACCAATTGTATTGTAAAAAATAAATCAATTCTCTTAAAACTGGCGAACAAACAAGATTAATAAATTAAAGTCTTTCAAAGTGTATATTTAATAAAGTAATAAAGTATTATAAAATCTGTGCTCAAGTGTATTAAGCTAATTCTGTTAAGCTTATTAAATTAAAGTACACCATATATCAAGTTGGTTCTGGTTCACATTCATCGGGATTTTTTTTTTGGTGCATAACGTAACGCAACAATCCAGTTATTCATCACCATTTTCCGGATTTCAACTGTATTTCAATCTACACATTTATCGGAATAATTCAATCAACGCTTCCACCGGCTGGTTCTCCACATCTGTACTAACAGTTTTTGGTGCCGAAACCCGGGATTTATTATCCTACTATCGACTAATTATCGACACAAAATTGCAAAGTGTTTCGTGTATACACATTTTACTTAATTATCCTTCAGAAGTGATTTAATTCGCAATCATGGCTGACAGACTAATCCGATTACGAGATCGTGCTCATAATCAAATACTCCATATTATGAAATTCGCAGAAACGATAACCGAAACTACTAATATCGAGGAAATTAGAACCCGCCTTGAAGTGCTCGAGAGTAGGTATCAATCATTCAACGATACTGAACTTCAGTTATACGAAACCCCGAATTATGAGCCGATTAACGAAACAGTTGACAGCCTCTATTATAAAACACATGGGCTCTTAAGTACCTTCAGTAGCCACCATGCTCGTGATGCAACTCGTGACTTAAATACTACATTAGAACAATTCATAGATCAGCAGAAAACGTTCTATGAAGGTGTTAAAACATCTCAGCACGTGCGTCTTCCAAAAGTTAACATTGAACAGTTTTCGGGCGACTATAAGCACTGGGCATCATTTTATGGGAGAGGCATGGGAAAAATTATGCAGTCGGTATAATAAAATGACTCCCATTGTGACAACTCTGATGCAATCGTTTTGCGACCAAAAACCATCACAGGGTGCAGGAAAAGAATTACGTCGTATCACCGAAACTGCCGACGAAATCATACGTGGACTTGCGACTACGAATGCTGAAACTCGTGATCCGTGGTTAATTCACATTTTATTGAGTAAAATTGATTCTGAATCAAAACAATTGTGGGCGAATGGATCGGTAGATAAGGAATTTCCTACATTTGAATACTTACTCAAGTTTTTAAATAGAAGATGTGATGTCTTAGAGATTTGCGATACAAAAAATGTCTGCAAGTGTTCCAACCAAATCGTTTTTTTGTGCAAATTTTAATTCAGCATTGAAATGTATAAGTTGTGATCAAAATCATCCTTCATTTAAATGCCTGCTTTTTAAAAATAAGAATGTGAATGAAAGAATACAAATGGTGAATGAGCGAGGCGTATGTCATAATTGTTTAAGAGGTGGCCATTTGAGCACCAAATGTCATACAAAATTTTCATGCCTCATCTGCGCTAAACGACATCACACACTGCTCCATCAAGTTGATGCAGACTCAAGTCGAGCGTCAACGAGTCATCACGTACTTACAAATAACCAAGTAATTGAAACGATTGAGACTGCATTACCTACTAAATCCACCAATAAACAAAGATCACCAGTCGAAAGCCAGAACAATACCCAACCACGGTACTACCAACAGCAGTCGTATATGTACAGTCACATACAGGAGAACTCCAGTCAGTACGCGCACTACTAGATTCCGGATCTCAAACATCGTTTGTTACCAAAAACTGTGCCCAACGCCTAGGTCTTAAGCGAAGTTCATCTTCCATGTCCATCTACGGCCTAGCATCATCATCGACTGGAAAAGCAAAGGGAAAAATCGATATGACGATTCATTCACTTATAGATAAACACTATTGTAATTTAAAAGTTACTGCTCATATCATAGGCAATATTACAAATATGTTACCCACAAAACCAATTCATTTTAATAAAAATATCATGGATTTAAAACTTGCAGATCCATTATTCTTCAAACCCCACAAAATTGATCTTTTACTGGGTGCAGACGTTTTTTCGAGATATTGAATCCAGAGCAACGGGTATAGTAGACGGATTTCCAAAGCTACAGTCTTCAAAATTTGGCTGGTTAATAGCAGGGCTATGTAGCAAAGATCAGTCGATTACTATTAATTTACATATTACGAACGAACCCATTATTCAAATCACTAATGATAACCTTCATCAACTACTTAACAAATTTTGAGAGGTTGAGGAGGTAGTTCTCCAAGACAACTTTGACGCACCGAACATGCTTGTGAAATACATTACGAACGAACGACGACACGCGGGTCGCAAGCGGCCGATTCATCGTTAAACTACTGTTCAAAGAGCCAAGGGCTTTGCTGTGAAGGTCATTTGAAGCAGCGCATCAGAGATTACGAGCAATGGAGAGGAAATTCGAAAAATACCAGAATTTTTTGAAGCTTATAAATTATTTATGGACGAATACATTGCTTTAGGACATATGTCACATTTACCAAGAGAGAAGGTCCCAGCTCAAGATAATGCAAGATAATTTTTACCACACCATGCCGTTATCAAACCAGGAAGCAGTACCACGAAGTAACGAGTTGTGTTTGACGCTTCGTGCAAAACCAGCAATCAAGTGTCTTTAAACGATATACTGCAAATTGGACCTAATATTCAAACTGACTTGTCAACGATAATTTTAAGATTTCGGAAGCATGCGATTGCAAATTCGGGTAAACTCTGATGATGCAAATTATGAAATTAAATTGTGGCGGGAAAGACCGACCGATCAGGTAAAATGGTACAAATTGAACACCGTAACGTATGGAACTGCTTGTGCACCTTACTTAGCATTGAAAAGTTTAAAACAATCCAGCACGGGTTTTCCAGATTTATATCCAAATGCTACTCATGTGATCAACAACGACTTTTATATAGATGATATGCTTACCGGGTGTGACAGCGTAGCCGAAGCGGTGTTGCTCAAAGATCGAGTAACGAAAATCCTACAACAAAGCGGATTCAACCTTAGAAAATGGAAATCAAATTCAACGTTATTTTTGGAATCGTTTTCTAACGAAACTAATCGAAGACGACCCGTGCATTAAAACATTGGGAGTTATATAGAACGCAGAAACGGACACCTTCTCTTTCAAAGTGCACCAGATTAGTAGCAACGTAAATTGGACCAAGCGAAAAATACTGTCCACAGCAGCTAAAGTTTATGATCCTTTAGGGTGGCTTGCACCAACTGTAATACTTTTTAAAATCCTACTGCAAAAAATATGATTGCTTAAAATAGAATTCGTGGCAAAGGATCTACCAGTCACTAGGGGAACTAGAGGCAATCCAAATACCCCGAAGTTTGACGAAATTACAAAATCCGAATCGTTTGCAGTTGTGACGCCTCTGAAGCGGCATATGGCTGCGTAATATATCTAAGGGCGATTGGCGAAAATGGCGAAATCACCACAAATATTGTTTATTCAAGGAGTAAAGTAGCACATATTCAACAAATCACTCTGCCTAGACTAGAACTGTGTGGTGCAACGCTTCTGTGCAAATCTCTGAAAAGGTGTATTGCATCATTAGGATATGAAGGAATAAATATTTTTGCTTGGACAGACTCAATGATCGTTCTTCATTGGCTGTCTGATGTTCCACGAAGATGGTCTAGTTTCATTGGCAATAGAACTTCATACATTCTGGAAACTATCCCACGAAGCAAATGGCAACATGTAGATTCAAAGAATAATCCGGCTGGTATTATATCCCGAGGACTAAATCCACTAGCACTATCGACATCACAGCAATGGTGGTATGGCCCACAATGGTTAAGCGATCAAGAACAAAATTGGCCAAACTCAAAGACGGTAACAGTACACACAGACGTCGAGCGATTAGAGGAACGAACAAAATATGTCAACGTTCTAGCAACAATAACTACTGATGATGAAGTCGTAGAAACGTTATTGGGTAAATTTTCTTCTTGGTTCAAAATAAAAAAAATAATGGTCTACGTATTGAGATTTATGCGGTTACATCGAAGGGACCACCAGAACCAACATAATAGTGAAATTACACCAGCTGAAATGAATGAAGCTGAAGCCGTACTACTTCGCAATATTCACAAATTATCATTCAGCACTGAATTGCACATCATAAGAAACAATTCCTCACTTCCTGCAAAAAATCCGTTATCATCACTTGACCCATTTATAGATTCAGCAGGATTACTACGTGTAGGTGGCCGACTAAAGAAATCATCTCTACCTTATTCTACAAAGCATCCAGCGATCTTACCAAAAAATCATAAAATTTGTCATATAATTCTTGATACACATATTAATCATATGCACGCAGGAAAATCTCTCACACTGAGTATTGTCAGAAGTAAATATTGGATAATAGGTGCGCGATACTTGATCAAACGCTGCATGATATTATGTACGGTGTGTATTCGCTATCGGCATCATAAAGTTGAACAGAAAATGGCAGATCTACCAGCAGTTAGGTGTACGCAAGGACGTCCATTCTCCAAGAAGTCTGTAAGGTTTCATTTCAATCCACCACATGCCCCTCATTTCGGAGGACTATGGGAGGCCGCCGTTAAATCTTTTAAACACCATTTTAAAAGAATAATGAACGTAAATCTTACTTTCGAAGAGGTGATTCAGATCGAAGCGCTACTCAATTCAAGGCCATTGTGTAGAATAAATGATGATCCAGCTGATTTGGAAATGCTGACACCTGCACACTTCCTAGTTGGAGAACCATTAACGTTAGTTCCTAAATAAACTTAACCGAAATCCCACTAAACAAGTTGTCAAGGTGGCAAAATATTCAACAGCGACTTCAAGGGTTTTGGAATCAATGGCATCATGATCTCCTTAGTACGGTACAACAAAGACATAAGTGGAAAGCAAATAGTACTGATTTCAAGGTCGACGATATAGTTATTATTCGAGAAGATAACTTGCATCCCAGTCAATGGATATTTGGAAGAGTGACAGATCGTCATTCTGGAAGCGATGGTATTACACGCGTAGTCACGATAAAAACAGCAAAAGGCGAGTTCAGACGTCCCGTTAATAGACTAATCATATTACCTATTAAGGAATAAGAATTCCTTAAGGCGCGGGAGATCTTGTAGACTATGTCGAAAATTATTATTTCTATGAGCAATCAGCAAAACGTTCAGAAACCATTTGAAGATCGAGGGCTTCATTATTACTACACCTTTGAACAGATTGAACCTAGTTTTTGGTTTGTTTACCAACATACATGAACGTATGTAGTATGTTCGGACGATGAACGTATGCTTTTCCTGTTTTAGTTGATTAGGCCATAATGAGCCTAAAACTATTTGTTTGTCAATATATCAAGTTTTGCGTTCTAATTTTGGTTTTGGTCGATTTTCGATTTGAGTTCTGCTAGCTTTAAAGTGATAAAGCCTTATGATTTTTCTAGAACCAGTAGAATAAAAAAGTTTAAATAGGACATTTAATTAGCCCAAAATTAACCTTTAATTTTCCAATTGTTTTTAAATTGGAAGGTATGGAATCTTAAAATTTTTAATAGACCATTATTAGCCTATAAAAATCCATACTATCTTGTAATATTCTGCTGTATGGGTTCTGCTAACTTAAGGGACGTCAAAATAAGCGGGGAACAGGTATTTGTTGATTCCTCTGGCGTTTTCCCAAAGCCGCATGGTTTGACGCAACGTTGCGCGCGGTTACCATACCTACCGTAATGGCAATATTGTTGAATGAAAATCGGTATCTTAACGTGTGTGCGTTGCTTTAAACCTTCCCTGATTTGTTGTGGATTGTATTCTTCGCAAGTCTTGGCGAAGTGGCGGGTCATGATGGCCCTATTCACACATAAATGTGATCATCAACAAAGTAGTTTTAAGTCACAATACAAAACATATTACCAGACCCGGGTCGTGCATGTTAACGTACATAAATGATTTGGATGACTACAGCAACAGCATCGTGAATAGCCTAGATGTAAACGAGTAGATGTGAAAGGGAACATAAAACAAAAGCAAAACCAAAAATTCTATGCTAAAATAAAAATATAATATCATAAGCATAAAAATAAATTGAAATAAAGTAAATAAACATAATTTGGTGTATGTAATAAAAATATTTTATAACTAAGTTAGAATTTTATTATTTTACCAAACTCAGCAAATTTTGAATAACACACAGGGTTTTGTAAAACACAGAGCGTTATACCACCACACACAGTTTTGCTCCATTCAATTATTACGATCCGCTGATTTTAAGGTAATTGAAATATTGAATATATGTAAAATTTGTATGTCGTGTCTATCTGTATGTGCACAACAGACATAATAAAGGAAATTTCCATAAAGGGCTGTACTTGAAGAGTTTGGTACCACATTAAAAAAATATCGAAATTTATTTTTTTTTATTGTCTTATTTGCTCAAGACATAATCCAGATGAATAAAAGGCAGAATCAATGGAAAGGTGTCTGTTCAATAATTTTTCACTAACGAATTAGTCGATATATATCGAAGAGTACACATTTCTATTTTTTTAACATAAAATACAAAAAAATAAGTAGCGAACGAACGAAAATTTTTGTGTGAGCTTTTCTTGATTGGTACGGCGACAAATTTTCTACAAAAAAAAATATTTTTTCGTGCAACAATGAAAATTAAATTTGTTAAGCGTAAAACCACACCACACACAATTTATTATCGTATATACGGCAAGAGTATACGTAAATAAGCTTGAACCTAAATTAGGCAAAAATTATTTACTTTTATGTGGGTGTGATGACGTGGTTTTGTTTTTCAGATGCTCGTCGAGGTGTTCTTTATGGTGTAATATACTTGGTATTCGTTAGCAACTTTTTGTAAACAGGCTTTTACTTGAGTTCAAGGTGAATTTGATGGAGGCACCATATTTTTTAATAATTTGTAGTTTTTTGTGTAGCTGACATTTTTATTAACCTTACACCAACCTAAATAAATCTTTCTTATCGAGTCGGTCAGAATTTTGAAGATTTAATACACAGCTTTCAAAAATTAAAAATAACATTACCGAATTGCATACATAATGGCAATAAAGTGAATTCCACAAAAGCATTTCATAAAGAGGGAGATACTTGATTAACAAAAATCAAATCAAGAATATATATGTGATGATAGCCCGATTTCCATCCCCGATAAATGCAATTGCATCACTAATAATTAATATCGATGACTTTTTGACTATCAGCCCAGAAAAACGCCACATTTTTACTTTTAGCCCGGAAAATATTTACTGTCATGACAGCAAAAACTATCATGACACAATATTTTTCGGGTCTGAGTGTAAAAAGATGGCAGTTTGATGATACTTGAATACTATCCCAACAGAAAAATGTTCGGGGTTGTGACTGATGATTGTTTTCATGCAACAAATTTGCCTATCATCGAATTCTCCGTCTTGGTCGCTGTCTCTTTCTCTGTCTGCGTTTTGTCCTCTGCCTTTCCTTCCGGCTCTCTCTCTGTCTCTCTCTGTAACTATCTCCGCCTCTCTCTTTGTCTCTGTTTCTGTTTGTCTTTGTCTCAACAGTGAGCAGTGAATCGAATGAAAATAGTTAATTGCCGCAGAAATTAAAGGTGTTGAGAAATAAAGTTTGTAACTTAAATCGCTGAGTGTTTTATTTGCAAAATCAAGTACGAATCCATATCGAACGCCCGAAATCGTAACAATGTATTAATAAGTTACTCGTATAAATGTTATATGGGATCGGTATAAAATATAGCATTACAAAATCTTGCTTTTTGATTAATCTTCCAACATCCAAATCTTGCAATACAAAATCTTGCATACCAAATGTTTAAAAATTGGTTTTGTTAGGCTTTATTAAATAAACGTTAAAAACCGATATGAAGTTTATACTAAATTTATCCTAAAACTACAAAAACAACATCTTTTATGAATGTATGTGTAAAAATGAGAACATTTAGGCGTTTTTATTTAAAAATATAGTTGAATATCATCTGCAAAAATATCATTATAAAAAACTTTAATTTTATAATCAAAGCTACAATTTTTAACTATTAATTATTTAACTATTTTATTCCAATGATTTTTGAATTGTATAACGTTAATAATCTAATATTTGTCCTGGATTGTACCTACACCTAATTAAGTTTATTCACTTACATTTAGCGTAATACTAAACACATTTCCAGGTTTTTAACATCGGTTTCCTTGATAGCACAATTAGATAATGGTAATACCTGTTCACTCAAGCCGAATCATGAAGTTCTAATAAAATCTACACCCTCAAATTTGGCCTGGATCGCATCTACTCCCTAATTTTGTTCGATCACTCAAATATAGTGTAATACTAAACACATTTCCAGGTTTTTAACATCGGTTTCCTTGATAGCACAATTAGATAATGGTAATACCTGTTCACTCAAGCCGAATCATGAAGTTCTAATAAAATCTACACCCTCAAATTTGGCCTGGATCGCAACTACCCCCTAATTTGGTTCGATCACTCAATTTTAGTGTAATACTAAACACATTTTCAGGTTTTTAACATCGGTTTCCTTGATAGCACAATTAGATAATGGTAATACCTGTTCACTCAAGCCGAATCATGAAGTTCTAATAAAATCTACACCCTCAAATTTGGCCTGGATCGCATCTACCCCCTAATTTTGTTCGATCACTCAAATATAGTGTAATACTAAACACATTTCCAGGTTTTTAACATCGGTTTCCTTGATAGCACAATTAGATAATGGTAATACCTGTTCACTCAAGCCGAATCATGAAGTTCTAATAAAATCTACACCCTCAAATTTGGCCTGGATCGCATCTACCCCCTAATTTGGTTCGATCACTCAAATATAGTGTAATACTAAACACATTTCCAGGTTTTTAACATCGGTTTCCTTGATAGCACAATTAGATAATGGTAATACCTGTTCACTCAAGCCGAATCATGAAGTTCTAATAAAATCTACACCCTCAAATTTGGCCTGGATCGCATCTACCCCCTAATTTGGTTCGACCACTCAAATATAGTGTAATACTAAACACATTTCCAGGTTTTTAACATCGGTTTCCTTGATAGCACAATTAGATAATGGTAATACCTGTTCACTCAAGCCGAATCATGAAGTTCTAATAAAATCTACACCCTCAAATTTGGCCTCGATCGCAACTACCCCCTAATTTGGTTCGATCACTCAAATTTAGTGTAATACTTAAAACCTGGTTTCAGGCCAAATTTGAGGGTGTAGATTTTATTAGAACTTCATGTTCGGCTTGAGTGAACAGGTATTACCATTATCTAATTGTGCTATCAAGGAAACCGATGTTAAAAACCTGGATGGTAAAAACCTGATGGTACAAATGAGAGACTTTTAATCATTCGAATTTTTAGAGAGAATTCTTCTGAATTACTATATTTTGCGGCTAATCTATTCTTTTGAACTTTTCGCCAAATAATTTGTCCAAAATGAAACTGGCAGCCTTTGAACGTTGGTTGATATAGGGAAAAAGGCTTAGGCGGACGAAACAATAGCCTTTTCAAAATCACATAATATTTTCTTTGGTTTAAGACTCAATTCGTATTGAAGGCATATTTTTTTCAATTCGAAAAATAATTGATCGTAGCACTTTCTGGATTTTTTGCTCACTATACAAAAAACAAGTGGTACTATCTCCCCTTCAACGTTTCCATGGATCAAAAAAAAAGAGTTGTCGCTTTATGGAAAGAACCACATCGAACGTTCCGTCCATAATCCAACAACTGCATTCTGCAAGAAGCGTCAAAGAGGATTTAGTACCGAGTAGAATAATTGTTTCTCCCTTGCAACAATCTTCAGCCAAAACTAAATAATTTGTCCAAAATGAAACTGGCAGCCTTTGAACGTTGATTGAGGGAAAAAGGCTTAGGCGGACGAAACAATAGCCTTTTCAAGAAGACTCAATTCGTATGAAGGCATATTTTTTTCAATTCGAAAAATAATAATTGAGTCTGTAAATTTTTGTTTAATTATTTCGCAAAAACATTGGGAAAATTTAAATAATTTTTTCAAAAAGTTTAAAAAATTTCTCGATCGATTAAATATGTTTTTTTTAATGTTAATGTGTTTCGCCAAGTACCTACGGCGCATAGTGTTAAAAGTATTATGTTGGCAGATTTGGCCACCCTCGTCGTGATTTATCGTCATTTGTTGGTAAGAATTATTTATAATAATAATCAAATATGGTTTATTTCTACTATATATAACTAAATTTATACAAATCAGTAGATACTCCTGATGATGACCTAACAAGTCGAAATCGATCGAGTAATTTTTTAAACTTTTTGAAAAAATTATTTAATTTTTTTTTTTGTTTTTGCGAAATAATTAAACAAGTGGAATAATGTGTTTATTAAGAAGAAAATTTCATGCAACGCGCGTGTATTAACACGTGTAATAAATGAGAAACACGAAATTATTAAGGCACCATCTGTGCATTGCCATGCACTCATAACGCACGAAAAAACTATTTGGGAAACTAATCATATTTTGAAAACCACAGCTAAAAATTTGTAACCGATGGCTTGAGGTCGTCCAACACCACCAACCTACCGCCAACTTATGTTAGCGGATAGCAATCAGTGGTTGGACGGGTACTGTAAGCATGTGATGCCGGAAGCCATCTACAATTTGTTTCCTATTTTCAAAAAAAACTGAAGTGTGCATAGTTTGACCTAGTTAAGTCTTCGTCATCCCATTAACAAATTACTCCCCTAGAACATTCTAACCCTTATGCAAAAAGATTAAGCTTAAAATAATATGTAGATAATTGTCATCTAGTTGGTCGAACAATACAATATAAATTAATCAATACACGCACCGTGTACAATGCAGAAACCCAGAACACAATAAATAAATCCATTTACAAATTTAATTATATGGAAAGGTAAATTAGCGCTACTAATAAACAAATTATGGTTTTGATCTAATTCTATAAATTCGGCAGTTAAAATTTTTAAATAGGAAAATGAAGAAGAATCTAATTTATATATAAATATAATTAATATAAAAGAAAATCATATATGTTTGTACGTCACCAAAATTTGAAGACAGATGGTGTCCTTGATTACGCTCAGTTTTTCTTGCAGCAGGCAGGTGTATTTGATGATGCCGTTGTATTCATGCAAAAAATTTTCTTTTATGTTGATTATCTCGGCTGGCGTATATATGAATATTTGTTGATCGATTACGGGAATCCCCATATAATTTTTGGTATAAATTCGTCAATCTGATGTAATTCAAGTAGTTGGTATCGTTGCGATAGATGAAAACTTTAGAGTTGTAACCATGTATAGCATTTAACTAATGTAGATTGATAATTTTTAAATGCATATGAATCAATTTCCTTATCATCTCATAATTAAGCTCAGTAGAGATGATTTTATTTATATATTTTTTTAATTAAAGATACCAAATAAATAACGTTTATCTTTACACAAGCACTTTACGGTTGATCGTGTCATCAAACAAGGTTTATTTTGCAACCTGAGTTTTTTTTTTTTTTTGTTTTTTACACAAACACTAATTCACCACACAGCATCGATGGACCAGTTCTCATGCGAAACAAATAATTTAATAAAATGAAATCTTTTTATTTTTGTTGTTGAATGTTCGCATGCAAAAATTGAACACATGTAATTTTTCTAATTTTTATTTTATTTTGTTTTAATTTTTAGTATTTTCAATTCAATTAGATATCAAATTTCTTTGAACTTTTATTAATCCAATTTACGTATCTTTTTAACATTATATTTTATTAGACCATTTATGATGTTTTAGAAATTTTTTTTACATTTCGGTTAATTATTTCTAGTCACAATCATTCTTACAATTTTATCCTCCTTTATGGATCAATTATTTTCTTGTGTCCCGATCCATTTTTTTTTTTTTAAGTTTTTAAATTATTTTATACGATCAACTTGTGGGTTTGATACCGACTGACCTCTCTCTTTTTTTTCTCGCTTATTTTTCGCTTTTTATATCGACCCGGTTTGTCTAGCTGTCCCCTATTCCCCACTACCTGTTTATTTTTTTCTATCAACTAGAAATTTGAGCGCGCAAATTATGGTTATAGATTTGCGGGGCTTATCAACCTATATTTTAACATCGTTACAAATTGTGACATTCCGCCATCTCGTATTATTAAAGACTCAATTGTGGATACACCTAGTATTTCACGGGTTTACTTACCAAGCAAAGAATCTCAAAAAAACAAGATTCAACGTGTGCGTGCTCACAAGACAACAAAGGAGCCAAACAGTTTGGAGGCAATTAATATACCTGAAGAAATACGCTACACAGAAGGAGAGTTGTTCGTTCTGGCTGAAGATTGTTGCAAGGGAGAAAAAATTATTCTACTCGGTACTAAATCCTCTTTGACGCTTCTTGCAGAATGCAATTGTTGGATTATGGACGGAACGTTCGATATGGTTCCTTCCATAAATCGACAACTCTTTTTTTTGATCCATGGAAACGTTGAAGGGAAGATAGTACCACTAGTTTTTTGTATAATGAGCAAAAAATCCAGAAAGTGCTACGATCAATTATTTTTCGAATTGAAAAAATATGCCTTCAATACGAATTGAGTCTTAAACCAAATAGAATATTATGTGATATTGAAAAGGCTATTGTTTCGTCCGCCTAAGCCTTTTCCCTATATCAACCAACGTTCAAAGGCTGCCAGTTTCATTTTGGACAAATTATTTGGCGGAAAGTTCAAAAGAGTAGATTAGCCGCAAAATATGGTAATTCAGAAGGATGTCGCTATCAGACGATGTCGCCAATTATTATTTGAGTTTAAGCAGCACGTTTGAGGACAATGATTTAAAAAATATAGGGAGCTGGTTTAAAAAAAATTATATTGGTGGTTTGCATGTGCGCCACGGTGATTTGAAGGAACGTCGCAGAAACAGGTACGGCTAAGGAGTGTTTTCCGCGGACCCAAAATAGTGTCGAAGCATGGCACCGAAGATTAAAAGTGGTCGTTGGAAAACACCATGCAGGGTTATACAAGTTGATCAAAGATCTATCGAAGGAATTGATTGTGGCTGACAACAACCGAAGAAAACAGATCATCACAAAAAACAGAAGAATAAAAAAAATTATACGGAACAGAAGCAGTTATGGTACAACTGATAATTAATTGATTATATACATTTTGGTTTTAACTGTAATTTATATGAATTGAAATAAAAATAAAAGAAAAATAATCAAAACTGCTTTTAACGTTTATTTAATAAAGGCTAACAAAACCAATTTTTAAACATTTGGTATGCAAGATTTTGTAATTGCAATATTTTATAATGCAAGATTAATAAAAAAGCAAGATTTTGTTACTGCAAGATATTGTAAATTTTATACCGATCCCCTAGCTAAGTTAACAATCATTTTTGGGAGTAAACTAACATTAATTTTTTCTAAGTTATCCATAGGAGACATTATAAATTAAATTGAGAATGACTTTTCGCTGCTAGAAAATCTGCGCTTACCATATATGACTTAATAGAAAGAACTAATGAACAATTCAAATAGTTATATATATATGCATCTATGAGAGTTTAGCGTTTCGACGAAAACAATACCAAAATATTGTATACAATTTTCAAATATAATAAATATTTAAATTTTATAAATATGTAAAATCGTATTATAATCTTAAAAGCAGCATCGAATTTCGATCTAAATTTAGTTAAATAGAAATAGTAAATCAAAATTTCCATATAAATACGGTAACATCGGAAAATAGAACAATGTACTTAGAAACATCATTGTGCAGATATAAAAACATTGATATAGCAAAATAAATTAATTTTCTTAATAATAGGAACCAAATCCTGTAATGTTATTCACTAAAATACTAGAAATATTTTAAAATACTGCAATGCATCTCATTCACTTGTACCATATATCCAATATGTAAACACTGTTCCATCGGAAAATTTTCACCTAGCGCGTCAAATATCCAAAACAAAAAATATTCACCTCAACAACCATAGGAAAAAAATATTTCAACATCACAAAAATGTTCACACTTTTCCAACGGTAAATACAGAAAAACAATGTTATGTTTGAAGAAGATTATTATTTACATAATCTTCTGTAACCATTACTGCCGAAATATTGATGCATAGCACATTCATCGAACAGCGATGTGAAACCATAGTGGTGCGTAACATTTTTGACCCCGCACAGTTTTATTCAGTTGCAGTAAGTTTTATTGTGGAACGTTGCATTATGCTGGTTTTAATGATTTTCAAATGATTTTATTCTAGTTAGAATTAGAATCAATTTATAAGATTTCAGTCTGAAGTAATTCCAATTCCAGAGCTTACACGTAAATCTGAAATCGATTGATGCACGCACATTAAAGGTTTTCATAAGAGTTTTGAAGCAATTAAGCTTTAAAAAGAGAAGATGCTTTTATTCTTTCTCATAAAATCAGTTTAAATTTTTGATCAGTTTCAATTTTCAATTTCAATATTATAACATTTTAGTTGGTTCTTGGGTCCACTAACACAAAATTACGAAATCACCAATATGAAGCTTTTACTAAATTTATCCTAAAACTACAAAAACAACATATTTTATGAATGGATCTGTGAAAAGAGAACATTTAACCGACCAAATGGCATAGTGGTTAAAGCTTTGGCATTTGGATCGGGAGGTACCGGGTTCGAATCCCGATAGGGGCAGGATGCAAAGAAAATTTTCATCAACAAATTACGATTTGTGATGAAAAGGAACACATCTATGACCCCCTGTCGGAGTGCAAAACTCATGGGCCGACCCATCTTCCATGCCAGTAAAGGCTGGTATGGAGCTATACAATGTGCAGATGGTAATAAAATCGGACCTATATCCGTAGGTCCTAGAATACAGGCCCCAATACAGGCTGCAAAGGTATAAGGACGTAAATAAGCAAACCGCGAAAGAGTCGGGAGAGCCTTGGCCGCAGAACAGATAGCAAGGGGGAAAAAAAGAGAGAACATTTAGGCGATTTAAATAAAAAACTAGGTCATTTCAAAATAACTGCAAAAATACCATTATAAAAAAAATTAGTTGTCAGCATTTCTAACAAAACAGTACTACTATTGTATTCCAATGATTAATGAAATTTAAAACGTTACTAATCAAAAAATATTTGTCCTGGATCGTATCTACCCCTAATTATGTTAATTTACTCTACTTTAGCGTAATATTAAACACATTTCCAGGGTTTTACCATCGGTTTCCTTGATAGCAAAATTAGGTAGTGGTAATATCTGTTCGCTAAAGTCGAATCATGAAGTTCTAATAAAATCTACACCCCCAAATTAGGCCTGGATCGCACTACCTCTAATTTTGTTCATTCACTCTAATATTCGTTTAAGCAAGCCGAATCATGAAGTTCTAATAAAATCAACACCCTTGAATTTGGCCTGGATCGTATCTGCCCCTAATTTTACCTTTACTAATACCAGTTATCAGGAAACCAATTAGAGAAATATCGAACTGTGTTTCTTATTTAAATGTTAGTGAGAGTTGCATATCTAATCCAAGCCGAAGTACGAGTAGTATATTTCCATTTTATTAGAACTAATGAAACTGGCTATTCAAGCACATCATACAAATACTCGGTTGTTCGCAAATATTCCATAATTTTAATTTCTTTTAGAATCGCCTAAATGTTTGCAATTCACTAAACAGTCTCACGTTTTTGCTATTTATTTATTGAGTTTACTCACATTTCTATATAAGCGTATGCAATTTTTCCTAAAATAGTACTAAACGCCAATTTTTTTAATCTAGTAGAAAATTAGGATAAACTTCACATGCATACGAAATCAACATATTCAGTAATACACTGGGCCAAAAAAAACTAAACAGAAATTTTTTTCGAATAAATACAACTTTATTGAGGTATTCAGCTATCAAACGAACCACAAGGTCATGTGAAACTTCATTGGCTCTAACATTCCCAGCTTCTTGAACAACGTAGATTTCTCCAACAATTGTCTAATTGGTGCGAGCATCCACCAACCAAAAAATTTTGATGCCATACTTCCCTGGCTTACTGGGAATGTATTGTCTGAATGTGCAATTTGCTCGACCCACTCTACCTCGTGTAGTTAACAATTGTTCGTCGTTAGTCAATTTTTTGCTCGGTTGGTACGGAAGTGGTAATCGACGCAGGAATTCTTGCCACAATGTTCCCATGGCCGCCAACTTGTTTCTGCGTTGTCGATATTCACGGGTCTGCCAGTTATCAAAGATTTTGATATTTGATATTTATTTATTGATAGATTGACATAACAATTTTAGTAGAGGAAAAGCACATATGGAAGCATAATAAATTTTTTTTTTTTTTTTTTTAATTTTATTTACGATAGCAATAAAATATTTTACAAAGTAACTAGTCATTTTTGACTAACAGCGTTTGACTCTGATAATATAATATAATAAAGTACTTCTATGTACGAGTATTCATTCCATGAAGTGGTGTTTTTGTTGTTTCTGCATTATGCGGTCTATTCGGGTAACTCAAAAGGTTTTAGTCTCTTGAGTCTTCTTATGATACCCTCTTGATGAAGTAGTCTAGCCGCTTCGTCGTTAGGGTGTAGATGGAGCCTCTCCTGATGTTTTTGAGCACACTTCTTTATTTCGGTTGCGACTGTGTCCATTCCGAGGTCTCTATGAAGATCACTACTACGAGTGTACCACGGGGCGTTTACGATCCCTCTGAGAACTTTATTTTGAAATCGTTGGACTATCTGTTGATTGCTGGTTTTGGTACATCCCCATAGTTGAATGCCATATGTCCAGACCGGCTTCAGAACTTGTTTATAAAGCATAAGTTTATTATGAATGGATAACTGAGAGTTTCTTCCAATTAACCAGTACATTTTTCTATATTTTAATTGAAGTTCATCTGCTTTCTTTTTCACGTGAACTTTCCACTTCAACTTTGCATCAAGATTCATTCCAAGGTATTTTGCTTGATTTGCATGTGGTACAGGAATATTATTGAGAGTCACCGGCAGTGGTTCTATTGATCTGTTAGTGAAGTTAATGTGAGTAGACTTTGATTCATTCACTTTAATTCTCCACTTAGTTAGCCAGTCTTGTATATTATTTATGGCTATTTGTAATTTGAATGTGACTTCACCGATTGTGTCACCAACAGCTAGAATTGCAGTGTCATCTGCAAACGTGGCGGTAGTTGTATTGTTAGTTTGCGGTAAGTCGCTTGTAAAAAGTAGGAAAAGGAATGGCCCTAGGACACTGCCCTGCGGCACTCCCGCTTTAGCTTCTTTAATGCTGGAATAAGCTCCTTCCTGTTTAACTCTAAAGTATCTTCTTTGCAAGTACGACTTTAGTAGTTCGCAATATTCAAATGGCAGAGTTTTTTCTAATTTAAATATTAAACCATCTAGCCAGACTTTGTCAAATGCCTGCGCTATGTCCAAAAATATGGCTGAGCAAATCTTTTTTTCCTCTAAAGACTTTTCTATTAAATCTGTTATTCTATGGACTTGATCAATTGTGGAATGTTTCTCTCTAAAACCAAACTGATGGGAAGGAATAGCTCCTGATTTAACAATTTCAGGTTTAATTCGTTTTAATAATAGTCTCTCAAACAGTTTTGACATAATTGGAAGAAGTGATATTGGCCTGTACGATGTTAATTCACTTAGTGGCTTGCCTGGTTTAGGTATCATTATTACCTCCGCAAATTTCCAAGATAGAGGGACACAACAGAGTCTGAAGGAAGCATTAATTATGTCAGATATTTTCTTAATAGCTTTATTTGGTAGTTGTTTAAGAATCTCAGCAGTTATTAAGTCATACCCTGGTGATTTTCTAAGTACCATATGATTCTTTATTTCGTGTTTAACTTCTTTAGCATTGGTTAATGGAATTTCCTGTCTCAAGATGGTTGTAAGATTTACATTTAGTATATCGTGTTGATTCAGTGTCGTTAAATTGGGCTGAAAAGTACGCTCGAGATGATCTGCGAAATTTTCTGCCTTTTCTTCTTTGGTTTTAGCCAGGCGACCATTATTGGTTTTTATTGGTGGTATGTGGGTAACTGGTCTTTTTAAATATTTGGTTGCTTTCCACAATGAGTAATCAGTATCTTTATCGTAGCTGAGAGATTCTAGGTATGAATTTATTGATTTGTTTTTGAATTCGCGTATTTCTCTGCGTATTCGTTGTGTTAGATTATTCAATCTATTTTTGACGACTGGGTCTCGCGTGCGTTGCCATTCCCTTCGGATAGTTCTTTTCTCTATGACTAGTGATTTAATTTCCATTGGGTAGCATTTGCCAGTTTTTTTTTGTTTGTTGGATTAGTGCTTTTCCACGCTGCCTCCTGTATATCTTTAACTAGTTTTTCCACCTCTTGTTCTAATGTCTCTTCTGACGAAAATTGCGTGTTTAAAATGATACTAGTGTTAAGTTCATTCCTAAATGTTTCCCAATCAGTGTATTTATTTGTTAGCATTGGCTGTTTATCATTTGTAATTATTGTTTCACTTATTGTCATTAAAATAGAGGAGTGGTCAGATGTGGAGTCAAATCCTTCCTGCACTTGTATATAATCAATCGGGACTTTTCTTGTTATAAAGAAGTCAATCAGGTCTGGTGTTTTATTTGGATCGCTGGGCCAATAAGTTGGTTTTCCTGTAGAGTGCCAGTTGCAGTTGTATTTTATTATTGCTTGATGGAGCTCTTTCCCTTTCGTTGTTGTTAGTCTTGATCCCCAGTCAGTATGCTTAGCGTTAAAGTCACCGCCGATTATGAATTTTTCACCTAGCTGCTTGAAGAGGTGAGTATAAGAATTCTCTTTGATGTTATATCTAGGTGGGCAATATATTGCGGCCACCACTAGTTTATGGTTTCGTGTATTAATGCTAACGCTAATTGCTTGTATTTCATCACTTTCAAATTTGTGTTGCAGATCGTATTTAATACATTTTTTAATAATCACGGCGCTGCCCCCTCGCGCATTATTATTAGGATGTACTGCAGAGTGAACTTCGTAGCCACGTATTTTTATATGACTTTGAGTAGTAAGGTGTGTTTCAGATAATAAGCATATGTCAATTTTTTCTAAATCAAGAAATAGTTGTATTTCATGTTGTCGTTGCAATATACCATTGCAGTTCCATGCAAGAATTTTTAGATTATTTGCCATCTTAAACTAACAAAGGGCGGCTAAATCCGAAGTTGTTCGACTTTTTTCGAGTAGGGTGAGCCTTTGCAAGATTGATATGAGGGCTCTTTCTTGCTTTTCTTCTTGTGAACTAAGTCTATTAAGAATATCTTGCAGTATTTTGTTGGTTTGGTTATTATTTGAATCATTGATTGAAGCAGAACAATTTTGTCTTCTCGAACTTCCAATAGTGGTTGCGTCAGCATATGTTACATTTGGATTAGTTCTTGATGGCGTGTTTAATGTTTGGTGTGGCCTCAACTTTGTGGATATTCTTGTTGAAGCTGAGTTAATTTCTTGTCTGGAACTTTTTAAAGGTTCCCCTGTTTTGTTGCGAATTTTTTGCAACTCTTTTATAACAATGCAACCTCTGTAGTTGGCTGGATGTGCCTCACCACAGTTGACACATTTTGGTGGAGTGTCTTTTTGTTTCGTACATTCAGCCGTACAGTGTTTTCCAACACATTTCACGCATCTGTACTCCTTATTACAAAAGTTTTGCGTGTGTCCGTAGACTTGGCACCGTTTGCACTGGGGAATCAGTTTAGATTTTTTCACTGCTTCTATTTGCACTTTCATGTGTAGTATTTCACGGATTGCATAAATCTTTTTAATGTCTTCTGTTCTTTCGAAAGATAACATATATAATGGAAGTGGTGTTTTGTCACCTCTTTTTAGCAGTTGTGTAACTTCGTTTATTTTGTATCCTTTCTCCAAAAGACACTCTTTTATTTCATCTGGTTTGCATGATGTGTGTTGGTTGCGTGTAGTTTCTTCACAATGACTTTGTTTTGTCTTGTCTGCTTTTCTTCGTATGAATACCATGTTGAGTTTTCTTCATTAAGAGGTTTTGTTAACTTTCTATAGCTATCACTGTCTGGGACATTTAGTTTGATGTCACCACTATTTAACGCTACAGCTTGAAATTTTATCCGGTTGATCTCCAAAATGTTTCTAATGCTCTGATAATTATTGCAGTTTGTTATTATAACTGGAGGTGGCCGTGGTACTTTTATATTCTTACCTCCGGATGGGGGTTCTTTATTTGATCGTTCCTGATCTGATAAAACCTGAGATTTTTCTACTTTTTGTACATGATTACTTCCGGTTGGAAGCTGCTCAACTGATTGGTTCTGTTCGGGTGAAACCAGTGGTGATTTACTCATTTTTCGTTTCTTATTTTTTTTGCTACGGTTTAAAATCCATCCCGTTTCTTTGTTGAGTTCTTCCTCATCCGTTTCATATGTCACTTGAGCAGCCGGACTAGCTGTAGTTGGTTTTGACTGAGAGTTTTCTAGGACCTTTATTCTTGTTTGAAGGTCATTAATACTCTTCATTAATTCTATTTTTTCAAAACGTTCCTTACAAAGTAAGGTATATAGATTACGCTCCTTGTCAGTAGTTAGGTCGTATTGTTCTTGTTCGTTTTGATTCAGATTTTCTTGTATTTTTTGTTCAGTGCATCTAGTTGTTACGTTAGGAAAAACGTCAGCTTGGTCAGCTACCGAGTTGCCTTTATTTTCTTTTATCGGTGATCTTTGTAAATTGGATCTTATCTGGAACGGATTTGATGTTCCCTGGTAATGCAATAGCTGGCCCTCCCCAGAATCCATAGAGCCAGTCTCCATAGAGAGTGGATTTGTCAATGTTGACATTGGTGTACCACCTGGGGTATATTTTCCTTTAGGTTGTACCATTGCATAGTTGAGATTGACTTAATTAGCTATACTGTTTCACTACTACGAAGGGATTGGGTACCACAACCGTTCGATCTACAGTACATTGCCCAGAGTACGCCCGTATCCATTTATGAATACTTCGTGGAGGCTGTCAATCACGTACTCCGCATAATAAATGAACATCAACAACAAAAAAATACTTCCATTAGGCATAAAAACCTCAGATTTTTTCAAAAAACAAATCCACTCCATGCTAATACCCTCGATGTTGAGCTCAAGCTCATTTGTTACGGCAAGAATTGAATACTTACAAACTACGTACAAAAACAATATAAATAAATATACAGATATTATAATAAAAATTATAATACAGTAATTAAATAGTACTAAGCATGTATTGCCATTCAAGCGCGCCACGCTAAATAACACGTTTGAAAAGATCTAAGCGACGCCGATCTTAATATCTAATGGAATAGAATTCCAAAGAGAAATACCTCTAACAGAAAACGAAGTATTTAGAGATCTACACAAGTTTATAGGGGGAAGTAAACGTAAATTTGAAGAATAAGACCTACTGAACAATAACTTATTAAATAAATAGGGAGGTTGCTTAGTCCTGAGAAGCTTAAAAATAAAAAGCCAAACGCGAAGATCATAAAAATCAACTAGATTACAACCCAGAATCAAATTCAACAAGGGAGAAATGTGATCATATTTCCTAATACTAAAAACGAAACGAGTACAAGCATGGAAACATCTTTGGAGAACATTCATATTACCCTGAAGCATACCAAACAAAACAACATCCCCAAATAGAACGCTTTTTAAAATTACTATCAGAAAAACCCAACAACTTTATACAAACAACTAAGCGTTTCAAAAACCGTTTTGCTAACCTTAATCAAATGATCACCCCAAGCAAGAGTTTTATTGATAATTAACCCTAAATTTCTAACTGTCTTAGAGAATGGAATTAAAGAATCGCCGAGAAAAATTCCAGGAAAAGAGGAATTATAATAGACTGAGATTTATTAGCATTAAGAGCGCGCCGGTTAGATAGTGACCAATTATAAATTCTTACCAAATCTTCATTAATAAGAGAAATATTGGAGTTAATAGAATCATTCAGCCTTATTGTGGTTGTCGTGTCGACGTAAATTTCAAAACGACTGCGATAGTTTGCATTGTGAATGTCGTTTACGATACGACGTTTGTCGTAAATCCGCCATCTTTTAGTCGATGACATTTTAGGACGCGACTCTAGTGTATTCGTATACGACGTGCAATTTCAAAAATGTAAGTTAAAATAGAATAAAAACAAATTAAGAAAAAATAAAAAATAATTTTTTGTTAATTATTTAAGTTTTTAGATAAGATCGATTTCGTAAAATTACGTATTTAATTTTTAGGAAAATTACAAATAAAAATCAGTTTGAGAGACTAGTAGAGCTAATGCAAGAACATCCTGATATTGCGCGTGGGTATATAAAATCGGGAAAAGATTTTAAAACTGATTTGAAAACCAAGTGGGAAGAAATATCTACAAATCTTAATAGTTTAGGGCCTCCAACAAGAGATCCAGATGGGTGGAGTAAAGTAAGTTTTAATGAATTAGAGGTAAAATATTGAAAATTGTTTATTTTTAAATTTATTAAGGTTTGGGCAGACCTAAAATTTAAAGTTCGTAAAAAATTAATTAATAATAAGACTGAAATAAGCTGTACAGGTGGCGGTCCTAATCGCCAAATAGTGCTTACAAATTTAGAAGAGGCTGTAGCAGAGCTACTAAATATCAAAAAATCTGTAAATCCTCCAGGAAATGAATTTGGCGCAGAAGCGGAGCCCACTGGGGCCCTACAAGTTACTGAGGAACTTCAAAACGAGATATTTGAGTTGCCTTATTTCTCAGAAGAAGAACCGGAACGAGAAACTGTCGTAGAGCCGCTTCAAAATGTTTCAAATGATAAAATTAAAAGAAAAAAAATGCCAGTTGATTTAAATTCAAAACTTTTTAGAACGGATACTTAAAAGAGAATTTGGCCTACACAAAAAAATTATATTACGTGGAAAAGGATAGGTTAAAAAGTCAACAGAGGGCTACTGAAATTCAAGAAGAAACCCTGAGACTTTACAAAGAAGATCTCAAATCAAAACAAAAGTTTAGGATTGATAAATTAAAGATAAAGCAGCAATTACTGGAATTGAAAAGGCAGGAGTTGGAAATCCGGCAGGTAGAATAAGGGCCTTACTATTAAAGAATATATATATTTACACAAAATTACCAAGTGGCTAAAATGATTGAATTTGTGATATGCAATAATATGCAATAAATGAATTGAAATTGTGATGTTTATTTGAAAAAGAAAAGCTGTAATTAATTTTATGACCAATTTTTATTAAATATAATTATTTTGATTATTTTAAAAAGGATGATAAGATCAGAATTCCTATAATAAAGAGTTTACTATTTTATTCCGTATAATAGTTGCTTCGTTATACCCTATATCCTCGCCAGTGTCCTCGTCCAACTCAACTAGGTGTATGTCTGCTGCAGGTTCATTATATTTACTTGGCTCTTGCACTCTATAGTGGATGCAAATATTATGCAATGCAGCACAAACATTTATAATTTGAGTGACTTTTTCGGGCTTGTAATGCAGTTGACGCGCACCGAGAACACATCGGAATCTATTTTTCCACACGCCAAACGTCCTCTCCACGATATTTCTTCCTACTGAATGGTACTCGTTATACCGACTCTGAGGCGATCCCGATTCTGGAGCTCGGAATGGTGTCATCAGTACCGGCTGCAACTTATATCCAGCGTCTCATGTTAAAATAAATTTGAATGATTATAATAAGAAAAAGTAATTACCGATTGATCTTTAAATACTACAATACTAAATACAAGTTCTTCTCACCATTATAGTAGGCTAGCATCAGTTGATTTTTCAGTTTTGATAAATCCCAAACCATAGCGTCATGGGAAGAACCTGGATGTTTTCCATTTATATATCTAATTTTCATTTGATGATCACACACCTAAAAAATAAACTCATGTTAGTAATCACATGCATTTGAAGTTTTATTTTAACACTTACTATCAACACATTAATACTGAAAAATCCTTTTCTATTATAATACAAATGCTGTACTTCTTCTTTTGGCTTGATAATCTTTACGTGCGTGCCATCCACACACCCAATGACGCCTGGGATTTTGCATTTATTATAAAAAAATTTTTTGCAATTGCGTTTCTCATTCTCACTCATTTTAAAAATAATCCATTTACTACATAAAATGGTTTCTAATGCATTTAAGATCTCGGTGAGGACCAAAGAAAATGTTGGTTGTGCCATGCCGATAAGAAAATCGTTGCTTGTACCTCTCTGGTAACTACCCTCCGCGAAAAACCTTAGCACAGATGCCAATTTTAAAATATTGGGAATTGAGGATAATCGTATTTGATTTTTTAGATGTGGTTCCACATCTTCTAATACATACATAAATGCCACTTTTGATAGTCGAAAATATGTTATAAAACTTAAAATAAATTAAGAAAATGAAATGAAAAATACAGTAAATATTAGAAAACAAACATGTTTTAAACTTACGTAAAATCGTCCAACTCAAGAGAATTCGATGAATCTCTCAAAATTTTTCTTCTCCGTGCCAATTCTATAATTGCTTGTTTGTCGTCTTCGAAGAATAAATCAACTGAATTCATTTTCCTTTGCACAATTTATTTTATTATATTTATTACTAAATATTTAATTATAATATTTTATTTTTATTTGTTTTATTGATATTGATAGTTATTTTGACAGATTATAATTTATTACTGTTCACAATAGCTAATTTAAGCGAAAAAATTCACAAAAATACGAAATGTTCTCGGTTTTATGTGGTAATACTAATAAGTCGTTTCGTTTTTGTTACACAATACAAAATAAAAAACCTCGCGACACGACTTTGTCGTTTCGTTTATAAATCGACACGACAACCACAATAAGGCTGATTATCTAAGCGACTACTCCTATAAATTTGTACATCATCAGCAAAAATATGAAAAGAAGAATGGCGAATCGAACATGCAACGTCATTAATGTGCATTGAGAATAGTAAAGGACCAAGAACCGACCTCTGAGGAACGCCAGAAGAGACAGGTAAGAAGTCAGAAAACGAATTGTCAAAAAAGACTGCCTGTTTAGCCAATTTAGCAGCAGAGAGAGAAAAATAAAAGTTCGAAATAAGCTTATTAAACAAACTTTGGTGATTAATTGAATCGAACGCTTTAGAAAAATCCAACAAAGTAAGGCGAGTCATTTCTCTTTTACTCATACTACGACGAATATCATCACAAACATTCAGTAAAGCAGTGGTAGTACCGTGGAATCTTCTAAAACCCGATTGAAAAATACTAAGCAAAGTAAACCTATCGATATGAGGTTGAATTTGGTTTTTTACTACCAATTCAAACGCCTTGGACAGAGAACTTAAAATACTAATAGTTCGGAAATGAGAAAGCTCAGAAGGATTGCTAATTTTAGGAACAGGAATAATTTTACTCAACTTCCACTGAGCGGGATAAAATGAGGTCGTTAAAATAAAATTAAAAATATGTAACATGTCATTGATACATTAGGATACATTAGGAAAATGTATCCTAATTGATACATTAGGAAAAATACGCTTAACAAATTTTAAACTAACCATATCTAGACCAGTGGATTGCGATTTAACTTCCCAAATTGCAGAATGCAAATCGGCAATAGATATATTTGCAAACGAAAACGAATTTAGGGATTCTACGGATACTAAATCAATATTAGAAATATCATGGGTGGAACTAGAACTACTTAGGTAATGGTTAAAATCATTTTCTTCAATTTACCGAAGCACCCCCTTTGCAACCACCAAGGCCCAAATTGCGAACGTTACGCCAAAATATCTTAGAGGGAAGTGAGGGATCTAACTTATCCTTGGAAAAATTTTGCTTAGCGATACGAATTAAACTTACCACTCTATTTCGAGATTGCTCATTTTCCAAAGACGATATTTCGTCTGGAGGTCGTATTTAAGATATTTAAATAGCTACGAGAAAATAAAGTCCCTTGAGAAATATCAAAATTGAAATCGCCCGAAATGAAAACCTCATCATACCGACAGGAAAAATAACAAAAAGACACTCAAAGTCTAAAAGCGATTTTTTAAATTGACCATACGACCTCTTGTTCGTTTTAGGAGGATTATAAACCACACCAAAAAGGAATTTCCGCTTATTGACGAAGTCATTAAGAAAACGAAACTCAAAGTCAGAAACGAGCCTTTGAGGAATTGAGAGGGGCACCGATACAATATTACATTTAATATGCTCGTTAACATAGAGGCATACTCCACCATAATTAACCGGTGGATTAGCTCTATCACGTCTGAGCAAATTATAACCATTAATGGCCAACGCGAAATCGGGAATATCGGACGATAGAAACGTTTCCGATAAGCAAATGACATCAATTGGGACCCCATTAAAAGTATGACGAAGTTCGTCAATATTTAAAATAAGACTCTGGACGTTTAAACCAACCACATTAAGCAAATTGGACCTAGTCCTAAGCATGGATTGAAGTAAAATGGAGAACAAAGAAATACTCTCGGTGGACATCGCGAATCGTGACGCATTTGAACAACAATACTTACATGAATTTTTTTTAAATAAATAATTAGGTTATTCTTCAAAAACCAGGTAAACTTCAAATATCAAATCTGAAACAAAACAAATAAAGCCAAATAATACCAGCAATATAAACGGTAATAGAGGAACGATACTTATCTAATAATAAACTCTTCAAACTATACTCGAGCCCCAAAACCCCCAAAATATATATATATATATATATATATATATATATATATATATATATATATATATATAAAAAATTTAATGGAAAAAAATTTAATTTACTGGCAGTCGCAAAAAAACTAAATTTTAGCTTTGTAAATTGGAGCAGATAGATCGCTTTCCCATAAGTCGATCGCGTGAACGTTCGAATGTTTTTCGGATCCACTGTACAACAATAGGCCAATAAAGGCATAAATTACATATATTCGTTTGTATCTGTTCACACTCGTCGTCGTTTCGAGGAAGGTCTAGCTTGATGTGTAGCTGGGTCTCTATAAAATTCCTGAGCTTTTGAATTTGTGTACTCAACAATTGATTTGACCACTTCTTCACTGAAGAATAACTATAGAAGGTGTCAAACTTTTTACTCACCGCCTCTAGACAGACAGACACCATTTGATGCGATTCATTGATTTGCGTCCACCCTGCAAAGATTATTTTGAGTTTCTTCTGCATTGGACCACCATTCCACTTTCCACTTTTCGAGTCATCATCAGGTGTGATTTCAATTGAAATATTTCGTTGTTCTACGAGGTACAACTCATCATCGCCTTTTATTTCATCAATTATTTGTTGATCACGTAAATCCATTATCGCTGGTGCATCATCTTCTTCAGATTCGTTGTCGGAAGAAGTCTCATCTGCAGAAGGTACGTAGTCCATATCGTCTTCACTCACATCTGATTCAACATTAGAATCAACATCTTCTATCGGTCTCATTGTGCGAGTTGATGCGTCTACAACGTCAATATTACCTCCTTCCAGCGGATCTTCTTCTATATCGTTTCCCAAATAATCTTCAGTCAATTCTCTGGTTCCACACAGATTCAATAATATACTGAGTCCATCCATAGTTACCTCCTAGCAAAATTCTATTCAAAAAATTAAATTTACTTGAAACGGAAATCTTTTATAATTTTTCCTTCTGCTCTCTTCAAATGATTACTGTTGAATAAACAGCAACCACACTTATTTCGAACATTTTTTAGTAGCGTCATCAAATTTCACAGCCATGTGGCGACATGTTACAGTAGAAAACAGTATGGAGAACACGTTAAAATGTATTATCGTTTCTCCTCATAAAAATAAATGTGGGAAAAACCCGAAGACTGCCTACGGTAGGCACCTCCGACACGGTTTATGCTTTTTGTGTTTGGAGCGGGCACACTGCTGAATACACATCCCGAATTTCTATTTCTCCTTTGATTTATAATATTTGAAGTATACTCTATTGAATGAACTACGAGTATTGAACAACATACACTTCGGTTCACCGAAGGTACGAAAATTGCAGTCTAGAATGGAAGAGGTGATTACAGCAGCTCAACAGGGACTGAAAGTTAATTGTGTTGCATGTTGTCCGTTGTTATCGTGTTACAGGTTTCTGAACTAAGTATGGATTAGAAAATAGGGATCCTGAGGGAGTTTGCAAAGCTTTTAACTCGTACTACAAATATTTACTATGAATCTATTGTAAGGTAAGCGCATGCACGGTAAAATGAAATATAATTAACAAACAGCGATAACAAAATTTATCTATATTCATAGCCAAGATATTCTCGGTTATGAAAGTTAGAAGTGTTTTTCGGCTAAATATTTATACAGCAGTTCTCGACGTGGTTATGGTTCAGCTAAAATTTTGAATTTTGTATTGTAAAGACGAGCACGTTTAATAGAACAATTTAACACAAAACGAGCAATTTAATACAAAATAATAATTTAGACGGGCTAGAAAACTGCATTTACAAAATGCAAATAATCTGTTTTATTTTGATAATTTTATGAATTTATGAGATATCCACGATGAGTTTTGTTGTTCATATTTAAATTTTGGTAGTTTGAATAGCGAGCGAATAAAGCAAAGTACTTAAAACAACAACGGGAAAAATTATTTCCCTTATAGTTTTTAGCAAAGAGTGGGTGGGTAAATATTATTATTTTCTATTTGGTCAATTTAATTTAGCTAACCTTTCTGTATTTTAGTGTGTATGATTTGCGTATCCGGAACTTGTATTTTATAAATAAAAAGTTTTCATTAGTAAATATGAGTATTTATATTGGAGGAACTACAGAGAAAAGTTTTAATCGGATTATATTGTTTTGTAAGTCTAGGGACCAATTAATTATAAAAAATAATATGCTTGGTTTTGGCTGGTCCATGTTAACCGAGATAATGCTAAAATTATTTTATTCTAAGGACTACACAACAGTATTCTTAAGAGGCTATGGGTATATCACGGTACTGGTATTTTTGATCAGTTTGTCGTACAGTTTTTTGCTTCTTCGTTGGCGCGGGATTTGGTCCCCCAACAATGTTCTTCCAGATAGCTCGATCGACAACAGGAGGACACCAGACATGATAACCAAGAATTTTAAGGTTCTCCTTCGTCCATCAACTTAATAGAAAACTTCTCGCGAGGTCCTGCCTCTTCATTGATGCCGACTCCGAAACCTGTTTTATGGCTCGATTTTGGTAACGTAACGTATCCGAGCCATGATGATGGATGATTTAATTGTTCCAATTATATCAAAGTTGATCAGATCATTTCTGATCTCGATATTCAGACGCATCCCGGACATTTCTCCATCTTTATTAGAGCTTAGCATCATACGTACTAATTAATACGTCCCGTGTTGCTAGCGTTCAAGACACGCTACCAAAAGTAACTACATTTCTTGTTAGCCTTTTGTAGGTGTTCAATTTTGTGTTGCGCGATCTATTGCGCGACTTGAAAATTTTAATGTTAGTGTAGAATGCTCGGTAACCTGCTGCGAGCCGAGATTTTATATCTGCTGAGACTGAGTTTTGCACAATTACCATCGATTGTGTGTCACCTATTAAAAATTGTCCACGTGTTGGTATTCTCGCGATAGCCATGTATTCGGTTTTCGCCTCGTTGATATGGATTTGTTGGGTTGTTTTTCCAACGAGAGCAAAATTCTTCGCGCGGCTAAAATGTACCCATATGAATTTGCTTAAAAAGAATAAGAAAAATTAAAATTTAATTTTTTTAATCTTTTAAAATTTATTTCAGGTTTCATTAACCAAAAGAAAAGAAACCAAAATTATAAAGATTAATTCAATTTTATAAATTATTATAGTTAATTTTAATTTTTAGTTCTTCGTACACTGTTTGACATATGAGTCGCATAAATGCAAAACTCGATGTGTGCGTTATAAACGATATCTTGTAAAATGCGGAAAACCTTCTACGGGAAATATAAATGTCGTCGATAATATTTTTTTACTGTGGCTGTTTTAGCTAAGCTGAAGTGGCCGTTTAGTAAGAAAACAATAATTGTACCCTCTAGTTGGGTGTTACAGCCCCACTAAAATTGTAAATAGCAAGTTTTGTAGTTTTGTAACTGATGTTATTTTTTAGCGAGGTTTGCACTTAAAATTCCGGTCCAATACCAAAGAAAAACAATTCATAAAACTCTCTAAACTTTAGGTACAGCAAATCACAGAGTTAAAGATACCTATAAAAAATAATACAAAATAATCACATAAAAACCCCTTCTTGGGTAAATCACGCTTCGTTAATAAAACTAGGAACTATTTAATTTCTGCCTTCTTAAGATATTATTTAAATTCGGAGGCCTTCGTGCTGAACTTGAGTCTCACATATTTCGTCTTGGGATATATTCACAGAATTGTAAGAATTATTCGAATTATCACTGATAAGATTTTTATAAAATTTTCTCCATAATGCTTGAATAACCAATGCTTAACATCAGCCAGTTTTGCTTCGGGTAACTGTACACCGGGTTGTACAGGAGCTGGATTCATCTGAGCTAAATACTTCCCCCGTTTTTTGATCGGTTTAGCCGCTTCAAGATCGGATTTGTAAGCTACTTCTCCGCGAACCAATATATTTCTACTTCCTTTGGTAAGAATGAATCGCTTAGCTTCACTAAACTTGAAGTACCAGCTTGCGGTTGGCCTTATCGTTGACTGGACAATCTACATTCTCGAGATTTACAACAGTAGCATGATCTTTATCAATTTGAATGTACTCTTCGGGTTGTACCATTGTTTGTTTATTACGAATCTATACGGGAAATGCTGAATTTAAAACCCCTTAAAATTATAATTCCGATAAATGGTTGATGAGTTATAGATTATTTTTACCTCTTTCTCCAATTTTGCAAATACTCGATCTGGTGATAAAAACGAGTATTCCGGAATAGGGAAAATTAATTCCAAACTAGGAATATTAGTCGGTGCTTCCTTTAGTAACCAATAACAATAGGTACTAATCATGATCGAGTTCTTGTTCTGGCCACCGCATCCATCCGCCATTAACCGTACTATCTTCTCATTGGCCAGATCGAGATTGTTAAGTCGGTGATGCACCGCAGATGCTATTTGTATCGACCCATTTTGAAACATGTCCTCGACCCAAGTGTACAAGTAGACATTTTCCTTAGACAATGCTGCTTTGACGATCCAACGACTATACCAAGACTATATATATAAATTTGAAGACTATAATAAGCAGCCTGGTCAGCTACTTTTGGTAGCATTATATTTTTTTGACAATCAAATGATATTGTATCCAAATCATCGGCTTCATGCAGCAATAGGTTGAAGAACGCTTTTGCGCGTCTTTTGTGAACTAATCTTTTAACCATTAAACTCTGCTCTATCGGTGGCTGGTGTTTTGAAACCAATATTAAAGCAACTGTTAAATATGTTCCGGAAGTAAGACATTTTAATGCCTAAATCAGGTATTTCAGCTTTAAACATTCTAAACATTTTATTAATGTTTAATTCACTCGGGAGATATTGCTTTCTGATATTTTTATTTCGGCAATAATGCAATTCGACCGTTTTAAATCTTTTGACAAAATTGATTACACAATCGTTTTTGTGCTGTTTTTTTTACCAATCGCATCACTTCCTCGCAGTTCAACAGGTCCTAACCCGGTCTCATAATGTACTTTCGCAAGCCTCACAACTCGGTCTTTTTTGAGACGTAGTATGCCACAAAATGCTTCCTGGCAAACCCGTACGATATTTTTATTTTGTTTCCTTACGTAGTAAACTACCGAAACAGTTCTTTTAAGGAAACTATGTTTACCTCTTCTCGCAGAATTTATTGCGCTCACGAACTTTAGTAGGAATGCATCTTGAGCCAATTTATCCGAGGTTAAGTAAAACGAATTAGCGAAACTCGTCGTGTGCACTTTGGCACAATCGGCTCACTCTTTTGTTTGTGTCTATTGTATATACCTGTTTTCTTTTTGTTGAGTCCGCTTGTCTTTCTTAATACCGTTTTCTGGCCTTCTCCCCGTTTAATATAACTATGGGGTGTTCCACACTTTCCATATTGTTTTTTACCTTTGTAAATTTAGTTAAACCGTTATTGTAGTTGTATGTATACACCAGCATGGACGTCCACTCACCATGAATGATGATTTTACCGCTAATTTATCTAAAATTATTATTTTTTTGTTTTGTAGATAGCGAGTTTTGTATTTTTCGGTACCGAGGAATATTGTAAATAGCGAGTTCTGAATGAAATTTTTTATAAGTAGATAAAGCATTTTGAACTTGATTTACTTTGTAAATAGCGGATTTTGCATTAAACTGTAATTTTTTTTACTGAAAATTGTAGGTAAATCGTCAGTTTTGCTAAACAATTTTTAGATAGTACGGTTGCCCTTGAAAATCGAATCAAGCGACATACGTAGCACAAAAATTTGAAAAATGCATATAGCGAGCTTTACATTTATACGACTCATATATTGTTGGTAAGAAGCCTTACATATAAATTTACTGCAAATACCGCATTTAGATGTATGTTTGTTGCTCGATTTTAAGTCAGGACAAACGCTGGTGAACAACACGAATGCATTAATAACTGGCCATCTATTCGTTTTCCTTTGTAGTCCAAAATTATAACTGGGTTTTTCTCGAGGTCATTTAGTTGTCTTTGGTAAAAGCAAACATTGTGGAAAATACAGGTTTGCCCTTCACATCGAGAAATACTGGCGGAATTGATGTTTTATTTTTTCTTATGGTTCCAATAAGAATTCCAATTTCGAAAATCGAATTATCGATCGTTACATTTCTGCTCTTTAGTTGAGTTGTACACAAATCAAGTACCCCGCGTAACCCTTGGTTTCTCTCAGAAGCTGCACCAGTTTAAACTTTCCTATTCCAAAATTGTATACCCTATTTTGCCCGACTAATTATTCATAGATGATTACGTTTTCGCCTGGGTTGAAATATTATCCTTTAAATGGATTTAAATCGTTTCAACGACAAAGTGGCACAAAAATATGTGTCTTTCTGCTCAGCCACAAATTTTCTAGCGCTTCATTATTTGATTTATAAACGCACCAGCTAATAACAGTGGACCATTATACGCTTACAGTTCTATGTAATCAAAATGCTTTCCAATCGTATCCACATGTACCCACCCGTATTCCTTCCAAGTTCGGATTATCAATAACAATTTTTCCAAAGCCTTTTATGATGAGTAACTGAAAAGCTGACAATTCATCCGAAACAAGTGGTTTTATACCTCGTAATCCCCGAAATAAGAGGTATTATATTCGATGATGAAGCTCGACCACTCTGTGCAACCGGATTAGATTTCCATTCAATATGCGTATCTTTCGATAAGTATAACGACATTGGCTTTTCTAAACAAATGTCATCCTTACTGTCGTCTGAATCTAGATCAAATTGCTCATCAACGGAAAGTTCAGACCACTTATCGTCTTCAGATGATGCGTTACTGGAAGCAATTTTGCACTCGTTTATTCGTATCACCTTACAATCGTGAGTTATTCAAATTTATATTACAATAAATAGCACTTACCTTTCTCTATATAAAATATGTACAGTAATACCTCATACAACGCAACCTCTCACAACGCTGTTTCGTTATAACTCTTTTTTAAAACCAAAAAAAATGAAAAAATTTGGGTTTTTGTGTTTCTCTTTTAATTTCGTTCTTTCTTGTTAATATTTTGGGGATTCACATAAATTTATTTTAGGTATTGTGCATAAGCAGAGCCAGTATATGAATGGCCATAACAACATAAAACAATATCGTTGAGTTGGTGTTAGTGCAGGCAAGCGCGCTTATCCTTCGCCATAGTAAAAAACATCGATTACATGGGATTTTTTGACAGGCAGCTTCTATTTCAAAATTTCATTATTTTCTAAAATTTTACCCTATTTATCTGACATTTTTATTATTTTTTCATTTCTTTTGTTTCGATTTTTTGCTGCGTTTTGATTTGTGCAGCGCTAGTCACTTGAACTAGTTAAATCTTTGTTTACGTTTTTTTGTATATGCATAGGGTGGTTAAATGATAATTTTTATCTTTTTGCGACGAATGTTTTAGCGACGTCCATATTTAATATGGAAACTAAAAACTTAATAGTCATGTAATAAAAATAGTCATGTAATTAGTGAAATAATTAGTAATTAGTATGTGTAGATGTAATTAATGGAATAATTAACCAGTGAAATAATTGTATCTTCTATGGGAATGATACAATGTTTTCGGTATGTCAGAAACAATACGAGCAATCATGATTGTATTGAAACAGTTGTTGAAGATCACGTGAAATTCTTAAACAAGCTAACTATAAAATTAAGACTGGATGCCGGTAATTATAAATGATTTGAGCCATATAACGAATAAAGAATTCTATGTGGAATTGAATGGTGGAGAATATTATTAAATAAATTAAATCAATTAAATCAATCCGTATTAAATCAATTTGTGTACAAATTTGTATCTTTGTATAATGTCGCTTCAAAATGAGATTTTGGTTGATCGAATATTTAATGTGATGAACTATTTGCAGAGTGATAATGATAAGATTGCGGTTATTAACAAGTTGCTAATATACAATGATGATATTATTACATATTGGACCTTATCCCTTATATATACTAAGCCATCCGATTCCGACTCAGGATGTTGTTACGAGTAAACAATATAATGCGATGAACATATACGACGCATTAATACGACAGAGCATACGACTGGCATATAATGTGTAAGCGTTTCGTGTAAAACACTTGTGTAAATTTAGGTTATATATGATTTAACATTTGCCTTGTTTCATAACATCCATTGATCCGGATCAGTTCAAATTTTAGTCGCGTTTTTTCTTCGGACAACTGTCCAGGACAGCGATTTTTTTATTATTATTATTTATATTTTTTCGTTCAAATTAAAATTATTTCAATTTGACACGTGAAGTATTTACCGTTTACCCACACATTTTAATTAATCTATTTAAAATAAATTGTCAAATTAAATTTATTTTTACCAGTTCGCAACAAATCCTTGGTTTTATCGAGAGCAGTTCAGAATTGTAGCGAGTAGGTGAGGGAAATAAACAATGGGACATTTTTAGTACTATTTTTGAATTAACACTATCTTCATGTATGTTTGTTCTTAGATGTCAAATAATCACAAAACAAAAATTCAAATTCAAAATCTAATTTAATCAGTTTTTAAAACCAATAAAAATATATATATAATACAGTTGATCTGTTTAATCTAAAATGCGATTTAAAGTCCATTTCACTGTAGGTTTCTATAGTATTAATAAAGTTTGAAACTTTATAATGCGATTCATGCTCCCCATCGTTTGAAGAATCTGTATCTGATTCTGATGTGAACAGCATATATACATCTTCCGTGTCCTCATTATCGCTCGTAAAGTGATCTATAAAATACTACAAACATTTTATTTATTAATTGTATTATACAGATTGTGTACTACAGATATACAAAATTACCTCTACGTTCATTTTTATTATAAAAAAATAAATAATAATATTGCTCTTCATGAAATAAACAAATATGACACAAGCGTAAACAAACAATAATGGCATTTGTCAAAACATTGACTTGAAGTTATTTACAATTTAGTTCTAAAAAATTTCCCTGTACTTTACCAATGTTTTTCTTTGTTCCGGACAGCTAGTTCGAAGAAAAAACGCGACATTTATATGGAAAACCTGATCCAAATCTTGATTATTAGATCACAAATTTTGATGTTAAATATAAGCTGCGTTTTTTGGAATATGCTGTGGCTTTTTTGAATATGCTAACAAACCAAAAATTAAATGTCAAAATGATTGACTTGAAGTTAGTTAAAATTGTTGTTTTAAATTTTTTTTTCTAAATTTCCCTGTATTTTCCCTATTTTTGATCGCGGTGACGAATACCATAGCTGCGTTTTTTTGAAATATGGTGTTCGAGACCGCGATAAAATATAGGGAAATTACAGGGAAATTTAGGACAAAAAAATTTAGAACAACAACTTTAACTAACTTCAAGTCAATCATTTTGACATTTAATTTTTGGTTTATAATTGAACACAATACTATCCAATATTAAAATAAATTAATTAGTTTCACCAGCAAACATTAAGATATCCATTTTTTTCTTATTACAAATACAATTCAGTCATTTCATTTTCATTCTTTCAAACTTCCAGTTGTAAATGAAGTAAGGAACAATCAAAAAATTGTGTACTAAAAAAATTTCCCTGTTTCGTCAGTTCAGCAATTATTAAGTTTTTTGATGAACTCGGTTGTACTCTACATAATATCCAGAGTTGTTCAGAGTTGTTGAGAACAAGCATAAATAAACTTTATTCGATAATATAATGCAAGATATTGATTTAGTATAAGCTCTTTAGGATTCGATTGAGTAAATCCGAAGCACAAATATTTTAATAATATGTGAATTGTTTAAAAAATCAAAATATAATTTATCGCGGTCTAGAGCAGCTGTTTCATAAAAACGCAGCAATAAGTTAATGGACAATAATACGTAAGTATAAGTATTTTACTTTGTCCGTATTCAAAAACAGGTTAATGTATAAATTAATTAGAAGGATAAATTATTCCATTTACATTATAGCTAGAACAACTCTGACTAATCCAATATGAGTGGTAAAAATAAGGCTATGTTTATAATACGAGTATTCAGGTGGGGCGGTTAAAAATTTACCCGATTCAAAAAATTAACACGCCATGTCTGATGCTTTCGTGAAAATTTATCGAACTGAAGCTATGTCTAGTATATATCGTGGTTTCATTCCTGGAAAGTTTGCCGTTTATAACCGGTATAACTAATAACGCAAGCTTGGCACACAACTGGCAAGTGAATCTAAATTTAATTCACACATTACAATAAATTTAATGTATCTAATATTTCAGAGCACACCTGTTTATTTAACTTTTGCGGCAATCTCAAAATTAATAGCAGCGGTATGTATATATCCATACCAAGTGATAAGGGCCTGTCTGCAGGATCAGCATGATTCCTACAAAGGAACTTGGGATTGTATAAAACAAACTTGTAGACATGAAAGACTGCCTGGTTTTTATAAAGATCTGGTAACATATTTGGCTCATGTAATACCAAACATTATGTTAGTTATGTTAATTTATGAAACATTTACTGTACGATAGAGAGAACGCGTAAGTCAAAATCAAATCACCATAACAAAAAAAAACGTCATTCAGACTCATTTGCAAGGTAAGTCAAACAATGAAAATGAAATGTCTGAATTGTATTTTTAATAAAAAAAAGCGGAGTTCTTAATATTTGCTGGTCAAGTATATTAATTTATTTTAATATTAAATAGATTATGGTGTTTAATAATAAACCAAAAATTAAATGTCAAAATGATTGACTTGAAGTTAGTTAAAGTTGTTGTTCTAAATTTTTTTTTCTAATTTTCCCTGTATTTTCCCTATATTTTATCGCGATCTCGAACACCATATTTCAAAAAAAGCAGCATAGCGTCTTTGTGTTGTTTCATGAAACATGAACTGAACCGGATCAGTTAAAGCATCAAGAAAGAAGAAACGCGGCTATTATTATTTTGATTTCAGAAATGTAGCCACAGAGTCCCTTGCCGGCCTGTTATTTCTTAGTGGAATTATAAATTTTGTGATTAATTCGCTTACATTGTACCCGTGTATATTGGTGCTAAAACATTTTGATTTTATACGAATATTGCTTAGCTCATGGGTGTTATCGGCGTCGCAGTCAGTTGGCCATTTCAACGATGTGAAAGTTCATATACTTTTGGCAAGCATTTTCAAGCTGTCAAAGCTTTTATGAGATTATCCTCTCGGTCAAGTGACAATTGAGTGCAATCGACTGGTGGGGGGGGGGATGTTACAAAGTCGCGATGTGGTTAAACAACACAATATATGGTTCGATATGAGACGTACTCTCCATATTATGGAAACATAATTTAGATCGAAAATTTGAAGGTTTTGAAGAATATTATGTTTGCTACAGTGTTATCCATCAGGATACGTGCCAATTACAAAAATTATCGTGTAAAACGTGCAAAAAGAAATATCATGGGCCCCTCTGTTTAGCAAGTATCTCTTGCAAACTATTTTACGTGTACAAGATCCTAATTGTTGTTTGTATTTTCAGTACAAATGGTTTAGTACCAGCAATAAAATCTGTCGGAATATATTTTAACTAAGAATATCTGATCTTTATTTTGATTAAACTGTAATTCTATCATTTCATCAAACTTATCTACTATTTTTGGAAATAAATTAAGCAAATTATAAAAAATTAAAAACCAACTGTTTAAATTTAATAGCTATTTGGCTATATTATTATTTACTTGTACTGCACAATACAAATAATGAGAGAAAAATGGTAAGAGAGAACGAAACGTCATCGACTAAACAAAACAAAGAAAATCAAGCAATTTAATTGGTTCGTTTCATTTCGGAAAACGAATTTATAAAAGCAAAAAAAAAGAAACACAAGTAAAATTTTAAAGTAGTATGCGAACAGGCACAACTAATACTGTGTTAAAATAACCTGTCATGAGAGTATATATAGGCTCTTTTATATGTACAAACAAAGAATCAAACAGTTGATGATTGGCCTTGTTGAAATAGTTTTTGCATATTGTTGTAATAATTCCTAAATTCGTAATAAAAAATGTCGGAACGAAAAGAAAGTGTAACAGATTTGACATAAAATTCAAGAAGGAATTTAACTATGGATAAAAAATTGAAAGTATATCGAAAAATTAAAAATGGGGAACGTCAAGTAGATGATTGCCGAGAATTGAATTTATCCGGATTAACTGTTAAAAAGATAATGTAAACTGCTGAAAAAATTAAAAAAACTGTGCAATCAACAACAACACTTTCAGCTACGAAAAACTCTCGAACGCGGAACACAATTGTTGAAAAAAATTTAAAAAAATGTATCTTTCTGAATAGAAGCCCAAAATAATAGAGATATGTCATTGAGTCAAGCAGTCACAATAGAGAACAACCTTGTACTAGCTCATCACTGGAAATGGATGGTTCAAAAATTTTAAGAATCGTGCTAATATTTACAACATAAAAACAGTGCCGATGTAAGTGCTGCGAAAAATTTACTAAAATTTTAAACTCGTTAATAGTTGAGAAAAATTATCCTCCCGAATTAATATTCAACGTAGATGAGACAGGGTTATTTTGGAAGGGAACGCCTCAAAGACGTTTATTTCTAAAGAAGAGAAACGATCTCTTGGATTTAATTATTTTATTTACGTAGTTGCTGATCACTCGAAAAACCTTCGGGCAATGAAGGAATACTCCAAGCATAATTTACCCGTGATTTGGATGCCTAATCGTACATCTCCGGTTATGAATACTGTTTTTGAGCATTGGTTTGTGAATTGTTTCTGCCCTTGAGAGTAAGAGGCTAGAACCCAGATTTCTTCTAATAATTGACATTGCACCAGGATATTCAAAAAATGTATTTACGCTTTCAAAAAGCAAAGACGGCTCCGAAGCGTATTATCTTCGGTGTACATTCATACAACTTTTACAAGCAGTTGCTGTACAACATAAAACAATTTTAAAATTGTACGCGAAATCGGGAAATAATCTTTCGAAAACTGCGAAAGTTAAGATAAAGAAAATGTAGAGCAGCCAAAAATTTAACTATAAAAGGATTTTAGAAGAAAATTTAGAAATACAGTAGGTGCAACAAGAGCTATAGTGTATGGCTTAAATGAACTTAAAACTATAGGAACAAACATGGGCAAGGCTTCAACTGATTTTCTTTTGATTCCTCTTTGAAGCTGTAAAATAAAAATTACTTTAACTGCAACTGTTTAGCGGATAACATATATGAAAGAAATGAGTGCGATTATTAAAAAACGATTTGAAGCGGAGTTTTAAGTGTACATCCGAAAAGGCCAAAAATGTCGATTGCAAGTGTACCAAAATATATAATAAAATCGAAAACATTTGTGCAAAAGTGGATTACACATTGTTCTATGTATAAAAACGTTGACGATTTACCAGATAGGGGCAAAATCCGGACCACGACAAAAACGGAGAATGACGCCATCATACATTTATTTGATGAAAATTCTTCGCTTACGCTGGATGCAGCTGTGAAAAAATTGGCGATAAAGAATATTATTATATCAAAAACAACCGTACGAAACAGAATTATGAACCATAATCAGTCAAACCAGAGCTAACACAAAAACACATTGAAAAGCGACTACAGTTGGCGAATGAACATATAACTAAAGATTGAACGAATGTTGTGTTTACCGATGAGTCATCTTTTTGGAATTTTAATGTTAAAAAGCGTAATTGGTCAACTAAGACAAAAAAAGGATTGTCCGAACTGTTAAACACCCGCCCAAGCTCCATGTATGGGGATGCTTCACCAAGCAAGGTTTTGGTAATCTAATCGTTTCACAATGGCAACTAAACGTACCTTTCATCATGTGAAATGTATACACGAGGTTTGTTTCCATCTGTCCAGAAGGAAATGGTTTTGAGCGGGGAACTCTAACTGGATCTTACAAGAAGACAACGATCCGAAACACCGTATAGTATACTCTTTTCGGAATTTAAACTCAAAAAGAGCATCACTTGAGTCACCTGATGCGAATCCGATCAAAAATGTATGGGAACTCATGAAGATTAAGTTGAAAATGCGCACCACATAAAAAATTTGAGCCATCTAGCGCGAGTCGTCCGAACGATATGGAAAAATTTATCACCACAGTATGCAGAAAATTTTGTTGATAGTTGAACGAAAGACCATTAACAGTAATGGTGACTTTACTATGTATTAGTTGATAGCGTCAAATAAAATACAACAAACTGTCATAATAACAACAAAAAAATCGTAGTTTTATTTTTATATAGTTTTAATGGTAATAATGTAGTTTTAATGTAATAATGTAATATACAGTCGTGGTCAGAAAATTAGAAACAGCGAAAAAAAGGAAAAAAGTATTTTAACGGTATATCTAATATTTATATTTAATTTCGCATACTACTTTAGCATTTTGTTACAAACAATAAGTAATGTTGTTTTTATAGCCCATTAGTTTTTATTTTAAAATTCTTAAATGTTGAAAGGGCGCGGCACAAAATTAGGGACAATTCAATAATGTTTAAAAATAGGAAATCTACAGCTTATTTAGAGCAAAATTCATTATGAAATCTTTAATTCTTGTGGCCTGGCATCTACGTGGCATAGAGTCGATTAAGGCTCGACATTGTTGAAGTGGTATCATCTTCGCTCGCTTCCTTAAATGCCAACCATAATTCGCGCTGATTCGTGGTTCGTTGGAGGCTACAGCAACTTTGAGATCTTTCCATAGATGCTCAATTCGATTGAGATCAGTCAATCATTCAATTGTGCGGGCCAAGTCAAAACATTGATTTTTTTATCCACCTAAAATTGTTTCGCCTTTCTTGAGGTGTGTTCCGGGTCGTTATCCTATATGCAGGATGAACCTGGATACCTGTTAATACATGTGACCCTTAATCCAATAAATAGCTCTAACAGCATAATATGAAAAGCAACCCTATAATTTAACGTTGCCTCAACCATGATTCACCGTTTTAATTGCATATTTTGAGCAAAATTCTTTATTGTTTGGTCTTCGGACATATTGTTTGCTATCAGAACCAAAAAGTTTTACTTTTGTTTCGTTGACCCACAATATGTTTTTCCATTTTTCTATGCCATTGGGATCGTGTGACATTGGGGTCTATAAAACTTGGCTCTGCGAATAAAGATCCTACTGGTTTTAAGAAATTATTAAGTAGTAGAGAGTAGTGGATTTAACTAACAGAACATAGATGGTGTTGATGTGTAATTAGAAATTATTCAGCAAAATTGCAAGCCACTATAATATTTATCAGAAAAGTCAACTTTAATATTAATTATTAATATTAAATATTAGAGTGCCCTCTAAAATTTTTTTAAGTGCCTCACATTCTTCATAAATGCCCGAAAGGCACTAAAGTGCCTCTTTTGACAGCGCTGATCACAATACCTTAGCGAATTATTATGTTTCGCTACGCAATTGTCAACCCGATACATACATCCGATTTCTATATCAAATTTGGGTTATTCCGGGTGATAGCCAGATATTGTTTTTACATCTAGGTGAGGTTACCAAGACATTGGAAGTTTGGTTTCGAACTAATGAAACTTGAATTCTTTAATTTAAAAAAATCGGTCGCCTCATCAGACTGCAATGACCAAACTACAAAAATATTCAAAATACTTTGCACTTACATATATACAATGCACTTACATTTATAACAAAATCGACAGTCACTTTAGTCATAAATGAGAGGTTGTTATGTTTGTCAGAATACTATTTAAAAATAAAAGTGCATGTGGGTCAAACTGGACCCGAGGGACGGTAAATGGTTAATAAAAGATTTAATAAAATTAAGAAAATTGTTGCTATTCAAACATAAATTTGTCATTAAACTTTACATTACAGTATGTTGCACAAAACCGGTGTAAAAATCATATCAACCTGATAACGCTTTAATCGGAAATAATGAGTCGGTTTAATGTACAGTCATAAATGGCTTCACCCGAATTTAGTTTACAAATCAGTACATATTATGTTTTGCATAAAGGTGCGATAAATTTAAAACCACTCACGCAAATGTTACTTAGCTAATCTCTATGTAATTCTTATATTAACATTATGAATATTAACAGTTTGAGAAAATACCTAATTCAAGTCAGATATCACACAATCGATTTATATTTACAACAAGAATTTGACTACAGTTCAATAGTATATAACTCTATATTAAACTGTCGTAATGCATAATGAATTGATTTCTTATCTTTATCGTGATATAATTTAGGGCTGATAATTATATTAAGTAAGCCACTGTTTCAAATGACCCCCAAAGCCATTGCTTCAATAAAAAAATAAAAATGCCATTTTGTATTTAATTATTAATAAAGCAATTTATATTTCGTTAAATTCGTCCAAAAATATTTATTTTAAAACTAAAACTTCGTATTCGGTTACTGCTACTTCTTGTCCATTATATGGAATATACAGACACCCATGAGATACTTGAATCTGGTTAGGGATATAAATTCATTATTAAATATATTTCTAAAATCACCAGATTATATGTTCTACTATACCTTTCCAGGTGTTTGGGAACCTTCATATAAACAACGTCCATAGTACAATTTTTCACCGTCAGCGGTATTGCCTACACAGACCGCACCGAATGGCACAGCGCCATTGGAGGCGAATTCCCACAATAATGTTCCGGTTCGTAAAATTTCAAATTCATATTTTGCAACTTCTTCACCATTAAAAGGTACATAGGCCACTTGTTTATCGGGCATCACCTTAGCCGGGATCATATCACCCTCGTGGAAAGCACGACCAACAAAAATTGGAGTACCATCACTATCGGTTCCAGCGCGGACGACACCTTCCGGTAGGGGATTTCCGACCGAATATGATTGCCAACTGTATCCTAAACATGCAAATAAGGAAACAACAAATTAATTACATCACAGTGTTAAATCGTATCAATAATATTACGCGGCCATTACTATGCAACTTTGTATATATATAAATTTCACTCCAACTAATCCAAGAATTTGGCACAGTTACATACCTGACATATTTAAGGTTTTAGTCTGTTGTTTAACGAAATATTAAATAATAACTAATTGGAAATCTAGAAAATTTCAATTTAATAGCTTTTTAGTCAACCTGTTATCAATTCGTTTCTATATTACAACAAAATAATAAAATTTGTATGATGATATCTAAGCGTTAACAAAAATACGAAAAGCTGATTTATAAGATAACAATATTTTGCTGTACATTATATACTTGAAAAACATATATGAGCTAGATATAAAGATGATATGAGCTAGATATAAAGTGCGAGAACCGAGAAACCGCGAACTAGGTGTGTTATCTGTGATTTGATGATAAATACAAAAGTATTGGTTTCACTCACATATATCACCTCCAGAATTTATCTACGATAAAAATTATTATGAAACATGATGTTTTGATTAAAATAAACAAAAAAATATGTGGGGCCGCGAATGGGGATTTTTTTTTAATTACCTCATGCTCTTTGCATAATATCATCTGACATTAATCGTAACGTGTTTCTTGGAATGATTTGTTCACGAATAGCTGGGTCACCAAATTTATATTTTATTAGATGTTCATAAGATCACTAAAGTGAGTAATGTGCATCGCGATAACAACAGTTTCATACAAATTAGACAGAGGCAAATAAATAACAGAAAATATAGTTACGGCTAACAATTATTCTTAAAATTCTGCTTACGGAATATTCGCAAAACTACCGCTTTTAATCAATCTCTGAACAATTTTCATAATATACACGGAACACCCGCGCCACTAATGGAATACTCGAGAAATGGTCCTACTACAATCCCCATCTTTATTTCAACAATACTAAATCACAACAACAAATAATTTAGGCAATTATTTATTAAATCACTTATTACCCCATTTACAATTTTTTATTACACCACTATTTTCACTCAACACCACCTACTATTTTCAAGTACCCTAGCCTTTAATCTCTCGCGTACTGAATCTCCAAAATAACTCTCCCAATTTGTTCGTCGCACTCCTATTTAGATCCGATCGAACATTGTAGACCCACCTGGATACAGAAGTAATGTTCTCGGTTCTGAACTTCTAAACTTCTATAATCTGCTAAACAACAAAACTATTATACAACTATATCTAACCCTACTACTTTAACCTAGATGTCACTAAACTCACAAAAATGTCAATTATTTTTTAAACTTTAAATGAGCATTTTTCGTTGTATAAATGTTTCGCCCAAACCAATAGACAACATCCTAACATAACCCCTGCCCCCCCCCCCTCACACAAACACACCTATGCCTGGGCGTCCCGGACAGTGTGAGTTAGATCGTGTAACGCAAACTTATTCAACTTTAGCTTCATCCTTGCCTCCCGGTGCTATCCAACCTTGTTGCTACTCTCCATGGTCCATTCTATCTCAACCCACTCCTTGACGACGATCCACCCCATTACTGCTGCTTACTCGGCACCACCTGTTCACACATCTCTTCATCCATACTGTTATCCATGCAAACAGTCAACGCCCCAATGCCAACGCCCTCGTTGCCCGGTAAACACAAAGTACATTTTCGGGCAGGCTTTTGGCAATTCACGGCTGCCGTAGGCAGATAAAAACGGCTGCCTTTGGCATGCCGAGTGTATGCCGTTTGGCATGCCTAGTCCCTCCGTATGTCTGCCATAATGCATACACGACAGTTGACATTTGGCAGATATGATGGATGTCATTTGACTGACATGGCGGATGACATTTGGCTGACCTGGCGGGTGACACTTGGCGAACATGGCGGATGCCTATTGGCGGATACGACGGATGCCTATTGGTGAACATGGCGGCTTACATTTGGCGGACACGGCGGATGCATATTGGAGGATATGGCGGATGACATTTGGCGGACACGGTGGATGCCTATCGGCGAAAATGGTGGATACCATTTGGCGGACACAACTGATGACATTTGGCGGACATAGTGGGTGAAAATTGGCAGACACGGCAGTTAATATTTGGCAGTCGTTATATATTAAATTAAAATAAACATTTACAGAATTTCAATTCATTTGCTTTCATTTGCATTTATTTAAATAAAAATCAATCCATTAAGTATCAATCCATTATCCAAAAACTTTTCCATTATCAAAATGGCGGATAAGGTATATCACAAAAAAAAATATTTCAGTATATACTCAAATTTACAAATAAAAATCGCTTATTAATTAATCTTAACCTAGGGCACAAAAAACTTAAACACTTTATTAAATAAAAATAAAATAAACACTTTTATTACTTTATTAACTTATTTAAATTGGTATAATCGTACATACCTTTTCTAATTTAACAAGCACAACGAGAGACTGATTTATTTCATTAAATTATTTCACATTTTTTTGACACCAACACGACCAAACAGCGATCAGCAGAATAGTACGAGAACGAAAGAGGAAAGTAGAGAGTTGGTCACAAAAATTCTATATCATAGAAAAGTAAAGCTATATGAATGTTTTATATTATTAAAAAAACACATTCAAGAGAGTATTATAATGGAATATTTTTTGTTTTCTCGAATTTACGTCGTTTCTACAGCCGTACCAAAAAAACAAGTAGCTAATACACAATATCTTCTAATTTGTTTTTTTGGGGAGTTGTTTGGAATTTTAAAATTAGCCATATCTCAAATTGTCGACTGCCATTTGGCACCCATTCCACTTGGTTTCCGTTTGCTGCCGAAACAAAGACTTTGCCGACTGCCATTCGATACCCCTTCCGGTTGGTTTTCGTTTGCTGCCGAAAAACACACTTTGCCGAGTGCCATTCGGCAGCCGTTTCGTTTGGATTTCGTTTGATGCCGAAACACAGACTTTGCCGCGTGCCATTCGGCAGCCGTTTCGTTTAGTTTTCGTTTGATACCGAAACACAGACTTTGCCGACTGCCATTCGGCACCCCTTCCGGTTGGTTTTCGTTTGCTGCCGAAAAACACACTTTGCCGAGTGCCATTCGGCAGATGTTTCGTTTAGTTTTCGTTTAATGCCGAAACACAGACTTTGCCGCGTGCCATTCGGCAGCCGTTTCGTTTAGTTTTCGTTTGATACCGAAACACCGACTTTGCCGACTGCCATTCGGCACCCCTTCCGGTTGGTTTTCGTTTGCTGCCGAAAAACATACTTCGCCGAGTGCCATTTGGCAGCCGTTTCGTTTAGTTTTCGTTTAATGCCGAAACACAGACTTTGCCGCGTGCCATTCGGCAGCCGTTTCGTTTAGTTTTCGTTTGATACCGAAACACAGACTTTGCCGACTGCCATTCGGCAGCCGTTCCGTTTGGTTTTCGTTTGCTGCCGAAACACAGACTTTGTCGACTGCCATTTGGCAGCCGTTCCGTTTGGATTTCGTTTGATGGCGAATAGTAGACTCGTCGACTGCCATTTGACTGTCGAAAATCAGGCTTTACGGCTGTCGGCCGTTTCGACTGCTTTTCGGTTGCCGTAAAACTGCCGCCTATTTAAAAACTGCCGGCGTGGTTTACCGGGTTGACCAGCATTTCATAAGTAACCTTTTCCGCCTTCATTTGTCCCTCTGGAATTTTAGCGACTTAGGGTCCAGCTAATTCCATTTACTTTCACTATCGTTCCTCCAAATTTCTTTGTGCATATTTTCCATAGGCCGTCTTTCATGCCGACCGTTCTCCACATGGCTTTTGCTCATCACGGCTCTCCACCAGTCCCAAAAACAATCTTGAATGGTTCACATATTTTCCTACTGGATATTCTCCTATATTTAAAAGCAATGTTGCGAAGAATGTGCAGGATCCCTTTCCGATGTTTGCAACTCTTCCACAAATCTTTCCACATCCGATCGATAACCTCGATAACCTTCTAGAGAATTGCCAATCGGCAATCACTGCATCTGATTACCGATTACTGAAGGAACATTCATTCGATTCTAAGATGATCGATTCAATAATCCTATATCTATCTGGCCAGCATTCGTTCAAGTTATGTCTCTCTAACCCATCTAAAAGTACGAGTAGCTGCCACAATTGCTCTTCGGCATTAAACGAGTTTCACACTTTTCTGCAAGTCATACGTACCGACATTATGCATGCGCTGCAATCTGTGTTTGATTTTCGCCGTCACCTCATCACCTAGGTTAATGTCGTTCTCCGTTACATAAATAATCCCCGCACCAAAATCTTTGAAATCATTTCCGGCAGATGATCCTTTGTCATCCCCATTTACTATGAACACCAACTTTCTTGGTTCTTGCTGACTAATAAATAGTTTACTGTGAGGCATCGCCGGTTTCTTTCTTCTAGAACTGTGTCAATATCCCGGTTGAATTATTCATAATTTGGCTGGCCGATTTTTCTTGTCTGCTGTTCTCCCGCCACCACTCACTCCCATAGCACCCACTACATCATCCGGTTCCACCTTATTACAACAGTCATTTTCAATATCTGCTTCCCATATCATCTACGCAATCATCCCTTATGCCAAATATTAGTTTTACAATTTTATCCAGTTTCTTCTCGATGTTTTCGTTGCCTGTTTGTATTTCTTTAATTTCTCATTTCTAGCCCTCGCCTTTAATCTCTCACGTGCAGAATCAATCTCAAATGGTTCTACTATTGTGTTCGTTACACTCGTTTTCAGATACCGATCGAACATTGTAGACCCACCTGGATACAGAAGTAATATTCTCGGTTCTGTTCTAGACTACTAAAACCTGCTACTAACCCTACTACTTTAACCTAGATGTCACTAATTACACAAAAATGTCATTAATTTTTTAAACTTTAAAGGAGCAAATTTCGTTGAAGAAATGTCGCGCTCATGCTGAATTTATTGTCCATTAATCCAATAGGAGAGGATCCAGTAGTAACAGTATCAATTAAATCATTCAAATTATTTGACTATAATTACCACTAATAATTTTGCCACTGTTCAGTTTCGTTTTTTATATATCGCGTGCCGAATCTCCTAAATGACTACCCGTTTGAATAATGGACATTCTATATTCACCTTGATTTATATGTTGTTTCGAGTGCTTGTTACCGACATACAGACAACTTTAGCTGTATTGTGTTGAGGAAGAAACGATCAGTGCCAGTTTTGAATTTAGCTAAGTTTGTTTATAAACTTCCCATAACAAAAAATAAATTTTCATCATAGGCGGCCAATTTACCAGTGTAACTAAATTCGCGTTGAATTGTTTATACAAATAAGGATTTACCTTTTATGAAAACTAATAAATAAACGGAACACGGAATCTATTCTATAGCTAAAATGAAGCGGTTCAAGACTTGTTAGAGTGGCACGATGAGAGAATTAATCTACAGTTATGGAAGGTGTCTCGTTGGATTTCACTACCAGTTCCCTATTCCCATGGAATCACCAGAATAGCGCCACAGTTCTGAATTTTTCCCATCATAAGGACGGACGGAACTCGCTAGTATTAGTTAATCGCCCGTTGTGCTGAGTTAACATTGAACAATATCTTCTGGTCGAAATTTTAGTTAGAAAAGCGACGATATAGTCGAAGATTCTTTCTTTAAATCACGCGATAGGTTGGTTTCGTCGACTTTTATTCTCACAATTCTTCCGCTGATGTTGTTTCATTTCGTTCACTTCCTTCGCTTTTTGTATCACATTACCTACTTTGAGAAGATACAGAGTTATCTCGGGCACGAAATTCTATTATGTACCAGCATTCAATAATCGTGCGCAACATCAAACACCGTCACGTAATTCCATACCAAATGAGATGAATGCGTGGGTAAAACCGGTACCTATCACAAACAGAAGTGTTCTTTGCAAATCTTGCAGAATTGATAATCGGGATTCAAAATCTCGGTTTGCCCCGTTCGACCGAATTGCCCCTGAATACCACTGTTAACCTGAGTTCCGTTGCCAAATACAATACGTCGAATTATACCATATCGCATGAAGATATCATTTACCAATACTTTATTATACAAGCGTCTGTAGTAGCTTGCGCCGCAGTGTGTATAGTCCGCCCCATCGAAACTTTTCCTCTTCGGGTAACGAGCGAAATAAATACAGAGGTATTACCTAAACTTGCTGATTCATAATTTGAATTCAAAGAAGTCCGGCTGTTGGGGCTTTGGTTTCTGATTCGGAAAGATATCGATGCAAAACACTGCAAGACATCAAACATCCTCGATCTGTCCAATTTTGCAAATCCGGATGATTATCCCGAACCATGTAATAATTGTCTAATTGTTTCTAATCGTCTCTGGTATTTTTTTGCTGCTGCTCGAGCGATGCCATTACATAAGCCATAGCTTATTCCGCCGTTCCACACTTTGATTCTTTCGTCGCGATTCTTTCCTTGTTTCCTTCGCCTTCACTTGCAAATTAACAACAATTTGATGGTGAAGAGGAAGGAAACAAGAAAAGAATCACGACGAAAGAATCAAAGTGTGGAATGGCAGATTGTCATTTTAATTATAAACGTTCGAGTATGTATGTATGGAACTACTAACATGAATTACAAAATGTTTTGCTTTTTATACCACAAATTTTGTTTATTTCGGACTACTGGATTTGCTTAAAAAAATTGTCATATTTTAGTTTACCATATACCGTGTTCATTATTTTGTTTTATTTCTGACAAAGCATCGATTTTAGAAATTGAAATTTACTTAAGTGCATTTTTTAATAAACACGACTTATTTTGTGAAAAAATTGATAGAAATCATTATGTTGTGAATAGCCCGATGTGTGATACAATTTTATTTTTCTGATAAAGGGTCAACTTTCTGTAGTACAATATTTTCCCGCTGGCGTCATTTAAACATCAACAACAAATTTTGCAAAACAAAAAGACTATACAAAACAGGAAAGGCATACTTTTCTAGATTGTATTAAAACAGAAAGTTAAACCAAAAAACTCTTAGTTGTTCTAAATTAATTTTTTGGTGGGTGTGCGTGAAATGCGACTTCACTAAAAAAACACTAAAAGTGGAATAACTTTTGCACCATCAACCATTTGAAAAAACTTTAGTTAGCTGTTTTTGTTAGAAATGAGTTCCTATATCACCCTGCTTCGTTTGATCGTACACTTCTGGGACCCTGTATAATTCATTCTCGAACATTAAAGCCCGATTGTATGGTCAATGCTAAATTAAAAAATAATCGAGAGTAATGATTAATAATTAATCGGCGATTTTACTTTCGCGCATTGTTTGATCGACGCCAAATGAAAATATATCCTCCCTTTTATGTTGACGTTTATTATTATGTTTATTTCGCGTAATTTTTGTTTTCATAAGTTTAAATTATATATCTAAACTTTTAAGTGGAAAAAATGAAAACCAATTAAAATCAGTGCAATAAACAACATAATTTCTTGGTAAGGTAATAATACTTATTATCAAGCAGATAAACTGAATTTAATTTTTAAGTGTGTTTTTTGTTTTTTTAAGATGGACGAATCATCTCATCTTGATTGCTGGATTCTGATTTCGTCATAGCGGTGAAAGATGTGGTCTGATTTTGTGGGATTCGTTGGCCGAAAATTATTATTGTTCTAAAAATATAAAAAAATTAAACAAAATAAAAATGTATTTTATACTTATTATAAAAATATAAACATTTTTAACACTTTCACAAATGTCAAATAAAAAAAATACAGGATTTTGTAACACCCTCACACGTCGCAAAGTAAAAGTAGTAGTTTTACTCTTTGATTTAGTCGCAAAAAAGAGATGATAAAACTAACGCTAAATAATAAATCAACGATTAATTATACAATGCAAACTATGATTAATCATTTAGCATCAACCATACAATCGGGCATAAAAATAATGATTTTTCATTTTTTTTAAATAATTTATAGGTTAAATTTTGTTGATGCCATAATTTCCACCTTACTAATTTATGGTAGGGCATATTTTATAACAATATTTTTTCTTTCATTGTAAAATATTACAAATAAAGATTTTTCATATTTTTAAACAAAATATAGGTTACATTTTGTTGATGTCGAAACTACTTCAACTTTTATACCAACAATAAAAATGTTGAGTCGCTATAAATCTCTAATGTAAATTTTACTTCTTGTCTTTGTCATATGCTCAGTAAAATTAATGTGTTTTTCCCAAGAAGTAGTACCATAATGCCCCATTTACATGTAGAAAATTGTTTTCTTCTGCAAATTTTTGCAGGTAAATAAGAAGAATCCGCTATATAAAAATATTCAATATGCAAGAAGGAAATAAACATACATTTAAATGAGAATTTACATTCTTCTTCGATCTATGGCGTCTGTTTTTATTATGATTCCTTAACCTTTAGTAAATATAAAATAAAAATTTCTTGTTAATTTTAAAAATGTTGCCATAAAAATACTCGGATCGAATATATTTTATGGCAAAATTTTTATTTTATAGTGGTTTTTGCAGGATAGTGACTCAAAAAATCTTCTACAAAATTTTGTTGGGATATAATTTTTTCTTGTCTCTCATGTGCAAAATTTCAATGTTATATCTCTTTCATTTTGCAGAAGAAAAATGTTGGTCGCATGTAAATTGGGTATAATTCACTACTGTTGTGAAGTGCAAAATACTGAATTATGAAGGGTTGTTGATAGTGGATTATGCTGTGTGTGAAAGCGACTCTTTTGTGGGTCTTAGTTAAGACGCTGCACGATAACTCGCCCAGTATGCAATTTTTCCACACTGTGGAAAAAACAGCTCCAATTCCACACTGAATTCCGTACTACAAAATATCAAAGACACAAAAATATCGATTTTAGAGAAAAATAAATTTCTTTCTCTTTCATTCGCGAAATTTTAATTTTTTTTTTGTTAGTTTTGTTATTATTGTTTTGTATTCTTCCTTCAGTATAATATAGCACTTGACAGGATAGCACGCACATTTTTGTGTTTTCCGCGATTTTATGTTAACTTGTGTTTTTTGTGTATTTAAATTATTTAATAATCTTTAAATTACTTATATTTACTTCATACTATGTAAATATATGTATAATAATCATATTTCGTGTTTGTGATCAATAAATTTGAATGTAAAAATGGTAATAATTTTAAAATGGCGTCGTCATGAGATGATGGAAATTTCCGATCTTATCGATTTTTATTTTTCAAGGTTGTGTGTATTGGAATGTAAAATTGGATGGCGCTTACGGATGAATATGGATGGGTTTTATAAAATGTAATATTAAGTGTATATTTATGTCAATAAAAAATTAATATTTATTTTATAATAAATGCAAAATTTTGTTTTATTTCGAATAAAAATTATTATTCCAATTGAAAAATATATACAAGCACGTTCCTCTTTTTTCGTGCACAAACGTGCCTGAAATCAGTATGGAAAAGACTGTAGAAAAAATGTCAAATTCCGTCTAAATCCCACCTATTTTCCCATTTTGTTTTTTCTCTTTTCAGTCGGGATTCACACCTACACTGGAATTTTTGTGACACTTTTATTTGGCGAGTAGTATGGATTTCCGTGTATTATACGTGTTTCTTTCCATAGAAAGAGTGTGGTTTTTGAGCGCGAATATAAACGGAATTCCGTCGGCATTGCATATTGGGCGCAAGTTAAAATAACTAAGGGTGTTTTCCTAACACCGACTTACTTTAAAGTTATTGACTTATCCGACGCCATCTTGAGTGACTTACTTACTGGAACAAGCTGTTCCAATTGCTATTTATTATATTTATTTAGCTTTAAAATAAAATAATTTTCTTTTATAAATTTGTTTTGTTTTGTGGTTTTCCAAATAAGTCGGTAAAAGCAATTAGAACCACTTGACCAACTTATTCAAGATGGCCTTAAATAAATCAATAAGTTTAAAATAAGTCGGTGTTTGAAACACACTTCGGGTTTTATACCGTTAAACCCGATACGTGATTAAAGTGGATTCTTAATAATTTTAGTACACATACATATGTAACAGTATCTTAATAATTTCAAAACATTTTGTGTTGTTTGCTTTTCTCAGGTTATAAATGAACGATTAATTCATGAATTGAGCAATGATTTAAAATCCAAAATTACGATTTTCATACAAAAATGAAATAATTTACTAGTGCTGCTGTCTTAAGATGTACGCTTGGTGTGATTTTTTATTTGGCGTATTTTTGCGGTCTTACTTTGGGAAATATTATTCCTATTCGAATAAGAATGTAATTTGTGTCCAAAGTAAGAGCCAAGCGATTTTTATTTATTTTTACCAGTTGGTACAAAAATTTAATAAAAGCAGACAAAGTATGCGTTTTATTTTTATATCATAACAAATAATTATAAAAATAACAGAATACGTTTTCGAGGTAAATATTTTTTATTTGTGAGTTTAAGGTTCCGTTGAAGTCTTTTTTGTATTATTTGGTCTAGTTGATTTGGTTTCTTGTGCAAGAAAAATCAAAAATTTGATAATTTACATTGTTGACAAATTGAAAATTGACTTTTCTTGTCAAGATGCAAACCCGTAAAATTCAAATTTTTGAAAAAGTTGCTCTAGTGCTCGGATAATTTTGCGTAGATTAATTTTATTCCTATTCCCACAAAAATTGGGAATAAAACTCTGGTTGGAACGAAATGTATGGCATTGTTGTTGTAAAATTGCTAAAGTAAGACAAAAAGCGTCTTGAAAAATAATTTAAATAAATTGTATTTCTTCAGGAAAATAGCCCAATAATTTAATATTTTTGGATAAATTTAGCGCTCCAAAAATCATTTAAAATTCTATTGAATAATTTTATAAAATTATATTTGTGTATTCATATTATACAACAATTATATTGCATATTGTAAAAATTGTAAAAATAATAATATTAATAAACACTTTATAATTACACAAATTCTCGTATATCTTATTCATATTATGCAAAAACAAAAAAATTCGGAATTCCAATGAAAAAAATGTATTTTGACAACTAATGGAGAATACGATAACGAAAAATGTGATTTATAATTTAACTAATGGGGCATTTACATGTAGAAAATTGTTTTCTTCTGCAAATTTTTGCAGGCAAATAAGAAGCATCCGCTATTTAAAAATATTCAATATGCGAGAAATAAATAAACATATATAGTAATGCCATAATTTTTTTATAGGAAAATTATTAATTTATTTTTATTTAATTCAAATGCGAAATTTACATTTTTATCTATGGAGTCTGTTTTTATTATGAATCCTTAACATTTTTAAATATAAAACAATTTTTTGGTTAATTTTAAAATTGTAGCCATAAAAATACTCGGATCGAATATATTTTATGGCAACATTTTCATTTTTATAGTGGTATTGGCGGGGTAGTGGCTCAAACATTTTCTGCAATTCTTGTTTGTATATATTTCTTTTCTTGTCTCTCATGTAAAAAAATTCAATGTTCCGTCTCTTTCACTTTGCAGAAAAAAATGTAGGTATGATATAAATGGGGTATACATTTTCGGCAAATTTATGGTTTGCTTTATTTTTACCAAGTTTTGGTTTAGCCAATGGAATTGTTGTTGTAATCGTGTCAAGAAAATACGCCAAATACCCCTTGTACATAGTATGATTATATGAACAATCTATAAACATTCAAGGTCATAACTATGGATAAAAAATCCGGACCATCTTTTAAAACAATTAAATTCAATTATGTAAATTATACAAAATACATGCTTCTCCAAACAAAAGTAATGCAAAAAATCTTAGTTGTGAAATTTTAGTTTTTTTATCCACAGTTATGAACCGGACTTCACCCATATCCAATATTGTGTTTTGTAAACCCGGCCAAAACATATAAATTGACAGTTTAGAATAGGGAAGGGATCAAACATTCCGAACATTTCAAACAACGATTCCTTAACAAAAAAAACATATATTATTGAATTAAGATTACTACAGAATTATAAAGTAAGTTTAGCCAATTTTAATAAATTGTGGCCAAGACCAGATAATTAGGATTTGATCATTTTTCACCGTAGATCACCGTATAGCATGGGAAAATCAGCCGCAGAACGAATGAGAGCTTATCGTGTAAAGCACCGCCTTTACCCGCCTCAACCGGTTATGACATCAAACTTCACAGAGCTTCAGAATAATTTTCATAATTCTAAACATAGTAGTATCGATAAAAATGACCACCAGCCAATGCAGAAATCAAGACGGATGAGCAAAAGCAAGTTTCAAAAAGAATTGTCGGACTATTCCTATATCCCGTGCTCCATTTGTGACTCAGTGTATCATAAAATTCTACTGAAACCATTAAATGCTGATCATAAGCAAATACTATGGAAGTCTTTCCCAGGCCTTGTTATGAGTAGTATGGTGGCGTGTGAGAGTTGCAGTGCATTCCTTATGCAATTCACCATAACTCATCGACGTTATCGGAACTGTAAGGTGTTGTGGTGTTACATGCTAAGGAAAATTTTATTCCGTCCTAATAATGTGATCAACTTAGTAAAAAATCCCTAAAAATAGAATGAATTTTCAACATATCATGGTTAGGAGCGACCAGTGAAAAGCCCTTGCTAATTATATTCTTTTAAATTTATTTCCAATACATAATTCTAATTAAAAAATCATTGTTACTTTTAAAATTTGAACTCCTTATATTTCTTGGCCTGCTTATTTGTGGTGTCAGCTTGTTTCTTTCGCTTCGATTTTTGCCGCGCGACGTGCTCGGCCAACATGTCAGACAGATCCTCTTTTTGTAAATGACTTTGCTGTTCGCGCATTTGTTGCTCATAACGCTGGGCCATCGCTTCATTATCCATATCCAATTCTGACGGGTCGAGCGCAAGCTCGATCATACCTTCACGATCGGCTGATATTGGGGCGGCTCCACCACGATGTGCTGCTGCTGCGGCTGCTCCCTTAGCACTAACCGCTGATATATCGTATACATGTGTAGAGCCCATCATAGATTGACCAATACGTTCGTTACGCTTCTCAGGAAGCACTTGGTAAAGCACGGGAGTTTCACTACTGTAAACAAATAATAATAAAAACATAGTTAAGAATTCCTTTAGTAAAATACCTCGGTGTACTTACTCCTCCATTTCGCTTTCAATTTTTTTCTTTCTAAGCTCGATTGTATCTGGAGTTTCCATTCCAGCCGGTACACTAGTCAGACCAGATGGTGTTGCAAGTCCTTCGGCCGGTGTTACAAGCCCACTTTCATCTGCAATATTCGCCAAATCTTCACCTTCTTCCTCCTCTTCTTCGGAAGATTCTTCCGATTCTGATTCTAACTCTCCCCACATAACACGATCAATATCCCCTTCCTCCACACCGCTATCCTGGTCGATATTGCTGGTGCCGAATACATCGCCATAAAGTGGTTTTCCCTTTTCATCAACTGGTGGTTTACCCCATCCACCGGCGTGATACCCAAACGAACATCCTTCTGGTATTGGAGCATTAAGACCGGGAATTTTAAGATTTGGATAGCTAGGTGGAGGACCATAACGTTGCTGCGCGATAAGCCATGGTGGTGGAATTTTATGGCAATTGGGACCAACAGGCATACCGAGAGCGGTACGAAGTTCTTCTGATAAATCACCGGGTTTCTTTTCTTTTAATCGCGTCTCGAATTCTTTACCTTCGTAGTAAAGATCACCGTGAATTGTCATCCTAGGTTTGGTTTGCCATTTGAAGAAAGCATCATGTAATTTTTGGTAATCGATATCGATTTTACCCATTTTCGGACGTGTTCGCTCCCTCATCTTAGCTTTTAGCGTTTTAGACTCGTCTTTTTCTTGAAGAGACGCCCGCATTTCCATAATCCCCGTTTTCTTGATAAACGCTGGTAAATCAAATGGTGGCTTTTCAATACCACGCTTACCTTGCAGATATTTACGCTTAAAACACCAATGCCTCGGTACTTGCACAGTATTGCGATGAGCTTTAAGTTGAACGAGAAGTTTAGGATCCCGTGCGGTAACATCATGCATTTCAACGACATCCGGTCGATTTACCAACTGTTTTAGCTCCGCCACACTTAATCGAGTGAGTTTTTTCAGTTTGCGTTTCGACAATTTTTCCTTGTCATCTTTTTTCTCGTCCTCCATTTCTTCATCATCGTCTTCCAAAATTTTATCTAGTAATTTTTTCTCGGGGACTTTACTTTCAGCATTCGCAAGATTTCTGGCCTCTGTTGATTTTGTATCGATTTTAAACAATTCAAATACACGATAAAATTGGCGATACATCGGTGCTAATTCGGCAACAGTGATTTTTTCGGGAACGTATTCGATCGGGACAATTTGTTCACCGTTTTCTGCGGAATCAATTGATTCATCTTTATCATCATCGTCGTCGTACTTTTTATCATCTCTTTGCTCAGCCATACGTTTTTGACGATTTTGCTTCTTGCGTTTCTTTTTACGACGGTTTTTTTCAAGTTTGCCCTCAACTTTGGAGACCGTTAGCGCGATTGGTAGTCCAATTTCCTCATCTTCAGAATCGATATCGGCATCGCCGTACTCGGTACTGATTACACCAGCTGGAACAATATGTTGCATAGGTTTGTCCAGAGCTTCATCGCTTGGTTCATTTTCACCCAGTTCAGCCACCCGCTGATCCTTGAACGCGAGCACGTCTTCCAGTGCTTTTGGAAGTATTAGATCTGATAAATTTGTGACTGGAGTTGGTTTTTTCGGATCGATAATTGTGTCATCTGGTTTATCAAGTTGTAATGACATCAAAGAAGGTATTTTACCATGATCCAACTCATTGTCCGACGGCATCTCATCGAGAGCCCAGTTAGGGGAATTGCCCGATGACTGCATCATGCCTGGTGGCAGATTTGGCGGCGGCGGCATCATACCAGGCGGCGGAGGACCTAGTCCAACACCCATAAACTGTGCCCCACTTAACATATGACGCTCGTGATCCGTAAGACCATCAAACTAGAAAAATAAAACAACAAACATAACCTCAATTAAAATTGTACCTAAAACCAATCATAAATGCTACACACGTCAAGATTACTATCGTTCATTTCGGTCACCAGTTTTATTAGATACTCATCTAACAAAGTAAAGTTATGAAAAACTATTTAATTATATTTTTAATTAAAAATTTCAGAATCGCAAATAAAAATGCAGAGTAGACGATTTGACAACATTAATTTATTTGTGAGTGCGTTTATTTCTGATAATTTTGACAGATTCACTAAAATTTGAATGGAAGTTGAAATCATTTTATTCACCACCAAGATGTTTTAAAAATGGTTGCGTTGTATAACCGGCCAAAACAAAAGTCAATAACATTTGACAGTGAACTTCATAACAAAATCAACGCGGAAAATATCTATGGGAAAATATTAATAATCGGGGAAATACCTGAAAAATTTGATTTATTTTAATTTTGTTTAACTGAATATTGTTTAATAAATATTATAAGGAAGATATTAATTGCTAAATTGAATTAAAATAAAATTAAACGCCAACTGTCATTTGTGAAGCGTCTCGAAAAATGTCCGACACTGAGGATTGGTTCGAGAAGGATATTGAGGACTTTGCGATTGATGTGAAAACGATTAAAAAGGCAAATGGTTTAAAGGACGATGATTGGACTAAAAGTACTGCAAGTAATGGGCAAAACGAGCTCGCAAAGGCGCCTGTTCCTGCCCAGTTCCTAGAAGGTAAGGCGCAATAACGGAACTCTTCCATGTAGCCTAAATATTTTGTTTTTAGATTTTGGAGGAAGTTACGTTAAACCTGAGAAGTCGATAAATAAAGGTTCGGGCAAGCAGTTACAAAACGCCACTAAAAAAGGTTCCGAGGGGTACATTCAAACGATCCCGTTTCAAACGCTAAAAACTATTTCAGAACATGAATCACTCGAAATATTTCTTGAAATCTCGAAACAATTCGCCCAGTTTTTTGAAACATTGTCGACCACGATCAACACACCAGATAGAGTACTCCAAACTATCATTGAAATATTGGCAAAACTTTGCAAGTTGCCATTGCACGAGACCCTAAAGTACATTCTCACAAAATCATGGATGAAGACTGACTACTGGGCTTCTCTGTTAAACTATGTAAAACGTCTTGCGCAGCACGAGAACATTTTTTCGGCCAAAAAAAGTCTAAGCGAATCAAATCTGGCCGATTTGATGGGAAACATTTTGGTTTACTGTACGTTTTATATACGAAATTTACATTACGATCGAAATTTTGTTGAATTTTTACAGCGCCTTTTCGATAATTACTGTGCTGGCAGTGAAAATAAACGCCTAACTAAAATTGTGATGGAACTGGAGCAATTGATACTCAAGGCGAACGATAACATAGATCAAAACTTTTATAACGAGATTTACCCTACCCTCGAGGATCTGAAAGTTGGTGACAACCATCGTATAGATTTAAAACCAAATCTGGTCAAAGGACAATATCCGGATGTTCGACACTATATCGAAATTCAATTAGCCTTGATTAAAGAGGATTTTGTCTCACCTCTCCGGGATGGAATAAAAGAATTTATCGGCGCCGACGCCGACACAAGTAAACAAATCTCGAACTTGCGAGTTTACGAAGAGGTGAAATTCAATGTTATGCAAAAGTCGAAATACCAAAAATATGGGAACTTATTGGTCGACCTGAATCTTCCGCACAACAAAATTAACAAACGGGAATTGCTTAACACCAAAAAATTTATGCTCGGTTCTCTTGTGTGTTTCACTAGGAGTCGTAAATTTGATGATTTGATATTAGCTGTCGTAACAAATCGTGATAATGAAACCAGTAATAACGGGATGATCCAAATTGATATCCTTAAAATGTTCAATCACGAAGGCGATCTTTTCAATCAAACATTTATAATGCTGGAAAGCGAGATCTACTTTGAACCGTATCACCAGGTTTATAACGTACTGAAAAATTTGGACCACTACAATTTTCCACTAAAAAAGTATATCATCGATTGTGATACTAGGACAGAACTCCCGGATTATATTCCAGATGAAGGAAAAGTTTATTACACCTATCGGAAAACTGTTTTTGATGTAAAAGATCCGACGACCTGGCCGGCAGCCGAATCTATTCAATTGCACGAAAGTCAATTTAGTGCATTTCAGGCTGCACTAACTCGAAAATTTTGTATCATCCAAGGACCTCCAGGGACTGGCAAAACCTATATCGGATTACAAATCATGTCTGCGCTGCTGGAGAATACCCAACTGCAAATCCTTATTATTGGCTTGACAAATCACGCTCTCGATCAATTTTTAATGGGAATATTGAATTACACTGATAAAATCGTTCGAATGGGCTCAATGTCAAAAAACCAGCATCTTGATCAGTTCAACATTAAAAAGTTGAGTGGAGAAAATTTAGAAATGATCGACAAACGGATTCGAGTCTCCTTCTACAATACAAAGAAAGAGTATACTGATTTACTAACCGAATTTGAAGTGTTGCATAATCAACTGGGTAGTTCAGATCTCACTGCCGAAAGGCAACTTAAAATTAACGAGGAAATTTTAGTGCTTCAAGATAAAATTAGATCAGTCTCGAAGCGGCTCGATGATTTGAAGCAAATCACGGATTATAATGTAATCAAGGACAAACGAGTAGTTGGAATGACGACGACTTATGCGGCACGATGTAGATCACTAATAAAAATGATGCGAACACCAATCGTGATTATTGAGGAGACAGGAGAGGTGCTAGAATCCCATATTATTACAACACTAACCGAAGACACACAACACGTTATTATGATCGGAGATCATCAGCAACTTCGACCCGCTACTAGTGTATACCAATTGGCTTTGGAATACAAAATGGATATTTCGTTGTTTGAGCGAATGATTAATAACGGAATAAATTCCTTGATGCTGAAGATGCAACATCGACAGAGACCGGAAGTAAATTTACTTGTATTAAATTTAAATGCGAAATTATACCGTTTCTCTTTCAGTTTGCGAATCTGATACGCCCACATATCTATCACGAGTTGTACGATTCCGAATCTGTGTCTAAGTATCCCAATGTCAAAGGAGTTGCCCGAAATCTCTTCTTTATCAATCACACGAATTTGGAGTCTCGAAAAGATGATGAAACGACCATTAAAAATGAATTTGAAGCCAGGTTTCTCATATACTTCTGTAACTACTTGATACTGCAAGGCTATCTACCGAACGAGATAACGATTCTAACGGTTTATAATGGCCAAATGCAGAAATTGCTAAATGTAAGTACCTACCTAAATCTGTACAATAATTCAATAATTTTGTCAAATTAAAATTTTTATTTTTTTACAGGTGCGGAAAAAATTTCAAAATTTGGCAAACGTTCGTATCAGCGTGGTCGATAATTTTCAAGGTGAGGAAAATAAAATTATCCTGCTCTCATTAGTCCGTAGCAATTCAGATGGCATCATTGGTTATCTTGGAATGAAAAACCGGGTATGTGTTGCATTATCGCGTGCCAGAGAAGGATTCTATATCGTTGGTAATATGAAATTGTTACGGGGCGCCAGTTCAACATGGAAAAAAATCGAGCAAGAACTTATAAGGCAAAATGCAATCGATAATTGTATTCCAGTACAATGCCAGACCCATGGTAACATAACAAATGTTTCACAGCCCCATGAATTCTCACAATTCACATACGGTGGTTGCTTAGGGGTGTGTGGTGAACATTTCGATGATGATCAGACGTGTGATAGTGTTTGCCATACTAATTTGTATAAGCACTGTGCGGTGGAAAACGGATCAGTCAACCAGTAATAAAAGAAAGAGGCCGTCAAGAATTAATGAATTACTACGAATTTTTCTTAAAAAAAAAGTGTTTGAAATTTTATTTTAATGAGTTTTATTTGAATATTTTGATGTGAGTACGAGAATCCAACCACCACTTTTGAATTTGGTTTGACTACCTTCGTAATCAAAAATTTTAGTTGGTTTTTTGTTGTGGAGTGGGCTGTATTACATGAATGGTATGTATTATCTGGGTTTAAAAATGAAATTTACTGTTCCAATTTTTGTGAGTACATATTATGAATTTAATGTAAGGAAACATTCCTAATATACCATTTGTTTAGAGGTAATAACAGCCTTGATATTGCATCTATAAACTGCCTTGAAAATCATCTGGATTTACTCATTTTAATAACTTAAACAAAAATGTGTATGTTGTAGTAGCAAAGAGAATTTAAACCAAGCGAGCAAAAATTAATAGTAGTAGCAGAAAGCAATGTCAACACCCAGAGCCATCTTTACTAGTGGCCTAATAGGTTAAAACGATGACGTAACGCTATGTCGACGCTTTGATAAATAATCAGTCTATTAATCGATCGACGTAGCAGTACGATCATTTTCATCATAATTGACTAGACGTGGATTTTACTTTTCTCTTGTTTTAATGGGCTCAATTTTCAACGAATAAAATCGATCGATGAGTTATTTGTGTGTTGTAATAAAAACAATAGTAAAAGAGAAGTCGTAAACATAAACTTACGTCATTAACAAAAAATGAATGTTGTCACTGGCAGTAGTAAAACGATCGCTTTGCAACACCAACAAAATTAACGGTTGCCACTTAGTTTTCACACGCGATCAATTATTGTTCGTTCCCTCGAGTTCCTGTTTTTGCAAAATAGACACAACATCAAGACATCCAAGTGCATTCCACTGAAATTTGATAACACGTTGTGTAAAAAATAATTTTTTATGATTGCTTTTTAGGTTATCATTTGGAACATATATGAAAACCAAGAAAGAGCTACAATACAATTACGAAAATAACTCAAAACCGAATCAAATTTAAAGCGACTACGAAAGGTCATCCAAGTTTATCCATGAATCCATCCTTTGTGACGTTGAGCGACGAACTTTATTTGGGCTTCAGCAAAGAGTATGTAATGTTAACAACAGTTGCTCAAATATTCGAGAAAGTATTGACGCGGGGACGTTTTCATCAATAATTGCATGGATCGTAATTTCATCGTAATTTTTATCGTTTTCTATCAATAGTCATGAGTCACGAGACAATATTCGATACAAATAAAATAAAAAAAAATGTGTAAGTTTATTGTATAACTCATTTAAATTGCATAACTCCAGGTTTTTTTTACCCAAAATTTTTCCTCTGCTTCGTTACTCTTAATAACGTTAAATACTCTTTGATGAGACGCAATGAAACAAAATGTGTATGTATATGTAAACTTCATTAACAGAAAGCTTAATTGAATACCAATAGAACTTAATTATCACTAATTTCCCTAAGCAAACACGGCAGCATGAATTTCGACGACTCAATACTAAAAAGGAAAGGGGGAACTCCGTGTGGCTCATACTATGCGTAATATAATTACTGTGCCTGATGGTACCTATAATTGTTCTCAATAAACGTTGTTAGTTCTAATTGAACTGGCGTATCTCCTACTGAGGACCCTTTCAAAATAAATGGTACGTAGATCAATCAATGATTAGCTTCAGTACTCTTAGATGCACAATCTGCTGGATTGAAGATTGTGTAGTTTACTATTTAATTTGCGAAATTTTCTTCTTATCTTGTACTCTGTTCATTATGTTCGCTAGTTTTGGTAACATTGGTTTGATTGTTATTGGTTCTACTCCAGTTTTTACAACAATGTTGCTTTGCTTCATGTTATGTCGACTACTACGCAAGCTACTCGGGAGGGATTACTTGGGAGGTATTCTTGGTAATTTCTGAAATGAAATTCTGACAGTTTCTAATTCATAAGGTTAGATGTTCGGGGATAGCCTCAATAGTGGATTACCCTAATGTATCAAATATTTTTAACGACATTTAAAAACTGACAATCGTCCGTTTTTCGTGATTGTGGTTGAGGATCACGTTACACTTAAACGAGTCCGTGCCTGTATTGAAAATTAATCCTATACTGTTTTCACAGCTTAACTGTTAAATATGTGTAAAGCTCGAACACTCTTGAGTCTACAGTTGAACATTATTTAGATACCCATTTTCTTAGGTAGGAACTATCCGAAAATCGTAGTAATGTGATCAATTGGGTTTGTGCTTCTGTAGCTTTCTCTAGGCCGTTACTTCCAGGTTAAATCATGCACACAGATTCTTAAGATTTGTGCCTAACTTGTTTTGACCTTTGCCGAACCTTGGTTTCGGTAACTTGCATCTGCTGAGCCAGAGTATATAACTGGAAATTATCGGGTTAAAGAGATTGGTTGCCAGATGTCTTTTATTTCAGTTTCGATTTACTAACAGCTTTCAAACATCAAGATAATTATCCTGAATAGCGTCAAGGAGGCTTTGCGAAGTACAATTTTCCCCAACACCTTACCCAACGTCACATTGTCAGACATATCAGTTGATTGCCAGACGATTATCAACTTAAAAAAGGATACCAATATGATCGAGAAACCCAACTCTTCCTCGGTTCACCCAGTCACAATTTAACCCGTCACTCGATCCGCCAAGCCATCGGAGGACTAACAAGAAACCTCATCACGACCATAAAAAGGGTTTACACAAAAAGCCCTATATATAATTCAAATTCGGCAAGGTGTGACTTTTTGTACACACATCAAAAGTGTAAATGGAACACATAGTTTTTAGGTTGCTACTGCCTTGAATTTGGTTTGATATTTGTTTTGTCATACACTATTAAAAAAATTTAAGAGATAACGGTAAAAACGGTATTATTGAAAGAATTGTTTTAGCCTAGTTGAGTTGTTTTTGAAATTTAAAATTTAGTGTAGAAGTATGGAATACAGCAAAACTTTAACTCACTATGAGTAATTTAACTCATAATGAAATAGACGAAACAGTATAGGAATGCTTCGAAGCGAATGAAGCCAAACGGATGTTGCCCGTCATTTTAATGTGTACCGCAGCGTTACATGCAGGTTTGGGCAACGGCAATGTATGACTGGCAGTCCGTACGCGCAGCATCCAGGTCGAGTAAGATTAACAACTTCAGCGCAGGACCATTGTATTCAACTGCAAGTCCGCCTAGAGCCAACTTAAAGTTGCCGACAATTACAGTCACACTTGTGGACAACTGAAAATATTTATGCTAGTGATTAAATCATCAGGAATAGACTACACGAAAACAATCTGCACGCTCGCCAGCCGTTGAGATGTCCACCGATACGACATGGAAATCGAGAGCTTAGAAATGATTGGTGTGAAAATCATAAAAATAGGACAGAAGGGTAATGGTCCAAAGATTTGTTCTCTGGTGAGTCAAGATTCGGATTTTACGAAGATATTCTTTTAATTTATTTATTTATTTTAATTCAAATCTTCTATGATTTATATGTATGATTTCAGATTATTTAATTTAAAATAAAATTAATTTAAACAAAAATTAAAAAGTTTGTGAAAAAACACAACAAGAATAATATAATCAAATTTTGATTTAACATTTAAAAATTTAAAAAATAATTCTTCAGGATATTTTTGAAGTTGTCCTTTGATAAATTAAAGTCAAATAGGTCATGGATGATGTTGAATGATTTAGATAATCTATTAATGGGGTTGTTTCCTCCATATAGGATAGTATTCTAATGATAAAAACTCATGGTTTCGAAATGTTCTACTTGGTACATGAATTGATATATCGGGTTTTCAATTTGAGACTTGACAACTTTGAACTTTCATTGTGAACGCACCCTTAAACAAATAACCAAACGGTCAGTGTCAAAACATTCATTAAAGACAACATTTTCATCATGGCGAAGTACACGAACGAACAACGTTTACAAACAATTAAAATTTATTACAAAAATTCCGAGTCACAGGCAACTTCAAGAGCGTTAATTCCATTTTTTGGTCCTAATTATCGTCCCAGTAGACAAGCAATTCATAGTGTAGTGAAAAAATTTGAATTTAAATATTCGCTGCTGGATGTTCCCATGTCAGTGAAACAACGGGTTGGTCGAAATGCCGGGAATATTGCTGCCGTGCAAGCGTGCCGTTCAAGCGTTCTCAAGAATTGAGCATCGCTCAGGCTACACTTTGGCGAATTTTGCGAAAGGATCTTGGCTTGCACCCTTATAAGGTCAAGTTAACACAAGAACCAAAGCCACTCGATCATATGAAGTGACGTATGTTCTCGGATTGGGCTCTGGAAATGTTGGAAGAAGATGACCAATTTCATCGCTTAATTTTTGGCTAAACGGCTGAACAGAATATGCGTAATTGGTTAGGTGAAAACCCTCATGTGCTTCAAGAAACATCACGTCATTCACAAAAAATAACTGTATGGTGTGGTTTTCATGCTGGTGGTGTCATTGGATCGTTTTATTTTCCTTGATGAAAATAACAGTTACGTTACAGTCATTGAAGATCTACCAATCGACTTATTGAAATCTAAATTCGATGAACGTGTTATATCTAGAAATGGTACTGTCGATTGGCCGTCTAGATAGTGTGATTTAACACCTCTAGACTTTTTTTTATGGGGCTACGTTAAATTGGCCTATGCCAATAAGCCGGCGTCGTTAGAGGAGCTCAGAGCCAATATTGAACGAGAGATAGTGGCCGTTTCCGTCGAAATGTGTGGCCGAGTCATCGAAAATTGGGTTCATAGAATCGACACCTGCCAACGTGCCCGTGGTGGACACATGAACGATGTCGAATTCCATACAATAATGTTTTGAGCTGAGTTTGTAGTTCAAGCCAAAAATAAAATTTTCGAGATACCTCAAATGGTTTACGTTTTATTAAAAAAAGTTGTCAAGTCCTTATTGGAAAACCCTTTATTTTGCAAAATGTAGTAAACATTTTCCAGCTGAATCAATGTGACCACGCAAACATTATCAATAAAAGCCGCGCCTAAGAGAAGTCGTATATTTTCAAGCGTGCATATTTTGTAATCTTGTTGAGTACGGAGGGAACCGAGCTACATTTTCATGGAATGGTAAATTGTAGTCGTAATCAAAGTAACTTTTCTTTAACAACAAAATCTGAAACTACTTTTGAATGCTTTCAATTATTTTAATGTGCACAGCAAGTATGGATTCTAGACGTAAGCGAAATAGAGTGAACATAAGTTTGAATATCTTTAAATTCATCTGTCCAGCTTTTAACAAATCCAATAGACCTATTGAAATTGGCATTTTCTACAAATGTAGCACATACATCTATAATCTCATTGACTCTGCAATATTTCGTTGTTGACTTTGTATGAAGTAATTAACGGATTCGATGAAAAGACATGATTTTGATACTGTTAAAGTTAGCCGAAAGTTTCCAGCCGAAAGGTAATGCAGATAGTGTCTTTGCTATCCCAGCCGAAAGATAATGCAGATAGTGTCTTCGCTATCCCAGCCGAAAGATGAGAATGCAGATATTGTTTTTCCTATACAAGCAATGCATCTATTGCTATCCAATTTGCATCCAATTAGCATCCATTTTGTTGAGAAATTCTGAAGGGGATACAGGGGTGTAATTTTGCAAAAATTCTCTATTTCAATATATCGAAAATGCTTTGAATGGCCTGTCGTTCAAGATTAACGTGCTTTGTCATTGATGCCACTATGGTTATTTGATAGGCCATAATGTTGGTCAACTTCGGCCTAATTGTGGAGAAATTCTGAAGGGGATGCAGGGGTGTAATTTTGCAAAAATTCTCTATTTCAATATATCGAAAATGCTTTGAATGGCCTGTCGTTCAAGATTATCGTGCTTTGTCATTGATGCCACTATGGTTATTTAACCATAGAAGCTTATTTAACCATAGTGGCATCAATGACAAAGCACGATAATCTTGAACGACAGGCCATTCAATGCATTTTCGATATATTGAATTAGCGATGAATTAGCGAATTTTTCCAAAATTACACCCCTGCATCCCCTTTAAAATTTCGCAACAAAATGGATGCTAAATGGATGCAAATTGGATAGCAATGGATGCATTACTTGAATTGCAAAAACAATATCTGCATTATCATCTTTCGGCTGGGATAGCGAAGACACTATATGCATTACCTTTCGGCTGGGAAAGCAAAGACACTATCTGCATTATCTTTCGGCTGGAAACTTTCGGCTAACTTTAATAAGGTATGATTTTGCACTTCTAGTAAAGCGAGTTTCGATGAAGTTTCTTCATATATCTAGCATTCCATCAGCAAATATAAGCACGTTTTCGTTTTTGATACTGGAAGAAATAGTAATCGTTTTTGACTTGTAATATACGATTCACCCATGAACTCTCATATACCAGTCATCTCAGACATGTCACGCATGAATATTAATCCTACTATCTAAATAATGTTGGAAATATTCGAGGTTTCCAAAGACGCCGAATATGATTGAAATTCAAAATTCAAAATGGTTACCACATAATTGCTGCTTTGTAGTATAAAAAGCGGTTTAAATTTATTGTTCTTATATTTAAGAAACTGAACTCCGAAATTCCGGTATAACCGGCCGAACTGTCAATGTAGCAAAATGTGTAAATTTTCACCGGGTTCGGAAGGCCCCATATAGGGTTCAAGCTTAACACATAGAATTTTCCCACTTTTATAGCTTAGTCCATATAATATATTCAAAGTACTGTGTTCAGCTGAAAAACAGCTGCCGCAGCGCAGGGTTGAAGCACGATGCGAGCCCCCCTGTATTAATAATAAATATATTGTATCTAAATTTTCGTTAAGGTATTTAGAAAATTAATCATCATCAAACATTATTTGTGAAGAAATGCTGATAAGAACGAAAAAACCACAAAGATAATTTGTTTTTTATTAAGTGACAATATTATATAATATCAGATGTCATTTCGAGAATTTATTCATTCATATTTAAACGGCTTAAGTTATTTATAATGTTTGACATTGTCATTTCTGGCTTTACCTATATTCGAGTTTGTACGAAATAATAAATCATTCAACAGTTGCTTTCATTGTTGTTATTAAAAATTGCACAAACCGATAATGCTCCTTATTATCTACGAGTATCTTACGGTGAATAACTCACGAGTCGTGTGGGTTTATCTTTGAGTTGAGTTTAAAGATTGTGATTTATCTTTGGGTGCATATAATTAGGTGCAAAAGCATTATATTAATTGTGAATTTTGACTTTTCTGAATTAATCGTTTTTCTTGTGACAATGACAGTTCTGTATTGATTATTACGCCCATGTTAATTGGACTATTGGTGTACTGGATTGTTCGATTTTACAAAAATTACGGGAAAAGCTATTTCTTCGCCTTTGTTTTATTTTTTGTTTATGTGAAGGACATTTATATCTTGTCGTAGTTCTGTGTTCACCGTACCACATTTTTGTAGCGAAACACTAGGATCAAGTTGCTTTCTTACGAAGCAGCCTTCTGCGAGTCTATTTTATTTTGTCATTTGATACTAGGTTAATTGAATGTAGAGTAAGGACCAGTTACTCTCCTTTGTTTGGACGAATCATTGTTCATTCTTTTAGTATTTTTCCTGATATCTGCCGAGCAGTTGCAACTGTGCTATACAATTGGCTCTTGGTTGGGACGCGAGGAATTCAGAGTCGAATTTCATAGTTATATGTATGCAACGATTGATTGGCGTCATTGGAAAGATCTTGGGAAGTTGCAATACCCTAAAGTTTGGTTAGCTTCGATCCTATAAAATTATAATGTTATCCAACATCTATGCTAAATTACTCACCAAGCGAGGGAATTCCATTTTTTGTGTCTTATACAGGGAAAATGTGTTAGCTGGATTAGGTCAGGCAAAACTGAAACAAACTGAAAATAAATTCGTAATCTTTTACCTTAATCCCAACTGAATAGTCCAACTGAAAAGAAAAAGTACTATCTGTTTGGACTTATACGCAAATATCTATAATAAAGAGTAAACCATTTAAAAGTTTGTGACGATGAAACCGAATATATCTGTTACTGGATTCCAGTGTAGTACAAGAGTTTTAATTGTGTCATCAAGTTTGAATTCCAATCGATTTTGATTCCTTAGGTGTACTGGTATGTATTCTAAGAGAACGGTGTTGTTTGCTGCCCATTTTCTTAAGATAAATCCTCCGCTATTCAGTAAGTCAATGGTTTGTTTTTGGCTGAGTAAGGCTTCTTCCAGTGTGTTTTGCCCAGAAATCAGGTCATTCACGTAGAAATCGTTCAAAACTACATTAGACGCTTTAGGATATTTTGGTCGTTCATCGATGTCCAGCTGCCGTAGTGACTTTACCTCTAAATAAGCAGCTTCTGCTGTCCCATATGTGATCGTGGTGGAGACTCTCTCCATAAAATACGTTCATAGTTCTGATCATCTTCATCAACTGCGATTTGTCTGAACATTTTTTCGACATCAGCCGTATGGACGTATTTATGCTTCCGCCACCTTAATAGTAAGGATAACAAATCTTGTTGAAGAGTAGGGCCCATTAACATTACGTTGTTTAACGATGTTCTAGTTGTGGTTTTGACAGAGCCATCGAAAACTACCCTCAATTTCGTAGTTGTGCTCGAATCCCTTAGAACTGCATGATGCGGCAGGTAATAGTAACCAGTTTCAGCAACTCTCATGTGTCCCAATGCGATATATTCATCCATGAGCTTCTTATATTGGATGCCAAGGTTGGTATTCTTAGCAAGTCGTTTTACTACTTGCATTAAATGCGCCATGGCGATCCTTTTTGAGCATCCCAGTGGGTTGGCAGAATATAATTCAATACCAAAATTAATCTTGACTACGTATTGGCCAGATTTGAGACGTTTGTGACTGGTCGCGAATATTTTTTCACACTCCGGTTCTTCTTTGGTGAATGCTCGTTTACGTGGCACCTCCTCTATTTACCAGAAGCTTCTCAATTGTTTATCTATATCAACTGTTCTTGTTGTCATCGCCTGAGGCACGGCCTAGGAATATCCAGCCTTGTTTGGTTTGTTGGGCTATCAGTTCTTCGGATGAGGCCTTTGCTATACGGATAGGACTGTACAATTTTGGATCAGCCCACAGCAGATTTTTGGTGTGTTTCCAATTTCATGGGTCTAGAGACTGCTCTGGCATATTTTGCGTTATGTTTTTGAATACTAATGCTTTTATGGCTAAGCTAAATTTCGATGGAAATCTTGGTTTCAAGGTAAATTCAACTTTTGAGTTCGCCACTACAGCTACGGTTTTGACCATGCCTGTGACTTCTGCATACGCTGCGGTTTTTGTTAATTTTAATCTCTGGCAGGCTTCTTCTGTAATTAAGGTTGTTTGAGACCCAGGATCTAGAAAACGCTTTCACTAAGGCGGTTCCTAGTAATATGCACTTGCAATGTATGTGTTACTTATACGTTTGTATTAGCTGATTTTATATTTTCTGATGCAGAAGTTACAAAATTTACCACAGATCGAGTACTTCGATTTGTGGTAAATTTTGTAACTTCTAATATTCCAGTAGATTGTGCTCTCCCCAGCAAAGACTACTATTGGGTTTTTTGGCTACAGCAACATTTACAGTCTTAATAGAACTTGTTTGTTGGTTTACTTCCTTTTTTATACGTTTTATCTCGGATAGTGCTCCCAGAGATTGGACTTGCTTTTAGGAAGGCTAGAAAATCATTCACTGTTTGAGTTCCCTTCGGGTTCTTCAAATACAGCTCTTATAAGTGATGAGTTTCCCTGCCCAATTTTCTTATTAGGATGTTCAACAAAATAGCATCCCAAGAATCTGCATTGATTCCTTCGTTTTTGATGACATGCAAGCATTCCAGTACATTATCATGTAACAGTTTGAGACCATGAGCGATCCTGATGATAAATTTGGTAGTTCTGTAAATTGTGTTTATGTATTAGTGAGGTGCCATTTATCATCGTATCTGGATCATAAATATCCCAAGCTATGGAATAGTTGTCTTGTGATATATTGAGGTGGTTTATGAGCTTAGCTGGATCTCCTCCAATTACTGATAAAAGGTAAATTATCTTTTCTTCACAGGATAAATCATCATTACGATGAATATTCTTATTCAATAGATTTTGGAAGCTTGTCCATTGTTTGTAATCCCCATTGAAGTCTGCTTGATGGATGTTTGGCTTCTAGTAGTACTTTTTTTGTTTCTTCGGTTGCTTGTTTAACTTGAGCGTAGAAATGTTGCTTGATGTACGAATGATCCTCTGGAAGTGTGTGAACTAATGCAGCATGAGTGGTTGAAAATTTATCAAAAAGTAACTGCAAATTTGTGAGTCGTTGGTCACAATATTGTTTTGTTCTTCTAGCTTCTTAATGTTGGTTTTTAATTGGTTCGTCAATTTGCCGATTTGTGTTTGTTTACACAAAGCTTTTACGGTAGCCATGTTTTTGAAATTGATTAATATTTGAATACGTTTTTATGGTGTATTTCTAAGTGCTGTTCTTTTAAGTTCGAAGGACCACTGTTAAATTGTGAATCCATATTTCGCTGGTTCATATCAAAATCTTTTTTGATTTACAAATCACTATCCCAGAATCGAATATGCTGAATGAAAACATTCCCGTCAATCATTGGTGAAGATTACTATACAAAAAATGATTCAAGATTTTTGAAAACGCTGGTCAAATGACTACCTTACCGAACTACAACAAAGAACTAAATGGACCAGCAAACCACCAATGGTTAAAGTAGACGACATTATTTTAATAAAAGACAATAACTTATCGCCAACAAACTGATCTTTGGGAAGGATCATCGATCTACATCCTGGCAGTGATGGTTTGACTAGGGTAGTTACAGTAAAAGAAGGGAATGGTTCCATATTCAAAATACCCATTACCAAAGTAAGAGTACTATCTTTCGACATCGAAAAGTCGCAAAATAAGTTCCGAATCAGTCCCGTGTCAAAGGAGTTCCTAAAGCTCCCAATATCACCGTTCGATCACTATACACTCCCTAGTCCAGTACTCTCGACCGAACAGCTGCAGCACATCCTACTGTTCAGATTTGATGACAACTGTGCATGGAAACAGCTAAGGACAATTATCAGATATGCTCTGCAATCAACACTCAGCTCATGCATATTCTAACTGAAATCGAGGACATAAGAACGCAATGCTTCACTACAGAGAAAAGTGAAGAAAACGTGGGATCTTAAATATCGTGGGCATTTTGGCAAGTGACCTATTTGGAGTTCTAGAAAACCGGGATGCGAAGCACTAGGAAGAGGAAATACAAAAAGTTAAACTAAATCAATAACACCTCTTAATGATAGCCAAGGATCAAACATATATTGCTGACGCAACTCTAAATATCTTAAAACGAACTGATGAAGACAACAGACCGATGCAGTTCTGCATTAGGTGACATCAACAACATTCAAAAATTGACGTCTTTAAGCTTTCGTGCACTTCTTCTGATGCTCGACTTTACAGACACTCAGCAAAAACTAATTGATGTCCTTTTAAATTCAAACAACAAAGCAGTGAGTACTTCAATCCTACCACCAAATTCACTTAGCGAGGCACTTCCAGATATAAAACGTCATATGCCTCCGAACGTTCTGCTGCCCTCACAAAATGAGAACTATGAATTATTGAGCCTTTACCAAATCATGTCATGCAGAGGAAAACTAAGTGGACAATATTTGATTTTTGAATTAAAAGTTCCATTAATGAACACGGCGAAATATCAAGTATTTAAACCTATACCTCTTCCTACAAACGAAGCCGTCTTCATTCAAGCATCAATGGACTATTTGGTTACACATCGTGATGAATATGAGAAGATGTCAAAGGACGAGTTTAGCCATTGTACGCATAGCAACAACTAATATACTTTTATGTTGCTACATCCCATTCATTCCGCATACAACAACAATTCTATATGTGAATTGGACTTATTGTCATTACAACAACCATTCAACTGTCACATTGTAAAAAGGGTATGGGACGTTGAAAACGACACCCACTAGTGCCTTAGAGATCATGTTGTACTTTCTCCCGTTGGATATTATCGGTAAGGAAATGGCGGTCAATACGGCCGCCCGGTTATCAGCGATTTCGGGGTGGAAGTGCCTGCAAAAAGGGCACTGAACTATAGCCAATTCTGTGAGGGATGGCCTGCTGAATTTCGATTATGTAACACCTCTTTTGTGCTTTGGCAAACGTTTTAAGGTGATTCTCCTCTCTAGGGAGGATTGGAAGAACGGTCTCATTATGGAGACCGGAGAGTTAAATTCTTCACCGACGGCTCTAAGCTCGATGCACTCTACCATCGGGGCTGATGTGTTCTGTGGATAATTAAATGTAAGTCTATCCTTTCGTCTACCTGATTACTGCAACGCGTACCAGGCTGAAGATATAGCGATTGAAGAGGTCATGTCCCGCGCAAGCTGACAGAAGACATGATCACTTGAGCAAATACACTATGGACAGCCTCTCTGGGTTTAAAGGGATATTAATGATGTCGGATCCTGTGGTATCACAATAGACCAAAACTGGCCTAAGTGTGCGATAGCAACCACTGAAACCTAACCTAACGTAACCTTGAAAATATGCCTCCGAAAAAATCATGGAAGCAAGAAATTTAAATGTCGGCTGGGTTTAAATTGTTTACTAATATCGATAATAAAACCTTTATCGAGTGTACTCCTCTATCAAGATTCCCACTAAGGTTTAAATATCACCAATACGCATTATAATAGCAAATACCAGTATTCAAATAGAACCAACATAGTGAAACATCTAAAAGACTCTCTATTCTAATTATTGGAGTACAAGGATGAGAAGATAATGAGAAGATGCGAATCACTTAAAGGCTTTTGTGAAAGGTACGAAGAACAAACAGATCGTTAATGAATGATTTTACCTTTCCTAAGCCCAAAGCGTGGTTTGGTCCACCCCTTAAAATTGAAATACCTCATCTGACTTGTATTTCGATAAATAATAATAATAAAAATTTCCAAGACCGATTTCCCCTCCCTGACCGTACGCGGGGAGCCACCATCTGTATTATTGTTATTATTATGAATGATGCCCCACAGCAACTAGATGAGAGAAAATTGGCAGTTGGATCTACTTAGTGCAAGAAGATTAGAATGAATTGTCCGATATAGTCCAATTGCCTAGGTGAAGCTTTACTTGGATTTTGCTGAAATGCATAAACTAAGGGCATATGATGTAAAAGGGCGACGAAAACTTTAATAGTTGCGTATGCCGCTAATGGCTCGTGGTCGAATGCGCTCCGTGTCCGAAAGTTTAACTGAATAAAAACTTAAAGGCTGCCTAACTATCCTCCACCACGTTCTGTTGAACTACCGCACCGATTGCAAAATCTAATACACCAACCATCAGAGCGAGATGTACCTTAATCACCGGATGCGCGAGGAATGCTGCGTCGATTAATTGCTGTTTGCATTTTTCAAAAGTTATATTCGTATTATCGGCCCATTCAATTTTTCGTTTGTCATTTTTTTTTACTTCCCTTTAAGTATTCGTTTAACAATGTTTGATTTTCGGCTGCATTTGAAACAAACCTCTGATAAAAATTGGTCATTCCAAAAAAGCGTCGTAATTCTACAGGGTGGACCATAAGTCACTGAACATTGTATTTTTGATATAATTTTTTTAAAAAATAATAATTTTGATTAAAATTAAATTTTAAAAATTATATCTGTTGGCATCTAACACTCCTCTTCGCAAGCTGCTGCCCTTTGCTGTACCTGGTTCATAACTGAAGCCAAAACTGGTTAATCAATCGCAATAATTTCATTTATTATGTTGTCTTTTAGTTGTTGCAGTCCTTGCGGTTTATTTCCGTATACACGATCTTCCAAATATCCCCATACAAATAAATCTGGTGGCCTCAGGTGATCGTAATACGATACAGTTACCAAGAACCGTTTGCAGCAAATTCATTGTTTTCTTTGCAGTATGGGACGTAGCTCCGTCTTGTTGAAACCACATTTCTTGAGTATTATGAAGTTCAGGAAACAAGAAATGTTCTAACATAGCCCTGTAACGCTCACCATTTACAGTCAATGCATTGCCATCTTTGTCTTGGAAGAAGTAGGGGTCGTAGATCTTGTCTGCTGATATTCCGCACCAAACTGTGACTCTAAGTGGATGCAACGGACGCTGTTGAATCACTCTTGGGTTTTCAGTGCCCCAGATTCTAAAATTTTGCTTATTAGCGTAAACACTTAAATGGAGATGCGCTTCATCGGTCATTATAATTTTTTTCATAAAATCAGGATCATACGTTAATAACTCGGTCAATTTTCTTGACCGTCAGTTTTCTTTAACGTCTTGCAGCAATATTTCATGTACCATTTGTAACTTGTACGGAAACAGCAATAATTTTTTTTCATTATTCTACGCAATGAATTTCTGGGTTCTCACTCTCCCGAACTCGTTTGATATTATCTTGGCTTCGTGCTTCAAGCGGTGTTCCACTCCGAGATAAGTCACTAACAGGTCCCGATGACCGAAAATGAGCGACTAGATTGTGTACTTGATTTCATGATGGTGCATTCCTGGCGTTAAAAAAATTTCGAAATTTTTTTTGTGTTTGAATTATTGAATTTTGAAATGTTCCTCAATCGTATACATGGCTACTGAATCTCCCAAACGTTGTTTCTAATACTGAAAAATAAAAACAGAACAAAATAAAAAAATTATAGCAAAAATACAACGTTCAGTGACTTATGGTCTACCCTGTACTATGGTTTCTGGTTGTTTAAAATCAGATATCGCTTGAACGCGTTCTCACGTAGGTTTAATATCCGATTTGTTAATAGTGTGGCCCGAAAAGTTTGTTTCGGACTTAGCGGATACACATTTATTTAAGTTGATAATTAATCCGTGATCCTGTAATCTTTGAAAAATTTATTCCAGATGGATCATGTGTTCATCCATATCTCGTGATGCGATTAAAAAATCATCGACATATAGCAACAATTAATGTCCCGAAAAATAGAATGGGCAAATCGTTGAAATGACTGTGTAGCGTTTTTCAAACCAAATCTCATTCGAGTGAACTCGAACAACCCGAAAAGCGTTATGATCCAATGTGGAAAATATAGTACAGCCACGTAGTTGATGTGTAAAATCAGTACAGCCACGTAGTTGATGTGGAGGTTGGGTAGCGGTCTGGCTGAGCCACAGCATTGAGTGCCCGGTAATAGCCACAAGATCCCAAGTTCCCACTTTTCTTCTTAACCAAATGCAGTGGGCTGGCCCATGCACTATCGGATGGTCTACAGAATCCTGACTGAGGCATATAGTCGAATTATATTTTTACCGTAGCTAACTTATCCGGAGCGAGTCTACAAAACTTTCCTGCCACCGGCGGAGCACTATAAATAATGATTTCACTAGATTTTTTTTAACAGATTCCCGATTTCCAAACCGACAGCCATGGCTCTAATGGTAGTCAACGATGAAGACACTATATTAATTGTTCTTCCAGTCGTAAGAAGAGTCGTATCCGGATCAATTATACGATTCCGTTTGATATCGACTATTAAACCAAATTGCTTTAAAAAATCGGCTCCGTTTATTGGATTGGAAACATCTGATATTCTGAACGTCCAGCTAAAATTTCTTCTAAGACCTAAATCAAGTTTTAAAACTCGAGTGCCATATGTACTAACTTGCGACGAATTTGCAGCGAAGCAATGGTGGAATGACCGATACCTCGGCTCCCGTATCAATTAAATAACGGCGTTTGCTAGAAACATCGTATATGATGAGACGACAATTGGCACTATTGCTTCCCTCGCATGCCGTCATCTGCCATCTGGGGTGATGAAGCTAGTTTTCCGACTTTTGTACGTAAGCACAAGGCTGTACGTCTTTTGTCTATTTGCTGAACTATTTGCTCTGTCATTCTTATAATGTATCTTCAACTCTTTAATTTTCAGTATAAGTTCTTTAGAATTTTGATCTCAAGATCCGACTGAGTTTTTGAATTATTTATGGCTGAAATCACGGGTCTGCTTTTGTTTGATATTGATATTATATTTCAATTTGGATATGCTTCCAAGATTTAATCGGCCATAATTGCCAAATGATTTGTATTTGTTGTGGTAAACGTTCAACCCTAAGCTTTTTTAAATAATTCTTCCGCTAGTTTTTTATCCGGTATATTTCTCATTTCTCGTAACAATTGGGTTGGTTTTTGTCGCCCAAATCAAGTATTTTAAATGCTTTTGCAGCTTAGCATCCGCTGACTCTGTTAATCGAGCAATTAATGCTTTCTTTAAATCGTCATATTTATTGTCAGCCGCAGTCTGTAAAATTACATCGCTAACTGTGTTTAACGCTCTTTGATCGAGACCCGCAACAATAATATTAAATTTGGTTTGTTGTGTAATTTTAGCGTTCTTGAGTTGTGCCTCCATTTGGGCAAACCAAAGTTCTGGCATTTCATACCAAACAGGAGGTGCCTTAACCGAAACACGTTCAACGAAACTCCCGTGTGACTTATCAGATTTAACTTTGAGAGGAGATGCTTCGCCTCCATTTTTACCACTTTTATCATCAGTTACGTTGTCTGAATTCATGATTAGACGACTTACACTTTATATTTTCACACAAAAAATGCTATTTATAAATATGTAATATATATATATATATATATATATATATATATATATATATATATATATATATATATATATATATATATATATATATATTGCCTGAAAGGCTGCCTTCTTTTCCTCCTTTACCTTCTTTCATCTCTTCGATCGAAAACATCCGATCTCGTTTCGGATTTCGTTCTCATTTTTAATACAGCAAAATGTTTGCTCGATTCTTTATTGTGAAGTAAGTCGCATAACAAGGAACCCAAGAAACCCTTAATACAGAGTCAATATTGATGGAGGCAGCCACAAGTTAAGCAGGGTTTTCCTGCTTGTTAGTACCAAGACCCCCAACCTCAAGACCCACGACACACACCTCCGGGACCAAAATATACAGTTAGCATGTGTAATAGTGTACGCCATAAGGAAAGATGCGGGAGATGAACAATAACACATATGAGAATGTCGATGTTGGTTTAAATTATAAAATGATTTGAACAAATTTTTATTTCAAATTACCTAACCAAACCACCCTGTAAATTATAACTGCAAATTTTTTTTTAAGTGGAATAAAGAACACAATTTATTATGCTTAAAAAATGAGACATAAATTTGAAACTCGAACTTGGCAGTTCATTGGAAAATAGCAAGATTGGTTTATTTAGAAAATCAATTGCTGGGATATTTTATACTTTGCTAGTTTTTGATAAGAAACAAATTTGGTGTTACATGGGATGGGAAATGTCGTTAGGTATACCTAACAAAGTAAGACATGGTTTTGTATTTAAAAAGATTGTGATTTCGGAATCACAGTGAAATAAACTGGAATTTAAAAAATTTAAAAACGGAAAGCACGTGTTTTTGAAATTACATCAATTTAATTAGAAAATGACATTAATTGGCCCGATCGTATCATGATTAATTAAATTTTTGGTTAATATTAACTGGCGTCCAAATAGATTGATTTGAAGCTTAAATCAAACAAGATTATGTTCATGCATTTATTGGTTTTTTAACCAAATTAATTTTTTGCATAAACAGCAAATCAAAGATAAAAATAAATTATTTTGTTGTGATAAATATTTTTGTAACCCACACACACCTTTTCCTTCAACGATATACAGACGGATTGATAGCTATATATATATATATATGATTAACCATTTAATATACAGGGTGCCCCAGAATTGGACAGCATTTCCAACACAAACAGCCAGTTTTTTTTCGAATTGTTGATGGCGCAAAAGTTATTCCACTTTTAGTGTCTTTTAAAAAGCAAAGAGTTCTTTTGTTTAACTTTCTTTTTGAATAAGATCCTTTCCAATAACATCATTTTTGTAAGCTGTATTATCTTCTGTAAAATAAAAATAATGGTAGACTTTTTGTTTCTCAATTTTCTCAAAACTTTTTGTTGATGCTTAATAACGCCAGCGGGAAAACAAAGTGTACAGAGAGTTGATCCATTATCAGTAAAATATGCGACACCATGCAGATTTTAAAATGATATCATATACCGGGCTATTCAGAACAGAATGTTTTTTATCAATTTTTTCATCGGAATTTGGTAAACGACAGTGGTAAACTTGAGTTTGACAATTTTTTTAAGCAAACCTAGTAGCCCGAATTAAACAAAGTTTGTGGTATAAAAAGAAAAACATTTTGTAATTCCATACCACAGTACACATAGAAAGGTAATATATTCATCGGTTCCATTCTGGTCCGCTCATTCTGTCAAAAGTAACGATGAGATGATTTGATTTGAGATACTTTAGTTTGAAGAATGTCTGGAATTGCTTCATTTGTGTGTATGTTGTAAAATTGTTTGAACTGGGTGTTTCCGTTTATTTGATGAGTATCCTCGTTCAGTTTCTCAATTACCAGGATTGTTGGTTGTTATTACTGATTTGTGTGTCAATATTGATTTTCTTGCTGATTGAAAACCTACGAGTATTACTACTTGTTTCTGGAATAACAATTTGGGTTTCTTTGGATTTGTATGTGTGTCTTTCTGGCTCGTACTTGTAGTTTCGCGGTTATGTTGTAAAGTAACTGTTGGCGTTTGTTTCAAATTTGTTTATTTGTAAGTTTGCGTGTTGATGTTGGTTAAAATTTGGCGTTTCGTAGTAACTAATTCGTTGCTCTGATATAGCAGGACTGCTAAAATGGCTCCAGGTATACGGCGGTGTGGCATATATTTGCTGTTTTCTCTCTGAGTTGTCGTTTACAATTTCGGTAACACTTTCGGCTTTGCTGGTTAATATTTTATTTTTGATAATGTTGTTGTATAGTCCTCGTTTGAATGTTTGCACGGCATGTAATTCTAGATGTTTGTTGTAAATCTTGTCAATTTGTGAGTATTTGTGCTGGCCTTGTATTGGTCAAGTCCTCATAAAGTCTGTATCCATAATTTCTGGTTGTTTAGCCATAATATTGTTTCGTTTCCAAAAACTTCCTTTCCATTTCTGTTACAGAATATGTTGGTAAATAAACATCCATAAGCGTTTTTCGCAAAGTTGGATAGTCGTTTATCTCTCTGTGATAAATTCGCGTAAATGCGCTGTTAATCGGAGTTTTATTAGTTTGTCGAATAAGTGCTTTTATATATTGTGAAGTGTTTCATAAATGCTGTCTACAATGGTCAAAAACAGTTGAGTTCAATTAGTCTGGCTTTTGTGTCAGCTCCGCTGAATTCTGGAATAAGAATTCTGGAATAAGAGCGATGCACTTTAATATAGCTCAGTTTTTCTATAGCGTGGTTCAGTATTCTAATTTGATGTGTTTTGTGAATATCATACGTTTATTTGTCCTTAAGATCTTGTGAAACGCATGTGTTTTCACTCGCAGGATCCTGTCTACAGCGCCAATGTTGTGCCGAGCAGATTTTGGATTGTGTATTTTAAACTTCATCTTCACTGTTGCTTATCATATTTTATTAACATTTTGATTGGTTTTTAGAATGATGATTTAAATTTATTGTACACAACTTAAATTTAATCACTTAAAATAATTGTTTATGATTTGATTGATCGATTGATTGATTGATTAGGATGTACAGCCAAGACTAAGCAAGGATCCCGGATACGCCGGAGGAATAGGAAAGGTTATTAGATATGATAGACTTGACCCGGTTACAGACACTTAAGTAGTCAATAGTTAGTAAAGCACAAGCACAAGACAGCACAATAATTTTTGTGTTCTAGATATAAATATGCAGCCATCAAGATCCTAAAAAAATTAAATTGTTAAATTTTTATGAGTGATTAACCATTTCCTCCACCCATACAATTGACCACCTACAATAACTATTTATCCAACTTAGAACAAGCTAACCAAAACCTTTACCAATTTACAGTCTCCCGTTCATCCTAGAAAATAATTCAATGAAAGAAGTGCCATGAACCCCAAAAATACAAAAACTATCTAAGTACAGCAATATTTGTCTGCATTTAAATTTTATTCTGCAGTCTCCAAGTCATTTATAATTTCAAAAATTCCAACAACCACTGAAATATCAAATTCATTAGCAAACCCGGTTATAGTCATTGTGATTCCTACCTTGACTTCTTCCACAAAAAATCATGAAGATTTGCAAGCTTCGTAAAAAATAGTAATTAGAATTAAAATTTAATTTAAACAGGAATCAGGCAACACTGCTGTTATGCAACTTTATAAAATTTCCCTCTTTCTATACCTCAATTTTCCATACAATCATATTCATTTGATCAATTAAAATAGTTTTATAAACCCATTGACGTAAAACGAATTAAATTCTAAATATACAATTAAATTATATTAAATTAAATAAAGCTGAGTATTGTTTACTATTCAATCAGGAAATTATAAAGGAAACCAACTATAAAGGATAGCATTAATAACATCTTAGACGATTCTAGATTCTTAAATTGCCAAATAAACTAAATCAATAATTTGAATAGTAATTTTTAACTAGTTAAAAGAATAAAAATAATTATTACTACTAATTACAACCAATTACGGCCACATCGATTGACATTTAAATTAAAATTTAATTTTTAATGAAAAAGTAGTGCAGCTTCAAAGATATTCTGTAATCAAAAAACTTCATTAGAATTGCAATGAATAATAATATTAATAATCCACACCTGATAAACCTCGATAACTCTAAACTAAAATCTAACAAATATAATAATTAATTACTCAGAAGCTGAATAATTGGATACATGAACAACACTAAAATCAGCCAATCTTTGAAGTCAAAATATAGCCGAGTAACAAAAGTGTTCGCCTTCGAACAAAAAACACGGTCGACATCGTCATACAAATGCCATGGAAATTTCCTTCTGTCAAGATCCTCCCCGACCCTACCCAGCCATATCTCGTATGCGGCGTGCACATAAACTCTATTCCCATCCATCCTCAATCCTGATAAACTATACCTTTCACTTCCAAGTCATTCCCCATTCAGAACTTCATCATTCTCCGCTAGGACATCCCTAATCCGACGATCACCGTACAATATACAGAGCAAAATCTGTGTGTATGCACGTAGAGTGGATGACGAACGAAATTACCACTCTTCAAGCTTACACCCCAACCACTATCTATACATTTTATACGACGATCATCAAATCAACGATACCTCCACGGAAAATGGTAAATTTCTAAACGAAAGCTACCCTAAAAATAAAAAACAGTTCAGCAAAACCAAAGATAAACAAACAAAGTGCATGCTCAGGCGAATGAAAATTCATTTCTCCACCGCATCTACATGATACAATCAAGTTACGCGAAAAAATTCTTCAAAAACAAAATTCCATATCGGCCGCATGAAAGTTTCTTCTCAATTTTACGTTTTACGTACTAACATACAAAGTCTATACATTGCGAGACGGCTGTATACACACTGGTGTATCAATTATTATAAATTAGTTTCTGCGCGATCATCACACATACACACATTGGAAACCTTTCCACAATAAAAACAATATACGAGTAAATATGTACAATACAAAAACAAAAGGTTGATCATTCGATCACCAAAACATGCCTACTCCACCTAAAGTTAATACTCGATAACCCACTACCTTATTTTAGAAAATCAATAATAAAACAAAATCGCTTAATACGATATTCAATTGAATACGATTGAAAGCAAGAGTACTGCAATCACATCATAGATGGCCCAATCATCGTTTAAATATTGTGATAAGCAAACACACAATTATTATGGCGCAAGTAAAAACTCGGCTCTGAAATTGGTTGCATTAAAATATATTTATCCAAATCGTCCGCCATTTGGATATACACTCCCGAGCATTTGATTGTAACCACTTTAAATTTTGCTCTAATTTTTCATATGGTTGTTGTTTTGCTATAACTTTGTTTTAATGTCTTTTCTCTTGTTGTCATCAGCTAGTAGATGAGAGAGAAGTTAAAATAAAAATAAGGAACACGGACAATTCAAATTTTATATTTTGCGAATATTTAAACATGAGCACTTGATTATAACCATTAATTGTTTTTAAACTTTGAAAGACTGAAATGCTTGAAAATTATTTCAATTGTTTTTTTTTCTATTGCTGCGATTTATTTCCTGTCTATATTAATAAAAAAAATTCCATTTTTATAACAATGGGTCGAGGTAAAACGTTGACAAAGGAAGAAATTGGTAAAATTGTTCGGCAAATAGCGATTAAAATTGATCGAAATCATGTGACAATCAATAATTATCTAAATAATCAAGAAAATTATGGGAAAAACCGTAAAGGGCGCACATCAAGAGCAACAACAGAACGAGAGCGTAGGTTAATTTTACGCGTTGCGTCGAATTCTGCTGCTAAAGTTGGAACTTCAGCCAGTATCTGGACAGTATGCAGTGTATTTAAACAGTGTCTGCATCTTAAACCGAAAAAACTTATGAAAAAACCACATTTACTTCAGCGGCATACTGGAAGGAAGAATGACATCAGGTGATATTTCCTGATGAAAAGACATTTAATTTGGATGGACTGATGGGTATCAGTATTACTTCCATGATTTAAGGAAATCTGAGCAGTTTCTGTCTCGTCGTCATACCGCTGTTGGTACCGTCATGGTATGGGCTGCAATTTCATTTCATGGCGCCATCGATTTGGTTGTTTTGGAAGGTCGGCAGACCTCCGCGAATTACATTGAACTATTAGAAATACAGAAAATTAATTTCCAAGAAATGTTCAATGGCCAACGATGGATTTTTCAACGAAATAACTCGCCCATTCATACAGCAGGACGTGTTAAACAATGGTTTGCACACAATAACGTGGAAGTTCTGGACTGGCCAGCTCTATCTCCCGATCTCAACATAATCGAGAATTTGTGGGGATGGTTATCGCGCAAAATTTATGCAGAAGGAAGGCAATTTCAAAATAGGGATGGGCTGATTGCTGCAATTGAAGATGATTTCGAGCAAATACCATTAAATTATGTACAGAGCCTGTTTAATTCCTTATCAGATAGAGTTTTTGAAGTTGTACTCAAAAATGGGGGAGCTACACATTATTAACAATAAAAAAAATTAAATCAATCGCTTTTTTTTAAATTTATTTTTACTATTTTATAACACAATCTATAAACCAATTAATGGTTATAATGAAGTGCTCAAGTGACCGTGTTCCTTTTTTTTATTTTAACTTCTCTCTCATCAGCTAGTACACAACAAGAGAAGACATAAAAAAAAATTATAGCAAAACAACAACCACATGAGAGAGTTAGAGCAAATTTAAAGTGGTTATAATCAAATGCTCGGGAGTGAATTAATTATCTTAATCATTGCTGTTTTTATGACATAAGTTTCAGTCATTTACAATTTGTCGATCCGTGTGCATCAATTTTAAGAGATGGATGTCGAAACAACATTTACTTCATTGCATTTTATTATGTTTTCAAATGAAACAAATAAAATGCTGCTCAAGCTACGAAATTGATTATTTCGACTTTGAGTGAACATTTTGTGAGTCATTCTACAGTAAAAAAGTGGTTTGCAAGATTTCACGATGGCAATTATAGTCTTTGGAACGATCCACGTCCAGGTGCAGCAAAACAATTTAAAGACAAAGAAGTTTAAGCTTTACTGGATGAAACTCCGTGTCAAACTCAAAAATAGCTTGCAGAACAGTTAGGAGATACTGACCAAACAATATCACTTCGATTGCATGCAATGGGAAAAATACAGAAGGAAGGAAAATGCATTCCTAATAAACTGACCAAAGAAAACAAAAACCGAAGAGTTGACATTTATTCATGCTAAGAAAGTGTTGTCTGTGTATCTGATGGGATTGGAAAGGAGTCAAGTACTACGAGCTTCTGGAACCTGGTCAAACTGTTACAGCTAAATGTTATCAGGCCCAATTGATCAAATTGAGCAATGCTGTGGAGGAAAAAAACCATTTACAAGGAACTTAAAATAATTTTTATGATTAATTACTAATTAGATATTACTTAAAATTACTGATGACTATCCATAGTAACTGATTATGAATATATCTTAAAACTAAAATGCTCGTCTTATATACTAAAATTTAGAGGAAATGAAAATGTTATACAAGCACTACAGAAAACAAACGTACTTTTTCCGAGGTTGCAAGAAGACGGTTGATAGAAGATAATATTTATAACTTACAACAATGATGTTGGAAAGGTACACTCTTCTACACACTTAAAAAAAAAATCATATCATCAATCAACAATGTATCGTTTAGTGACGCCGACCTTACATCGATTAAAATAATGTTTAAGCTGCATCAAAATAAGATGCAGCTTACAATCAATTTAAATATGGCACATCTTGTCACGGATTTTGTAATTGCTTGCCATAATTGGATTTTGAAGTAAATTGCAACTAAATGATATGTGATGCAACGTACCATCTATTTTAGTAGTTGTTTCCATCTAACCATTTTTGAGACAAATTATCTCGAAAAATAACACCGATTACTCCTAATTCAAATGTAACGTAGTATACATGCAATTTACTAGTACTTAACGTCTGTTTACATTTAATGGTATTTGTAGCGAAATTTTTACTTAATTTCTACTGCATATACCATACGATTAAATGAGTAGGCTTTGATTTTGTGGATTCAATTTTGGTACAAGCAACATTTGCGTAAAAGTGCACCGCATTTTTAAATAAAAAAATTACTAATTTACACAATTGTTTAAAATAATTCTCTTTCTTATTTATTGTTCGATAATAACTTACATTTTCATATACAAATTTTATTATCATGTCTTATTATATATTTTGCGAGATCCTAGAAAACTCGAATTTTATTTCGTTAAAATATTATAATTTATAATTTTTCTTACGGGCTTCATTCAAATTGGTTTGACATTAGCTCCTAAGGTATGAAAATATCCAAAAATGTTTTTCATGGTTTTGATTAAGACAAACTTGAATGTTATCCTTGATGCGGCTGGTAAGTTTGTCTTATTTTAGTTATAAAAAATAATATGACATAAAGGTCCAGAATGTTTTTAAATTCTCTTCAAAATGTTGACCAAGCACATAGTGGCTTGCTTTTAAATAGTACATCTATCGACGCAATGAATGAAGTGTTCGCTATGTAAGGATGTAAAGATCCACTCTCCAGTAACTCATCTTGAAATTTGGCTATAAAAGCAACAAAAAGTAACAAGTTACAAAATTAATAGCAAACGATCAATTAATAACAATGAATTAATATTTATATAAAATATATGAGCAAATTGAAAACGATTTTAATACTTTTCAAAATCCAAATGCGATTAAAAATATTTTATTATTTATTATTTACCGATTTAAATGAAATAATTATATTCATTACTACTGATGATACCGGATAATACTTGAGACAAAATATTTAGCAGGTACAAACACTCTTTCATCGAGAGAAGTAAATCTGGAAATGTATAAGAATTATATCATTTATATGTTGCATCAAATAACACCATTTTAATTTTTAAAACTGAATGGTAAGTTCAGGTAAATCTTTATTATTACTCTTTTCAGTCCCGGAATACTTCAAAAATGAAAGGCGCGCAAATTCGGGAAATCGTAAATCCAAAATCAAAGAGAATCTGCAAAATAAACAATAAATTAAGTAACGAAACTTAGTTAAACGGATTCAACGTAACTGTGTATTATTAAAATTACCTACCAGTTTCGGTGACGTAAAGAAGAATGGAAAATGTTTAGAAAAATTTAGTAAAGTTTAAATACAGAAACACGAAAATCGAATTACTCGTTTCCGCCTCGATCATAAAAGGGTTCTATCGAACTCTGTTAAGTCAACCAAGTAAAAATCCTCTGCTGATCTTCCGGTTGTAGTGATACCTTTATAAAAAATAAAAAGAAACTTATGTTGATTCAGTTAATTATTATCTTTTATTAAGTCTATCGACTCTCTTACATTGGCCCGTCGCTCCCGATCTGCCAGTGCTTTTAACTTGTCATTTTCTTTGTACTTCTTGAAAAGAATAAAGGCCTATTTGTGTTTCAGCATATATTCTTCTAAGTCGTCGAATTTAAATTATAATCAAATTACTTTAGTGTTTTTGTTGATCTAGGTACAAATGTACAAATCTATCCAGATTGTAGAATTCATCTACGATTTGGCGCTAACGATAAATTTTGGTGTTATCCAGGAGCTTTAACCAAAATATATGGCCACAGCCTGTGTAACCCGCCTATTTTATTTTGCACTTTCAGAAACAATTTATTATTTTTGAATCAAACAGTGTAATTTCTAAGGGTTGTGCCCATTTTTTCGTTTGACAGCGGTTGTTTGAAAACTATTTTTAGTTTCTGGATGATTGGTATATTTATTATAAATATTCATAAAATATTCTTCATTTATTTTTACATCCTTTGAGTCCGTGAAGAAATTAATATCTTACTTAACATGAAATATATGAGTGTAAGCTGCAAATCAGAAATTAAAAAAAAATATAAAAGGACTGTCATCATAATCTTAATAAAGTAAACATTTTGAACATAATGTAAAATTAATGCAATATTACATCGCTTAAAAAAATTGCGTTGGATTGTTATATCGTATATGAAAATATTGAAAATGTGGCTAATAGTGATTTTAACAAATGGACCAATATATATTATTTCATGTGATATAAAAAAATATACAAGATTGACTGTAATTTGGTTTAATTAATTTGGTATTCTCCACATTGGCGATTCAATAAACACCTTATAAAACAAATAATCTTCAAAATAACCCTATGTAATAGGGCGATCTCTATAAATAATAAATACAACGAAAAAAATATCTTCGAAAGTAAAGAGACTCATAAAGAGAAGCAATGGAAGTCTTTACAAGTCAATTCTCGCTACTACAATTTTTGATTTAAATCATTTAAGAAATTATTTACAATATTCCAGATTTGGGGACACATTAAAACAGATGTACACTTTACAGGTTCCACCAAAGCAAAAAATAATAAATACAAACACAAACAGTTTTTCTTAGCAAAAAGAATCATGATTTGCCAAAAATCAATGGTTGCTGAAATGTTTTTTTCGGAATAGTGTTTTAGTTTTAGGAAACATACACTTTCCTATTTCCAATCGGTACCGATGAAAGATAAATTGGGTCATGTGATCGAAATATACAGGCGTCCCTCGTATAACACGGTACTTGTAAAACACGGTTTCGATATTACACGGTACAAGAATTGATATTAATATAACACGGTTTCGATATTACACGGTAATATAACACGGTTTTGAAATAACACGATTTTGAAAAATATGCATTGGAAATTAGAATTTTTATTTTCGCTCAATAAGGGGAATACCCCAAATTCATTGCTACAAAAAAATATCTCATTTCGTTTTGAGAAGTGAAAGTACATATGCGCTTTGTCCTTTGTAAATGAAGTTGATATAAAGTTTTAGCTTGCTTTGTTTCTTTTGCAAGTTTATAAGTGCATAATAATTTTAATTTGAGGTATGTAAAAATGAAGTTGTAACGTTTATTGTAAATCTTATTTTGGACCCTAAATTTAGATAATGTCTGACAAGATCAAGAAGCAAAAATTTAAACGAAAATTTATTTCACTCGAAGAAAACATTGGAATTTTAGCGGAGAAAAGCCTACATCGATTGCAAAATCATTAAATTTAAACGAAGCTACTATTCGAACAATATTCAAAAATGAAAGCGAAATTAGAAAAAATGTTGCCTTTGGTTGCTCGCAAGGTGCAAAACGTATGTCCCGCAAAAGAGATATAAATATCGTAAAAATGGAACATGCTCTTATAATATGGATAGAAGATTGTTTAGATAAAAAAATCCCTTTGAGTACAAATATTATTAAACAAAAAGCCCTCAGAGCTTACACACATTTAAGGAAAGATGAACTTTCTTCTAAAGAAGAACCAAACCTATCATTTTCGGCAAGTAAAGGGTGGTTTGAAAATTTTAAAAAAAGATTTTCTTTGCGCAATGTAAAATTGCAAGGAGAACAAGCTTCAGCAGATGTAGAAGCTGCTCAAAAATTTATATTGGAAATACCACGAATTATTGAAGAGGGAGAGTATTCAGCAGATCAAATTTTCAACGCCGATGAGACAGCTTTATATTGGAAGAAACTGCCGTCTCGAACTTTTATTTCAAAAGATGAGAAGCAATCACCAGGTTATAAAACTTGTAAAGATCGTGTTACCCTTCATATGTGTAGTAACCTATCAGGAAATTTTGTAGTAAGACCAATGATAATAAATCGTTCCTTGAATCCCAGAGCATTGCAAAACGTTGATAAGTCTCATCTACCAGTCCTCTGGCGAGCAAATAAAAAAGGCTGGATGACGCAAAATTTGTTTGAAGACTGGTTTAAAAATTGTTTTATTCTAGAAGTAGAAAAGTTTTTGAAGAAAAAAAATTGAGCTTTAAAGTTTTATTGCTCATTGATAATGCAGGTAGCCATAGTAGAGAGTTATATCATCCTAACGTAAAAGTTGTGCTTTTTCCTCCAAATTGTACGTCATTGATCCAACCATTAGATCAAGGAATCATTGCAACAAGACTGGAATCATTTTTCGAAAGACTGGAAAACGATAAAAATGTAACGCTTACTCAAGCTTGGAAAGAGTTTTCTATTTTAGATTATGTCACAACTATAGCTGTGGCTTGCAAGGAATTAAAACAGTCTACACTTCATGCGTGTTGGAAACCTTTGTTACCGCAAATGGTCCAGAGAGGAAGCTGTGTCCCATTTGAGGAAGCAGAATTTAGCAGAATAATATCGGTTGCTTCTAATTTAGAAGGGGACGGATTTTCAAATATGAACATTGATGATGTTCGGGAACTATTTGAAGAGCAAACTTTGAATGAGGAAGAACTAATTGAACTACTAAATACCTCCAACTTCGATTATCCCGATGATTCGGAAAACATTTGTAATATTACAACAGTTCCTCATTTAAATTTAATTGATCTGGAAGAAGGAATAGCTTTAGCTAAAAAATTGGAAAATTTTTTCGTTGAAAAAGATCCTTCAGTTGTACGTAGCGGAAAATTTAAAAGAGAATTGAATAGTTCTTTAGCTCCTTGTAGAGAAATTCTGACAGAATTGCAAGATCGAAATAGGCAGGTAGTTTCTACTACGTCAGATAACCTTTGTAATGATGGAGAAATAACTAGTGAAGAGGAGTTTCAACCAACCTGGAGAAAAAAGTAGATTAGCTGTAATTTCTGATGAGAGTGATGATGAAAATTAATTTTGTAATCGTAATAAGCTGTTTCTACTTGTTTTATAATATGTAATTATAATTATTAGTCTTTGAATATATTTTTTGTTGTGTTTTTTAATTTTTGTATTTCATCATAAAATTGAATTTAATTTATTTTTATTAATAAAAACTTGAAGATAACTTCCTTTTTCATTTATGTAGTATTTATGTAGGCTTTTATGTATGTAGTAACACGGTTTCGATATAGCACGGTACGAATTAACCGTGTTATACGAGGGACGCCTGTATATTACTGCAGTTTTGGTTTCTGCGGCATTTATATTTACTCAACTGGCTACCCAATTTTTATCAAATACTGGTACAACTCCATTAATATTTTTAGATATAATTATTGCATATTTCGATACTTACAAATAATGAAATTTTCGATTCAAGGTTATATCTAATTTAACTAACGATTACGTCGCTATACAATTTGTTGTAAACTTCTTATCGAATTATAATTGAAATTGTGTCTTAATTTGGCCGATGCAAACCTTCCGTCGAAAAATGCAGCAACATTTTAAGGGTGTAGATCGTATTAAAAAAGAAAGTTAAACAAAAGAACTCTTGGCATTTTAAAAGACACTAAAAGTGGAATACCTTTTGCACCATCAACAATTCGAAAAAAATTTACTTGGCGCTGTTGAAAATGAGCTCTCCTATCGCCCTGTTTCGTTTTATCGTCCAATTCTGGGACACCCTGTATACTTTGATGAATATACATAAACATGATTGATATAAACTGCAATCTATTAGTATAACCTGTATGAATAAAAATATTATATTGTTATGATATCATCCCGAAAGTAAGTCATTAAAATTGATATAAAGCGAATTACTCATTTTTAAGTGATTCCGATAAATCGTGTAGCAAAACGTTCTTACACAATTTTTGTTTGAAGCTTTAGTCACTTCCAATTATTTTTACGTACAGAGATAATATTTATTTATTCCAGGATTAACAAATATTCTAACAAATTTCGATTCATCATAATATACATTCCTATATACTTATGTGCGAGTATTTACTTGTCATATTTTATTTATTTATTGAAGGAATATATACACATAATTTCGTTTTTTTTTATTTACCTTTATAAAAAACGTAAATTTATCACTGTATAACAAGCTTTCGTGCCATCAGTTTTGTTTAAAAGTTCAACAAGTTAAGAACTTGGAGCGTGGTTTCAGTTTAATTAATTCAAATAAATTTTTTATTAAATTATGGGTTGTTGTGGATGTGAGTGCAAACATAATAACGATTTGTTACCCAAAATTATATAGTTAAATAAAATAAAATTTGTTTTTAAAATAATTAATTAGCAAAAGACTCAATGGACGTGCCACCCGTGCATCAAAATCCAAACCATGGATTCCCGCCACCAGCTAGTGAAGGTCCAACACCATATATGGGCGTTCAATCTGGCCTCCACACGACCGATGGATAACACGAATAATTTTATATATCTAGATGTTAAAAAATTAAAATAAAATTTTATATCGTTGACCCCGCATAAAAAGCTTTAGTTAAGAAAAAAGCTTTAATCATACTTAATTAGGTTAATTTATATAGTTTTAATTGTTAAGTTATGTAAATATATAAGTATCAACATCAACATTTTTTGCTAATCGCACACAAGTCTTTAATTTCATACATTTATTCCGTGTTATCGTGATATGACACATCGCGCGCGATTTTTATCAACGAACATGTCAATAATTGTACATGTATACAATGTGTGTCCCTCGATTTACCTATTTACCTATGTATAAGTCGTTTGATAAAATATGTCTTTTGCTTTTCTGTACGTAAGGTATGCGTTGTACGATAAAAACTTGTTGTTTAATGGTTTGGTTAAAATGGGTTGAATAATTATATTTAAAATGTGACGGTGATATATTGATATATAAATTGCATTCAAGACATAATATTTGCATATATCGTTAGCATGAAATTTCTATATAATTTACCGGAGAAATTTAAATGCAATATTTTTCGTACAGCTATTAATTCTAACACGATTAGATAAAATAAACGTGTACGGTGACAAATAACGAAATAAATATTTTTTATTACTATCCGATTTAACTATAACTATATAAAATATATGAAAGTGTACTTTGTCTAATTTTATCGATAACATTGATAAAATATACTCTACATGGATAACGTCGTTATTGCCAAGGAAAAATTACCCGTATATCTTAATTCGTCAGATAAGATGAACTTGAAAAGTATTAAGTATGCAGTGACGTTTTACGAAACTGTTACTGATAAAATCACTTAAAATATAGGCGCCATTAAATTCTAGAATCAGTTTACTTTCTTTCCATTTTTCGAGTTCCTCAGGAAGCTCCATGCTTTGAGAATTTGTTTTGAGCATGATCTCATTTTATTGGGTTATCTAATTTTCAGTTGCGTGTTTTTACATTGTTAAAAGGGTTACAAATTTTACCGATAAGTACAAAACCCTCAAGGCGTCGAGAAAGAATTTCTACTAGAAACCTTTATTAGAAAATCAGTTTTCAGCTTTTGGTCATGCGCAATCCAAGATTAAAAGTGTAGTAGTAAAGTCCAATGTAAAGTTAATTTGCGTGGATTTCGATATTACTTCCAATCGCCATGATTGCTGTGTCGTCTGCAAAGATGGCGGTGGTTCCTTTATCTGTTGATGGAAGATCCCTTGTATATAATAAATACAGGATTGGTCCTAAGACACTCCCCTGTGGGACACCGGCTGTGATTTTCTTTAGTTCGGAGTATCCATCCTCATATTTCACACGAAAATGTCTATTGGATAAATAAGATCTTAGTATGGCATAGAATTGCCTCTGCAGATCTCTGTGCTTACTTGTTTACGTTCTAACGTTCTTTCAATAATGTTGGTGATTCTATGCACCTGTTCAATTGTGGAGTGCTTTTCCCTGAATTCAAATTGATGTGGAGGAATTTGTTGTCGGTCCTCAATTATTGGTTTAAGTCTTTTTAGTAATAATTTTTCAAAGAGTTTTGACATAATTGGCAGCAATGAAATTGGCCTGTATAATTTTTTATCGTTAGGTGGTTTATCAAATTTTGCTATCATGATTACTTCTGCTACTTTCCATTGCCACGCAACATATTTTAACCGAAAGCTTGCATTGATTATGTGTTATAGCTTACGAAATTCTTTACCTGGTAGAGCCTTGATTATTTGGCAAGTAATCAAGTCATACCCTGGGGCTTTTTTAACATTCCTGTTGCTTTTTACTTCTTCTTTTAATTCTTTGAGAGTTACTGGGCTACTATATCAAAATCATTTAGGTTGTGTATTGACATTATATTTTCATTGGTCGTTTGTATTTGAACCTATTGCCCAGGTTCCATCTTCCTTTTTAAGTGGAGGAACTTGCATTTTGGGTCCCTTCGTCGCCTTCCACAGTGTATATATCTGTTGATTGATGCATTTTTAACTTCTTTAAGTAGAGATTTGAGACTGTTAGCGAATTTGTTAAGAATTGTTTTGTTCTCCTGTGTTCTAGTTTTTTGCCAGGTTTTACGCGCCCATCGTTTTCCTCTTGCCAACTCTCTAACTTCCATTGGGTAGGATATGTTAAGCTTTTTCTTATTTTGTATAGTGAGGGTACTTGCCAAAGCAGCATATTGAATTATTTCATTGAGTTGTTCTAATTCATCTTCCAACTGGTGAGAACTTCTTATCGGTACCTCAAGATTGATTTTTTCCTCCATTACTTCACGAACCAGTGAGAAGTTTTCAACATTTATCAAAATTGTAGCTACACAAATTAACAAAAAACAAAAATGTAGATACACAATTTCACAAAAAGTAAAGAATTACGTAAAAAAATTATGGCAGGGTTGAATTGTTACAATTTCCACTAAATATAATCTAATCTAATCCTCGGCATATCTCTGCGACCTACGGAGATTTTTTTTTGTTTAGTGTAAATGGAAATAATAATATAAAAAATGTAAACCCTTAAGGACCACATCCACAAGACCCGGTTTACACTTTTTATATTATTTTTTCCATTTACACTAAACAAAAAAAAAATCTCCGAAGGTCGCAGAGATATGCCGAGGATTAGATTAGATTATATTTAGTGGAAATTGTAACAAATTCAACCCTGTTATAATTTTTTTTATGTAATTCTACACTTTTTGTTAAAATGTGTATCTACATTTTTGTTATTTGTTAATTTGTGTAGCTACACTTTTGATAAATATTGAAAACTTCACACCAGTCTGGGATAACACATTTTCAGAGAATGTCGATTTTTGCTAAATTAAAAAATATTTATATTTCTGGAATATGTTGCATAATGCCATTCGCATTCCAGATTAATATTTTGAAAGTTGCGTTCTTACTTAACATTTTTTGTTGGATTGCGTTGAGGGAGTTGCATTTTCTTCAGTTGATGAAGTATCATGTTGTTCAGATTACTTTGGTCATCTAGCCGCTTTGTAATAGCTGCAATGCTGTTCATAAATATTTTTCATAATTTGGTTACAGAGCCTATATGTTTTTCACTACCTGGGTAAATGAACTTCTTTGCCCAGAGTTGCTTGGTTGAGGGTTTTTATCCATCTTTTATCTCTTAATTTTTGTAGTTGTTTAACAACCTCACAGCCTCGATAATTAGCCGGATGTTGGCTCTTACAGTTTGTACACTTGGCTGGCATATCTCTCTCTATTGTAAATGCCTTGGTAATATGATTACTTGTGATTAAATGCCTTACATTTCTTACATTGAGGTATGCGTGTAGTGGTTCTTCTAATTTGTTCGATTTTCACCTTCATGTGAAGGATTCCTTTTATTCCCACCCAAAGTTACCCCCCAAAGTTATATAATCATCCACCCAACCCTAATAATCATAATCTCCACATTTGGTAAACAACATAATTCTCTTGATCCTGTGTTGAAATTGAGTTATACCACAACGGTAAAAAAGAAATCCGTACCTTTAATAGCGAAGAACTGTTATATTCAAGGCCTCACCCGTATCCCGTATACCTGAAATATGTATTATTAGACCATCAAAATCTCCATATATAATTCTCCAGTTTCGGTTGTTTCCAAAAAAAAAAGATTCTCCGCGAGAAAAAAAAAATTGATGGTAATTGACATTCTCCCTATACCGCTAACAGATGAAATTAAATTATTCTCCATATGACATCGGCTGTGTGACTTGTGAGATTTAAAAACCTTGACTGTTTACTTGAACACACAAGTTAAATCATAATTACACTAACAACTAACAGGTAGATTTGCTGATCGTACATTTTAATTAGTTCAAGATATTTAGTGTGGAGATAACATAATATGCACCTATACACTCGTGTTCACTCACAGGAAGTCTGACATTATGATTGAATCGCATAATTAGGTGGGAAAATATTTATGCTTGACCGATATACGAGTATATGGAAGTTGTTGTGCCATAACAGTTTATATGGGTAAGGTAGTTATTGGCATGGTGGTATGTTAAATCAACATGCTCCGGAGCCCTGACATCTGTCTGTACTATTGTGGTGATGTTAATGGAGGGTTTATACGAGTAGTTGTATCGACGGATGTCTACGCCGTACACGTCCAGAACATTAGGTGAGACATGTCGTAATGACGGATATGATGCGAATCCAACGACTTTGATTCGTGTATTTGTTGGTCACGTATTTCTTGCTCCAACAACCTCGTATCTGGAATTGTAATGTTGAGGTTGAAATGGTGGTTTGTTGATGGTCGTGCAATGGTTATGGAGGATGATATACTAAATAACGGTATGAAGACGGCATCTGCTAGCATATAGATGCAAATTATTACTCCTGAGTGTATATCCTGGCCGTAGTTCTATGATGCCGTAGTGTTCCGGCGCTATTTTTGATATTGATGATCCGCATATTGACTCAAGTACCATTGATGGTTCGGTTGCGAAGGTCCATTGATTTGCTGTATGAAGTTTGACGAAGAGGTTGTGGAGTGTGGACACTTCTAATGCAGAGGATTCATGTTGAGTTAGTACATCCAATAACAAGGATATTTTGCATCGATTATGCTCACTTTGACGAGTGTATATTGTGGTAATGTCGCAAAGGCGAAGTCCAAGAATTACGCCGTGGCATTTTGTTTTACCCTCCGATGAAATGGATGCGAAGCGTTCTCGGTATTGGTGGACAAGTAGATATTTTGTTTATGACAATATTCGCAGCTGAGTGCTATTGATGATGACTGAAACCGGCATAACTTCATATAAGTTATAGGTCCATGCTTGAACCTCATTGACTGGTATAGATCATTAACTGGTATAGATGGTGTAACTCCAAAATTCCGTGCCCGGGAAGAATATTTGATTTTGACACATGCTTCAATAGGTTTGCCAGCTCTTGTTACTGTTGTACGGGAGGTAACAACGAGGCTTGAATGATGTGATTTTTAGCCCTGGTTGGTACTTGTTTTAGACGCCGTTGGATGTCTTCAACGTGCTTCATGGCTAGTCCTAATTGAAATGCGAGCAATATTGTTGCTAACTCGTGTACCAGGCGTTGGTGTGCGTTCACGAATTGTTTTAATTGTTGAGCGGCTATATCGCTGCTGCGGCTATATTATCGATGATGGATGTTTGATTTTCTAATAATTTTAAGGTGTATTCTTCATTGCGTTGAATTCGTTCAAACTGTTTTTCATACTGCTCCGCTTCTCTTTAAGATAGGACCCCGAACATGTCGCCACCTATTTTGCTAATTTTATCGCCCAATCCTCGTTTTTTCTGTGATAGTTTATTCCGTTGCGTAGTCGTTGTCTTGGGAGGTCGCAGTTGATGGTGATTACATGGCTGCAGACTGTTTCAAGCAGAGTCAGACCCTTTCCATGTTGTGCATTTCTTGCTATAATAATTGGTCAAATTATACCGAATGGCCAGAGTCCACCTTCGCGATGTTATCAAACCATATTCCTGAGTTGGCCCATTCCTTGATTATCACCGAGGATTGAGGTTTTGTGGCATACGATTCCCTTCGGTTTTGTTTTGCGTAACGACTTGGTTGTTGTCGGCGAGCGGGAAGGTTCGCAATGTCCTGTATCTTTTCACTATCTGCCTCACTTATTGGTTGTTGGATAATCAACGGTGACACCTTTGTTTTTGGTCTCTTGATGTTGGGATGATGAGTGGTTTTTACAGTTACGATCCGGCTTAGTCTATCCCTGCTAGGATGTAACTCCAGAACACGGTCTAACTTCCATTTGGTCGGGGGTAACAGTTCATCTCGTAATAAGACAATGTCCTCTTTTTCGATTCCTTTCACCATTTGGGCCGCTGCTGTAGTTGATGTAAGTAATCCGTTGGCCACTTTTCCAAAACTGCGACCGCATATTCTGCACCACTCTCTGCATTTCCAATTAAGAAATGCCCTGGTGTTAACACTTCTAGGGATTCTGGATCCTCAGTTCATGGGCAGAGTGATCTGGAGTTTAGGCTTCGATCTGGTTTAGTAAAGTTGTCAATTCCTCGAATGCTAACCTCGTATTGCCTATACATTTTTTCAGATGAGTTTTGATACATTTTACTCCTGCTTTCCACAATCCCCCGAAGTGTGGTGCTGAAGGAGGGATAAATGCCAAGTTGTGAGCTGCATTAGTTTATTAGCTCCTACAAAGTTGGTTCCATTGTCGCTGCATATGTGGGCTACGTTGCCTTGCCGTGAAATCGCATAAAGGAACTTACGAATTCTTCCGTGGTAAAATCCGATGATACTTCTATGTGAATTGCTTTGGTATTGAGGCAGATGAAGATGCAGATATACCCCTTGTAGGATTTATTTCCACGGCCTTTGCTCGTACGTATGTTAATAGGTCCTGCATAATCCACTCCAGTATATGTGAATGATCGAGCTATAGTGACTCGAGAAGCAGGCAAGTTTCCCATGAGCTGTTCCGAGGTTTAACCTTGAATCGATGGCATCGGAAGCAGAGGTATGGGATTATAACCGGATGTCCTTCTTAATACGAAAGCTTTGAATTTTCCAGTCTACTTCCTACCCGAATTATGATGTTTTTATCCAGGAAGGGATATAATGAATGAAGCATGCTAAGCCTATGAAGAGGCTTGTTTCTTCTTAGAGTGAATGTTCTTCTGCGAATGCTACTTGCTGGACTCTTTGGTCTAAACGTAATAATGCGTGATCCCACTCTTCTTGCCGTATTAGTCTTCCATGTTTGGTCCCCCATCTTAGTATTTATACTGTTATTCGGATACTAACTAGCTAACTAGTTAGTATTTGGCAATCTGCTCCCCCTCATATGGTTCCTTGTTCAGCAGGAAACTGGGTCCCTTCCACCAAGTGTCCAGTGATCTTATTTTTGTTGCGGCCACCCCTCGAGATGCACAGTCTGCGGGATTATCTTCCGACCGAATATGTTTCCATGATTGCATGTCGCGGATGGTTTGAATCTCTGCGACCCGGCTTGCGACAAACGTTTTCCATGTGGACGGAGGTTTTTGAATCCAAGCCAGTGTGACCATGGAATCATGATGCTCACGTCTAGGGCTTTGGTTACTTGTTGTACTAGTAAGCTTAACAACAGTGCTCCACTAAGCTCTAGGCGAGGGATGGTTAGTTTGGACTTCATTGGAGCCACTTTAGCTTTTACCGTTATAATCGGCTGGTTTTTTGGTCGTTTACGGTAATTTTACTGTATATTACGGCCGCGTAGGCAGTTTCGGAAGCATCAAAAAATCCGTGTAGCTCAACCCTGCAGTTTTTTGTGGTATAATTAAGGTATCGCGCTATTTGGATGGCTGGACTTTCATTTAAGTTCCTCTTTAGGTGATCCCATCTCTGAGAGTTCGGGCGGCAATCGGTCATCCCAATCCAAGTCCAAACTCCAATAACATTGTCTGATAAATTAGTTTGCAATTGACGGTTAGTGGTGCCAGCCATCCCAGGGGTCGAAATTTTTGGACATTTCCGACAAATATTGCCACTTAGTGAGGTTGCTGTTATTAGGTGATAACTGGACGTGGAAGATGAGGTGATCTCCCGTTGGATTATAGCGAATTCCTAATGTTTAATCGCCTGTTCGTCGGTGAAGGTAAGATCACCGATCATGATTTTATCTTCTGGAATCTCTGCCAAGAGGATCTGGTGGTTGCTAGACCATTTACTTAATTCAATTTTTTCCTTATGAAGTAGTTTTACTAGTTGGGAATGCAGATGTTGAGCTTCTTCAACGGTGCAGCGCTGAATCTCGTTTGAGAGTGCAACTCGCCTCTGGATGTTGAACGAACACAAAGGTTGACGTTTACTTTCTCTCCAAATGATGGTTTGTTAACTCTGATGTTCTCTCTGCATTCGTGATGCAGTCTCCATCTCAGTAGTATGGCACTCAAGTCATTTTGTAGGTAGTGGAAACCCAATATGCATGACGTCTTTTAAACTTAGTCCTGTAGATGTCTGCATGGAAGCATCGAACACCACCCGAATTTTTGCGGTGTCTGTATTTTTCAATACCTCATGGTGAGATAGATAATAGTTCCCTTTATTGGGTCTAATCGGCTTCATATGTTGAAATGCACGTACATCAACGTGATCATGAAATTGACATATAGCTCCCTCATGTTAGGGTCCCGGTCTAATTTTTCCTCCAATTGTAAGAAACGTCGGAGTGCTCGATTTCCAGAGTGTCCCAATAGGTCTACTTGATGTTCTTTAAATGAGATTTGAGCAATATATCTCCCATTCTGGTCCCGCTCTGTTGATGAAATCAATTCGTCTTTTTATGCTAATATTGCGAAAGTGGTGACACCGCGTGATGAAATGCTCGTGTTCTTGGCAATAAGAACATGTGATCGTAGACTTTGGTGGCTGTTCCCCGTATTTATGAGTATTTTCCGCTGGACCTTGTACTCAGGTTTGACTGCTCGTGAGATTAATGGTTTGTTCAATCCGGAGGCTTCCAACGCTTGAAACCTTCTCAATACGATCTCTGAGCAGTTCTTTAACAGTGGCACTTCGCGTGGGCTATCAAGGCTGTTTTCAAAACGCTTCAAAGTATTGAAGATATGCGATGACCGCTTCAAATGGGTTTTCCAACTGATGATTTTTAATGTTGTGCAGCATCTCGATGATGGTGTCATACAGGTTTCTGATACTCGCGGCTGATGGATGTTGTATGTTGTGTAGGGATGTACTCGCGTTGAAATACGACGAGGCCAACAATCTCTTGTTATTATACCTCGCCTGTAGGATCTGCCAAGCCCCCTCGAAATTTTCTCCAATGGTCCTATGGAGATGTGATTTTAAATACGTTAACTTTAGTGTATTTGTATTTAGTGTAAACGCGTACCAATTTTCGTATTTGCCGTGAAACGTGGGTATTTCTATTTTTCTTAGTTTCACGGGCGGGCGATATTGATTTAGATGGTTTAGTTAGTTCTTGTTCCATTTTGATTATTAGGGACTCTACTTCGCATGTTATAATCCCGTAGTAATCTTCGGTGAAGTGTTTGTGTGGCCTTCCTCATTGACTTCCATGAGGATACTTCGGTGCAGCCGACATACCAACTGAGGTACTCGTCTGAAAACTCTCTTGATGTTAGTTTGGTATTAATTGCGTTCATTTTTCGATACATTAAACGCATTTCGATATCTTGATGATGGAGTAGTTTTTGTACCGTGGTTGGTACCTTCCTCTGTTGATCTGTAATCACTTGAATCGAGCTTCTGCAATGGTTCAGTAAATCTTTTTTGTGGCGTATCGGATTTTGTAGGTGATGTTTCTTCATCACTGGTTAATGAAGACTCGATCCCGAGGATGTTGAGTGGGAGGCTTGTGGCTACGGTGAGTTTGTGGATGTCCTTTTCGAACTTGGGAATGTCCTCTTAAAGATCGCGGATGTTGTTCATCGCTTTTGTGTACGCTCGTTTTATTTCCTGGCGCTCGCCCAAATTGGAATGTGTTTTGGGTAACGTTCCAAGTTCGACAATCTGTTTGTCGTTGTCGTATATTTATCTTGAGCGTGTTGTAGAAACCCCTGGTGATTGGTAGGCCGTCGTCGCGCTTTTTTGCGATCTGGTGAAACAGCACTTCCCTATAAAGCTCAACTGACTTTGCAGAAGTGCGTCCATTCTGACCCTCTCGACTCGATGTTGTTTGGTCGAAATGAGGTTCTACGTTTATTCGACGACTGTATTATGTTACGTAAAATTAAAACGATTTGGAGTTGCTTCACGACAATTTTTATATCGGTATGTTTAACGAATATTCTACTATTCGTCAAAATTCCTGCTACACCATGGCCGCAATTCCAGAAAAAGAACTCGGAGATGTTTTCAAGTGTAGGCACAGATTTTCTAAAAGTGGATGAATCGTCCTGTTCAAAACAATTACCCACATTAAAATAAGAAGACTTGGGGTTGCTTCACAACAATTTTTATATCGACATATTTAACGAATATTTTAACATTTGTCAAAATTCCTGCTACACCATGGCCGTGATTCCAGAAAACTTAGAAATGTTATCAAGTGTGGCATAGATTTTCTAAAAGTGGATGAATCGTCCTCTTCAAAACAATTACCCACATAAAAACAAAAAACTTGGGGTTGCTTCACGACATTTTTTATATCGGTATATTTAACGAATATTCTAATATTCGTCAAAATTTCTGCTACAACATGACCGCAATTCTAGAAAAAGAGCTCGGAGATGTTATCAAGTGTGGGCATATATTTTCTAAAAGTGGATGATTCGTCCTCTTCAAAACAGATACCCTCATTAAAATAAGAAGACTTGGGGCTGCTTCACTACAATTTTTATATCGGTATATTTAGTTAACTAGTTCCTTCTGCGAAGTACCAAATTTTGTAACAACATGTAAGCAAGTGGATGAGTAATAATCATTATTAACACTTCCAAAACTTCGTTTAAAAAATCCTTATCATTGGTTAAGAAATGACCACGATTCATTCAGAATGAACAGAAACCAAAGAAAATTCAAATACAATTTTATCGACCGAATGGTACGAAATTATGAGTTTTGGTGCAGCATTGATATATTCCAGAACTCTAAAATATGTGTTAGACAATATATACTGTATCATTATTGATTAAGCCTAGTTCTATCCGGATATGTCAATTCTTAGAACTACATTCAAAATATGCCTTAGAATCCAGTTGAACAGTAGACGAACTAAATATATTTTAATGCCATTTTGATTCATAAACGAAATCATTCATAGGTAATCATAAATTTGATCAAAATTGTTATAAATGGCCATGTTCCGACTTGCACTTTAAGATTACCACAATTATCTTGGTCAAGTTCCTTAGCTTGAGATGAAAAATGAGATGAGGAAGTAAAATATCATTCAAGTTTAAAGATAACCAAATATTTGACGATTTCATATTTTTTCTATTTTGCCATATATTTTCGTGCTACGTTGTACGAGGTCTTCATGTAGATTGTACATTTTTTTAAAATTACTATTCAAAAATAGATGGCTCTGATAAATTGTATTGCATTTAGCCTACATTTTGGGGTAGCTATTTTCTTGTATGTTACATAAATCTTTTATTCTTTTAAATTTTCGATGACATTATTTTTATATTAGATGTCATATAAATATTTTATGTTTAATTGTTCTTCCGCTGTTTCTTATCAGAGAAAGCACTTTAGATTTTCATATCAACTCAAAACAAAATATTTCGCTTTTTGAGATATCACACAACACAATTATCAAATTTAGTATTAAACTAATTTCGTTTGGATCTGATTCATAAGAGAACAACGCAATTTTAAGAGCAAAATGGGCTGTGGCAAGTCAAAAGGTAAATTACCATTTAGATATATTTATTTAAGTAATAAACTAAAAATTTATCCATCGTTATTCGCATTATACAAATAGATACAGTTGAACCAGTCCCGCTAACACCACAACAAATCGCGCAACTTAACACACCGTATAAAATGGACCGTATTCCAACGCTGAATGTATTACCAGTGATTGGGGTTGGTGCGCTAATCGCAACGAGATCCGGAGGTGGAGGCAGTGGTTTTGATATGTAATTTTTGGTATATACCAAATAATTTATTATCGGCTGTGATATACTCGTACATAGTTCCTTGTTTAATAAATTTGTTAATAATAATGTTGAGTGTTTTACTTATTCAAGTGATAGCGAGATAATGTATATTTATCTGATAAGACAATGTTTTATCGCTGACGTTCTCTTATAGCATCTTGCCCTTGGTGGCTTCACTGTGACTATCAATAGCACTGTGCAGCAGGAAAATCGAATGAAATATGTTTTTTATTATCCAAATTGCCAATGGTTTTAATTGAGACGGCTTTGTTGACTTGTCGTCACAAAATGTGTGCTAGTCGATGGTGGATATTGAAAATTATTTTGCGGTCCTTGTGAGCTTGGCGGTATTTCGTGGCCATATGAAGGGGCAGAAGCTACCCCATCTCCCGATGGCGCACTTGGTGGGTCTAAAATAATCGCAATTTATAATTAATTGTGTGTAAAGTAAATACATTTATTTTATAACCTTACTTCGATAAATTGTATAAACTTGGTCGTAATCGATCTCGTGTGTTAGATGATCTTCTGTGAAATTTCGGTTAACAGTAGAAAATTTGCAACCCATTTTGTAATATTTCAATATATGTACTGATTAATTCAACGGTTTGGTATAGTGTTTTTATAAATTTATATTCAAATGACAATTGGATTACAAGATAAGATACCAATTTTTTATTTATAGGTACTATCAGGTGTATGAATCATTGTTCTATAGGCAGAGTGTTTTTATGCTAATTTACATTGCGGTAATCAGATCGAAAAAATATTAATTGTGGTTGGTGGTATTCTATCGTAATCTGTTTTAAATTAGTTCAATTTATAAAGTGACTAACGAGGAAAGTAAAATTAATTTTGGTAATCAGGTCCGGTGATTTTTTTTGTGGACGCAGTGAGAGATTGGCGCCATGAAAATAAACATTTAGTTTTCGTAAATTGCAATCTAAATATCATTCGCAGTCGCGTAAGCTCGAATTTTATGAATCACTCATAAAACCTGGGGCCCTATTCCTGAATACGAATACGAATATAAAATATACGAATTCGTACAATTGGTATTCCTGAATACGAATACGTATAATTGTAATACGAAGTCGTACCTACTTGATACGTTCACAAATTTCCCTTATCTGACAATACGAATTCGAATAATTTTTATACGTTCATGAACGAATTTTTGTACGATGAATATTTAGTTAACGTCTCCATAGAAAAACCAAAAATTATTTGAGTTCAAAATAAAATATACATTATTTTATAATAATTTTAAAGAAAATCTTTTATTTTAAAACTTAAACATGGCCGTATAATTTGTTTACGACAATTTATATGAGAGTATAAATACATATATGAATTACTAGTAGTCAACATTTACTTAGCACGTACTACAGTAAATGACCGAATGTAGAGCGGGGTCAAGAGCACTGTTAAAAACCCGGGGCCATAATATATTGAAATATTTACAAAAAACACAATAAATTTATATTTAATTATAAATCCAATTAATTTAAACTTAAAGGTTGGAGTTGCAAGATATGGGCCACTATCACACCACTAGAAATTAGTCGGTTGTTCAATTATATTTTCGATCCTTTTTGTCGGCCCCACAAAAATACAAAATATTTTATTTACACAATACTCCAATTTTATTTTACTATTTATTATTTTTATTATAACATATAATAATTCCCAAATCATAAGTGACGGTTATTCGAAAATCTAGAATAATATTGCATCCATTTCAATACCAACCAAAACGTCAAAACTCAAAATAGTGAAATGAAACATCAAAATATAACAAGTCGAACAATTTTATTGCAGGTAAAACCATTTAAAATAAATTTCCCTTATAGCAAGGACACACACCAAACAATTACGTACGATCGTATTCAGAAATACCAATTTAAATTCGTATCGTATATGAACTTTCGTAACGAGACACGATACGTATCGTATTCAGGAATAGGGGCCCTGTACTGGCTTTCGGAAGCGTGAGCTGGGCTCTGTCCTCTAACAATTGTGTCTAATGACTTTTGAAAGCATGGTCATTCGTTTCATCTTTCGTCCAATTAAGGTTGCGCAAAAAGAATAGCGAATTGTCGGAGGCGGCAATACAGCAGATGGTTGGACCATATTGCAAATTTCCTAAAGCAACGCATGATAATTAAACTGTTCCGACTGCGCTGGCGTGATGACGTCAAATAAGACAATAAAGTAACACAATTCAATATTTTTCCAAATTTTATTGCTGTTTTGATAAGAGCAAACCTTCCAATTAAAGACAAAATTCAACTTCATTCAAGTGGCTACCCGACTAACTTGACAGTAGCTGACATCCTGTGAACTCAATTTTCCAGTAAATTGTTTTGAGTTCTATTTCGCGAATAAAGTAATGGTGTCCTTAAGGGCCTGCATCTTTGTGGATTTTCTGCATAACATCGATCGTTAACGGTACTCCACAAGAACAACTCTACCGGGGTCAAATCGCAGCTGCAGCAAAAGATCGATTGTTTGATGACTGGTGTAGCATGTCACGCCATCCTGCTGAAATCATAGTTTCGTGGTTGTTTTTGGAATCAATATTCATTCGTGAATCAATATTTACTTTTAGTATCCCACCTCTGATATTTTCTTAAATGCTATTTCAAAATATTTTTAAATGACCTTAAAACTGGAGTTGATGCTTTTACTTTACTTATTTTAATGTGTAGACAGACATTGAGGAAGTTTGAAATTTTGAAATAATTGATTGTTAGTTTCTGTTGAGATAAGTAATGTAAGTAATTTTAAAATTTGTGTCTGTCTGTTACCTGCCCATCCGCACCAATTTAAATATCCGGCTTTCATGATAAAATTACACTGCACCGTTTTTGGTATAGCTTAAATATGTTTAAAGTTGACAACCACGAGAGCGATCTGCACTTAGTTTTATCTCGACATCTTAAACAGTTTTTAAACCTTATAGCCTGGACAGACTGATGATTAGGTAAACTGGTTTAGCAAAATTTGGTCAAGTACTCTAAGATATAAAATTCATTTCAGTTCGATACACTAAGAATAATTCAAAAATCTACCATCAAATTCAAGTTTTTCCATAGCGTGCTTGATTGAATTTTGCTAATCCAGTTTAACTAATCCTCAGTCTGTCCAGGCTTACAGATAAAACATAAATATGTCAATTATGGGCAACCAAAGGATTTTCTCGGTTCGTTTTTGTGTTCGCGATTTATTTACATGGAAAAACAAATTGACAAATTGTTGCAAAGCTTACCGAGATTTGCATAGAGTAATACAAATTAAATTGAAATTTTCATCGCCTTCTTAGACTAAATCTTTGTATTGATGTCATTTAGTCAGGCAATTAGGTTTGGTGGTTTTCTACTTTGTAGTAATATTGTTGTTATTTGTAATTGGGTAAACAGTAGAATTTGGCAACGATGAACTGAATTGAATTTCGTAACAACTATATTATAAAGAACAACGTCAACCTTGCAGCAAGCACAACGAGCTCATCTCATAAGTTATAATCTATTAAAACCAAACCAACAACGACGGTAGTGTAGCATTGTTGTAGATAGTCGATAGCTGTTTGATAACCCAGTGGTGCTTGAACTTTTAAAGCATCGACATTCCATCGAACTGTATTTTATGCTTTTCTATCTGCATTCAGATGACATCATTCGATCACCACGTTACTTTTTAGATTGGGTGTGGATGTGCGATTATTTTCTGCAATCCTCCTTTTGACTTTCGCTTTAAACTTCAGTCCAATGATTTTTAAAATGCTGTGGTATGGTATGTAATTAGTTACTTTCTCCACTACCGCGGATATTCGCATATAGTGCGAAAGTTGGCGGTATTCTGGTGGCCGCTATAATGATAAGTGTAACCATTGGTGGTGTCAAGGATTCCCGTCCCAGACCATCTAAGCTCTTTTAAAGGAAGTATTTTAGATATACTTACTACTGGGTATGTTAGTTACTGTGTAACTATTTGCCTGGTTCAAAAGATTTTAGAGATCCCCAGGTCTTAAGAAGCTAAGCACGATCCATGTTCCCATTTGTAAAGCGTGTTCCGTGTACAACTTCCGATGACGTGTTTGTAATGAATCCGATATAGCAATCCAAAACTTTTGTGTAGGGTTCACATTTCAGATGTTTATTTGAGAGAAGGTTGCCGCTCAACCACTACATGTGTGAGTCACGTACTAATGAAGAATTCTAAAGCTTCCTGTCCTACCTTGAACATGTTTATAAAGCAGGCTGCTTGACACAAAACAGACGCCCGCTTCAGCCCCCCAAACCTGGAGCACAGAGGCTGATGACGTGTTGGTTTTACGGCGCCAATAACCCGCTGTAGGGATCCATTCAGAACGACATAATTTAAAATTGAATTTTTCAAAACGGCATAAGGTACAAAACAGTATAAGGTACAAAATAATATTTTTCAAAACTGACTGGCATTTTACAAAATGACATTTTTCAAACCTGCATCAAAACGGCATAGATATACAAAACGGCATTTTTTCAATATAGCTTTTTCGAAAATGGGATTTTCAAAATGGCATTTTCCAAAATGAAATTTTTTAAAACTGCACAAGGTAGAATGGAATCTTTTAATCGATTTGAATCTAGAATTATCTTTTCATTAATTTCTGGAACATGATCAACAGGTCCCGTTATTTATTAACGGAACACGATGAAATTTGACATGATTGAAATTTTTGAATGATTCTTGGATTAAATTCTAATGAAAAGAAACTTGTCTATTTCGTAGTCGATTAAGATCAAATTTCACATGTTCCTGTGGTAGGGTTGAATTTACAAATGGTTTGGAATAAAATTGATTATGACAAAGTTCTTCTACGTGTTTTATATAAAAACTTTAGTAGGATGTTATAACAATGGTATTTATCTTCATTGGAATTACAAACCATTTGTAAGCATATAACATTCTCCTTCACCTAAATTTGAATATAGCTACTAGTTAGTTACTACAATTGCATGTTCGTAACGGAAGTATTCCAATATGGGAGTTTATCGTGGAACAATTTATCGTAGAACAATTTATCGTAGAACAATTTATCGTAGAACAGTTTATCTTAGAACAATTTGTCGTAGAACAGTTTAACGTGAGGACAGTTTATCACAATTAGTGTCTTGGATTTGCAGTATCTTAAAACATAAAACTTTTTTCTTAATGTATTTCGAATAAGAATTCGGTCATTTCTTAACTATCGTGATGAAATTGGCTAAGTTGGATGGAATTGAGATTCTTAAATCAAGCTCTAAAATATGGCCACATGGGATGGAACTGGGCCATTTCTTAACCGATATTGATAGGTTTATGTATTTTGAATGGAAATGGGATTCTAAAACAGTTTTTAACACTTTTTCTAAAAGTTCTTGAATGTGACCATCTGGAACGGAGCTCGGTAATTTCTTAGCCGATTATTATGGGTTTGGGTATGTTAGATGTAAATGGGATCCTTTAATGCTTTTTAGAAAAAGTTCTGGAATATGGCCACCTGCGGCGAAACCCGTTAATTTCTTAACCAATTATGATGGGATTGAGTATGAATGGAAATGGGATTCTTAAATGATTTTTGGAAGAAGTTCTGGAAAATGACCACCTGGGAAGGAACTTGGTAGTTACTTAACCAATTATGATGGGCTTGCACATGTTGGATGGAAAATGGATTCTTAATTGATTTTTGGAAGAAGTTCTAGAATATGGCTACATGGGGTGGAACTCGTAAATTTTTTAACCAATTGTAATGAAATTGGGTATGTTGGATGGAAATGGTATTTTTAAATAATTTTTGGAAAATGTTTTTAAATCTGGGACAGACTGGTGATAGATGTTAAGGCATCAAGTCTTACCAGAAACTTGTTTACATTATGAGCCGAAGATAGACGCCTGCTTATGTCGCTCCTAACCTGGAGAGCAGAAGCTGATGAGGTATTGGTTTTGCGGCATCGATGACTTGCCCTGACATGTAGTTTCAATAACCAGAAGCAGAATATTTCTTCAATCGTTTTCAATATATCAGCTTTTTGATTTAGAGTAACCTTGCGAGCGTATTAATCGATGAATTTTCGCTCTCATAGATTGACGATGTATAACTAAAAATCTTACAATTTCCCAAGGAAAACTTCGTAACGAATAAAAAGTTTTGTTTTCTTTGAACAGAATACTGAAAAGTTAAGCGAAATATGAATTAAAGATGAATATTCTAAAATAAAACAATCAAAACGCAAAGCTTCCACCTACATTTTGAACAAGTTTTAAAAAAAAACTTGATATTTTGGCACTACAGGAAAAATTGGCAATAGTTACGTCGATTATAACCGGAAACACAAGGAACGCAATTTGTGGGAGCAATAACGAACAAGCCGGAGTTGTGTTACTCATCACTAACATCATCAATTCGTAATTAACTTGATACCTATTACCCATAATATTTTCATACTCAGGTTTCTTGGGCGCCACTTTGACATTTCGTTTGTCAATATCCAAGCCCCAAGTGAAGATAAACTCGATTAAATCAAGCATGCTTTCTGCAAACAACATCATGAAATCTCGAGCTAAATACTATACTTGATTTAAATGTTCAAATCAGAGGCGCTCACGAGGTATATCGCGGCACCATCAGTTCGAACTCCGTACGTTTTGTTTTAAAACAATAATGAGACATGAACCATTCTTCTAGTTATGTTCTACATCCGTTGGTTGTAGGCACGTATTTCCTACATAAACGTGTTCATGCATTGTGTCAAGTAGTTGCGAAAAACGTCTATCATCTACACATATACAACGTACAATAACCCTTTCATCATCATGTACATTCAAACTGTCCGTTAGATTATTGAGGCACTTCATAATCATGTTAACTGCGCGAATATTTTGATAATACTAATTCAGCCATTTTTTGATTTCGTCTGTGATCAGTGGTAAACGGTTAAGAAATTTTCCGAGTACCGTCCCAGATGACCATATACAAGAACTTCTTCAAAAATCAATTAAAAATCCCCTTTCCAGCCCACTTACCTAATCTCAACGTAATCGGTTTAGAAACTAATAAGTTCCTTCCTAGATGGCCATATTCCAGAACTTCTCCCAAAACTGGATTTGAATCCCATTTCGATTCAAAATAAACAAGTCCTTCAAAATCAGTTAAGAAATGGACGAGTTCCATCCCAGATGGCCAGTTTCAAGAAATTCTAACAAAAATCATTTAAGAATCCCATTGAAATTTATCATATCAAGTTTAATAATAATAATTAATAATGTTTTATTGCAAATGTATAAGCCTTAGCTTTTGTACATTAACATATTTACAATTTAATAAAATAAATGAATGAAAAAAAACAATAATAATTATGTAACATATTAAAAACTATGGTAATAATAAATTCAGAAATATTTATATATAGGGTGTCCGCTGGGAAGGTATACTACTTTGTTTGTTTATGATTTTTGATTAAATGAAAGAGAATGGATCTTATATTGATAAATGTTTTATTTAATGTCGGCAATTATGTATGGAATACAATATCAGATAAATGTCCGCCTCTGTTAGCCTCACAAATCCCCCACAACCCTTTTGAGCACATTTTTATTACATTCTCACACATTTCACGCAGTATTTCATTAATTTCATCACGAATATTTTGTTTGAGTTGCTCAAGCGTTTCTGGTTTGTTTGCATAAGCTTTTTAGATATCCCCACAAAAAGAAGTCCGGAGCAGTCAAATCAGGCGACCGTGGAGGCCAATCAACATCATCATTTTTTGAAATAACTTGTTGTGGAAAGAGTTCTCGCAGTAATTCCATTGTAATCCTGGCTGTATGCGATGTGGCACTGTCTTGTTGATACCACATGTTGATCAAGCCCAAAGTATGCAGTTGTGGCGTTAAAAAGTTTTCAATCATATCACGATATCGCTCCCCATTCACAGTTACCGTTACGCCGTTTTCATTTTCAAAGAAGTAAGGTCCAATGATTCCTCCTGACCAAATTGCACACCAGACTGTCACTTTTAATGGATGTAAAGGTGACTGATGAATAATGTGAGGGTTTTCCATTGCCCAGAACCGACTATTCTGTTTATTCACATATCCATTTAAATGAAAATGTGCCTCGTCACTCATTATGATTTTTTCATGAAAATCGGGGTTGTCATGGGCGAGCTGTAACATCCTATTGGCATATGTACGGCGGCGTAAATGGTCTTGTGGAAGAATTTGCCACGTGTCTACTTCACGACTGTCAAGTATGAACTGTCAATACTAATATTCGCCTAAATGGCGGCACAACAAAGTAGTATACCTTCCCGGCGGACACCCTGTACAACAATAAATGATACAAAATGTTTACAAATATGTACAATTTAAACATAGCAAAAATTATTTATCCGCTATTAAATTAAATATAATTTTTTTAAAATTATTAACAGAGGTTATTTTTTTTACCGCAGATGGTAAACTGTTACAAGTGGCAATCGCATTTGTTAAACCCGAATTATTATAAACATTAGTTCTGTTAACGGGTAAATTAATATTTTTTGTTCGTAATGACTGAGAGAAATTTAATTTATCATTCAAGTACAGTCCTGGACATCCTGATTTAATTATTCGAAAAAATAAATAGAGCAGTCCTATAACGATAAAACTCAAACAAGTCACAACCAAGAATCTAATGTTTAAACTCAGAAACGTGATCAAATTTCTTTAGGTCATGAACATAACGTACACAATTGTTAAAAGTAACCTGAAGCAAATGTCTTGACGAACTGTCACATTTTGACGAAAATATTGCATCACAATATGAGAAAATTGGTATAACCAAACGTTTGACCAAGTATATCCGTAAACCAAGTGGACAAATTTTTTATTAACCTTAGCGAGTATAAACTATAATTAACTCGCTGACACAACGAACTTACATGATCATTCCAAGTTAATTAATGTAAATAGAAAAAAGCAAATGACCCAAAATTGATCCTTGAGGAACACCAACAAAAACATCGCGTAGGTTGAAAATATCATCACCAAGTTTTACAAATTGTTTGCGATTATTGAAATATGAATGTAGCAATAAAATAGCAGAATTATAGAACTTATAATACAACTGAAGCTTTTGAAGCAATTGTGTATGACAGTCAAAAGTCTTAGAGAAGTCCAATAGTACTAAAATCGCAAATGAGCTTCGCTTATCCATAGTAGCAGAAATATCATCGACTATATGAATAAGTGCGGGTGTAGTACTATGGCCAGATTAGAAACCCGATTGGAATTTACAAAGAAAATTGAAACAATTAAGATGCTCAAGCATTTGTATTTGCATAATTTTTTCCAAAACTTTAGAAAGGGCTGGCAAAATACTGATCGGACGAATGTCAGAAACAGTGGAAATAACATCGTTCTTAGGAAGAGGAATAATCGAAGCCACTTTCCATAAATTAGGAAATACTGATTTCGTTAAACACTGATTAACAATGAATGTGATATGTGGCAAAAACAGATCAATAAATAATTTTAATATTTTAAAGTCAATCATATCATATGCCACTGAATCTGATTTAATAGATTTAATGGAATTCAGTACCATCAGCTCATCAACACAATCGAATGCAAATGTATAACCATTGGAACTACTGTAATCAGAATTCGGTAAAGGCAAAACACATAACGATTCACTAAAATTACTTATACCGTCTAATATGTCATTAGCAGAAAAAGTAATAATTCCTTCAGTAGACGAACATGAAATACCAAGCAATTTTAAGTTGTTCCATGTTGATTAAGGATTATGCATATTCCCAAAATAAAACTTATTTTTCACTTGATTGACGTACGCATTAGTTTTATTTCGAAAAAATTTAAACGATTCCAAATCAATTACTAAATTGGATCTTTTATGTTTTAATCTGTACATTTAACCAAGGAGCAGTAGGACATTTTTTAATACTTCGTTTCCGAGGTATACAAGCAGAATCTAACTGTAACACATATGTGTTAAATTTATGAACGATATCGTTAATGTCATTATAAAAATAGAATCCACCCCAACCTAAAGAAAGGAAATGGTCTACAAAATGTTCATAGTTAATAGCGCTATAATCACGAACTATGGAATAATAAATTTTGTCTCTAGTACGACAGAATTTGTAGTAAGCATAAATCAAGTCATGATCCGAAATGGCAGGTACCGCTAATTGACCAAAAGAAATAATATAAACATGTTAAATCGGGCATATATAAAATAATTAAATCTAATAAAGTGCTGTCTAATCTAGTTGGATTAAATGGTAAATAGCACAAGTTATGTAACCTCAACAAATCACTTAGCTTATTATTTATCAACATGTTAAAATTAAAATCTCCACAACACATAACTTTCTTATATTGTGATAGGTATTCTAAAAAAAGCAATTCAATATTATTAACGTCATCGGCACAAGCAGGAGGAGGATTATAAATAATAATTATAAGGATTTTACCAATACGTTCCGTAAGCTCCAATACTAAAATTCCTACTTTACCAAAGGCAGCGGAGAATATTTTTTTGATTTTTAATGCAGATCGATAATAAATGGCAACTCCACCCCATCGCGTATTGTTAATTCGGTCAAAACGGATAATATTATAATTATTGATACGAAGTGACTTGTTAAAAATTTTACAGCTTAGTCAAATTTGTACTCATTTAATAAAATTGTAACGTCATAAAAATGTTTTACTAAACTTCGAACATTTAAGTGGCCGAACTTTAAACATGAATCCATATTTACCTGCGGATTGTCACTTGGAACAGCTATACCACTACATGAAAGGTAATTTAATCTATTAATGTGTTGATTGCAGCAGGAATCCGAAACTTCGTATGATGAGGCAATCTCGTCCGAAAATTTACATTATTAAATTCCCGAATATTTACTCCAATTGGCCAAATATTAGGAACAAGAGCCTTATGACGTAAATCAGCAGATAAACCCAATTTGAAACATGTATATTGTAAGTAGCCAAGATCTCTTCCTTTAGGCACTAGTTTAAATACCTTACAATTATAAGTATCCAAACATGTTTTTACCATTAACAAAATATCATTTTCGGTTGTATCGGTATTGAATTTCGATACGTGTAACCAAAGCATCGGTATAATCGTTTTAATGCCAAAATTTTCATTATAGCACTTAGTACCGATTTCATTATAGCACTTAGTACAAATCGGTTTATTTGTTACACCAGAAGTAGAACTATTGGCTTGACTTGCAGATTTAATAACAGGTAAAATGCTATTTGGAAGGTCAGATGTAACAGCACCTATATATGGTTGATTGACTGCTAGACTCAGCAGATGATAAACCCAAAGACAAAGACGATTTTCTGAACCTCGTAACTGTGGAAGATGGGTTGGATGCAATTCAGAAAATGGATTTTCTAACGAACTCGTATTAGAAGATAGGCAACATCAATTAGATGTAGGTAAGCTAACCCCTGCAGAAATATCACGTGATGATCACAAAGGTATTGACAAGGTATCCAACGGCAAAGCAGCAGAGTTTTCATAGGGTGCCGTATTTAAGTTTCTACATAAGTTAAAAAATTACTGAGTTCCATCCCAAATGACCATATTCCAGAACTTCTTCCAAAAATAGTTTAAGAATCCCATTTCCAGCTCACTTACCTAATTTCAAAATAATCGGTTTAGAAACTAACAAGTACTCTCCTAGATGGCCATATTCCAGGACTTCTTCTAAAAACTGGTTTTGAATCCCATTTCTATTCAAAATACAAAATCCCATCAATATCGGTTAAGAAATGACCGAGTTCCAACCCATGTGACCATATTTTAGAGCTTCTTCCAAAAATCATTTAGGAATCTCAATTCCACCCAACATTTTCAATTCCATTTTAATCGATTAATAAAGGCCGAATTCAATATAATTTTATAAACCGAAGTCACTTTAATTTTTTATTTACACATAATTTTGTTATACAGTCAATCTTACAAACTACGATAAACTGGCATACGATAAATTGTGTCCACGGTAAATTGTGTCTAAGAAAACGGTTATACGGGAAAATGTTCACGTTCAATAAATTGTTTACGAGAAAACGACCATCACCCAAAAAATTCAAGATAAATAGCGTCATTAACTTATGTCGCCACTACAATTTTTGTTTGGGGGTTCTTCCTTCTTTTATGGTCCTGCCCAAGAACAGCTAAATAGTGTTGTACCTATGTGCGTTTTAAAATATGCTATTTCGACTGGGACCCATTTAGAGTTACCAAGAGTGCACCGGGAGGAGGTATAAATGTAGAACTTTAACCTCTAAAAATTTACAGTCGTACTGCCGACCACAAGGGGACAGAAAAAGACGGTCATTATAACCAGATCTTGTTATAGCCGGATGGTATGATATTTTAAATGTTTGACAATATACATTTTTTCCACATCGGCTATAGTAGCGTGTGCTACTCTAAGCCCCGTATTTTTAAACGTGGATAGAGATAAATCGGCGGATTTATCCTCACTTTCGTATTTTTAAACGTAGATAAATCCACTGATTGAAACCTGGATTAAAAACGTATCCACAGATTTATACCTCGATATCGATGGCAAAACAGTGGCTACATTATTTTCGAAAATTCGGAAAAAAAACGTCAAACGTTGTGTCAAAATGGCATGTGAAAATTTATTTCAGTTGTGAATAATCAGTTTCATCATCTTCGTCAGACCCAGAGTCTAATGTCATGCCCAGAGTCATTAATAATTTCCAAACGAATACTGTTTCCGTCTTCATTGCAAATAATAACGTCCATTCCCTGTGCAACGCAGGCGGCGCAAAGGTACAGGTATGGTGGTAACAAAACGAGTTTGTACACAGCTTTACATTTGTTCAAGAGACTGGGGTTATATTACATGAAACATTATGCAAGCCTTCGGTCACAGTTTGGCATTTAGTAGGATTATGAACCGATTAATTTCTATGATCACAAATTGTGTGAACTTTTTTATGCTTTACCTTTTTAGTGTGTGGTGATGATGCAGTTAACTAAGTAAGTAACAAGGTTACTTAACTGTATAGAAGTTCTGATTTTTAACTCAGAGGTCTGTTATTGGTTAGCTACGCGGTGTAGAATACGGTACAACCTGATTGCCGTGTATAAATGATTAACTTAAACAAAAACCACGTGAAAGGTGTGGAAACTACTGTATGCCCATTTCAGGTGACCATAATTTTTTTATTTGTTTATTTGTAATAGCGGCCACCAAGCGGCATATATGATTAACTAAAGCATGAACTTACTACAAATCTATATCATGTGGAAACATATTTGGATTTAAAATCCTTTAATTGTCTTTGCGTTTTTTTCACGAAACATAAACTGAACCGGATACGACAAAAGCATCAAGGAACTCAGCTACCAATGTTTTCATGTGACTAAATAGGCTCGAAACTTTCTGTATTATGGTACGCAACAACCGAAACATGTCATAATCTTCGATTATAGCTGGTTACTTTGATCTCGACCCTATTATACATCGTGTCCCACAAAATAAAATCCTCGGAAGTCCTACCACAACGTTCTTTATTAAATGGGACCTGCCAAAAACACATAATCTTAAATTTTAAAACATTCATAGTCCGCGTTGAGAAAATGACAAAACGGTTGATTACCTGCAGCAATAAAACACAAACCGTTATAACTACGAATATAATTGTTTCCTTAATTAGTCTAAAACTCTAAATATTTCATGGTCTGATATGTATAAATTATGTGTTTTAATTGCCCTAATTTTGTCGCATTTAATTTAACCAGGCTGGTAACAAAACAATAAACTGACCGACGCGGATGAAGGCGCCAATCTCAAATTAGCAAAAACAAATCAAATTTGGCGCCCTTCAAACAAAGATTTGGGACCTTCAATCAACAAAATATTTCTGTAAGTTATGAAAAATAAAATTAAAAAAAAAAAATGTGTAAAATTATGAAATGAGTGAAATGGGTTATGAAGTCGTTGTCAATTTATATGACATAAAGAAAATCCCGATATGCGTCTGCTTTGTATTAAAATTAATTGATTTTTTGAAAAAAATTTCGGTTTGACTTTGGTTTAGATCAATGAGGGGAGAAATTTTTAAAGTGATTTATCTCCACTTATATTTACAGCGGAAATTGAATATAAAATTATGACAAATAAAAGATGGGTAGACGATCAATTACCATAAAAATAAAAAACTTTTAATTGGATTTTGTCTGTAGTAAGTAGATACTCGTATAGTAGGATTTACGTGTTTATATGCGATTTTGATGATCAGTCAACTGATAAAATTGGCTTTAAAAGGAAAATTGAAATTGCTGGCGGGGATCGAACGATATGATCTACTATACTTCCGGTTATTTTAAATACGTTTACTTGTACAATTAAAGTCGAGTACCTGAGCAAAAATTTACAATTTTGTTGTTTTCATTTAAGATAAACATAAGAAATTATGTTTGTAACATAAAAAAATAGCTGGATACTAGTAAAAGATCAAATTACGGAATAATGCACACAAATATTTCAAGGCAGGATGTACTGGTTGTATGGATATTAAAAAGGGATAAAAGTTTAAATTATTTAAATTTCTCGTAAGATTCTCAGAAGAAATTAAATTGTTCGTTGTTACGCATAAATCATATATACGTGGGTTTTTCTGTGATGTTTACAAACTGTACGAATACCAATCTGTCTCTTATCTACAGGAATGCCAGTCAAAACACTCAAGTCAAACGCCGAAGGGAGTTTTAGTTTTAAAGATAAATTCACCTTAACCCGAATTTGGTATGTAGGAATTCTGTGCTTCTAGGCACAATAGAATAATAGAATAAACCATAACATTTCGAGGGCTAGACTGCTTTGCTTAAATTATACATAAACTTGATTTCAAATGAAAATACTTTGTATCGATATTGAAACGATGAAAATTGTAAACCGTGCTGGCGATGAATGAGCAATTAGGTCTTGGGAAAAACCACACTAGTTGGGATGTATATACATCGCAAGTGGCATTAACTCTTCGAAATGTATCACACAACTCAAGTACTTTCTCACCACACTTCTTAGTGTTCGACCAACATTCCATTTCGCATGGCTCTGATAACCAATTGAGGAGGTTATTGGGATGTGAAGATGACCATAATGTGCATGTTACTGAAAAATCTGCTCGGCTAGCATTAGTTGAGACCGGGTATTAGCGCAGTTAAAATGAGCGTGTGATAAAGGAGCCCTTGTATACAATGCTCGCAGTCAACTAAGAGAGTTTGAAGTAGGCAAAAGGGTATTCCTAAACGACCCATCAGGTCATATTATAATACTAGACGTATTATAATACTAGACCATGCAAAGGGTCTAGTATTATAATCCATTATGCGATTAAAATTCGTTGATGATCAATTTTTCAGTATTGTTTAAGCCCGTTGTAATGAGACATCTCAATGGTGTGGGTCGTCCTCACGATGTTACGTGGTAATTTGTGTACCTGGTGATAAGCGATTTTTTTAAACTGTATTTTAACTGTATTTTAGATGGTACGTTTGATGCTTCTCATGATGGTTCGTGTCTTCCATTAACCGGCAGCCTTATTTGTAGATGGCATGGTTGTTCCGGTTGAATGTTGATATTGTTAAAGTAATGGAATTTGTCATAATTGGAGACAATTCTTGCTGTTTGGGATTTGGTCGAGTCTACACCGAGGAAAACCCCACCACAGCAGTTGCACAAACACACCACAATTTGGAAGAAATTACAAAGAAGTACGAGCTAAAAATCTTTATATAAAAATATTGTGAACATAAATAATTGGGTAATACGTGCAATTGCAAAAAAAAGCCACACAAATACACACCTAAAGTGTCACAATTCGAAGTGTGAAGATTAGTCAAATGCGAATACTTAATAATACGTTGTTGGTGTATGTGCGCTGTTGTTTCAATTATAAAAATATACCCCAAAAAAAGGTATAGTCGTGGTGAAATAAATCGGGGTAAAATAAAAATCACTTGGAAGTTTAGAAAGGCGACCCAAAAATTTAACAAACCACAAATTGTGAACACACGTAGCCATACTGATTTAACGTATGGCAAGTTTCGAGAAAATCACATTCTTTTCACTTGGTGGGGGTACAACAGTGCCTTTCCCAACTACAGAAAAGGAAACGCATCCATCAAACAGGACTCAATTACTAATGAGCGAGTGTAAGTTGTCCCAGAATTGATCGGTTTGGATTATCACGGAGAGTGATTCATCAGTGCGGATTGGATCACCAGCTGATTGTTTGAGTCGATTCATCAGGAGGAACACCACATCAAAGAACAAGTTGGATTGACGAGCGGAGTTATTTTGAATTTTCGAATTTCGGGCGTTTTCGTATGAACCGCGACCATTCCGTTATTTCTTAGATATTTTTATTTGTAGGATAATCCGAGGTACGGTGAGCTCCTCGTGCACCGCAGGATCTACTCATCGGTTAATAAGAAAAAGTCTGCAGGTTTTCATATTCGACTCATTTAGTTTGAGAATTGGCATTATATGATGATATCAGGGTATTTTGCTTACGAAACACTCGCGGTCTAAGGCCATCGCGGGTCTCAGAACGTAACAAGATGAATGAAAATTATCCGGTTGCGATGGTGCAAATACACTCGGTATTCGAGGTGAATTAATGACGTGAAATGTTCGGGAATACAACTACATGAAAGTAGTTTACATATAAAGAATAATCCAGAGCAGCGATAGACACGTATATAAGCGCGAGCAATTTGGGATGCAGGGACAGTTGTAATTTATCCCAGTGAACAGTGCAAGTTGAAAAATAAAAAGTGTGCACAGTAGTGCACAGTAAAAGGGAATAGTTAAAGTGAACAGTCACACTGAATTAGTAGCAGTAAACGAGGGTAGTTAATGAAGTGCTGCAGAAGTAAAGGTGTTGGAAAATAATGTTTGTAACTTAAATCGCCGATTGTTTTATTTGAAGAATCGTATACGAATCCATATTGAACACCCGAAATTCATAACATTTAGTGTCCGAAGTGGGATTTTGCGAATAGCAGCAAAATCATCTTAGCAGAGATAAACTTCTACAAGTCACAGAAGTTAAGGGAAATGTAGCTGAGTCGTGAAAGCCCACCGAAGGAAATAGAAAAAGAGCTCTTATCGAGGTTGCAAAACGTTAGATGGGAGGGGGAGCTCGGACATACATTGACGCATTCAGATAGCGATCACGATCACCACCACCGGCTTCTATCAGAAATAACGCATGTTGAGACGAAAGATCAAAATTTTTAGCCTATCCAAAAGTAGATGAGAGCGTGAAACAAAAGGAACAATTTTTGTGTAATCGCTGACCACCGAGCAACGAAAACCAGCACTCCATTTAGGAAACATGATGAATACGCTTATGCATCAAGTGGAGAGAATAAACCATAAACCAGATAAGCTAGATTCTAAATTTAAACAGCAAGATGATCATCCAGCTCGACAAGGATAAACAACAGAAAATGCAGATCGAGAAACTGGATCAACTTATACGGGTCCAAGAGAATGAAATAGAGGAACTGAAAGTTGTTATTAAGCCTTTTGTTACGAAAGTACAAGAAGTTGAAAACCTTGATGGTGAACGGAAGATTTATATAAATACAAATAAGATATGAAATAAATTCTCAAAGACAAGGACAAGAAATTCAACAAGAACTGCTCAGTAGCAACATATTAAAAAAAGCTATTTATTCTGTTCTTTAGATATAGAGAACAAAATCTATACGAAATTAAAGAAGACGTTTTTTAATTACACTCGCGGGCAACTAAATCAACTCAAACCTACAAAAAGGCGTGTTTTTTAAAATGGCTTAAAAAAAATTTTTTTTGACAGCATTTTATCATTACAACCTTACACCTTTATCATTAAAATCTATCCAGTACTTTTCAAAGCAATCGTAGCAAAATGGGATGTTCCGGTGAAAACAATCTCCTGTATAATACCACGTTGACCGATATTTGTTATCAGCCACTTATCAGACGTTAACCTGAACAGATTTCTACCAGTTTTACTCGTTGTTTCCTCTAAGTCATGGATACTACTCCAGAAAATGCCGCTCAAGTTGTTGCTTTATTGCAAGAAGGATGCAACGGACGAGAAATCGCTCGTCAGCTAAACATGAGTAAATCGACTGTCTCAAGAGTATCCAGAAGGTTTAAGGAAACTGGGACCTTCAATCGGAGTCCACATACTAGCCGGTATCGGTGTACATCTGAGAGGAGCGATCGATTTATCGTCCTAACTTCACTGCGAAATCGCCATCTCACGGGCGTCGTTGTGCAGCAGGAGATAATATAAGTTCGAGATGGAACTGTTAGTCAATGGACAGAAGACGCTCGAAGGAGGCCAATCTCACACCAACACAGCCCGCTAGTGGCTCAGAATTGACAGGACGCCACCGCAAAGAGCGACCCGAATTTGTTCACGAACACTTCAATTGGAGCATCGAGCAATGAGGTCCGTTCTATTCACTGACGAGTGTAGAATATGTCTTCATGGTAGTGATAGGAGAGACCGGGTCTGCCGGCATCCAGGAGAGCGATTTGTTATGCTGTTTTGTTGAAACAGCTTCGTACGGTGGCGGTTCGTATATGGTGTGGGTTGGCATGTCGCTTGAGGGAAAAACAGATCTTGTTTGCGTATCTGGTGACGGCCGTAGAGGAGGTCTGACCGCTGAAAGATATATCGAGGACATTCCGTTGGATCATGTAGTGCTCCACGCAGGATATATAGGGGAACATTTCTCGAGACGATGAAGTGGCCGGAGTGTTCGAGCCGGAAATCCGGTACCATCTAACATCAGTGACCTCAAGAATGCGTTGGATGGAGAGTGGGGTGCGATCCAAGAAGTCTTTGTCAAAACCTTAATAATTTTAATGAGGAACCGCATGCGAACCATTGTAGACGCAAGGGGGGGGGGGGGTAGTACTAAGTATTAACCAAAAAAATTATTTTTGTTTTGCTTGAATTTTTTGTTTTCATAATCATCGATGTTGGTTACGTTTTCATTCAAAATTCATTATAAAAAAAATACTGAATCCGTTTTCATGAAAATAGTGTAATTTATAGTCAGGCTTTCAATAAAATAATGTCCTGTGAAAATCGGTTAAGCCGTTTAAAAATATTCGCGAGTGTAGTATAAATATGATACAGTCAATCCTCCTATAACGCGATTAATTCGTATAGCGTTATATGGAAACCGTGCTATAAGAAACTGGATTTGTCGCAATTTTTGCTTCGTGTTATATGGAAACCGCGTTATAGGAGGGATGACTGTATTACCAAATTAATTTAAATTTATAATGTTTGCAATACTGCAATGGCATCGGGTTCGGTTTCGTTATCGTATCCTACCATATCCTCTCCATTATTATAATGCTTTGAGTCTATCTGTTGGACATTTTTCATTTAACATTCTCATAGCATTTCGCACCATTCGTTGCGCCGATTTGAATACTCTTTAAAATCTTGCTAATGATTCTGTTTTTGGTATTTGGACTGGATTATTTGGTGTAATGAGCTATTTTCGTAACCCTTATCCACTGTACCCTAAGAATAATGCATTCGAAAACAGTATACATCCATTTTCCGATTGTTGTGCAAGCGTGGAACATTTTAATACTCTAATCGTGAACCGCGTCAAGCCATCGGGGTCATAGAAGAATTCTTAATATGGTCCACATACTACCATCACATTAATAGAATGCTGTCCGGCTCGTAGACCGAGTGGATGTGGATTCATTACGATGAGGAGTATCTATTGGAACTAGAGACCCATCAACAAAATCACATATTCTCTGAATGTTAGCAACTCTCATGAAAATGTGTGGGATTGTAGTTCTATACCATTAACTATCGTTGTGCTTACTTTCTTTAGAATTAAGTAATAAATTCTAATTATATAGAGTTTGATTCAATAAGTTTTATTCGTCATCTCTTCGTCCAGGTACTGACAATATTAGTAGCTTTTTGCAGTTTGCTTATGGATTCGTCTATGCCATCAGCGGCTGCCGAGATGACCGTATCAAACGCAACCGTCGATATGTTTGTTTCATTTATCGTTTGCAGGTCTGGGTCCGGTATACAGAACATATAATGGTGGTCCCAGAACGCTACCTTGTGGTACTCTTGCTGCAATTTTCTTTATTTTCAAATATTCGCCATGTAATTTAACACGATAGTATCGGTTAGCTATGTAAGATTTTAATATTCCAATGCCATACTTTATGCCATACTTTATGCCATACTTTATGCCATACTCTGACAAAGACCTGTGCTACACCCAAGAAGATATTTGAATATACTTTCTTATTTTATCTTCAATTATGTTTGAAATTCGATGTACTTGGTCTATTGTTGAATGGCTTTCTCTGAAGCTTGGTGTGGAGGAATACGATTTTTTCCTTCTATTATTGGTTTGTTGAGTTTCTTGAGGAGTAGCTTCTCGAATATATTTGAAATTGTTGGAAAAAAGAGAATCGGTCTATACTATGTTTTGTCATTTGTAGGTTATTTGTGTTTATTTATGATTACTTCAGCGACCTGAATACTGCGTTAATTATGTGGAGAGTTTACGTTTTCAGCGAGAGCTTTTATTATTTGTCCTGTAATTAAGCCATATCCTAGAGATTCCGTTGCACTTAGGTTAAGTTTGCATTACGCTTTTAATTCTTGTAATGTGACGGGAGACCACGAGTGCGCCATCTTTTATGTCGGTATGTAAACATTGAATAACTTTGAAAAAAAAACGATTTCTATATATGAGGTATTTTTATTCAATTTGATTGCAATTAATTTGGACTTGTTTTTGAATACAACATCAATTAAGTAACCGCCTTTATTGGCCAAAGCAAAATGTGCCTTTTTTGCTGCGTTTCCGTTACGTCTTCGTGCATCTCGGGCGGTATAGCTATGATGTCGGCACGAATGTTTGCCTTGAGCTCGTCAATGGAGGCTTGCCTCTGAAATTCGGCGTCTTAGTAGTTTCCAATAATTACGTCGTTGTTCTGTGCGCTTGTTCTGTTAATAGATGAGGAAGAAGGGAAAAACAGTCTAATAAACTCTCATCACTGCTGCTACTATCAAATGATAATGCATTTATTATCTATTAAGAGATTAATTTCCCAGCACTGCCGATTGGGCAAATTTACAGCGCGATGCGGATTTGAATGACACGGTGCACAGATTCAAGCTTCTCGGAAGTGGTATCGAGAGACACGTTCCGCGGGTTATCAATAATAAATCTGGCTTTCCGGAGCCATGGTATAATACCGAGTTGATGCTGCTCGAGAAACGACGCAACAAGTTTCATTCTCTTTACAGGCTTTATGGCGAAGAATATTATCCCGATTTCGTTAATGACCGCAATGAATTCAAGACCCTTAATTGGTTCCTTTTTAATAATTACGTAGTGCAAATCGAGCAAGTTTTGACATCCAATCCCAAAAAATTTTGGAACTTCATTAACAGCAAGAAAATGATATCTGGTTTTCCGTCGAATATGCCTTACCAGACCTCCACCGCTAGTCAGCCATTCAAAATTTGCAATTTGTTTGCCAAATTCTTTGCATCAGTTTACAAGCCACTTCGGTCAACAGACACCGGTTCTCCTACTACTTCCACCTCCATTGTACTCAATCATTTCAATCTTACCGAACAGGAGGTTCTGGATCAACTGCTCCTTGTCGACGTTAGCAAGGGAGCGAGTTATGACGGTCTTCCACCGATCCTATTCAAACGTTGTGCCGTAAGCCTGGCCCCTGCAAGGTCTATCGTGTCTAACTTGTCCTCATTTTGTGGTCATCTATTTGACAGCCTAAACTTCAAGCAGCAGCTTGACGTTGTCTACACAGACTTCGCAAAGGCTTTCGATGTGATTGATCACTCCATTCTTATTAGCAAGTTGGAGAGTCTCGACTGTGATTTCATTACCATCGACTGGTTGCGTTCTTCCAGGATTCTGGATGCTTTCTCCCCATTATTTCGGGCGCCATCCGGCGTGCCTCAAGGTAGCCATATCGGCCCACTGTTATTTTCATTATTTATTAACGAAATTGTAAAATGTTTTAAGTTTGCCAATTGCCTCCTCTTCGCAGACGACATAAATATTTTTGCCCGGGTCTCTAGCGTGTTAGACTGCGAAATGTTACAAGACGACTTAAACCGCTTTTGCAGCTGGTCAATTAACAACATACTGACTTTAAACGTGAGTAAATGCAAAACCATTTCTTTCTTCCGTATCCGCTTGCCAGTTTTTTATCAATACCAACTGTACAACGAAACCATTGATCGAGTTGAGTTCATATCGAATCTTGATGTGATCTTTAAATCTGATGCTACATTTACCAGACATGTTAATGCCATTATTTCAAAGTCGTACATTATGCTGGCTTCATTAAACGAAACTGCAAGGACTTTCGTGACCCGTTAACTTTGACATCATTATACGTATGCTTTGTTCGGTCCATTTTGGAGTATGCATCTCCTGTTTGGTCACCGTCCTACCACTGTCATTCTGAGAGGATTGAGAGTATCCAGAAACCGTTTATTTTGTTCGCGCTACGACATTTACCATCCAGTCGTGCCGTGGACTACGCTCCCGAACGTCGAATGTGTCAACGCGATGGAGCTTTATTCATCGACCGAGCGGTAACGAACTACGGTCTTTCCGATCCAATTTCGAGGGTATTGCGGGTGTTCAACAAGATCTACGGAGCTTTTGATTATAACTTGTCGAGAAATTCATTCAAGAAAGCTTTATATAATCTTTTGTAGTCGAGCTCATAATTTCTTTTTTTGTACCAATTGTTTTGTTGTGCCGATTGTAGCCACTGTAGGCACCATTTATAAATAAATAAATAAATAATATATTTTATTAAGAAAGTTATTATGTTTTTCTGATAGGTCTAGATTAGGACTATCTACATTCCAAGTCATTTGAAAAGCTAATAATTAAATTAAATATTCAATTTCTTAAGAAAATACTAAATTCTCGAAACACGAAAATTCTCGAAAATCTAGCATAAAATTAATTTGATCGCGAAAATTATTAGCTTTTCAAATGATATATATATAGATAGAATATACATAGATAGACCTAGCCTAGACCTATCAGAAAAACATAATAACATTCTTGATAAACATATTAGGTCTCGAGATATTCAATTTCTTAAGAAAATCCTAACTTCTTATATCCCATCCTAATAAATGTTGAACTTAATTATTTATTATAAATTGAAATTGGAATTGTTCACAAACTCAATATTTCGCCTAAATGACATTCTTGTTTTACATTTTAACCAATCCATACAAATTTCCGTTTGTTTTTATAGGTTAGGATTAACTTTAAAATTTAAAAATTTTATCTAAGGATCTTGGTTTACGTGTATACAAAATTCAACTTGCGCAGGAATTAAAGCCATCCGACCATCGCAAACGCCGCCAAATTGTTCAATGAGCTGAAACCCAAATTGATATTGATGTTGATTTTCCAAACAAAATTTTGTTCTGCGATAAAGCTCACTTGTGGTTGAATGTGTACGTTAATAAACAAAATTGTCGGATTTGGAGTGAAGATAATCCACAAGCCTTTGCCGAAACACCATTCCAGAGAATGTGACTGTTTGGTGTGCAAAAACGATGATGGGCGGAATGCTACAGTCAACGGTGAACGGTATAGAGACATGATTTCTAAGGTTTTTGTACCCCATTTGGCTGGCATAAATCTTGCTGATATGTGGTTCCAATAGTACGCTGCCACATGTCACACAACGCTGGATACAATTAATTTACTCAAAGAAATATTTGATGAAAGACTAATTGCACGTAATGGTCCTGCTAATTGGCCACCGATATTGTGTAATCTAATTCCATTAGATTATTTTCTTTGGGGATATGTTAAGTCACTTGCCTACGCAGCTCCAAATTACGCCATTTACGCGACAGCCGCGGCGACCACTTGGCCGAAATCACATTCAAACATTAATGGCATAAAATTATCTATCGAAAAAAGCTAGTTTCACTGATATTCAAAATGTTTGTCTTTGTTCTATTTTAATTTAAAATTGTGAACCTCTAAAAACAACACCCTTTACTACATTGTAAAGGGTCTTGTATTTTTCAAATCAAATTGTCAAGGATCTTTATCTTAAATATATCAACATACCGAACACACATTTTTCCCTTCGTTGATTTCAAATTCGATTCGATATTCGACACCCTGACCCTTAACGATCATTATCTTACTATTTCTTTTATATAAAAACAGTACGTCTCAAAATTATTGGCTAACACAAAGAAGGATGCAAAATAAATCTTACGTATTTATTTAACTTTTTAACACGCACCACACACAGAACTGCATTCTATGCCTTCTCAAACTAATAAAAATTCATTCGATCGTCTTCTAATTTTTTATATTTTCGTTTTCTTCTTGATCTTTAAATTCTTCACCGATACGCATAGTGAATAGTAAAAAAGAAATGATCACATGATCATATTTATAGTAAACCAGAAGAAAAACGAAAAAGAAACAAACCAACAAATTACAACAAATAATTTCCAGAACTAGTAAAATGTAAAAATCCCGATTCAAAAATAGACAAAATTTAGTTTGCTTTTTAATGTTGAAGAGGAATCAACTAGTTTGACGAACAATATTGTTGCATTTGATCGTTCCTACATGATCACGTTTCAATAAAATTTGGATTGGACACCTTAAAGTGATAATATGTTATAAAAACTAAAATTTAGTTTTATTTTAAAAGTTAATAATTTTGTTAATAGTGTTTTGTAAATAAATAATTTTTATTTAAATCGAATCAAAATGAAATTAACACAAAATCGATTGAATTGTGATGTGAAAGTTCGGAGTCATCTTAGTGTGGTGGTGTTTTTTGTGATTTTAATTTTAAAATTTAATTATGGTGAGTGTCCTATATCAAGGTTTTCTTTTTAACTTATGGTAAAAAAAATATCTTTTTAAAACCAGATTCTTGGAATATTTTACCATTTATCCTTTTCACTAACACAGTAACAGATAAGGCGAGGTTTATATTTTTTTACAGTTTGAGGAAATTTGAAATGGGTGTGGAGGATACCTTTTTCTTCTAGGTCGGTTTTTTATACGGCATAGTTTACAATAAAATATCGATGTATAGTAACAGTACATATACGGTATGGAATAGGGAGACGTAAATATTTTATTGTGTCTGGCTGGGTCCAAAAATATTCTGTTTCTGGTTAATAATTTTGCATTGATTTTAAATTGTTACCTGCATTACAGTATAATTGTTGGTGGTCAATTTTATAGCTGCTTGGGCAAATTACGCCGAAACGTGTTCATAGATTTTTATTTTCATCATCAAAATGTTAAATTGCCTTCAACTGGTCTTTGCAACACGATTTTCATTGTTACTTCGACAATAAGTAACCAAAATATTTCTATGCCTTTCGTAATAAACAGGTATAATCATCACAGCAGTGTGTGTAAATCGAACTAATTGACCAAAAATTATCGAACATGTTAGCTGAATAATGACACTAGGTCGTTGGGCTTGTATTTCTAATTTGTTAGTTTAGATTTATTACATGGTTTGTTAAACGTCAGATACCAAAATTAATCGCCGAATGTAAAAGATATTTCCACTTTAACAAATTGAGGGGCTAAACTGGAGGTGTGTCCGTTCGTTCGTTTACATAAAAATGTCATTTATAAGTACATGTGAATGTAAATCAGTTTATATAGTGAGATGGCTTGTAGCCAGCGTTGTGCCGTATTGTCTACACCACGTAGAAAATTAATATTTTACATGTGTACGTCGGGCAATCAGCAAATTTATCCGAATTCCTTTGTTAACGGAACCATTTGGCTTCATTTCTACCTCACATTAATAAAATTCGAACCTAAGCTTTAAAATGGGAATGATGTACTCCTATGTATCTAATATGTGATGCTGTTCTCGGAAAGCGGAATAATAAGAAAAAATTGACATTTCTTGCATATGGCTTAATGGCTTAATACCAGTTAAATTTTTAAACCAAATAAAGTGCTTTCAAATTAACTATGTACTTCGAGCAACGGTACTTCAATGAACAAAATCATCGCCACACAATAAAATGTCAAAGCACAAATTTATGGTAGGATTAATAACAGCTATCAATCACACAATACCGATTTTATTCCGGAAGTCAGTCAAATACCACAAATTAAATATGTATTCTGATATTTGACTGAAGCTTGTAAATCCAATAGGCAATAACATTCGATTGAATACAGAACCTATTCGTGTCGCCGCTGACTCTGTATGCCGCCATTTTGGTTAAGAAATGGATGTTGAACTTGGGTAATGAAGGTGGTTACGGCATTCATCATACGGCAGCGCTGATTCTAAAATATTCTATGAAGGCGCTTTTATCTTCTGGATCAGTTAGATCTCTCATTTTACTCTAATATATTTCGGCGTAATGTACGCAACTTGGGCCTTGGTAGAGCAAAGCTGTTGCTTCTATAGATTTCAAACCTAATGATTTTAACCATTTCCTAATTATCTCTAGTCCCATTCATGATATTTCTAATATTGATTTAGTGTTCGATTTGTATTTCTATATATGGTTAGTTTAAAATTAGTTAAGCGAATTTTACCAATTCGCCATTACTATTTATGGTCTTTTACCATTTATCAGGTAGATGATGAATGTCTTCGCAATAGAAATTTGGTGGTTTCGAAGCAAAATAGTCATCTAGCCATTTTTGCACATCTTCAACTTTCGTGAATGGCTAGTCTTTCAAATTAGTGACAACGATCTCCAAGTCTTGAGCCAAGTCTTGAGAATATCCCGCATACTGTAAAACTTCCAAGCCTAATTAGGTTAATTTTGCTGTATGTTGACGAGCGTTGTCATGCAGCAATATCATCGCCGCCTTCCTTGACCTGTAAATGGTGTTGTTTTCTCCAGAGCGTCACTTCAGTTATATAATAGTTTGACCAGGTTCCTGAAGATCGTAGTAAATAACTCCCTTCCAATCCCAAAATTCATATTTGCAATTGATGTTGATGGCTGGCCTGGATCAACCCACGGTTTTCTGCGTTTAGGATTATCGTACAAAATCCACTTTTTGTACCATAATCCTAGACGCAGAATTTTGTGCAACAAATTCTATATTTTGTACCGAGAAAGCAAATTCTTGCAAATGTCAACTCTTCAGTTTTTGTTTTCTTCGGTCAGTTTATGAAGGACCCATTTTCCTTCCTTCTGGATTTTCCCCATTGCATGAAAAAGTGACATTGCTTGGTGAGTAACTCCTAACTGTCCTGCAAGCACTTTTTGAGTTTGGCACGGATTTTCATCCAGTAAAACTTTAAATTCATCGTCTTCAAATTGTTTTATTGCACCTACGTGGATCGTCCTCAAGACTAAAATTGATTTGTTTTGTAGATCATTAATTCATTCATCGTTGCACATCTGTATAAGTAGAGTAATATTCAACCAGCGAACACTTAAGAGCTTAAGTTACATGCTGTTTGTATCATTTTGGCTAGTGCTACAATCACCAAAATTGTATAGGCCAAACAACTGACCTCTAACGCTCCCCTAAGTGGTCCAAATGGAGCACAACCTAAGCTCTTAAGTTATCGCTGGTTGAGGCTTAACTTGCAACTTTGTTGTATTACAAATTTCTCCAATTTCCATAACAACCATGGACACATTTTGGGTTTGTACCCGGACTACGTTAAAGTCGATTTATGTGCATTGGTAAACCGCCACATTATCCAGTAAATCGATAGAAAACGTACTTTCATTCGAAACGACCTGGTTTATTTATGGAATGTCCATCTTGATTTAATTTGTTCATCTAACTTTGGATCGAATGTTACGTGTTTACGAGGTTTGTTGTTAGAAATTTTAGTGGGTTTTGTATCAGACATCGGAATTGACTAACGTGCATTTGAATCTTATTCGTTTTGACGATTTGAAACCGAGTCTTCAACATTGTACGTCTGTGTCGTTTCCTCGGTTTGAGGCGGTTAATGGATATGTTTGTCTAATACCTTTGATTAGTAGGATGAAATATTTCTCGTGTTGCTTAATGACTGGGACTCGACCTCGTAAGGAGGTTGTAAAGAACGACGATGCGCGTCAGTTCTGACTGCTTTGCAATCGAACAACTCTTTGAAATAAATATCTGTTCTTTAGAATGACGTATATCTGCCGATGGCTGAATATTGTTAAAGTGCGTTCGTAATTGACTTACTAACTCTGATTGAATAACGTATTCACTAGTTGTAATGAAATCTTCCGGTAGTCTTCAATTGTGACCCTAAACTAATTCCGCTGAAACGCTTTTAAAATCTTCACGGAATGTTGTCCTTAGCCCTAATAGCACGATAGGCAATGATTTGATCCACTGAGTATAGGCGGTGCGCATAAGTGAGCCTTTTAATGTTCGATGTCAACGCTCAATAATTCCATTACAAGCCGGATTATATGCTGTGGTTCAATACTCGTGAAATTTCACTAAAGAGTACAGACTCGAACTGAGCACCTCTATCGGCTACTTTGCTTAAACTTACACCGATGCTGCTGATTCAATTTTTAATTAACGCGACAATGTTCTCGACGACAAAGAGTACCTGTCGATCATTGCTAAACAATAAATTTGGTCTTCTGGTCAACCGATTTGACACTGTGGACATGTTTGGTCACTGCATTTTAGACACCTAATGCAATTTTTTGTCCAGTGGCGTATCTCACTATTCATTGACATTCAAATGAATTTCCTTGGGATTTGTTTTACCGTCGTTGTCTAAATTTTGATGTAGTGAAAAGGTTAAAGCTTTGTGATCGGCAAATAACTCAAACTCCCTTCCTTCCACAAAATTTGTTTAATGTTTGATCGCCGAATATGCCGCTACTAACTCTCGATCGTATGTGTTGTACCTAATTTCGGAGTCATGTAATTTTTGAAAGAAAAATAATAATGGTTGTCATCCTTTTTCTGATAATTGTTGTAAAATCGCTCCCACGGCAACATAGCCATTATTTTGAAACTTTTAATTGTTTCACCAGTCCAAATAATTACTGATTTGTCTTTTTTTCCTAAACTGTTTAAAATATTCGTATAAAGGCGCCTGACTGTTTGCTGCTCGTGGTATAAAGATCCTATAATAATTTATCATACCAAGGAACCTAAGCAGTTCGTCTGTTGTCTTAGGCTGCGGATAACTTAAAATTGCTTCGACTCTTTGTCGATCCGGGTACACGGCATGTTTGGAAATTTGGAAACCTAAAAATGCTAATTCGTCTGTGCTACGTTTCGTAACCCAAACGTCATTCGTGAAAATTCCAATAATCCGAATGGTGTGATTATTGCTGTTTTTCGATGTCTTCAGGTACAATCGGGACTTGATGGTAAGCTCTCACCAAATCAATTTTTGTAAACTTTGTGCATGATTATAACTGATGCGTGAAATCCGTAACAAAAGGTGTCGGATAACGATCTGGTTCCGTCAATGAGTTTAGTGATCGATGATCACCGCATAATCGCCAACTACCATCCTTTTTGGGTGTCATGTGAAGTGGACTAGCCCAATTGATATTGGAAGGTTTGCAAATTCCTTAAGTAAGCCACGTCTCGATTTCGGCTTTCGCATTCTTCATTTTCTCAATGCTCAATCGTCGAGCTTTCGCGTGTCAAGGTTGACCTATTATCTCAATATGATGGGTTACGTTGTGTTTTACGTTGTTCAGATGATGAGATTCGCGTGTTACTGAAACGAACTCTTGTAATAATTTTAACATTTCTGTTGGATAGATATTTTCTTTAATGGTTGCAATACCATACGATTGGATTTGATTTGGATTTCCCGATGTTTTGCACTTGGTTTTGGTATCAGTTAATTTCTTAATCCAGAATGGGCTAGGAAATATGCATCTAAAATACATCTATCCACTTTTGCAACAATGAACCTCCAACTGAATGGTCTGCGTATACCAAGGTGAAGGACTAGATTTTATAACCGTACGTATCGATTCGTAAGGAATTTGCAGTGAATAGTTTAAATTCCATCGTTCTAGCTATTTGTAAGTGTAGGTGGAATTACCGAAATTTCAAAACCCGTGCCTACAAAAAATTGTAATTTGTTTAAATTTGTTATCGTCAAAATTGCACGGATTTGCACACTTTCTTGCATAGGTGCCATGTTTAAAATGGTAATAACACATCGGGTGTGTAGCTACCTACTAAGCCCGATTATGCGTTGGTTAGATTTGGAAGAATTGAACATTCTGAAAAATTCCACAATCTTTTTAGTTTACCAGCCCGATCTGACAAGACATATTATACTCTTATGTCTGTTATTATTCGTGTTCACACGAAAAATTCATATCGGTTTCTGAACGTTCACAATCATGTCTGCGGCTTTTGCTAACTGATTTAAATTGGACTCGTCATTGCATCCACAGATTCCTTAAAACAGGTTTCGAAACCTGATCTGTGGAAAGAGTCCCCAACTTTCGTAGCAACTAAAACGGTTTCTTGTCTCCTAACTGAATCCCGGAAAGAAGACGACCGAATTTGATTTTTGCTGATTCGCTTAAGCTCTCAATGATTATTGTTTTGAGAGCTTCGTATTTATTGAATTATGTGTATTTAAAAATATTTTTGCTTAAATCTATATCCGAGCTGGAGAATCGGCTTCTGCTTGGCTTGGTTTTGTATAGCGAACTCTCGCGAACTATTGCGTACAGTGAACTAACTTTTTATTTTTTCTTCACATTGTTTTTATATGTTTTGACAAAGGAAAATCATGGCTTATTTTCGCATTGCAAAATTCTCCAATTTCTACACATCAATCATGGACACATTTGAGTTTGTACCTTAACTACGTTAAAACCGATTTAAGTGCATTACATAATTAATTTGAGTGCTAATGTTGATTTATATATTTCGTAAACCCTTATGGCTTGTGTTCTCGTTTATACTAACATTTCTAAGAAATCTTACAAGTGTTTTAAAATTTTTACAAGATGTACTTATCTTTTGTCCATTCTTATATGGTTATCGCAATTTAGCCCTTTCTTATAAACTTGACCAGTTTCTTATCATGTTCATGTAAATTAAAGAAATAATTTACGACTGGTGTCCATGTTGATAACGATAAATAAAAGAACTAAACGAACGACAGTATATTGTGTTCAACCAAAACCTCTTTTCTCACGATCATTTTATATTTCTTGTTTTGATTTTTATTCAAATTATGTCAACTTGACATCTTAATCTGCATACTGTGTCTTAAATGCGTACAGATTTTAATTTGAGGGCTTTGATTAATCGATGACATGTTGTCTAACAAAAAAAAAATACTGACCTGGCAAAGAGTCATTTATATCAAAAGAACACTTTCTCAAATTTCATAATAATTTTTAATTTGATAGTTTTTGAAATAGATTCCTCTTAAATACTTAGTCATCACTCTCACAAGACACAAACGAAAGATCTAAAAATAATTACAACAGAATTTTTTGGATGAAAAATCAAAATGATAATAATCATAATTCTTTTTGGAAGAAAAATGATTTTCGTCTTTAAAAATACATTTCCCGCGTTATAAAAAAAAACTACTTTAAAAATAAAACCTCGCGATATCCAAAATATTTAAACACTTGGTTGTAATAATATCCGCCATATAAATAAGTTACAGACCATTAAATTTTTAAATGCATTTCTATTTACGAGCTCAACTCCCATATTATTATTAATAGACATTTGGTAATCTAAAAAACCACCCCATCGACGAATGGATATAACGTACCGCGTACCAACGTCGTTCCGATAGTATCGAGCAGAACGAATCATGCATTAATTAAATTATCATAAAATATTTTGTCCTATATCGTCATAAATGTATACGTTCTATAATTATCGTTAAATTGTCATATTTATGTTGTTTAGATATTTATGGTAGATCAAGTAATAGATCACTATAAAGTTAGATGTTTGATTGTTTTATCATAATAGATCTTAATTTATTTGTGTATACTCTTTATATTGTGGAGACTGATTTAAGTTAAATGGTTTTTGGGATAGCATAAACATAAAATAATCTGTATTTTATGGTCAGATGATCGTGTTTTTGTATGCAGTTTGCGACCATTTGATGTGCTCTTTGTAGATACAATATATTATTTAGGCTACCAATCTGCTGTCACTGACTATTTCTAGTAGGTCTCTGATTTTCCATAGGCATATGGAATTGGGAAATAGTTTTATATGCTTTTTGGCCAAATTATCTTTGTCTTATAAACTGAGGAAATAATCGGACCTAGTTACTAACAATCAAACTAAGTAATCAGTTTCAAAAATTCAACCAATTTAATCTAAGCAACCTAATAAGAAACAAAACCAACACAAATTTTTTTTATTTCATTATTTATGAGCTGATTGTTTAACCTTCTGTTCATGACATATTTTTCACCGTTCCGTTCACGAAAAGGTTTGGCTGGTCCTTCATATGTTTTATATGAAAATTTACTGTAAATTTAATAAAATATCCTTTTTTATAGTTTTAAAGCATATAAATTCATTTATTTATTCATTTTGTTTTTTTTATTAATTTTTTGTTTTGTTTTTAATTGATTCTCACACTTTTGACATTTTAAATATTGTTTACTGTGTTGTTGGCAGACCGCATCTTTCGCTGCAATTTGTCGTTAATTCAGCAAATTTGGCATGATTTCTTCTGCGTTGCTATTCCGCTAGTACTGGGCTGCGGTACTTTGTTCTGGATAGGTGTCCCGAAAAATGCTTCGATTCCATTTCGGACGGAAAACCTCCCAATCACCCTCGGATTATTCATTCTTTCCTCTATTTGAGGAGTGGTTAACTGCTTCACCAGAGAATGTAGGAACTACCGGCGTGCATCAGTATTTTTTGTTCGTGTTTTTTCATTTACATTTTTGTAGATGATAAATGATGTTAACGCTGCTATATCTAAGACATTATAGAATAGAGCAAATGGCCATCGTTTCATTTGCCGCTTACAGCTATATTCTCCTAGCATTTGGTCCATTCTGGCACCTCCTCCTTTGTTCATATTATAAAACATAATAGCTTGTGGTTTTCTAGCTGGACCAACGACTTCATTATCGTAGTGAATCGATGAAAGTAAAAGAACGGCTTTGTTTTTCTTCGGAACGTATGATACCAAAGCAACCGTTACTCATGAAACCGAAAACTGTTGAAAGCACTGGACGGCTGCGGTCAGCTAGCATCTCTTTTGGTATGTATTTTTTATTTTTCCGTAGAGTTCCAACAACAACCAATCCTGCCGATCGAAGTTTTTCAACACCGTCTAATGTGGTAAAAAAAATGTCAGCAACAATCGTCCGGCCACTGGAATTATATTTTTTGGTGAGTTCGAGAGAGAAGCACTCTTTCTCCTTGGTTGCTTTTTCTCTGTTGTCCCGATTCTTTGCCTGTGTATAAAATGCCTTTGCAAGGATAACCGCTACATGACTCACAGGCCCACCATATTTGTATCCCATATCTTGCAGGCTTAGACGGAATGTATTGAGTGAGTTTCGTATTTCCTCTATATAGGGGAAGAGCTGCTCGTGAACAGTTATTGTTTCCGCCGGTCTATATGCTGCTTCTAGATTATGGTTTAACATTACTTATATGTCACGAATGGCTGCTGCTTTGTCTATTTGTTGCCGCTCAACTCGAGTCCTTTGCTCGTCAAATCTAATGAAACGGTTTATAGCGTAAAATCGGTTGATTGCCATCGTTACTCTAAACACCGGGTCATTGTTGGTTTTCCACAACTCTCTTGTATGTTGCATGTTAGAATGATTCACACCAGCAGCTAGTAATATACCGAAATTATCTAACATTTCTTGGTCAGTAACAGGAACAAATTTGGCTTCTTTTTTGGGGAGCTTTTCGGTGTTGTATGTCATTATTTCACTTGCAGCTTTTCTATTGATTTGCCTTTTTATGATGTCGATCGTTTGTTCCGTGATTATTGACTTGAAATGTCAATTGGGTTTTGACTCATTCCCGTCTAGCATATCCACCAGCTTCTCGTACGATCTTTTTCCATTTTGTTTCATCACGTGCAACAAAATATTCATCAGAAATTGGCCTTTCTTGTTGCTGTTGCACGATTTCATTTTCAGCATGCAATGCTTCCCAAACCTCATCATCGTCACAGTCTTCAAAATCGCTCACACCTCCTATTATCAATTCCGATTCCGCATCAGAAACATCTCCTTCTGGAACATTGTCTTCTAGTTCATTATCACTAATATCACTCCGGTCGTTTTCATTTTCATCAAATTCTTGAGCTATCCTAATTAGTTCTTGCTCTCGTTGTGCTTCTGACATACTATGAAAAATTGGTTAGTAAAAAACTATGAAACATAAATTATTACATTATACTTGCCGTCTCCATCTATAAGCTTTTATTTCATCACTCATTTCAAAATATATTCTTATTCACCAAACAACAGTTCATAAAATTGGTTTCTTCCAAAACTTGGCACTTCACCGAACTTTACAAAATTTATACAAAAAATCACTTCCCAATATGCAATGCCGACGGAATTCCGTTTACATTCGCGCTCAAAAACCACACTCTTTCTATGGAAAGAAACATGTAAAATACACGGAAATCCATACTACTCGCCAAAGAAAAGTGTCACAAAAATTCCAGAGTGGGTGTGAATCCCGACTAAAAAGAGAAAAAATCAAATTGGAAAATAGATGGAATTTCGTCAGAATTTCGCTTTTATTCCATATATTTTTCTATACTAAATGCATACACTTTTCCACATGCTACTAGAGCAGATTTTCATATTACTTTTCACGTTGTGGTTTTATTTTGAAATTAATATTCATAATCTAATAATTACATTTTTAAAACTCATGAGACACCCTGTCAGACCCATTAGAAAATCATATAACTTGCTTGAGACACTCCATCTTGTTTCAGTAGTCCACCAGTATCACTGAAGTTCATGCTAAATGCTTAGAAAATTCTTAAAATGACTTTGGAATGTACCTAAGGCCCATTAAAATAATTACATTTTTAAAACTCATGGGACACCCTGTCAGACCCATTAGAAAATCATATAACTTGCTCGAGAAACTCCTTATTGTTTCAGTAGTCCACAAGTATCATGAAGTCCATTCTAAATGCCTAGAAAATACTTAGAATGATTTTGGAATGTACCTAAGGCCAATCTAAATAATTACATTTTTAAAACTCTTGGGACACCCTGTCAGACCCTAAAATCAAATAACTTGCTGAGAACGTGTTGTTGTATTTTTGGATTAGTTGTGATAAACTTCACTAGCATATTTATGCTTGTTCTCAACAACTCTGAACAGCTCTTGATATTATGTAGAGTACAACAGAGTTCATCAAAAAACTTAATAATTCCTGAACTGACGAAACAGGGGAAGTTTTTTAGTACACAATTTTTTGATTGTTCCTTACTTCATTTACAACTGGAAATTTGAAAGAATGAAAATGAAATGACTGAATTGTATTTTTAATATGAAAAAATGGATACCTTAATGTTTGCTGGTGAAAGTAATTAATTTATTTCGATATTAGATATTATTGTGTTTAATTATAAACCAAAAATTTAATGTCAAAATGATTGACTTGAAGTTAGCTAAAGTTGTTGTTCTAATTTTTTTTTGTCTAAATTTCCCTGTATTTCCCCTATATTTTATCGCGGTCTCGAACACCATGTTTAAAAAAAACGCAGCTAGTAAAATTCGCTTATAACGTACGGCCAAGGGACCGAATGGTATGTACGCTTTAGCCGAGGTGTACAAAATGCAAAAATATATAAGTTTTTTAAGTTTTATTCTTAAATAAAATCATTGAATAAACAAACTAATAATAAAAGTAATAAGCGTAATTTATTACCATACTGCATCGAGCTATTATCGATTCATCATAAATTAATTTGACTTAAAATAATCGGTAATTTTTTGTTGTTTAAGAGATGATTGCAAAAGTTTTTCATCTTTAACTTCAATTAGATGTAATTTTTTTTTAATTCGTAGCCGGTTCGTTCAGAATAGCTTAAAAAAGTGTCTAAACACATAAAGCGTTGGAAACTTCTGTAATAGAAGGAATTGGTTTCACAATTTCAAAGCTCCTGTTACAGCAGCGTCCGTTTCAATTAGTTCATCAACGTTGAGGAAGTCTTGAAGAACTACTTTTGTAGGTGAAATAGATTCCTGAATTCGCGGGTTCTGCTACAAGCTGTTAAGCATTTAATCATCAATTGTTTCAGTTTCTGGTAACGTTGGCGTAGATAAATTAATGTCGGCCTTTTTGAAACAATTATTTATTGTGGTTTCCGACACCTTTTCCCAAGCTTTAGAAATAAATGTTGCAGCATTCAAAAGATTTATTGTAACATCCTTACATGTTGATTCCAGTGTTTTTCCAAGTCGTTTATTATTTTTTAAGTAAAAATCTTCCGTAAGTGTTTCAAATTTCGAATCATTCCTTGGTTCATTGGCTGGCAAATCGAGGTTATATTGGGTGGTATAATACTAATTTAATTGCCCGTAAATTAGCAACATTTGAATGCGAAGGACAATCAACGATGCAAATGATTTTTCTTTTCGCATTAATCTTCCCAAATAGTTGAGGTCGTCCATCATTTCGAATTTAACGTGAATTTTAGGGGCGTCGCGATATTTTTAAAAGATATTGGTGATTTTGACTTTCCGATCATAAGCAATGGCAGTTTCTCGGATCCGACCTCAGATCCGGGTTTGGATCATTTTTAAAGGTCAACGTTTTATTCGGAAGCATTTTCTAAAACAGCTCCGTTTCGTGAAGATTAAAAATATTTTTACTTTCGTAGTTGAACGGTCCGTTTGAACAGTATGCCGTGCCGAATTTTGAACCGATCTATCCAACCATTGGAAGGATTAAAGTCTGGAACTTTGAGAGAAGTCGCAAATTCCTTTGCTTTCTCTTTTAGTAGAGGACCATTGGCGGAAATGTTTTTTGACCACATGCATTTGAGCCATTTTAAAACAGCCTCTTCAACTTTTTCATATTTTCCAGATTTAAGTTTTATCTGTTTCGACGAACAGGATTTACGATACGATTATGTACAATTGATGAAACTGTAGTTTTACATATTCCGAATGTCTCGCCAATTTTATCGTACGTTATAGTATTTTTATCAACTTCCGCTAAAATTTTCAACTTTTTTGTATTGTAATGGGTTTATTTTTCTTTGACGACATATTAAACAATTCTGCGAAATAATTTGTATCTGGCGTGATAAACCTCACCTGCAAACAAATACGATTTAAATTGTCTACTTACATTATACAATGAAAACTTAATGTGTATGTAGGTTAAATAACCAATTAAAAAATCACCAAAATTGTTTCAAAGGCCAATCACATTCACAGGTCAATATACAAGTGACATTATGCTTGACCTTGCTTGATCCTAATGAGCGGCTGGTGACGTCTGGAAAATTTATAATCAATTGCTGTATTGCAGGACGCAAAGTTGCCTTGTCAATGAAAGAAAACGCGGAAATTTAATCGGTTTTCAGCACACCGGTGATATACAGGGAAGCTAAGGGTTCAATAAGTCTATATTTTTAAATATGTACAAGAAGACATGTATTTTTGGGAGAAGCTGCTCCAAAAATGGGCAGTGTGGCATCCGCGATAATCAATCAACAATTTGACTCCTGAATTAATTTCAAAAATTAATAAGCGACTTGATACTTCATCATCTTTACTTGTTGCCGAATAGATAATCGTTAACTGGTTTTTCGAACTCGTAAGGTTTGTATTACTAGTAAAACTCCCGTAATGCTTACAACCTACAGTACAGTATAATGAAGTGCCTTGTCACCAAAACGGCTGCGATAAAAACATTCCTGGTTACGACTAATTGCACGATTTCTTGAAGGAGATCTGGGCGAATTATCACGATCTGCATAAGAATTATAATGAGAACGACTACGTGATCGAGCTCCGTGCTCCTCTTTAATTAAGACGACTCAACTACATTTGTTTCACTGCGGCATCGCTATATAAGTTACCCGCATTCAATTTAAACTTTGTTAACAGTTAGGACGGTTTCATATCACTCAATGTCAACCCATGCATAATATTGTGCAGTTTAGTCTTCTCGGACTCTCCCAACACCCTAATAACCTCCTGTTTAAAGGTAAAGTATGGTTGGCCATCTTTGTCACGGGTAATTAAATCTGCAAAAGTATTATATAATATTGAATCCAATGTGCTGACAGCAAGTGAATATTTCGTGCTTTCTATCTTAATGTTTGTGACAATAAACTGTTGTTCTAGAATCGCGAACCACACGGTAGAATTCAGATTGACCAGTGATTGTGGAGGCTTGAACGAGACATGAGCAATGCGATCACCGGCTTGAAGTGGTGTTGGATTAAGGTTTCCTGATTGGACATTACCAGAATTGATGGACGACGAGAACGAATTTCATCAGCTGTTCTCCGTTGTCAGAGTCAGATGCTGTATTGCCATTTTTAGTGTCACTTGAACTCTTACCATTACTAACACACTCATCGAAATAATCGATAATTTGACACATACACAAAGATAGAAAATGACAGCACACATATTAAAAGTGAATATGATACACCGTATACGTATACAAATTCTCATGAGAATTTCGTACAAAATCCCTGTCCAGATATTTTACACAAAAAAAACGGAAAGTTACAAACGATTGAAAAACATTATTTTAAAAATACTAACAAAAAGTGGGTGTCTGTACCATGTGTACGGACATATCACGTGAATACGTACAATTTAATGCATATATATTTTTATAATTCTGTCCCAGTTGACCAGATTCCAGAACTCCTTCCAAAAATCATTTAAGAATCCTATTTCCATCCAACATACCCAATCCCATCATAATCGGCTAAGAAATTACCGAGTTCCGTACCAGGTAACCATATTCCAGAACTTCTTCTAAAAATCATTTAAGAATCTCATTTCCGACCAACATACTCAATCCCATCATAATCGGTTAAGAGAATTCGGAGTTCAATACAAACGTCGACAGTTAAAATGGCGGTGCTTCTCCTCAACCGCAAGCGATGCTTCACAGTCCCCACTCAGCGTAACGACTTCTTTGATCCTTTAGCTATCGAGTGGTGTAATTAAATTTCTGATGTAGATGATAGGTATATAGCTTTCAGCATTAAACTGTATCCCCCGATTTTGTTATCATCAGGGCCCCTATTCCTGAATACGATACGTATCGTGTGACGTTACGAAAGTTCATGTACGATACGAATTTAAATTGGTATTTCTGAATACGATCGTACGTAATTGTTTGGTGTGTGTCCTTGCTATAAGGGAAATTGATTTTAAATGGTTTTACCTGCAATAAAATTGTTCGACTTGTTATATTTTGATGTTTTATTTCACTATTTTGAGTTTTGACGTTTTGGTTGGTATTGAAATGGATGCAATATTATTCTAGATTTTCGAATAACCGTCACTTATGATTTGGGAATTATTATATGTTGTAATAAAAATAATAAATAGTAAAATAAAATTGGAGTATTGGGTAAATAAAATATTTTGTATTTTTGTGGGGCCGACAAAAAGGATCGAAAATATAATTGAACAACCGAATAATTTCTAGTGGTGTGATAGTGGCCCATGTCTTGCAACTCCAACCTTTAAGTTTAAATTAATTGGTTTTATAATTAAATATAAATTTATTGTGTTTTTTGTAAATATTTCAACATATTATGGCCCCGGGTTTTTAACAATGCTTTTGACCCCGCTCTACATTCGGTCATTTACTGTAGTACGTGCTAAGTACATGTTGACTACTAGTAATTCAAATATGTATTTATACTCTCATATAAATTGTCGTAGACAAATTATACGGCCATGTTTAAATTTAAAATAAAAGATTTTCTTTAAAATTATTATAAAATAATGTATTTTTTTATTTTGAACTCAAATAAATTTTGGTTTTTCTATGGAGACGTTAACTAAATATTCATCGTACAAAAATTCGTTCATGAACGTCTAAAAATTGTTCGAATTCGTATTGTCAGATAAGGGAAATTTTTGAACGTATCAAGTAGGTACGAATTCGTATTACAATTACACGAACTCGTATTCAGAAATACCAATGAAACGAATTCGTACAATTTTTTATCGTATTCGTATTCAGAAATAGGGGCCCTGCATGGTTACGAAATACGCAGATAAATTTGGAAGCCCATACAGAGGAAGTGGAGATTCGTTACTTCATCTGATTATTACTAAACGCCGGTTTGAATCGGTCAAGAATCGATTCGAGCTTCTATGTCGGTTCATTCGGTTTGATGATAAAAACCAGTTTCCGCCAGTAGATTCCGTGATAAATTTGCAAACCAAATATCCACAGAAAAATATTTCTAAAAGGAGTTGGTTGTACCAAATATCCAAACAATAAGTTCATCGCTTCTCTCAAAACTCTCAAAATGCGTAATAGTACAGGTTTTCTGCCTCCGGCTTCACTCTACAAATTTGGGCAAAAGCTGGGCAAAATAGAGGCAAAAAACGTAGATGCTATATATGTCCTCCGCAGCTCTGGTCTGCACCAATAAAAAGCTTTGAAACGACTTCGAATGTATGTCTTCAGCACTCTAAGAAAGCGGTGATCTATCAAAACTGTTTAAGTAAATAAATTGTTATGTTATTTTGCTGTTTTAAATCAATTTTTTCAAATTGAAATCTAAAAATAATTGAAATAACGTAAACTGGCAGCTTTTTGTAAAACAAATTCTTATGCAGATACAAACAAAAATTGAGATTAAAATATTTAAACAAAAAAAAAAATAATAATTTAGAAAAAAAATTGTGTTACGGTTTGGAGATTATTTAAAAAATCTCCAAATATTCGTGTAGAGATGCCTCTTGGTGATTCTTGGTCATTATTCATTGCTAAATTATTACTCCAGCCTGCGTCAAAATTGTAGCTTCTGCATGTCCATTTATATCCCAATAAACAATTATTGAAAAATAATTTGAAAAATATTTTTTGGAAAAAACAAGAAAACTACACAAACACGACTGTTCGACGTAAAAGTGAAATGCTCAGCTTACTTCCAAAACAAAATCTGGTTTGGTTTAGATTTATTTCTCAGTAGACTCAAATATCTCGTATCTATATAACTACCACCGTTGTCAGCATCTCGTTCCGGAAGCAATGTAACTTTTGCCAGTTGTTCATTCAAATATGTACCGAAGACTTAACCATAGAATCATATCTGGTTTTACATTTTAAAATCCTTGTACGGAAATTAATCTTAAAATTTTTTTAAAATTTTTTCGTCACACCAAAAATATTGGGTTGAGTACATGTACAATATATGTCCAGATAGATATTTTATAATATTCACGAATATTCTTATTTTAATTTCTTCAACACTCAACACAAAAAAAACTCAATTTTAAGTTTTAAATTATAATTGCTGTACGATCCTTTAACTATTAAAGAATTCTGCCCAATCCCAATTTTTGCAAAAACAATTTTTTCAAAATTTTGTTTTTCGGATACCGAAAATTATAATCTAAAATTCGACCCCTGCACTTTTCCCCTCTTGTTATAAACGCCTAAGTGAATTTTGTTGAGTGTTGATTTTTAGAATTTAGTGAGACAATATCCATATTGTAACACACACACACACAGGTTTTATGACGCTCCTGTGCTGAATACCCAATAATTTTTGAGAAGGGAAAGAAGGATATAGCTTCGATATCCCTCACTTCTATTCCTATCATATGATCGTGCGTCGAGACAACTTTTATTTATTGCTCCGGTGTAGGCTATCCTTGCATGAGTTTCTAGTAGACATGTACGTGAAGATGGAGAGGGAACGCTTGAGGAAAAACTACTTACTTACAGGACGTGGTGATTAATGTTGTGGATGTAGATCCTAATAATTTGTGAACAACATAGGTAGGACGCGTTTATGTACGTGCGTAACTACGTGCGACCCGAACTATTTATTACATTCACATACCACCCCGCCTGGCCTGAAATTTCCCAAGAGCTAAAGCCCCACAAAAATCAACGGATAGGCATGATTTGACAGCAAGAGTTTTTAAAATAAAAGTTCTAAAGTTAATTGCTCTCCATACAAAAGGGCTGTACTTTGTGGCTGAGATTCCAAACTCAGAATATGATTCTCATTTTAAATGGGTGATCCCATATTGCCCTCCACGACGAAAATGCCCAACTCTCACATCAATGAGTTCTGTAACTCGGTACAGATGATTAAATACATCTGCAAGTAATAAATAAAGGGAGTGACTAGGGTATCTCGAACGTTTGACAGCAAGGGAAGCCAAGGGGAGAAACCCAACAGTGACACATGTGGTGGCGCATTTGGCCTAAAGTGAGCAGGTTTGCTTCGTCGAAGATAATTTTATAGAATGAGAAACGACACCACCTAGGACGAATCTAGCGTGCTCCCTGCTAAGCCAACATTATTCGTTTGCAAAAACCTTGCTTTACGCTGAAGAAACTGAACCTACCCGCTGAAGGGACAGCGGTCGAACCCTGGTTAGATGTACAGATGTAAAGACGGGCACGCTTTCGGCTGCTAAATGTAAATACGGATACCCGCGTCCATTATAGATCTGAAAACATTTGATAAGCAAGAGCTTGCTACATTCCGAAAAATCTTCAAGAAACTGGGGTTATTAGAGATCCACAATTACTGGGATGCTCGATGGAGGAGGTAGTGTTCGCTATGTTGATATGTATTTGCGGTTTGTCCAACCCGCTATGGGAGAAGTTCAAAGATGCCTTATCACAGGAGATCTCGGATAGATTTCAAGGGACGAATCAAGCCAGTGACAAAATGATAACCATAACTGAAATGAAGCCAGCCGACTTTGGTCTGCCTACATCACACCATAGTGGCGAGCGTTCGAACGATTTAGTTAGGGAGCTGAACAATGATACGTCAGTTTTTGGTGTACACGTGACTGATACTGTGTCACAGCTGCTGCATAAGCAAAGAAAAGCGTACTACATACAATATTAGAAGTGTTGAGAATGGTGAAAGTGGTTTAACAAAACATTTCTGCTCAATTTGCTTCTAACAAGAATCCGCATGAATCATTCATTGTGAAAATTGATTGTGTGAAAAAACCATAATAGTGCTCAAAAACGAGTCAGTGTCAAAAATAAATTAAAAAAACCTTGCGCGAAATACTCATTGAAACATCAGTTTATATGACCCAAATGCTGCACCAGCACTTGTAGCATAATCCAATGATAAAATAATTAAATATAAAATAATTACAATTTATTCAATAGTTCTCACTCAAAAAACTACCCCTACGGAATGATACTTTTTAAAAACAATATTCACGTTATAGGCTCTAAACTTGCTATAAATGTAACAACCCACCCCCAAATTTGATGGAACAGCTCATTGTATACAAGGAATGGGTGCCCATGAATTTATTACAACAGCCTACATCCACAAAAAAGATCATAATGCATCGAATTAGTTACCTGTATTGGGTACTCTTCAATTTCTCTCAACAGCCCATTCATTTTTGTGCGCGTGGGCTGTTGTAATAAATTCATCGGTATCCATTTCTTGTACATAATTGGAGGTTGTACATTACGATACAAGGATTTTAAACGGATGCTCTCGTTAGATGTAGTTTTCTGGGGTTTAACAGAAATGCGAGAAGTGTGGTGTAGCTTTGTCTAATGGAAGCCTATACACATTTGCAGCGTAATGGGTAACAAATTTGTAAAAAGTTCTAGTACCATTTTCATTTGATTGTGTGATGCAGCATTAGGATTATTTAACTTACTGCTCAATCGATACTGTCATGCTGCCCGATGACCGCACAAGTTATCCGGGTGAGTTTTTGAACTCTTTAAAGCTGCCGCCTTTTACCGATGCGTAGTCTAAACGCACCGATATTATGCAATGGCACTAGGTGATGTGTCATGAAATTCGGGAGACACTTGGTAAAGGCCACAATTTTGAAACCTATATCAGTATTATCACAATCTATTCTCATTTGCGTTTTTTTGTAATTTCCTAGGCACGCTATTCAAGCGCTATTACCTCCAAGCGATTTGACAATTCACAACATCGAGTCCATTCATTAGTCCAGATAATATTTTTCTTATTAAAATGTAAAGCAACCCATGTAGATGGAGTTAGTAGAATAATTATGTCGCATGTCGAGCTTTACATGCAAAAAACAATCGTTTTGGGCCTGAGATACCAAAATAACTATTTCAGCAACATTAAATTAAATAGATATTTCCCAAAATTGATTTAGTGTCCCAAAAAACCGTTACAACATAATTCCTGAAAACAAATGGTTCGTACACTTATATCCAATTTAATATTGTGAAAGAAAAATCATCTAACATTGTTAGCAGATTAGTAATGGCATTGATGTACCGACACACCAACTCGATATGACATTTGACACAAAACATGTTGTTAGTTTTTCTTTTTAAATGAATTTAAAAGCACAATTAATTTTGACAGCTGCATAAAAGATCATGTGATCTATTTTCATTTTCCAACCGTTAATTAACGTTTCTCATACACCAAAAAAAAAAAAATCAAAAAATTATCAATAACCTAATGCCCTACAAAAAAATTGTTTTTCCATCTAAGATGTAAAACCAATCCTTATAAACCTAAATATAAAAAATCGTTTCGGACCCATAAATTAAAATTTAATTAGTTGATCTGCTATTTTTATATACGCGTACACGATCGTAAAATCCAAATCAAAACTAATTAACGCAAAACAAATTCTTTTATAAATTACGTATAACATAAAACGTAAAAAAAATGTTTATAGTTTTTCCATTTCCCAAACAAAAAAAAAAAAAAATAAGAAATTCAAATCAACATCATTAAGACAATTTGCTGGTGTGAAATGATATAAATTTTTAAATTAGAATATTTCGGGAAATTTTCCAAAATATACAAAATTTCAACAAAACAACAAACAAAAATTAAAAATAAGATAAAATTCGATCAGAAGTCAGCGAGATCACACGAAAATGCATTTTCTATTTTCTAATTTTAAATGTGCGCATAGGCATGGAAAATTAAATTATAAATAACACTTGTCAGTTGTTTTTGTTGAACACATCTTACAATTCTTAAGTGGAAAATTAGACAGTAAACGAAATACCAAAACATTTATTGTTTATTTTTAGTTTTACATAATGTTTTACCAATTTTGATTCCGTTTTGTCTGGCTGATCGGTTAAAAATGTTAGTTTTTGCATTTTTACCATAAAATATTCATTTGGGGAATACATATATATTTTTAGTATACATTACGGGGCACAAATTGTGTCTTGGATATATTGTTCGATAAATACGTCTCAAAATAAAGTGCTAGTAATATTTTTGTGTCGCGATACTCTCGTGCAATTTTCGAACAGAAATTTAATAGTCAATTTGTGGCGCTTGTATTGTGGAAATGATAATCTTTAATACTTTAAATATTTTTATTAGATGCTGTAGTGTGTATCTATTATATTCAGACTTTCTACGTCATCGCGATAATATATATATTGCCAATCAGTGCGACTATCGAAAAACGGAATAATTAACAAACGCCTGGCATTATTATAACAACCGAGTTAATTGCCACAATCATTATACATTTTAATCACAGAACATTAAAATTAAATTCTCCGAATAAATTAAAATAATTAATTTTAAAATAGTAATTATGAAGCGCGCATGCCACTGTGTACGTACTACAATTGTGTATAGATATGTACAACTAATTAAGTGATGACTCACTCTAGTGAAGTCTCGTTCCTAAATCGAGCTTATATTTATAAATACATCAACCAGCTATAACTAATTCCAAATACATAAAACAAATAATTTAAAAGTATAATTTTAAAACAACAAATTCCATATATAATTATTATAAATACGAGTATATGGACTTAAGTATGTTAATCATATTCCACACAAAGTGTTTATTATGTAATAAATTCCCGTATACATATGTGTATGTGGCCTTGACCTATTCACGCGTGGTCGCGCGAATTCGCGATTATTTTATTATAATTTATAATTGCATTATAAGTAAATATAAAACCGGGTTATTGTGTTATATATCTTACCACACATACTCGTATATAAATCAGTGAAGTGGGAATATATGTTGTTGATATTTTCGTAATTTTATAAAGTGATCGTCATATTTTTTTTTACGATCGTATAAATATTGGTATTTGGTTTTAGTTTTATCGATCGTTTGTTGTTTAACCATAAAAGAATTAAAATCAAGATACTTAATTTACAAGTGGTGCGGATCAAATAATGATCGTTGTAAAACACGATCAAGTTAGATTACGATCATTAAGATAAAAATAAAAAAACACTTTACAGTGATGATGGCACATTTTAATTAACTTAAGTGCAATAAGTGGTTCAATATACCGTAAAACAATTTTCTAAGTATTGTCCGAAAAATGACCACTAAATGGCTTATGAGAGGAAAAAATCAGTCTAATCCTTGCCGGATATTGGTCGAAAATCCTAGTCAATTATATATCTAGGCAAATTCGACCAACTTCGGTATGCCATAAATACTCGTATGCTAATCATTAGTTGGCCAAATTTGACTGCATAGAATTTAGTTGTTCAGACCAACTGTTGTAAGTCATAATTGGAAGACATAGGCAAGACCATTCCTGATGGTAAATTATAAGCGAAAACTGTCCGATAATAGTAAGTCAACAGTGACCAACAGAAGAGAACCAATTTAAGTTCAGACCGGTTTCAAGTACTTAACGTTAATAAAAAGTGTAACTACACATTTTAACGAAAAGTGTATTCTCAAAAAGTGTAGATACACAAATTATCAAAAGGTGTAGCTGCAAAAGAAAAAAGTTTGGAATTCGAAATACGTGTGGCTTTAATTAAAATTATTAAAAATAAACAAAAATAATTGAGAATCACAGTTCTTCAATAATAAATTTATACAGGGTGGGCCAAATAATTGCATTTTTAAAATGCAATAAAACAATTTGTTTCATTGTAAAGAACAATCCTTCCGATTAATTATGGAATACTATTTCATTCATATGACTGCCTCGGCTGGCCTTGACGTATCCCATACGGTCGGTCCAATTTTTGAGCACATTTTCGATGGTATGCGGCATTATGTCTTCATTGGCAATGCGAATACTGTTCTTGAGAGCGTCAATCGTTGCTGATTTTTTTCGGCGTAACACGTATCTTTGACGGCACCCCAAAGATAATAGTCCAACGGCGTCAAATCACAGCTACGAGGCGGCCAAACCACATCAGCATGTCGGCTGATAATTCGATCTTCGAAGACAGTGCGCAAAAGTTCAATTGAAACGTGTGCTGTGTGGCACGGAGCGCTGTCTTGTTGAAACCAAATGCCCTTCTCTTCAAGTGCCGGGAACAAAAAATCGTTTATCATGGCGCGGTAGCGCTCACCATTGACAGTAACGGCGGCTCCTTGCTCATTTTCAAAGAAAAATGGCACACTGATGCCACCGGACCAAAATCCGCATCAAACAGTCACTCGTTGAGAATGCATCGGCTTCTCTACGATCACGTGCGGGTTTTCCGTGCCCCAAATGTGACAATTCTGCTTGTTTACATAGCCACCAAGATGGAAATGCGCCTCATCCGAAAAGATGATTTTTTTGCCAAAATCGGCATCTTCTTCAAGTCGATCGCGAACCCACTCAGCGAACCGAAAACGTAATGGATGGTCTCTTTGCAATTCCTGAACCAATTGAACTTTATACGGTGTCATACCAAGGTCTTTATGCAGAATTCGTCGCAATGTTGTGCGTGAAATGTACAATTCTTGAGCACGATGACGAGTTCACATTCCCGGGGACTCACGCCCATTCTCGGCTGCAGCTTCAACTTTTTCGGGTGTACACTTGGTTGACTGCTTGGTTCATGTTGGTTTATTAATTAGCAAGCCCGTTTCTTTAACTTTATTTAACAATTTTCGTCCAGCGGAAGGATAAAACTAACTTTTTGTCAAATCAGAAGTGACATAACCCTTACCAAACTCAAGATAACCGCTAGTTAAAAAAAACTTAGATGGCCCACCCTATATACCTTCTTTATAAAAAAATAATTTTAAAGTCTTCTAGACAAAATCTTCGGAACAATGAGTACCGAGTGTAGAATTTAGTGTTCTTAACTTGGCATGGTGTCCAAAACTGGTACAAAAAATTTCAAAACAATTTGCATGTTGTGATTGACGATATGGCCTACACGTGGAAGTGTCTTTGGGACCAAATCCACTTAATTCGTCCATAATTCAACAAATCAACGGAACAATGAGTGCGGAGTGTGGAATTTAGTGTTCTCCACTTATGATGGTGTCTGGAGTTTGTACAAAAAATTCAAGACAATTTGCTTGTTGTGATTGGCGATATGACCTCACAAGCGGAGGCGTCTTTGGCCAAATTCGGTTAATTCTGCTTTTCATTCAACAAATCATCGGAACAATAAGTGCGGTGTGTGGAATTTAGTGTTCTCAACTTGGCATGTCGTATAAAATTTGTACAGCAAATTTCAAGACAATTTGCATGTTGTGATTGACGATATGGCCTACACGTGCAAGTGCCTTTGGGGCCAAAATCACTTAATTCTTTCATAATTCAACAAATCATCGGAACAATGAGTGCGGAGCGTGGAATTTAGTGTTCTCCACTTATGATGGTGTCTGGAGTTTGTACAAAAAATTTCAAGACAATTTTCATGTTGTAATTGGCGATATGGCCTATACACGTGCAAGTGTCTTTGGGGCCAAATTCACGATATTACCCCATAAGTGGAAGCGTCTTTGGCCAAATTCGGTTAATTCTTCTTTTCATTCAAAAAATCTTCGGAATAATGAGTTCCCAGTGGGAAATTTAGTGTTCTCAACTTGCCATGGTATCTGAAATGTGTACAAAAAATTTCAAGACAATTTGCATGTTGTAAATTAAGTGAATTTGTCCAAAGACTCTTCATCGTGTAGCATTATATCACTGCGCCATACCACACCAAGTTGAGAATACTAAATTCCAAACTCGGCACTCATTGTTCCGATTTTTTGGAATTATTAAAGAAATAACTGAATTTATCCTCAAAAACGCTTCCACGTGTAGCTCCATATTGCCAATCACAACATGCAAAATGTCTTGAAATATTTTGTACAAATTTCAGACACCAATCTAAGTTGGGAACACTAAATTCCATACTCGGCACTCATTGTTTCGAAGATTTCTTGAATGAAAAGAAGAATTAACCGAATTTGGCCAAAGACGCCACCTCCTTGTGGGGTCATATCGCCAATCACAACAAGCAAATTATCTTTAATTTTTCCGAAGATTTTCAGAATTAAAAAGACTTTAAAATTAATTTTTTTATAAATAATTTTGCAGCTACACGTTTTAAGTCTACACTTTTCGTTAAAATGTGTAGTTACACTTTTTATTAACGTTAAGTACTTCACACCGGTTAAGTTCAGTCATACGCAACATTTGATAAAATGGTAGCGCCGTCAGTTTAGGAAGTTAGAAATCTACGTTTTAGAATAGGGACGTTACTTTTTCCTCAGATGTTTTCTTTGCCTAGATGAATGCGATGTCTCTTGGTTTTTAAGTTTCTATAATAAAAGCTGATAGGTGTGTAAATATGAAACCGGAATGTTTTAGTAAAAAGTACACGTTCATCGTATGATAATGATTAAGAGTATTTTATTCAAAGTATTGCCCATTATTAGTTATACAGTTTTCCCATCTTTCTAGCAATGTTTGGATGCCATGACAAAAAAACGTTTCTTCTTTTGAGGCAAACCAGTTATCGCGCCATTTTCGTGTATGCTGCGCATTCACACAATTTTAAACGCTATAGTAAATAACAAAATAACAAAATACAAAAAAAGTTTATTTCGGAAACAAATAATTCCAAAAATAAAACGAGAACTTATGCAAATTTTGGTGTAAATCAGTTTTTATAAAAATTCTTCACTTCCGATCAAATTCCAGAAAAATGTACTGGACCAATTAAGATGCCAAGTCAATTTAGAATTCGCCTGGCATCTTCGTAAATCCCATAGAATACAAAACACTAGCAAAAAACAAGAAAGTTCCAGGAAAATCCTGCATCTTCCAAAACATATGCAAACAAGAACAAGCTCCCACAAAAAACGGTTTCTATCAAAATTAGTTATTTATGTAAAATGATCAGGACCAGCTTTGAGAATCGACCCATTACTAACCGACTCCCTCGCAAATGATATACCAAAATACTGCCAAAAACGAAAAAGCTGCAAAGGAAGTTGCCACCTTCCCCAACTTAACAAAAACCTCCAAGTATGAAGTTCTATCCTAAGCAGTCAATCCACTTAAGTCAATCCACCAAATAACAGTTTACTACCAAAATCATCACTTTCGCCTAAAATTTGGAAAATGATCCTGACCAGCCCCCTATTACACATCCAATCCCAATTTCTTTCGCTCTCAAACGACTCCATGGCTCCAAAATAATTGAAAAACATCAAAAAACGAGAAAGCGTAAGCCAAGATAAGAAACTTGCACCTCCCAACACATGACGAAGTATGAAGCTTCATTAAAATAAGTCAATCTACTTGGGCTACAGAGCGGACACAGACCGACACATAGACAGACAGCACATCGAAACCCTCACATTGCCACACTTACTCCTACCCTAAAACTAATCCAACGCAATTGTCTATTAAAAAGTCTATTAACCAATTTTTTGGATCAATTTTGAAAATAAAACCTTAATTCAAGAGTACTCCAATTTAGTCATTTTGGACTGGCCACTCTATCAACCAGGGTAATTAGGTTCGTTAACTCTAGCAATGAGTTTCCTTTTTTTCTGAAATGTAATAAACAATTTAAATACGAGCACGCAAATTTCGTATAGCTCGTGTCTATTGTATGGGGGAGAGGGCGGGGTTTAAGCGATGTAGCAGGCTACATAACTCGTCAGGGTCCGTTGCATATTATACAGTACACGCTGGGTTATAAGTAGCGATTCGCTTATGTTTGAAACTAAAAAACTTGAACTGTGAATAATGCTGCTCCAAATTGCGAACCCTGGTCTGCAGTAATACTAACTGATACTGGTCTCTTCTTTCTGAAATGTAATAAACAATATTTAAATACGAGCACGCAAATTTCGTATAGCTCGTGTCTATTGTATGGGGGAGAGGGCGGGGTTTAAGCGATGTAGCAGGCTACATAACTCGTCAGGGTCCGTTGCATATTATACAGTACACGCTGGGTTATAAGTAGCGATTCGCTTATGTTTGAAACTAAAAAACTTGAACTGTGAATAATGCTGCTCCAAATTGCGAACCCTGGTCTGCAGTAATACTAACTGATACTGGTCTCTTCTTTTATATCTTGAATCAGTTTGGTACGACTACCAAAATTTTATAGGCTTCTCGACATCTAACCCCTACAATTTTTGTGGTCCTACCTCTCTTCTAAGTGGTAGAAACAGAGCGCAACTTAAGCTCTTTAGTGTTTGTTGGTTGAGACTTCAATTCTCAAGGTGATGGAGGCCAATCAGGCAGTCAATTTGAAGTCAATTTGAATTGGAGTCCCTCCAATTGAATCGACCTACCAGGGATTTAAATTTGGATGGCCGGTTATATTACTACGAAACCTAGGCCCACCGAAGTTATGCAATCAGAAACAGCAAGACTGCGCTCGAAAAAAACGAAACAAATGTAGTGGATTCCTATAGCATTTTTGCTTTTAAATTTCAGGTCGCCCTATAGCTGTGATATACATTTGAAGTTTCCTATTTCAGCAATGAACAACATTATTTTTCATGCTCGAAGTGCCTATTCAGGCAGCGGACTTTAAATGGTTATGATTGATTGGTTCACTTAATGCTAGCCGGGTCGCAGGGCTGCCGGAACGGGCCTAGTGGTATGTCGAGTGATTACTCGTTTCCGTCTATTTTACAAATGTTTTTATGCTGCTCGATGCAGTCAGCAAAATTTGTGCTTAGCCAAGCAACGATTGCTATCTCTCGGTAGGAATCGATCGGGTCCAACTAGGAAAATAACGTCAATTCGACTCCTTTGACGTTCGAGATTACACCTAGCCTTACATGAAAATCAACTAATTACTTTGACGGTGTCACCATCCGTATTCTTCTTCCATTATAACAGCTACCAAAGGTGACTTCTTAATGTTCAGGGAACCTTTAGGTTGGATCATAATTGTATTCGAGGAAGATATCTACATTTTGTTGTTATTGTACACCAATTTACCATTTGGTCTATGGCCTTCTGCCTTTTCTCCCGAATGCTCAGTCTTGAGTTATCAATAAAGCTATATCTTAGACATCATGCTGAATACTATATTCTAGAGGTGCGAGTTCAAGATCGAGCCTTGTGTACAACCTTTTTTTATGCGTTTAGAAAGCGTGCCGTGGTTTGACACATCAGTAGCTCATCTATCAAAAAATAGCTGTTCGAATTGAAGTGAAACAGACAATCTATTTTCCTTAACTTCTTCGTCATATTAGGCCACCAAAGATTATCGAAAGCTTCAGATACATCTAGAATTACCCCAGGACGTACTGTTCCTTTGATTCTTTTACTATGTTCCTCATTTTGCTTTGTATTTTACCTAAGACTGGAACCAGCATGAGTGACCTGTTTGCATTCAGGAATTTTTTGAATACTCGATTCAATGAATAACCAAGATCTTTCTATCACCTCGACCTCAATGTTGTCTATATGCCTTGAGCATTACCGGTTTTCCGACATTATTGCAATCGTGGTTCCGTCACTATACATTTAATAGTGTCTTACAAACTTGTTATGACTTGACCACCACCGTCTGCCAATCATCGTTAACATATTTCGCAATGAATAATTTTGACTGCTTTGTCTTTAGAAATTAATGCTTTAAATATTTTCATTACGGCATGACACATAGTGACGCTTCTTTTCCACTCGCAACAAAGGGTCTGCAACTCTTTGAAAAAAAAACTCTCTTAGATTTTGAACTGTTCTTCGTTCGATTGTAAGATCGGTTGAACACCTCCACCGTTTAAGTTAGTTAGTGTTTGGGGTTGATATATTTAAATGGTTTATTACCCTACCCAGCTGACCTGGACTGTACTTGGGGTACAGTTTTCCTTGACTGACCAGTTGGCAATTCTACTATTATTAATGTAAGGTTAAAATTCGACTCCTTATTGGGACTGACCTTTGTACTTGGTAGACCCAGGTTGGTGTGACTAGTGCCATAGTCATCGACTTTGCATTAAAATCACCCGAGATAATGATTTGATGGATTTTTAATTCTTAGAACGCTTTCAAGACGCTTATCATGTTTAGTGAAATAATCGCTAATTTGATTTCAAAATTTTAAAGTCCTAACCATTTTTCACATTATTGGCCGCGATTTCATTGTTGGGTCCGTCGGGTGTCCGCAGGTCAATGTTATGATGTTCAAACCACTTTCGCATTTAGCATATTTAGTGTTCCAATCCTATAAGTTTACAGATGCTTGATGTATTAATTGACATACACTGTCCTTCTATCATTGGGTCCAGGGCCATTTTTTAAGCGGTACAGGCTTTACTCCGTGATGAGTTGTCATATGGTTTTTTAAAATGTTTACGTCAGGTATGAAATGCATTCCATTTGAAGCACCTGACCCTAATGAAGTTTTGCATTTTATTGCAATTCTGTGAACAAATAGGGTGTTTCAAACCCTCTACTTTTATTGTTGCACTGTTTTGTTTAACCGCCTTAAGGTCGTCAATTGGGACATCTTCATATACATGGGAGATGATGATGCGAGGTAGCTTCTTTAACAAACCTTATTATTCAGAAAGAAGTCGCACTCCTTTCCCACGAATGATCCAGCCGTCTTCATTGCAATATTTCTTTCTTCTGGGACAAAGATAGACGACACATTGCCAGCTACTGGTTTGACAGTGATAACGCTTGACTGTTGCCACTGAGCCTACTGCCTACTTTTTGGCTACTGCAATTTGATTTATCGACCACCTTATTAAATCTCTTTTCAGAATTTGTAATGTTTTGAAATTTTTCTTAATGCTCTTCTCACAATTAGTAAATACTGTAATTGTGTATGTGAACGCGGTTCTTGCTCGGATCATATTACAATACTTGCGGATGTCACAAATTTGCTTTGTTATATAACTTCGCAGAATTTGATCGACCACTCACTTAAATCTCTCCATTGCCATCTCCATGACTTTATTAATTTTTTATTTATTTATTAACAAAAGCTTACAATAAATTTCCGTTAATCATTAACCACAACATTTTTCTTATTTTTGTCTATTTTTTCTGTTTAGGACTTTGTAATCAAGAGACTGGTGACAACAGCGACGCTGTATTAACCGCAGACTCCATACACAATGATTTTATGTTGAATGACGAAACATTTAAATTCTACGATAATGTTGATGAATTGGCGGCAAACCTATTCAACGATACAGGGGCGGAGTATTTAAATGATGAAGACGAAATTAACGAGGAGAATTTGAATAAATTGCTAGAGAGTTATGACAAAACGTATACGAACGAAACATGGATTGTGGTGAATAAAGATAATGATATCGTTGGGACGATAAACGAAATTGTGGGGGAGTTTGAGACGACGCCTGATGGAGAGATTGTTATTGTTACGCAAGATATAAATGATATTGCTGTCAGTCGAAGACAACATGATGATTTGCAGTTTGGGTTAGAGTATGTGCCTGCACCAAACGAAGTTTTAATCGATACAACAACCGAAGGTAATTTAAATAATGCCAGAGCTGAAGATGTGAAAAATCCTTCTACGGAGGCAGATCCTGAAAACGGATTTGATTTCAGCCGATCTGATGAAAATGATGTGCACACGACGGAAACAGTGGATGGAAAATTCAGAAATGATGAGACAGAACTTACGGCAGCGGTTGAAATAAATGATGATACCAGGCGCGAAGATTTTGAACCACAAACAACTGAAGCTGAATATTTTGAGTTGGGAAACGATGTTTCAGAAACAACAAGCTTAGCGCCAAATATAGAAGAGGTGACCGAAAATAATGATTTGGAATCTACAACCGCAATAGAAGAAGGTATTGAGTACAGAATTAATAAATTTGATTCAGATAGCACGAAACAAGACCTAGATGAATTAGAAAATGAAGATTTGCTTATAGAAGAGCTAGACCCCGTTATTTTTGATCTACCTAAATCAGCCGTACCAGAACCAGTTTATAAAGATTACACAACTGAAGAGGAAATAACCACTAAAATCCCTGATGTTGATGAACTAATTGACCATAAAATATATCTACATGCAGCCGAGTTACCCATTACCACAAACAACGATTATACCACAATCAAAAGGCCGGAATCAACTACCTCAAAACCAGCCACGGAAGTAATTGATTCGGAACCAGAACCAAGTATATTACAAAAAATTTCGTCCTACGTGTATGGAATATTCAATTATCGATTCGGAAAAGAGGATAGCCGAAATTTTGAAATCGATCCAAATAATTTTAGTACCGAAATATTTGATGAAATCGTTACAACTGGTTATGATACCGACCGAAAACGTGCAGAGGAACAATCAATCCTTGAAATCGAAAAGATTTTAGATCCTGAAATCAAGAATGAATTTATCAAGGATATCGTGATTGATAAAAGTCTCGAATTACAATCAGTGTTTAAAAAACCGGACGAATCGAATATCCTAAATCGTGGTCTAGTCGATTCGAGTACCGAAACAGTTGACGTTGAGAAATTCATTTTCGATAAAATAAATCGGGATGGCAAATCGACGGTCGAATACGAAAGTGACACTATAGATAATAATTTATATTCAAATCCGGTACAAAATTCTGGGTCAAATCATGTACCGATCGAATCGAAACCAGAAGACAAAACTATTATCGAGTTAGAAAAAATTATAGATCCAGAAATAAAATACGAATTTATTAAGGATATTCCACCGAGTTCAGATCATATTGCCGATATTCCAGTGATCGAGACTGTAAAAGTGGTAGATAATACCGATGAAGACGAAAAACGCATTCACGACGAAAGTAAGGTCAAGTCGATCGAAAATCCTGATCTTCATCGAGTTATACACGAAAACGTACACACCGAATATTCGAATGACGAAGATCACACACAAATTGAAATCGAGACGAACGATACAACTGGGGTATTAAAAAATATAGATCCTGAAATAAAAAACGAATTTATTAAGGATATTCTACCGAGTTCAGATCATATTGCCGATATTTCAGTGATCGAGACGGTAAAAGTGGTAGATAATGCCGATGGAAATAGAGAAATTCATATGACTGAGCGAAACCTCCTGAAAAACGAAAAACGCATTCGTGACGAAAGTAAAGTCGAGTCGATCGAAAATCGTGATCTACATCGAGATGACACGCCCATTGAAGATCACTCTAAAACTGAAATCGAGACGAACGATACAACTGGGGTATTAAAGATTATAGATCCTGAAATAGAAAACGAATTTATTAAGGATATTCCCACGATTTCCGATCATATTGTCGATATTCCAGTGATCGAGACGGTGAAAGTGGTAGATAATACCGATGGAAATACAGAAATTCATATGACTGAGCGAAATCTCCTGCAAGACGGAAAACGCATTCGTGACGAAAGTAAGGTCGAGTCGATCGAAAATCCTAATCTTCATCGAGTTATACACGAGAACGTACACACCGAACATTCGAATGACACGCGCATCGAAGATCACACAAAATTTGAAATCGAGACGAACGATACAACTCGAGTCGAAGTGCAGCATGTTACACATAAAGAGGACGAAAAGAATTCACAGACAGAAAAGAAAATTGAGCACGTAACTATCGATAAACCGGGCCTACATATGGAGAACCACGAAATCGTTAAAACTATCAAAAATAATTATGGTGATGTAATGGATACTGAGGATACTATCACTAAAGATTTCGATAATGTGCATGTGGTGGACAAAATTAGGATACATGAGGACAATAAAAAAGTATACGGTAATCTTTTGAAAAAGGTGGAAGAAATCAAACAGAATAAAAACAAAATTGATGAACTTAAGAAAGATATCAAAGTCCTGAAAAAGGATATAAAGTGTCCGAGTGAGCTAATACGGTACGAAGCAGAAGTATTAAAAAATAAAGGATATCTTCCCGATAAGCTAGAACTTATTGCAGGATACTTAAATTTCCGTGAACAGCAATTACAAGGGAACACGGATGAATCTAGCCTCAAACCATATCTGCAGCGGTTGTCTAAGGAACGTGAGCTCCAAATACTTAAACTCCAAAAGAAAAAACTCAAAAAACAATTGATCGAAGATTTTAAAAAGTTTATGATTACGGAAAAAAAAATCGGAATTCAATTAAACGAGCAAATCGAAATGTCGGTCGAGAAATTTGACGAAGAATCTCAATCATCGAGTTCAAAATCCAAAAACCAATCGTCCGATGAACACGATAATGATTCACAAGAGGAAAGTGAGGAACGAGTATGGAATAATTTTCTTGATCAAGCTAGACTAGGAACACAAGAGCGAGTACCACGACGTGAAGAAGAAGTTAAATTGCTGCAACGTGTTCTAAATGATGAGTTGGAAATTGAAGTGCCCTTTGATTTAATAACTAGATTGCCGTTAGTTCCAATAACCCCAGTGCCAGTGTTGTTTCCAGATATCGATAAAGAATCGCAAATTACGTTACTAAAAACTTTAGTTCACATACCAAATGTCGAAAAAGAAGACGATCTACCTGTTACAACACAAACAACGGATCAACCGATCACAACGGACGCGATCGCCGTAAAAATTTCGATGGAAATCGACGAGATTGAAAAAATTGTTGATGAGCACAGCCGTATTGTAAAAGTGATAGATAAACGAGTTTTACTCCATAATGGTGATAACAATCTAGAAATTGAGGAAACTGTCAACACACAAAATGGTGATGTAGAAACTGAGGAGCATAACAAACACATTCAGAAAATTGACGAAAAAACTCGATCACGTATAATCGAGGCACTTATGCCTAAATTGCACGAAAACATAATAAAAAAACAAAATTTAACACGACAGTCGGAAGGACGATCTTTATCGATTGAGCCAGAAGTCAAACAAACGGAAGAACCTGAAACTGAATCACCCGAACTGGACGAGAACGATTCGGTAATAACAAACGAAGCGCTTCGTACGCTAATCGAAGGGTTTGAAATAACCAGCGAAATTGCTCGCTCGGTCGATAATTTTCGTTCGCCTATCGAAAAAATTACTGAAATTCTTACTGCGGCTGATCAAACTGTTACGGCTAAGACAACTAATGAACTGGCTGATGAGCTTGGTCGGGCTGAGGAGATACTAGGCGTTGAGGAAAATAAAATTGTTGGTGAAATTGCAGAACTTGAACTAGTCGGTGTTAATTTGGCACTAATCCTATTCTGTATCATATGCGCTTTCCTGATTCTCATCATAACGATCATTTTCTTTTTGCGAAAATCGAAACGATTTGGTGGACTAAATTTTGTGCCAGTGTAACCTTATTAAAATGCAATGGTAGTCGGTGTTTTTGTTGTTGTTGTTGTTGTATGTATTACAAATAAAGTAAAAGACTAAACAAATTTATTATTTATACGATTTCTTATCTTATATTATTAAGCATTTAGTAATAAGCATCTTACCATACAAAACTTAATCTGGCCTGAATACTTTGCAATAATCAATTAATTGTATGCTTAGCTTACTTAACGGAGGTCACGTGTGTTTGTTTACTTTAGAAAATTATTTATTTTTATTTCGACTCGAAGAAAGTACAAATATTTTATAAAAAATTATTTTCGTAAATAGTAATGCATTTTAGACTGTAATAAATATATAAGAATTGTTAAGTTACGAATTAAGATTTTTAATAAATTTAGATTTAAATGTAAAATAGAGTTTCATTATCAGTGTCGAGAAAAACAAGTGTAAATAATTAATTACACTTTCAATGTTACCACCGAATTCTGGTTTTAGTTTAGTGTTTCCTGAACCCTTTGGTTTCGGTGTCTCTTTAAAAAAAATCTTTGGAATGTGAAATCCCCACCGTTTAGTACAACTGACACACTGATTTTACTAGAAAACACACCGAAACAGGAAGTGAAATACTAGATTTATTTGTATTTGTAGCCTCGTTAACTTCAAAATTGTCACCAAGTGTTATAAGCGATCCTCTTAACTCTTTAACTGTTTATGTCTAGTATACTCGACGAATCTTTATTTATTTTAATTTAACTTTATCAATTTTAATTCACAATAGTTTGTACTATCGTCTTCGCTGAAAAATAATTAAGAAGGTAGAAACAATTTTTCGAAACAAAATTAAAACGTTGACCGTTTATTAAACCCCACATAAATTTCAATATATTGCCCCTGAAAGTAGCTTCATAATATAGTTAGTTTTAAAATATTAACGCCTAAATGTATACTACTATTTAATACATATTTAGATTTTTCCCCTGAAAAACCTAACAAATTACTATTATAATATTGACTTTGTTACATAATTATGAACGCTTAAATGTAGACTACATATCATTCGCATTTGACAGGTTCTGTGATAAATTAATATTTTCATCGAACATTTTCAGAATCCAACCACCAATAAATAGTAATTATCATGAAAATACTTTAACAACACAATTATTTATTAATTTCCTTTTCTTTTAATTTCCTTCAATATTTGATTTAATTTTATTCGATTCCAATTACGTTTTAATGACATATTTAATACCACTTCCTGTTCGAATGAAAGGATACATTTTTTTGCTAAAAAACAACGTAGATATATTTATTGTTACTATTTCAATTACTTTAAAAAATTTATGTACCGTTAATTTTAATTAATTCAAACCTTGTTTTAAAATGTACCACCAGTTGTCAAATATTTTGCATTAAAAATCGAATAAGATATTGGCGCCGATCCCTTGTTTTTTTATATCTCCAATTTCGGAGCATAAGGCGTCTACTAGGCTAGACCTTCTAAGTATGTTAGTTTCTATTGCTTTGATTCCACCCATGACTTGCCGATTTGTTCTGCTTCTACTAGCATCGTTCATTTCCGCGTTATAGATCGGTGTCTTCCTCAGCGGATGGCCAATCCATTTCCACTTGTGCTTTCTTATTTCGACCCGAACGACTGCTTTATTCGTTTGTGTAAGAAGCTCAACATTTGTTATTTTGTTGGGCCAGAAACATCCCACTATCTCAGTATTTTCCTAAGACATTTATTTACAAACACCTGTAACTTATTGTTCATCTTATGTATATGCTTCCACGTTGCGCAACCGTACAGCAACAGTGATTTCACACACGAATTTAACGTTCTTAGCTTGGCATTGTGGGTAGGGCTGGTTTTGTTGATTCGTTTATTTATAAATATTTTTATCTGTTACACCCGTTTTCGCTAGTATACAACCAAGTTATACCAATTTATTGCTCCTTTCTATTTCTTTGTGGTGTGTTGGCGTGTTTTTGTGTGGGCAGGCATATGTTATCAGCGTAATCCAGATCATTGAGTTTCTCCGTTAATCCCTTGGATTAATTGGATGCCGTTGGGGACTCGCTCTCTAACTTTCTCATGACATTACCTAATACTATTAGGTACAGAAGTAGCGAGAGTACCACCACTCTGTTTGCCTTTGTACTGTACTCGATTATGAGCATCACTATGAATACCTTGTATAAGTTTGGTTAATTTTAAGTGTTCGGTTCTGATGACAGAGGTATTCAACAAAACTTTTACAAGTAAAGTGGTCGCTTCCGCTGATACCATAACTTTCGCATAAACCTGTTCTGACTAATCCAATGTTTCTTCGCAGATGATTTGAGTATTTTAAGTAATTTATTTTCAGCTCATAAAACTTGTATTAAGCATTTAAGGTAAAGTGATGCTGTTTCATCTAAGAGCGGCAACTGCCATACAAATTGCTTAAAGAAGATACTTAGGTTTAAATGTAGATATTAGTTTGGACTGGAAACCCCATATACCACATTTAAAGAACTCAATACTACCTGCATTCGAAAAATGTATCTCTCGTGCTCCAACTAATCTTTTAATGCATTTACAATTTGTTATCGTGCCTTGATTGAGTGTAGATTGCGTATTTACTTATTTTGAGACAATCCGTTCAATAGTTATCCCTCAAATATTGATATTAAGGTAATGTTCAGCTGTAACAGTTTGACCAGATTCCAGAAGCTAGTGTAGTAAATGACTCCTTTCCAATCCCATCAGACACACAGTAACACTATCTTGGTATGAATATTCATTTCTGCAACTGATGTTGACGGCTGACCTGGTTCAAATCATGGTTTTCTGCGTTTAGGATTATCACACAAAATCCACTTTTCAGCACCCGTAATGATTTTGAGCAAGAAATTCTTTATTTTGTTCCAGACATCAACTCTTCGGCTTTTGTTTTCTTCGGTCAATTTATGAGAAAAGTAGGCGGTTCTATTTTTCAGTTTGGCACGGATTTTCATCCAGTAAAACTTTAAGTTCTTCGTCTTCAAACTGTTTTACCGCATCTGGACGTGGATCGTCCGCAAGACTAAAATTGTCATCACGAAATCTTGCAAACCACTTTTTTACTGTTGAATGACTCCACAGAATGTTCACTCAATTCCCTAGCTAGAGCAGCATTTTTTTTCATTTCATAGAATTCAATGACGTAAATGTTGCTTAGCGACATCCATCTCTTAAATTTGATGCACACGGAAAGACAGCTTGTAAATGACTAAACTTATGACATATAAATAGCAATGACTAAGCAACAGTTACCCAAAATTGCGGGCGATTTGGATGCGTTCTATTTTTTAATACAACTAACTTCAGAGTCGAGTTTCTACTTGCCCACAAAATATATATTTTCATATTGTACGTGAACAGCGCTACAATGGTAGTTTTGAATACTAGGGGGTTTATGCAAATTTACGGTATTCTTCAAACCCTTTTAAACTATATATGACAAGCATATATTCTATAATAAACTACAAATTAGTTGCCAGCGCCAAACGGTAAATTTATGAACTAAAGTTGTATCGAAATTATTATCTGATCCAAAACCAGGGTACAATATCACGGTATTGGGTGCTATTTTGTATGATTTATTAAGGCAGCTACCCGACCTCCATGAGGTAGAAATCCCAAAAGCTTTTCAATTCTAAGAATTAAAAATAAAAGAAGATTGGCGAGAAATAAATTCAAATCTCGTAAGTCGTTTTTGAGATATCATCGGCCATTTCTCATCATTTTTAACAGGAGTTCAAAAACGTGAGTCTTACAGACCGAAGTTGATAGTGTAAAATTAATTTCGGTCTGTATGACTAAGATATAGAAACCCTGGTCCAAAACCACTTTTCTCGACGTTTTGAAGATCCCTGATCCCAAAAATGTAAGAAAAAGTTGGTCGGCCGGTCAGGATGTTTGAATGTATGGATTGATGGATTTCTGTACTGATCATATCACAAGAACGGCTTACGCCATTCGAGTTTTTAGTCTCAATCTTATGTATAATTCGGAGAATTGAAAGGTTTTTTTTTATCTCTGCTATCTGTTCTGGGGGCTCTCCCAAATTTTTCGCGGTTTGCTTATATACGTCCTTACTTTTACGCCTGTATCGGCCAATTCGAGGTCGTACGGATATAGGTCCGATTTTATTACCATCTGCGCATTGCATAGCTCCATGCCAACCTATACTGGCATGGAAGATGGGTCGGCCCATGAGTTTTACACTTCGACAGGAGGTCATAGATGTGATCGTTTTCATCACAAATCGTAATTTGTTGATGAAAATTTCTTTTGCATTCTGCTCCTATCGTGATTCGAACTCGGTACCTCCCGATCCAAACGCCTAAGCTTTAACCACTATGCCATTTGGTCGGTAATTTAAAGGTTTTGAGATCTCTGACTAAAAAATTATAAGACCGCAGATTATCTGTAACCGTTATAGAGATAATCAAGTCTCTACTGTAAAATTAGTCACTTTGAATTTCACTTATAACTTAATAACTAAATATGTCCCAATGTTGGTCAGTAATAATTAATAGCGTCTTAAAATTTCGGAGGTCTTAATTATTCCCAGATGCGCAGAGGTAAGCGGACAATGTGCAGAGTTGATTAGATCTAAGCGAATATTTTCTAGTGCGAACAGTTTTAAATCCCTATAATCAGGCCTTAGAGAATCATTTGAATCAGATAACCGAATATAGACTCTGTTGTTAATAATATGAATATTTGACTCAATTGGATTCTTTCGCACGCTTTCTAACATTTTGAGATACCCAGGTCCATGAAAAGCATCAGAATAAAGGTCAAGATTGATCAAATCGGTTTCTGGAACAGAAATTTCAGATTTTTTTCGAAGCCTAAGAAGTTCATCCACATATGCACGAGATAGAGCATCAGGTACACTATTTTGAGATCCTTTGCGGTATTCTATTTCAAAATTAAATCCCTGAAGTTTAAGACTCCACCGAGCCAGTCTACCTGACAAGTTCTTTTGGGACATTAGCCAAGTGAGGCTCGTGTGGTCCGTAATCACATAGTAAAAAATAATCCCGACTTCTGAGGAATTCGTAAGTACGGGCGCTATGACAAGTGCGAACCTCAGGCCGTCAAAGAATTTCTGGGCTTCATCCGACCAATCGAATCGTCGATCTTTCTTTAAAAGGTTAGGAAGAGGAACAGAGAGAGTAGAATATCCGTCGATAAATCGGCGATACCACCCAGATATGCCAAAGAATCCTCCGTACCTGCCTTATAGTTCTGGGAACGAGAAACTTCGCAATGGCCCGAATCTTATTAGGATTGGGACGCAAGGAACCCCTACTCACCACATAACCGATATATTCAATCTCCTTCAGTAAAAAGTGATTTTTCTCTACAATTGTGAGACCTGTCTTTGTTAGTCAAAATGCCACTTCGGATAATAAAGGAAGGCACTCATGAAATGTAGATGTCGTTATGAGTAGATCATAAAGATAGACGGAAACTCGGTGATGTAGGTGACTAGGGATTACCTTGTGCATCAACCTGCATAAGGTTTGGGGTGCATTATAGAGCCCGAACAGCATAAGTGTAAAGTGGTATAAAGGACGGCCCGGCACCGTGAATACTGTATTTTCTATGCAATTGGGGTGCAACGGAATTTACCAGAAGGCATCCTTCAAATCGATACTAGACATATACTGGGCTCTAACTAACTTCATTGAGTTTGCGCGCATCAAAAAACAACCGTGTTTTACCATTCGCCTTTCGTACTCTTGTCATTGGAGAGCACCATGGACTTTGATTCTCTTCTATGGCCCCGAGTTGCAGCATCCGATTTATATCGGTAGATTTGTTTTTGAACTGCGGGCGACACAGAGTAATAGCGCTATTTCACCGGAAGTGCATCTTACGTTAATTGAATCACCAGTGAAGCTCGCCCAAGACCTAGCCTTTCGAAATTTGGAAATCACTCAATAATAACTTGGAGTTGCTGAATTAAACCTGACTTAGTGGGTGTTTCTTTGAGTCCACGGTTGTGATTGGAGGGAATATATTATTATTTAAAGGCCTCCCAAAAATCAAATCCCAAATACAATTCCTGTTGCAAGCTAGGAATAACAAAAATTTGCATTTGGACAAAAATCAGTCCCGGTAGGTGACTGTTGTGTTTATAGAAGTAACACAACTTCGGCAACTGATTGAAGTGCTCCATTAGCCGCTTGATGGTATATCGTAGTGAGCGTGAGCTATCGTAAGTAGGTTTATATAGGACGTTAGAGTTATTGGAAAAGTTTACGTGATGTTTGTTCGTGCATTCAGATCCGGGTCCGTATTGGAAGCTGAGTCCATCCTGATCGGTCCGGACGGAAATGACAAGTCCCAGGAGGTCTCATTCCCGAAAGTCCGAAGTTATCCGCCCTTCGTGAACAATTCTGGCAATGTGGGTTTAAAACAATGGTAGAACCACATCTGTAACAAAACATGTGTTGAAGTGGAATTGGACAATCAGTAAAACTATGTCCAATATCATGACGATTCCACTACGTAGGCGTATTCCTGTTAATATAAGAATTAGTTGTTGGCTAGTTTGCTGATCTCGAATTATTGGAAATATACGCCTCAACATTCACGGGATAATTAAAATGGTGCACTGGCTGATTTATGGTCTGCGTCTACATTCACATAACGAGTGTTGTTTTGCTCTGGAGTGTAACCAATGCACTTCCAAGTTTCTTCAATAGAGATGCATATGTTTATTAAAGAAGCTATCGAATCAAACTGATCGCCCGCTAATTGTGATTTTAAAGCTGATCGCATGTTTCTACGAAGTGTGTCTATTTAATTTTGTTCTGATAGAGGAGTTTTCAAAGGGAGGGCTAGTAGAAGAATGTCGTAGTAAACATTTACAAAACTTGTTTTCTGGTACTTTTGCATCCGATTACCGATCAGAATATGAATGTCATAATCCGTCCTTCTGTACTGAAATCTATGAACAAACGCTTTTTTAGTTCATTCCAATTACGTGTCCTTTTACTTTCCAATATAGTCCAGGATTGCTCTCGTACTACGCCTGTTAGAAGGAAAAACAAATCATGAACTAATTGCTCCTGAGTTATACCGTTAGTGGATGCCAAACGTTCGATCCGAAAAGAAAATTCTCAACGGTAATATGCCAAGATGTTCCATTGTAGGGGATATTCCACTTTGTTAGATTGGATATGTGCGACTTGTTCTATTTCCCTTCGTTTGTCTGTTTGATAATTAACAAATTCTTGACGCGTTTGCGTTGCTGTATTAGGAAACAGAATAGATTGCGCTATCATAGCCAGTGCTGTAGCTGTAGTACTAAAATTTGGTTGATTCTGGTACATGATATTCTGATGATTGTGTGAGTACCGGTTCAGATTCGTCAGGGGTATTTGAGAGGATTGAACGTAATTAAATTGGACACTAGCCGGATATACGTACGATGAATGTGTACTGGCTGGTTGGAATTGTGGTCCAGATACGTGGGGCTAGTTGGTATATTCAAACCTTACATTAGATTGAGTTTGTTCAAGTGCTGCATTAACTTTACTTGATGTTGATGACTATTCGCATTCCATTTTGCTATTCGATTAGATCCCAATCCATCTAAAGAATGAGTGGTGGATACAGCGTTAGCATAAATAGTTTTAGAAGGAGAGGGGGAATCCACTGCCCTCTCGTTAATATTAGGTTTACTTCCAGCTTCTATCGGTCGAGTTTCGAATAGTTCATTGTCGGTTTCAGATTCATCTAAGTCTTCAATTTGAACAGCGTTAATTGGCTCAAGGGAATCACTTAGATTGGTTTGGGTAGTTTTCATTTTGTTTAATTATCATATAAACGAAAATTTTCATTAAAAAGTTTTTACAAAGCGACTCAAAAAAATTTTCGTAGCCATTGAGTTCGTAAAAATTTATTTTCAAAAGCTGGTAACAAAATTGTTACTTGTCCAAGACCTTAAAACCATGAATGATTTATATATCATTCGATTTTATTAGAATCAGCTAAACATAACTGCTTCCAACGCCACAACGGTAATTTTAAGTACTAACGCCTTTTGTGACAATCTTCAAGATCTTTTCAATGATATGAGATGCATATATGTTCTATATACCAAAGAAATAATTTGCCGCCAGCGCCAAAACGCTGAATTTGTGAAATAAATTACTGATAAAGTTTTCCTTCCACCAAAATCTTAAAAATGATATGCCACATGATCATATCAGAATGCGAAAAATGTATTTGTAATCAGTATCAGCACCACAACGGTAATTTGGACTACTAATATGCTTCAGCTAAATTTGTGACATTCTTCAAGACATCTTCTTTGACATGTCACACTTATACAGGGTGATTCTTAAGTAACTATACAATAAATTGGAGAGGTGATGGGTACACTAATATGAACAAAAAATTATAAAATGGCACATATCCTGTCTGTAATCGTTATAGGGATAATCAAGGCTCTACTGTAAATTTAGTCGCTTTGGATTTCTCTAATTTTAAGGTGTTAGTTTTACTGATCAGTTACATATTTTCCGAACAATTAAAATACTAAAATTAAGTTACAACTTCATGACACATTGTTTGTTGTTTTTCACTTTTGACACTAAATTTTGACATTTTTAGTTTTGTTTAACAGATTTGTTAACTAGCAGAAAAAATCACAACGCTCCGATTGCTAGCTTGCTCTAACTTAAAAAAAGAAAAATACCGCACAGCAATGTCACAAAATTATGCCCATGTGTTTTACATGCATATCTGTATGCGGCGCTGCATGCGGAAAATCTGCACATCTGTTTTCAGCATAAAGCCGTATGATTTTTCTAGAGCAGAATAAAAAAATTGTAATAGGGCATTTATTTAGACTAAAATTAATCTTTAATTTTCCAATTGTTTTTAAATGATTTTTTGATATGGGTCCTGTTAACTTTTTCTAGCCCAGCAGCACCCATCGTTATAGTTGGAAGGGATGGAGCCCAAAATTATTTAATAGATCATTTAATTGGCCTATTATTAGCCTATAATTATTCATACTATCTTGTAATGTTCTGCTGTATGGGTTCTGCTAGCGTAAGGGACGTAAGAACTAAATAATATAACAACAACCTTCAGTCAGACTTCATGCCAAACCTCACCTAGTATTTCTGCAGTCATCGGTTCCACCTTGTTCCAATTTTTATGCACTATAGTTTCTTGTTCCCGAGCCCTACCGATTACCGAAACCACTGCGTGCCCCTTGGCCAAAGAGAAAATGCATGTTACAATAAACATAAGACAATTTGTCATAAAGGGTGTTTTTTTAGAGGTTCACAATTTTAAATTAAAATGGAACAAAGAAAAACATTTTGAATATCAGTGAAACTAGCTTTGTTCGATAGATCATTTTATGCCATTAATGATTGAATATGATTTCGGCCATGTCGTCGCGACTGGCTCTTACATGACGTAATCTGGAGGTCCAATTTTCGATCACTCTTCACAGCAATTGTGGCCGTATCTCGCTAATAACTCGCGAAATGTTGTGTTAAATCGTCTCTGGTTTATCGGCGATCTCGGTGGCCATTTAACAGGACCATTACGTGAAATTAGTCTACCAATTGAGGTACAAGAAGGTTAGAAATCATGTCTCTATACCATTCACCGTTGACTATAGCATTCTGCTCATAATGGACCAATGATTCTGCCCGCACGTAAAGCGCACCAGATATTCGATATAGTTCCAGATTTTCTTTGGGTGTAATGGTGTTTCGGAAAAGGCTTGAGAATTATCTTCACCCCAAATCCGACTATTCCGTTTATTAACGTACCCGTTCAGCTAAAAGTGAGCTTCACCGCAGAACAAAATCTTGTTTGGAAAATCAACACCAATATCAATTTAGGTGCTTCAGTCGGATGGCTTTAATTCCTGCACAAGTTGAATTTTGTAAGCACGTAAACAAAAATCCTTAGATAAAATCTTCCATAAAGTGGATGATCTTCCTTAATGCTACGCTATACATCGTCTATTGCTTGTTCGGTACGCATTATTTGACGCAATACTGGATGCGTATTATCATTTAGAGTATACGTGATGCCAGATCGATCCATAGTTAACGGAATTACTCGCTCTGATGGACCATTATGACGACCGTAAAATGGACGTAATACTGCACGATGAGTTTGGCGAACAGAACCATTATTTTTTGATAAAAAATTTTCAAGCGCCGCTCTGCTGTGGGGAATTAATTAGTTATGGAATGGCAACTCAGCTCTCAAGTCGATTGTCAAACAATACAAAGTTACCAACTTAAAGATGTGAACCTCTAAAAAAATACCCTTTATTTAAAAAAAAAATACATTTCGATTTTTTATTGCTGAAGACGCGGCGCACCCGATGGATCAGAATAAATAAAAACTGCATCTTATAATTAAATTGAAGATCAAAATATGTTGTTTATAAAATAAACAAATCTAAAATTGATTTTTATCGCATCCATATAATTTAATAGTTCCAACAAAAATTTCGAAATTGTACTTTTGTATTTCTTAAATCGCAAGACGTTCAATTTCTAAATTTAAATTTTACATACGCCCAAGTTCAAACACAATTTTGTATTCGTTTTAATCAGACTGAAGGGCGACACATTTTATTTAGTTATAAATAATTCGCTATATGCTAATGGTAATTGTTTGGAACGAACCAAAACAACGTCTTATCGCTGTAAGTGTTATAAAAATCGTCTTAATTGTGTATATCGAATTTTAATTTATAAAAAATTGTTTATCAACCAAAGCCAGTGGGGGACAACAAAAATGTCGCTTGTGTAATACAATATCACAATAGATTCTTATAAGATGCACAAAATGTATTTCCTGCATTTCGTCTTATCGAAATTTATACGCCTTATAAGTTTATTGTTATAAATTAATTGTTAAAAAATAAATATTCATTACAAAATGCGCGAGATATGATAAATAACGGAAGTTTATTTTTACAGTATTTTTACAATCTGCCTCAAGTTTATATACGTAGCGTCTCTCCCACAACTTTAACCAAATAAAGATCGTTGATTGTGTGTGCAAATCCTTTTACAAAATTTTTAAACTTCCTTCCTCTATAAAACTCCTGGTGTTGAGCGCATACACCGGTTACCTATATTAAGAAAATACCAGAATAAATATATGTTTAGCGCACAGCTTTATGTGCGCAAACAGACACATTTCGTGTCTTTGATAAAATATGTTTAATGGGGTAAATATTAATATTGTGGCGGCAAATATAATAAATTATTTTATGTATTCAAGTAGCAGGTATTTAAATTGATTTATAACCAAGATTCCAATATCAAAAACTAGATAATAAGAGGAGGTTCGTCCGACGGCTTGTCATCAATTGTCGATGTTAAACCATTTAACCATATAAGTTTTTTATTTAGTATTAAATTTTGAAATGATCAGAGGAATGGTCGTAATCCTGTTTGTATTCCGCTTAAATTCATTAAACCCCAAACGTACGATCTTTATGTTAAGGGTTGGAGCTTGGATCTTCGCGGTTTGGGATTGCGAGTAGCTCCTCCATCAAAGCGACATTATAGGGATCGAGGCCCAGCATTTAGAATCATCGGTTGGATGATCTCCGAAAGCAGACAGCTAACACAAGATCAGTGCGAGAAGCACCTGGATAGGGGCTCCAAAACTAAAAGTCAGCAATGATGCGGTCAGGACCAAATCGACCAATAACGTTGACTCACGAATTAAGAGCTCTTACGCTAACTTTCATTGAAATGAGTAACGGAAAATAGATCATCGCATAATGTTAATAATTAATTTTTCACATACAATTCTGCATTGTATAAAATATTGAAATTGATATTGATGTACATATCAAATTTATATATAAATGGACAGTTCAGTTCTAATCAAACTCTAATCAGGCGGAGTTGACATAAAGGGTGTCCCAATAAGAAGTTCAGATTTAAAAATTTAATAAAACAAAAACGGCTTAATATATTTCCAAATTTAGTTTTTTGTTTGACATTACAATCCTCCTGGTTTTTTATGGAAAATGGTTTCATTCAAATGGGAACCGCGTTCGTAAATAAACAAAATTGTCGCATTTGGGGATCAGAAAATCTACAAGGATATGTGGAGAAGCCAATGCATCCATTGCGTGTTATTGTTTGGTGCGGCTTGTGGCGTGGCGGCATTATTAGGCCGTATTTCTTTCTTGGAGGTGCAGTGTATCTTTTGCGAGAGCATTTGCTTACACCTTACAAGGACTATGGTAATTTGCCAATGACACGAGGGTAAAAATCGAAAACACGTTTGGGTTACCTAAACAAAGGTTTAGGCAGGTTTAGGGCCATTCGTTTAGACTTTTTTGCAGTAGAACGGATGTGTAAATTTGTATTGGGATGTTGCGTTCTACATAATTTGTGTATAGAGGATGGTGATCAATGGGACGGAAACGAAACGAATACGAAAGAAGGCCTGTTCAAGCTACCTTAACAGAAACTACACCAAACACAAGCGGAGTGGATGAAAATGTGAAAACACTTTGTAGAAATAAAGTGGCCATTGCACCATTGCAGAGGCGTTTTATAAAAAAATATCAGTTCAATTTATTTCAAAAAATGTATTTAATGTTAAACTAATAGTAATTGTTTTAAATTATTTTTTGTTATCATTTCGTTCAATCTTTTCGTGCGTTCTACATGACGCAACGCACGACTTTTTTTTTATTCTGGTATTCTCTCGTGCAAATTTCAGGAATTTTTGAAAACGCTGTTCTTTTAACAAGCAGAGAAGTACAAGTAACAAGTAGAGAACAAGAAGTATTTGTCACATATAACTTCCTGAGTCGTTCTCTTAACTCTTCTCTTTGTTAGGGTTGGTGGTGGTAGTTCCGGATTCACCGGTGTATTTGTATTAACATTTTCTTTTGCTAATACTATCTCCGATGATGATGATGACGTCGTTGGTGTTTCCGATCTTGTGGAGGTGGACGATTCTGTTGAACATGACGAATTTTTTCATCGTGTAGTCCGGGACCAAAGAATCATCCATATTAACGTTGCGATTCACCTCGTTCTCGTAACCGGATTCTGAATAAATCGCACCGCTAGTTTTGTTGTTGTCATAGCTTTTTTCGTTCTTTTCATAACACATCTAATCTATACCTGGTCTCGATTTGAAGTCCAGACCACTTCACATTAAACTTTTTTCTAATGCATTTGCCATGAAAGTCCACATCAGTTTTTTGTTGCGGAATTTTTTTAAAGGCCCAACCCGTGAAAAATAATCTCCATTCAATCGCAACATATATTTTGTTTGCCCGTCTGTCCATTTTTTTCCTGTGGCGGTTGTCACAGAGACTGCGTGAGGCTTCGGCTACCATCGAGAATTAGTGTAGGTCATCTGGAATCCAAATAATGTAGCCCCATTTCTGTACGAGTTGGAAAGAAGGTTCGCGCCAGTCTCAGTATGTAACGATTTCAACAAAAAATTTACTAAGAATTTTTCGCCTGTGGCGGTTGTCACAGAGATTGCCTGAGACTCCGGCTACCATCGAGAATTAGTGTAAGCCATCTGAAATCCAAATAATGTAGCCCCATTTCTGTACGAGATGGAAAGAAGGTTCGTGCCAGTTTCAGTATGTAACGATTTCAACAAAAAATTTACTAAGAATTTTTCGCCTGTGGCGGTTGTCACAGAGATTGCCTGAGACTCCGGCTACCATCGAGAATTAGTGTAAGCCATCTGAAATCCAAATAATGTAGCCCCATTTCTGTACGAGATGGAAAGAAGGTTCGTGCCAGTTTCAGTATGTAACGATTTCAACAAAAAATTTACTAAGAATTTTTCGCCTGTGGCGGTTGTCACAGAGATTGCCTGAGACTCCGGCTACCATCGAGAATTAGTGTAAGCCATCTGAAATCCAAATAATGTAGCCCCATTTCTGTACGAGATGGAAAGAAGGTTCGTGCCAGTTTCAGTATGTAACGATTTCAACAAAAAATTTACTAAGAATTTTTCGCCTGTGGCGGTTGTCACAGAGTTTTCCTGTGACTTCGGCTACCATCGAGAATTAGTGTAAGCCATCTGAAATCCAAATAATGTAGACCCATTTCTGTACGAGATGGAAAGAAGGTTCGTGCCAGTTTCAGTATGTAACGATTTCAACAAAAAATTTACTAAGAATTTTTCGCCTGTGGCGGTTGTCACAGAGATTGCCTGAGACTCCGGCTACCATCGAGAATTAGTGTAAGCCATCTGAAATCCAAATAATGTAGCCCCATTTCTGTACTAGATGGAAAGAAGGTTCGTGCCAGTCTCAGTATGTAACGGTTTTGAACAGTAAATTTACTTAGAATTTTTTTTGTGGCGGTTGTCACAGAGTTTTCCTGTGACTTCGGCTACCATCGTGACTTAGTGTAGGCCCTCTGGAATCCAAATAATTCAGTCTTATTTCTGTACGAGGTGGAAAGAAGGTTCGTGCCAGTCTCAGTATGTAACGATTTGAGCAAAAAATTTACAAAGAAATTTTCTCCTGTGGCGGTTGTCACAGAGATTGCCTAAGACCTCGACTACCATCGAGAATTAGTGTAGGCCATCTGGAGTCTAAATAATGTAGCTCCATTTCTGTGCGAGGTGGAAAGAAGGTTCGCGCCAGAATCAGTATGTAACGATTTCAACGAAAAAATTACTGAGAAATTTTTTTTGTGGCGGTTGTCACAGAGATTTTGTAGCGGGTAGTTTCTTCAACCATAAGAAACTCCGCACAATCATTCTCAACGGACAATTCTCCGTAAACAGAATTCTTTATAAATGGACAATACTCCATTTAAAGAATTATTCCAAATGTACAACAATCTTGTATACGTAAATAATGTACATAACAACTTGTACATAGTAATCGTATAACAACACTTGTACATAACAAAATTGGTGTAAGCAAAATAGAATTGAAAAATTATATTTTGGTTACATAACATCTAAATACAATATGTACCTCTACAATCATATCATTTAGAGATGCATACAAATCGTATTGATTTTGCAAAACCAAAATCAAGTAAAACTCACTTACACACTACCATGCCATTGCACAATAGATGGCATGGTAAACAATTGTGTTTCAGAAAACATATTGTAAACGGGTGCACCAAAATTATTTGGTGCATGTAAAAAAAGCAATTCCAAAAACCTGAAAATCCGGTTTTGGAGATTTTTAGTTTTGTTGGATTTAGGCGAGGAAAAGAATCCAAGAATTAGATTCTGCCTATTCAATTTGGATTTTTGCCGGAGCAACACGCCGCCGTAACACCATCACTCACCAGCAACAATTAAATTTATTATTTAAATAAATATTTAAAATTAAAATTAAAAAGAAGTTTTTATTTAATATTATTAAATTTTACTCCCGCTACACATCATTCGAACGCTATAATTTCATGAGACTTCGGCTACAATCGAGAATCCATCTGGAATCCAAATAATGTAGCTCATAAAAATATTTTATTTACGTATTAAGTTTTATTCTATTTTTAGTGTTGTTTGTAAAATTAAATTTTGTTGAATTTCAGGATAAGAATTAAAGGTAATGCAGTTTTTCTAAATTTTTCCGAAATTATTACTGATTAACACATTCGCGGACAACCACCGCAGTATTTACAGAGGTCTTCAATAGGTCACCACTGCTATTGCAGTACAATTTTATTTTCTCTTTTTTTGATATTTTGGTTCATATTATGAGAATTAGGTATTCTCATTTTGTTAGTTTATTGTTTATAGATTATTAAAAAATGTCAGCTATACTGTCTCGTTTTTGTTTTAGGGGCAAACAATGAAGTCTAAAATTTTGCTTACAGTTTTGTCCCTGTCTGTCAAAATAATGACACAACTGCAAATGTAGTGGTGATTCCCATATAAAATAGATTAGAATCAGAAAAAGTGTCGCACGAGAAAGACGTTCTTATTGAAAGTGGTTATTATATGTAAGTAAATTGTAGTTATGTAATTTAATTAAAATGTAATTAATATATGTGTGGTTGGCATTATAGTGGATATAGAGATTTGTTTTAAAATTACATTACAATACTTTATTAACGATTAAAATTATAGGAATAAAGTTGTATGGTAGCATGGATAGTTACGAAGAAAAACAAAAAACGCTGCTGGCTCTGCTTGAAGAAATGGACAGCGGTTCTGAAAAAGATTAACTCTCGTCTGATTATGATGATAGTATAGTGGATCCAGAGTATATTAATAGTGGCCAAAGTGATGATGATAGTGAAGACAGTGAGGATATTGAAAATAGCGAATATGAAGGTCAAAATGGAAGCGATCATATTGAAGATAGTGTCAATGAAGTTGAAGATTTATGGATATCAACTACTGCCGATATACCAAATTTTAATTTTGATGAGTGTGCAGGCTGCCAAATTATCGGAAATTCGCCAAGGGAAGTGTTTGATAGTTTTTGTGGTGATGGACTGCTCAAGATTTTAGTTACAACACACTGTTACAACACACTTACACTACAAATGCTTACGGAAATAGACTATGCAGTGATCAACGCTCAACAAGATATTCACGCGCTGCGAAATTCAAACCAATCAATTTAACCGAAATGCTGAAATTCATCGGTCTTTGCCTTTTACAAGGTCAAATTAAACCACCGAAAATGCGACATTTATTTTCTAAGCATCCGTTATATTACCATCCAGTTTTTCCAAGCACTATGTCGGGACGTCGCTTTGAGCAAATTTTAAGATGCTTCAATGTTAATCCTCAGATAGGTGAAAAACATCTAAGCAAAATAAGTTCATTTGTAAAGTTATTTACGGATCGATGCCAAGCATCTAACAGGCCAGGCAAGCACTTGTCACTGGATGAATCTTTGTTGTTGTTTCGCGGTCGCTTACATTTTAGAATGTACATAAAAAGTAAAAAATCTAGGTACGGCATAAAATTTTTTGAGCTGTGTGATCCAAATGGATATGTTTTAATCTAGAAATATATGGCGGAAAACAAAATACAGATCCAACATGCTCAAAAATTAATTCTTTGGTGTTAAGATTAATGGAGCCATACCTGGGAAAAGGGCACACAGTTTTTATGGACAATTACTATAATAGTGTGTCTTTATGTAACGTATTATTATCTCACAAAACCCGTACTTGTGGTACTCTACGAAGCAACCGAAAGGAAAGCCCAAAGGAACTAATTGCAAAAAAACTTAAAAAAATGAGCATATCTGGTTACGGAAAGGAAATATCTATGTCTCCAAATGGAAAGACAAGAGGGATGTTCTCTGTATAAATACAGCATATCACCCAGCAATGGCTTTAGCCACAAACAGTTATGGTAAAGAACGAAACAAACCCATCGAAGTCGAGGAATACAACCAAAATATGTCTGGTGTTGATCGACTAGATCAATTGGTATCATATTATTCATGTTCTCGAAAAACTATTCGGTGGTATAAAAAAGTTATCTTTCACATTATAGATATCGCTGTGTTTAATTCTTACTTTATTTATAAAAAAAAGTTTCCTAAGATAACATTTTTAAAATTTAGAGAGTCCCTCATTTGCTCATTTTTGAACGTCCAAGACATACCTAATGGACGTAATCTGAAAATACCACCAAACAGGTCAGCAAACATTCCAATATTTCCAGAGGGATCAGCAGCATCAACATCCTCATCAAACCAACATTTTATTGAAAAAAGAAAAGGAAATCATACGTTCGTGATTGCAGATGTTGCACTCTATCGAAAAAACGGAAACAAACGGCGTTTCAATGTAAGCAATGTCCAGGTAATCCACCTTTGTGTCTGAATTGTTGCGAATCTTGGCATAACTCGGCCATTCGTAATCCAATTCTTGAATCCTAAAAACCACATAAGACTTATTTTTTTTAAATTTAGAACAATTTTATTTTATTCTGATGAATTCATTGCTATTTTTGTTATTTATTATTTAAAGTTTTTTAATAAAAAAATGAAACTGATTAATTATTCTTTTTTAATTTTGATTTTTGAATATACTGCTAATGTATTGACAGCGCTTTAAGAGTTACAGAGAGTTTTATTCGTTCAACCACTGTAATTGCAGTCTCACTTCTAATGCAGTATTGTCCTCTAGATGAAATAAAATGAAATGGGGAGTCACCACTGCATCTGAAGTGGTATTTGCAAAAATACACTAATTATTGCAAAATTCTCTACAAACCATTTAATACAAAAAACTTCAATCAGATTTAAATTATCTTCAAAATTACCAGAGTTACAGTGTGTGACGTTCTGAGTAGCCCTCAATAAAAAAGTGTGACCGCGGATGTGTTAAGCAAAGACACAATTTTGTTCGGGCTACTTCTCGGGCCAGTTTCACATTAACAAAAAAATGAAATTCTATTCGGTATATCTTTTATCTTCAAATTGTGAGATGGTTAGAACTCGACCTCGCCGATGACATTCGGTATATGACACTTAACATCTTTTGAATTTTTGATCCGTTAATACGGATTTTCGGAAAATTGATGAAAAACTAATTTCGTTATAGCGGTCATATAAATATTTCCCTTGCTGTAATTTAAATACTCATTAAATTTATTAATCAAGATAAACGTATATCTTAGATCGGTTAAGACAGGAAGTTGCTTTTTCATATATATCGAGAACCATTTTTCTTATCCGCAGCGCATTTTCATTGTTTACTACAAGTTTTATTATTATTTTTGTTTAAGATTATGACGGATTTTAATAATAATAAAACATATTACGGTCGTGAACATATAAATGTTTATTTTCAAAACCCATATCAATATTACAGCAGCAATAAGTCATAAAATGTTAACCCTATATATACTTCTCGTACACATAATAAAATCCATCATACAATAAATGAGGAAATGCAATATTTCATAAACCCCTTCAAAGCCATAGAATCACTCGGATCATATTTACATTGTGTGGATCACATGTCAATAAAAATATTTTTATATTATTCGGTGTTTTATGATCGTCGCGGATACATTTTTATGATGGATTTTTGACATCTAATTCGTAAAATTTGGAACAATTGTATAATGCCCGTAGTCCCGTACCCCTCTCATAAACGCATTAAAACCATTAAAACTGACACAACAATCGAAAAATAAAATGAATTATTCGTGTGTTGTATTGTGTGTGCGAGAATCGAGTTTAAGAGAATGCACGCAGCCGCGGCAACGGAAAAGAACAGAAATAAAAATTTAATTTCCCAAAAAGGATTTAATAGAATTTTAAAAATAAAAATTTTATTTTGTCAAAAATATGGGAAACATTGTAAAACCGACGTTATTGCGATGTTCACTACTCGTATATGAATATGAACCCAGCACAGTAATTGATTGCTTCTAATTGAAGTTTTATGACCGTTTCATTAAAAACAATTTTTTTTTATCTATTTCGTTTTAAGTTTTACGAGAATGTGAATCCATAAAAATAAAAATACTACATTGATAACGACTATTTCGTCAATCGATCGATCCGCATATAAAAAAAATCAATTGCCTTTATGTGATTTTCTATCAATTTTATGCATTTTGTTCGAACATTTATTGCTGCATCATAAATTATCCATTTTATGAGTCAATACTCGGTTTTAAATATGGTCGAGGATTAATTGTATGATGCTCGTATGTTGTGCTGATTTACTTTTAACCATAATGCACAGATACCACTTTGAATGCAAGTACACATTAACACTTATCTTTGACGGTTGCATGCACGTCCCACTAGAACTGCTGCCATAAATCTAATCGCAGTAATTACTGATTGAAGCGTTGCATACCATGAGGTTAAATGGAATGTACGGTACTGCATGCAAAACAAAAATTGCCTTAGAATTTTTATAATTAATTCTAAATAATTTTTAGTCATCATCAATTGTATGCAAACACTCACTATCATCCACTATCATTAAAATTTTGATATTATTGATTACATAGCAACGTAATGAACTAGAAAGCTGTTAATTATGACTCGTATCAGCAACACTACTCTGGTTTTGTCTGGAAATAGCGGCGGGGAAAAATTATTTTTACAGAATTTTTGTCTGTGTGTATTTTGCCTACTGATGGAATAGGTTAGGTTAGGTTAGGTTTCAGTGGCTGCCATCGCACACTTAGGCCAATTATGGCCCATTGTGATACCACAGGATCCGACATCATCAAACTCCTTAAACTCATTTAGTGCTATTAATATAGCGTAAGAGATCTCGCACATTGCAGCTTTCGAGATCAGAGAGGCTGTCCATGGTGTATTTGCCCAAGTGATCATGTCTTCTGCCAGCTAGCGCAGGGCATGAGCATAGAAAGTGAACAAGAGTCTCCTCCTCCTCCTCGTCCCTGCAGCTTCTGCAGAAACCATTTGAATCTAGACCCAGCCTTCTCGCATGATCTCCGAAAAGGCAGTGTCCGGTAAGTACCCTTACAATTCTACCTAAACCACGCTTCCCTAGTGTGATTTAGATCTTAGAGCGCTTCAAGTTCAGCACAGGCCATACTTGCTTCGCTATCCTACCGGTTGGACTCTCAAGCCACCTAGCATTCGCCAAGGCAACTGCTTTCCTATGGCTTGCCGTTTTCAGCATAGACATAGGTCTCCCTAAACATTCTCTCCCTGACTCCAGTTGAAGAGTTGTACCGTACCTTGCTAACTTGTCTGCCCTGCAATTCCACTCAACGTCAGAGTGACTCGGAACCCAGACCAACTGGATATTGAAATGCTCACTCATCTCGTTAAGAGATGTGTGACAATTCAATGCCACCCGTGACGCCAGGGAAACTGAATCCAACGAAAGAATGGCCTCCCGACTGTCCACATAAATAGTGATATCAATGCACGATATCACATTATGCTTCAACCAGTTCATGACCTCTTCGATCGCTATAACTTCAGCCTGGTACACGCTGCAGTAATCAGGTAGACGAAAAGATAAATTGACATTTAATTCCCCACAGAATACACCCGCTCCCACTCTACCATCGAGCTTGGAGCCGTCGGTGAAGAAATTAACTGTCCCGGTCTCGATAAGGAGACCTCTGTTCCAATCCTCCCGAGAGGGGAGAATCACCTTAAAACACTTGTCGAAGCACACACAACATGGGTATTTTATAATCTAAATTCTCCAAGTCATGCCTCACCGAATTGACTATAGTTGAGTGCCCCTTTTGCAGGCACTTCCAACCAGAGGTCGCTGATAGCCGGGCGGCCGTATTAACCGCCATTTGCTTACCGATAATATCCAACGGAAGAAGATGCAGTATGATCTCTAAGGCACTAGTGGGGTGGTTTTCAGAGCCCCACTAATGAGCAAACAGGCTGCCCTCTGCACCTTCGCCATCATGTTAGTATATGATGATTTCTCCAGAGCTGGCCACCACACACTCACACCATACAGCAGTATGAGCTTACAACTGCCGAGTAAAGCCAGTGCACCAGCTCCGGTTTCAGGCCCCATTTCCTTCCAATGGCGTTTTTACAAAAGTAGAGTGCCACAGTGGCCTTCTTTACTCTTTCCATCGTGTTTGGCTTCCAACTGAGCTTACTGTCCAGGAGAATCCCTAGGAATCTCGCCTTATCATTAAGGACCAGCGTAGTACCATTCAGGCTCGGTGGAACCATTGCCGGAATTTTGTATCTCCTAGTGAAAAGGACCAGCTCTGTTTTTGATGGGTTAATCCCCAATCCACATCTGCTGGCCCAACCCGCAGTGATTGACAACGCATTTTGCATCATATCCCTGACTGTTCCCAGGTGCTTTCCCGAGACAGCTATCGCCACATCATCGGTATAAGCAACCACACCTATCCCTTCTCTCTCCAGTACCAATAGTAGTCCATTGATTACTAAGTTCCAGAGAAGGGGGGAGAGGACCCCTCCCTGAAAGGTTCCCCGAACGACCCGTCTTCTGACGGAAACTTCTCCCATCCCTGCTATGACTCTTCTGCTACCCAGCAGATGAGTAATTAGCCTGGTTATAGGGTCTACAATCTCAAGTGGCAGCAATCCTTCCAAAATTGCTTCCATCTTTACGTTATTGAATGCGCCCTCGATATCGAGAAACGCAACCAGCGAGAATTCCTGAAAATCCAGTGACTTCTCAATTCCCCGAACCAGGGTATGTAATGCCGTATCCACGGACTTACCCTTATGATATGCATGTTGCGACTGAGCCCAGTTACTAGGTCCAATTTTCGAACGAATATATACATCCAGCATCCTTTCCATGATTTTCAGCAGAAAAGATAACAAAGATATAGGTCTAAGGTCCTTAGGGTTGCTGTGCGAGCTTCTTCCCGCCTTCGGGATGAAGATCACCCTAGCCTCCCTCCATTTCTTGGGAGTGTACCCCAGCTTCAGACACCCTTTGAAGATAACTTCCAGCCAGGGAAGCAAGATCTCCGAGTTCTTCTGAATTTCTGCTGGTACAATCCCATCCGCACCAGCTGACTTAAACGGTTTGAACCCATTAATGGCCCATTTTAGCTTTCGCGTGTTCAGAATAGCCTCTGCACACACCGGTTGGACCCCGCCGTGATCCCCTGACCCACGGTCATCCAGAGGATTCGCAGACGTCACGTCCTCACTTCCCGGGAAGTGTGTTTCCATCAAGAGATCAAGTGTCTCTTCACTAGAAACCGTCCATTCGCCATCCGTTTTTAACAGATAGCCTGGAACAGTTGGATTGGTAGACAGAATTTTTCTTAAGCGCGAAGTTTCCGAGACCCCTTCCATTCTCTCACAGAAGCGCCTCCACGAATTTCTTTGCGCCTTCCTTATTTCCCTTTTGTACACTCAGGCTTTCCTTATAGAAGTCCCAGTCTTGACTGTCTCTAGATCTTTTCGCTCTATTAAAGGCAGACCCACAGACCATCCGGCACTCCGCAAGTGCCGGGTTCCACCAAACAGGTTTTCGCTTCCCCCTAAGCTTTGTTAAAGAGCAGGCTACCCTCATAGAGGTATTGCAAGCCGTTGTTAGAGTGTCCACTATTGAATCCAGTTCACTTCCCGTGTCGGGAAGTCCTGGAACTCTGGATGGAATGATGCTCTCCAATACCTCCCTATATATATGCCATCCGGGGGTTTCTGAACACGTATTGGTTTGTAATGTTGAGATTAAGTTTAAACGTTAAGTATCGGTGGTCGGAGAAGGAATGCTCCTTCGCCACCCTCCATTCTCTGATCATCGGTGAAATAAATTCGGAGACCAGAGTAATATCCAGAACCTCCTGTCTATTACTAATAATAAAGGTGGGTTCCTGGCCTATATTGCTAATAGTGAGGTTAGTTCTTAAGAGAAAATCAAAAAGTAACTCAGCCCTGTCATTTATATTCGAGCTACCCCAGATGGTATGGTGTGCGTTGGCGTCGCACCCCAGGATAAGTCCCACCTTCCTTCTATATGCGTCAGCAACCAGTGCCCCCAGTATGTCTGGCGGTACTGGCATCTCCCGGTCCATATACGAGGCTGCAAGCCAGAATCTTCTCCCCTCCGTCTCTATGCACTACTGATGGAATAACTGTGAAATACTTTCGAAACAGAAGTCGGTTTACACCAGCATGACATAAATAAAGTTTAAAGGTGGGCCGCATTTACAAAAATTTGTGCTGAACGCGTTCGGCAAAAACATTTTCGCCGCAAATTACGAAGTGTGGTCGTGTGGCACCCGAAAAAAAACACAAAAATATATGCCAAATTCAACGCACACAATGCAGCACTTGTTGGTTAAACATTTGCGGCGAAAATATTTTTACCGAATGCGTTCGGCGCAAATTTTTGTAAATGTGAACCCACGTTTAAACATTATTAGTTGAAAATTTTTAAAATGTATGTCATGCTGGTGTAACCCGATTTCTGTTTCGAAAATATTTTACAGTTATGCCATCAGTAGGCAAAATACATTCAGACACAAATGCTGTGAAAATAATTTTTCCCCGCACCAAATTTTTGTACCTTAAAGAGTTAAATTATCTATTACTGAGTGTATAACTTAGTTATTTGGATTTTCTAAGACATGGCGTAACTTTAGTGCTAAACATTCTTTTACAATAACTGGGTTCTAATTTGCTACTCACAAGTATTTGCAAGTAGATAATCAATGGAACGAGCTAAAATTATGTCAGAAGTAAAACATAACCTTTTTAGTGTACAAAGTTAGCTGTGTATAATTTTGCTGTGACGACCTATTTTGGAAAATTCATTTTTTTTAAACTAAAATTCACAATAAAATCTCTAAAATGAGTAAGAACTGGTCTCATAATGAAGGCAAATCTTTGATTATGCTATACGCCGGCCGAAAAAAAGAATATTTCAAAACAAGAAATAAAAAACACTTTTGGGAAAATTTATTGCCCTAAGTGGAGTCACAAGATGTGCTGGTAAACTAATTATTATATGTCGGTTTCTCCAACAAAGATGGAGAATGTTGAGACAAAGTGGCGAAGCCTTTATCGTGCATAAAAAAAGGCGAAAGATCGAGGAACAGGCCCAACACCTACAAAGTTTTTGTACATGGAAGAGATGGAGGAAATTTTACGTAAAGGATTGTCACGGAACTAACTAAAAATTCGGTAACAGTTGAAATTGAGAATCAGCCATCAAAACCAGCATGTATGCGAAAGTATAGATCAACAGAAAATGTATGGGGGAATGACTTGGGAATGGATTTTTAGGAGTTGATGCTGTTAAAAAATTTATTTTTATAATAATATTTACAGAAAATACCGATGATAAAGAAACAATACACCACATACACTCCCCTTCCAGTGGAATTTAAGAAAATTAGTAGGTATTAAATTACACGATACGAAATCTGGTGTTTCAATTCTGAAATCGTACTGGTAGTTTTATCACACGGCCATGTCTTGACAACACCTCTTTTGGCTCATTACTAGATTGCACATGCTGATCAAAAACTACTTTCTTTTTAGATCTTGGAGTTTTTGAAATCATCTCATCAGCATTCTCATCAAAATTCGATGACACATTAGTCGCTAATGACTGATTGTTGAAAAACTCATCTTTATTTTCGCTATAACAAGGTTTGAGTCTGTCTATTGAAATGTTAACTTTTTTATCTTTTATATCTAGCTCAAAAAATTTTGCATCCCTGTTTAAAATTTTAAAAGGACCAGTATACGGAGGTTGAAGTGCCCTTTTGACTGCATCAGTACGTATAAATACATGAGAGCAATCCTCCAATTTCCTGTTAATGAACAATCTCTCCTTTGAATGCCGAGATGCGTTAATAGGTTTTAATTCTTCAAAATGTCTTTTTAGATTATTCACGATTTCTGGCTGTGGAATTGAAGTATTTGGTGGTTCCATAAATTGCTCAGGAACTCTGACGGTACTTCCATATACCAACTCTACAGGAGTAGTTTTTAACTCCTCATTAAAAGAGGTACGTAAACCTAATAATACAAGTGGTAATATTTCTGCCCAATCCGTTATATTATGACTCATAATCGCTGCTTTTAATGTCCTATGCCAACGTTCAATCATACCATTACATTTAGGATTATACGATGTAGTACGCCTTCTTTCGAAACCGATTAATTTTGATAATTCTGCAAAAAGATTCGATTCAAATTGTGAACCTTGATCTGTTACTATGAAATTTGGAACATCAAAACGAGCTATCCAATTTGAATAAAAAGCACTTGCTACTGTATTTGCATAGATATCTGGTATCGGGATTGCCTTCGCCCAGCGCGTATATATATCAATCATGGTTAGACAGTACTTTTGATTATTGGATACAGGTAATGGTCCAACTAGGTCAATATGAACCTCTGAAAATCTCTCCTTAGTAACGTCAAAATTACCAATTGGTGCTTGCGTGTGTCTTGATACTTTGAATTTTTGACAAGCCAAACATGTTTGCGCCAATTCCTTATTCTTTTTCATTGAAGGCCACACTACATGATTTGGCAACAGTTTGACCGAAGGTTTTATTCCAAGATGCGAAAGATTGTGTAGCTACTCAAATACCTTCCTCCTCCATTCTCGTGGGATGAAAGGTCTTGCATGTCTTGTCGATATGTCACAGTAAATGAAATGTTCTGTATTGAAAGCCAACGGTCGTCGTACCAAATTTAGTCTAGAGTTTTCGTCCTGTAGAATGTCATTCAGTTCCGAGTCTTGTAATTGATCCGTAACCAGTTTGGTATAGTCAATAGTCTCGTGAATGTCAATAGGTTCTATCCTAGATAACGTATCAGCTACTACGTTGTCTGTACCAGTTACATGTCGCAAGTCCGTTGTAAACTGTCCAATAAAGTCTAGCTGACGTCTTTGTCGTGGTGAAGCTTTGTCTAAATTTTGTTTAAAGGCGTAAATGAGTGGTTTATGATCCGTAATGAGTATGAAATTTCTTCCCTCGAGATAGAATCGGAAGTATTTCACCGCTAAATAAACCGCTAACAACTCCCGAAAAGTAGGTACTGTATTTCTTTTGCGTCTCAGTTAACCTAACGGAATAAAAACCCAGTGGTTGCCAAACTTCATTTAGTCACTGTTGCATATCCGCCCCTACTGCTACGTCTGAAGCATCTACCATTATTGATAGTTTTACATATTTACATTTTACCGACATATCTGGATGAGCTAACAATGTGGTATCACTTAATTTGCTTTTGCACTTTTTGAATGCTGATACCGACTCTTCTGACCAAACAATTGATTCTTTACTATTTTCTTTGTAACCTTTTAAAAAATCATTTAAAATGGCCTGGTCATGCGCCGCAGATGGAATAAATCGTCTATAGAAATTGATCATTCCTAAAAAACGTTTTATAATTGTTGAACATTAACAGGTTGCGGAAAATCACGAATTATCCCAAGTCTCGCTGGAGATGGTAAAATTGGTTTCATATTTACAAAATGCCCCAGCAAGGAGATTTCTTGCTGTGCAAATACGCATTTATCCAACTTAATTACTAACCCATTTTCGGCCAAGCGTTGGAAAACTTGTTCAACATGCGATAAATGTTCCTCCAATGAAGTGGATGCAATAAGAATATCGTCTAAATAAACAAAACAGAACGACAATCCCCTTAACACAGAATGCATTATTCGCTGAAACGACTGTGCCGCATTCCGAAGACCGAATGTCATTCTATTAAATTCGAACAATCCGAATGGTGTTGCTATGGCTGTTTTTGGTACATCTTGTGGTTCTACTGGAATTTGATGGTATGCTCGAACCAAGTCTAATGTCGAAAATATTGTGCAACCAGCGAGTTGAAATGAAAAATCTTGTAAATGTGGTACATGATAATTATCGGGAACTGTCACATTATTCAACGCCCTATAATCTCCACAGGGTCTCCACTCCCCGTTTTTCTTGGGTACCAAATGTAACGGACTAGTCCACTCACTTTTACTAGGTCCACAGATACCTTGCGCCATCATATTTTCGAAATGATCTCTAGCAATTTTTAATTTATCGGTAGCTAAGCGCCTCGTTTTACACATAACCGGTTGACCTCTTGTTTCCAAACAGTGCGTAACGTTGTGTTTCGGAGCGTTCATATTACCAGCTTCCCGAGTAATTTCGAATTTTTTTAATAACTTGTTGATTTCCGGATTAATTTTGTTTTTATCCAACAATGCTAACGAAAGACTTGGATTTTGTGTAATAGATCCTATTGTATACAAATTTGTTATTGGATCTAATAATCTGCCTTTCCTAATATCAACAACTAATCCGGTTGATTTTAAAAAATCTGCACCGATAATTGGCCTAGACACGTCAGCAAGTATAAAAGACCATTTAAACACCCTACGTAAATCAATATTTAACAAAATTGTTTGCGTTCCGTAGGCTTTAATTTTGGTGCCATTTGCTGCGTATAAATAAAATTCCGGTTCGAAAACTTTTTTATTACTAAAATTTCAGGGTAAAACTGACACGTCTGCATCTGTGTCTACAAGAAATTTATTTTTAGAATTTTGGTCAAAATAAGAAGACGATTTGTAGAAATTTCATCAACACACGTCTCAAAATGCTGACCTGAATTTAGTTTTTTGAATTTTGAGATTTACTTACTAAGAACTTGCTATGATGCCGACAACCAGAAACGCACTTCGCAGCTTTGTCCTAGAATCGTCGATGATAAAAACACTTAGTTTCATCGTACGATCGTTCTCTAGATTTGGATGAATTTCTAGAAGCTTTATGTGGACTATGAGCCCTTCTTGATGTGCTATGTAAAGCAGACACTTCCATTAAAATGTCCTTACGGAACTTAGCCAACATCTCTTGAAACTCATTTATAGAAGATTCTCTACTTTTAACTACATGCGATTTATCACTAATTTGGTTTCGATTAAATCGTCTGCTCGTTCTGATAACTTTCCCAATGTAACGTCGTTTTCAAATGGAACTAACACCAACTGCACCAATTTTCAGCCGATATTTCTCAGCCGATATTTTTCAGCCGAAAATGTTTTTTTACCACAAAAATTGTTTTCTACAAAAAAAAAATCAACTGAAACCATTTAAAAAATCAAAAAATATAGGTCAATTTTCATGTGGGGAGTCCGGGAAAACTCGATTGAATATATCGCACACACAATTGACCTGAAATTTTTTCCAGGTGCGATCATTATTAAGACCTTTCATTTGAATCTATTTCGAACCATGACACTTTAAACGGTCAATATTTAGAAATTTTCAAATTTTGTATTTTTATGTTTATTTGCAATTTCCCAATAGTAAAATGAATTTTTCCGAATAACTATAAATGCTATTAAAAATATTGATTAGTGTTTTATTTTTAATGGTTTAAATTTTTTTTTGTTGTAGAAATCAAATATTTGTTGTATAAAAGACACTTTCGGCTGAAAAATATCGGCTGAGAAATATCGGCTGAAAAATGTCGGCTGAGAAATGTCGGCTGAAAAATATCGGCTGATGCGTATTAATATTTGACATAACATATTATATTTTCGGCTGAGATAGCAAAGACACTATCTGCATTATCGATTTTTTTTATCTTTCGGCTGGAAACTATCGGCTAACTTTAATAGTATTGAAAATTATAATTTTATATTTAATTTTTTGTAACTTTTTTATTTTTTTAAATAATTTTATTCAAATTTTTATTTTTATGATTTTTGACGGAAAATGGAGTACGTTTTACTTAAGAAAAATATAGATGGTAGTTACAATTTTCATCTAACATAAGTAATTATGTATACCACTCCCGGCTGCTTACAGGATGTTCCCTCTTATATGCAGATTGGAATAATTTAGTTGTTCTGCGGAATATTTCATCTTGGAGATTGATTAGGTTATTCCAACTGCTTAACGGAATATTTCCTCTTGAAGGCTGATTGGAACTTCAGCCACTGCAACTGAATTTTTTTTTTAAAAATATGCCCTTCTACGAAGTTTATTGCTGCTCTTTTTTAAAATTTGATCATCAAAATTGTTAATTTACGAGTAGATAAAACATTTTTTTTGTGCTGATGACCAAAATTACTTGCCGCCCTTGATGGAACTTCGCTGCGGGGTCACCAATTTAGGAGTTGATGCTGTATATCCAAATTAGGTACGGCTCAGTACTCCCAAACTGAGGATAAAGCGGCAGCCCATTTATATCGCCAACGTTCAAACGTTTATCACTTAGTTCATATAAATTATTAACATTTATTTATAATAAAAATATACAATTAATGTGTCTCTGCTTTTATTCCACTCTTGCATAGACACGAACTATATTTTATAAAAACTAATGAAGACTGGTGAGAAAAATTAAAAACAAAAACTTATATACATTTTTTCTGGTATACAACTTGGCTAAGGACTCTGTGATTCATCAGGTCAACTAAAACCAAATTGTATACCAGTTATAACAAACTGTACCTAACTATATTTCTCACATAAAACGTACCCATTATTTATACCTTTACGAAATGTCATTATTGGACATTTCTCTACTGACAAGATGTCACAACAAAATATAACAACAAAAACAAACATTCAACAAGGTAAAGTATTTTAATTATAAAGTAAAATAAAACTTATAAAAATAATAATAAAATTTAATAAATTTATTTTTATAATAATATTTACAGAAAATACCGATGATAAAGAAACGGTACACCACAGATTCATCTAGCCACAGATGAATCTGTGGTGTACCGTTTCTTTATGGCGTCGCTTAGAGTATATAGGAAAAACTAGCCAACGGATTAGCAACATCGTGTCCGATTACACCAATATTAGTTTTGCTTTTTATAATAATAACACAATAAAGAAAATGGTTTTTAACAATAAACCTAGAGTTGATCGCCTTTCCAAGTCTGGTGTTTATAGGATTAATTGCAATGATTGTAGTTTCTCATATATTGGACAGACTGGGCGCAATTTTCGAGTTAGAGCTAAAGAACATTTATCTGGTTGCAATCAATCAACGTTCCATAATCATTTAACTTTAGAAAATCATACAGCTAGCTTAAACAATTTAGACATATTACATATACAACCTAAAAGCAGACGTTTAGATACCTTAGAATCTTACGAAATTCGAAAATCCATATTCCTTAACCAAAATATCCTTAACGAACAGAGAGAAATCCGTTTCACACCAATTACAGATCCCGCCCTGTTTTATTCTCACGCTCTTAATAATATGACTAATACGACGGGTAATTAAATGCACTTCAATATATCTTGAATTTTGTTACTCAACCGATGACTAATCGCTTACCTGCTATTCCACCCCCCTCCCCCTTTATTTTGCTTATTTGTACTATATATAACTAAATTTTTATTTGTACCAATCAGTAGATACTCCTGATGATGACCTAACAAGTCGAAATTAATCGAGTAATTTTTTAAACATTTTTGAAAAAAAAAAAAAAAAAAGTTTTGTGCGAAATAATAAACAAGTGTTTTAATGTGTTTATTAAGTCTATATAACTAGCCTCGGAATACGCTGTGTCACCAAGCAAAACACCTTTCGGTATGATTAGTGATGGATCCTTACTGATACGCCTATAAAATGCGGACTTTCGAAGTGGCGGGCATCGTGCATTGGCCCTGGCTCGCCACAGTGAACATCAATAAACATTTTTTGGGCGATTACAATTCCTTGTAACAACAAACTGTAATATTTTTTTCTGTTGTAGTAAGCATCTTTATTTGTTTTTAGAGGATTCATGCGAATATGGCTACTATCTATTGCTCCAATACCCGGGGCATTTCCTTCATCATTCCAAACTGAATTTCATTAGTTTGCTGTTCTAATGCTGTTGGCCACTTAATATAATTATGGCTTTCTTTAACCAACCATTTTATTACCTTATAAAGGGGTTTCCAATAGAAACGATATGATTTTTAAGTGAGGTTTCGGCCATTTGTAATATGCCATCATCTGTCATTTTTTATTTCATTGTAGTCATATTTCATCATGGTGAGATATATGCAAGAGCAACGTTTACAAACTATTCAGTTTTGTTATCAAAATAATCGTTCTCCAATTGCAACTTTTCGTGCGCTTTTGCCATTTTATAGTCGTAATAGTCGTCCAGGTGTGCTCGCTATTCGTCGAATTGTTGAAAATTTTGAGCGTACATTTTTTTTACATAATGTTGAAGTGCCAATAAGACAAAGATTCGCTCGAAGTAATGCAAATATTGCTGCCGTTCAGGCAAGTGTTGCTGTAGAATTGTGTTGCAATTTGTCGATTCCAAGACGTTCTCAAGAATTGGGACTGTCTCAAACCACAACCTGGCGGATTTTGAGAAAGGATTTGGGTTTGTATCCGTATTAAAATTGTTCTCACTCAAGAGCCATTGGACCACCGTAAACGTCGTGAATTTGTTGATTTTGCCTTGGAACAACTTGAGAACGATAACGATTTTTTTAAGAAAATCATCTTCTCCGATGAGGCTCACTTTCATCTGAGTGGTGTGGTAAATAAACAAAACTGTCGATTGTGGTGCGAAGAAAATCCACAAATGATTCATGAAAAACGATTACATTCACCTAAATTGACAGTTTGGTGTGATTTTTGGTCTGGTGGAATCATCGGTCCGTATTTTTTCGAAATGAAGCTGGTAACACCTTTACTGTCAATGGAGATCGGTATAGATCGCTGATAACCAACTTTTTATGGCCGAAATTGGAAGAAGTTGATCTTGTCAACATTTGGTTCCAACAAGACGGGGCTACGTGCCACACAGCAAGTGCAACAATTGAATTATTGCGAGATAAAAGTTTGGAGATTCGATTATTTCAAGAAATTGTGATATTGAATGGCCTCCAAGAAGGTGTGATTTAACACCATTAGGCTATTTCTTGTGGGGTTATGTGACTCAAACTCTCTTCAAGCTTTACAAGTCAATATTGAACGTGCTATTCATGACATACGACTTGATTTAGTGGAAAAAGTGCTCGAAAATTGGGTTCATCGAATTCGTTCCTGCAGAAGAAGTCATAGAGGCCATTTGAATGACGTTTTATTCAGAACTTAATTGTATCGATTGTACTTCACATTAAATAAAAAACTTTTTTTTTAAAGAAATCATATCACCCTTATTGGAAAACCCTATATTTTAGTGCACTGCCATATAAACGAATCGTGCGTCGAACCAACATATCGTGCATTAAGAGATAATATTTTTAAATTATAGTCACGGATCCATTGTACCTCGTAAATACTCGTTGTACCGGCGAGTTTTAATTTTCCTCATAGTACATGGAGTATTTCCATTCATTTCATGCTAATGAAGTTTATCCTAAATTAATCCTAAATTATAACTAATAATGTCGGTTAGTAAAGGGTGGTTAAATTTTAAGGGCCGATGTTGATTTTGAATAAAACACAAAGTATTTAGGAAATTATTGTCAATTCTTTTTATTATGATAGTATGGTATGGTTCAATTATGTATGGAATAAAATATCGGCCAAATGGAAGCCGCGACGTCGGCGGCACACCTCCACCCGATGGTCCAAATTTTCGATGACGCTTAGGCATAATTGAGGTTCTATGCCGTTAATGTGCCGAATTATCTCCTCCTTTAGCTCTTGAATTGTTGCTGGCTTATCGACGTACACCTTTTCTTTCAAATAACCCCAAAGAAAGAAGTCCAACGGTGTCAAATCACATGATCTTGGCGGCCAATTGACATCGCCACCCCGTGAGATAACACGGCCATTGAATTTGTCGCGCAAAAGAGCGATTGTTTCGTTAGCTGTGTGGTAAGTGGCACCGTCCTGTTGAAACCACATATCGTCCACATTCATATCTTCCAATTCGGGCCATAAAAAGTTCGTTATCATCTCACGATAGCGAACACCATTCACAGTAACTGCCTAACCGGCCTCATTTTGGAAAAAATATGGCCCGATGATGCCGCCAGCCCATAAACCGCACCAAACAGTCACTCTTTGTGGGTGCATTGGTTTTTCGACAATCACTCTTGGATTATGATTCGCCCAAATGCGGCAATTCTGCTTATTGACGAATCCACTGAGGTGAAAATGTGCCTCATCACTGAAGATGATTTTCTTCGAAAATTGATCATCCACTGTTGCCATTTCTTGCCACCATTCTGACCATTGACGACGTTTGGAATGGTTAAGAGGCTTTAGTTCTTGAGTCAATTGCACCTTATAAGCGTGTAAATGCAAGTCTTTATGCATAATGTTCATCAACGACGAGCGTGAGAGATGCAATTGTTGGGCACGACGACGAGTTGAGGTGGACGGCTCTTCAGCCACACTATCGCGAACAGCAGCAATATTTTCTGCTGTGCGAGCTGTACGAGCATGCACTGGTCTTTTAAAATCTCATACAGACCCGGTTTGCTCAAATTTTTGCACAATTTTTCCGATTGTACGCACATTTGGACGATTAAATTGACCGAAAAAATCACGAAGTGCACGATATGCATTTTGATTTGAACGCCCATTTTCATAATATGCCTGAATAACTTTAACGCGTTGCTCGATTGTGTATCTTTCCATGGCTCAAATTGAGTTAGTCTGAAATTGAGAAATGTCAAATTAAATGCAGAAAAAAACTTGACGTTTAGGTGTGGTTCACATTCAACGTCGGCCCTTAAAATTTAACCACCCTTTACTATTTTAGGAAAAAATTCAAACTTCTACTGAGAAATATGAAATTTATACTAATCCTTAAAATCCTTAAAACTCGGCAAATATTCGTTGGCCAGACTATAGGCTTATATCTGACGATGGAGAAAGATTTAAAGTAATTTCAGTGAATTTTTTAGAACATTTCTATGGGGTAGAGTTGAGATATAGTCCTACAAACGAATATTTAGTGAGATTGGACGACTATATCTCAACTCTACCCCATAGAAATGTTCTTAAAAATCACTGAACTTACTTTAAATCTTCCTTAATCACCAGACATAAGCCGATAATCCAGCTAAGGAATATTTGCTGAGTTTGAAAGATTTAATTTCAAATCTACCCCATAGAAAAGTTCTAAAAAATTCACTGAACTTACTTTAAATCTTCTTCCATTGTTAGATATAAGTCGATAGTCCGGCCAACGAATATTTGCCGAGTTTTAAGGATTATATCTCAAGATTCACTGAAATTGCAGTAAATCTTGCTTAATCACCAGACATAAGCCGATAGTCCGACCAAAGAATATTTGCTGAGTTTGAAGGACTATATCTCAACTCTAGCCCATAGAAAAGTTCTAAAAATTCATTGAACTTACTTTTAATCTTCCTCCATCGTCAGATATAAGCCGATAGTCCGGCCAACGAATATTTGCTGAGTTTGAAGGTCTGTATTTCAACTCTACCCCATAGAAAAGTTCTAAAAATTCAATGAAATTACTTTAAATCTTCCTTAATCACCAGACATAAATCGATAGTCCGGCCAACGAATATTTGCTGAGTTTGAAGGACTATATCTCAACTCTACCCCATAAAAAAGTTCTAAAAATTCACTGAACTTACTTTAAATCTTCCTCAATCATAAGTCATAGTCATGAGCCGATAGTCCGGTCAAAGAATATTTGCTGAGTTTGAAGGACTATATCTTAACTCTACTCCATAGAAAAGTTCTAAAAATTCACTGAACTTACTTTAAATCTTCCTCCATCGTCAGATATAAGTCGATAGACCGGCCAACGAATATTTGCTGAGTTTGAAGGACTATATCTCAGCTCGACTCCATAGAAAAGTTCTAAAAATTCACTGAACTTACTTTAAATCTTCCTCCATCATCACATACAAGCCGATAGTCCAGCCAACGAATATTTGTCGAGTTTTAAGGACTATATCTCAACTCTATCCCATAGAAAAATTCTAAAAAATGTACTCAAAAGGCAATGAACCTTCCTTAATCACCAGACATAAGCCGATAGTCCAGCCAACCAATATTTGCTGAGTTTGAAGGATTATATCGTAACTCTACCCCATAGAAAAGTTCTAAAAAATTCACTGCAATTACTTTAAACCTTCCTCCATCGTCAGATATAAGCCGATAGTCTGGCCAACCAATATTTGCTGAGTTTGAAGGTTTATATCTCAACTCTACCCCATAGAGATCTAAAAAATTCTCTGCAATTACTTTAAATCTTCCTCCATCGTCAGATGAAAGCCGATAGTCCGGCCAACGAATATTTGCCGAGTTTAAAGGACTATATCTCAACTCTACCCCATAGAAAAATCTCAACTCTACCCCTTAGAAAAATTCTAAAAAATTTACTGAAATTGCAATAAATCTTCCTTAATCACCAGACATAAGTCGATAGTCCGGCCAACGAATATTTGCTGGGTTTGAACGACTTCAACTCTACTTCATAGAAAAGTTTTAAAAAATTCACTGCAATTACTTTAAATCTTCCTCCATCGCCAGACATATTTCGATAGGTCGTCCATAAAATATATCACGTAAAATTACTAAAAAAAACTCGTGAGTTGGCAAACAATTGATATTATTTATTTGACCCAGCCCCAAAAATGTTTCTATCTTCATATTATCATGAAAATGTATAATTTTTACTCTCAGCCCCGAAAATTTTTTGTCTCGTGATAGATTTAGTTGCCATGACAGTAAATTTTCGGGGCTGAGAGTAAAAATGTGGCATTTTTCGGGGCTGATAGTCAAAAATGTCATGATATTAATAATTAGTTTTGCCACCTCATTTTTCTGGGATGAAAATTGGGCTATTTCCACATACATAAAATTGAGCTTACTTCACAAACTTGATTTTATAAATATTATTTATACTCTCAGCCCCGAAAAGTTCAACTGTCATGACAGTTTTTAACTATCGTGATAGGAAGTATTTTCGGGGCTGAGAGTAAAAATGTGGATATGTTTTGGGCTGAGAGTAAAATATATCATGATCGCAATATTTAGTGTTGCCATCGCATTTTTTGGGGATGGAACTTGGGCTATCTTCACATACATTAGTGTTAGTAGTGTTAATGAAAGTGAAATAAATTTTATGATTTATTTCAAGGTTATTTTCGTTATTTCCAGGAACGTGCCGAAAGCGGTATAAATTGTAAGAATTGCTGATGTATACTAGACCGTAGTAGTAGTATGTAACCTATTATGGTATGGTCTTATTTTCCCAATAACAGTTAGTCAAATCCAATATTCATAAGTAGAGGGTGAAAGATATGAAATTTATGCCTCTTAGAAACTGAGGGAAACTGAGATTTTTGGTTAGCGTACGTGCGAATCCGGTGGGCCAACCGATATACTTTGATAAAGATGGTTTGGTTTAGATAAAGTGTTCAATTCCTTTATAGGAATCGTAAAAAATGTGCAAAAATTATAAATTTCTGGTAGTCTTATCGCTATTCGGATTATAGAAGTGGAATAATACCTAAGGAGGATAATTAAATTATTATATCTTATCTGCCGTCCCTTTTATTTTATTGTTCCACTGCGTTTATCTTAAACCTATAAATAATAAATAATTGCTCATCATCAGCATAAGCAATTTGACAGAAATAAGATAAGATAAGAAAATGTATGACTAAATAATAACCGATCGTATATTTCTACAATTATACTTAATGACAGACAATACATATATATGAGCTAAGCTGTCATCAAGAAGTTTACAATAATATTTATAGCACAAACAAATTCGTAAATATATTTGAAAAGCCATACTGTCTAACTCGCGGTCTTATATATAACAAAATTTAAAAGTAAACAATTTTTTTTGAGTATATGGTCGCGCGATCAACGATTTGCTGACTAATTTAAAACATTTTTATCAATTATACTAAGTTATTAAAAGACCGGATTTGTGACCCATATCGAATATCTGCTATATATGTTCAAAATCCGGTCGGTATTCTTGATATCAAAATAATACAATTAAAAACATAACCAAGCTGAAGTGATTAAAAAAAACTCATAAATTTTATTTGCGCAACCCCAAGTCTATTGACCTATAACACCGCGCGTAAAGTCTATAAATTAAAACCAAAATGAGCTTAGAGACATTTTATATTAATAGTCTACGTCGAAACAATTAATTAAATTAAGTTAATTATTGTATTGTGTGCGACACGTTATAGTTATTCATAAGCGCTTTGGTATTATATACCTCTAAGGTAACTTCAGGAATAATCAACAACCTTGCTAGTGCGCACACTTACGATAAATTAACTTAAACAAAGTGTTTTTCTAAGAAATTTACCCAGTTTTGTGTTTTGATTTTATATTTACCCAACTGATTACTTAAGTGTAAAGTAAACAAATAATTTATGCGTTCAAAATTTATAAATCGTATGTAACAATATAATCGTAAGTGGGTATACTCGTACTCGTTTTGTTCATAATTGAGTACACAATGTTTACTAAGATGTTGTTTGTAATCGCCTAATCTAAATATTTAAATTTTTTTTATTGTTAATAATTATTACAACGAATTGATTAAAATTTGAATTTTACGATAAAACGAATGTACATAAGCGTAAATATATGTATACGTATTCAAATGTGAAATTCTATTTTTATATACCAAAACTGCCTCCAGATGTGATTTACGCGATAATGAAGATTTACGATGAAAATCGCGCATAAAGTAAGCGCAGAACAGAAGAAGCAGCAAAAAATTATTTGCATTTATTTTACATTTTCAGGTCATTTTGCACTGTGTACAGTGGTGGAAATAAGTTATATTGGTAAATTGTTAAATGCTTGGTTGAAAATGGCGTAACCAAAGATGTAATTCTTAGGCTGTGCGCAAATAGTCGGTGTTCTGTAATAAGGTACCACAATCAAAAATTGCCTTTGAAGTTTCAACTAAATCGTACTAACTGAATATAGTGCAATTTTAGTAAATTCTTCATTGGCCTATGTTATATAGGGTGGGCCAAAATTTTTTTTTTAAATGCGATAAAATAAAAAGTTCTCAATATTTTTTCAAATTAATTGTTTCATTGTAAAGAACAATCCTTCCGATTAATTATGGAATACTATTTCATTCATATGACTGCCTCAGCTGGCCTTGACGTACCCCTTACGGTTGGTCCAATTTTTGAACACATTTTCGATGGTATGCGGCATTATGTCTTCAATGGCAATGCGAATATTGTTCATGAGATCGTCAATCGTTGCTGGTTTATCAGCGTAACACTTATCTTTGACGGCACCCCAAGTATAATAGTCCAACGGAGTCAAATCACAGCTCCGAGGCGGCCAAACCACATCAGCATTTCGGCTGATAATTCGATCTTCGATGTGGCACGGAGCGCTGTCTTATTGAAACCAAATGTCCTCCTCTTCAAGTGCCGGGAACAAAAAGTCGTTTATGATGGCGCGGTAGCGCTCACAATTGAAAGTAACGACAGCTCCTTGCTCATTTTCAAAGAAAAATGGCCCAATGATGCCACCGGACCAAAATCCGCATCAAACAGTCACTCGTTGAGGATGCATCGGCTTCTTTACGATCACGTGCGGGTCCTCCGTGCCCCAAATGCGACAATTCTGCTTGTTTACATAGCCGCCAAGATGGAAATGCGCCTCATCCGAAAAGATGATTTTTTTTTGCCAAAATCGGCATCTTCTTCAAGTTAATCGCAAACCCACTCAGCGAACCGAAAACGCAATGGGTGGTATCTTTGCTTCAATTTCTGGACCAATTGAACTTTATACGGTGTCATACCAAGGTCTTTATGCAGAATTCGTAGCAATGTTGTGCGTGAAATGTTCAATTTTTGAGCACGATGACGAGTTGACGTTCCCGGCGACTCACGCACATTCACTGCTACAGCATCAACATTTTCGGGTGTACGCTTTGTTGGCTGCTTGGTTCGTGTTGTATTATTAATCTGCAAGCCTGTGTTTTTAACTTTATTCACAAAATAACGCACATATGGAGCTCCCGGCGCTTCGTTTCTTCCGAAAACCGCACGCAATTTTCGCACACATTCTGTAACATTACCATGATTTTCGAAGTAATGTTTCAATATTTCACAGCAGTGTTCAAGCAAATACACATAAATTCATTGGTATGCTTAATTTTTGCACCTTAATAAAAAGGTTTTCTCTAAATGTATCTTTAAATTCGCCTTGCGAAGTTTGACAAAAACTTGTTTAAGGTGGTACATATGCTCTTGAAGATTTGGGCTAAACACAACTATGTCGTCCATATAACACAATACTTGCTTGCCCTGCAATTTTCCAAGTACATTGTCCATTATTCTTTGAAACGTACTTGGTGCGTTTTTCAATCCGAAGCGCATTCTGACAAATTCATAATGCCCGGATTCTACGGAAAACCCTGTCTTAGGTATATCCTCCGCACGAATTTCAATTTGATGAAATCCACTTGCTAAGTCGATAGTTGAGCAGTATGTTGCCTTTCCCAAGCTATCTAGGATATCTGTTATATTGGGTAGTGGGTATTTGTCATCGACTGTTTGGTTATTTAATTTCCTAAAGTCGATAACAAGTCTCCACCTTTTATTACCATCAGGACCAGGCTTTTTCGGGACCATCCATATAGGACTGGACCATGGGGAAAGAGATGGCCTGATAATGCCGTTATCTAGCAATTTCTCGATTTCTTTTTTAATTTGTTCTCTCAGATGTTGCGGTTGTCGATATTGTTTGGCGTATACCGGCTTAGGAACTGAGAGCGTTATTTCGTGTTTAATGTTATTAGTGAATGTTAATTTTTCTTCACCACTATAAAATATGTCTTTGAATTTTATAGTTGGTTTACCTTTCGATTCTCTTCATCATTTAGATGATCTACATTTAATGGAATTGGTAAAGTGGTTCCATTGGAAATTGCGTGGAAATTGGTTCCATTTCTTGCTCGGAATACACGAGGTTGATTTTTTCATATTTTTCATTAAACTGTTGTATGTTTAATGGCTTTAGTCAATAGAACTCTAGAGGATTGGTTGAAAAATTTACGACCTCCATAAGAGCTGTGTTGGGTTTAACTATTTTATAGATTCCTGGGTAAATAAACAAATCGTTTTGAATTTTAACTTGGTCAGTATAAAATTCTCCGGTCGATTGGTTGACTGGGATCTCTACGATATGTTTCGTTTTTGGTTCTATTATTAATGGTGGAACGCAAGACCGTAATTTATAGTGACCTTCTATATTGAAGAATTTATTAAAGAGCCGATTTTTGGTTAACGAAATATCTGCTCCTAATGCGTTTAAACTTTCTATACCCAATCATCCGTCATATACCCCATTGAAGTTGTATATATTTAGTTCAATTGGACTATTTAGCTCGTTAAATTTTATAATTGTTTTTTATTTATATAGGTTTTATCGTCTTTATAGTTGGCTATGGTTAAATTTGCGGGGATTGTTTCTTTAGCGAAATCTGAATGTATATATGATTTGTTTGATCCAGAATCGATCAAGAATTTAAAATATTGTATCCCACAGGTTAAAACTATAAATCCTAATCCACTAGTTTTTATTAAATTTATTTCAGCAGTGATATTTGTGAGACCTCTCCCTGAAAATGTTCGTTTTCTATGGAGTTTTCGATGTTGTAAGTTTTTCCTCTTTCGACTTTAATTTCAGGTTTATGGAAACTATTTGGAAATTTTTGTTGGAAAATGATTTATTATAGAACTGTTTCTGACTATTAGACTAGATGGGCCTGTTTCATTTTTAAGTTGTTGAGTAGAACTACTTTGATTATTTTGGTACCGCGTAAAGTTTTTAAATGCTTTTTAAATTGTTGCTGTGGTATGCCTTTTAAGGACTTAATATTTGGTTCCTCTATTACATACTCATACGCATCCTCTAAACTTTTAGGGTCTCGCGCTCTGAGACCTAACGGTTCTCTCAGGCTTGCCATGAATATGATTAGACTTGTATTACGATATTGTCGAAGCTGATATTCGATTATTTCGTTTGATAATTCCTTTATCTTTAATTGGTTAGACAGCAAGGTATTTATGGAACATATTTTATCGTACAGAATTTTTGATTCCATATTTTGCTTGACTTCCAAAGCCATATAGTTCGGACAACAGATTTGCTTCGTCGCGCTTATCGGCGAATTGCTCGATTAAGTGTTTTTTAATACTATCCCAATCGTTAGTAGTATTGTGGTGTAGTTAACGATTGGTTAGCTTTCCAAGATTTTTTGTCTAATATTCCTTTCAACTACTTTGAAACATTCTAACTCTTTTATGCCTTCGCATAAAAGGAGAGTTTCGTCAACGGAGCTAATAAAGTTATGTATTTGAGACTTGTCCCCGTCGAATGTGTTTATGTTTTTTGTGTACTGGCCACTTTAAAAAGCTCTATAACTTTTTCTTGTCTTTGTATTGTTTAAAAGGTTTTCCTATTGCTAACCTCTGTATAGGTGAACTGACCTTAACGAATTTGTTAAGGTTTTCAACAAACTTCTGTAACTCTTCGTTACTTACTTGTGACGAATTTGTTTGAGTTTGTTTCTCCAACTTCTGAAATTCTGGCAATTCCTTGTTATTAACCTTTTCTGATATTCTATGTCGTCCGTGTCTAAGAGTTCACTGTCTGAAGTTTCCTCGTGTTCAGTCATAGATTTTTAAAATTCCGTTGAAATTTTTTTTTTTTTAATTTTTAGACAATTGTTTACTCATGTTATCAGCGGTAGATTCATGAGATAATTAATAAAGTTTTCTTTCAATATTGTAATTTTCGAATACACACGAAAAAAAAATATTTATTGGTTAGTAGTCAGGGATAACGTAAAAACAGCTTATCCTAACACCATAAAAATATCTTGTATTTTACAAGCACTGATATGACACTTGGAGAGTGAAATGAAATTAAAAACTTACCATGCCAGTAGTATCGTTGACTTCATTCTACTTATTTCGGCGTGTACTCCTAAAATTCGTATGATTGAGCGGCGATTTTCTATTCACAAGTTTTATTAATATATTTTAGATTTTCCTCTTCAGCTTTGATGTTGTAATTTATTCACTAACACTTTATTTCGTTATGTTTTAAACAACCAGAAAAAATTTTGGTTGCGACGGTTATAATTGTCGCTGGTTCTTCAAATTTGTATTTAAAATATTTTTAACACTTAATTTTTCACGAAACTTGTTTGTTTTCACCAACTGCCCCAGTTTTATGTTGTGATCGAGCGGTTTTACAGGAGAAACTTTTACTTCTCGCGGATTAATAAAATGCGTAACTTTCGGTTTTACAATTTATTTAACAACTTCACTTCACGAATCATCAATCAACTCTAATGTTAAACAACTTTCATACGAATTGCTTTTACATTTATAATTTGTATAATTTGCTGACAATATTTTAGTAAGCTGATTTCTTAAGAATTCGAATGGGCACTGACTTCATGTAGGTGGTCTACGTTGTGCGTGGTGCGTGACTGGGTATCGATTCTTTGGATAATCTTAGACCGCTTAGTTTAGTTTCCATTTTATCTAAAGTATTCGAGATCATTCTTCGTGATCAGATCAACCAGCATTTGGCTAATTGTAATTATCTATCTCTTTCTCTATGAAAATGTTTTTTGTTCGCAGTCATTGTTTGCACGATCGTGTAATACATACTTATAACATGAGGAATCCAAACATCTTTGCTGGTGTTCGAAGTAATAATGAAAAATATAGGCGTTTTATGGCACCTTACTGGTTTACAATTTTTACATTTTTCAAATACCAATTCGAACGTGAATTACGAATTTGGCTGTCTAACATAAATGATATACGTGGGTAACTGCAGCAGGGACACTTTCGAATTTCAAAATGAAACTTTGCATACCGATTAAGCCCAATTTGTGCTAATTAGTGCTCACGGGGAAAAATTAGTACTAGCCCAGGAGCCGAAAAAACGGGAAAAGAAAATTTCAAATTTCGCCTGAAAGACGGAATAAATAAAACCCGATTTCTAGAAAAAACCAGAAATAATTTAAGCCGAATTTTAAAACTTTCTAAAGGCCGCTAAACTAATGAAATTTGTGCTTATCATAGAAATATAATTTTCATAAATTTTCATTCATAAATCGAGGAAAATCAAACCAGCCCCTGAAAGATACTATATTTAAAAAAAACAGAGATATGTCATTCAATAATATTTGTGTTGAACAACAAATAAAACAATAGAAATAAAATGTTCTAAAATCCAAGGCATAAGCAATTCAGATAGTATATTCCTGTCAGGTATGTTAATTGCCATCCCAAAAATATAGTGACTGAATTTGTGCTAATCCAGAATTGGCCCCATTACACAACAACGACCGTTGAATGAACAATTTTCTGAATAAAGTGTTCTAGAAACCAATGAAGTTGGCAATTCTGATTACATATTCCGATTAGGTATGTTCGTTGCCACTTCTGGATTAGCACAAATTCAGTCACTATATTTTTCGAATGGCAACGAACATATCTGATAGGAATATGTAATCAGAAGTGAATCTTCGTTGGTTTCTAGAACACCTTTTGTCAGAAATTCCCTCTTCTATTCTGAAGGAGTACGCTGACATTTTAGCAATTCCATTATGTTGCCTATTCAACCACTTCTTGAGCACCGGGGTGTCTCCCGAAACTTGGAAAATTTCAAAAATTACACCAATTTTTAAATCGGGCAAACAAGATGACGTTACATGCTACAGAGGAATATCAACTACATCATCAGTTCCAAAGTTGTTTGAATTAGTTTTATGCAACAACTTTAAATCCACAATTGCACGTCATATATCAACAAACCAGCATGGGTTTATGCCTGGCCGATCCACATCAACTAATCTGGTTGAATTCACCAGTAAAATAATTAATGAGATAGAAAACCATCATCAAGTTGATGCAGCGTACACGGATTTCAGTAAAGCATTTGATTCCATCTGCCATCAAAAAGCACTCCGCAGTTTATTCGCATTTGGGTTTTCACTCGATTACATAAATTGGATCAAGTCCTATCTATCAAACCGGCGACAATTTGTAATAATGGGAAATGAGAAATCAAATAATAACGTTTGGTTACGTCTGGTGTTCCCCAAGGATCGCACATCGGGCCGTGGATATTTATTGTTTTTATAGATCAAATAACCGGGGTAATCAAAAACTCAAACGTGCTCATATTTGCTGATGACGTGAACATTTTTCGAACTGTTAATGGAATGCTAGATACGAAGAAACTTCAAGAAGACATCGATAGATTAAGTGAGTGGTGTGATCGAAACTCGTTTTACTTAAATATTAAGAAATGCAAGATCATGTCTCTCCATCGTAAGAGAAGTCCGCTAATTACTTCCTACAAAGTCAACAACGAAGCATTGCAAAGAGTTAATGAGATCATAGATCAAGGTGTTACATTTGTCGAGAATGCCAGTTTCGATAGGCATATTGAAAATTGCATTGCGAGAGCTAATGCCATGTTTGGATTTGTTAAAAGGTGGACAGGTGAATTTAAAGATATTCAAACATTATGTTCACTCTATTTCGCTTACGTTCGATCTCAACTGGAATACGCTGTACCGGTCTGGAATCCATACTATGCTGTACACATTAAAATAATTGAAAGCATTCAAAAGAAGTTTCTGATTTTCTTGTTAAAAAAAAGTGACTGGAATTACGACCACAATTTACCATTCCATGAAAATGTGGCTCGGTTACCTCCATACTCAACAAGGTGCATTGATTACAAAATAGGCACGCTTGAAAATAGACGACTTCTCTTAGGTGCGGCTTTTATTGGTAACGTTTTGCTTGGTCATATTGATTCAGCATACATTTTGGAAAACATATCAATTCATGTGTCTTGCAGAACATTTCGAAACCATGAATTTTTAGCACTAGAACACCATTCCACAAACTATGGAGAAAATAACCCCATTAATAGGTCGTTAACATCGTTGACGACCTATTTGACTTTAATTTATCAAAGGACAAGTTCAAAAATATACTTAAGAATTATTTTTAAAATTTTTAATTGTTAAATGAAGATTTGATTTATATATTTCTGTGTTTTAATTTTCTTTATTTAATTTTTTTTTTTAATATTTTTGTTTTAAATTAAATTCTGAAATCATACATGTAAATCACAGAATAGATTTCTTTAAATAAATAAATAAATAAGAAAATTGTTCATTCAACGGTCGGTGTTGTTCAATGGAATTGGACCAATTCTTGATTAGCACAAATTCAGCCACTATATTTTTGGGATGGCAATGAACATACCTGACAGGAATATACTATCTGAATTGCTTATGACTTGGATTTTAGAACATTTTATTTCTATTGTTTAATTTGTTGTTCAACACAAATATTATTGAACGATATATCTCTGTGTTTTTATTTTAGTATCTTTCAGGGGCTGGTTTGATTTTCCTCGATTTATGAATGAAAATTTATGAAAATCATATTTCTATGATAAGCACAAATTTCATCAGTTTGGCGGCCTTTAGAAAGTTTTAAAATTAGGCTTAAATTATTTCTGGTTTTTTCTAGAAATCGGGTTTTATTTATTTCGTCTTTCAGGCGAAATATGAAATTTTCTTTCCCCGCTTTTTCGGCTCCTGCACTAGTACTAAATTTTTCCCGTGAGCACTAATTAGCACAAATTGGGCTTAATCGGTATGCAAAGTTTCATTTTGAAATTCGAAAGTTTCCCTGCTGCAGTTACCCACGTAAAGGATATTGAGCAACATTTTTTACATTTTATTGTATTTCGTAACCTTTCGTTTATAATTTTGATTGAAATAAAGATAATAATAATAATAATAATAATAATACATTTTGATGTTTTTACAAATAATTTTTTTCTAATTTTCTATCGTGAAAATATAAGATATTATTTCTTTTAGATAATTTTATTTCGAGATAGTTTCATTTATATATATGGGTTGCCATATTAAACTAATAATTTTTCGTTTTTTCGGGCCATATTCACAGAGGTCAATTAGACTGACAACCGCCAATACAACCCATTAACTATAGTAGTTAATATCATCTCTACAGGATAACAACCAACATGTTATAAGGTACATTGCGTCTGAATATGCCGCTTATCTAGTGTTATTTACTGCAAATCTAACGCACGCAACACTGCTGGTGTTTATACAATTGTTATTTATGACAGTCTTAAACGCAAATCACAAATCAAATATATCATAAATCTGCATTTTTTTGCTTAAGTCCATAACATAAACAATCGATAATACTTAAGCTTAAACTTCTTACTTGCATTATAGCTTCAAATAACTTATGTGTTATGTATACACTAGATACAGTAAAATGTGTATCGCCACATACGCGTATATATACACAAATATTTACGGGACGACGAACAATAAACCTAATTGTACTAAACGGCTACTGAATTGAATATATACGATGGAAAATACAATCTTTGTTGTTATATAAAACCGAGCCGCCACACCAGAAGAGTTGCTACCGTATTCGTTGTTTGCCTTCTAAATTGAATGTTTAAACAAATTTTATTTTTTATTAAATTAACTTGTGTGTTGTGTTGTGTTAACACAAGCCATTGCTACTCGTCTACATTATATATAGTTTATACGTACTTAAGCATAAATAAGAAAAAGTGTTTGGTCCTTTTCTCATCTTTAATATACGAGTAAGATCACAAAATGTACTCGCTTTTGTTTATTTGTATTTATTTACTTTAAGACTCATTATGAATTGAAAAGACTTACTCCTACAATTATTATCTAGATGCGAGTGTGTATACAAAATGCTCGTATCTAAAATAAGATTAAATTCTCTGTATGAAGACACACTGGTTGCATTCATCGCGCGAGTTGAGATTTCGTCGATGAAAAATTGTTTATATCATCTTATAAAATTAAAAGATTTTTATCTGTTTCCACAAAAAAAATACCAACAACACGATCGCAAAAAACCGTTTACGTATGATTCATCAAATTATATAGATTCCATTCGCGAGATCCGCGCTCATAACCAAATCAAATGGGTGGGTTATTGTTATTATGGTGCAAATATCGTTTACAGTTTACAAATTCGTCGATCGGCTGCTTTCACATATACTCGTATATACATACATATATAGCATACTATGCATAGCATAAATATGTTTTGGGAACATAAATTTGTTTTGTGCATTCGGAATTTTTCTTTAACTCTAATAATTCTTAAATGGATCGTCTTTGTTCTGGGCAAGAGAGATACTGAATTTTTGTTTTGATTACGATTTTGTTGTGGTGTGCAAAGCAGTTACCTTTAAGAATATATATTTTAAGAGGATTATTTGCGTAATTTAATACGTTTGCGAATCGAGGAGCATCGGATATGAAACTAAATTCTTTTGCGATGACGAAAGTGTATACGAAACATGTAAATGGTAACCCATTGATTGATTGTTATTTATCTGTCTTGTTGAATAATGCGGGTAATTTAAATATACCGCTTATAAAATACATACAGACATAATGTAATGTAATGAAAGGGTTGATTTGTATACAATATTATGACTTTTAATAGCCATCTTATCCCGTATTGAACAAATTTAAATATTGTTCTCAACAAATATACAGAAGAGTCCAATTTTTAATCCAAGCAATATTTCAATGTTAATTCGGTTAACTTCAATAAACTAATCCTCTTTGACCGCAAGCAGACAGTCACTATCTCAACAAATATTATTTTTCTAAATATTGTATGCTACACATTAATTACAAACAAGGATACCAAGCTACACGATCAATAAAAATTGAATTATAAAAACTCCTGATGGCCTTCATTAATAATGACCAAAAATTATCACAATATTGGGGGGTAAGAGGTACCCTGATAATCAACGAACGAGGCTCTGGCGACCTAGAAACGGCTGGATAACCAAACACCGAGAACCTTGCAAATGATGTTCTCTTCACTGACTTCAGCGGCCTGTTTCTTTAACTACAAGAAACACCGCACAATATACATTATTACAAACGGACAATTCTTCGTAGACTGAATTATTTATTAACGCAAATTCTCCGTATAAATAATTATATTCTAAAAGAATATGCAACAACGCAGTCTTTTCATATAAAATCGGTACATAGAACAAAACAAATATTATACACAAAATAAACGACAAGATCTCGTCAGAGCGTACATAAAACCGCAATTACTGCACCATTTGGCTTATTCGAATTCACCCAAATGCCATTTGGACTCAGAAATGCTGCACAATCATTCCAGCGTTTCATCAACGAAATCGTGAGAGATCTAGATTTCGTTTTTGTTTATATTGACGACATTCTCGTAGCATCTAGAGACGAGAAGCAACACTTACTCCATTTGGAACAACTCTTCCAAAAATTATCAAATTATGGCGTCAATATTTACACAGCAAAATCTGTGTTTGTGTGAAGGACGAATTAAGGCAATTAGAGAATTCCCAGCACCACAAAGCGTTAAGTAAATTTAGCAATTTGTCGGTATGGTAAACTATTACCACCGATTCATTTCAGAACTCGCTGAGATACTTGCCCCAATTCACTCACAATTGGCAACACTTGTCAAGAAACCCAAAACGCCTCAAAATTTTTCTTGGCCTAAAGAATGTCAAAATGCATTCCTTCAGCTCAAGAACATCTTAAAAAATATTGCTCTTTTAGCACATCCGCAAAATGCAACAAACCTTTATTTGCGATTAGTGAATTGCATCGCCGCCCCATAGAATTAACTAATTTTTGGCATGTCTCCGGTGGTATGGCTATCCAAACTTTTTTGACATTTTCCCATAGTTCGAGTCTATTTTTTTGGTTTTGGAAGTTTACCTAATGCACGTCTAACATCCGCCCAGAGGTTTTCTATGGGATTTAAATCGGGCGATTGGGCTGGCCATTCCATAATTGTAATGTTGTTATCGTGGAACCTGTTTTTTCCACCTTCGCCGTGTGTTTTGGATCGTTATCTTGTTGAAACACCCAGCGAAGGGGCATGTTGTCCTCGGCAAACGGTAGCATTGTATTGCATAAAATGTTGTTTAAATAAATCTTTTTAGTCATAGTATCTTTAACCCAAACAATAGGGCCTACACCACTATATGAAAAACAACCCCACATATTATGATATATTACCGCCGCCATGTTTTACGGTTTTAACTGTGTATCGCGGATCATATTGCTTTCCTTTCGGACGTCTAACATATTTTTGTGCACAATCCGATCCAAATAAATTAATTTTTGTTTCGTCGGACCATAATATATTTCGCCATTTGGTAATTGGCCAATGCACGTGGTCTCTTGCGAATTCCATTCTGCTGCGGATGTTTATTTTAGATAGCATGGGAGACTTTTTGGGCAAACTAGCTTTCACATTGTTTTCTAATAAACGTCTACGTATTGTTGAACTATCAATTTCCAGATTAAATAATTTTTTAATTTCACTAGATGTTGTAAATGGATTAATGGAAATTATTATTAAATTATTTTGCGGATTAAATCCGCAATTTTTTTTAATGTTAGACCACCCTGTCTAAGTCTTTTAATGTTCACTCGTTGGCTTTCGGAGCAATCGTAATTCGTCCCATTTTGATAATTTTTTTTATTTTTTTTTTCTAAAACAAATATTTCAGAATTTACTTACAATTGTGAAATATAACATATAAAATAATAAATCGCTATTTAAACCACAATAAATTATAATTAACAACAAAAATTTAATAATTACCTATTTTACTGCACACAAAAAATGTATCAGAGGTAGTAATAGCAATACTGATTGTAAAAGGTAAAAACAATATACAAAAATTTAGTCATGTAAGTAATTTTAGGAATTCCATTTTTGTATCGGTTCAACTGTGCACACCACTATATATCAACTGCCTTCAGCCTGGCTTAGACTACTTAATTATGATGCGTGTTGTATTAATACAAGGTTATCTAATTCAAGCTTGATAAAGTAAACTTAAAAAAAACACACAAAATATTCGGAATGTATTGTAATTTTTATTTCATTTTACAGATTGATCCTTGCCATTTTTAGTTAAACAAGATATCATTCAAATGTCCTCCACGGGACTTCTTACAGGCCTTGATTCTTTTGCGGTAATTTTCAATGACTTTTCGGCACATTTCGGGCGGTATCTCGGCCATTACCTTACGAATATTAGTTTTCAATTCGTCAAGAGTTTGAGGATTGTTTGCGTAAACACGATCTTTCGCGTAGCCCCACAAAAAGAAATCCAAAGGCGTTAAATCACAGGATCTTGGAGGCCAATTGACATCAGCCAATCGCGAAATCAAACGTCCAGGAAATTTCTCTTGCAAAAGATCTCGATTTGCTCGTGTTACGTGACTGGTTGCTCCATCCTGCTGGAACCACATATCGTCAAGATCATAATCTTCGATTTTCGTAAAAAAATAATCGGTTAACATGCGGCCATAGCGCTCAGAATTGACGGTAACGGTTCGTCCATGGTTGTTCTCAAAAAAATACGGCCCAATCACACCACCAGACCACAATGCGCCAAACAGTGACTTTTTCCGGGTGTAATGGCTTCTCTACAATCAATTGTGGATTTTCTGAGCCCCAAATTCTACAGTTTTGCTTATTAACGTATCCACCAAGCGAAAAATGAGCTTCATCACTGAAGAAAATTTTGTTCGAAAAATCAGCATCGACGGCCTGTTTTTCCAACACCCAATTTGCGTATGTTCTTCGTTGTCCATGGTCAGCAGGCTTTAGCTCTTGTGTCAAATGGACTTTATACGGATGAAGATGCAAATCCAGATGCAAAATGCGCCATAATGAGCCATAAGATAGGCCTAAATGTTGAGCTCGACGAGGAATTGACAAATTTGGATCTTCTTCCACACTTTCAGCTACAGAAGCGATATTTTCAGCATTGCGAATGTTTCGATGATGCACAGACCTTACAATATCAGTAACAGATCCAGTTTGTTCAAATTTATTCACTGTATTCAATATGGTTTGCTTTGTAGGACGATTATGACGACCATAATCTGCTCGTAAAGCGCGAAATGTGGATACAGCACAATCACTATTTTTATAATAAGATTTAATAATTTTAACGCGTTGGTCGATTGTTAAATGCTCCATATTCTTAAATGGCAGAATGTCAACTAAATAAATGACAGCGTACTTGACGTTTATCTTTGACAGATGTCGGTATACAGATTTCTACTTTATCAACCTCGAATTGGATAACCCGTTATGATCGATGCCGCTTCGCCCTACTCGTCCTTGTTTGTTTTCGAGTTGATTGCTGGAAGTTCTATCTAAGATGAAAGTTGCTAATAGCTTTATGTTTGTGTTGAGGAGGAATATACCCGCAAATTTTTGCATTCTCTCAGGTTGTCAAGCCTACCTTCCATTTTCGCGGTATTCTACCGGAAGTCCATATTTCTATTATAACTGCTGTTAGAGTCGTTGCAGTTGTCGTTTTGTCTTCTTTGAATATTTGAGCTCTGTTGTTAACATTTGAGCAGCTGCATACCTTATTTTGGAAAATTTTCAACTTGCTCATCGTACACGTTTATGTAGTGGCGCATGGTTCGGGTTCTATAATTTTGCTTTCCTAAACTACTTTAGAATTCGAAGGCATCAATAAGCGAATATTTGTAGATAGATATTGGTCAGTTTAAGCTCTGCAAAAAGTTTCAGGAAAATCCCTTGGGGATTTGGGGCCAAAACTTGACTAAAACCTCAAGAGTTGAATTGTAGATCAATTGAATCGTTTTTCGTTCATAATTTTGCTTTCCTAAACTACTTTAGAATTCGTAAGCATCAATAAGCGAATATTTGTAAATAGATATTGGTCAGTTTAAGCTCTGCATAAAGTTTCAGGAAAATCCCTTGGGGATTTGGGGCCAAAACTTGACTAAAACCTCAAGAGTTGAATTGTAGATCAATTGAATCGTTTTCCGTTCATAATTTTGCTTTCCTAAACTACTTTAGAATTCGAAGGCATCAATAAGCGAATATTTGTAGATAGATATTGGTCAGTTTAAGCTCTGCATTCAGTTTCAGGAAAATCCCTTGGGGATTTGGGGCTAAAACTTGACTAAAACCTCAAGAGTTGAATTGTAGATTAATTGAATCGTTTTCCTTTCATAATTTTGCTTTCCTAAACTACTTTAGAATTCGTAAGCATCAATAAGCGAATATTTGTAGATAGATATTGGTCAGTTTAAGCTCTGCATAAAGTTTCAGGAAAATCCCTTGGGGATTTGGGGCTAAAACTTGACTAAAACCTCAAGAGTTGAATTGTAAATTAATTGAATCGTTTTCCGTTCATAATTTTGCTTTCCTAAACTACTTTAGAATTCGAAGGCATCAATAAGCGAATATTTGTAGATAGATACTGGTCAGTTTAAGCTCTGCAAAAAGTTTCAGGAAAATCCCTTGGGGATTTGGAGCCAAAACTTGACTAAAACCTCAAGAGTTGAATTGTAGATCAATTGAATCGTTTTCCGTTCATAATTTTGCTTTCCTAAACTACTTTAGAATTCGAAGGCATCAATAAGCGAATATTTGTAAATAGATACTGATCAGTTTAAGCTCTGCAAAAAATTTCAGGAAAATCCCTTGGGGATTTGGGGCCAAAACTTGACTAAAACCTCAAGAGTTGAATTGTAGATCAATTGAATCGTTTTCCTTTCATAATTTTGCTCTCCTAAACTACTTTAGAATTCGAAGGCATCAATAAGCGAATATGTGTAGATAGATATGGGTCAGTTTAAGCTCTGCATAAAGTGTCAGGAAAATTCCTTGGGGATTTGGGGCTAAAACTTGACTAAAACCTCAAGAGTTGAATTGTAGATTAATTGAATCGTTTTCCGTTCATAATTTTGCTTCCTAAACTACTTTAGAATTCGAAGGCATCAATAACCGAATATTTTTAGATAGATATTGGTCAGTTTAAGCTCTGCATAAAGTATCAGGAAAATCCCTTGGGGATTTGGGAGTACAACTTGACTAAAACCTCAAGAGTTGAATTGTAGATTAATTGAATCGTTTTCCGTTCATAATTTTGCTTTCCTAAACTACTTTAGAATTCGAAGGCATCAATAAGCGAATATTTGTAGATAGATACTGGTCAGTTTAAGCTCTGCAAAAAGTTTCAGGAAAATCCCTTGGGGATTTGGAGCCAAAACTTGACTAAAACCTCAAGAGTTGAATTGTAGATCAATTGAATCGTTTTCCGTTCATAATTTTGCTTTCCTAAACTACTTTAGAATTCGAAGGCATCAATAAGCGAATATTTGTAAATAGATACTGATCAGTTTAAGCTCTGCAAAAAGTTTCAGGAAAATCCCTTGGGGATTTGGGGCCAAAACTTGACTAAAACCTCAAGAGTTGAATTGTAGATCAATTGAATCGTTTTCCGTTCATAATTTTGCTTTCCTAAACTACTTTAGAATTCGTAAGCATCAATTAGCGAATATTTTTAGATAGATACTGGTCAGTTTAAGCTCTGCATAAAGTTTCAGGAAAATCCCTTGGGGATTTGGGGCTAAAACTTGACTAAAACCTCAAGAGTTGAATTGAATTTCAATTGAATCGTTTTCCGTTCATAATTTTGCTCTCCTAAACTACTTTAGAATTCGAAAGCATCAATAAGCGAATATTTGTAGATAGATATTGGTCAGTTTAAGTTCTGCATAAGGTATCAGGAAAATCCCTTGGGGATTTGGGGGTAACATATGATTAAAACCTCAAGAGTTGAATTGTAGATCAATTGAATCGTTTTCCGTTCATAATTTTGCTTTCCTAAACTACTTTAGAATTCGAAAGCATCAATAAGTGAATATTTGTAGATAGATGCTGATCAGTTTAAGCTCTGCATACAGTTTCAGGAAAATCCCTTAGGGATTTGGGGCTAAAACTTGACTAAAACCTCAAGAGTTGAATTGAATATCAATTGAATCGTTTTCCGTTCATAATTTTGCTTTCCTAAACTACTTTAGAATTCGAAGGCATCAATAAGCGAATATTTGTAAATAGATATTGGTCAGTTTAAGCTCTGCATAAAGTATCAGGAAAATCCCTTGGGGATTTGGGGGTAAAACTTGACTAAAACCTCAAGAGTTGAATTGTAGATTAATTGAATCGTTTTCCTTTCATAATTTTGCTTTCCTAAATTACTTTAGAATTCGAAGGCATCAATAAGCGAATATTTGTAGATAGATACTGGTCAGTTTAAGCTCTGCAAAAAGTTTCAGGAAAATCCCTTGGGGATTTGGGGCCAAAACTTGACTAAAACCTCAAGAGTTGAATTGTAGATCAATTGAATCGTTTTCCGTTCATAATTTTGCTTTCCTAAACTACTTTAGAATTCGAAGGCATCAATAAGCGAATATTTGTAAATAGATACTGATCAGTTTAAGCTCTGCAAAAAGTTTCAGGAAAATCCCTTGGGGATTTGGGGCCAAAACTTGACTAAAACCTCAAGAGTTGAATTGTAGATCAATTGAATCGTTTTCCGTTCATAATTTTGCTTTCCTAAACTACTTTAGAATTCGAAGGCATCAATAAGCGAATAAGTGTAGATAGATACTGGTCAGTTTAAGCTCTGCATAAAGTTTCAGGAAAATCCCTTGGGGATTTGGGGCTAAAACTTGACTAAAACCTCAAGAGTTGAATTGAATTTCAATTGAATCGTTTTCCGTTCATAATTTTGCTCTCCTAAACTACTTTAGAATTCGAACGCACCAATAAGCGAATATTTGTAGATAGATATTGGTCAGTTTAAGCTCTGCATAAAGTGTCAGGAAAATCCGTTGGGGATTTGGGGCCAAAACTTGACTAAAACCTCAAGAGTTGAATTGTAGATCAATTGAATCGTTTTCCGTTCATAATTTTGCTTTCCTAAACTACTTTAGAATTCGAAGGCATCAATAAGCGAATATTTGTAAATAGATATTGGTCAGTTTAAGCTCTGCATAAAGTGTCAGGAGAATTCCTTGGGGATTTGGGGCTAAAACTTGACTAAAACCTCAAGAATTTAATTGTAGATCAATTGTATCGTTCCGTTCATAATTTTGCTTTCCTAAACTACTTTAGAATTCGAACGCACCAATAAGCGAATATTTGTAGATAGATATTGGTCAGTTTAAGCTCTGCATAAAGTGTCAGGAAAATTCCTTGGGGATTTGTGGGTAAAACTTGACTAAAACCTCAAGAGTTGAATTGTAGATCAATTGAATCGTTTTCCGTTCATAATTTTGCTTTCCTAAACTACTTTAGAATTCGAAGGCATCAATAAGCGAATATTTGTAAATAGATATTGGTCAGTTTAAGCTCTGCATAAAGTGTCAGGAGAATTCCTTGGGGATTTGGGGCTAAAACTTGACTAAAACCTCAAGAATTTAATTGTAGATCAATTGTATCGTTCCGTTCATAATTTTGCTTTCCTAAACTACTTTAGAATTCGAACGCACCAATAAGCGAATATTTGTAGATAGATATTGGTCAGTTTAAGCTCTGCATAAAGTGTCAGGAAAATCCGTTGGGGATTTGGGGCCAAAACTTGACTAAAACCTCAAGAGTTGAATTGTAGATCAATTGAATCGTTTTCCGTTCATAATTTTGCTTTCCTAAACTACTTTAGAATTCGAAGGCATCAATAAGCGAATATTTGTAAATAGATATTGGTCAGTTTAAGCTCTGCATAAAGTGTCAGGAGAATTCCTTGGGGATTTGGGGCTAAAACTTGACTAAAACCTCAAGAGTTGAATTGAATTTCAATTGAATCGTTTTCCGTTCATAATTTTGCTCTCCTAAACTACTTTAGAATTCGAACGCACCAATAAGCGAATATTTGTAGATAGATATTGGTCAGTTTAAGCTCTGCATAAAGTGTCAGGAAAATTCCTTGGGGATTTGTGGGTAAAACTTGACTAAAACCTCAAGAGTTGAATTGTAGGTCAATTGAATCGTTTTCAGTTCATAATTTTGCTTTCCTAAACTACTTTAGAATTCAAAGGCATCAATAAGCGAATATTTGTAGATAGATATTGGTCAGTTTAAGCTCTGCATAAAGTGTCAGGAAAATCACTTGTGGATTTGGGGCTAAAACTTGACTAAAACCTCAAGAGTTGAATTGTAGATTAATTGAATCGTTTTCCGTTCATAATTTTGCTTTCCTAAACTACTTTAGAATTCGAAGGCATCAATAAGCGAATATTTGTAAATAGATATTGGTCAGTTTAAGCTCTGCATAAAGTGTCAGGAGAATTCCTTGGGGATTTGGGGCTAAAACTTGACTAAAACCTCAAGAGTTGAATTGAATTTCAATTGAATCGTTTTCCGTTCATAATTTTGCTCTCCTAAACTACTTTAGAATTCGAACGCACCAATAAGCGAATATTTGTAGATAGATATTGGTCAGTTTAAGCTCTGCATAAAGTGTCAGGAGAATTCCTTGGGGATTTGGGGCTAAAACTTGACTAAAACCTCAAGAATTTAATTGTAGATCAATTGTATCGTTCCGTTCATAATTTTGCTTTCCTAAACTACTTTAGAATTCGAACGCACCAATAAGCGAATATTTGTAGATAGATATTGGTCAGTTTAAGCTCTGCATAAAGTGTCAGGAAAATTCCTTGGGGATTTGGGGGTAAAACTTGACTAAAACCTCAAGAGTTGAATTGTAGGTCAATTGAATCGTTTTCAGTTCATAATTTTGCTTTCCTAAACTACTTTAGAATTCAAAGGCATCAATAAGCGAATATTTGTAGATAGATATTGGTCAGTTTAAGCTCTGCATAAAGTGTCAGGAAAATCACTTGTGGATTTGGGGCTAAAACTTGACTAAAACCTCAAGAGTTGAATTGTAGATTAATTGAATCGTTTTCCGTTCATAATTTTGCTTTCCTAAACTACTTTAGAATTCGAAGGCATCAATAAGCGAATATTTGTAAATAGATATTGGTCAGTTTAAGCTCTGCATAAAGTGTCAGGAGAATTCCTTGGGGATTTGGGGCTAAAACTTGACTAAAACCTCAAGAGTTGAATTGAATTTCAATTGAATCGTTTTCCGTTCATAATTTTGCTCTCCTAAACTACTTTAGAATTCGAACGCACCAATAAGCGAATATTTGTAGATAGATATTGGTCAGTTTAAGCTCTGCATAAAGTGTCAGGAAAATTCCTTGGGGATTTGTGGGTAAAACTTGACTAAAACCTCAAAAGTTGAATTGTAGATTAATTGAATCGTTTTCCGTTCATAATTTTGCTTTCCTAAACTACTTTAGAATTCGAAGGCATCAATAAGCGAATATTTGTAAATAGATATTGGTCAGTTTAAGCTCTGCATAAAGTGTCAGGAGAATTCCTTGGGGATTTGGGGCTAAAACTTGACTAAAACCTCAAGAGTTGAATTGAATTTCAATTGAATCGTTTTCCGTTCATAATTTTGTTCTCCTAAACTACTTTAGAATTCGAACGCACCAATAAGCGAATATTTGTAGATAGATATTGGTCAGTTTAAGCTCTGCATAAAGTGTCAGGAAAATTCCTTGGGGATTTGTGGGTAAAACTTGACTAAAACCTCAAGAGTTGAATTGTAGGTCAATTGAATCGTTTTCAGTTCATAATTTTGCTTTCCTAAACTACTTTAGAATTCAAAGGCATCAATAAGCGAATATTTGTAGATAGATATTGGTCAGTTTAAGCTCTGCATAAAGTGTCAGGAAAATCACTTGTGGATTTGGGGCTAAAACTTGACTAAAACCTCAAGAGTTGAATTGTAGATTAATTGAATCGTTTTCCGTTCATAATTTTGCTTTCCTAAACTACTTTAGAATTCGAAGGCATCAATAAGCGAATATTTGTAAATAGATATTGGTCAGTTTAAGCTCTGCATAAAGTGTCAGGAGAATTTCTTGGGGATTTGGGGCTAAAACTTGACTAAAACCTCAAGAGTTGAATTGAATTTCAATTGAATCGTTTTCCGTTCATAATTTTGCTCTCCTAAACTACTTTAGAATTCGAACGCACCAATAAGCGAATATTTGTAGATAGATATTGGTCAGTTTAAGCTCTGCATAAAGTGTCAGGAAAATCCGTTGGGGATTTGGGGCCAAAACTTGACTAAAACCTCAAGAGTTGAATTGTAGATCAATTGAATCGTTTTCCGTTCATAATTTTGCTTTCCTAAACTACTTTAGAATTCGAAGGCATCAATAAGCGAATATTTGTAAATAGATATTGGTCAGTTTAAGCTCTGCATAAAGTGTCAGGAGAATTCCTTGGGGATTTGGGGCTAAAACTTGACTAAAACCTCAAGAGTTGAATTGAATTTCAATTGAATCGTTTTCCGTTCATAATTTTGTTCTCCTAAACTACTTTAGAATTCGAACGCACCAATAAGCGAATATTTGTAGATAGATATTGGTCAGTTTAAGCTCTGCATAAAGTGTCAGGAAAATTCCTTGGGGATTTGTGGGTAAAACTTGACTAAAACCTCAAGAGTTGAATTGTAGGTCAATTGAATCGTTTTCAGTTCATAATTTTGCTTTCCTAAACTACTTTAGAATTCAAAGGCATCAATAAGCGAATATTTGTAGATAGATATTGGTCAGTTTAAGCTCTGCATAAAGTGTCAGGAAAATCACTTGTGGATTTGGGGCTAAAACTTGACTAAAACCTCAAGAGTTGAATTGTAGATTAATTGAATCGTTTTCCGTTCATAATTTTGCTTTCCTAAACTACTTTAGAATTCGAAGGCATCAATAAGCGAATATTTGTAAATAGATATTGGTCAGTTTAAGCTCTGCATAAAGTGTCAGGAGAATTCCTTGGGGATTTGGGGCTAAAACTTGACTAAAACCTCAAGAGTTGAATTGAATTTCAATTGAATCGTTTTCCGTTCATAATTTTGCTCTCCTAAACTACTTTAGAATTCGAACGCACCAATAAGCGAATATTTGTAGATAGATATTGGTCAGTTTAAGCTCTGCATAAAGTGTCAGGAAAATCCGTTGGGGATTTGGGGCCAAAACTTGACTAAAACCTCAAGAGTTGAATTGTAGATCAATTGAATCGTTTTCCGTTCATAATTTTGCTTTCCTAAACTACTTTAGAATTCGAAGGCATCAATAAGCGAATATTTGTAAATAGATATTGGTCAGTTTAAGCTCTGCATAAAGTGTCAGGAGAATTCCTTGGGGATTTGGGGCTAAAACTTGACTAAAACCTCAAGAATTTAATTGTAGATCAATTGTATCGTTCCGTTCATAATTTTGCTTTCCTAAACTACTTTAGAATTCGAACGCACCAATAAGCGAATATTTGTAGATAGATATTGGTCAGTTTAAGCTCTGCATAAAGTGTCAGGAAAATTCCTTGGGGATTTGGGGCTAAAACTTGACTAAAACCTCAAGAGTTGAATTGTAGGTCAATTGAATCGTTTTCAGTTCATAATTTTGCTTTCCTAAACTACTTTAGAATTCGAAGGCATCAATAAGCGAATATTTGTAAATAGATATTGGTCAGTTTAAGCTCTGCATAAAGTGTCAGGAGAATTCCTTGGGGATTTGGGGCTAAAACTTGACTAAAACCTCAAGAGTTGAATTGAATTTCAATTGAATCGTTTTCCGTTCATAATTTTGCTCTCCTAAACTACTTTAGAATTCGAACGCACCAATAAGCGAATATTTGTAGATAGATATTGGTCAGTTTAAGCTCTGCATAAAGTGTCAGGAAAATTCCTTGGGGATTTGTGGGTAAAACTTGACTAAAACCTCAAGAGTTGAATTGTAGATTAATTGAATCGTTTTCCGTTCATAATTTTGCTTTCCTAAACTACTTTAGAATTCGAAGGCATCAATAAGCTAAAATTTGTGGATAGTTATTGGTCAGTTTAAGCTCTGCATAAAGTTTCAGGAAAATTCCTTGGGGATTTGGGGGTAAAACTTGACTAAAACCTCAAGAGTTGAATTGTAGATTAATTGAATCGTTTTCCGTTCATAATTTTGCTTTCCTAAACTACTTTAGAATTCGAACGCACCAATAAGCGAATATTTGTAGATAGATATTGGTCAGTTTAAGCTCTGCATAAAGTGTCAGGAAAATCACTTGTGGATTTGGGGCTAAAACTTGACTAAAACCTCAAGAGTTGAATTGTAGATTAATTGAATCGTTTTCCGTTCATAATTTTGCTTTCCTAAACTACTTTAGAATTCGAAGGCATCAATAAGCTAAAATTTGTGGATAGTTATTGGTCAGTTTAAGCTCTGCATAAAGTTTCAGGAAAATTCCTTGGGGATTTGGGGGTAAAACTTGACTAAAACCTCAAGAGTTGAATTGTAGATTAATTGAATCGTTTTCCGTTCATAATTTTGCTTTCCTAAACTACTTTAGAATTCGAACGCACCAATAAGCGAATATTTGTAGATAGATATTGGTCAGTTTAAGCTCTGCATAAAGTGTCAGGAAAATCACTTGTGGATTTGTGGCTAAAACTTGACTAAAACCTCAAGAGTTGAATTGTAGATTAATTGAATCGTTTTCCGTTCATAATTTTGCTTTCCTAAACTACTTTAGAATTCGAAGGCATCAATAAGCGAATATTTGTAAATAGATATTGGTCAGTTTAAGCTCTGCATAAAGTGTCAGGAGAATTCCTTGGGGATTTGGGGCTAAAACTTGACTAAAACCTCAAGAATTTAATTGTAGATCAATTGTATCGTTCCGTTCATAATTTTGCTCTCCTAAACTACTTTAGAATTCGAACGCACCAATAAGCGAATATTTGTAGATAGATATTGGTCAGTTTAAGCTCTGCATAAAGTGTCAGGAAAATTCCTTGGGGATTTGTGGGCTAAAACTTGACTAAAACCTCAAGAGTTGAATTGTAGATTAATTGGATCGTTTTCCGTTCATAATTTTGCTTTCCTAAACTACTTTAGAATTCGAAGGCATCAATAAGCTAAAATTTGTGGATAGTTATTGGTCAGTTTAAGCTCTGCATAAAGTTTCAGGAAAATTCCTTGGGGATTTGGGGGTAAAACTTGACTAAAACCTCAAGAGTTGAATTGTAGATTAATTGAATCGTTTTCCGTTCATAATTTTGCTTTCCTAAACTACTTTAGAATTCGAAGGGATCAATAAACGAATATTTGTAGATAGATATTGGTCAGTTTAAGCTCTGCATAAAGTGTCAGGAAAATCACTTGTGGATTTGGGGCTAAAACTTGACTAAAACCTCAAGAGTTGAATTGAATTTCAATTGAATCGTTTTCCGTTCATAATTTTGCTCTCCTAAACTACTTTAGAATTCGAACGCACCAATAAGCGAATATTTGTAGATAGATATTGGTCAGTTTAAGCTCTGCATAAAGTGTCAGGAAAATTCCTTGGGGATTTGTGGGTAAAACTTGACTAAAACCTCAAGAGTTGAATTGTAGATTAATTGAATCGTTTTCCGTTCATAATTTTGCTTTCCTAAACTACTTTAGAATTCGAAGGCATCAATAAGCTAAAATTTGTGGATAGTTATTGGTCAGTTTAAGCTCTGCATAAAGTTTCAGGAAAATTCCTTGGGGATTTGGGGGTAAAACTTGACTAAAACCTCAAGAGTTGAATTGTAGATTAATTGAATCGTTTTCCGTTCATAATTTTGCTTTCCTAAACTACTTTAGAATTCGAACGCACCAATAAGCGAATATTTGTAGATAGATATTGGTCAGTTTAAGCTCTGCATAAAGTGTCAGGAAAATCACTTGTGGATTTGGGGCTAAAACTTGACTAAAACCTCAAGAGTTGAATTGTAGATTAATTGAATCGTTTTCCGTTCATAATTTTGCTTTCCTAAACTACTTTAGAATTCGAAGGCATCAATAAGCTAAAATTTGTGGATAGTTATTGGTCAGTTTAAGCTCTGCATAAAGTTTCAGGAAAATTCCTTGGGGATTTGGGGGTAAAACTTGACTAAAACCTCAAGAGTTGAATTGTAGATTAATTGAATCGTTTTCCGTTCATAATTTTGCTTTCCTAAACTACTTTAGAATTCGAACGCACCAATAAGCGAATATTTGTAGATAGATATTGGTCAGTTTAAGCTCTGCATAAAGTGTCAGGAAAATCACTTGTGGATTTGTGGCTAAAACTTGACTAAAACCTCAAGAGTTGAATTGTAGATTAATTGAATCGTTTTCCGTTCATAATTTTGCTTTCCTAAACTACTTTAGAATTCGAAGGCATCAATAAGCGAATATTTGTAAATAGATATTGGTCAGTTTAAGCTCTGCATAAAGTGTCAGGAGAATTCCTTGGGGATTTGGGGCTAAAACTTGACTAAAACCTCAAGAATTTAATTGTAGATCAATTGTATCGTTCCGTTCATAATTTTGCTCTCCTAAACTACTTTAGAATTCGAACGCACCAATAAGCGAATATTTGTAGATAGATATTGGTCAGTTTAAGCTCTGCATAAAGTGTCAGGAAAATTCCTTGGGGATTTGTGGGCTAAAACTTGACTAAAACCTCAAGAGTTGAATTGTAGATTAATTGGATCGTTTTCCGTTCATAATTTTGCTTTCCTAAACTACTTTAGAATTCGAAGGCATCAATAAGCTAAAATTTGTGGATAGTTATTGGTCAGTTTAAGCTCTGCATAAAGTTTCAGGAAAATTCCTTGGGGATTTGGGGGTAAAACTTGACTAAAACCTCAAGAGTTGAATTGTAGATTAATTGAATCGTTTTCCGTTCATAATTTTGCTTTCCTAAACTACTTTAGAATTCGAAGGGATCAATAAACGAATATTTGTAGATAGATATTGGTCAGTTTAAGCTCTGCATAAAGTGTCAGGAAAATTCCTTGGGGATTTGGGGGTAAAACTTGACTAAAACCTCAAGAGTTGAATTGTAGATTAATTGAATCGTTTTCCGTTCATAATTTTGCTTTCCTAAACTACTTTAGAATTCGAAGGCATCAATGAGCTACAATTTGTGGATAGATATTGGTCAGTTTAAGCTCTGCATAAAGTTTCAGGAAAATTCCTTGGGGATTTGGGGGTAAAACTTGACTAAAACCTCAAGAGTTGAATTGTAGATTAATTGAATCGTTTTCCGTTCATAATTTTGCTTTCCTAAACTACTTTAGAATTCGAACGCACCAATAAGCGAATATTTGTAGATAGATATTGGTCAGTTTAAGCTCTGCATAAAGTGTCAGGAAAATCACTTGTGGATTTGGGGCTAAAACTTGACTAAAACCTCAAGAGTTGAATTGTAGATTAATTGAATCGTTTTCCGTTCATAATTTTGCTTTCCTAAACTACTTTAGAATTCGAACGCACCAATAAGTGAATATTTGTAGATAGATATTGGTCAGTTTAAGCTCTGCATAAAGTGTCAGGAAAATCACTTGTGGATTTGGGGCTAAAACTTGACTAAAACCTCAAGAGTTGAACTGTAGATCAATTGAATCGTTTTCCGTTCATAATTTTGCTTTCCTAAACTACTTTAGAATTCGAAGGGATCAATAAGCGAATATTTGTAGATAGATATTGGTCAGTTTAAGCTCTGCATAAAGTATCAGGAAAATTCCTTGGGGATTTGGGGGTAAAACTTGACTAAAACCTCAAGAGTTGAATTGTAGATTAATTGAATCGTTTTCCGTTCATAATTTTGCTTTCCTAAACTACTTTAGAATTCGAAGGCATCAATAAGCTAAAATTTGTGGATAGATATTGGTCAGTTTAAGCTCTGCATAAAGTTTCAGGAAAATTCCTTGGGGATTTGGGGGTAAAACTTGACTAAAACCTCAAGAGTTGAATTGTAGATCAATTGAATCGTTTTCAGTTCATAATTTTGCTTTCCTTTGTAGAGTTCCTATTTGTAGATAGATATTGGTCTAAGCTCTGCATAAAGTTTTAAAAACATCTCTTACACTGACTTTAGGGAAGTGAAATTATGAACGGAAAACGATCCAATTGGTCTACAATTCAACTCTTGAGATTTAATGAAGTTATTGACAATAGGTACACCTACCCTTGCAAAATGAGGACGACCATGCAAGATACCACGGAAATATGAGGCGAAAAAGAAGAAACGAAATGTACAACCATTACCTACCAAAGAGACTCGTTTAGATAATATAAGCCACTTTCCCGTTTGAAATAAAACCCGGTTGCGTTGTAAAAATCCAAGCTGTAATGCTCAAACATAATTTGTTTGTGAAAAATGCTACACGGCTTTATGCTACAACAAAAACCAAAATTGTTTCAAAATATTTCACAAAAATTAATTTTTTCTTTACCTTAATGCGCACGAATTCCTATATAAAGGATGGTTAAATTTTAAGGGCCGACGTTGAATGTGAACCACACCTAAACGTCAAGTTTTTTTTTGCATTTAATTTGACATTTCTCAATTTCAGACTAACTCAATTTGAACTATGGAAAGATACACAATCGAGCAACGCGTTAAAATTATTCAGGCATATTATGAAAATGGGCGTTCAAATCAAAATGCATATCGTGCACTTCGTGATTTTTTCGGTCAATTTAATCGTCCAAATGTGCGTACAATCGGAAAAATCGTGCAAAAATTTGAGCAAACCGGGTCTGTAGGAGATTTTAAAACACCAGTGCATGCTCGTACAGCTCGCACAGCAGAAAATATTGCTGCTATTCGCGATAGTGTGGCTGAAGTCCACCTCAACTCGTCGTCGTGCCCAACAATTGCACCTCTCACGCTCGTCGTTGATGAACATTATGCATAAGGACTTGCATTTACACGCTTATAAGGTGCAATTGACTCAAGAACTAAAGCCTCTTGACCATTCCAAACGTCGTCAATGGTCAGAATGGTGGTAAGAAATGGCAACAGTGGATGATCAATTTTCGAAGAAAATCATCTTCAGTGATGAGGCACATTTTCATCTCAGTGGATTCGTCAATAAGCAGAATTACCGTATTTGGGCGAATCATAATCCAAGAATGATTGTCGAAAAACCAATGCACCTACAAAGAGTGTCTGTTTGGTGCGGTTTATGGGCTGGCGACATCATCGGGCCGTATGTTTTCCAAAATGAGGCCGGTCAGGCAGTTACTGTGAATGGTGTTTGCTATCGTGAGATGATAACGAACTTTTTATGGGCCGAATTGGAAGATATGGATGTGGACGATATGTGGTTTCAACAGGACGGTGCCACTTGCCACGCACAGCTAACGAAACAATGGCTCATTTGCGCGACAAATTCAATGGCCGTGTTATCTCACGTGGTGGCGATGTCAATTGGCCGCCAAGATCATGTGATTTGACACCGTTGGACTTCTTTCTTTGGGTTTATTTGAAAGAAAAGGTGTACGTCGATACGCCAGCAATAATTCAAGAGCTAAAGGATGAGATAATTCGGCACATTAACGGCATAGAACCTCAATTATGCCTAAGCGTCATCGAAAATTTGGACCATCGTGCCGCCGATATTTTGTTCCATACATAATTGAACCGTACCATATTATCATATTAAAAAGAATTGACAATAATTTGCTAAATAATTTGTGTTTTATTCAAAATCAACATCGGTCAACCCTTAAAATTTAACCACCCTTTACATCGTTTTTCTTTTAAATAAAAATCAATGAAATACTGAAAATCAAAATTTTTTTTGGTCTTCCGAACTTTGATTTTCAATTTCCAATCCTTAGTCATTTATTTTTTTTGGAGAAAAAATCGCACACTGTAAAGTAGTTTAGGAAAGCAAAATTATGAACAGAAAACGATTCAATTGTTCTTCGTTGACGTTTTAGTTTGAATAATAATTTTAGAATAAAATTGATTAAGTTAATCTTTTATTATTATTTTTATTGTTTGGTTGTTTAAGATTTTTTAACAATGATTTTCTTGATTAAAGCTCTCGCTTGTTAATAATTATAACTATTAATTTTTTAATTGTTATTTTCAATTATTTTGTTGAATGCTATTATAAGCAATAATTGAAAGATTTACAATTACTATCACACGATAGTAGTTTACCATTTATCATTCCTTTAGCCTTGGCCTTTGCTTTTGGATCCTGCACATCATTACCACCCTCAGCAATTGAATCATGCTTTTCGATTCTCCCTTCAATCTCATTTCCTTCACGGTCTTTTTTACCGCCGACATTCATATGAGGTAAACCACCAGATATTAAAATCACCTCGTTGTGCACAATAGCGACCCGGTAACCATACATTTTACTCGATATTTCCAATGAGGCACCAACTACTTATACATTTTTGACATATTTACGATGGCCTGTAACCAAATTGGCCAATGTATCGTTTAAATTTGTTTGAAATGCATTCTCTGTCACATAGACAGCCCAAGTTGGTTCGATGAGTAGGTGAGGAAAGAAAACAATGTGAAATGGCTACATACCTGATTGTGCCTATGCCAGTCCTTTAGGGCAATCATCGTAACATAGCCTAACCTTACTGTTTGAGATGTTTTGATATCCCGGATTTCTAGGTAGTTAAGTTCTCGATGTTCACAATGTCGTAAAGTAGCATATAACCCTTTCTTCACTTTTACGATAAATAAAACTTGTGTATATACGTTATAAATCGTATTACGCTTATCTTTATTAGGTTTTTATTTTACCCGGTAAATAAATTCTTTTTGAAGATGGTTTCTGCTCGAGTGTTGTAAATGAAGTGTTAAATTAATAATTTTTTTTTTCTATGAAATCAAATTGCTGCCAACACAAAATAAAAATGCTAAATAAATTAAACGTCGAAATTCAACCATAGATGGCAGAACGATTGGCAAAAAGGAACATCTATCGTGTTGTCGGTAATATAGGTTGACTCTTTATCGACCACGAATCAGCTGTCATATTCTAATGACAGATGGTAAGTTTGGTAACAATTTGATTTTAATTTATAACTACCTTTCTTTCAGAAATTAATGAATGTGTTTTAGCAATCAACAAAATTGGGTATAAAATCTATACAATACGCTATTACAAGATAAGTATAAATAATATTATATACATCATTAAATCTAAGTTACATTTTTATATTTTCTTTTCAGCTCGTACACCCCTCGTCTCCGACATAGTCCCACCTGTAAGGAGTTTACTACTTACACTCATGTATCGGTAATCTAATTATTTTGGATATTGGCCGTTTATATATTGCATTATGCGTACGGACAGTTACGACGCGAACTAGTTGATCGTTGCCTGGATGAATGCTTCGATGATACCGAGAGGCCAGTGACTAGGAGGTAAACTGGTATCCTTTAACAAAACCAATTCGCCGACTTGGATGTTCTCAGTTGCAGCTAACCATTTTTGTCGTTGTTGCATGGTGTTTAGATATTCGATGTGAAACCTTTGCCAAAACCGTTCGACACTGCGCTGTATTTCGATCCATTGCTGACCGAGATCGCTAACCTTGTCATGTTCCACTTGTGGAAATTGCGTAAGAGGTGCTCCTATTAAAAAGTGACCAGGTGTTAATGGAAAATACGTATGATCATCATTGTAGATCTGGCACAACGGGCGGGAATTCGACCAGTTGCTTTAGTTAAATGTTTTTTCGTCATTTTAACCACCGCTTCATACAATCCGCCGTGATTTGGTGCTAATGGAGGATTGAAATGGAACGTCGTACGATTATTTGCCCAATATTCCAGTGTTTTCTCAATAAAGGTTGGATTCATCATTGTCTTTTTTATTTCATCGTAGTATCGGATAGCTTCCTTTCTCATGCTGCGTAACTTCCGATCCCCACCAACAAAATTCGTCCCATTGTCGCAATAAATGTTCGTTGGTATTCCTCGTCTGGCAGTGAAGCGTTTTAAAGCTCCAATAAATGCGTCTGCTGTATAATTTGACACAAGCTCAAGGTGGACCGCCTTGGTGCAATAACAAACAAAAATCGCAATGTACGCCTTGATTAACCTTGCACCTCGGCCTCTCTTTGTGGATACCATAATAGGTCCTGCATAATCAATTCCCACGTTACTAAATGGTCGCGCCTGCGAAACTCGAACTGGTGGTAATGCTGCCATCTTTTGCTGAATGATGGTTTTGCAATATCTTCTACAAATAGAACAAGAATTAATTATCTTTTTAACAGTATTTCTACAGTTCACGATCCAATATCGTTGCCGTAGTAAGAATGAGGTAAGAGACGAACCGGGATGATGATTTGAGATGTGCACTGAAGTTATTATACTTTTGCTCAGAATATGTGCATTGGGTAAGATTATCGGATGTTGTTCGTTGAAAGATAGTTCCGAATTTTGTAATCTGCCCCCGACTCGCAAAATACCCTCTGTGTCAACAAATGGCGATAGCTTTGCTAGGTTAATCGATTTAGATATGGTTTTTGAATTGTTTAATAGCTTCAATTCATCAAAATAGTTTGACTGTTGCACATATTTAATAATGAACCTTTCAGATTCATCTAGTTCTTCCGCAGCAATTGATTTATGATTAGAAATTTGTTTTAGTCCTCTTTGTGAATCGTAGTACGTACGCTACTATTCGTAGTAGTTTCGAATAATTATTGGTCTTTGTAAACAGCTTATCGAATAGATGTTGCTCGCTTGTGGCCGATATATTTAAAGTTTTAACTACCTTCACCTCGTGTGCTGGAACTGCGAAATTATCCACAATATCATGATTAGGCCACATTTTACGATCTAGAGAAAGCCATTCAGGACCGTTCCACCATATATTTTCTAGGAGTACACGTGATGGTCTTACTCCTCTCGATGCTAGATCAGCTGGATTACATTTAGTAGATACGTAATTCCAGTGATTTCGTGGTAGTTTGTCTAATATGGCAGCTGTCCGATTTCGAATAAATTGTTTCCAATTAGAGGGATGACTACTAAGCCAGGAACGCACGACCATTGAATCCGTCCAAGCGAATAAACGACCCGTTGGAACGGAAAATTCATCTGCCACTTTGATTAATAATTCACTGAGTAATTGAGCTGCGCATAACTCGAGCCTTGGGATGGTTATTGGCTTTAGCGGGGCCACTCTAGATTTAGCTGTCACCAATGATACCTTAAATGTTTGATCAGGCCTTCGGATTCTACAATAAACCACGGCAGCGTATGCAATTTGACTGGCATCTGAAAATCCGTGATACTCGACTAGTTCTTCATTTTCAATGTGATTTATAAATCGCGGAATTCTAATTTGTTCGAATAACGTTAATTCCTTTCGTATGTTCCGCCATTGACTGTCCAGATCGTTCGGAAGTTCATCATCCCATGACAATTTTCTTAACCACAGCAGCTGAAAGATGGTTTTACATGTGATGATTGACGGCGAAATCCATCCTAGAGGATCAAAAATCCTACTAGATTCCGATAACATTATTCTTTTTGTTTGCGTTCTTTCTACCATTGGTTCTATTTTAAAGGTGAACGCGTCAGCGTTTGGAATCCATTGAAGGCCCAGAATTTTGATGATGTCACTATCCGTCGGTAATTGCATGGCTTCCGGCGCTGTAGTTTCAGCTCCCTCTACTATATTGGACGTCCATTTGTGGAGTTTGAACCCAGCTTTGGCCAATGTTGCACTTAGACCAAGTTTTAGGTTGACCAACTGTTCCTTAGAGTTAGCCCCAGTTAGCAGGTCGTCCACGTAGAAGTTGTTTAAAAGGATTTCCTTTATTATTGGATTTCCTTCTTCAAGAGCCAGTTGTTTCAAGCACCTTGTCGCCAAAAATGGAGCACATGCAGTACCATAAGTTACTGTAAGCAACTGATAACTTTGAAGTTTTTTACTATGATTGTGTCTCCAAAGGATTTTTTGATAGTTTATGTCATCCTCGTCCAACCAAATTTGACGATAAATTTTTTGTATATCGGCAGTTATGACATACTTGTGCTTTCGAAAATGTAGGAGTATACTCCACAAAGTTGGTTGAATTGTGGGTCCCACCATTAATAGATTGTTTAACGATGTACCATTGCTGGTGCGACAAGAAGCATCAACAACAACTCGCAGCTTAGTTGTTACACTGTCTTCTCGTATGACGGCGTGATGTGGCAGAAAATAGTTCTTTCCCGGTATGTCATCTTCAGTGGTTAGTGTTTTCCTCATGTGCCCAAGTGCTTCATATTCCGTGATAAAACTTGCATAATCGTTGTTAAGGGCTGGCTTTCTGCTAAGCTTGCGTTCTAGGTGTTCCAGCCGTTTTAACGCCGTATAGTACGAATTTCCAAATTGAACCTCTTTGGTTTTGAATGGCAACTTCACGACGAATCGGCCATCGGGTGCTCTCTTGACTGTCTCCTTGAAGTGGACCTTAGCTGGATGATCTTCAGCGTCTCCTGGATATAGTAATGGGCTTTCTTCTGTTTGCCAGAACTGAGCAAGTGTTTCTTCTATATTGAGATCCAATTGTAAATTAACAGTTATCGGCTCGATAGCATTAGATATTTTATTACAACCAGCTATTACATATCCAAAGATAGTATTTTGGGCAACAAAGTTATTTGAGATATGTTGTTCTCTTCTCAATATTGCAAAGAACACGTCTGCGCCGAGTAGTAATTTAATCTTAGCTGTGTTATAAAATTCTGGATCCGCCAATTTGAGTTGAAAAATTCCTTTCTCTTCTTGTATTGTTGACCTTGGTGGATTGCTTACCAATGACATACGATCTAAAAGTAAGGCATTTGCTTTGATAGATTCCCTTTCATGATCCCTGGGATAAATATCAAGCTCCATCATTCCTCGGGTAACCAAACCTCTTGTAGCGAGGCCACTGACTGTTATTCGTGTTTTTTGTACGTGTAATTGAAGTTTATTTGCCAATTTACCGTCAATAAATGACGCCTGCGAACCGGAATCAAGCATAGCCTTGCAGAGATGGAACTTTCCAAGAGCATCTTTAACCTTTACTAAAGCTGTAGGTAATATCGCGGCTGAATAGGTATTTGCTTCTACATGCGCATTGGATATTTCAGTTGAGTTTGTCACCGGTGTTACATCCTCTTTCGTATCAGTTTGAATCGATGCTCGTGGAGCGTGTAATAGTGAATTATGCCGACCTTTGCAAAGTGTGCATCTATATTTAGACCTACAGTCTCGATACGAATGTGCAGACTTCATACAAATAAAGCACAATTGCTTGCTTAACACAAATTCTCTTTTGGCTTCCAACGGGAGTTTGATAAAGGCTTCACAACTGAAGAGGTAGTGTTCATTATTGCATTTAGGACAGCTCACCTTGTTGCTTCGTGTTGTATCTTGGTTTCTCACATTTACGAAAGATACTGGAGAATGAGTTTTCACGTTTAAAGCTGCCATATGGAGTTTTGGCTGATTGCGTTTTGGTTGATGCGGTTCAGCTCCTTCTAATGCGTTGGTTCGCTTTACCAAGAATTTCAATAAAGTTTCGATTTTTGGAAAACCTTCTTCGTTTTCTAATGCCCAAGCCTTTCTGGTTTCAACATCACATTTTTGAAATAATAAGTAGTTCAACCAAACATCTCGTTCTTCTGCTTCTTTTCCCAATGCCTTCAACCCCCTCAACACTTCATCCGTTTTATCTGCAAGATGCCTCACTGATCTAGGACATCCATTTGATTGTGGTTGCTCTAAAAACTGCTTTATTAATGAACCGCATATTTGATCCTTGACATCATATCGTTGCACAATTTTGTTCCAAGCTTCGTCGTAATTCGCCTCAGTGACCGTCATGTGTCGGATAAGGTTAAATGCTTCACCTTGTAATACGCCTTTAAGATATTTGAACTTGTGTATCTTAGATAAATGGGATTTATGTATGGTAACTTCGAATAATCCTTAAACGTTGGGAATTCTGCATAATTGCCAGAAAACGATGGAATTTGCACAGCTTGTAATTTTACCTCATCTTTCTGTATGAATGACGTCTCGTGAATGCTTTGTACTAGCTCCCTTTGTTGATCAGTTAGACGATTAAGGGATCCATTCATGTGCTCGTTAACTTCCTTATCGGTTTGGTTTTTCAGTGCTGTTCTCAATTTCGATTTCAAAGCAAAATATCGCTTCTCAAACTCCGCCACTTCACTGTTTAGTTCCGAATTTTCCACTTGAACTATTTCTTCATCTAAACTGTTTAATTTAGAGTACACCTTTTCGAGCTGCTCTAACTGGATAGATATATCGATTGCGGTAGTTGTCTCGGTCATCTGTGACATGTTCTTCTCGAGGCGAGTTAAGGCCGCCTTTGCAAAACCACGTTTTCGTCTTAGTTCATCCACCGTAGTTGGTATTTTGCTCTTGGATCACCGCTAGTTTTTATTTCACTTCACAATTTCCACTTCCAAACACGATTTAATTTAATTTATTTACCGGTGTGTACGGAATAGTGATTTAATTTATTATATTTAATTAATTTATCGATAAATAGTTGAATTTAACAACAAAATAGATTATATAAATTTCAAAACTCACGCGGTTTCTGGTTACAATATTTTAAGATGGCGGCGGACAAGCTGTTTTGTTTTTCCTTGGGCGTGGTTTTTCCTTGTTGGTGATGAATATTCGTTGTATAAATTTCCCGATAAATGCACCGTATTACCGTTGTAGATCTGGATTGAATTATCGCTCGTACGAATTTCAGATCTCAGCTATCCAGATCCGGCTCGAAGGACCATTTTTATGTTTGAGATGTTTTGATATCCCGGATTTCTAGGTAGTTAAGTTCTCGATGTTCACAATGTCGCAAAGTAGCATATAACCCTTTCTTCACTTTTACGATAAATAAAACTTGTGTATATACGTTATAAATCGTATTACGCTTATCTTTATTAGGTTTTTATTTTACCCGGTAAATAAATTCTTTTTGAAGATGGTTTCTGCTCGAGTGTTGTAAATGAAGTGTTAAATTAATAAATGTTTTTTTCTATGAAATCAAATTGCTGCCAACACAAAATAAAAATGCTAAATAAATTAAACGTCGAAATTCAACCATAGATGGCAGAACGATTGACAAAAAGGAAAAACTACCGTGTTGTCGGTAATATAGGTTGACTCTTTATCGACCACGAATCAGCTGTCATATTCTAATGACAGATGGTAAGTTTGGTAACAATTTGATTTTAATTTATAACTACCTTTCTTTCAGAAATTAATGAATGTGTTTTAGCAATCAACAAAATTGGGTATAAAATCTATACAATACGCTATTACAAGATAAGTATAAATAATATTATATACATCATTAAATCTAAGTTACATTTTTATATTTTCTTTTCAGCTCGTACACCCCTCGTCTCCGACACTTACGTTACCGAATTTATGAGTATGGAAATGCAGCATTACGTCCCTTAAGCTAGCAGAGCACATACAGCAGAACATTACAAGATAGTATGAATAATTATAGGCTAATAATAGGCTAATTAAATGCTCTACTAAAAAATTTTGGGCTCCACCCCTTTCAACAAAAACGATGGGTTCTGCTAGCTTTAGAAAAAGTTAGCAGAACCCATATCAAAAAATATTTTAAAAACAATTGGAAAATTAAACGTTAATTTTAGGCTAATTAAATGCCCTATTTAAATTTTATTATTCTGCTCATTCTAGAAAAGGCAAAAGGTTTTATCATTTCAGAGCTAGCAGAACCCAAATCGAAAATGGGACCAAAACCGAAATCAGAACCCAAAACAAGATCAATTAACATGCAAATAATTTTAGGCTCATTATGGCCTAATTAAATGCCTCATTAAAAAAATTTGGGCTCCACTAGTTATTGACCAAACTTCAGGTCATTTAATCTAAAGCTAGCAGAACCCAAATCGAAAATCGGACCAAAACCGAAATTAGAAGCCAAAAGAAGATCAATTAACATGCAAATAAGTTAGGCTCATTATGGCCTAACCAAATGCCCCATTAAAAAATTTTGGGCTCCACTAGTTCTTGACCAAACTTCAGGTCATTTAATCTAAAGCTAGCAGAACCCAAATCGAAAATCGGACCAAACCCGAAATTAGAACCCAAAACAAGATCAATTAACATACAAATAATTTTAGGCTCATTATGGCCTAATCAAATGCCCCATTAAAACATTTTGGGCTCCACTAGTTCTTGACCAAACTTCAGGTCATTTAATCTAAAGCTAGCAGAACCCAAATCGAAAATCGGACCAAAACCGAAATTAGAACCCAAAACAAGACCGATTAACATACAAACAATTTTAGGGTAATTATGACCTAACCAAATGCTCCATTGAAAATTTTTGGGCTCTACTCCTTTTTGACCAAACTTCAGGTCATTTAATCTAAAGCTAGCAGAACCCAAATCGAAAATCGGACCAAAACCGAAATTAGAATGGAAATTAGGTCCGAATTAGGTTCTAATTTCGGTTTTGGTTCGATTTTCGATTTGGGTTCTGCTAGCTCTGAAATGATAAAGCCTTATGCATTTTCTAGAATGAGCAGAATAATAAAATTTAAATAGGGCATTTAATTAGCCTAAAATTAACCTGTAATTTTCCAATTGTTTTTAAAATATTTTTTGATATAGGTTCTGCTAACTTTTTCTAAAGCTAGCAGAACCCATCGTTTTTATTGGAAGGGATGGAGCCCAAACTTTTTTAGTAGACCATTTAATTAGCCTATTATTAGCCTATAATTATTCATACTATCTTGTAATGTTCTGCTGTATGGGTTCTGTATGCTTAAGGGACGTGCAGCTATGCAATGCGTTTTGTGCATAATTTATGGAAAAAACTGGCAAGTTTTTTATAACGGCATTGTTAATTACTGTATGTATTGTGGTAGATATAACCCCAAAGTGGTTCGGATACACGGACGATATACGTAACAAATAATATTTCCCTTGTCATCTGACGAAACGAAATCTATAAGGTAGAAAATTTATTTAAATCAATTCAAGAAAACCATTTTTTTGTTATATTGTTTGTTTGTACATTGTAGTTTAAGTCTATTTCACTTTCATGTGAACTAAAAAAACTTTTTTATTTTACTTCTTTAAAATTGTACGTAAGTCGCGCAGGTGTTTAAAAAAGATTGGTTTGTGTGTTTCTATTTAAAATTTAAATTATTCCTGTATAAAGAAAAAAACATCATGTTACAGTGATTATGTGAGAATTTACAAAAATAAATTTTACGCGCGAAAATAGTTTCTAGGCATATGTGAGGTAGACACGAGTACAGTTTGTTATACTCCCTCATAAATATGTAGAGAAAAATCCGTTAACACAAATCACAACAAACTGAATTCTGATTTATATTTTATTTCCATGACAGTGATTTTTTCTATATGATTATATCTGTTGGTAATTACAATTTTAACGTAATTTAACCGCCAAACTTCCGTGATTGTATATAGCGATAGACGACGGCATAAAACAATACCGTACAAAAAAGGGTTATATATGGGAATATAATACATTATAGCAATATATGGATAAAGTGAGGGTGAAATTGTATACCCCGTCAATACAAAAAAAAACCGTAACTATATGTACTATGTAATTTATGAGTTTTATGTTATTTTACAAGACAATACATAAAGGTATTTAATAATATAGGTGCATAAGCGTAGAGAGGAACCAACCATCATGACATAAAATAAAATGTTCTTTATCTACTTGCGATAAAGTACAAACGTACCATGGTTACAAACTGTATGGATCGTCCATCCGGTATTCAACGGTTTTTTGCGCACACTACATGCAACCAATAAACTTTCTTTACATTACTATTTAAGAGTAAGCTAAGAGTTTGCAGTGTATTCAATAAATTACCTTTCAAGTTGTAAATCTTAAAGACACACACAACAGAAACGAAAAATGTTGACAAATTACTGTTTTAGTGCAAAAATTAAGGCAGAACACAATGCACAAAAAAATAATAATATTACAAAAGATTAAAAGAAAAGAAATTTTTATTTTTATTTTGTAAGACTTCATCCATTTACTTATACCTCGGGTACTGCAAACACACAAAAGGTATTTTCTTTGAGGTGTTTTTATTTTCTTTCAATTTCGTACGACCGACGAGTATTTCTTTCCTTTTTTTATGCTGTTTATAGTCAGACTGATTTTGAAGATTTATATCTTTATACAATTAGGTTACCTTTAACCTGAAGGGAAATACTTGTTATTTGAATATTTTGTATAAATTCTTATAAATTTAATTTTGAATCAACTGCACACTACATATATTTATAAACGAGGGGTGCGATCATTTACTTACATACCGTATAGGTACCTTCTTTTGTATAATATACTGAGCAGGTAATTTAAATTTGATTGCAATTAATTGGAGTTTTTGTAAATTAGCAAGTGGATTTTTTGCAAGTGATAGGAAGGTTAAACGAATAAATTTACTGGATTGTTACATGTTTCGGTTAAAATTTTGTTTTTGGGTAAATTAATCACAGTCGGATTTTTACGTATAGCTTAACAGGATGCAGTACCGGTTCGTCAATGCAATATAAACTGATATAACTCGATCACTAGAAATAAATTATATTAGAAAATTGTTAGGTTCTTAAATAATTGCTTAAAAGTCAAGTCCATTCAAATAGTCTGGGTGTAAAACTCTACAAGACGATTGCGTAAAGTTTAGCAGAAAATCGAACATATAAAAATGGTGTCTGTAATGATTGTAATAGCCTTTCTCAGGAACCAGACAGCGGAAATTTTCACCATAGATTAGGATTTTAGCGGTTTGGGTTTTTGTTTTGGTTTTGAACTCGCTAGGTTGCGCTGTTGACAAAATATAATGGTTTTTTTGTTTCTCAGCAACGAAGCATCTTAGGAACTTCAGATTTTAACTATATAGGTTTGTTTCGTTGCTATTTCGGTTTTTGTGAAATTTGGGCTCGATAGGTGGCGCTGTTTTCAAGATAGTATTGGTAATATATGCCGGATATTTTTCGGCACCGCAAATTCTACTATGCAATTGCAAAAATAAACGAAAACTTTATGAAAAATATAATTAGAAATTAAAATTTCCTTGGCAAAATTGATTGAGTAGGCAGGATTTCGGATTGCAAATTGCTTGCTTGCTAGCCGATCGAGTATCTACCCCTACGATTAAAAATAAAATTTTACAAAAATAAAAGAGTACGCGAAAACTTTGATCGCAGGACGCTTAAAAGTGCATACATTTTCAATTATTCATTGTGTTACCAACAACACGAAGTGACAGTTAAAGATAAATTATCAGAATTAAAGACACAAAGGCAGCGCAACTTACAACGTGAAATTCAACAAGAAAATATAACCGAAATTCGAAGAGTTACTACTCGAAGAGCAAATAGAAATGTTCGAGCGGAACAGAAGAGCATTAGTAATAGCTTCATTTTATCGTATTGCCTTTAATTATGAAGCGGACCTCAATTATTACGTCCATTGTTTTACCAATTTTAAATCCTGAACCTTTAAAATCCTTGATGACAAGAGAATCAAGTGATTCAAAGCTATTTTTGCCAAAAATAAGGAAATTTAATCAATGTTTCCAAATGATATCTTTTGGCGCAAAACAAATTACCAATATTGATTCTCTTGGTCGTAATTTTGCATCAACTTTTAAAATTCAAATGAAAATGCGAAATTTTTGCAAATATATTTTATTGGGTCAAATGAACAGCAAGTTCAAGAATGTTACGAAATACATCGCATAACCGTAATACGAGAGCGTGAAATCATTAATACAGTTCAACTATTTTTAATGGAAAAAAATTAATTAATACTTGTTCCAAAAAATTACACCACAATGGGAACATGATAATTACATGATCGTCATTAAAGCAGATAAAACACCAACCGGTGCCCACGTCCGTAGATATAATGCACCAACAGTTGATAAAGTTGTTATTGTAATGGTTGGGGAAGCTTTTGAATCACTCTCATTGAAGACACTCATCGCTCTTACGATGCATTGCAATACCCTTTAATTTTTTGGGAAGGTGATGATGGATAGCACATCAACATAAAACAAACAGATCCATCCACCGGCGCAGAACTGACCAAAAAAGTTAGTGCTATGAATTATTACGCTTATCGACTGATGATTAGATCTACTGAAGACAATCACATTCTAAATTGTACTTATTTATGCCATCAGTATGTTATCGATATGTATGCCAAAATCGAGAATGAACGTCTACGATACATTCGTTGTAATCAGTCAAAATTACGAAGCGACGAATACATCCACTTGCGTGATGCAATAAATGGAAATGTAGCCAGAAGTATTAATGCCAATGACATCGGTAATACTGTTATTCTTCCTTCATCATACATTGGCAGTCCGCGTCACATGCAAAAGTATAATCAAGACGCTATGACTTTCGTTCGTCATTACGGAACATCCGATTTATTTATAACATTCACATGCAATCCAAAATGGAACGATCGTGTAGAATTATTAAAGCATGGCCAACAATCGCATGATCGACATGACATTATAGCACGAGTTTTTAAACAAAACCTTAAATCCTCAATGGATCTCATTACAAAGTATCATGTGTACGGGCAAACGAATTGTTGGATGTATTCGATCGAATGGCAAAAACGAAGACTTCCTTATGCTCATATATTAATTTGGCTGACAAATAAAATAAGATCAATCGATATCGACAACGTAATAAGCGCTGAAATTCCTGATCAAGACACGGATCCAGAATTGTTTGAAATTGTTAAATTAGATATGGTTCATGGTCCATGTGGAGCGCTTAATCGGAATTCACAATGTATGATTAATGGTAAATGGTCCAAAAGTTTTCCTAAATATTTTACAATGCATACGATTACTGGAATTGGTGGCTCTTCATTATATCGTAGAAGATTCACTGATAATTCTGGAAAGTCATTCACGATAAATATTCACAGAAATGAATTTGAAGTTGACAATAGATGGATTGTGCCTTATTCGCCATTTTTATCAAAAACATTTAAGGCCCACATTAATGTTGAACTATGCTCATCCGTAAAATCCATAGAATATATTTTCAAATATATCAACAAAGGAACTGACATGGCAGTTTTCAATACTGAGCGTATTTGGCGTATTTTTTCATTTTCAATGCGAGAAACAGATCCAGCAGTAATTCATCTAGCGGTACATCTTCAAAATGGACAACGTGTCTATTTTACAGACCAAAATATTGCACAGCGAGCTGCTTCTCCACCAAAAACTGAGGATATTCTTCACACATATCGCAGTATTCACAACGACAACACAATTGATTTCTGACCAATCATGTTCAATGACTGTTTAATTCGACTTGAGGATATCTGCATGACTATTTCAAATCAAAATCTTCAAACTTTATAATTGCCATCATCTTCAAGATTAGCAAACTATATATCTAATAAGCCAAAATTGATAGAAGAACAAAAAATTATTTACGACAGAGTTTTACATGCAGTTCAAGCCCAAATTGGGTTTTTTTTTGGATGCTCCAGGCGGAACTGGAAAAACTTTCACGATTCCACTTTTATTAGCAAAAATGCGTTCCTAAGGTAACATTGCATTAGCCGTTGCTTAGTCAGGAATTGCTGCAACTTTATTATATGGAGGGAGAACAGCGCATTTAGCATTTAAACTGTCTTTAAATATTGAAACTAATGAACACGCGACATGTAATATAAAAAATTCAAACATGGCCAAAGTACTTCAAAAATTGTCGCATTATAATTTGGGATGAATGCACAATGGCTCATAAACATTCATTGGAGGCATTGGATCGAACATTAAAAGATTTCAAGAACAACATAAAAATTTTTGTTGGAACCATAATTTTACTTTCTGAGGATTTCAGACAAACATTACCCGTTATGCCACGATCAACTTATGCTGATGAAATAAACGCATGCCTTAAATCTTCTTCTTTATTGCAAACAGTAATACAGGTTCAATGGTTACAAAATCGTGCAAATTTAGCGCCCAAAAATATTGAAGTAGAATTTTTGAATCTAAAAATTCAAAATATGTTGGATACAGAAACAATGTCTTTTAAATCAATCGATACTGTCACTGAAGAAAGTGAAGCAGTTAATTATTCACCGGAATTTTTAAATTCCATAAATATACCAGGTTTGGCACCACATCATTTGCAATTAAAAATTGGCTCCCCAATTATTTTATTGCGCAATATTCAATCGCCCAAATGCTGTAACGGAACTCGCTTGGTAATTAAAAAACTATATGGCAATGTTATTTAAGCGACAATTATAACAGGCAAATTCGTAGGAGAACATGTATTAATACCACGTATTCCTATGATACCAACAGATTCGCCAATTCCATTCAAGCGACTTCAATTCCAAATTCGATTGGCATTTTTAATTGCAATAAATAAGTCACAAAGCCAAACATTCAACATATGTGGTATTGATTTGGAATCACCATGTTTCTCCCATTACCAACTTTATGTCGGATCTTTTCGCGTCGGAAAGCCATCTGGATTATACGTTTTTGCGGAAAATGGCAAAATTATGAACGTTGTTCATCGTGCAGCTCTTCAATAATGTAATTATTTCACAAATATAAATTTCATTTAAAATAAATTAATTTGTTTCCAGATTCACTGGAAACGGATTACATCGGGCAACGCTGGGTAATATCGGCTAGTAATTAATATAAATCTGAATGTTCAAATTAAATTACGAGTAGGTAACTATCGGAAAAACTTTAGATCGCACAAGACTAATCACAGTGGTTTTATTATAGCATTTCATGTATAATTGCTACTTACTAATCCATTTGTCCAGAAACATCAGTATCGGAATGAACCATATCTCACAGAGAGGGCTTAAAGATGGAATACGTCACCGTGGAAATAGAGAAACTACTCAGGAAAATGCAGATATGCGACGTATGTTGGACACTACCAATGGACCGAGAAGACTCTAAAGGCAGCAACCACTGGCGCTGGGCCGAAGGAAAGAAAGTAGACTTACAACTAAATTGCGCGAAGTATTCGACACCTCTTCGAAATGGCAAAACCATTGCTTACTGGAAATTCTTTTGAGAGGTTCGATATCTCCGATAACAACGAATAAAAACCCTGTTTCAATGGTTTGGCTACAAAAAATTTATTGGTCCGAGATATGGCCAATTGAAATTAATGCGGAACGGAACAAGTTCCGAAATGGATAGCAACCAACACAGCAGTCAGCATTTATAAATTTTGTAACGCCAGTAAATGCGTCTACGCAGCTATGCTCTATCCACGAACCCAGATCGATCAGGGATTCGACTCACATTTAATTTAATCAATATCAAACATAGCTCTACTAAAGTAAGTTACCTTGTTCCTGCTTGGCTAATGGAAGCAGTACAACCGCGACAATTGACTACGTTGATCGACAATCGCACATCCGACATAATAAGTGACTTGTCTCGATGAAAAAAAAATCCCGCGGACTTATCAACTCGCGGTAAATCGTATTTTGATCCTCAATGGTTGCGGCAACAGGAAACTAGATGGCCAAGTCTACAACAAAGTCTGTATTTGGCCATTGCACAATGGTCCAGAACGAGAAGCACATTTCAGATATAATTACGATATGATCACTAAAAATTCTAATTTTTTGCAGCAATCACAAGATCAGACATCGAACTTATCGACCAACCGCTAATTAAAACGTCACAGTAGTTGGACTGTGCGAAAGAGTATCTTACCGTTATCAAGCAGCAAGCTGATTCCAATTCGAAGTAAATTACGAACATTGAATTCATTTCTTGACGAGGTTCAGATTATACGCGTTGAAGGTAGACTAGATAATTCGACTTTAACATACACAAAAACATTCACGCATCTTATCCAATCAAAGTCGACTGGAAATATTGATTACATGCCACATACATAATGAAAATAGACACTCAGCTTTTAACCTACATGGTTCACTAACACTATTGATGCATGTATTTCTGTGGCCCATTCAATGTACACAACATCCGAAGAAGCAGTGCTATTTCCGGTTAGGCATATTTACGTTCTGTTTATGCACCCGCGCAATTCATGTAAAAATCTTTATGAATTTTAGAACCGAGTCGTTGATAGGACCCTTGAAACGATTCGTAAGCCAGCGAGGGCTGCAACACCATCTATTGCGACAACGAAACAAATTTCGTTGGGCCAAAAATCAGTGGAATTCGGTCCACAATTTCCCTCACAAACATTCAAAAAAAAAACATTCAAAAATACCGGTGTGGAGTATTTGGGCATGTGCAAATCATTGGACAATTATAGCGAAATAACAATAATCCCAGAAATTGGCTCACGCAGTGAGTATATACGTTTGAATGAGACCACATTTAGAAATTCAAATCAGTAAGCCATGTTTCGAGATAACTCAGTGAATTTTTGAAGTTTAACCAATTAACCGTGCATTAAATTTGAATGGAAGTCATAATATACTAAACCAAATAGGAAAAATCTCAAAGATTGACGTCAATTCAAGCTAAAATACACGATAAATTAGTTAAACTTCAAAATTCATTACATGAGCCCTACGGGCTATGCCGAAACATGGCTTGCTATGAGAACCAACCTGTAAAATGTTTGCTGTTTGGCTGAAGGCAGCATCCAAAAAATATTAATTCAAATGCAGTACACGATAAATTGGCTAAATTTCAAAAACACGTTACATGAACTCTACGGGTCAAATCAAAGCGTGGGAATATGCAATCAGAATTGGCAACTTCATTGGTTTCTAGAACACTTCTTGTCAGAAAATTGTTCATTCAACGGTGGTTGTTATTCAATGGAATTGGGCCAATTCTGGATTACCACAAATTCATCCACTATATTTTTGAGATGGCAATGAACATACCTGACAGGAATATACTATCTGAATTGTTTATGACTTGGACTTCAGAACATTTTATTTCTATTGTTTAATTTGTTGTTCAACACAAATATTATTGAACGATATATCTCCCTTTTTTTTAATATAGTATCTTTCAGGGGCTGGTTTGGTTTTCCTCGATTTATGAATGAAAATTTATGAAAATTATATTTTTATGATTAGCACAAATTGCATCAGTATAGCGGCCTTTAGAAAGATTTAAAATTCGGCTTAAATTATTTCTGTTTTTTTCTAGAAATCGGGTTTTATTTATTCCGTCTTTCAGGCGAAATTTGAAATTCTCTTTTCTCGTTTTTTCGGCTTCTGTGGACTGGCACTTTCCCGTAAGCACTAATTAGCACAAATTGGGCTTAATCGGTATGCAAAGTTGCATTTTGAAATTCCAAAGTTTCCCTGCTGCAATTACCCACGTGCTTTTATTGATACCTCTTCCCTTATCTTGTAGCTTGATACTTCTTCTACGTACCCGTTGTAGATCCTAATCCCCCTCTTGTTTTCCGCGATAGACCCATCCGTGTATCAGCGCCTTGAACTTTTCCATGAATTCTTTGATTTTGCTTTCCCTTTGTAAGTTGTTGGTTAATTTTTTTCAAAATGACGTGGAGCCCCATGTTTATCTTTATGTATTCGTTAGTGTTCCCTTTTTCAGTTGTATTGGTTTTCTTTCGTTTCGGTATTTTGTTTAATAGGGCTTCTTGATGAGCTACTATCTCGTTCAGGTTTTTGGGAGCGTTATTTTTTGGAATTGTTTTTCCCGTATCTTCGTTTTGATAGATTTTTTTTACTATGTAATTGAATTTGTATAGCTCAGTTTTTACGTCGATCGGTATGTCCCTTGCTTTAGCAATAATGGTCGTTGCTGGTGTGCTGTTAGTTAAACCCTGATAGATCCTCAAACTTACTCTGCTTTCAATAAGGCTTTTATGAAGGTTCTATAGAGTCGATGAATGTGCTCCTCCTTTTTTATTAGCGGCAATATTCATTTTTTAATTTATTAATGTGTTTGTGTAGTTTAATTTGCTATCGATCAAATAACCCAGGATTTTCATTTCCTTAGTTTCCCTTATGATGATGTTAATAATGGTTATCTTGATGTTCGGTACTTTTTTGCTTCCGACCATTATCATACATGTAGTTTTGCATCCGTTTATTTTTAATTTTAAGTCCTCTAGTTTTTCGTGGAAGATCTCCATCCCCTTGTTTATTTTCGCAACTGTCTCGTTCTAGTTTCTACCGTTTGCAATTATTAAAAACTCATCTGCATATTGCAGGACTTTTACTCCTTCTGATGTGATGTAGTGTAGACCGCTCGAACATATGTAAAATAAATCGGGGCCTAGTGGCTCCCCTTGTGGTAATCCCTGGCTGGTTGTTCTTTTGAATGTTCTTTCTCCAGACTGAATTGCTATCTTTCTGTTGATCAACGCGTTGTATATCCAACTGACAATTTCTGGAGGGATAATTATACTTGTCAGTATTTCCACCAACTTTTCTGTATTGACGTTGTCGAAAGCCTTTTCAATATCTAAGGATATGATTAATGTTGCTTTCTTATCTTCTCTGTTTTTCTCGATGCATGCGATTAACTTGGTAATCATATCTGTGGTAGATCTATTTTTCCTGAAACCCAATGAGTTTTCGGGGATTATTTTTCGTTTTTATCATTTAGCTAGTTATTTTTGCTATTGTCTGGTACAGGTGCATACCCCTGTGATTTTCTATCTACTTACTATCTATATTAGCCTTTGGGATCGCCACGATTTTTATTTCTTTCCGTCTATCCGGGTATGATTGTTCCCTCCACGCTTTGTTGATGAGTTCTCTTATTTTTGCGGTGTGGTGCTTAGGGAGCGATTTTAATAATTTATATGTTATCTTGTTAGTTCCCAGTGCGGAGTTTTTGCTGTGCTGGATTATTTCGTTTATCTCTTCCTCCTTGAATTCGTTCCTCTTCCACTATACTTATCATCGGCCAATTTATGATTGATTGAGGGGTTATGCTCGATTCTTTGACGTTTAGATTCATGAAGTTCTCGATGCTGGTTTGATTATTTAGCACGTTTATCGTCCAAATGTCCCTAGTTAACATGTTGGGGTTTATGCTCTCAATTAGTGCTTTCCAACTTTTCCTTTTTGCATGACTTATTTCTCTTTCTAATCTTCCGGAGGCCTTATTCAACTCCATCTCTGCGTATTCAACAGATTCAATATCTGTGTTGATTGTAGATTTTTAGTTTTTCTTTCATTGTGAACCACATCCTATCTATCTTTTCATTCCACCAGTTTTTATGCGAATGGATGTTTCTCGGGAAGAAAGATTCATAATTTTCCTCGATTTTATTTCTTATTGCATCTTCGTAATCTTCGATGTTGTTGCATGCTTCTAAGTTCATATTTTCAATTTCTTTCACTGTTAGTATCATTGTCTTTTGTCCAAGTCTTCGCTAGACAGACAATATCTATCTTTTCGTTTGACAAGTATTTTACGAGTTCTTCTTTATTTGAATTGGGGCTTCTAATGTTGATTTGTAATATTTTTAGCCTGTTCCTGATATCCGTCATCATTGACGATTTTGTAGTTTTTTAGGATCTGTTTGTCCATGGTTATCAACTAATCTACTATTTCTGCTAATATTAGGTCGTTGGCTGGCTCGTTAATCCCCATTTTTAAATAGCAATGATTGGTTGCTTGTAGACTTCGATTTATTTGGTTTATTTCAATCATATGAGTCTGCATTTATCGCGATTTGGTTTTCCATAGCTTTGATTTCTGTTTTCCGTTTTTCCTCTGATGTCCTTATTAATTCTCTCATCTTCTCGATTTCCATGTGTACTTCATCCATTTGTGGGATAGTTTTCCTTCTGGCTTCGTTTTATGATATTTTTTTTGTTTTGCCGTTTGAATTCTTCACATATCCTGCTATATGCATTTCAACTCATTTTTGCAATTTTGGTTAACATGGTCGGATTCTGAACATTTGCTACATCTTTGTTTACCTCGGCAGTGCTTAGCTATGTGGTCGTAAATGAGGCATTTTTTACATATGAGTGGCTTGTGATTAAGGTGATCTTAATTGACTATGTAGGTTCAGCCGTTTTCTTTTGATAATTCCATCTATTTATTCTTTCTATTTTGATCGCTTTCGCGTTCGCTTTTTTATTGTTTTGGTTTTATTTTTTATAAGTCACTGTCCGTTTGAATTTTGTTTACATATCCTATCGTCCTAAACATATAATAAGGGATAATATATGCATTGTACAAACCGGGCCTCCGTCGGCCCACATTGTTGAGGATTTTATTGGCTGTTTCCATCTCCCAAGTATGTACCTTTACCTTGTTCTTGCTCATTTGTCTTACGAAAATAATGGTTCCGAAGTTTAGCGAATTTAACCTTTCCGCAATTTCAAGATCCTCAATACCTTTTTTTTCGATGATTATCATATCGAATTCCCTTGCCTCCAGGATCTGTTGTTCTTGCATTTGTCCATTTCTTATTTATTATTATTCGTAGGTCTAGTATTTAAAGGAACTTTTCCCATGACTGATACTCTTGACTTTTCGGAATTATTATTGATTAATTTTTCTGAAGCTTCCTCCCCTATATTCTGTATGTTTTGTCTGTTATCGACTGGTTGTTGTTCGGGTATATACCGCTCGTGCTTGGTGTGTTGAGCGCCACAGAAGTTTCGAATCCATTAAAATTTGGGTTATCTTCCGACGTTGATTCATCTTCAGTGTCTCTCTCCCTGTCGCCATTGGTTCCCATCTTGTTTGTTGAATTCTTGTCCTTTATATTTGCTTTTAATTGAGTTTTTTTGTGTTTAATTTTTGCCATGTTGTTGGTTACTTTATGGATTTTCCTTTTGCCACCATAATTTCTTATTATCAATATTTCCGCGTCCAAATTGGACGCCTCTGCGTCCACTCCAAGCCGCTTATTATTATTTCTTTTTGTTTGATTTACCGCCCGTATTGCTTATTTTAATTGAGTTAAACTGTCAAAAATTGCGCACTTTTGAGTTGTTCTGGATCAAAACTAAGAGACAAACACCATTTAATTGAAAAATCTAGGGGCCCGGGTGTTTAAGGAAATCAAATTTGTAAAGAGGTCAATTTGCATATCGTAGAGTTTTTCCGAGCAATTTCCCAATGGAATGGTGTATGTCTGTTAGTTTTGATCCAGAACAACTCAAAAGTGCGCTTAGTATTTGGTAGCAGTGTTTCTGGAATTGTCAAAATTGCTCGGAAATCCATACGATATGCAAATTGACCTCCCACCTCTTTACAAATTGTATTTCCTAAAACACCCGGGGCCCCTAGATTTTTCAATGGAATGGTGTTTGTCTCTTAGTTTTGATCCAGAACAACTCAAAAGTGCGCTTAGCATTTGGTAGCGGTGTCTCTGGAATTGAGAAAATTGCTCGGGAAAACTCTACGATATGCAAATTGACCTCCCTCCTCTTTACAAATTATATTTCCTAAAACACCCGGGGCCCCTAGATTTTCTAATGGAATGGCGTTTATCTGTAAGTTTTGATCCAGAACAATTAAAAAATGCGCTTAGTATTTGGTAGTGGTGTTTCTGGAATTGGGAAAAATTGCGCGGAAAAACTCTATGATATGCAAATTGACCTCTTTACAAATTTGATTTCCTAAAACATTCGGGCCTCTAGATTTTTCAATGGAATGGCGTTTATGTGTAAGTTTTGATCCAGAACAATTAAAAAATGCGCTTAGTATTTGGTAGCGGTGTTTCTGGAATTGGGAAAATTGCTCGGAAATCCATACGATATGCAAATTGACCTCCCACCTCTTTACAAATTGTATTTCCTAAAGCACCCGAGACCCCTAGATTTTTCAATGGAATGGTGTTTGTCTCTTAGTTTTGATCCAGAACAACTCAAAAGTGCGCTTAGCATTTGGTAGCGGTGTCTCTGGAATTGAGAAAATTGCTCGGGAAAACTCTACGATATGCAAATTGACCTCTTTACAAATTTGATTTCCTAAAACACTCGGGGCCCCTAAATATTTCAATGGAATGACGTTTACCTGTTAGTTTTGATCCAGAACAACTCAAAAGTGTGCTTAGTATTTGGTATTGGTGTTTTTGGAATTGGGAAAATTGCCCGGAAAAACCACACGATATGCAAATTGACCTCTTTATAAATTTTATTTCCTCGAACACCCGGGGCCCCTAGATTTTCCAATGGAATGACGTTTATCTGTTAGTTTTGATCCAGAACAACTCAAAAGTGCGCTTAGTATTTGGTAGTTGTGTTTCTGGAATTGGAAAAATTGCTCGGAAAAACCCTACGATATGCAAATTGGCCTCTTTACAAATTTGATTTCCTAAAACACCCGGGCCCCTTGATTTTTCAATGGACTGGCGTTTATCTGTTAGTTTTGATCCAGAACAACTCAAAAGTGTGCTTAGTATTTGGTAGCGGTGTTTCTGGAATTGGGAAAATTGCTCGGAAAAACCTTACGATATGCAAATTGAGCTCTTTACAAATTTGTTTTCCTCAAACACCCGGGCCTCTAGGTTTTCCAATGGAATGACGTTTATCTGTTAGTTTTGATCCAGAACAACTCAAAAGTGCGCTTAGTATTTGGTAGTTGTGTTTCTCGAATTGGAAAAATTGCTCGGACAACCCATACGATATGAAAATTGACCTCTTTACAAGTACTTTCATAGTCACCGTTCTTATATGCATTTTTGCATATAGTTTAAAATTTACTCGTTTATACGAAGTTTTACGCATACATTGAAACAAAAATGACGGATTTTAATTTTTAGGAAATAGTTCCCACTAATACATAATACCACATCAATATTTACTCAATTCTTGAGTTCGTTTTTTATTTGTTTTGCAGAATATTTAGGTAGAATATAATGTGTAACAAGTTCAGTCTTACATTTGTACGAAAAAACAGGGATATCAATGGTTTAAACGGTTTAACCCGTTACATTTACTAGCGCATTTAAATGTTTTTAGGAGTTAAGATAAATTTTACTGTGACCAGTATAGTGAAACTTGTCCTAAACAATTCCTTTAGAAGAATCGTTTCGATTAGCATCACATGACTTAGCTTACTAAGCAGTGTGCTATTACTTACCGATATTCGAAAATGATCACCTGTTCATACAAATTAGGATCTGAATGTTCGTACAGAGAGTAGCCGCAAACTACCCTAAACATAATGAAAATGTTGTGCTTATTTGAATTAAAATCAATATTCTAACGACCATTTCGACCGACCACCTGTCAATTTCGAATATCTCGTATCAATTTTTATTTTTGGTATATTGAAAGCGGTTTTATTGTATTTCTCGCTATATTTAACCATGGCTTAATATTTTATTTATCATACGCTATACAAACTATAATAACATATAGTTTTGCAGTCTCTCTAAATTATATTCATAACTATTCCGATGTTTTGTTATATTTTTAGATTTGTTACTTTACACACAAAAAAAAATTACTGACTATAAATAGGGATTTCAATTCATAATTCTCGTATCGTGTATTGTTCCGCATCGAGTTGTGATATAAAATGAAAATAGAAGGGAACATGTTCGGTTGAAATCTAATAACTACATAGATCCCTATGCACATACAGACATGTATATCAAGCATAATACTTTGTGTAGGGGTTATAAATATAGAATCACGCATATGGTGCAAGATTTATTTTTACAAAATGTTTTCGAAAGGATTTTCTATGCTTTGGCAAAATTTATAATATCTGCTTCATAGACGTACATATAATCGACATGCAATATGTTAGCGTTTTGGTTATTATGTTACTGTCACCATCGAGTGTTTTTTTTGATATACGAAAGTAAACGAGACACCGGGTCACATGTCTATATAATTTATAATCTCAAATAAATCGCGTTGTCAATATATAAGAATTAAGTTGTTCACCAAATAGGAAAATTACCGGTGATGTATGCGAAATGAGCGTCACGTACATGTTCCAGGTGACAAACGTTTCGATTTTAATTTTGTAAAGCAATGCAATGTGAACTTCCTTCCTATACACCACACATTACGGTTTGCAATATGACAATGTTTCAATATACGTTTCCAAACAATAATACATTTGTATGGAAACCGAAAAAAATACAGATAATATAACTAAACCACGCGACCATGCACACTTCCTTCATCTAAAATCCATAAAACCATATCGTTTTCCTTTTATGTTTTTGCTTTTTAAACAAACAACACAAAACGTTTAAAGTTTACACGAATGTGTTCTTCTAGATCCAAATTATTATTTTTATTTTATTAATCAACATCAAATTATTAACGTACACATATCATGCTCGTATACATGTAGCCGCCATGCCATTACACGGTAATTTTACAGTGCTTAGACATTGCTAGACAAATGTATCGAAAATTACTTTAAATTACCGAATAGGTAAAATTAAAATCGTGTGCGCTTAAATCAATGAACTCCCTATCTCTACGAGACGATATATACCATGCACAATGCACACATACGGGGTAGGAAAGTTATAAATAAACTACCTAATTTAGAAACCAGCTGCTTTTATACCATAATCATCCGAAAAAACATATTTCAATGACCTCTTGTCGAGTGCGAGCGCGTTGTTACATTAATCATGTGGAGAAAGGTTTTTTTCCAATTTTTGGTAATAAAACTTTTTTTTATACTAAAAGGATGTTTAATGGATTTTTTTATGATTGGAATCGGATGTGATATACTCGTACTCGTTTATATGTATTTAGAAAGAGAACCGGTCCATACGTTTAACGTTACCAATATAAGTTACATCGGAACATTAATTATTTTGTACGCCGTCTTTTCCCGCCAAATTTTAATGATATGCTCGTAAAGTAGACTTGATTTAGTGATTTTATATCACCAAACATAAATAATTCAGCTGCCTTCATGCAGTTCCCAAATCATCTAGCACAACTACAAAACTTAGAACAGTTTTTAATGGATCATGCAGCACATCTAATGGGAAATTATTGAATGATATTTTAATGGTTGGCCCAACGATTTAGCCGGCATTATGGTCAATTTTAACTTCGGTTTTGCATACACAAAAACGTACCGCCAAGTAAAGGTACAAGGAATGGACACAAATTTAAAGCCATATTGTGGCGGAAATCACTAGGTTTACCCATTCGATCATTACACCAACTTGCAAATGACAATGAACCAAAATCTCCATGTTTAGCTCAAATTATTAGGAACGATTTTTACGTCGAATATTTATTACTCAACAGACATCAATAAACCCTCTATCTCAAACATGATTTGGTACTATAGTGAAGTTTCCGACAAACTAAAAACGATAATAAAAACTTTACAAACGCCCAAAAAGTGTAAATCTACACTTTCAAAAAAAAACTTGTTTTGTAAAACGAAATAAAATGCTAGTAAAAATAAGTTCACAATGGCAAGCTAATTTAGCCACAACAATGAGCCATAACCTTTCAATATATTTTCTAGAAGCCAACATATTTATGCGGTTTGGCAGTCATAGAAGTTTTTCATTTTTAAAATTTTGCTATAGTAAAAAGTGTAGTGGCGGTTCGAAGGTCATTGACAAGGCACCGTAGAGATGTCTACGTTTAACGGTATATGAAATCACGTTAATTAAACAATTTTTAATGTTTTCTAGAAGCCAACATATTTATGCGGTGGGGCAGTCATAGATTTTTTCATTTTTAAAGTGTTGCTATAGTAAAAAGTGTAGTGGCGGTTCGAAGGTCAATGACAAGGCATCGTAGAGATGTCTACGCTTAACGGTATATAAGATCATGTTAATTAAACAATTTTTAATGTTTTCTAGAAGCCAACATATTTATGCGGTGGGGCAGTCATAGATTTTTTCATTTTTAAAGTGTTGCTATAGTAAAAAGTGTAGCGGCGGTTCGAAGGTCAATGACAAGGCATCGTAGAGATCTCTACGCTTAACGGTATATGAAATTATGGTAGTTAGACAATTTTTAATGCTTTCTAGAAGCCAACATATTTATGCGATGGGGCAGTCATAGATTTTTTTTCATTTTAAAAGTTTGCTATAGTAAAAAGTGTAGTGGCGGTTCGAAGGTCAATGACAAGGTATCGTGGAGATGTCTACGCCTAACGGTATATGAACTCATGTCACGGTATATGAAGTATAGCAATATTCTAAAAATGAAAAAAATCTATGACTGTTCCACCGCATAAATATGTTGGCTTCTAGAAAACATTTAGAATTGCCGATTTAACATGAATTTATATACCGCTAAGCGTAGACGTCTCTACGATGCCTTATTATTGACCTTCGAATCGCCACTACACTTTTTACTATAGCAACATTTTAAAAATGAAAAACTTCTATGACTGCTCCACCGCATAAATATCTTGACTTCTAGAAAACATTTAGAATTGCCTATTTAACATGAATTTATATACCGCTAAGCGTAGACGTCTCTACGATGCCTTATCATTGACCTTCGAACTTCCACTACACTTTTTACTATAGCAACATTTTAAAAATGAAAAACTTCTATGACTGCTCCACCGCATAAATATGTTGGCTTTTAGAAAACATTTATGATTGCCTATTTAACATGAATTTATATACCGCTAAGCGTAGACGTCTCTACGATGCCTTGTCATTGACCTTCGAACTTCCACTACACTTTTTACTATAGCAACATTTTAAAAATGAAAAACTTCTATGACTGCTCCACCGCATAAATATGTTGGCTTCTAGAAAACATTAAGAGTTGCCTAATTAACATGATTTTATATACCGTTAAACGTAGACATCCCTACGATGCCTTGTCATTGACCTTCGAAACGCCACTACACTTTTTACTATAGCAACATTTTAAAAATGAAAAACTTCTATGACTGCTCCACCGCATAAATATCTTGACTTCTAGAAAACATTTAGAATTGCCTATTTAACATGAATTTATATACCGCTAAGCGTAGACGTCTCTACGATGCCTTATCATTGTCCTTCGAACTTCCACTACACTTTTTACTATAGCAACATTTTAAAAATGAAAAACTTCTATGACTGCTCCACCGCATAAATATGTTGGCTTTTAGAAAACATTTATGATTGCCTATTTAACATGAATTTATATACCGCTAAGCGTAGACGTCTCTACGATGCCTTGTCATTGACCTTCGAACTTCCACTACACTTTTTACTATAGTAAACTTTTAAAATGAAAAAAAATCTATGACTGCCCCACCGCATAAATATGTTGGCTTCTAGAAAACATTAAGAGTTGCCTAATTAACATGATTTTATGTACCGTTAAGCGTAGACATCTCTACGAAGCCTTGTGATTGACCTTCGAATCGCCACTACGCTTTCTACTATAGCAACATTTTAAAAATGAAAAACATCTATGACTGCTCCACCGCATAAATATGTTGGCTTTTAGAAAACATTTATGATTGCCTATTAACCATGAATTTATATACCGCTAAGCGTAGACGTCTCTACGATGCCTTGTCATTGACCTTCGAACTTCCACTACACTCTTTACTATAGTAAACTTTTAAAACGAAAAAAAATCTATGACTGCCCCACCGCATAAATATGTTGGCTTCTAGAAAACATTAAGAGTTGCCTAATTAACATGATTTTATGTACCGCTAAGCGTAGACATCTCTACGAAGCCTTGTCATTGACCTTCGAATCGCCACTACACTTTTTACTATAGCAAACTTTTAAAATGAAAAAAATCTATGACTGCCCCACCGCATAAATATGTTGGCTTCTAGAAAACATTAAGAGTTGCCTAATTAACATGATTTTATATACCGTTAAACGTAGACATCTCTACGATGCCTTGTCATTGACCTTCGAAACGCCACTACACTTTTTACTATAGCAACATTTTAAAAATGAAAAACTTCTATGACTGCTCCACCGCATAAATATCTTGACTTCTAGAAAACATTTAGAATTGCCTATTTAACATGAATTTATATACCGCTAAGCGTAGACGTCTCTACGATGCCTTATCATTGACCTTCGAACTTCCACTACACTTTTTACTATAGCAACATTTTAAAAATGAAAAACTTCTATGACTGCTCCACCGCATAAATATGTTGGCTTTTAGAAAACATTTATGATTGCCTATTTAACATGAATTTATATACCGCTAAGCGTAGACGTCTCTACGATGCCTTGTCATTGACCTTCGAACTTCCACTACACTTTTTACTATAGCAACATTTTAAAAATGAAAAACTTCTATGACTGCTCCACCGCATAAATATCTTGACTTCTAGAAAACATTTAGAATTGCCTATTTAACATGAATTTATATACCGCTAAGCGTAGACGTCTCTACGATGCCTTATCATTGACCTTCGAACTTCCACTACACTTTTTACTATAGCAACATTTTAAAAATGAAAAACTTCTATGACTGCTCCACCGCATAAATATGTTGGCTTTTAGAAAACATTTATGATTGCCTATTTAACATGAATTTATATACCGCTGATCGTAGACGTCTCTACGATGCCTTGTCATTGACCTTCGAACTTCCACTACACTTTTTACTATAGTAAACTTTTAAAACGAAAAAAAATCTATGACTGCCCCACCGCATAAATATGTTGGCTTCTAGAAAACATTAAGAGTTGCCTAATTAACATGATTTTATGTACCGTTAAGCGTAGACATCTCTACGAAGCCTTGTGATTGACCTTCGAATCGCCACTACGCTTTCTACTATAGCAACATTTTAAAAATGAAAAACATCTATGACTGCTCCACCGCATAAATATGTTGGCTTTTAGAAAACATTTATGATTGCCTATTAACCATGAATTTATATACCGCTAAGCGTAGACGTCTCTACGATGCCTTGTCATTGACCTTCGAACTTCCACTACACTCTTTACTATAGTAAACTTTTAAAACGAAAAAAAATCTATGACTGCCCCACCGCATAAATATGTTGGCTTCTAGAAAACATTAAGAGTTGCCTAATTAACATGATTTTATGTACCGCTAAGCGTAGACATCTCTACGAAGCCTTGTCATTGACCTTCGAATCGCCACTACACTTTTTACTATAGTAAACTTTTAAAACGAAAAAAAATCTATGACTGCCCCACCGCATAAATATGTTGGCTTCTAGAAAACATTAAGAGTTGCCTAATTAACATGATCTTATATACCGTTAAGCGTAGACATCTCTACGAAGCCTTGTCATTGACCTTCGAATCGCCACTATACTTTTTACTATAGCAACATTTTAAAAATGAAAAACTTCTATGACTGCTCCACCGCATAAAGATGTTGGCTTTTAGAAAACATTGAGAGTTGTCATCTCTACGATGCCTTTTTATTTACTATTGATCCTTACTGCACATGAATAGCGTAGATAAAATTTAATCAGGATATTTGTGCATATACACTTTTAAGCTTTTGTAGGGTTGTTTGTCAATTTGCCGGAAACTTCACGCTACCTTAACCGATCACATACGGATTTAGTCATCAAATAGTTCGAAATTTGTTTTTTCTGTACAAATTTCTGTTGAGGCATTGTTGGAACTGGCATAATGTGACCAAGGGAACTTTTATTCACCCGCCCCCCCCCAGTGTTCCACTTTAATAGTTTTGATGTTAACTATCTTTTACAAACCATGTAGCTCTTTATTTCGGATGGGTAAATCTTGATCCGAGTTTAGATGACGAACGATCTGTCGAATCTGCTCCTGAAATTATTGTGGTGTTAATATGAGTTGGTCTACCATGTCAGGGGGTACCTATATGATGGTATTGATTATTGCAGTTTGAAAACTTCGTAATCTTATCACCTTATCAACAATATCGGTGAATTGCCCATGAAACATAATGTTGGTAAGAATAGCGTTGACTGTCTTCATATTTCAGTTAATTTCTTCGTAGTTGTGTTTAATTAAATTGCCCGTAGATTTTAAAATGTAAATCTGCTGTTGTAGGAACTCCTGTTGATATTGTTTGTTGGAAGTTGCCATTTATTTTGAGGTAAGATCCTTTTTTTGGGAAATTATAGATGTGAAATGATTGAGTGTAGTTTGAATCAACGTTCCATTTGAACATAACTTGTCTAGCTGATGAGTGCAATGCGCTACGTGATTTAATTCTGCAGAGTAGAGTGTATTGTAATACGTTATAAATTCTCTGATTTTGTCAAAATAAATGACATGATGGGTATTAACAGGCTGTTGCTAGTCCAGACATACAGATTATTGAGAGCGTTGACATAGTAATCTTGAGTATGAGAATCCTCTTGTCACTCGCTTAGGTTTTTTCCGTTTACTTCAATATTATCCATAGAGGTCTCACTATCATCATTTACTGGTAGTTCTGCTTTCAGTAAGAGACCGAAACCTTTGTTATTGCTCGCTTGTAGAGAGAATTTCCGGGGCCCAGTACAGAAACGAATCGTATGTGCCCATCCGTTTCCGGGTTAGAACAGGATCCCCAATTTGTATTAGTGGTTATATCTGCAACCGCTTTAGTCGTTGTTGTAGTCTCAGAATATATGCATTGCTCTATCTTTTCCAGAAGTATTGTTAGATTTTTTATAACAGCTGCCAGCAGCTCAGATATAATAATATTCATAGCCTTTCAACTGGTGCTGAAAAGGTCTTCGTGTTCAACCCCCTCAAGACAGGCAGTGGAGATCGGAGCGTTAACAATCAATGAGTCATTAGCAACAGCGAATCATGCAGCAGGAATAGAGAGCCATTATGTTCTTCTTCATAGACGATATATCAATGGTCCTCTACGAAATGCTATGTATGATGGATTCGTACTTGAAGCAGTTGAGAAATGACTATGAGATCTTCGCTACTCTTCGGAGACCTGATGCAGCTACCACCATTTCGAGGAATTCTAGTCTTCAGTCAACCGGTAAGATTAGCACTGGTAATGCAACTATAAAGACTATTCACACTCGTTGAAGTGAAGCAGAACATGTGATAGCAAGGCGACACCACATATGCAGACATCCTCAATGCTTTCAGAATTAAAAAGCTCCATTGAGACCACAAAGTGAGTACATACACCATGGATGAGTTCACGATAGATAAGTCACTAACAATCTATCCAACCAACCAGAAAGTCCAAGATCACAACGGAGCTATAAGACACTACAAAAATCAGCATACAGAAATATTCAATATAAATGTTCAAGATATTATCGCCCACGCTTTTATTTTTGTTCATAAAAAATTCTAATGTCTCTGGTAGACATTTTTTTTATTATTGTTTTTATGGGACATATACCATATGGGACAAACACCTCCTCACCTGGTGTAGCAACAACTTGAATAGGAGTCACTTCGTCAGTCCAATTTAGTAGATTTTGAAAATAGGTTTGCCTTACTGAAAGAACGACAGCGACTTTTGTTCTTAGTTCTCTGTCCATGTTTTTGCTGGCTGGATCTGCGAGGAAAGTCTTTAGTTAAATTTCTGTTATTGGAAAACAGTCTCCCGAGTTTCCGTTTTCCCCTTGGAAGCTGATGTTTATTCGCGCTTCTTTTATCAAAAAAATTTGGATGTAGCTTAGTGCCAGCCATTTTTCATCCAGTTTTTGTTTATTTTCGACGAGAATCTGGTGATCTTCTTTCATCATGCATTTAATGAAAAATTCATATGATTTGTAGAAAGTACCAACCGGCAAACGATATGTGTCAAATATTTTTGATAATTTGATGATTAGCTTACAAGTTACAGTTGTTTTAGTAACCCTGTTATTGTTATTTTAACGGTTAACGGTGGCAAAAATTAATTTGTGTCTTGAAAAAATACTGCCTTTTGCTGGTATGGAATACCGGTCAAGCAAATCAATGGCTTAATAAGTGTTAAAGAGTCGCTGCTCTATTGAAAGCAACCGGCGATCAAAAAAGTACACAATTCCGTTTTTGAAGATCATAAAGTGAAGTTGCGTGAGATAGCTGACATGTTAAAAAATCATAAGGCATACACTAGAGAATGATGCTGTGTTCTAAGTAAGTGCCGCACTCACATTGGACCAAAAAACAGCAACGCGTCGAATATTCAGAGCGCTGTTTGGAGTTGTTTAATCGTAATAAACAGGATTTTTTGCATCAATATGTGACAATGGAAACAAGGATCCGCCATTACACTCCGGAATAGAAATGTCAGTCAGCTGAGTAGACACTTTAAACAAGCTATCTGGTATGTATGGTAAAGCTTCATGAATAGAAGAGTATGAGCACGCTGATGCAAATAGTTGTTAAAAATCAAAAATCTCCTCAAAATAGCAATATGGAATGCAAACGGCCTATCGCAGCATAGAGCGGAGGTTCTAACATTTCTCATTAAGCACAACATTGACATAATGTTAATATATAAAACACGCTTCACCAACAAGAACTACTTCAAAATTAATGGGTACTCTATTTATGACACTAAGCATCCGGATGGCAACACACACGGTGGCACTGCTGTATTGATTAAGAGAAGACTAAAACATTATGAACTTATTAAGGGGCAGTGTATTGCCCTCCAAAACACGCTATAAATAATTTCAGTTTATAGATTATTTTGGTCAGCTGGGTTAATTACAACGCAAAACATACTCAATGGGGTTCACGACTAACAACGTCTAAAGGCAAACAACTATATGAAGCTATAGAGGAACAGTCCCTGGATTTTTTATCTACTGGTCATCCTACTTACTTGCCCATGGATAAAAAGAAAGTACCTGATCTAATTTATTTCTGCGTAACCAAACGCATTGCGCCTACGTATGTTAAGGCCACAGATTGCTATGATCTGTCGACTGCTCATTCACCGATAATTGTAAAAATGAGTACTGTTGTCTTAAAATCAGAAAAATTGTCATCTTGATATCCCGCTAAAAACACCAACAGATATTGATGTGGCTGCAGAAAAGCTAAAAGAGGAACTGGAAATATCAGCTGAAAACGCTTCACCAATCATCAACAATTCTGAAAAAATTAATAAATTATTGCATAATATCCAGTCAGTAATCCCGAAAAAGCGGAAAATTCACCGGAAACGGCGACATACAAAATTATCATTGTTGAAATGCAAATTAAATCGAGATATCAAAACCCTGAAATTTACACTTCAGGAAAAATAAAACCAATTTGTCCAGAATTATTTAAGTGAACTCTCGGCAACAGAGAAGGCTGATGATAATTATTTTTTGTGGAAGATAACAAAAAACCTAAAAAGGCCTACAAAATCGAATCCACCGGTTAGACTATACCAACTGGAAATTGGGCGAGAAGCGATGAAGAAAAAGCCAATGCTTTTCCTGAACATCTAAAGACGGTGTTTTCACCACACGAAGGAACTAATAATATCGTGCTGCCTCACCAGATGGATGATGATTCATCCTTTAAACTCAATCAAAACTTGCCCGAATTGCCCCAATTAGCCCGAAAAGGCGCCAGTATATGACCTTATTACTGAAAATGATAAGGGAATTACCAGACAAATGCATAAAACTAATAACCTACATTTTTAATGCAATCATGCGAACTAGTCGTATTTCTCAAATGTGGAAGATATCTTTGATCACAATGATACACAAGCCTGGGAAAAACAAAACTTAAATCTCGTCTTATCGTCCAATAAGCATGCTTCTCACAATCTCAAAGCTGTTTGACAAAAATGTTAATAACAAAACTGAAACAAGCAAGTGCAATAATTCTAACTGCATTCAGACAAACCTTTGAGGCAAGGACTTACTATTGTGCTGCCTTCATGGATATAGCACAAGCATTTGACAAAGTTTGACACGATGGACTAATATAAAAACTTAAAGCGCTCCTGCCGAAGAATATATTCACTCAGTTCTGGAAAACTATCTCCGCCAAAGGTAATACATGGTCCAACAAAATGGTGCCACAACTTCCCTATATGATATAAACGCAGGAGTCCCACAAGGAACTGTTCTGGGACCTATTTTATAATTGTTGTACACGGCAGACTTATTCGTGTGGTATCACACAATCAATTTATGCCACATTCACGCTGAACAAACGCTCCTGCTCACCAGTACAATTAAACGGTGTATATGTTCCTCAACAAACCAAGGTCAAATACCTAGGCTTACACCTGGATAGACGGCTAACGTGGAAAGAACATAGCGCAAAGCGCAACCAAATAAAAATAACATTTTCCAAAATGTATTGGCTGATAGGATGAAAATCCAAGTTATCATACAGTAAGGTCTTACTATACAAAGCGTTAATCAAGCCAATATGGACACATGGTATTCAGTTATGGAGATTCACCAGTGCATCAAATAGAGAACTCCTGCAACGAACTCATTCTTGTTAAAGAAACAATCAAGAAATTCAGTTTGAAATACTACTCAATACTTCAGGGACATTCCAACGAATTTGCTCGGGATATACTGAAACAGCCGCGATTTAAACGCCTGAAAAGAGCAGATCCACTCGGACTAATGAACCTGTAAAATCATTCAATGTGTAGATTAAGCTTATAAGTAGGATCTAAATTAAATTGTGAACACTAATATTAAGTATTCACATTGGTTAAAACTTAAAAAATGTAATTAGCTTAAGATTTGAACACTTCTTGTTAGTTTCTTATGTAGAAAGATTCAAGAATAAAGCCATTGGCAATTTGCATCCATTTAGCATCCATTTTATTGCGAAATTCTGAGGTGGGTGCAGGGGTGTAATTTTGCATAAATTCGCTAATTCAATATATCGAAAATGCATTGAATGGCCTGTCGTTCAAGATTATCGTGCTTTGTCATTGACGCCACTATGGTTATTTGATAGGCCATAATGTTGGTCAACTTTGGCTTAATCGTGGAGGGGATGCAGGGGTGTAATTTAGCACAATTTTGCTAATAAATAACTATAGTGGTATCAATGACAAAGCACGTTAATCTTGAACGACAGGCCATTCAATGCATTTTCGATATATTAAATTAGCGAAATTGTGCTAAAATACACCTCTGCATCCCCTTCAGAATTTCTCCACAATTGAGCCAAAGTTGACCGACATTATGGCCTATCAAATAACCATAGTGGCGTCAATGACAAGGCACGATAATCTTGAACGACAGGCCATTCAATGCATTTTCGATATATTGAATGATAAAATGAATGCTAAATGGATGCAAATTGGATAGCAATAGATGCATTGCTTGGATAGCAAAAACAATATCTACATTATCATCTTTCGGCTGGGCTAGCGAATACACTATCTGCATTACCTTTCGGCTGGGATAACAAATCCACTATCTGCATTACCTTTCGGCTGGAAACTTTCGGCTAACTTTAACAGTATGTGGCATTTTTTTCGAGATCACGACGTGATTAATTTGATTTTCCGTTCTTCCATCTTTCGATCGCCACGTCTTGTGGATTTGCTTATGTTAAAAGAACGTAGTCGATGTGGCCTATACATTATAGTAAATTAGACAACGCGTTGGCCGTTCCTGTTACAGAGCTTGTGTAAACTGTCGTACCTATTTCACTCAGCCCAATTTTATTATAAAAATTGAATTTTAATTTCCAGAAAAGCAATGGAAAAGCAAGGAAAAGCTATAATAAGCATTGTCTACGGATTGTCTACATACTCTACCAATTCTCGACAATTATCTACTTAAAAACTAATTGTCCACGCTATTTTCGACACCAACATGTAGGCAATTCGGAAATACGCGTAGACGCACAACACTGGTCCATGTATCGGTGGTATCTCTGGCCAATGGAATTCCAATACAAATAAATTGTAAATTAGTAATTAATAATCCATAATAATTAATAATTCGAGTACGTGTATCGATGAAAACAGCTGATCGCTTTAGATAAGTCCCGTTGTGTATTTTAGTTTATGAGCAAAGATTCTCTGTGTACTTTTCTTACCCGCTCCAGCTGCTTGATCATCTTTAACACCTGTATTCGCAAAACATTTTGGAACATGAAATGATTTATATTAAACGAACAGCAAGTTTAAGAATTTACAACACTGTTTATAAGCATGTTGGGAGAATTGAGTATAAACAGTGTGAGTATAACTTCTTTGTGAATCATTTTTTGTGTACACCGTTCAAAATTGAAATATCTGGTCACCTTAAATCAATTCATGTTACAAATCAGAAGATATTTACTATTTTTTAAATAATCTCAGTTTGTTATCCCAAGCTGCATAAATGCCATTCTACGCAACATTAAATTGTCCAATGTTTACAATTACTTTACACTGACAACATTTTTCAAACCTTCTAAATTCTAAAACATCTTAATTTTACACGTCATCTCCATAAACACAAAATCACAAGAAAGTATTGTCTTTCAAAAAAAAGGTCGATTCGGGGAGGTCAAAACAAAAACTAAAATGTATTGAGAACACATAAAACAAAATTAGACAATTATCAAGGTGTTCTGTTTAGAAACTACTCAACGTTCATGAATAATGTGTATTTCGGAAAGAAACCATCTGTTTTGTGTATGTTTTATTATGTTACAAGAAGAACATGTCTATTAAAATGAAACAACATATCCAATCCACACGAGAGAAACTCGATCTGTTTCGGTCACTTTAAAAATTAAAAAATAAAATAAAATTAGGAACAAAATTCACTATGACGCCTTTTCAACAAAAATATTTTAAAGGTATCTCGGTAGGTAAATATACTAGGTAGGCAGATATACAGAGGATATGACTGACGAACAGCTGATGTACAAAATGTTGTATGTTCTTTAAAATTTAAACATTTATGTTAAAATTATTTTTTTGGGACATGTGTATCTACGTACATATGTATGTGTTTGTGTGTGATTACATCGCGTAAATTAATAGAAAATTCTGTTTGATAAAAAATATTTCGCGGAATTTATGAAAATAATTTACTTGCTGGATTTGGTCATAAAATCTTTTCATTAATTTATTCGAGATAAACATAATGGTTTCTAGTGAAAGATTGCAATAAATATGTCATGGAGCTCGTTTGAACCGAACTATAAAATCATCTTGGCGAAATTATTTATTTTTTCGATAACTGTCTCGCTGCTTGAATGTTTTCGTAGAAACAGTTTATTTTGGTATGATAACATGGCCTCTTGTATAAAAACAAATATATTTATAAAGATCATGTACTCGTATATCTAGTAGGAAAAATTGAATAAAGTTATTTATTTTCTAATAATTATCTTCAGATAGTTTTAATCTAATTCTAAGCTCAAGTTGGAAGAGGTATTTAGACCATATCCACGAAAAATTTTCAGAATTTTGTCATAGTTATGGAATGGCCAAACATGACCCTGTAGCATATGACTACTGCTGTAAGTGTTTTTTGACTTCAACGGAATACCGGTCGAGATTTTGCGAGGTGATCATCGGTCTCACTAGATTTTTATGTTAGATCTATCAAATGCCCATATCCAGGAGAATTTTCAGAATTTTGTCATAGTTGTGAAATGACCAAACATGGCCCAGAAGAATATAACTACTGCTATAAGTGTTTTTTCGAAATCAACAGAATACCAGTCGAGATTTTGCGAGGTGATCATCGATCTCACTAGATTTTTATGTTAGATCTGACAAATGTCCATATCCAGGACGATTTTCAGAATTTTGGCATAGTTGTGGAATGGCGAAACATGGCCCAGAAGCATATAACTACTGCTGTAAGTGTTATTTCGACTTCAACGGAATACCAGTCGGGATTTTGCGGGTGATCATCGATATCACTATGTTTTTTGTTAGATCTATCAAATGCTCTTCCATGAAGATTTTCAGAATTTGGATATAGCAGTTATATGCTTCTGGGCCACTTTTGGCCATTCCACAACTATGACAAAATTCTGAAAATCGTCGTGGAAATGGGCATTTGATAGATCTAACATAAAAACATAGTGAGATCGATGATCACCTCGCAAAATTTCGACTGGTATTCCGTTGAACTCGAAAAAACACTTACAGCAGTAGATAAATGCTTCTGATCCATGTTTGGCCATTCCGCAACTATGACAAAAATCTGAAAATTCTCCTGAATATGAGCATTTGTTAGGTCTAACATAAAAATCTAGTGATATCGATGATCACCTCGTAAAATCTCGACTGGTATTCCGTTGAATTCGAAAAAACTCATACAGCAGTAATATAACTACTCTTCTGGGCCATGTTTGGCCATTCCACAACTACGACAAAATTCTGAAAATTCTCCTGAATATGAGCATTTGTTAAGTCTAACATAAAAATCTAGTGAGATCGACGATCACCTTGCAAAATCTCGACTGGTATTCCCTTGAAGTAAAAAAAAACTCTTACAGCGGTAATTATATGCCTCTGTACCATGTTTGGACATTCCACAACTATGACAAAATTCAGAAAATTGTCCTGGATATGGGCATTTGATAGACCTAACATGAAAACATCGTGATATCGATGATCACCTTGCAAAATCTCGACTGGTATTCCGTTGAAGTAAAAAAAAACTCTTACAGCGGTAATTATATGCTTCTGTACCATGTTTGGCCATTCCACAACTATGACAAAATTTTGAAAATGGTCGTAGATAGGGACATTTGATAGATGTAACATAAAATCATAATGAGATCGATGAACACCTCGCAAAATCTCGATTGATATTCCGTTGAAGTTGAAAAAACTCATTCAGCGGTAGTTATATGCTTCTGGGCCATGTTTGGCAATTCCACAACTATGACAAAATTCTGAAAATCGTCGCGGATATGGGCGTTTGATAGATCTAACACAAAAACCTATGGAGATTGATGATCACCTCGCAAAATCTCGATGATCACTTCGACAGTAGTAGTAGTATTCCGATGAATTCGCAAAAACTCTTTAAACCATATTTTAATTTTAAGTTTAAGTTGATCGCGTTCATTGAATTTACTTTATATCATTAATTTTAAAATAAAATTTAAATTATGTATGCTATTTAATAATTTATAACAAATGTTTTTAATTAGTTTTTAATTATTTTACGTCTTAAATGACGATGTTTATCTCTCTTCCCCGAAAAAAGTGTTTTGTTGAATTCAAAAAATTCCTCATCAGATGAATCTGAGGAGAATAATGATGGTGATGTGAAGTAAATGCCATTTAAAATTTCCTCCATAGCGTAATACTCGAATTAAAGTTATGATTATTAAACACGTATGTTTTGACAAATAGAAAAAAATGCCGTATGACAACAACAAAAAATGCACAGACCAAATTAGCCCTCCTCAATGAAACCCATACTATAATTTGTTACACAATTACAACAAATCCCGATTTTATTACGGTTACCGTTTTCGAGGAACCTTATAATTAAACCTGCACCGAAATTGTAACTTTTGATATAGTCGTGATATCTGAATGGTTCTTGAACCTGAGTTTATTACAAATTAATTACAATGAATTAGTTAGTTCCAAGACCACCCCCATAACTTGACTAAGGGTAAATTAAACGCCAAACGATTACTTATAACAAAAACGTCAATTTAACCAAATTAAATAATTTATTACACCAGACCGCCACCAGATATTGTGTCAAATGTTACTCTTTTGACAATGTGGCTTGACCCTAAAGGCTTGACTCTAAGTGCCTAAGATATGTAATAATATGGATTTACCAGTCAGGTAAGTTATATTGAAAAACTAAGTAGCTATGACAATATTTTCATATATGTGCTGGGATGTTCTAACATCATTCCTTATCTCATCCCTATGTCCAGCGTTTAATTTATCAGAGACGAATCAAATGCCCCATTAAAAAATGTTGGCCTCCCCTCGTTATTGACCAAACTTCAATCCATTTAATCTAAAGCTAGCAGAAACCAAATCGAAAAACGAACCAAAACCGAAAGTTTGGCCAATAACAATTGAAGTCCAAAATTTTTAATGGCATTTGATTATACCATAATAAGCCTAAAATTAGTTGTTTGTTAATTGATCTTGGGTTCTAATTTCGGTTTTGGTTCGATTTTCGATTTTGGTTTTGCTAGCTATATAGTTACAGTCTCATAATTGCAAACTTAGATAAACGATTCAATCACTTTCTCATGGAAAGCGCTGATCGTTCAAAATACTTTATTCAACCATATTCAAAGATAAACGCTTCAATCACATTCTCACGGAAAATGCTGATCATTCCAAATATTATATTCAATGGAATGCAATCAACCGCACATCAACGTGATCGGGGAGTCATATATCGTTCAACATCATACGATGTAAAATGCTGAGTGGTTGAATCTGTAACTTTAGTTTTAAGAAAACCAAAATAGAATAGTTAGTTGTAAATTAGACTTTAAGCAAATAACATGTAATAAAAGTTGAACGTAAATTAAATAAAATTGTTTTTTTTTAAATTTACATGAAGTCACGACTCATAATTGGCGCAGCCTCGCGGTAAAGTGTTAGTGTTTTGTGAAGTGCTATAGTGCAAAGGATTACTTTTTACCAAATAAAAAGTAATCCAAAGTGAATTCCGTTACGGAAGTGAATTGAATTTGTGTACGTTGTAAGAATTGTGTAGTCGGAGAATCCTTTCTAAAGGGAGTAGAATATACTCGCTCCACCTACACTACACTTACATTAAATCGATTATTATAGCCAGAGAAGCCGTTCGAAAGGGCGTAGAATATACTCGCTCTGCGCTATAATTAAAACAAGTGCCACATTCTTTTTACCCCGTAACATCTCCGGCTGAAGGTTCTAAACCGCCAAGAAGATTTGAGGATTCCGCCAAACACCAGGACATCAACACTACAACCCGCTCCCAACGACAGCAGTACGAGCAATCGTATAAAAAGGTAAGACTTTTGAATTTTATTTCTTAGTGTTTAAAGTTTTAAAGTTTAAATCTTGCCAAAATTTGACCTTTTTTCTTTCGCGCACTACAAGATAGACGCGATAAGATAAAGTCTGGTCATTAATGTCCTACGTACACTACAAGATAGATACGTAGAACAAAAAATTAGGGCATATAGTAACCATCGTGCACTATCAGATAGACACGAAAAGCTAAAGTAAAAAATTTTACGTTAACCATCACTAAACGTGAACGACGAAAAAATTTTGTCAAAGAGAATCACGATTTCGCGAATTAACGGAAATTTTTTTTATATAATTGTTTAACTCGTTAACCGTCGAAACAGACATACGATTTGTAACAGATTCCATATTATCATATGAATAAGAAGAAGAATATTGAGACCTTCATTGCAAATAGAAATTTGGGCCCAATAGACACCTTAATTAATAGTAATATGGAGGAAATTACAGAACAATTAAAAGTCATTTCTGACCAACTAGCTAAGTTAGGTCAAAAACAAAACGAACACGACCTGGTATTGGCATACCTAAATGGAAAAGTTGAAGCGACGGAACCCGCTCAATGTCAGGAAGTTAGGGAAAACCTAAATAATTTCGATCTATTTAAGATCCCCGACCCCATAAAATCCATCCCGCAATTCGATGGAAATAGAAAGCAGTTGTCAGCATGGCTGACAACAGCAGAAGACACTCTAAGAGTGTTCGAGCCGTTAGTTACTCAACAACAGTTTGGATTGTACATTCAGGCAGTTCATAATAAAATTGGGGGCAAAGCCAAAGACGTATTGTGCTTAGCCGGTAATCCCAGAACTTTTTTAGAAATAAAACAAACGCTTTTAGAGGCATTAGGTGATAGACAAGAGCTATCATTTTATAAATCTCAATTATGGGCCACAAAACAAGATGATTTGTCAGTGCACAACTATTTCAACAAGGTGAAAGAAATAGTGCAAAACATTAAATCACTGGCAAAACAGAACATCTTATATAATCAAGCTTGGCCAGCTATTACGACATTTATTGAGGAAGACGCCCTGGCAGCGTTCATCTCAGGGCTAAGGAAGCCATATTTTGGTTATGTGCAAGCCGCAAAACCCAAAAGCTTGGAGGAAGCTTACGCTTTCCTTTGCAAGTTCAGCTCGAACGAAACTATATCGAGTAACTCAAAAAGAGTACCGCCAAAATATAATAAGGCGTTCGAAACAGTAAAGAAAATTATATCCACTGATCAAATTCTAGCCTACCCAGACTTTTCAAAACCCTTCATTCTAACGACAGACGCATCCGAATTTGCACTAGGTGCAGTCCTTTCCCAGATACAAGACAATGTGGAAAGACCAATCGCTTTTTCGTCTAGGACGTTAAACACTACCGAAACGAAATACGCGACAAACGAAAGAGAAGCTTTAGCCATAATTTGGGCCGTAAAAAAATACAAACCTTACCTGTACGGTAACAAGTTTACACTTCTCACAGACCACAAACCCTTGACGTTCATCAAAACTTCAGAAAAAAATTCAAAAATATTAAGATGGCGTTTAGAACTTGAAAACCTCGATTATGACGTCGTTTACAAACAAGGCAAAACAAACGTAGTTGCTGATGCCCTCAGCAGAATGCCAAAGACGGAATCAGGGGAAGTAAACTATCACAGGATTAATGATTCAGACAACGATTCAATCGTAAGGCAAACTCCAAGCGAATCGGAAACAATACACTCGACTGACACCTCTAACGATTATTACATACACTTCGCCAATCGCCCAATAAATTATTACCGAAACCAGATAATTTTTAGATTATCAAAAATCGACACGATAATAAACGAAGAAATGTTTCCCAATTTCAAACGAACCACTATTGTAAAAGAATCTTTTGAAAAAAGCGAAATTACAAAACATCTAAAAAATTTTCATAATGGCAAACAGTCAGCAATCTTGGCACCAGAAAATCTTTTTCAGAAGATTCAAGAAGCGTTCAGGGAAAATTTCTCCCAAAAGGGCCACTTCGTCCTTGTAACAATGATGGTAGAGGACGTAACGAGTGAAAAACGTTAAGACATAATAGTTATGAAAGAGCACGACAGGGCCCATAGAGGTATTAAAGAGGTCGAAAGTCAAATTGGGCGATCATATTTCTTTCCCAATATAACAAAAAAAGTTAAAAGTTACACAAATTCTTGCATAGTTTGCAATACACATAAATATGACAGAAAACCCTATAACGTAAAGGCATCACCAAGACCGAACACCAGTAAACCACTAGAGCGGGTACACATCGATATATTCAGCATCGATAAATCAAGCTATCTGTCAGTCGTCGACGCCTTTTCAAAACACCTTCAGATGATAAGACTCGAATCGAAAAATTTAATCGACGTTAAAAACGCGATAACAAGATATTTCACATCCTTCGGAATACCCAATAGCATAGTTTCAGATCATGAAACAACCTTTAAATCGATCCAATTTTAAGAATTTCTAAGTAAACTAAATATAAAAATAGAATACGCATCGTCGTCAGAATCCAACGGTCAAGTTGAAAGAACCCACAGTACCATAATCGAAATATTTAACCTGAACAAAAATAAATTCCCAGACACCACTACAACGGAGATTATAGAGTTGTCAGTAGCACTTTATAATAATTCAGTTCATTCGGCAACCGGTTTCACACCGAATGAAATTATTTTTAATCAGAACAATACCACGAACCCCGGCGAAATAGTAGAAAAGGCAAACTTAATATTCAATGAGATCAGTAGAAATTTGGAAAAATCGGTAAGCAGGATGCTAAAAGAAAATAACAATAAAGAGGAACCCCCGGAATTAACGGAAAATCAAGTAGTGTTTTTGAAACCCAATATAAGGTCAAAAACGAAACCAAGGGGAATTAAAGTTAGCGCAAGAAATATCGGACTTAGGACATTCATAATAAACAAAGACATTAAGAGAAATAAAAACAAAATCAAAAGATTAAAAAAATATTAATTGTAATTTTTTTTTGTCATTTCAGAAATGTTTATTATACCATATTCAATAATTTTAATTTTTTTCAATCATATTAATGTTAATGCTCAAAGATTAGAGATCAAAAACTTAAATGAAGATCCAATATTAATACAAAAAATAAATGAATGTAGGATTCAAACAGGAATCATTAGAGTTATCCACCCAATAAATATAACCAATCTAGAATTTACCATAGAATTAATTATGAAAAATGTAGTAGATAAATTAGATAAAGATAAGTTAGAACTTTATACTATAGTCAACGAAAAATGTAAAAGTTTACAGAACAACCTACTTCAAATAAAACCACCAAAACGACTCAGGCAAAGAAGATGGGACGCATTGGGATCAGGATGGAAATGGTTGGCAGGGAGCCCAGATGCGGACGATTTAAGGATAATCAACGCCACATTGGATGGACTAATAAACGAGAACAACCAGCAATACCAAGTCAATGAACAAATCAACAACAGAATTAAACTTTTAACAAACACCATAAACGAAGTTTTAACCAACACGGCAGTCGCCAACAAAATTGTCCTTAACGAACTAGAGGTCATGATGGCAATTATACACATCGATACCATTAACAAAATTATAGAAGACATACAAGACGCAATCGTGAGAACAAAAATAGCATTACCAAGCAATAAAGTACTTTCGTTAAAAGAAATCATCGACCTGAAAAACCTATTGACAGAACAAGGTGTAAATATAACAGTTCCGGATGAAGCACTTAAATTTGTCAAGCCCAAAATCGCTATATGTAATAAAACACTTCTGTACATATTAGAGGTACCAAAATTGGAAAACGAAACATCAACAACAATAAGGATTACTCCACTAGTTGTCAACAACACCATTATCGATAACTACCCTCATACATCATTAAAAATAAGCAGAAATTATTCATTACTACAAATTACGACAATTATGTCCAAAGATACTCGGACATAAAAGAATTCAAAGACCAATGCATACAGCCTCTAGTTATGGGAAAACAGAGCAACTGTAACGTTACATCAGAGACAAACACGGCAATACGATGGACCTCTGAGGGTAAAATACTAATCAACAATGGCAAGAACGTCAAACTGTCTACTGATTGTGGGCCGGACGATAGGAACGTGACGGGAAACCTTCTAATAACAATCGAAAACTGCACAGCTACGATTAACAGCGAAATATTCCAGGCTTTCGAAATAAAAACAGAAAACGAAGAAATACAAGGAGCCCTACATAGTATCCAGATAGTACGCAAGATGAAATCAATCCAGAACATGACAGCAATCGAGCAAGATACCGTCAAAAACAGAAAAACCTGTTAGAAAAAGTCTCTTTGAAACAGTACCACCATCAGAAATGGATATGGTCACTCTCGGGAGGGCTGTCTTTCTCATCAATATGTGTACTCGTGGCACTGTCATACATATTCCTGGGGAAATGCTCAATAATAAAAAAAGTTCGCAGTCCAAGTAAGCTAGAGGACACAAAAGTGGCATACACCGACCTACTAAGAAAAGCTGGTGTAATATTAAAAGTCGAGGACGACTTTTCCCTACCCCGCAGGGAGGAGTTACAGTCTCATAATTGCCAACTTAGATAAACGATTCAATCACTTTCTCATGGAAAGCGCTGATCGTTCAAAATACTTTATTCAACCATATTCAAAGATAAACGCTTCAATCACATTCTCACGGAAAATGCTGATCATTCAAAATATTATATTCAATGGAATGCAATCAACCGCACATCAACGTGATCGGGGAGTCATATATCGTTCAACATCATACGATGTAAAATGCTGAGTGGTTGAATCTGTAACTTTAGTTTTAAGAAAACCAAAATAGAATAGTTAGTTGAAAATTAGACTTTAAGCAAATAACATGTAATAAAAGTTGAACGTAAATTAAATAAAATTGTTTTTTTTTTAAATTTACATGAAGTCACGACTCATAATTATATATTAAATGACCTGAAGTTTGGTCAAAAAGGAGTAATAACGGTTCTTTCACAAATCTAGACAAGAAGGGGGTTAGTATTCTCAAATTTTTGTTTTAATTGTAAAGAACAATCCTTTCGATTAATTATGGAATACTATTTCATTCATATGACTGCCTCGGCTGGCCTTGACGTACCCCATACGGTCGGTTCAATTTTTGAGCACATTTTCGATGGAATGCAGCATTATGTCTTCAATGGCAGTGCGAATATTGTTCTTGAGAGCGTCAATCGTTGCTGGTTTATCGGCATAACACTCATCTTTGACGGCACCCTAAAGAAATAGTCCAACGATGTCAAATCACAGCTCCGAGGCGGCCAAATCACATCAGCATTTCGGCTGATAATTCGATCTTCGAAGACAATGCGCAACAGATCAATTGAAACGTGTGCTGTGTGGCACGGAGCGCCGCCTTGTTGAAACCAAATGTTGCCTATGTCCTCCTCTTCAAGTGCCGGGAGTAAAAAATTGTTTATCATGGCGCAGTAGCACACTAACGGCGGCTCCTTGGTCATTTTCAAAGAAAAATGGCCCAATGATGCCACCGGACCAAAATCTGCACCAAACAGTCATTCGTTGTGGATTCATCGGCTTCTCTACGATCACGTGCGGATTCTCCGTGCCCCAAGTGCGACAATTCTGCTTGTTTACATAGCCGCCAAGATGGAAATGCGCCTCGTCCGAAAAGATGATTTTTTTGCCAAAATCGGCATCTTCTTCAAGTCGATCGTAAACCCACTTAGCGAACCGAAAATGCAATGGGTGGTCTCTTTGCTTCAATTCCTGAACCAATTGAACTTCATACGATGTCATACCAAGGTGCGTGAAATGTTCAATTCTTGAGCACGATGACGAGTTGACGTTCCCGGCGACTCACGCACATTCTCGGCTACAGCATCAACATTTTCGGGTATACGCTTGGTTGGCTGCTTGGTTCGTGTTGGTTGATTAATTAGGAAGCCTGTTTCTTTAACTTTATTCACAAAATAACGCACATTTGAAGCTCCCGGGGCTTCGTTTCTTCCGAAAACCGCACGCAATTTTCGCACACATTCTGCAACATTACCATGATTTTCGAAGTAATGTTTCAATATTTCCCAGCGTTGTTCAAGCGAGTACACAACCATTTTCGTTCAGTGGAAGGGTAAAACTAACCGCTAGTTCAAAAAAAGTTAGATGGTCCACCCTGTATATGCAGAGTTTTGCTCCACATAATAATAAATTTCGTAGAGCAATTTTAAGAGGTCAAAAGATACATATGGTTATTTATTTTGGATAAGACGACAAAGTATATAAGTTTCCGGCGAATACTTTATAGGGGTGGGAGTAGTATAAACCAGTGCGAGCCTTATAGGTTTTACGAATACGAGATTTTATATGGTGGTGTATAATCGATGACTGGTTGAGCGTAGTGGAGGAAACATATTCTCTACAAAGGACTGAACGAGTAGGTTGATGGTTTATCCAAAAACCCATTTCTCCTGGTGATCTTAACGTCTTCTACAACCGTTGTTCAGATTCCTATTAAAAATTTAAAATTCCTATTAAAAATTTGTCTTTTCTACTAAATTTTAATCGTTTTACCCATAAATGCCATGCTGGTCAAAAAGTTTGCATAAATCGAAAAACTCTAAAAAATATGAAGTTTCACATGGACCAGTTAGAATTCGGCACGGATACAGAGATTTTTTTAAAAAAACACTTTTTTAAGTTGGTTTATCTGCAAAAATCTCCAAGTCGAAAATTTTCAAGAATCTATACTTTATTTTATTTTGTCAATGAGAGTAAAAAGGGACGCATGCCGTCATTTGGATGATATAAAAGTGGTGTAAAATTGGGTTACAATTATGAATTGCATCACTTGCCAAAATGTCTGAGCCCGGTCCTGCTGGTACAACAAGCTTACGACCTTATGTCATGATTTCAATTCATCGAAAATTTAGTATCAATTACTTGATTAAAGATTAAATAATAAGTTGAAAATAAATTAGTTTAGTAAAAAATAAACAAAGTAGCTGCCAAAATTGAAAACGCAATGTCGAAATCTTTTAAAATCAAAGCAAACCTATTTTCGCAGTTCGAATTTTTGTTTTTGTTATCGTAAGAATAGTTACTATTGTTGCTTATAATCTTCTTGTATAGATTCGCAAAGCCGAAAAACCGACTACTTCATCAGTTTTGGAAATTTGAATTTCAAATTATCCCAGTTGGAAATTTGTCAACAAGAATGTGAATAATTGTTTATGAAAGACATAGCTACGTTGCTCTTCTTTACCCTTTTTTTCTAAATGATGAAAATTTAAATATCTATGTATATACGTGTCATGCTTGACTGTCGCTAATGTGTCATTAGTGTGTAGTCAATGAATTTTTTGCTGGGTTCTAAATATTTTTTAATAATTTTGGTGCTTTCACATTGTAAAATTTGCGACATTGAAAAATGTACAGCTGTCGGTAACCTTATGGGCCCATTACACGGTCAATAATAATGTCATTTAATGTCACTCGTTCGTGACACTAATAAAAATAATTGACACTATCTACACCATATTGAGTAATGATGTCTGAGAATCAGAAAATCTGGATTTTCGTCATTACCGTCATTACATTCTTAATTACTTTAATTTACACGATCAGTATTAATGTCAGTATAGGAAAGTACTGACATTATTATTGAGCGTGTAATGGGCCCATTAGACAAACTTCATGCTAAGTATGCCCATGTCAAGATGTTCACAGATTTTTTCGGTCAATGGAGCATCTGAATAACTTGAGCACATGTTTACTACCGCTGCATCATTCGATTATCACCTATATTATTGTTCGAAAAAATCTGCTACATAACCCTCTAAACAAAAAACACGAGTCGCAAAAATCGCTCCATTTTCGATATTTAAGCGATGCAAGGATTTAGCTTGTCACAAATACTATAACACATATTATTTCTCATAGAGAAACATACAATAATTAAAAACTGGTTGATTATAAACATGTATATTATGTTAGGATATACCCTGTAACATAATATACATTTCATTTCGTACAAAAAGTCCTTTGACCGGCGATATCCGGGACACTTGTCCAGTACTTGGTCCTACATTCCAATCAATCAATCAATAATTGCTATAATAACTTCCAAAATAAAAACTTTCATGTTTCGACAAATGTGTCTCAGCCCACATAGGCCTATAGATATCACAAATGTGTACACCGCATAAATAATTAAAATTCTACACGTGTAGAGAATGTATGTAGACAATTAAAAAAATTGTCGTCGACAATGTAGAGAATGTAGACAATGTAGAAAAATAATGTGTTTGTTAGCACTAAGCAAATTTTGCTGAATTCCTTTGTTAATGGGACCATTTGGCCTCATTTGTACCTCACATTAAAATATTCGAACCTAAATTTTAAAATGGCAACGATGTACTCCTCCAATAAAAAAATATTTGTTTTATTTAAAATGTTTTATAAAATTTTATTGACAATATTTATGTTTCAAGACAAGATTGCAACTAAGATAAAATTACGTTACACAAAATTATCTTACACTAAGAATATGAAGATACTTCATTTTGCGGAATGTTTGTCTTATCTGCGCTGCTTTACATATCGCATGTGTACAATAAAGATGAAACCCCTGTTCAACTGTGGGAATCGATTCGCTGCCGCGTGTTAACTTTTCCCTTTTTAAATTCTAATGTCCACATTCGAACTATCAGAAAAATGAAGTTTCGTAGAATTTCCGTTTTTGGGGTGGAGTCGTTCCTGGTGTTTGCTCCTTTGGTTTTTCTCCTGCAAATGTTGTGCATCCGATCTTCTCGTCTCTATGATGTGGTTCAAGTGTACCTACTAAATTTTCAATGTTTGTTATGTTTAGGATCTTATCTTTCTTGCATTTTATGGTTGTCAATATTATGATTATGATGACCACTAGTGACAGCGGTCCCCAACTCCAAATTTGTTGGGTAAATTGTTCGGTCTTGAGGAGCCCTAAGTGCATGGTATTGTTGATGTGCATTTCTTCCATCATTTAAAACGAATATTCTGTTGTTCACTGATATCGTCAGATTGTTGAACGTTGAAGGTTCCATTTAGCAGCGGTGTGGCATTTCCCGTGTTGATATTTCCGTCGTATTGATTGAGTAATATTAATACTTCTGATCTCTGACCGAGATTTACAGTTGGTACATGATGACTACTGGTATGGTTGCATTTGGATGGATGGCTTTTGAGTAACTTATATATATCTTAAAGATTGTCTTTTTACACTCAATGTAAATTCTGTGATTCTATTATTTCTTTTGGCAGGTTTTACCGTTAACTTCTCATATAGCTCAAGCGTAGTTATCGGAATATAAATTATGTAAAGTAAACACAAGTTTTTGGTAATAATTTTGATGTCCACGAAGTACATATAATGCTTCTTTGTATTAATGGCTAACTTTATTTCACTATTAGATAAAATGAGTGAATTGATAACTCCCTCCCAATGGATCGCATATTTTATATTTACTATTTCCTCTTTTATAGTTCTTAATTTATATTGAATTCGTCATGCATTTTGTTTTTTTATATCGTATTGATAATCTCATTGGCCATTCTCGTGATGTTATTAATTCTCTCATTGTACATCTGGTTTATGATTACTTGTTTACTGTTATTCTCTGATACAATATTTATTTTATCTTTGATTGCTTCGAAATCCTCGTGATCTGGATTTTCGGAAATCCATTTCCAAGCACTACCGCGGTACCGTTGATTGAGCGTCTGGTTCTATATACCTTGAGGTTTTGTATTAACGTCCGTAACTGTACAAGCTCAGTCGGGTAGTCAGTCATTTTTCGGTTCAGTATTGGTTGCATGCTGTCTATGAAAGTTTGATATTTTTCTAGTTCGATTATGTGTATCAGTTTAAAGTTGCCTTTCTGTACTTTTGCCCGTCCCGTACAGATTGATATTACTTGTGAATTTGTGTAGTTGAGAATTTGTATTTCGGTGAGTGTACCGCTCGGCATGGAACTGCAATTGAACGGGATTTTCAGGATTTAATGTTAGTTTTATGAACTAACTTTCCTACTAACCTATGTGAAGATGGTATTCCGGTTTACCATTAATACTTCAGACTTGTACCTGTTAGTTAATTTTGATCCTAACCTTTTATTGTGTTTTACGTAAATTACCTGCTCCAACCTACCAATATTATGGGTTTACGTTTTTTGTTATGAAGTTTTCAGTCTTTCTCGTGTTGATTTTTGAGCCTGATTATATTTTCGTTTTGAATTTATTCTAACTGTTCAGGATCCGCGGGAACTCTGCCAAAGTAGAGTTCTATGGTTTTTTCCCCGTTGTCGAATGGATCGAGTGGTTATACTCGTTAATGGATCGTTCAAAAAGATTCTCGAAGTTTTGCTCTACACCATCGGCTTTTAAACATTTCATTATTTCTGAGAAGGTAGAGTGAAACCTCTCCACTTAACCATTTACTTCGCTTTTGTAGGGAGGAGTTCTAAAGATACTTATGTTTAGTCCATCTTCTAACATGGATCTATTACCACTACTTCAGGTACACTAAAGAAAAAAAGAATATCTCGTAGTGGTTGTTTAATGTCTTCCGCTGTTTAGATTTTATTGGTTTGCAGAAGGCGAGTTTACTAAGCTTAGCAATGGCAGTTAGTATCAGTTTATTTTCCGTTAAATATATGTCCAGATGAAGGGTGCGGCCATTATAATTTTGAATGAGGGTAGGAAGGAGAATAGGTTTATTTGGGTAACGGTTATACTAGTTTCTATTATTTGATCTCTTTTCTCCTGAGCGTAAATCGAATATTATACCTTGCACATTTCCCATTATGTTTTCGTTTGCCCTTAGTCCGTTAATAGATAACGTTTGAAGAGATTTATTATGTCTGCACTGGTAAACCGTGGTTGGGTGATAATGTGTTTAGTATAATTTGGAAAGGGATTACGTATTGGTATGAGGTTTCTTCGCCTACGTTTAGTAAAAATTGATTTCTGAAAGCGTTAACCGGGCTCTCACTGTGGGAATTAGATCATGTGACGGGCTAATGCGTCTGCAACAAGATTCATTTTCCCCGGTTTGCATTTTAATTCATAATTATATTCCTCCAACATCGATTTCCAGCGCTTAATTTTGGAATTATTATTCTTGATGCTGAGGGCATATGTAAGTGGTTGGTGGTTTGTAAAGATTATCACTCGATCCGTAAAGGAAGTTTGTTAGAGTTGATATTACCCAAACTATGGCCAACATTTCTTTCTTGTTAGCCGCATAGTTTATCTAAAGTTCGAGAAAGATGGTTTATTGGTCCACTTTGTTGGGAGAGTACTGCACCAAGTGCGAAATTCGAAGCGTCGGTAGTGAGTTCGAAATCTTTTTGAAAATTTGGAGACGAGAGTATTACATCGGTTGAGATCAGTGAGGGTTTGATTCTATTGAAGGCACTTATTTCTGCCTCTGCGAGCTTGACCTGTTTGAGAGGGCTTTGGACACGTGACCGTCTTCTCCTCTTAAAAGAGAAGTAAAAGGCTAGTTTTGCGTAGTGGCGAATGAATCTGCGATAAAATGTCAGCTGACATTATAATAATGCAGCGCACGTATTTTCGAATCCTGCTTACTGCAGAATAATAAATGTTTATGTTATTTCACTCCAACAAATGCTGCAGGAGAGACAATGGGCGAACCCATCACCAATTTGATTTGAAAAGTTCATGGTGCTAGACATATTCATAACGTTGGCCGCGATTTTACTCAACGTGTTCTTAACTATTAGATTGCATAGTGGCTAGGATTTGGTACACGGACGTCTGGATATGTTTCTCAAAACTATTGGTCTAAGTCGCTTTACAGTTCAATGTTAGGTTAAGGAAATTGTATATGGAATGAATGATTCCAAATTCGTAACAAAACAAAAACGCAAACACAGGAACTCTCGTGTCAAATCTTTCCTTGAGAAAACGAGTTGTGGATCAAATTTTTCAACAATTTGCAAAAATAATTTCCCATTATGTCTTAAATGACACAAACAAATTGAACCTGGATCAACATTTCGTGGGTTTAAACCAATTATATGGATTTTATAAAGAAATGTGCTATGAAAACCAGAAGCAATATTCACAGAATTTTTCAAAGACAAAAACCAGTCTGTTCACTTCTAAGATGATCGGTGCGACATATGTATTGAGTATGAAAATAAAAATATCGATGAGAGCCAGTGGAAGAAACACGTTGAAAGTAAGGATAAAGCCAAAGCTTTGCTACCTTAAATGCTACACAAATTTATTTGGAAACCAATGTTGATGCCATAATTTCTTCTTTAAGCTAACTCTTACTGGTTCACTGAAATTGATTGTGATCTATCAGCCTCCACATTGATTTCCTGTGTTATACACTATCTGCGGGAAGGCATTGCTTCACAAAAAATCCTCCAGCAAACTCAAATGGGATGCGATTCCGTACAAAGTTGTATTGAAAGAAAGTTTAAAAATAGAGTAATTGAATTTCCAAGCGATTATGTTAAAGCATCCAAGGAAGCTGTATACAAGCATGAGCCATACGAAGTAGTTCAACCCAATCGTGAGTTTTTCAAATATTTCACCGGCTATAATCTCAACGCTATACCACAAACCGATCAAGCAGAGAGGTGACAGACATAAAAGCTATTTTGTATGATCCTGATGACCACGCGGGTTCAATTAAGTTTTAATAATTCAGTTCAAGACCTCCCAACGAGATGCAGAAACGTGGCCCCTATTTTAAATTATCCACGGTTGAACAAACATCCACAAGTACATGTTGTACTTACGGATTACTCAAAAAATTCTGTTTCCATCTCCAGGATTTAAAATCTGTAATATCACGGGATATCACTCGTTTTATGGTTTATTTTCACATACTCGAGAAGGTAATGTCGAAATAGATGAAGAATCGGACATAATTGAACCTCCCGTGAAAACTTTAAACAAAAAAACCAGCAACTTGCAAATTATATGCAATACCTTATATCTGCATTTTTCTGCCAACAAAATATTTTTTTGAAAATGATCGACTAAAATTGGTTCATTTTCCAGAAATAAACTAATCACAATGAATAAAGTCATTCTAGCGTCGGGCAAACTAAATTTCATCGGTTTTTTGGTTCTTCTGACATAAGCAATTATCGCCAGATCGACGACAATCTAATCTCACTTATTTGGTTTGTAAAAATTGATTTATAACTTTCACAACATTCGAAGTTCGCAATTTTGACTGAACAACTGTGAGTTGGCAACCTCGTACTGAAACAATGAAGAAAACATCAAAAAAACAATAGTCTACATTGTCTACGAATATTCTACATACTCTACGAATTTTCGACATTGTTTATCTACACTGTTTTCGACACTGACAAGTTGACAATTCCTAAATACGCGTAGACGCACGACACTGTCATTAACATAAGACGAGCTATTTTTGAAAAAGGCCATATTTGACCATGTGTGTCTCTGTTCACAGAGGTTTGCAGATATATATAACCGAATATGTTATTTGCTTGATAAGGCCATCAGTAAAGCATACCATATGATCTAGATAAGGGTCGTATACAAGCAATTTGCTATCCAATGGTTTTGACGGTGTGATATATGAAAACGGTCATGTTTGCTGTGAAAAACAATTTCAGTAAACATTATTTTGGCGCACAGATAAGAAATCTAAGACACCTGCTAGTTAGAACCGGTCCAAAACAAACAAACCAAAATATAGTAAGAGCAAACAAAACCGTCTCTACGAGTTCGTTGATTTCCAGTAAAGTAATATCTAGCTATAAAAGAGAGTTCCACAATTTTTTCTTTCGAATGAATAATCCTCTATATACGAGTATGTCATCGTTTTGGTCAAAAAATTCAAGGTTTAATTCTACTGGTGGTGCAATCGATGCCAACTCAGGTATTTTTAGGTATATTATCTTCCTCCTTTTGATAAGATATCTTTCCTAGAATTTACAGTGGAATTAGCCGTAAGTAAAAACAATTTTAATTGTTTGTGTTCTTTAACCGGTAAATACAGGGTGTATTATAAAAGCCAGCTGTAAGGGAACGCTGGTTCGATTGATCACGCTAGGTACTATTTGGCTAGTGGAAACGGCACTAATATTTAAAATGCATTTATTTGAATGGGGTACAACATTTACATGGGGCACGATTTGTTTTTGATATATTGATTAATGATTCGCAAATTTTGTTTATCATGCGAGTCCGATAACAACAAAAAAATTAATTTGCGCTTTGTTCTTTAGCCTGCACTTAAATAACAACTACGATAACAATTATATTGGTATTTATGAAATCAATTAAAATTTTACTGTTAACGTCTGATATACTTGAAATTCAAACACAATGGATGGTTACGTAACTCGCGGTTTGTAGGAATTTTATATTTAGATTAGTTATTTTAGATAAATTTTATAAACTAAATCGATGTTAGTCAGGAAATTGCAATCGTAACAAAAATTCTGTTTTATTGGGTTGAGATTGTAAATGGCCTAGTTGTACCCGAAATTTCTCAATGTCTTTCGAGAAGGCGATTTAAGAATGTGAACAAATTTCGTAAGTTATTAACAATTAGTATGTTGGGGTCTGAAACAGTTCTTAAATGATAGAGTGTTTTTCGGTCAAAAAGTTATATTCCGAACCATTTTGGGGTGTACAGCAATTGGCCATTTATAACTCGGTATGAGCGTGTTCAATTAGTTTTGGTGGCCAATCATAAGTCACTCTTAATCAAATTGCGTTTCTTCAAGCATTCTTTCCAATTTTCTTGAATCAATCTCACAAGTCCCGTCGTCTGGTACCTCATTTGGTTACCTTAAAGAAAGGTTGACTCAAAAGAGAAATAAAAGTTGTCTCTTCCATTTTCTAGACAGAATCACCTGAAAGATTCCATCCATGAACTTCTATTTTGTTACATCTTCAATTAAACAACTCCGTTTTGCAAACATACCGTCTCTTTCATTACCACTAATCCGTAAGTGTGAAGATATTCATTGAAATATAACCTCACTCCCATACACACAGACAAATAAAGGGATGCCACAACACCGATTCGGTGTTACGTAGCATGCCACCGATCGGATATTTAGAAATTAACTCTGTACTTTTTACGTTTAGTCGTCATGAAACAAAATACTTTTCGATACAATAATTTTCGTCGGATCACGTACATTTTTATCCGTCCTCGGTTTAATTAAATAGAGTCGTTCAGAGTTTTGAAAGCTTCAATATGGATACAAATATTTACACGAAAAATATACTTTCGGTGTAATCTCATAGCACGGTTTACATGTTTTGAAAGTGTTTTTTGGATATTAAATAAAATCCAGAAAGTAAATTTAATTAAAGTAATTTTTCATTCGGAAGCGCTGGAACACGAGGTTTCGGCAAGATATAGCTCACTTACAATTGCTTTGATTTCATCACTTTCTTCTAGTTTCTTCGTTGATTTCTGAAAATATATAATGTTAGTATTTGATTATATCCTGGAATGAAATTAAAAAATAATTTTAATGACATTATTATCTAATATTTCCTAAACAATCTTCTCACACTTCCAAAGGGCGTCTAGGCAAGAGCGCCGGATTTAGTTTTAAAGAAAAACATATTTATTTTTGAATTAAGCAAACATTTTTATTTCAGCATAAAGAAAAATAGTTCCGATTAAACGTGAAATACAACATCAGGCAAATGGCCACCACGAAATCTCTGGTACAGGGTTATTCTTTTGATAAAATTTTGAATAACGTTTTCGCATAAATGCGGCTGTATTTCACCAATAACGCGCCGTAAGCTGAACGCGACTCTTTAAGATGTTCAACTGTTTCAGGCTTATTCGCATACACCTTTTCCATAGCCCCAAATAAAAAGTCCATCGGTGTTAGATCGCACGATCTTGGTGGCCAATGTTGATCACCAAATCGAGATATGACACAACCTGGAAACTTAGTCTACAGTAACACCATTGTTTCACGTGCTGAGTGGCAGGTTCTTGTTGCAACATTATGTCCTCCACATCAATTACATCCAATTCGAGCCACAAAAATTCCGTTTTCATTTCGCGATACCGCACTTCATTAACAGTTAGCGCATTTCCAGCCGCATTTTCAAAGAAATACGGCCCAATTACTCCGCCAACCCAAAATGCACACCAATCAGTTACTCGCGGTGGATGCGTTGGTTATTTGAGTATCACACGAGGATTTTCAGGCCCCCAAATCCGACAGTTTTTCTTATTTACGCATCCGTCGAGTTGAAAATGTGTCTCATCTGAAAAAATGATTTTCTTCGAAAAATCCGAATTAATTTGATGATGTTCCAACACCCAATCAGCAAATTCACGGCGCTGCGCATGGTCCCTTGGCTTGATTTCTTGCACCAATTGAACCGTGTACGCGTGCAAATGCAGATCTTTTACCAAAATTCGTTGTATAGTACTTCTGGAAATGTTTAATTCTTGAACCCGATGCAGAATGGAAGTTCCTGGGTTCTCGGCCACAGATTCCCTTACTGTGGCTGTATTTTAAAGTGACCTACAAGAACGACGACGAAGAATGATCTTCTGATCAGCGAAAATTTGGTCTCAAGTTTTGTAATAAAACGTCTCACTGTCGTTCCATTTGGCGCATTATTGCGACCGAAAACTTGAGACGTAATTGGTGAACAGTTTTCGCAAAACTTTCACCATTTTTGTAATGTGTTTTTACAATAATTAAACGTTGTTGGTTTGAATACTTCTCCATGTTTTTAAATCGCGTGTTCTGTACGTGACAACTATCAAAAAAAAATCACCGTACAACTCGTATTAACAAAATGGCGGCAAATTTAAATCCGACGCTCTTGCTGAGACACCTTTCCCTCGAGGGTGTTTTTCCGGCTGAACTTTTCCGAAAAGTCGTATGTTTCTAGATTTATAAGGTTTCGGCTGAAAAACTATATAGTACACAATGATGCACAATGCATCGTGCTACTTGTGCCATAGTTGGTTTGGCTATTATATGGTTCTAGTTGGCTTTATCAGGTTCCGGCGGGAATTATAAGGTTTCGGCTGAAAAAGCGTATAATACACAATGATGCTCAATGCATCGTGTTACTTGTACCATACTTGTTTGGTTCCGGCTGATATGGTTCCGGCTGGCGTGACGGACACCAAAAACCTGATGTTTCTCCACCAAAAAATCGGACTGTAATTTTCAAGATTTGAAAACAACGCCGAGAAGAGTATTTTCTTAATCCCAAACGAATTTTGCTGAATTTTACACCAGAAATATTATTTTTTATTGAGAGGTGTCCTTTCGGAAGCCTCAAAATATTTATCCGTTGATGCGGTGTGAACTTTTAGTAAGAGTACCCGATTGAATTAAAAGAAAATATATTTGTGGATAAAACTGTCATCGACACCGCTTATTTTTCTGTGTGTAAGAATGAAGGTATTAAGTTAAACAATAGAGCTGCTGTCCTTCTCCATTGTGTCATTGCCAACTTGATTCCTTCTATAAAAACAATCAACTCTACATTTATTATATACAGATACTGTCATGTAATCTTACTATTTTCTCGTTTTTCATTGAAGGTATAAAAGTTCCTACACGCCCTCGATCCTCATTTACACTATAGCATCTGAATACAACACTTGTTCAAAATAATTCATTCGCATTTTACAAAACTCACTCTTAACCGATAACTCATTCACCCTCGCTTTTGTTGGGCCAAACTTCAAAGGAACAATTAGATTGTTTGGAGAAACTTTCGGATTTATTTTTCTTCGGGATCTTAGAAAATATAATTACATCTTCCAAGAACACCCGTTTCCATTGAGTCTTTTTGTTATCAGTCTTAATTAAGAAATGAATCACCCAGTTTGAACCAACGAGTTTGTATTTGGATTGCACTAATTGCCCCCAATAACACTCTAGCGCCCAGCCCGGCTGAACGACAAAACATCGTATAGGCCTATTTCTATGCTAACAACAACATCAAAAATTTTCGAAAGACTGTTTCTCAAGAGACTCAAGCCAATTATAAAAAGCGGAAATCTTGTAGCGACACATCAGTTTGTGCTCCGTGAAAGTCACTCAACGATAGAACAGGTACATTGGATTACTGATGCAATTGAGGAGGCACTGGAAGTAACGAAAGTATGTTCAGCAATATTCCTAGACGTAGCCCAAGGATTTGATAAGATTTGGCACCGTGGTCTGGAATTTATACTCCAACGAGATTTGCCAATACAGTATTTCGAATTGCTAAAGTCTTACTTCAACGACTGTTACTTTCGGGTGAGACAGGGAAGGGAATACTAAAAACTAAAGATTATATTGGAAGGGGTTTCACAAAGCAGTGTTCTGGGCCCTGTATTATACGTTTGCTGATGACACAGCTGTAATGGCCACTGATGCTAGTATTGTTGAGTCCACGAAGAAACTACAAAATGCTACTAATGTAGTGAATAACTGGACAAAAATGAAGAAGAACACTAAACGAATCGAAATCACCACATATCAACTTTACAAATAGGAAATTAGAATACAGGTAACCCTCCTACAACACGGTATCTTGCAACACGGTTTCATTGTTATGTGTAGTTCTTTTCGTTGCTATAAAATATAATTGTGGGAATACCAAAATTTGATTTCCTTTCTATAAATTTAGGTATTGAGAGACCTTTGTATTGTTCATTTCGTGCCAATAATAAGTTTTTGTAAATTTAAATTCAGTTCTAAACTATGTCTGGAGAAAATAAAAAAAAACACATTTTAAGCGAAATTTTATTTCTTTAGCAACGAAAATACAAATTTTAGATCGTCTGTTAAAGGGAAAAAAAGCATCACACGTTGCAAAAACATTAAATTTAAATGAGGCAACAATTCACACCATTAAAAAAAATGAAACGGAAATTAGAAGTGCTGTTGTTACAGGATCTTCGATAAAATATGCAGCTTTCCCTAATTATTGAAAAAATGGAAAAAGCACTCAGCATTTGGATTGATGAGAGCTGTCAATAACGGATTCCATTGGACGGCAATATAATCAAACAAAAAGCGCTTAAAATTTATAACCACCTTACACTAAATGGAGAACCTTCTCTGAACCCAGAATTCCTGGCAAGTAAAGGTTGGTTTGAAAAATTCAAAAAGCGTTTTTCACTTCACAACGTAAAAATTCAATGAGAAATTGCATCGGCAGATCATGAAGCTGCTCGGTCATATACAGGAAAAATAAAAAATTATTGAAGATCAAGGATACACAACACATCAAGTATCCAATGCTGATGAAGGTCTTTGGATTTATGTCCAAAAATGAAAAAACTGCACGAGGATTTAAGGTATCAAAAGTTCGTACAACATTGCTTTTGTGGAGTAATGCGCCTGGGGATTGTTTGTTAAAACCCATGCTAATCCATAGATCTTTGAATCCCCGTGCATTAAAAGTTGTAAATAAAAACGCATTACCGGTATATTCTAGAGCGAATTCAAAAGCTTGGGTAACTGCAGATTTATTTAGAAATTTGTTTCTAAATTGTTTTGTGCCAGAGGTCGAAACTTATTTAAAGCAGACAAATTTAAACTTCAAGGCTTTATTACTAATAGATAATGCGCCAGGTCATCCACAAGACTTGAATCATCCTAACGTTCAGATAGTGTTTGTACCTCCTAACACTACTTTATTGCTGCAGTCAGATCAAGGCATTATTTATACCTTTAAAACGTATTACATCAGAAGATCATTGCAATGGATTATCGACACAACTGATTCAAAATCTACAGATGTAACTGAAGCTTAGAAGGAATTTTCAATTAAGCATGCTATCGAAATCATATCCTTATCGCTAAAAGACCTGCAAATTACAACATTAAATGCATGTTGGAAAAAGATATGGCCTGCATCAGTTGAAATAGAAAACGTGCATGATTCAGCAGAAAATGAAATTGGTTGCATATTAGAACTTGCTAGATCGATCGGAGGACAAGGTTTAGTGGATATGGCTAGTAAGTACATTCAGGATATATTAGTGGAAGATGAACTTGGTAAAGCAGATTTCGTAGAAATGGCATCACAAACCCAAGCAAATCAAACCGATTCTAGCTCTGACGAAGATAGTGGTGTTAATAATTGTACACTAAAAAAATTATCTGAAGGTTTCAGCTTAGCCGAAAAATTGGAATCGATTTTCGTGAATACAGATCCTTCCACTGAAAGTGGTCGAAAATTTAAAAGGGAACTACAAAAATCCTTATCACCATATCATCAAATTTACAACGGCCTTGTAAGGACACAGAAACAAAACAAGATTACAGGTTTTTTAAAGATTGCAGAAGGTGTGCAAAATCTGAATGATGCAGAAAAAACGATGCAGAGAAACGCAGGAAAAACTTCAGAAAGAGAAGATGATATCGTCCAACCAAATAAACATTCCCGTTTTATCCTATTGAGCAGCGAAGATGAAGAAACTTATTAAATAAAAAAAAATATTGCGAAAAATAAAGTTGCTTATATGAAATAAGGGTGTTTTTTTAAGAGGTTGCCGATTTTTTTTTTGAATAAAACACATATAAAATTATGAAATGACCAAATTTTTTTTTTATTTGGTAGATAATTTTTTGGCATTTAACATTTAAACACAATTTCTGGCATATGGCTACCACGACTATTTTTCACAAATGTCATTCTGGAGGTCCAATTTTCCAGCACTTTTTCAAGCATTTGAGGGCGTATGTCAGCAATGACACGTTGAATATTGGTTTCCAAAGCGTCAATCGATTGAGGTTTATCCACATAAACCAATGACTTCACGTATCCCCACAAAAAGTAATCGAGTGGCGTCAAATCGCACGAACGCGGAGGCCAATTCACCGGACCATTTCTCGAAATAATGTTGTCGTTGAAAGTTTCTTTCAATAAGTCGATTGTTTCACGTGCTGTATGGCAAGTGGCACCATCTTGTTGAAACCACATTTCATTCATATCCATATCTTCAAGATTTGACAACAAAAACTAATTTAACATGGTTCTGTATCGATTTCCATTCACGGTAACGCGTCGTCCTTCCTCATTTTTAAAGAAATATGGACCGATGATCCCACCAGCCCATAGACCGCACCAAACAGTACATTTATCAGGATGCATTGGTAATTCTAGAACGGCGTGTGGATTATCTTTGCTCCAAATGCGACAATTTTGTTTGTTGACGTATCCATTTAACCAAAAATGCGCCTCATCACTGAAGAGAATTTTACGGTAAAAAAATGGATCTTCGTTCAATTGATTTAACGACCAATCACTGAATTCACGGCGCAAACGATGGTCGTGTGGCTTTAATTCTTGCACCAATTGAATTTTGTATGGCACCAAACCCAAATCTTTACGTAAAATTTTCCATAAAGTCGATGGACAAAGTCCAATTTGCTGAGCACGACGACGAATCGATAAATTGTCGTTTTCTTCGACACTGGCCTCAACGACAGCAATATTTTCTTCTGTACGAACTCTTCTCATTCTTGTCGGTGGCTTGGCATCCAAAAGAGTGAATGTAGACCGAAATTTGGTAATTACGTTCTTTATGGTGGTCTCTGACGGACGATTATGTGCACCATAAAATTCACGAAGTGCTCTATAAACATTTTTAATTGAACACTGATTTTGAAAATAAATTTCCACGATTTGAAAACGTTGTTCTGGAGTTAACCTATTCATAATGATTTGCCAAACAATACTGAGTAGAAATGCCACTTTGAGCTGTCAAAACAACTGTCATAAAATAAAACGACATCTATCGGAAAAACAAACCTCCTAAAAAAACACCCGTTATAAAAACAAATGTTTTAATGGGTTTTAGAACCTAACCTCGCCTTCTCTTATAGCACGGTTTCACATAACACGTCATATTATAAGAACTTATCTATCGTGTTATAGGAGGGATGCCTGTATATTCCGATTAGGCTGAATTCGCAATAAATTCCATATTCTGATAACGCTAAGTACCTCGGCATGACAAGAACTGAATTTAAAATTTAGAAAACTTCACTGGCTTATTGGAAGAAACACCGAACTGACAAGGCACGCAAACTGCTGTTACATAAACAAGTCCTAATTCTAATTCGCAAAAAAACTACAGTTAAGATCATACAAACATTTCAAAATAAAGTACTACGTAGCATTGTGAATGCCCCTTGGTACATTAGAAATGACAATCTTCATCGAGACTCAAACATAGAATACGTCAGCGATGAAATACAAATATTTGCAAGGATTCATGTACTCATGTACTCGGAACCTACTGGATCGTCCTAACGGACTAAAGTACCTAAAGTGAACAAAAACTTTTAGAATTAGTGGTTTCTGGGATGAACTGATAGGTTTCATCCCACAAGAATATACTACTAAACTAATAAATCAATTACTAGATAATCAATGAGATTAGTTGTAATATTATACAGAAATAAAGATTTCATAAAAAAAAAAAAATATTCACTCTCTTATTTTGTCGAGGGTGGTCGACCTCCCTACTGAGTTAATACTCTCACAACCACAACATAATCGTAATTTTGGCGGGATTAATTTTAGTTGACCTTAGTTCACATAAATTATTTCTTATCAGATCTCTTTTTTCAGTTTTGCTACAAACCTTTTACAGATGCTACTGTCTGTTTTTTTGTGGGCTCGATCTTTTTCCAAAAATGGTACCTAGCCAAGCAAAAGCAGTTCGATATATTTGAGCCGAAATTTTTGTTTACCTCGATTTTAGCTCAATTTATTCAAATTTAAACGCGACTATTTTATCGCCAAGGCCACCATTTCACAAAGTTTACTAAATTTTTTGAATAATTTTCAATGCAACACCATGTTCTGCAGGTCTAAAACATCAGTCATTTAGTTTAGGGTGGTTGTCAAATTATTTGACTTATCCGATTTGTGACAGAAGACTTCCATCTGGCTGAATACGTCAAGTCATTATACAAAACATCTCCCGGCCGGGGCTATCGTCTACGTGACTTTGTACATCCTACTTGGTAAGTGAATTTTTTATTATTAGAGCAACCTTGTTTTCGATGGCCGGGTGGGACGTTTTTTATATTTAAATTTTACATTCTACGTACATTAACTCAAGCACAAAATGTATCTTCCACGGATGCCAATCCACGAATTCATGCAATACAGTTTTTTTTAAATTTAAATGCACTGGAACTTCATTCGGACCAAATAAGAAGTCATAGACATAAAAATCGTTTAAAATGTGTTGGGGGATCTCTTGAGCTTCGTCATCACGAGGAAATGCAAGGGGATGCGAAACCCCTAGAATATGCCAGACTGAGCATTCCTATCGATAGTTTAAACGACGCGCTGTTAGTCTGAATCGATCACATCAACTTAGGCCATAAAACTGGTTGAATTGTTGGGCCAACCATTAACGCGTTGTACCAGGAAACGCTGCTTAGTTTGTTTAGATTGATTAAACATTTTTTGCCACTTTGTAGATGTAATGTTTTCTCAGTGCTGATTATGTCCGCTGAAGGGTCAGAGTACACTAATTAATGAGTTTTACAATATCACAAAATTCTCATTGCGTCTATGTCTAAACCTATTAGGCTATTTCGTGTGACCTGGGACTAATTAAACCTTTTGTAAATAGTAGAATTAAATTGTTCTTGTCCGTTTTCAAGAATCGAAAAAGTGAACGTTTACTGGAGGTTACATTTGATGCCAATTCAATTAATTTATATAGATTCTGTTATTTCCCGTTTGATAAGATATCTGTCCAAACGAAATTTACCTTGAAATGGGCCATAAATTACACAAAATAAATTCTATTGTTTATAGCAGAAAATATTAATCGGCGAACAGGGTGAATTACAAAAACAACTGAACTAATTTTGGGGTTTGTATCAATTTTAAAAAGTCAACCTTAAAATGTATCAACAGATTGGTTTTACACAATATTGTTAGCTGAGAAGCAGATGAAATATCTCCAATCCGAAGGCAAAAATTTGTAATTCCCCTATTTGACCACTTGACATTAGATTTATCGCCAGCCACAGCGATAGCAACAAAACCAAACAATAACTACTTAACTCAAGTTGGAAATAACAGCCGTGATAAAATTATATCAATAATTTTAAAAATAATTAGATATAAACAATAAATTTTATTTCTTTCAATAATTGATGCACACTCGAAAATTGGAATACAAAGGATTACGTAAGTTAATTACTTCACAGAAAAAATTCCACTATCATAGTGAGGCAGGTGACTCATACCTTCTGGTTTAATTTTATTTTATTCTAGCAAATGAAATCATTCTAAAATAAAATATTTGTGAACGCATTTGCACGTTGCACGGTTATCAGCTGTTTAAATCGCGTACGATTTCATTTTGATAATGTATACATTTGTACTAAGCAAGTAGATCGTACGATACTTAAGTTCTGTATCTCTGTATAAAAAAATTGTTAGAAATGAAAATCCTTGTGAGCACATACCGTGACTGAGAAAATATTCAATCAACATTTTACTGAGTTTAGTGTAGTTTGGTATGCAGCAACCAGACTGAGATTTCATTCATATTTTGTCGTAAGACAATGTGAAATTTTATATTTATTTGTGCTTCTGGAGCGTGACGTTTTACTTAATAGTCCCTAGATGCATGAAACCGACACATTTTCTTGTACCAAGTGATAATTTATAATATGTTTGGTGGATAAGATCCAAAACATTTTCATTGTGGATAATTTTTTTGTACTTTCTAGAACTTTGTGATGTTAATTGAAATTTTTTCAGTCTACTAAGTATTAAATATTTTAAATCGCTAAAACCAACCACCAAATGCGCAAGTTTTTATTTATTTATTGATAACTGGTGCCTACAATGACTACAATCGGCACAACAAAACAATTGGTAAAAAAATTACAGCACATAAGCTGGACTACAAAAGATTATGTAAAGCTTTCTTGAATGCATTTCTCGACAAGTGATAATCGAAAGTTCGGTAGACCTTGTTGAACACCCGCGATTCCGCTCGGTCGATGAATATAGCTCCATCGCGTTGATGCATTCAACGATCGGGAGCGTACAAGTTGATACGTGCTAGTAACTCGATACAATCGACACGGAAATTGATGATATCACGCACTGATGCCACTGAACCCGTTTGCGCGTATCTTTTTATTTTATTTTATTTTTATGTCATACCAACAAAAAAGGCGCATTCACAGTGCACACCAAAAGGGTGTGTTCCTAAACTAAATTGTTTATATTGAGGGCGTTACAGTTTTATCTCTATTTTTAGGAACCGCGGTAAACATACTCCCCGCCGTGGACGATTCATGTCATTCACTGGAAAGTGGAGTACTTTGCTGCCAATCAAATCACCATCTGCTATGAAGCCAGTCTGCCACTCCGCGAATATCCACCGACACATCTAAAATATGATTAAAAACGTAATTTAAAGATTTTGTGTTGTGATTATTTATGTGCAAATAGAATCCTCTAATTTGCTCCATCACGATAAACAGCCCATTGGCCCGTGTTGAAGAATCGTCGCCTTATAGAACTAGATTTATTTTTGTGAACAATTGACGAGTTATAAGTTAACTCACTGGCAACTTGTACAGTTTCACAACGGGACGTTGTATAATATTCGTCGCTGTTTTGACCGTTGCTGCTATCATCAAACCATCTTCAGCGGAGTCCACCTTTATGATTCGACCAAGCGGCCATCTCGCGACAGGAATATGGTCTTCCTTTATCAGGACAATGTCACCAACCTTGATGTTCTCGTGTTCCCTTCTCCATTGGTAATATCGCTTCCAAAAGGTTTGAATTTTCAATTGCATCACCTTTCATCTAGTTAGTCTGTTCTTTTGAGATTCGATAGTGGGTTCGGGAATAGATCCTGCTGATGAAGTTATTAGGAAATGTGCAGGTAGTACTTAGTGAACGCGAGCTTAAAATGTTTTCTATCTGACAAAGAAAGGTTGTCATTTCTTCAAACGTCATGTTGATGTTACGTGTAGCCTTAAGCAAATGACCTTTTACGGACTTTAGCGCCGCCTCCCACAATCCACCAAAATGAGGAGCTGCTGGGGGAATAAAATTCCATTGTATTTGATTCCGACTCAGGAATTCTGATATTGTGTAATCATCGTTCATGTTGCTATTAAATTATACGCTTTTATACGGAGAGTGCGTTTTGCTCCTATACGAAATTCAATTCGTTATCAGTGTAGATACGTCTTGCCACTCCTCTTCTAGCTGTGAACCGTTGTAATGCTGCCAAAAATGCTTCGCTGGTCATGTGCGTTACACCCTCTATATGTATTGCCTTTATTGATAGACAAACGAAGATGCAATATAACCCTTCGTCGGTATGGTGTGACCTCCACCTTTTCTCACTTTCAGATATAAGGGTCCCGCAAAGTCAATACCGGTGTTCTCGAAAGTCCTGGTAAGGGTGATTCTCATACTTGGTAGGTTTCCCATTAATTGTTTAGTAGTTGTGGTGGCATATCTGTTACAAACGACGCACTCTCTTAATAAATTACGTATTTTGCTGCGACCCTTTATTATCCAATATTTCTCTCTTATAAAAGTTGCGGTTAGTGTGGGTGCAAAATGCCCATACTACTCTGGTCGTGAATATATGTTGGTGTGGGAGTATCATCGGGTGTTTGCAGTCGAAATCGTAATCCGCATTCTGCAGGCGACCTCCTACCCTCAAAATGCCATCATCGTCGAAGAATGGCGCTAGTGACAAAAGCTTTGATTTCTCTGCAACCCTCTTGTGACACCGTAGACTTTTTATATCCGCTGCGAATATTTTTCGTTGTACCCACCTAACACATTCCCTGTTCGCATTTTCTATTTCTATCGCCGTTAGTTGGGGTATTTTGTTCGTAGATCTGTGTCGCCCGATTAGCACTCGTTTCTTTGTGGCGCATTTAATCGCCTCTATATAACGGAATACATATGCCACAACTCTGAATATTTTCGACAAACTGTACTGTCTTTCAAATATTTTGGCCATCCAAGGTTCGTCTTGTTCTTTAGTTTCGGCATAAAATATATCACGTGATTCTGGTTTTCGATATTCCTTCTCAACGACTGCATCTCTTATATATTCTGTCTCGTTACTCGTTGGTCACAACGATTGTGGCTGGCTTAACCAGTCTGGTCATTTCCACCATTGTGTCAGGCTCGATAACTTTTCAGGAGTGACACTTCTGAATCCGTGATCTGCGGGATTATCCTTTGATTTAACATGTGCTCAGTGTTTACGACGAATGCCATCAAATATCTCGCTCGTTCGATTGGCAATAAATGTCTTCCAATGCGTAGGATGCGTAGAAAGCCACGATAATACGATCATTGAAGCAGTCCTCGCATAATATTGTACTTCGCTCGATAAGCTCCTTTTAACTGCCAACATCAACCTTGTTAGCAAATGAGCTGCACATAGCTCTAGCCGTGGTATTGAGATCTGCTTAATCGGGGCCACTTTCGTCTTGCATGTCAATAATAACAGGCTTGTGATTTCACCATCCTCTTTCGACGTTCGAATGTATATTACTGCACAGTAAACCGCTTCACACGCATCTGAGAATCCATGGATTTGGACCTTCCCGCAGTACTTTATTAATCTTGGTATATTGATTTTTTAAAAGTGTGCGAGTTGGCACCGTATTCTCCTATATTCTTTCTCGTTTTCGATTAGTAATTTATCATCCCAATTTACCTTAATGAGCCATAGTTTTTGAAACAAGATTTTCAAAAGGATTGTGGATGGAGATAAAAATCCAAGTGGATCAAACAGTCGCGAGAATTCCGATAATGTTTTTCGTTTGTTATTCGCACCATCTCTCTCTGCCAGTACTTTGAACGTGAATATATCTTTCCCTGGGTGCCATTGAAGGCCAAGAGTTTTAACCGTGGATAATTTATCATTCCCTATGTCACTCACCGCAATCTCATTTGCCTCCTCAGATAATTCCGCTACATTTGATCGCCATTTCATCAAATGAAAACTTCCTTTCATCAATGTTGACGTTAACCTCTCTTTCACATCGATGGCTTCTTTTATATCACTGCTGCTTGTCGAAAGGTCGTCTACATAAAAACCGGTGAGAATGCGTTGTTTGACCTTCCTCTGAATCATCAGCTATTTACTGCAGCGTTCTAATTGCGAGAAATGCTGTGCAAGCGAGACCAAACGTAACCGTGGTGGGCTGATAATGTCTTAAGATGTCTCCTGGATTTATTTTTCCTCTCGCCATAATATCGTTTGGTAATTTTGATGCTCTTCTGATACAAGAACCTGCCTGTACATCTTTTCTAGGTCAGCAACCAAGGCAATTCTTTGTCCTCGAATACCACTCTCAGTTTCGTCGTATCACTGATTTCCTTCACTACAGAGTGATGTGGTAAATAATAACTATCGGCATTATAGGACGTCTGCGGCATTTCTCGCATATGTCCCAAACTTATGTATTCTCTGATCTGTTTTACATATGCGTCGCGTAACATCGGATTCGATAAAAATCTACGCTCGATCGATCGAAAACGGTTTGTCGCCATTTGAAGGGAGTCCCCTAATTTTGTACGATCCTTCTTAAACGGAAGTTTTACAACATAAACGTTTTGGTCCGATTTTCGATTTGGGTTCTGCTAGCTTTAGATTAAATGACCTGAAGTTTGGTCAAAAAGGAGTAGAGCCCAAACTTTTTTAATGGGCATTTTGTTAAGCCATAATTAGCCTAAAATTATTTGTATGTTAATCGATCTTCTTTTGGGTTCTAATTTCGGTTTTGGTCCGATTTTTGATTTGGGTTCTGCTAGCTCTGAAATGTTAAAGCCTTATGCCTTTTCTAGAATGAGCAGAATAATAAAATTTAAATAGGGCATTTAATTAGCCCAAAACTACCTAAAACCTTTAATTTTCCAATTGTTTTTAAAATATTTTTTGATATGGGTTCTGCTAACTTTTTCTAAAGCTAGCAGAACCCATCGATTTAGTTGGAAGGGGCGGAGCCTATTATTAGCCTATAATTACTCATACTATCTTGTAATGTTCTGCTGTATGGGTTCTGCTAGCTTAAGGGACGTAGAAAAACACCTTCCAACTGAAAAATGTAGGGACATCGAGTGTTTTAGTATCTATAATTAGTAAAGAGATCAATTTTCGTATGGTATGATTGTTCTAAGTACTTTTCCTAAGTCGATAAAACCGCAACCAAATACTAACCGACTTTTGGATAATTCTGGATAGAAAGAAAATAATACAAAACATCATTCCATTTGAAAATTTATAGGCCCTGCCTTAGAGGCCGGGCATTTTCCTAAGACCAAAAAATCCGCTATAAAACTTATAGCGATTACTCGCTTTGATCTAGAACATTCCAAAAGTGTTATAGCGATTACTCGTTATAACTCTTTTGGAATGTTCTAGATCAAAACTAACAGATAAACATAATTCCATTGGAAAATCTAGGGCCCTCGGGCGTTTTGTTATCTAAAATTACTAAACAGGTGAATTTGCGTATGTTATGTATGATTCTTCCGAAACCAAAACACCATTTCATTGAAACGTGAACTAGTTCCGGACTTGGGAAACCTATTTAAAAATTATTCGATACGTAAATAGAGTTCTTGGTCAATTTTTGATACCAAACCACCTGGAGTCCCTAGATTTTTCAATAAAATTGTGTTAATCTATTAATTTTTAACCAGAACAACCCAAAAAAGTTGAGGAGCGCTAGGCTTTTCCATTATATCCTTCTTGAGAGTATTTTACCTCTTGGAATGATTTTACCCCAAATCAGAAATCGACGCAGGATTGTGGATTCTTGAAATGTATCTTTTCTCATCCAGGATGAGAAATATAACTCCGGGACAATACTTTTTATCATAAAATATTATTTTAATACATATTTTAGTTTCGTACGCTTGGGGTACGAAACTAAAATATGTTTGGATCTTTCAAAGCGCTTGGCAGAATGATATTGCAGCCATGGACTCTAATCTCACATATTTCAAATGTAACATCGAGCTATATCTCAACGACATTAGAGCTACACAACTCTAAATCGCCATCCGGAAGTTTTACCGCGATGGATGTTGTTTACCACAATTCTTGAAAACAACATGTGCGCGAACCTCTGATTTATTGTGCCTAAGCGTTGAAAATGTTCATTGGAACACGTTTCTAGTCCAAACTGAGCATACACGGCACCCAACGCCCGAACAGTTTTCTCATGCCTAAATCTTGATTCAATATGTGCAGATGTTAAACGTTTCGAACGTTCATCCTCACCCAAGCTGGGACGCCCATATTTAAATTCAGCAGCCAAAAATTTCACGGTGTTAAATTATGGTGCAGAGTCCCCATACACAGCGTCCAACTCGTCTTCGATTTGCGTAGGCGTATTGCTTTCCAAAAATAAATATTTCAGCTCGATACTCGATTTTTTCCTTTTTCACAAAAAACACTCACATTGCTGCACTCAAACGATTGTTAAACAACAACTGCGCATCCAAAATCGCTGATATTTCTATGAATACCGTTTAACGCATGCGCAAAGACACTACCCCACTTTTGTTGACGAGTGCTGCCATCTGCATGTTGAGATCGGAAACTGTTAATATAACCCTCATAAGAAAAATGTATTTACTACAAAATTCTTGAAAAAAACTAATATTTTTACTAAGATTGAACTCTTAGAAAAAATATGCCATATAATTCGGAAGTAAACGACAACATCTGCTCTTATTCAGTTACTTACTACCCTTGGCCTACGGCCTCGAGTAATTTCTTCACTCGACCAATAATCTCTTTTGATCATATATACTACTCAAAACAAAATAAGAAACACTTGCTACTAGGGTGTTAACTTTCGTTGTAGATCAGTTTTACCCAAACTAATGATGTTTTTTTGTGTATCTAAAACCAGATTCGTATGTCATAATTGTAAAACGTAGTAGACCTACCCGTAAAACAACAACAAAAAAGTGTACAAGTACAATAGAACCGAACTCAATATCTTCTATGACCTCCTCTGGCCCACTCAACAGCATTAACCAGCGCAAGTATGTTTAATGGGGGTTTACCATCGCAAGAATTCGTCTCTTTAGAATATCCGACACTTGCTCGATGGGATATAGGTCTGCGCTATTCGCTGCCCAGTTCCTTGCCACAATATTTTCATCTGTAATGAAATTTTTGGAAACGTTAGCATTATGAGGCCTAGCATTATCCTGCATTAAGATAAAGTCTGGACCATACCTATCCACACAGACCTAGACGTGGGGTCTGAGAATTGAGTTCACGTACCTTTCACCCACAATCGATCCTCCATCAGTAACTACGAGCTCTGACTTTCCCCAAACTGATGCCACCCTAAACCATTATTGAACCTCCACCGAAACCATCGGTTTCTTGTATACAGTAGTCAATATATCGCTCTCAAATGCGCCTATAGACCTGATTCCGTCTATTACTGGTACTCAAACAAAATCGCGATTCTTTCGTGAAGAGTACGGCCCGCCAATATTGCTGCACGATGTGTAGGTAACAAAAAAAATGGGCGTATGGCTGCTTTTCTTGACCTTATCCCTGCTTTTTAAGGCGATTGCGAATAGTTTGATCTGATATCGGTTCAATAGCGTACGGAATTCATTTTGTATCGATTTGGCTGTCCTTTTCCTGTTTCTTAGAGAAGCCAGCACTATGGGTCGGTCGTCATTTGAAGTTGTGATGCTTTTTCTGCCCGATTCAGGTGTTCTTTCATATGGTCTCGTCTTGCGAAAACGTGACGAAACGTTACGTATCGAACAATGGGACCTCCCCATTAATCTCGCTACAACTGTAACGTACTCAATATAAACAATTTAGTTTACGAACACACCCTTTTTAGTGAGGTGACTGCCGCGGGTGAACATTCCAGTATTCTCGGGAAGTTACTCAGAGTTTCCGTCGTTCAAGGACTTATTTAAAGCATCTGTAGATAAGAACGAAAACATTTCGCTAGTACATAAATTACAGTATTTGAAGGGTGTATTGAAAGGCGACGCATATACGGTTTAATAAAGCACTTAACGGTAACTGCGGCAAATTACACTCAGGCATGAGAAAAAATAAAAGAAAGATATGGCAAACCAAGGCACGTGATTTGCAGTTTACTTAAACCATTTATAGAGCAACCACCAATAAAGCATAGTTCAGCCAAGACTTTTCACCAGCTAGCCGATATAGATTTAGAAAGCTTTTTTCGGTTTTTAAGTAAGAGAAGCAATGTCTTGGAGTTTCTCAGCACCCCAAGCGAGTCGGAGTGATGGTTTCTGAAACTACAACCGTAATACCGTGCATATTGTGTTCAGGAGATCATTATAAATATCAGTAAATGATGCAGGTATTTCGATTTGCCAATCGATAAGAGGAAGGAATTGGTCTCGGAGAAGAAACTATGCTTCAATTGCCTATCATCGAAGCACCAAGCTATCGTGTGCAGGACAAGTCGAAGCCAAACTCTATTGAGACTCCGGAATCGAGCGTTCATGTTGCCGTGAACAATGAAAATGGTATACAATCATTTCAAGCCATTCTACCCACGGTGATTGTTTGGATAAAGGACAGATAGGAGCAGTCGCAGAGGTTTACAGCGTTATTGGACTCGTGATCGCAATCATCATTTATAACGGAAGCTTGCGCGCAGAGGCTACCGGAAACATGATGTCGAAGATCAAAGCTACGGTTGTGATTCAGCACTAACGGTTATTCTAGATGTTCTTATAATTAAGCATTTACTGACATGCCTTCCTAAAACGACGAATTGCTTGAACCGAGAAACAATACTAAATGACTTACAACTAGCTGATCCGCGTTTTAGCATACCTGGTTCTATCGATTTGTTAATCGGAGCGGACAAGTTTTTTGAGATTTTAAAAGATGAGCAACAGCGAAGAGGTTCGGTGATATTAAGCAAAACCATGTTTGGGTGGATAATCTCAGGTCAACAGCAAACCACCAATCCTGAGACAACTGAAGCGTTCACAATTCAAACCGAAGATGCGTCGACAATAGATCAAACCCTACGGAAATTTTGGGAAATGGAAGAGATGCCTACCAGTGACAAAATGAGTGAAGAGGATATGGAATACGAACAGTTATTTGTGACGCACAAGAGAAGATTCGATGGCCAATATGTTGTAAAACTGTCGTTTAAGAAAGATCGTACAAAATTAGAAGACTCCCTTCAAATGACGACACACCGTTTTCAATCGATCGAACGTAAATTTTTATCAAATCCGATGTTACGCGACGCATATCTAAAGCAGATCAGAGAATACATAAGTTTGAGACATATGTGAGAAATGCCGTAGACGTCCTATAATGCCGATAGTTATTATTTACCACATCACTCTGTAGTGAAGGAAATATGATACGACGAGATTGGGAGTATTATTCGACGGTTCGGCTAAGTCGCTTAACGGTATTTCACTACACGATAAACTACTCGTTGGTCCTATCATACAGCTGACATTGTGGGACATCCTGCTACGATTTCGAGCACACAGAATTGCTTTGGTTGGCGACATAGAAAAGATGTACAGGCAGGTTCTCGTGTCAGAGGAGCATCAACATCACCAAACGATATTATGGCGATAAAATCCAGGAGACATTTTAAGACTCAGCTCACCAGGGTTACGTTTGGTCTCACTTGCTCAGCATTTCTCGCAATTAGAACGCTGCAGCAAATAGCTGAGGATTCAGAGGCATCAAACAACGCATTTTAAGAGATTTTTATGTAGACGATCTTTTGACAGGCAGCAGTGATATAAAGGAAGCCATCGATGTGAAAGAGAGGTTAACGTGAACATTGATGAAAGGAGGTTTTTATGACATAGGGGATGATAAATTATCTACGGTTAAAACTCTTGGCCTTCAGTGGCACCCAGAGAAAGATATATTCACGTTCAAAGCACTGGCAGAGAGAGATGGTGCGATTAACAAACGAAAAATACTATCGGAATTCTCGCGACTGTTAGATCCACTTGGATTTTTATCTCCATCTACAATCCTTTTGAAAATCTTGTTTCATAAACTATGGTTCATCAAGGTAAATTGGGATGATAAATTACCAATCGAAACCGAGGAAGAATATAGGAGAATACGGTGCCAATTCGCACACTTTCAATAAATCAATATACCAACATTAATAAAGTACGCGGGACGGTTCAAATCCATGGATTCTCAGATGCGAATGAAGCGGCTTACTGTGCAGTAATATACATTCGAACAGCGAAAGAGGATGGTGAAATCACAAGCAAGTTATTGACATCCAAGACGAAAGTGGCCCCGATTAAGCAGATTTTAATACCACGGCTAGACCTATGTGCAGCTCTTTTGCTAACAAGGTTGATGTTGGCAGTTAAAAGGAGCTTATCGAGCGAAGTACAATATTATGCGAGGACTGCTTCAATGATTGTATTATCGTGGCTTTCTACGCATCCTACGCATTGGAAGACATTTATTGCCAATCGAACGAGTGAGATACTTGATGGCATTCCTCGTAAACAATGGATGACAGAGGTGTCAGTCCTGAAAAGTTATCGAGCCTGACACAATGGTGGAAAGGACCAGACTGGTTAAGCCAGCCGCAATCGTTGTGGCCAACGAGTAACGAGACAGATTATATATACAGTTTATCGAAAATATTCAGTGTTGTGCCATATGTATTCCGCTATATAGAGGCGATTAGATGCGTCAGAAAGAAACGAGTGCTAATCGGACGACACAGATCTACAACAAAATACCCCAACTAACGACGATAGAAATAGAAAATGCGAACAGGGAATGTGTTAGGTGGGTACAACGAAAAATATTCGCAGCGGATATAAAAAGTCTACGATGTCACAAGAGAGTTGCAGAGAAATCAAGGCTTTGGTCACTAGCGCCATTCATCGACGATAATGGCATTTTGAGGGTAGGAGGTTGCTTGCAGAATGTGGATTATGTTTTCGACTGCAAACACCCGATGATACTCCCATACCAACATATACTCACGACCAGAGTAGTATGGGCTACACATATTTCGAATATTCATTCTGGACCCACACTAACCGCAAGTTTGATAAGAGAGAAATATTGGATAATAAAGGGTCGCAGCAAAATACGTAATTTATTAAGAAAGTGCGTCGTTTGTAAGAGATATGCCACCACAACTACTAAACAATTAATGGGAAACCTACCAAGTTTGAGAATCACCCTTACCAGGACTTTCGAGAACACCGGTATTGACTTTGCGGGACCCTTATATCTGAAAGTGAGAAAAGGTGGGGGTCACACCATACCGACGAAGGGTTATATTGCATCTTCGTTTGTCTATCAATAAAGGCAATACGTATAGAGGGTATAACGGACATGACCAGCGAAGCATTTTTGGCAACATTACAACGGTTCACAGCTAGAAGTTGAGTGGCACGACGTATCTACACTGATAACGGGTCGAATTTCGTAGGAGCAAAACGCACTCTGGATAAAGTAGTATAATTTAATATCAGAATTCCTGACTCGAAATCAAATACAATGGAATTTTATTCCCCCAGCAGCTCCTCATTTTGGTGGATTGTGGGAGGCGGCGGTAAAGTTCGTGAAAGGTCATTAGCTTAAGGCTACACGTACCATCAACAAGACGTTTGAAGAAATGATAACCTTACTTTGTCAGATAGAAAATATTTTAAACTCGCATCCACTAAGTACCACCTCAGCAGATGACGATTATCTTGCGTTAACGCCTACACATTTCCTAATAAATTCATCAGCAGGATCTATTCCCGAACCCACTATCGAATCTCCAGAGAACAGACTAACTAGATGGAAGGTGATGCAATCGAGAATTCAAACTTTTTGGAAGCGATATTACATTGAATATTTAAATAATATGCAACAGCAACAAATGGAGAAGGTAACACGAGAACATCAAGGTTGGTGACATTGTCTTGATAAAGGAAGACCATAAAGGCCGCTTGGTCGAATCATAAAGGTGTACCCCGGTGAAGATGGTTTGGTGAGGGCGGCAACGGTCAAAACAGCGACGAATAATATACAACAGGGGGCCTTTATCATGATGGAGCAAATTAGAGGATTCTATTTACACGGAAATAATCACAACACGTAATCTTTAAATTACGTTTTTAATCATATTTTAGATGTTTCGGTGGATATTTGCGGAGTGGCAGACTCGCTTCATAGCAGATGGTGATTTGATCGGCAGCAAACAACTCCGTAACATCTAACAATTAAAGTACACTACTTTTCCTTTAGTGAGCGACTTGAATCGTCCACGGCGGGGAGTATGTTTACCGCGGTTCCTAAAAATAGAGATAAAACTGTAACGCCCTCAATATAAACAATTTAGTTTAGGAACACACCCTTTTGGTGTGCACTGTGAATGCGCCTTTGTTGTTGGTATGACATAAAAAATAAAATAAAATAAAAGGATAAGTGCAAAAAAAAACTTGGTGGAAAGACATCGTCGAACAAAATAAGTTTGTAAAAAATAAAGTGATACAAAATATTGGAAAGAGAGTTTCTTTTTAACATCTACGAGTACTAATCCTGAACGCGAGATTGCTGTTGAGGATAGCGCCCAAACGGGTTCAGTGGCATCAGTGCTCTACTAAACAATACTTTTTCCTAACTCTCAGATCTGTGATTTAATTGACACATTTTCTTCCTGTTTTACGTGATTTTACTGGTATTTGGGAATCCTATGAGAATAGTTTGGTTTCTTAATATTTTCCCGCTTTAATAAGAAGTTAGACAATTTTACTTGTTTAGCATATAAGCTTACTATTTAATTTTTGAGAAATGCCCAGTTGGAATCGCTAACGTCATTCACTAAATTACTTAGGATAGCAGGACGGCCGACAGTACAGGAAAAACATTTGAAGGCTCTTCAGCATTCGGTCCAACAAACAGGCATATTAAAATTGATTTTCTAGGTATACCCGTTTTTTAACTTGAAACTTGATGTCGCACTGCGCCACTATAACTTGACGGAGCATGAAGTGTGCCAGTTTGGCTAGTATAAATTATAACAAGATATATTGTCTTGAACTCAGAATTCCACAACAAAGTATTAAAGATGCAGTCCGAGCTTACAGCCTCAAGACACATCTATTTTTCGAGTATTACTATTTAGCGTCTCACAAATGAATGCATCTGCATATCTTTAAAATAGGAACAGAATACCCAGTATATAAATTGCTCATCTACATGACAGTAAAACCTAAAAATATCTTTCGAAGTTTTTTGGATAAATATCTACCCCAGAAGATAAATAAAATCTTGTATTCTATCGTAATGAACAGCATAAAATTTATCTCTCTACTTCATAATTGTGTATTTATGCAATAAAAATCAACAAACAGAACGATCTGCATACACAAAAATTAAAAAGTTATTTTTGTCAGCTTGAAACGAACACACAAAAAAAATTTACTTCTGTTTGTACGGTACGATGTATGGTACGATGCTGGGGCTGCGTTTGATGTGCACGCAGATGCAATTTTTCTAAAAATATCAACATTTTTCAGTTTGGTTTGGTACATTACGTGTGATGTGTGCCGAGAGTGCTACACACACACACACCATGAATTACATAGGACGCGCATATTTACATAAAAACGATATTGCGGATCGATGTTGTTGGCACGTGTTATAATTTTAGAAAAGTCATTCTGGATTTGTTTTTTGTAATTTTCTGTAAGACTTTTTTTTTTTACATTAACAGAATGCGCCACAGTTTATATAAACAGCAGGAAAATCGTACGAGTGTAGATATGTACACAAAATGGTACGTGCTATTGTTGTTGTTAGGCGGAAAATTATAAAGTGAGACGATGAGAATGCAATTATTTAAAAAGTTTTTTTGTATACAAAGTTGCCGAAATTTTACCTAGAAAATAGATTATTGCTCGGTTATGCTCCATATGCAGCCCAATTTGTCTCTTCATTTGTAACGTATGGTTCAGATGCGAATGATTAATATTTGCATTTAGTTACGGTAGGAATCAAATTATTATGTTAGATAAAACATAAAATATTAGATCAGCATATTTTGGCACGAACATCTCTCATTGTGAACGTATGGTAAGGATAACCACAAATAATCGATTTTTGTCAGAACCCTTGAGATTTTATTCATTCAAAAGTGTTAACCCTTTAGAGAAATGTTATAATGATTAATCGAAAATGGTTTTAGACGTTACCTTATTAAATTGCAAATTGTTTATCAACATTTCCAGTGTGATTAAACTTTAATGACTATAACGCAACTATACATTTGTCAATACAAGATTTATTATACACAAAACATATTAATGGTAGAAAACAATTCTCAAATAAACCGAGCAAAATAATAAAAGATGGAGGGATGAATATGTTGTGACCAACACCTCACTTTATTTTATCTCAAATGTATACATAGAACTTACCGGACTTTTCGTAAAACTGTCTTGTATAATCAAAAATTTCAGAAAAAACAAGATCAACCCTGGTTGAATATTATTCTTGAAATTTATTTAAATCTTTTTTCCGATACACAGATGTCCACCAAATTGCGCAAGGATCTCCCAATCAGTGTTGTTCTCTTACGCGTAAAAATATTTTTTTTCATTTTGTACGTAAATATGATTATGTACGGTAAACAGTTGTAATAAATGTAAAACATGTAATTAATTAGCGACATCTGCATGAAAATACTTAAATTAATTTAAAATACGTTATTTTTTAGATGTATGTGAAGATAGTCCAAATTCCCGAAAAATGCGATGGCGACACTAATTATGACATTTTTTACTGTCAGTCCAAATCATCTCCACATTTTTACTCTCAGCACCGAAAATACTTGCTATCACGACAGTTAAAAAATGTTATGACAGTTGAAATTTTTGGGGCTGAGGGTAGATATAATACTTGTAAAAACATGTTTGTGAAGTAAGCTCAAATATCATATGTGTGTGAAGATAGGGTAAATTCAGTCTCAGACGAATGCGATGGCAACAAAATTATTGCTATCATGACATTTTCTACTCTCAGCCACGAAAATTCTTGCTATCATGATAGTTGAAAATTGTCATGACAATCGAAATTTTTGGAGTTGAGAGCAAAAATGTAGGGATCTTTTTGTGCGGTGCACACCGTTTGATGGATGCATATTTAGAGTTGAGCTCTAGAGCTTATAGAGGATAATAACTATTCGTTGATACAACTTGCGGTGCACATCGTTTGATAGGTAACTGTTTAAGGAGCACGTACGATCTTTGTTATAATATTTATATGTCTAGGAGTTGAAATATAGTGAAAAGAAGTCAAGAACTATTTGTTGGTCCAAATATCAAACGATGTGCACCGCTAGTTGGGAAGCTGTGATCTTAAAACATAGTCCACTTCTCTAAAAAACACATAGTTGTGCAAGTGTGCAATGCTCCTAACCCTTGGTGGTTGAAAATTTAAATCGTTTAATTGTTTGTCGTTTATAAATATAAACGCTAAACTTTTCAACATCATTGATAAAACTGTGAAAGCTCCCATTGAAGCTGCCACTTCTGGATACACATTTCCACCAAATTTCGCAAGGATCCCCCAATTGTCCTGCCATTGTCAGAATCAGACGCGAATTCTGTAATCAGATGTGTGTACTGTATCTGTAGAAGTGACAGCTCCTCTCGATGCTTGCATCAATTCTGCAATTGCCCTCATGTAATCCTGGTATTATTGTGCTTGCAGTCTTTGTTGCTCAACTAGTAACTGTAATATTTTGTCCACATTTGACATGACTTCTATGCTATTATATTGTGTCGATAAAAAAAAGTGATGGCACCTTCTGTTACATAGCACTTTGTGATTAAAAAAACAACCTAAATATATATATAACGGGTGTTTGTTTAAGCCCGATAGAACTTGAAATTGTAAAAACTAACACAAAAAATTAAATTGTAATCAAGAAATTTTTTTTTATTCGAATATTTGAAAATAATTTCAGGCATATGGGTACCGCGGCTGTTCTTGACGAAACGCATTCTGAACGTCCAATTTTGGGCCACTTTTTCGAGCACTGCTGGTTATATGTCACGAGTAATACAAATAATGCTTGCCTCTAAGGCGTCAATTATTGCTGGTTTATCTTGGACTTCACGTAGCCCCACAGGAAATAATCGAGAGGTGTCAAATCGACCTTGGAGGCTAATTGACAGGTCCATTTCTCGAAATCAACTTATCGACAAATTTTGATTTTAATAAGTCGATGGATGCGGTCGCAGTATGGCACGTAGCACCATCATGTTGAATCCACATCTCGTCCTGATCAATGAGTATACTGAGATCTGCCAGAGTATATTTTTCATAAAAATTTAATTTTTTGTTTCATTTTTTACAATTTCAAGTTCTGGCTCAGGCTTAAAAAACACCTGTTACTTGCATTTAAAAAAAAATCGAAAATCCGATGGCGAATTTTGGTGCAAAAAAAATGGTAAAATTTTAGAAATGATCTGAACTAATTTTGTTTAAAATTTAATTTGCAATCTTTTTCCCAAATGCTCGGTGGACCGATGTTGGCTAAAAACCACTGGGATCTGCCAATTTATGAAAAAAAGTTCCGTTAAACCTTAAGCTCCATCCCGATTAATCAATCCGTGTGGACCGTAGAAGAACCGAATTTTTGCTGAAAAACAGTTTTTTTTGGTGAAAAACCGTAATTTCCGTGTTAATTTTGAAAAACTGATCTGGGCTGGAATTGTGCCAAAATTAACTTTACAATATTTTCCCGCTGAATTTTTGTTAAAACAGTTGGGTTTTTTTCAAAAATCATTATTTCCGCTTAATTTTTGAAAACTAGGTCTGGATCGATATTGTCGCAAAATTAATTTAGAATCTTTAATTTCTTAATCCGTTTTCTTGTATATCGGATATACTTCTCAAAATATTTTGAAAAAAAGGAAAAGCTCCAATGAAGGCTGTGTCAACTTCCGGTTGACCGATTTCAGCCAAATATCATTGGAATCTCCCAATTTATGAGAAAGGTTTATGAAGTTTCATCTCGATTAGCCAATCCGGAAAATCTGCAAAAATCTCGAGGCCAAAATTTTTCATGCTTACTACACTTTATTTTACTACGTAAAAAAGTAAACCGTTTACTTGCAATTTTACTTTATTTAACGTAGTAGAATTTTGCAGATTTATAATTCGCTATATCGCCGAAGTTGTCTTAAAAAATCTCTGTGTCCGAGGGACGGTGCCGTGCCGACTAAATGTCTGTAGCTTCATTACAGCCTAAACGGATTGGCCGATCGGAATGAAATTCCATACTTAGGCTTTTCACATAAATTGGGAGGTTCTAATGGTTTTTGGCTGCTATATCGGTGAACGGGAAATGCCAGCCTCCATTGCCGCTTTCCCGTTTTTTGAAAATATTTTGAGAAGTATATCATTTACAAGAAAACCGATTAAGAAATTAAATATTCTAAATTAATTTTGCAATAATATCGGTAGAGACCGGTTTTTCAAAATTTAAGCGAAAATAATGATTTTTGAAAAAAAGCAACTGTTTTTAACAAAAATTCGATATCTGTACAGTCGGGACGGATAAAACTTCTTACTTAAGCTTTTACCATAAATTGGAAGGTCCCAGTGATGTTTGGCGGAGATCTGTTCAGCGGGAGTGTAACGAAAATTGTGTTTGACGTTGGTGCTATCATTTATCGATTTAACATATGATTGTTTCCTTGGAAGTCTTTTTCGTTATCGGTATACGAATTTTGTTCGAAAACCTCGACTTGAGAGTTGAGAGTTTTTCTGTTATTTCATCAGCGCACTAGATATGAATATAAAATTTATAAAATTAAATATAACTGCCCAGTACTAAAGTTTTGTGCCTTTGAAATCTTCTTACTGCATTGGTGGTGTCCAACAAACTTCGTATGTCTGCATTTTGGTGCCGAGATATCCGCTGAATGTGTTTCTTTGCATGTTTTTTTATTTCTTCACTGACATATTCCATGTTTAAGTCCCTACATAGCTTATCATTTCTGATGTACCATGGTGTGTTGATAATACCACGCAGCACTTTGTTTTGAAAACATTGTATCATTTGTGTATTTGTATTCTTGGTACAACCCCAAAGTTGAATACCATAGGTCCATACTGGTTTAAGTATTTGCCGATATAAAAGCAATTTATTGTGTATTATAAGCTCAGAATTTCTATCTATTAGCCAAAACGTTTTGCTGTATTTGATGTTCAATTCTTCATTTTCCTTTCTAACATGCTCTTTCCACCTAAGCGGGCAATCGATGCCTTGAATTAAGTTCCACTGAAATCCAGTTAACTTTGTGTTTTGTGAAGTTTACATGAACCGATTTTACTTCGTTTAGGCTAATGCGCCATTTCTTTGCCCAGCTACTCCCTGAGTTGGTTGCTTGTTGAAGTTTTGTGGTTGCTTCTGATATACTCTTTCCAGTTGCCAGAATATCTGTATCGTCTACAAATGTTGCTATGGTAGCACCTTCTTGGAGTATCTCGGGTGTACAGGATATACAATATAGGACCCAGTACGCTACCTTGTGGTATGCCTGCTGCTATTCTCTTTAGTTCAGAATACTTTCCGGTATATTTTACACGGAAATGCAGAACTACAATGCAAGATTTTAGAATTTCTACATTGATTTTTGATTCTCTCAATTTTCTCCATATTTTCCTGGTAGTCTCAGTATGACCTAAGCTATTAGAAAAACAATCGAAGGTATTGGTTACTAGTGGAAGTTTTTGAGGTATCGGCAAAAGTCTGAAAATAACTTATATGGCCGCAGAAAATCAAAAAATTATAGTGAAAATTCTAATCAATCAATTTTCCCCAAATTTTCCTGGTAGTCTCAGTATGACCTAAGCTGTTAGATAAACAATCGAAAGTATTGGTTACTAGTGGAAGTTTTTGAGATATTGGCCAAAGACAGAAAATAAACTAATAAAAAAATTTAAATTTTCAAAAGTATTGGTTATGAAATGGCATAGTTTAGTCCAGCATGAACAGATCAATATTTTTATCCAAATTTCATCGTCATTCTTTTAGAATTGCTGAAAGACGGAATATTGTTAAATTTCAAGATTTCATTTACCGAGTAGCAATTGACTTCAGAGATCAAACAATTTGTCATTTTAAGGATCACCTTTAATATTTTATTTCGGTGGGATGTTTTATTTAGTGAAAAAAAGAGATACAAAATGAATAAAAAATTTCCGCTGGTAATTATATAACAAAATGAATTCTCATTTGTGATTGTGCTGCCACTTGCGGCGAGTAGCGAAATCTCTTATTTTCAGCTGAGAAGTTTCCGCTATCTTATACAGCATCTTAGTTTCGGGGTTTTACCAAATCGAAATTCACCCCAAAAGACATTTTATAGACTCAGCGAATAACATCAGCGAAAAGCTCTACAGGAAACAGTCCTATAGAACGATGTCACAGCACCTTAACGGAGCTCACTCGAATATTAGCTCACAAAAACGACAAAATACCAATTTCGGAATTGATGGATGAAGCAACATTTGCATATAACTCATCTATTCACTCATCCACGGGTATAACACCCTTTGGGCTACATCGAGGACACAGCGGTATCACAACAACCTAGCAATTACGAAGCAACTCCTGCAAAATTGCAACAACTATTTCAGAAGCTAATTTGCGGAGTAAAACTAAGAATATTTTAAAACACTATTGAATTTTCTCCAGGACAAACAAAGATAAACTCGTTCCAAAGTATATTCAGCACACAGTTATATCCGACGGTGATGCAACGTTACAGTCCAATAAGCGGAAGATCCATAAGAGACGAATCCGAAAATTAAAGAAAAATTCAATACGGGAACCTATCATTGAAACCACACAACCTGGACCAAGTTCAGATTGTGGAAACACTCAATAACCCCCTATTTTAACAAAGTGACTCCAATTGAAATGAAAATTATCATTTCAGGCTGATCATGGAATTATCAGCCCAAGCGTTTGATTACTTTGATTTATCCCAAGGGAAAGGAGTGTTGGCATTACGATTGGATAATGCAAGAGTTATCGAAGGATACACTAAACTAGTTCATCTGATCAACCTGGACGATATTTCGACCAATGTTAAAAGCATAAACGCAACATTGAGAAAAACTGCCGAAAAGCTGAACTACTTGAAAATTCAAGACGAAATTTCATTTTAAATCTCGTTGCATAAACTCAAAAAACTGGAACATTCCCTGAGGATTATTTAACCCACTAGGGTCATTCATTAAAGCCATTACTGGAAATCTGGATGACAACGGCTATGTCGAAATAAAAAAGTCAATCCAAAAACTAAACGACGGACAGTACGAGGTATTAGAGAAATTTAATGAACAAATAAAAATAAACCAGGAACCAATCAACCAAAATGAGAACGTAATTAATGAAGTTAACAAGGTCACCAGTGAAGTTCAGGCATGGACTAGTTATGCTAGAAATACTGAAAAAGCAGTGTCTCAAGCAAGGTATTTTAACGGAATCTTTAAAAGAATAGAGGACGCTATTGGAATTGTACAAGACCAAGTCAACGATATACACGAAATTTTAACTTTTGCGAAAATTAACGTGATATCCAGGCATATCTTGGATAACACTGAAATGGAATATGTTACCACAGAATTTCATTCAGAAGAACAAATTTACTGCCGTTTAGGTATAAAAGCTTTCTATAATAATACAGATATAGTAGTAATAGTGGAAATTCCTATATTTACTGACGAATCCAAATGTCGTAGGACCAAATGTACTACATTGGATCAAGTTTTTATCTGCGAGAAACAACAAATCCACGAAATAAAAGATCATTGTATACCAGAGTTAATAAATAATAAAAACACAAGTTGTGACAGTCAAGAAGTAAGACCAAAGGAAAAAATTACGCAAATAGAACCAGGTTATGTCTACATCTCGTCACCTGAAAGACCGAAGATTACAACAACCTGCTCATCACATCAAGAAGCCAAGGTTCCAGGAATCAAATTAATTAAATTTGATCAATGCTCGAGATTGACACGACTGCAGACACGAGAATTTCAAAATTTTGGTGAGCTACCATTTTGTAATATCATTAAAGCTGACTTAATCGTTTCTGAGATACGAGTACGGTTTCTAAAAAAAATTAAACCTGGCTACCATTTAAAACATGAATTGTTTTATATCCGCGGGAAATCTTTTATCTCCAATACACAAAAGTAGTTTGCCACCAAAAATATTCCACCGCACGCAGCAGATGATTAAAATTAAACAACACAAACATTCGACACACTCTGCACACCGTGTGAATCCTGTTTTTTATCAACAAAATAAATAAATGTAGAACATTACATAAAAGATATCAGTCGATTTATTTTGTCCTTGTCAGTTTTATTTAACAAGAAATTCTAAGAAACATGAGCAGATTGAGCCAATATACATATACGAACACATTTATTCGACTTGTGTATTGTAATGTAGTATGATGATGATGATGATGAACCAAACCGCGCCAAAGACAAAGACGAGAACTAAAAATTGCTCTGCGCAAAGAACTGAACAAAAAAGCGCAGATGCTACGTTTAAGTTAATTGAATGGCAACAACAAACCATCTAAACCATACAAACAAAAATATGCAAACCGTCTTGAGCGCTCAACAAAACTATACAAGAAATACAAAAGATCTTTGTATTATACTGCATACATATTTTAAATTGAGTCAAAAGGCTAGCTCCAGCATACAAATTTAGAAAAATAAAAAATATCACGTTTCCGCAATATGTTAAATTTATATTTATTGAGCCGCGCTGATCTAAAATTATCCACGAAACACCTTTCGATTTACATTTTGCGCGCGCCCAATTTCCAATTAAATAAATTTTATATAAATGTCTGGTTCATTTACCAGCTGATTAAATAATAATGATTGGTGATCTTTATATTTTAAGTGCTCAAGATTAAATGACGTGCATTTGGTGGCATATCGATCGCGTCGTCTCAATTTATTTGTATAATTTAATGTGGAATTGTTGTTGGTAGGAATAAAATACTATGTTTCGGTTCGACGAAAAGACCATCTGATCTTGAGGCTCAATAAAATTTTAAATATTTATATGAGATAAGCAACAACAATCAGATTATGGTGGTCTCAACATACAAAAAAAAAACTGATATTAATGTTGAGGCAGATGTTTTTCTCAATTTTTGTATAAAATCAAACTTTTTTATGTTCCTGTGAGAACGCGCAAAATTCGGCGGGAAAATACTTTCCTTTGGTTCCCAATCGATCAAATGTATTAAATTTTATCCAGCTGATGTTCGAACCAACTTTGGGTTGTACATATTTAATGTTCTCTACCTGATGATAATAGTAATCATATACGTATGTGAACGATCCGATCTCTTATATATTTTAGATACATGATCGATGTGTTCACCTTGGCTCAATATGGACCTTTGTGTATTACACAAACTGAGGGTGGATTTAGCTGCAATATAATAGCCCTTTAATTGATACTGTGTTGCTATATGTATAAACCTTAAACAATATTAATCCATTTTTAGGGATCGGTGCAAAATTTAAAGAAAAAACAAGTTTGCGCGCCAAAATATTTCCCTTTTGTCCAATATAATTTTTTGCGCTCAACCTCAACGCATCTTGTATTCGAGATCGTTGAGACAAGGAACGAAACCCCAAAAAAGAAAAACTTTGAAAGAAGACTCAAAACAGTAAACACCTGTCGTCCATTCTTCTGGTGCATAATGTACGTGATTTGTTGTTGGTATCTTGAGGTTGATGTTGTGCAAAAGACTCAATATTTAATTTTTTTTTGTGTAATTTGCTGTTGTTGCTTTGGCTCAATAAAAATAAAATGAAATAATAAAGTATATATTGGGTCTTAAAGGAGGAGCGCGCGCAACAAGAAGATAAAGAATATTTTTTTATAAGAAGACCGAAGAATAATCTGGTTTACTTATTTATTTATCTTTTTTCATTTCTTTTGTGTCTTTTTATTATTAACAACGGCAATTTAATTTTGCGCCCAAACGTAAATAAAATAAAAGATGCTTATTTAATAAAAATATAAAGATCAGGCATAAGATGAGTTGTCAAGTGAATTTATTAGTGTAAAGTTGAACAAAGGAGCTACAGGTGATCGAAAAAAGTTGTGGCGGGATTTTTACTAATAAAAAAGTAGCGGGAAACATGTTTTTGGCTAGGAATTGATCCATTAAAAGGTGTCGATAGTTAGCTGTATAATGTTTCATATCCATATGCATCAATGAAGTGAGCCAAGCAAGAGTGTTAAATATTTTGACAGATTCTAAAAGTATTGTGGGCTTTGTGATTTATATTCAACGCCCTTAAACCGTAATGCATCCGTATCGCGTCTGCAGAGCTTCCAAGAATTGTGTTGTTTGTGCTTTGGTCAAACTATCTATAGTTGTTTGACCACTTTGTTTCTACACTTTGACCTCCAATTTAAAAGCATATGGCGTCTACTAGGCTGGAACATTCAACTCTGTTAGGTGTTATTTCTTTAACTACGCCATGAGTTATTTCGCTTCTGCTAGCAGCGGTCGTTTCCACGTTGCAGCTGGTCGTCCAATTTTCCTTTTCCTTTGTGGATTCCACTCCAAAGATCTGTTTGTTATGTCAGTCGATGACTTACTCAACGCGTGACCAATTCATCTTCATTAGCCATCCCCTAGCTCAACAAGAGGTTTATTTACAAACACCTGTAAGTCATTGCTGATCTTATATGTGAATGCTTCCAGGTTTCGCAATCGAACATTCTTTGCTCGGCGCTGCGAGATAGGCCAAATTTGTTCCAGGCTTTTTGTAACACGTTTATTTATTTCTTGATATGTTTAATCCGTTCTCTTGGCCACGCTCTTCTGCTTCTTCTTGGTTTAAATATCGGTGTTGATACTGGTGTGTTTAGCCCCATTGTTTCAGTTTTCTTGTTGTTTTCTCTACTGGTGTTAGAGCTCTTCCAGTTGTGCATATGCATTCAATGAATATTTCAGCTGATATATTGTCCATTCCAGAGGCCTTGTTTGAGTGTTTTGAAGAATGCAATAAGTTTCTTGTATGCTTTTAATCACTGTTGGGCGCGTAAATTACACGATGTAATTTACACGGTTATTTACACGTAATTTAGATGTAAATTATATAAGTTATTTTTTGCATTATGTGAAGTAAATAAGGACTTTTTCACATAACAAGCGCGCAATCTATTATTTAATTACTATTTAATTATTATAAAAATTGACTGTGTAACGTTTAAAATAAAACAAAAGAAAATTAATATGTCAAAATTTTGAGGTTATAAGCTTACTTGTTTTATTACAGAAATCATAATAACTTCCGTTCTAAATGCAATTAAGAAATTCTGTAAAGAGCTCTGAACTTGTCAATGCACCTCTACAACTTTCACAAGTGTCGATCCGATCTGAATTATGTAATTGTTTTTGTTACGAGGCAATTGGCTCTTTATTCCTATAGAGTATTGTTATTACTGAAAATCATAAAAAATCATCTGATGGGACACAATGGGTATTGCAAATAATGTTGGTTAGCACGTTAGATAAGAAAATTGGCCAAATTTCACGTTGACCAAGGACAACTGTAATTTCCTGTAAAACTTGCAAACAAACTCGAACAAAATTATTGGCTCAGAGAGCATTCTTGCCCAGCAGTAAACAACACATCAATCTCCCGAACATAGTAGTCCCTCCTTGTACGAATAAGTAGAAAATCTGAAAAACATTTGATGCGGATAAATAGGTGCTCGATACATGTTATTTTCAACAGCCTGTATATTGTCCAGAAAGAAGTATTCCCACAAATGAGCTTGTGTTAAACAAACGCACCTTCACCATATTTAAACTCTGGAGGACCCGAATCTTTTCCCGGTATTCGTTTATAATTTTTAATTTTCGAACACATTCCTTCTTGGTTTATTAAAGGGGGATATTCTTAACCTTCCGTCGGTGCATGGGGTATAAAGTTACCCCAGGCGATAATTCACTACTACTTAATTCTGGCGATGATTTACAAGACGATAACGAAACAGTGGATGGTGATGATTTAGATGGTGATTTTTCGGATATCGACGATGCTGCTGAACATATTCCGGATATTCGTGATCGAATGCGTAACGAAGATTTGCAGGAGGAAGAAGAATATTCATCCAATGATGATTGTCATGAGGATCAAGAATGCTCATCTAATGATGATGAAAACGAAACTAGTGAGCGCGAAGTGTTTTATAACTCGCAGAATAAGAAGTATTCTCGCAAATGGAGCATCCAACCACCGAGCATTCATAAAGTTCCAGAATTTCAAATATATCGTGAGACACCGGGATTAATTGGAATAGCTAAACATTTTAATAAGGAAGACGAGTGTTTTAAAAGTTTTTTGCCTCCTGCGATGATGCGCATTATCGCGAATGAGACGAATCGTAAAGCGAAGGACTATTTTGATCCTCACCGAAATCCAAGTCAACATAAACAACCACGTATAGGGTATGACGTAGAAGTAGACGAACTATATGCCCTAATTGGCATTGTTTTATATGCCGGAATGAGGAAGAATTGGGACGAGCGACTAGTCGAACTATGGCACGAAGAGAGTCGACCGTTTTTCAGAGCACCCATGTCGTTGCAGATAATGCAGCAAATTCTTCGCTTTATGCGATTCGATAATCATCGTACTAGAACTGAACGAGTTCAAACTGATAAATTAGCGGCTTTCAGGGATATTTGGTTACTTTTTCAACAGAATCTGAAATTAGCGTATAGACCAGGGAACTTAACAGTGGATGAAGATCTGGTGGCAACAAGAGGGCGTTGTAATTTCCGGCAGTATATCTCTTTCAAACCAGGGAAGTATGGAATAAAGATATTTTGGATAGTCGATGCGGAAAACTCTTATCCATTGAATGGCGAAATTTATATTGGTTGTCAACCTGGAGAAAAGGCCGCAAAAGATTACGCATTCAACCTAGTGAACAGACTGGCTCGTCCGTACGTCAATAAAGGACGCACCATAACTATGGATAATTTCTACCAGTTGTGCTCTCGCCGAAGATATGATTAGTAAAAAAACAACAATCATAGGAACGATACGAAGCAACAAACCGGATTTACGAGAAGTTGGTTCTTCTCGCTTTTGTTTTGACGATTAGCTCACTTTAGTAAGTTACATACCAAAACCAAACAAAAATGTGTTATTATATCGACCCTTCATAATAACGATGATATCGATGCAGCTTCCGGTAAGCCAAACATAATTTTGGATTTACAATTCCAGTAAAGGCGGGGTAGATACGATGGAAAAGTTGGCCAAAACCTATACATGTAAACGTGTCACTCGTAGATGGCCCATGGTGATGTTTTACAACATGATTGATGTGGGAGCTATTGCTGCATTAAATATACATAAACTTGCACGCCCAAATGCCTATGTACAAAAGAAAAGCAACACTTGAAAACTTTGTTTAGAGATCCTAGCAACAAGTATTGCATTGTTGATCAGCACATACGAAAGCGGCTATCAAATCCACATGCACTAAAAAAGAACGTTAAAATTGAGATGCAATTGATGGGTTATGATGTCGATACTTTGAGACAACCAGTTCCTGGAAGCAGTTCGCATAGTACCAAAAATCGTAATCGTCGTTGCAATTCCTGTGATCGGTCTGCTGACGTAAAAACCAATATAAGTTGCCACATCTGTCATATGCCCGCATGCAAGCGTCACCGCTGCGAATATTTTTCGTTGTACCCACCTAACACATTCCCTGTTCGCATTTTCTATTTCTATCGCCGTTAGTTGGGGTATTTTGTTCGTAGATCTGTGTCGCCCGATTAGCACTCGTTTCTTTGTGGCGCATTTAATCGCCTCTATATAACGGAATACATATGCCACAACTCTGAATATTTTCGATAAACTGCACTGTCTTTCAAATAGTTTGGCCATCCAAGGTTCGTCTTGTTCTTTAGTTTCGGCATAAAATATATCACGTGATTCTGGTTTTCGATATTCCATCTCGACGTCTTTATCTCTTATACAGGGTGTCCGCCGGGAAGGTATACTACTTTGTTTGTTTATGATTTTTGATTAAATGAAAGAGAATGGATCTTATATTAATAAATGTTTTATTTAATGTCGGCAATTATGTATGGAATACAATATCAGATAAATGTCTGCCTATGTTAGCCTCACAAATGCGAGCCCTTTTGAGCACATTTTTCATTACATTCTCACACATTTCACGCGGTATTTCATTAATTTCATCACGAATATTTTGTTTGAGTTGCTCAAGCGTTTCTAGTTTGTTTGCATAAGCCTTGCTTTTTAGATATCCCCACAAAAAGAAGTCCGGAGCAGTCAAATCAGGCGACCGTGGAGGCCAATCAACATCACCATTTTTTGAAATAACTTGTTGTGGAAAGAGTTCTCGCAGTAATTCCATTGTAATCCAGGCTGTATGCGATGTGGCACCGTCTTGTTGATACCACATGTTAATCAAGCCCAAAGTATGCAGTTGTGGCGTTAAAAAGTTTTCAATCATATCACGATATCGCTTTCCATTCACAGTTACCGTTACGCCGTTTTCATTTTCAAAGAAGTAATTTCCAATGATTCCTCCTGACCAAATTGCACACCAGACTGTCACTTTTAATGGATGTAAAGGTGACTGATGAATAATGTGAGGGTTTTCCATTGCCCAGAATCGACTATTCTGTTTATTCACATATCCATTTAAATGAAAATGTGCCTCGTCACTCATTATGATTTTTTCATGAAAATTGGGGTTGTCATGGGCGAGCTGTAACATCCTATTGGCATATGTACGGCGGCGTAAATGGTCTTGTGGAAGAATTTGCCACGTGTCTACTTCACAACTGTCAAGTATGAACTGTCAATACTAATATTCGCCTAAATGGCGGCAAAACAAAGTAGTATACCTTCCCGGCGGACACCCTGTATATGTTCACTTTTATTAAAACACATTTGATACATGTTAAATATTTGAACCAAATTAATTTTTTCCTGGAATTGCGAATAAAAGTAATTTGGGGTAACATTTTACCCCCATGCACAGACCGTGTGTATAAAACCTATACACCGACGGAAGGTTAATACAGCGATAATACAGGATGCGTTAAAATTGTGTGAATGTTAATAGCCCATGCGAATATTTTTTATTAGTGGACGATGGAATGCTCTCAATTTCATGTGTTTCATTGGTGTTATTTTTGAGTTAATGCAAAATAGTAACATTTATAAAGTTTAGTAATGTTCTGTAAAGTTTAGTTCTGATGCTGAAATGTGAGATAGGTGTTAATTAAAGGCAGCCAAAATCGCAACAAAAATGAACCAAGTGTATGTAACATTCGCACTACTCGGGTTCCCAAATAAAAATAAATAAAAATGAAATAGAAGTCGAAGACCAAATTTCAAAGTTAAACCATGAACTGGATACTCCATTATAAATGAGCTTGTATGCTCAAAATTGGGTGTGTGGTTTACAAAATTATAATGATGAAAGGGATAAACGGGACTCGCCGTTCAACTACCGGAGTTGAATGTTGAATAAAATTTCCTCCTCCGACTTTGAGTCTCATGGTGGTTTCAGATGATTTCGGCATGTAATAAACATCATTCGATATTCTTAAACGGATCACTGTCTTAATTTCTTGGTGATGGAAAAAAATTAACTTAATGTTGATGACATTTACTCGACTGTTTGACATTTACGAAGAAACCGTGTAAAATGCTACAATTTGATAATAGATGTCAGTAATCGTTTTTAAGATCTTGTTTAAAACAAACACAGATGTCAGTGTAGATACATAAATAAATTTCTTCTTCTGTATAGGAACCATGCGCAGATTTTAGCGAAAAAAAACTAGCTATAATTTCTTGTAGCTGCTAGAAAAACGCGCGTACAATTTTCAATATTTTTTTTATTAACGCGGACGCATGTGGAAGTTTTATTCATTTTCCTATGTTTACAAACAACTTGACATTTCATAAAGTGACATTTCAAATAAATGTGTTTATGTTTAATTCTATTGTGCATTTTATAAAATTTTATTAAATAAATAATTAAAGTTTTGATAAGCATAAAAAATAATATATATAAGCAATGAGTGCTGTGGTGCCGATTGCTGTTATGTATTACGAAATGCATAACCATATGAGGGTTTTACGCAAAAGAATGCGAGATAGCTTAAACCCTTTCGATATACCTGAAAATAAGTAAGATAATTTTTATTTCAATAAAGTTGTGAATACATTATATAGTTTCTGTTTATATTAATTAGGTTTAAAGAGATGTACCGTCTGCCGATAAATATCGCGATAAACTTTATAGAAGAAATACGAGAGGTGGGCAATATAATCGATGGATACCAAAAAATTCCACTTCACTTAAAGGTATGCAATAAGTAATTTAAAAATATTAAAAACATATTTTTCCTTTATCGAATTCCGCAATATTTTCATATAAATTCGTATAAATTATAAGCAATCCGTTCCCAAGGCGGTACAATAAGTATAAATGAAAGAAAATTCATATTTTTTTAAATTAATAATACGATTTTTGGTTTCGTATAGCGAGGAGTGTATTTTATTAGTATAAATTTACAAGTTCAATTTCTATTCACTGTCGTTTGAATTTATTATCAACTGTGGCTAGAATATACAGTGTATCTACTTTGCAATTCTAACACGATTTTACTAATTATAAATATTTATTTAGCTATTATGTTTTATTCCGTTCTAGATTTTATCAGTATTAAATTTTTTTGCTAGTGGCAGCTACCAGAGGCGAGTTCGTAGTGACACATTAGCTTTTATGAGCCAGCAAAAAATTTCTAAATGTGTGAGAAAATATGGTACGATAATCGCGGAAGAATTATCTGGAAAATACCTTCGATTTCCCCAAACACCGGATGAAATCAATAATGCTAAAGCAAGATAAGCAACCATCTATTATATATATATATATATATATATATATATATATATATATATATATATATATATATATATATATATATATATATATATATATATATATATATATATATTTATATATATATAATATATATATATATATATATATATATATATATATATATATATATATATATATATATATATATATATATAATATAATGTTTATTATTGGCTCATAAAATGTTTTCTAATTACATAATTATATTAACATAATTCTTATACATAATTCTTTCTATCTCAGTTTTCTAGAAGAATACGGTTTTAATAATATAATAGGTTTAATCGATGGGACGCATATCGCCATAACTGGCCTGAAAAAGGATATAGAACATTCCTATGTTAATCGAAAAGGCTTTCATTCGATTAATACACAATTGGTAAGATTTTGGCATTTGTTGTAGTCGCAAAAATTAAAGCAAACGCTGCTGTGCAAAACGGCAGGAATCTGAAATTTTTTAATTTATAATTGCCTAAAAGCTATAAATAAATTTTGTATTCTAATTATTATAATATAATATCTAATATCAATATTATACTTTTAGATATGCAACAATAATTTAAAAATTATAAACTACAACGCCAGATATTGTGGGTTAGTGTAGTATATTTATTTACTTTAAATACAATAAATATTAATGTATGATATTAATTAAATATGTTCATTACAGATCTACTCATGATAGCTATGTTTGGGCATGTAGTCAAGCTTTCGCATTTTTACAATTGCGGCACGAGAATGGTGAGCAACATGAATGGTTGTTAGTTTTATGTATTAACTTAATTTACATTTATTCTAGGTGATAGTGGATATCCGTTACAACCATTTTTGTTAACAAACATCCAAAATCCCAGATCGGCACAAGAGAGGATGTATAATCGGAAGCATGGTAAAATCCGAAGTAAAATTGAACGATGCATCGGTTTAGTTAAAAATCGGTTTCGGTAAAGTAAACACAATATTTTGTATTAGAGCAATAATTATATTTTACTTCTTATTTTAGCTGTTTATCAGGAGAACGTAAATTGCGATACGATCCTCAAATGGTTACAAATATTGTAACATCATGCATCATTTTGCACAACATTCTCGTCGATCATCACATTTACGAAGACGATTCTCCAATACTGGTAGACAATAATGTTTTAAGTCTAAATACCGAGAGAGGCTCTCTATTTATTGCCGGCCAATAAAACCGAAATTGGGTTGTGCAGTTTCTAAACGCAAATAGACGAGTTTAGAGGAAGACGGTAAGTATAAGACGGTGAGTTTAAATGAAAATTGTAGGAGGTGAGTATAGATGGAGGTGGTTGTAGTGCGTAAAAATCTCACACACCATGCAAAATCCCCAATGCATACCAAGCACAAAAACTCGGTGTTTCATTTCACGCGTGTATCGGACATAACAACCATCTGCAAGGTGTCTTTCGAAGATTTCCACCTTCTATAAACAAAAAAAAAATGTTTATGTGGTTGTATATGTATATGTTTAATTAAAATTTAATTTTTATTTTGCCCGTTGGCTGATAATAATTCATTTAATAATTTATTGTTTTCTTTTAATTCTGTTAGCATATCCTTCTGGACAATATTGGCCTCTTCTTGTTTCTGAACAAGCCGCCTCTGCAATCGGTTTGATTCTTCCTGTAGCCGAATTGACTTTAGGATCGATTCCATTATTGCGTGCTGAAAGTAATTTTATATAGTTACCAGAAATAGAGGATATATTCAATTGTACTTACTCTTGGTCGCCTGATGCTAAGAACTCTTGGAGAAACATTGTTATTCGACATTGAGTCGATTAGTACATGATTTATTTCATCATCAGTTCGTGACGATAATTGGTCCACATTCGAATTAGAGCCGGCTGGCACACAATCGGCAGTTGATGATGCTAACTGGTCGGATACTGAGCTGTGTGCGTCGACTTATGATACCGCTTCTATTAGTAATTCCACCGTTTGCTCGATAAATACCTAAAGGGTAAGTTATAAATCACGAAATTTCGATATCATATAATTACAATAAATTTAGTGTCTTACAGGACTTGGTATCGCTGGTTCGGTTTCTGATAGATTGGATATATCAGCTGCTGTGGAAGGCCGAGGGGACCGCATTGGAGGAGAAGCTGACTAAATTATAAATTTATGTAAACATTTTATGTGTTATATATATACCAATAGACAATACAATTCTTAAAATTTTAACTCACTCTAAGATTAAATCCACCTTCTAGGTCAGAATTTCCATCTAGCACCTGTAGATTGCACATTTGCACGATTTTCCAATCCCATTCAGACATAGCGGTAGCCTCGGGGTCAAGCCAATCGCCTCCAACCTCAACATTTGTTAAAGGCGCTACTTCACTACGGTTACGGTGATTACGTATTAATTTAAGCTTATTCTTTACTTTATATCGTAGAAACAGGTGTGTACAAACTATCATGCAACGATTGCAACAAATTTTACATAGGACAAACAGGTAGATCATTTTTAACACGATTTAAAGAACATATCAAAGACATAAACACACCAGATCCAAAATCGAACTACGCACAACACATTAAAACAGAAAAGCACCAATTCACAGACTATGACCACAATTTAACAATACTGCATAAAGCCAAAAAAGGACACGTACTCAACAGACTTGAAGAATTCGAAATTTACAAATACAGAGACAGCAACATCATATTAAATGACAAATTGAATACCAAAACCAACAGGATTTACGATCTAATTATAGACAACACTAACCATAGTAGGAGTAGTATATAAGCAGCGTAATTTTAAGAAAAGTGTATTAGTTGTAAAAAAGGAACTGAAGAACAAATACATTTTCGAAATCGATCTTCCTAATAATAAAATCAATAAATATTGTCACTCTAAGGAAAATTTTTTACAAGTGTTTTACAAAAAACAATTCAAATTCAATTTTATAAGTGACAAAAGTTAGCAGTGAGGCTAAAAAATGAATTTCAACCATTATGGCACAAATCGTAAAGAGTTCCATGTCTGAAAATATTCAAATACATTAAATTGCGTTCTTTTTATATTACGAATATATAGTTATTTACATTTTTCCATTGCTCCCCATTTTTATTTAATGGACAAATTGCGTTTACTGTTTCAGCAATAACTTCCCAAACTGCCTTTTTGTCATTCGCCCCTCGCGCGGTCGCGTGTTTCCTTTAAGGAAAGTTGTGTATATTTGGAATATAAATTTGAATTTATTAGGATATTTTACAAATTTAACTATGTTTATTTTGTGGTTTTACCTTGTATAAATAGGAAATTCTCCTCTACCAAATCAATTAAAGCATTTTTTTGGCGGTTACCGACTCGTTGTCTCGACTATAACAAAAGTGGTTAGCTTAATTTCTAAATGTTAATATACTCAAATAAATAAATTCACTAATATTATATATATTAACCATTTTCAAATGCAAATTTTCTTTACGAATTAGACGAAAATAAATAAATTGAAAAAAAACTTTGATTTCTTTTAGTTAAAAAATTTTTTATTTCAAAATAACGAAAATTTTTTTATATGTACCGTACCTTTCATACTCGTATGTACTGAAAAAATTTTGCCTAAATTTATTGAGTTTTTATGTGGGTTGCATGCACAAAATTTGTATAGCAGTTTTGGTTGCATCCATTTATTTTTATTTTATCGAAAAAAAATTATATCTAGTTTTTTGTTCGCTAAAATCTGCGCATGGTTCCTATACTGATTGTAAATAACTAAAAGTCTAAAATAATTATGATTGGCCATCTAAATGAACTGTTTGATTGACATTTATGATGCGTATAACCCTGATAAATAAACGTTTGTTACATTTACAGTTTCCATTTCTAGTATTATGTAAATTACACAAATTATTATGTAATTTACGTTATTTACATAAAAATGTAGATAACGTTTTTTATGTGTAAAACGCCCAAAGCTGCATTTAATCTGTTCAAAAAGTTCTTCCGATACTTTTTACTGAGGCAGACATTGGATCGCTGACATTTTGTACTGACGTTGTATGTTTGTGTCGATTCAGTGATGTGTCATATTGTCTACATGGTGTGGTTATTTAATATTCAACACTTGTAGAGAATGTAGTATAATTGTTAACATGAACGCACCCTTAAAAATATAATTTAGTTCAAAGGTGATACACCCCTGTTGACAACGAAGTAGATTTAAAGCCACACTTAAGTAATATAAGTACCACATGTAAAACTACAATAAATACTTTATGTAAAAACTAAATATATTTCACTTAATAAATAATACATGGTGTCAGGTGTAAACGAAGGTGTAAAATGGAAAATTTTCCGGCAATGTGCTTTGATAATAATAATGTGCCTCTCAGCTGGACAAAATGGAAACAACGCCTTGAAATTTTTCTTACGACAACGGGAAAAGACGAAGAACGGAAAAAGTAAAGATTGCCATTTTATTGAACAAAATTGGAGATCAGGAATAGATATATACAACACCAAACGTACAAATTTAACAGTGTCAAACAAAAAGAAGGTCAATCATTTCATAGGTTTGTCACAGAACTGCGTAATTAGGCTATGAATTGTGAATTTGTGTGTACCAATAAGGAATGTTAAACTTCTTTCATGAATAGAATGCTAAAAGATAAACTGGTGATTTCTTTAACTGATAAAAGGTGTCAAGAAAAACTACTACGAGAAACTGAACTGTCGTTCGAGAAAGCGCTTGAATTTAGAGAAACGTAGAGTCGTAGAAAAGAGTAAAACACACTCAAAACTACTTGAAAGCCGAAGAGTTGTGGAATCAGACTGTGAGCAAGCGGCTGACGTTAATATCATAAAAATGAAATTTGGAAATTGGTGCCCTAATAATGTGAATGCGAAACTAAACGAAAATTCAACGATAAATAAACATTGCTCGAAATGTGAAAAAATGGATCAGATCGAGAAGTGTCCTTCCTATGGAAAAAACTGTTTGTACTGTGGGGGAAAAATCATTTTGCTAGTTGCTACTTCAAGAAGAAATCAAACAAACCAATTAACCAAATAGAACTGAGAACTGGGGTGAACAAGTGGAAATCACAGCTGAATTGTATGAGGTTAAGTCCGTGCGGAAGGAAGATATACATATTGGAGAAAATTTATTACGGCTAAAGCTTGATACGGGAGCTGACATTAACGTGTTACCTATGCTAAATATATTGGAAGTGAGGGTGAGTTAAAAATACTAGTTTGACGCTAAAAGCATATGGCGTTTTTTTAATAAAATCTATAGACGTTTGTACTTTAAACGTATAGACAAAACATAATGTAACAAAAGAGGTACAGTTTGTAGTAATTAATCAGGATTTAGAGTCCTTATTGTCGGCCCACACGTGTTGAACTTGGTTTCATTAAAAGAATAGCCTTAGTTTGTACTCAATTGTTGCCAGTAGAGAGAGCGGTTTTCGTTGAGGCATTTAAGACACAGTTTGAAAGGCTGGGTTGCATACCTGGTGAATACTCGATTAAATTGAAGGATAATTACATTGGTGTAGTTAACGCAAATCGGAGAGTTCCTTTCGGATTGTATGAAAAGATAGAGAAACATTAGGTAATCGGAAAGGTTGATTACCCAACGGAGTTTGTTAATTCGATGATTGTAGTTGAGAAACCAAATCGCTTTTTGAGAATCTGTATAGACCCAAAACATTTACAGAACCAAATCTTAAGAGAGCATTATAAAATACCAACATCTGATGAACTTATGTCTCGTTTAAGTAATAAAAAGGTTTTTACAGTTATCGATATGAAAGAATGGTTCTGGAAAATTAGTTTGGATAAGAATAGCTCAGATTTATTACTAATACACCTTTTGGCAGATACAAATTTAGCCGGCTACCTTTTGGGGTGTCAGTTGCACTGGGAGTGTTTCAAAAAAATGTTATTGAATTTTTGGAGTGTTCGACAAAGTTGAGGTATATTTCGATGATTTGATCATAGCAAGTGAAAATGAGCATATACATGATGTAGCAACAAGATGAAACACAAGCTTCAATATAAAACAAAGAGCGTTCAGTTTATGGGACAGGTAATTTTTGAAGGAGGCATTAAACCAGATCCCAAGCATATTAGAGCAATTAAAGAAATAGAAACTCCAAAAGATAAAACGGAGTTGATGAAAATTTCGTGGATTTTCAAATTTTTGGGTAAATTTATGAAGAACATGTCAGCGAATACAGCGTCCTTAAGAGAACTTACTAAAGACAACGTCCCTTTCATATGGGAAAGTCAGCATGACCAAGCTTTGGGTAATCTAAAAATTGAAATTTGTAGTGAACCGGTGTTTTTTGATGTAAATAAACCAATAACGGTTCAGACATATGCTTCAAAAGACGGTCTTGGATGTTGCTTAATGCAAAATGACCATCCAATTGCATATGCTTCAGTCGGATCACAAGCCTTTAGTTTCGATTTCGAAAAAGGATGTCTGTAAAGTTTCTATGAGGTTGCAACGGATGTTGCTTAAAATGATGAGATTTGAGTATGAAATTGTTTATGTTCCTGGAAAGGATATGCATATTGCTGATGCAGTATCACGATCTTTCATTAAGGATAAGGTAGAAGACGATCGGGAGTTGCAGTTCGTGGTTTATTCTCTGTCGACAAGCCTATCAATGACTCTTATGATAACCCAAAATGATCCAATCTTATCAAAGGTATACGAATTTAAAACAAATAATAAGTGGCCCCCCAGAACTTAGCTAAGTTCTGATTTAAAACATTATTTTAAGAATAGAGACGATATATTTATTTCTGAGTCAATTTTGTTCTTAAACAAAAAAGTATTTGTTCCACAAGCCAGGACTCTTGGGAATGGACAAAACTTTATTAAAAGCTCGTGAGCTTATATATTGGCCAAATATGGCAAAAGATATACAAGATTTTATTAGTAGATGTAATGTGTGCCAAAAGTTTAGGGAACAGAATTGCAGAGAACCATTGCGTCCATATCAAATAGCGAAAAGACAGTGAGAAAGAGTTTGTTCTGGCATATTTGAATTATATAATAAATATTATTTGGTAATTGTTGACTCTTTGTCCAATCGGACTGAATTAGCTCAAAAAAACGGCTCTAAAAGTCATAAACGTTTTCAAGGTAGTTTTTTCTATATTTGGAATTCCTGATAAAATTACGTCTGATAACAACCTTGTACTTAAGAATTTTTGCAAAGGATATGGGATTGAGTATAGTCGTTCGAGTGCACTTTATGCTAAAAGTAATGGGTTAGCTGATAAGGCTGTTGGTATTTGTAAACAAATTATAAAACAATCACAGGAATCAAGAGAAGAAATAACAATGGGTTTAATGGAGTATAAAAACACTCCATTGAAATGTTTAGGATTCTCTCCGTCACAATTGTTGATGTCCCGTAAATTGGCGACAAGAATTCCATGTCCCAGTGAAAAATTACAACCAAAAGTAATAAATCCAAATCTCATTCAGGCTAAACTAAATTGTAGACAAAATCATCAAGCAAAAGTCGAGTCTGGGTTCCAGCTAAGGTGATTAAATGTTTCAACGATAATTCATTTCTGGTGCAGAATGAAAAGGCATTGAAAAAGTAGAATTAACATTCAATGAAAAAGTAGAACTGATAGATCATTATGATTCTGTTGCTGAATGTGTTTTGTTGAATGAGAATAGTGGAGATGGGAAACTTGATATAATCAGTAATGTTGAAAATAATTTAAGTAGTATTGATACTGAAAATAACAAAGATTTAGATTTAAGCGGAGTGCAGATTAAACAAATCAATTTGAATGAAAACTGGGACTTAGATTTAAGTGACGAAAATAAACAAACTGATTCTCTTAAAATTAATAAAAGATCCTGTAGAGAAAGTAAACCACCATCTTATCTAAAAGATTACCAAATAGATTGTAACTAAAAATAAAATTAAAAATTTAAAAAAGGAAGCGTGCACCCTTAAATATGCTGATAAAATCACTTCTATACTTAATATTTATATCAAGCTAGATTTATAGCGTAAAAAAATCAATTGTACTTTGTCATGTGGTCGCTATATCGGTATGACGCCCATGCTGAACAAAAACCCGATTTTAAACTTTTGGCACATCGCAAAATTTCTTTTGAAGCAAGTTTTAGCCTCGTTCAGCATTATGATTATCGATAAAGCTCATCAAAGCTTGTTTTTAAAGATGAAATTTGATTTGGGTAAGAATCAAAATTATTTATTTCTATAAAGCGGCCCTGTGACACTATTCTGGTTTTCCGTGAGAATATGGGATTGGCAAAAATGTTTTCATAGCATTTTTGTGAAAATCGTATTTTTGTGGCCTACTGATTAAATTAGTTAGTTTAGTAAATTAGTTAGGAATTAGTTTCATTCAAATATTTCCGAAACAAAGTTAAATGGAAAATTATGTTTCCCTAGAAAAATTTTATGGAACGAAAGTTTCCCAATCAACTTTGTTTCGTAAATATTTACAAAAATAAATAACAATTTTCACCAAAATGCTATGACAATATGTTTCCCAATCCCCTATTTCCAGGGAAAGCCAGAATACTGCCACTGGATGATAAACAATTATTTTTGGATTTACTGTGATTTATACGAAGTGGATTAGATCGATTCTTGTAGGTTTGTATTAAACTGGGACTAAAGTTACGTGAGCTACCGACTTACGCAAATTGACCGAGGGATGCGCGAGAAATAATTTTCTCATCCGAACAGAATTGATTATGCTGGCACTATTCTGGCTTTCACTGGGAATATTGAATTGGAAAAAATATTTTCATAGCATTTTGCTCTAAACTGAATTTTTCTGAGAGCCTACTGAGAGAATAATTTTGGTGTAAGTATTTTCGAAACTGGTTAAAATATTTTCCCTATAAAAATTTTGTGGGAAAAAAGTTTCCCAATTAACTTTGATTTGAAAATTTTTGCACTTAACTTATTCAACTTGAGTATGCCAGAAAAATATAATTTGGACCAAAATACTATGAAAATATTTTTCCCAATTCCCTATTCCCAGGGAAAGCCAGAATAGTATCACTGGCTAGTAAAAAATACAAATTTTGTAAAGAAAATGTCACGATGGGCGCGATATTAACGGTAACCCGAAATAGTTCGATAACGCTTTAACGACATCAACGGAGATCATTTTATTTTGCTGGGAGCGCTCAGTCAATGGGCAGAACTTTGCACAACTTGAAATTACAACTTTGAATTACCGAAGGAAGTTGTGACTGGTGAGTTTTTATTTACCGGCGTTTCTGTTACTTGGAAGTGTCACTTGACACGGTCAATTTAAAAATCATCTTTAAATAAAATATATCAACTAAACTAATAACTGAGAAATTAATAAGTTGTATTGTGGAACATCATATGGCGGCTAAACCGCTAAACAAATTTCCCGAACTTTTGATCCATTACAGTCGTGTCTTGAAACTCGAAAATGCCCGCTCAATTTTTTTCCAACTCGTTAAATCAGAAATTATTTTATAATAGGGACCCAGCGTTCATCTGAGGATCAACTAAACATATTTTCCTAAATAAAGGCCGCATCGCTGGGACTTCTGGCACTCGAAAACCCCTCTTACTTATTTTTATCAAAATCATTCGACCCGAAAAAATGTGAAAACCCAAGAACTACTCGAGAACCTCCTTAAATGAATTCTTCCGAAACAAGGACGAATCGTAAGTCGATAAAACAACTTCCGAAACCTTGTTAAGCCCAAGGTTTTATGGCGTTCAAAACACACAATCTTATGGCGTTCAAATATAGAGGATCAACAAATTTGTGAAAACACATTAATTAGCCAACAAATAAAACAAATCATTATTGTTATTCATAATAACCAACATTAAGAAAGATTATAAAACATAACGCCAGCCATTATTTAAAAGAAAACAAAAGATACTACAACATGTTGCAACATGACGCAAAACAGTGCAACATGCTGGTCTGCAAAGTTGTGGAACATCACGAGCCACCTCAATGTGGATGCAACAGCAAGCAATACGGTGCAACATTATGCATCATGGTGCAACATTATGTATCATGGTGCAACATCACTAAACATGATTCACAATAACGGCTCCACAGGAAGATTCCACCACCTCAGTAATTTTAAAACCATTCGAGCGGAAAATCATAATGAATCAGAACCTTACACAAGATGAAGGAAGCTATAAACGAATTTTCTTGAAATGGATCTCCGCAATCGGTCCCTCGCACTGGAGAAACCTCCTTCCCAATTTTCACTAAAACCATGCGAGTGGGCTTAAAAACACGAAACCCAAGCCTCATGGTAAAGCCACCTAATCAATTTTACTTTACACAACACAACTAATTACTGGTACTCGTAAATCCACTTTCAGCAATTATCGTCAACGTCGTTTGAGCTGAGAAAGGCAAATTTAAACATGAAAACCTGTTTGTACCGAAGGACTACATTACATTAAATTTATTAAATACATTAAATACATTAAATACATTAAATACATTAAATACATTAAATACATTAAATACATTAAATACATTAAATACATTAAATACATTAAATACATTAAATACATTAAATACATTAAATACATTAAATACATTAAATACATTAAATACATTAAATACATTAAATACATTAAATACATTAAATACATTAAATACATTAAATACATTAAATACATTAAATACATTAAATACATTAAATACATTAAATACATTAAATACATTAAATACATTAAATACATTAAATACATTAAATACATTAAATACATTAAATACATTAAATACATTAAATACATTAAATACATTAAATACATTAAATACATTAAATACATTAAATAAATTAAATACATTAAATACATTAAATACATTAAATACATTAAATACATTAAATACATTAAATACATTAAATACATTAAATACATTAAATACATTAAATAAATTAAATACATTAAATACATTAAATACATTAAATACATTAAATACATTAAATACATTAAATACATTAAATAATTTTTATTTTATTTTATTTCCTTAATTTGGTTTCCAAACACTTTGTATTGTAGGTAACATACTTTATTAAGCAGCACGCTGTTTTATGTTTTATAATTTTAAAATATATACTTATATAAAAAATGGAAGTAAAAAATTAAATAGACTATGAATTAAATTTTTTTTTTTAAATATGTTATATACTACTTAAGAAAAATTTACGTTTAACAATAAAGAGCACAAATATTGCAGAAAAATCAAAAAAGCAAAAAAGCACTATAAAATAAAATTAAAATTAAAATTAGCACCATTATAAGGTTTTACTGATTATTTATTTAGACATTTTAAGTCCGATTGTTTATTTTAGGTTGTACTTAAATACATTTTTAGGAATTTCTTAAACAAGTTAATACTTTCAATTTCTTTTAGCTCGGTTGGTACAGTGTTGTACATTTTCAGACCTTTGCACAGTATATTATTGTTTATTGAGTTAGTTGCAAAAATTGCAAGTGGAAGTTCGCTCGCTGTCTCGTACCATAAGAATGAACATCACACGCATGAAGCAGAGGTCGGTGAATTTTGATTAAACCTCTTTGAATTTTAAATATTGTCATTATGAGTTAGAAATCAATTATATTATGGAAGCTGAGTTGAGATATATTTTTAAAAAGTTCGGTTGTTGAAAATCTTAGTGGCAGGCGGTATATGTTTTTTAGGTTTTTTTTTTGTAGAATTGCGATCTCATCACAACGGAAACCAACGCATCCACTCCACACTGGGTTTAAATATATTAATTGTGGTAAGATAAGGGAATTGTAGATTAGTAACAGGGAACTTTGCGGCAAAATATGCTTCAGTTTTTTGATCGAGAATACCAAAGGCCGTATTTAAGCCTTAACCATATCGATATGGTTGCTCTATTTCAATTTTTCATCTATCAATAGACCCAGGTACTTAAAGTACGTTATATCTGAATTCCCGCATAACTAATCCTGTACTCTCTTATAACTTCCTCTGATAATTTTTTATTTGTAAATATCATATACTTAGTCTTTTTTGCATTTAATTGAAGTTTGTTTTCATTGAGCCACAGGTTTAGCAATGTCAAATCCATCTGCATATCTTCAAAAAGATCTTTAAGATTTATATTTTCATACTTTATAACAGCATCATTTTCAGTCCCTGAAGTTTGGCGAGCAATATATCATGGTCTACCGGATCAAACGCTTTATGTAAATCCAAAAATAAGCACGTTACAATCCGTTTCTTGTCAACATTTTCCGAAATGAAACTTGATAACTCAAGGCATGCTGCTTGTGTACTAGAACCATCCGTAAACCCATACTGCTCTCTTGCTAAAATATTATTCGCCTTCAAAAATTGCATTAACCGGTTATCCACTATTCTTTATATCGTAATACTTTTGAGACTGAAACTAACATAGATATTGGTCTATAGTTGATTGGCTCTAGTGCATCCCCACTCTTAAATACCGGTACAACTCTTGCCATTTTTAGTTTTTCCGGAAACTTGCCTTCAAGCAACGAACTGTTAATCAAGCTGGTTAGTGCTCGCTTCAATTTTTCTTAAAAAAATTAAAGAACTTGCATGATATACCGACCCGCCCCGTGGCTGCAGATGTTTTCAAACATTAATGACTCGATTAACTTCCTCTTCACTCACATTGGATATATCAAATTTAAAATCTATCCGATATTCTGGCATAATTACGCCTACATTTGGCCACGGAAAATCGCATGCATGTATAAAACAAGCATTGAATGCATTGGCAACTCTCTTGGGTCTTCGCTAACTGAGCCATTTAACATTACCGAAATATGTTTTGGTTTAGTTTCACGTTTCTTATTATAGCTAATTGGCCAACTTTAATAGATCCCAAAATTGTTTGCAACTTCCATTACAATTAAATACATTAAATACATTAAATACATTAAATACATTAAATACATTAAATACATTAAATACATTAAATACATTAAATACATTAAATACATTAAATACATTAAATACATTAAATACATTAAATACATTAAATACATTATATACATTAAATACATTAAATACATTAAATACATTAAATACATTAAATACATTAAATACATTAAATACATTAAATACATTAAATACATTAAATACATTAAATACATTAAATACATTAAATACATTAAATACATTAAATACATTAAATACATTAAATACATTAAATACATTAAATACATTAAATACATTAAATACATTAAATACATTAAATACATTAAATACATTAAATACATTAAATACATTAAATACATTAAATACATTAAATACATTAAATACATTAAATACATTAAATACATTAAATACATTAAATACATTAAATACATTAAATACATTAAATACATTAAATACATTAAATACAAGCGTTTATCCCGCAACATATCATGGGATTAATTCAAGGGTAACGTATAGCAATAGTTGGTCCCCGCAGAATGTTTGGAACTATCATTCGGAAAGGGTCGAAATTTTTAGTATTTGGGCTGCTTGTTACTACTTGGATGTATATTAGACACGTTTGCAACATAATTACAATGTTGGACTATAGAACAGAATAAAGTGTTACAGGCGATCAAAGCTTACTCTATTGAAATCCAATCCCACACCTAGAATTGGATATAACATGTGGTTAAACTATTCGTTAGATCGTAGTTTTATATTTAAAACACATTTATCAAAATCGAGTACAACTGAAACATCACTGGATACCTGTATAACTGAAGCACTTGATAGTAGACACGCCAACAAAATCGGTAGCTAGAATAGTTCAGTACTGTCAGCCGGTCATTACCGTGCCAGATACTCGTAGACATTATAGGTACTAAACAATTTTAAATAAAACGTGACCAAACGCGGCGTAAAACACAATTTACCCCATGACCTACAAATCTTAATGAGCATTTTAATCGGTCAACCTACAGACGACATTTACGAGTAGAAATTGCAAAAATAGACAATGTCACGTTTATGACAACTAAAAATGTGTTTATATATATATGATTTAAATTGTAATGTCAATATTTTAGTAAAACGGCGGAAATTGCGGCACACAAACCGTCTACTCGCTTATATAGAAAATATTTTTGACCTTCGAAACAGTAACCGACTATTACAGGAATGCTTGTAATTTAAATATTGACATAACAAATAACTACTGGCTGACAGTTATATGTATACATATTCGCATAAGACGTACAGTAATGTAATTAAAATTATGAATTTTTTTTAATTAGAACTAAAAAATTTATTACGAGTTTTGTTTAATTAAAATTTGTAATTACCTCGCCTGTTTAAACTTTACGAGTTATTTTGCGATCGTTGGTTGAGCTTCGCAGCAACTATGTTGAGACTTTTGAAATAGTTTTAAGTGCTATCGTAATTTGAACATATTAAGGAATTTGGTTTTTCGGCTGCTCAATTTATGGAATTTATTTAACGTTTTTTGAATATTTGATAAAATACACGTATGTACAACAAAAATATACGAGTACATGCATCATAACTCGCGATTGTCAGAATAATATACAATAGCTAATTTATTTGCTTTTAAAAGATATTCCAGATTTGTTCTTTCATTGTACGGTAACTTTTGTGTCTTGTATGTGTTTGCTCAGCTAAATATAAAATTTATTACATGTAAATGAGATTAATTTATTGATACTAATGATTGTGGAAATATACGAACGTGCCATACATGCAGGCAATTTATGAATATCGAGTGGTAACAATACATTATTGCCTTGTAAGTTTTGTATCGTATATTGGAAGTGTGGTTTGATTTGTGGACAATAAAATCAGAATGTGACAGGTCGCGTCCGCTTGGCGATTTAATTTTAGGTATTTAATTGCACAATTCATGTATAATTCATTAAGATCAAAAGTATTTATTCATTATAGTAGTTTTAACTTTTAGCTCGATTAGACCTCAGATTGCACTGAAGTGAAATAAATATTTCAATATTTGGTTGACCGTTGAGTGGTTTATTTTGTCGATTTAATTTTTTTTATTACGAATACTTTGAGTTTTCTGATGTAAAGTGATTCGCAATTACTGTGGGTCAAGGTTTGATAGAAACATCTTGGTTAATTAGTTACTGTACGAAAACTCATTAATACAAAATTAATTAATATATACAAAAATTGCTAATTTCAGTACGTACTACAGACTTACTTGAATGCTACTTCGACTAAAAGACATCTAAAGAATTTTAAGTTTTCGATCTCGAAATTCTTGTAAGTTCTCGTAGTTATCGTGGCGGTAATCGGTCCATCGGATGCCTCTTTCATAATATAGCTTTCATATTTTATAAGTTGTTACAGGATGGCACGAATCCAACCCGCTCGATGATTGCCTTGCGATAAAACAGCGTTTACGGTTCCTGGACGGCTCTTATATGCCTTTTGACTTACACAGACGCTATGTCGCTTAATGCACCGCGTGATCTCATACCAACTGCACGATTAGGTCGTTGTGTACCTCGATGATCTTCTGGTGACCCACTCTTTGTAAGAGTTATTGTTAAACCAGCGTCCGTCAGAAATCCAGCAACTTTTTTTAGCAAATCAAAATGTTCAGCCAGAGTGGAGGATGTGCCACAATAAATCTTTCTAATAGTAATCTAAACAGAATAGACGATTTCTGGGGATGTGCGGATGGTATTGTCGCTTTATTCCAAAATTCACCTCATTAGCTTCTTGACCTTACTGGTAAGAATACTAAATTATGCTGGTCATCGGCTGCGGATTCATCTCAACTTTTAACGCATTAAAGAATGCTTTGTCAACGGCTCCAGTGCTGACGCATTCCGATTATTCTAAACCATTTTTTATTCAGTGTGATGCCAGTGCCATTGGGGTCGGTAGGGTGGAGCGAAACTACTCGGTGACAGAGATGGAATGATATGAGTTAATGAGTCAAAAAGACTTCTCTGTACGTTTGGCTACATGGAGTCTTAAACTACAACCTCCGGATTTTCAAATTAGATACTGGAAAGATTCAGTAAAAGAATCCATCTTTTCTAGATGAATTCTCCGCTTGTGAGGATGATTCTAGGAATAAGAGCCTAATCGTGGTATTCAATATGGAGATCCAGACTTGTCGAACAAAAGCATTGACTGATTGCATTAGTAAGTTTTTCGGTTCCCATATTGCATCTTGATCAAAACTCGGTGGCGTTCCAAGATCCAGAATATGTTGAGCAGCTCAAAAAAATCCGTAAACTGAAACATTGTTCGCACAATTATAAAATTCAGTATGACAAATTGTTAAAATCCCCTTCGTTCGGCTTTAAATATTTGGGTACCAATATTTCGAATTGGAAATTAGTTTTCCGAATTCTTTGACACAGTCACTCGTCGAACAAGCTCACGTTCCTCCCATTTCAGCACATTTAGGCGGGAGCAAAATTCTCGAGCAGCTTCAGCGTCAATTTTACTGGCCACAGATGGCAAATCAAGTTAAACAATATGTTACCGGATGCGCTAAATGCAAAATGAACAAGGACGTTAATTATTCAACAAGACCAGCCATGGGGCTCCCGTCCTCTCCACACATCCATTACAAAAGGTATTCCATATCCGCGTTCCAAGCGTGGAAATTCGTATATCATTCTGGATCATTACTCCAAATTTGTGGTGAAAAAACCCTTGCGCGAGGCATCCACATCATTGTTATGTCGATTCTTAGAAGAGGAAATATTTTAATTGTTTTCGAATTTGTTTAAAGAATTATTATCTAAGTACGGTGTATCCCATATTCGCACGCCTTTATATTCTCCACTGTATGAGTAACGCTTTCGAACGAGTTAATAGAACTTTAATTGCCAGTATACGATCATATGTAAAAGAACGCGTTCATAATCTGTGGGATAACAATTTGCAACAAATTGCAGCCGCGTTACGCAACGCTGTAGATTCAGATTACGCGTTACGAAGATTACTCGATGAACATGATCCCAGCGAAGTCCAGGTGTGGACAACGAAAAGGAAGCTCAACACTTTAATTTGCGTAGTAATAAGGGTTTTTTCCGGCAAATTTTCCTGGCAATTTCAAACCAGGTTATTACTAGTAAAGTGGGCCAAGTGGCTTATGTTGTTCAAGATTTGAATGGGAAATCTTTGGTTACTTTGGGTGACTGGCATAACAGACTACTGTAACTATCGACGTCGAGTGTCAATTCTTCCGTTCGTTACTATTTCTTTCGTGTTCAACCGTTTATATTATTACTCTACCAACTGAGCTATCCGTGGGCATGACTTTTTGGTAACCCGGTTTAGGTGTCCTTACCTTTTATTTTAATTTCTAGTTTTTCTATAGTAGGCCTGGCTTTAAGAGACGTTTCAGAATGTGGGACGTTAACACGATTATTACGACACCTTGAGGGGTCATAACATTATTTTCTATGTAATTTTGTTTTTGTATTTTGAATTTCGTTGCCATCGAATAATTGGTGCCTTTTTCTGATGGCATTGCCATCTGTTCTCTGGCATTGACAATAAGGTTTTTTTGCGAGTGTGAATTGACCTTTATACTCTGGTTTACGTTTTGCATACTTCTACAGTATCGCGTAAACGTCAAATAATTTCGTGAGAGAGACCAATGTGTACACCTAGTGTGTGTGTGCGACCGGCGGAGATATAGAGAAATAATTTTGTTTTGTTTTTTTCGATTTGTTGTGTGCAATTGATGCGTGATAAGAGGGAGCAGGGAAGTGACGCGCACGTAAAAACAAAACCAAAAACAACGCCAACAGGAAAATATTCTTCTAGATGTTTTTTGGGAGCGCGAATTTGTTTTAATTAGCGTCTAGTTTTGATTGTAATGAATCGAGTTTTTTTTACGCGATGGATGAAGGAAAAATTTCGTTTCAATATTTTCTGAAATAAATAGTTATGCTCTAAGTTATAGAAAATTGTTTCTATAACTTAGAGCATAACTATTTATTCAAATTGAGTGTAAATTGTGTGACGGAAAATTAAAATTTTTTAAGCGAAGAAGAAGAAGAAAAGATTCATTAATAGGCTGAAGTCTAAGTAACTAATAGAAAAATAAAAAGTCACGACGACAGTATATCCGGGTGAATAATACGGATAAAAATTGAAACGTGAAAACAAACGAATTAAACTTAACGGCATCTTCACAAATCGGTCAAGGGCGGGCGACAGAGGCTCGTTACATGTATTTAACGGGTGGCCAGCTGAGGCTATTCACGGTTGATTTTGTAGTATACCGGCGGTAGAGCCACAACGTGTAGATGGCCATTCGCATTTGTGGTTAAAGGCGGGAAGATGCCGAACATTTATCGTACGGGTGTGGTCAACAACGTGGCCATTCGCAAATTTGTTAATGGCGGAAAGACATCCAACATTATTTTCGGTGAATAGCGGAAAGACGCCTAACCATTACAGCGGCCTATCGAGATACATTTATTTACGGCGAGAGGACGCCCAACGATATTTACGGTTAGCGGCGAAAGGACGCCCAACGAATTTACGGTTTACGGCGGGAAGACGCCCGATACCGATTTTTTTGATTTTATTATTATTTTTTTGAATCAAATTTTACATTTTCCAAATTCAATTTTAAATTTAAATTTTTTATTTTATTTTCAATTTTTAAATTTTCGAATTTTTAAATTTTCAGTTATTTATTTATACATTGTAATCGAGCGCACGAGTTGCGGTCGTTTAACGCTCGCGCGAGGGATGAAGCGCACATTGGTTTCGCTACGTAATTATTCATGTTCAGCGACCATTTTAGTTTGAATCATTTCTTTTCTTTTTCACTGCTTTCGCCTCTGATCGTTTGGTGAAAATTTATTTAAATAAAAAAACAGCACTGCGTATGATTTTGGCATTCGGTTTTCTTTTCTTTTCCATTTCAACGGCTTTAGTGGTGTTCCGTTAGTATTCTGATTTTCTGATTATTGTCCCTAGCTATTTTGTTTTGTTGTTATTCTTTTTCTCGCAAATAATAAAATGGATTACTACCTTTCTTTCGGTTTGGTATGATTGGAGGGGAAATTTCATTTCGTGTCGGTTTGATAGTTCATCCCCTTGGCAGGACACTCACAGGCTCGAAGTGGCGAGTCTAAGATCTACATGGTCTCTCTGTGGCACTCCGTCAGTCTCAAGCTGTCAGAGTGTATAATGTGGGAGATTACCCTGAGGTCTCTCCGGGTGAAGAGATGTTGCTTCGTTGTGGCTGGGCATCGGCCTCTAGGGTTCGACGGGTTATTCGGGAGAGTCTCTTCAAAAAACATTGTACTTGTCATTCGGTCGTTCCTGGGTGGACACACTCGGTTATTATTATTTTTTCTCACTTTTCTCAAATTTCGGCGGATACAATTTTGGCGCAATTTAGTTTCAGTTTTTTTTAGTTTATTCTTATTTGCGTTCTGTTCCACGGTGTAGGCAGGAATATGCAAGCCTCAACTTTCCCATGGCCCAAAACCCTGAGATCTAGTTGGCAAAATCACCGTGAGAGATGCCTCTGCATATTTAAATGAGTCTGCAGGTTGGCTTCGTGACATCCTGTAACAAAGTCTTGGGTCTGGTTCAGATATTTTTTCTAAAATTTAAGCAGAATTGATGGTTTAAAACATTTTTTTCAAATAAATTTGGCTACTCTGCGGCCCAAACAGTTTAACTGATTGCGATAAAATTTCATTATTAAGGTTATCTGATAATTTGACAGACCCCAAGGAATTTGGTGGAAATCGGTGTGCCGGAAGTAGCAGCTTTCATGTCAACTTTTTCGTTGTTTGCAAAATATTTTGTTTATTATGAGAAAAAACTTTTAAAGCCAAATACGATTGGCTCTAAATTAAATTGGTAACAAAATTGGTTCAAATCATTTTTCAAACTCTTTATCAGGACAGACTAATTTAGAAAATTAAAATCAAAAATTTATCTTATTTCGGCTAAGTTTTCGAAACAAACTTTGTTTTTTGTTATTTTAGAGAATAGCTGAAAGCTTCGATTTGAGATTATGAGACTACGAATACTTACACAGACAAAACACATAACAGGTTGATTTTTTGGAATCGACTTCCCGAAGGTGCTAGTGGTTTATTTTTTCCATAACTAAAGAGAACATAGAAAACGACGAAATAGGAAAGTTGATATAGAAACAATTGATAGAATTTTGACATGAAAGGTTCATTAGAAACAAATGCTTTAAAAATTATTTAGTTGTCTTTTAGTCATTGTATTCAAATGAAAGTGTGGTCTTGGCCACAACATGTACACGAAATCGTATCGGATTGGTTTTCTGTGCCACAGAAAATCTGTGGAAATCATTACCTTGCTAGTGATGATTTCAGGAGCGCACAGCTCTAGCGCAGTTAAGAGCACTTTAGAGTAGTTTACAACGATTAAGTGTTATTTAGAGGAGTTTAGACTATTAGAGAAGTTTGGGATTTAAAGCAGTTTTCAGCTGTTTAACAACATCTCAAAAGTAGTTGTTATTGTGCACTTTGGCAAATGCATATTTGATTCTAATATTTCCAAATAATTTTGTCAATATTTTTTATGTACGTTATCACTGCAAATTTTGGCTTCATGGAACATTTTAGAACCTAAATTTGTTATTCTACTACTTTAGAGCAGTTTAGGGCACTTTGGAGTTTTATTTGCCAGTTTAGTGCAGCTTAAAGCGGTTTTAGACCAGTTTGAGGCTTAGAGAGGTTTAGAACAGTTTAAAAAATCAAAAAGTTGATTTTGTTGTGCTCTTTGGTTAATGCATATTAGTTTCATTATTTTCCAATAATTGTTCCAATATTTTTTATGAATGCTAGTACTGCAACATTTTCGGCTCCGGAACCATTTTGGAACCCAAATTCGATCTTTATTTCTTTCATAAATGTATTATAAAATATTTGTTCAAGATACACCATATGCTAGACACTAAATTGTGTTATGTCATAATGACTTCGCGATAAACTGACAGTAAAGCAGTGTTTTTTGTTATTATTGAAATGTCTGGAACCCAGAGAGGGATCTGCATTTAACTCAAGGGGCCCCTGGTGCAAGCATCAGAGATCACATCAAAGTGCACTGCTTTCTTGGTAAACTGAATCAGTGTACATTAGGAGGTATCATGAAGTACAACAGGAAAATTTAAACCAATTTACTCAATTAAAACTATTAAAATGTGCCATAGCGAATGTGGGGCACCCACAAATATCAATAATATTTTCGGAGAAATGACTAATCTAGAAGATTTTCGAAATTCAATTTCCACCGGTAGAAAACTTCCGTTTAGATATGCTGGATAAAGAAATAGCTGTCAAATCCGTCAAACTTTCGTTATTTGTGTTTTCATACAAAATATCTAAGCCAACTTTGGCTTTGAAATTTCTTGTGTTCGTGATCTCGTTCCAGAGTAAGGACGTCAATTGATTTAAAAGCAGGGCAGCTACATACATATTGAAGATTATCATCGCTAGCCTCTAAGCAGTTATCACAATCGGTAGTTGGAGCCGAAATGATAAAGGAATGACAGGTTTCGGCCCTAAAAACAGAGTTTGAATTTTGCAATGAATTTGGATTGCTATCAATGTCGGAGTGGGCTGGCACTCACGTGACTGAAACTTTATTATGACTGCAAAAAAGATTAACAGATGTTTACACTCTCTGGTGAGCTTAGAAACAATCAAGAGGTTACTCAAAACAATAAGTCTATAAGACAATGTTGAGGTTTTCAACTTCACAACTTAGCGCTTCGGATACCCAATGAGTCAGAGCTATGATCTCAGCTTGAAAAGCTGAACAACTGCCTAGGAAGTCAAGTTTTGAACAGTAAGCATCTGTGACTGCCCCTAATACATTCACGCTCCATTGCATTTCATTCGATAATCAGCAGAGCAAGCTGTCCCCAAATAAATGTTTGTGGCCGAGGAAGAAAATAATGGGTTCCATGGCAATGAGTGCAGTATACGACAAATCACCGATACAAGCCCTTTACACAATATTTTGTACGCCGTTACGTTTCACAATCGAACACTTTAATTTGATTACCGGCTACCACACAATAGACATATAAGTTAGTATGAGTGAAACTAATCATCACCACGAGATCACTTTAAAACGGATTTACGTGAAGATTCTTATTGACGCACCAAGACACCCACAGAATGAAGGGCTTGTTGCTTTAGGTCAGATATGACATTCAGATGCTTCCCTAAGATAGTTATAATTAGGTCGTCATCATTAACATGGACACAAGGACCGGACTGTTGAAGTTTGACTAAAACATCATCGATATCCAAGAACCACAACAGTAGTGAGTGGCAAGGGGTGTGTAGCAAGTACAACACCCTACGGACAACCTTACGAAATTTTATTTTACAGAGACTGAGACTGAACCAACCTTTGTAATGCGAGGTTTAAGAATCAGTTGGTTATGGTGTCGTCGATTCCATATCTGATACACAAGTTTCTAGTTATAGCAGAAGAAGTGCTATCACGTGCTCCCGCAATATTCAGGAAGGTTCCCATGAGAACTTATTTGTTATTCAGGACAAAAATAGATAAGAAGTGGTTTCTAATAGAACTATCAACAATCTTTCTAATGATTTCCATAAGTTCGAGGGCACAGTTATTGAGCGAATACTCTTAGCATCGGTCTAATCCGGCCTGCCAGTTTTGGGTACGAAAACAACTCGACTTCGATCGTAGTACGTAATTACAGACCAATTAGCTATAGAAGCAAAAGTGCTAGCTTGTACAGAGGCCACGGGAGCGGAGCCAACGATTTTGCAACCAGGAGTTTGAACACTGAGAAGAAATTCACCAGTCTCCTTTTCTGAAGAGGTTAACATTCCATTAGGTAAACGCGAAGCTTTAAATCAGTGTAAGTTTATAATGTAAATAATTTATGTTTGTTTTAAATTTTTTTACAATATTAGTTTTTAAATAAATTATATGTTTTGAGATGACTGTCTCGAATTTACCTCTCTATGACATCCTCGTATGGGTTGTCTCTTATTTGGTTCGTATTTATACTTGATGTTCCCCCGACAGATGAGTTCCACATAGATATTTCTGCTCCACCTTTTGACATCTCTGACCATTAGCCATCACATAAGTGTGGTTAACCGGTGGTTAGTTTTCAGTCGCTCCAGAATTCCTTCATTCACAAGGTCCCAACACACAGTTGCCCCCCAGTTGTCTCGCAATACTAGCGTGCTTTTCCATTGTTATCTCCTACGCTTGTGGAAACGCATACATACATCGATTATTGTAATGACCGTCCGAAATGTTGATTGTATCTAAGGAATACTCTGCATCCATTGATCTCTGCATCGCTGATCACTATTTCGAAATCACTGGTTCGTTTAGTGGTATTGTATTCAATCTAGCTCGATGGATGAAGCGCCATTCTGCAAATCTCGTAAAATTTTCAGGTAGCAGGAAATGATTGGATACATGTGCTTGTGTTGACAATTGTATAACCTTGCCTTGGTCAGGTTTGTTTAAAATTTATTGCAGCATTTGTTGTTGAAACATTACTTTCAATTGATCCAAGATATTGGTATTGCCTTGGCCAGCGAACCATTTAAGTACTCTATACAATATTTTCTTGTGTTGGCTGTCGCTTTGTTTTCAGTCTCACAGCTGCAATGAGGGTAATTTGGCTAAAATACGGATTGTGTTGTCTCGGGAACTTAGAAGCTTTATGGCGTGAATAATATTTCCGAGCTCATGTAATATGCCGGTTGGCATGACATATTGTGTCAAAATCTCAGTATTTAAGAAATGCGAGTTGCGGAAACCAGAAGAGACTCCAAGATGACGAGTCTTCGTCTAGCATAATCGAAATTATCACTCCACCAATACTGAACTCTTGAGCAATGGTTGATCGTGTTAATCCATCAATGCAGAGCGACGAATATTTAGTTGCATTAAATTATAGCCCGGCTTCCGTGGCTTTCTGGACAGCGAGCTCTAGCGTTCTCTGAAGATCGTTCGGGTTATCAGCAAAAGATCATCCGCATATGCAAGTGTTTTGTGAGTTTGGTTATGGATGTTATATCTACTATTACAGGAAAGTACATGCCGAGAAAATTTTGAACCACATCGGATTGTAGTTCTGCTATTTGTATAGAGTTGCTCTATCACATTGGTACTTGGAGGACCCATCTCAATTGTATTTGAAAGTGATATAGGCCACCAATTGGATATTTCCATAGATTCACCCTTATTATAAATGAAAATAGTCGTTGATTCATTCCAGCAGTCCAGGATCCACCACGTGCTTCTCCAGCAATGTTTTATACAGAATCCGGTCAGGTCCTGGAGACGAATTTTTACATTTTCTAAGTCACAAGCAAATCTCATCACATGTAAAATTTGGGGTTAATGGATCATCATAAGCTTGTTGTGGTTCTTCCATTACAACTGGTATGTAGTTCTGCGTTTCTGCCAGCGCGCGTGTTGGAAAAATGTCTTGTTACCGTTGCCATATTTATTGTGTACTGTGGGCCAGGAAGCATCACATTATTAGTTGTTTCATTCACCATTTTATTTTTATTGCTAATTCCAGACAATTCAGCCGACTTTAACGGAGTTTCGCTAACTTACTCTTGCAACAACACCAACACCACATAGAAGGACAATTGCTTGATAATAGCCAATTGTTAGCACTGACTGCTGTACGTATAATTCGAGATTGATTCCTACTTCTAATCCTCAACATTTCTGTTTGGTCATCAAGTATTGACATAACCATATTTGACCTAGAATTTTCCGCTGTAGTAGACCTAGACTCTTATGTATGTTTCGCGTTCGAGTACGTGTTCTAATCGGAGATGGCCTAGTGGTTCCTGTCAGATCATTACCGGTGTTGACAGTAACTTGTGTAATTTCGTCATTTGTCCTATAGTAAAACTAGACGCCACTAGGTTACGCACATTTTGCGCTTGATTGCGTTCTAATCAGAGAAGTCCTTGCCGGATCACCATCTTACGTGCTCTTCTACCAAATTTGTGGTATTCATTAAGTCCTTTAAAATGATGAGTGACATATTTTCTATAATAAACGAATAGTTTTTGCTTGGAAGATCTTTCATACGATGTAACGGGTTTTCCACTAGGAATGATACAATTTAAAATGGTTATAATGGCAACACTGCGTATTATTTTTTGACATTTCTTATGTCATTTGTATTTAGTAGGGTATACCATTTAATCATCGAAAGATACTCGCTTCAACAGCGTTTAGGAATTGTTAAATGGTTTTATCAAAATCAGTGCTCATTTGTGAATACTGAGAGAAATTTAAGAAGAATTCATGGAAAATATTATTCAGTTAATCGACTCACTATTCGTCGTATTGTAGATAAATTTGAAAGTGAATTTTCTTTACACGATACAAGAGTACGACAAAGTAATGCACGTACACAAGAGAATTTGGTAGCAGCAAGTGTAAGAGAAAACCAACAAGTTTCATTCCCTTTACAGGCTTTATGGCGAAGAATACTATCCCGATTTCGTTAATGCCCGCAATGAATTCAAGGCCCTTAATTGGTTCCTTTTCAATTAATTACGTAGTGCAAATCGAGCAAGTTTTGACATTCAATCCCAAAAAAATTTGGAACTTGATTAACAGCAAGAAAAAGGTATCTGGTTTTCCGTCGAACATGTCTTACCAGACCTCCACCGCCAGTCAGGCATCCGACATTTGCAAATTGTTTGTTAAATTCTTTGCATCGGTTTACAAGCCACTTCGGTCAACAGACACCGGGTCTCCTACTACTTCAACCTCCATCGTATTCGATCATTTCAAATTTACCGAACAGGAGGTTTTTGTTCAACTGCTCCGGTCATGACGGTCTTCCACCGATCCGATTCAAACGTTGTCCCGCAATTCTGGCCCCTGCAGTTACCTTCTTGTTTAACGAAAGCCTCCGTCGTGGTATTTTTCAGATCCCTGGAAAATATCATGCGTTCATCCAATTTTTAATGCGGGTAATAGAAGTGAGGCAAGTAATTATCGTGGGATCGGCATACTCTCTATCTTATCCAAACTGTTTGACTCCATGGTTCACAGAGTATTGCACTTCTATACCAAGAGACAATTTCTTCTTTTCAGCATGGATTTTATCCCGGTAGGTCTACCGTGTCTAACTTGTCCTCGTTTTGTAGTCATCTATTTGACAGCCTAAACTCCAAGCAGCAGCTCGACGTTGTCTACACAGACTTCGCAAAGGCTTTCGATGTGATTGATCACTCCATTCTTATTAGCATGTTGGAGAGTTTCGACTGTGATTTCATTCCCATCGACTGGTTGCGTTCTTATCTCTCAGATCGTTGGCGATCTGTTAGGATTCTGGATTCTTTCTCCCCATTATTTCGGGTGCCATCCGGCGTGTCTAAAGGTAGCCATATCGGCCCACTGTTATTTTCATTATTTATTAACGATGTTGTAAAATGTTTTAAGTTGACCAATTGCCTCCTCTTCGCAGATGACATAAAGATTTTCGCCCGGGTCTCTAGCGTGTTAGACTGTGAAATGTTACAAGATGAATTAAACCGCTTTTGCAGCGGGTCAATTAACAACTTACTGGCTTTAAACGTGAGTAAATGCAAAACCATTTCTTTCTTCCGTATCCGCTCGCCAGTTTTTTATCAAAATCAACTGTACAACGAAACCATTGGTCGGGTTGAGTTCATTTCGGATCTTGGTGTGATCTTTGAATCTGATGCTAAATATACCAGACATGCTAATGCCATTATTTCAAAGTCGTACATTATGGATGGTTTCATCAAACGAAACTGCAAGGACTTTCGTGACCCGTTAACTTTGACATCATTATACGTATGTTTTGTTCGGTCCATTTTGGAGTAGGCATCTCCTGTTTGGTCACCCTCCTACCACTGTCATTCTGAGAGGATTGAGAGTTTCCAGAAACAGTTTATTTTGTTCGCGCTACGACATTTACCATCCGGTCGTGCCGTGGACTACGTTCTTCCGCCTTATCAGGATCGATGCAATCTTTTGAAACTGCAACGTCTAGACAACCGCCGAGACGAAGCTTCCGCGCTGTTTGTGCGTGATATCGTCAATTCCCGTCTCGATTGTATCGAGTTACTAGCACGTATCAACTGGTACGCTACCGAACGTCGAATGCGTCAACGCGATGGAGCTTTATTCATCGATCGAGCGGCAACAAACTACGGTCTTTCTGATCCAATTCCGAGGGTATCGCGGGCGATCAACTAGGTTTACGGAGCTTTCGATTATTACTTGTCGAGAAATTCATTCAAGAAAGCTTTATATAATCGTTTGTAGTCTAGCTCATAATTTCTTTTTTTTACCAATTGTTTTGTTGTGCAGATTGTAGTGACTGTAGGCACCATTTATAAATAAATAAAAAATAAAAAAATTCAAATGTATCGGTTCCGCGTCGTTCTCAACAATTAAATCTTTCTCAAACAGCAACATGGATAATTTTAAGAAAAGATTTGGGTTGACCTCCTTACAAAATTCAATTGGTTCAAGAACCATAAACGTCGTTTATTTTCTGATTTTCCTCTTGAACAACTTGAAAATGATGAACATTTTTATCGAAAAATGTTATTCAGTAATGAAGCTCATTTTTGGTTAAATGGTTATGTTAACAACAAGAATTGCAGAATTTGGAGTGATGAAAATCCACACGGAACTGTTCAGACACCATTACATCCAGAATAAAGTCACTGTGTGGTGTGCAATTCATGCTGGTGGAGTGATTGGTTCATATTTCTTTGAAGAAAATGGTCGAAGAGTAACAGTCAATGGAGAACGATACAGAACAATGTTAAATGATTTTTTTTCCATACATAATGGCATAATGTAATCCTTTCAAATAAAAATAAAAATTTGGTCTCAATGAATAATTTATGTGTTTTTTTAAATTTTTAAATTGTATCATTCTTATTGGAAAACCCTTTACCCTTTATCGTCGGCACAGTCAGTCATCCAGCGGCCACATATCTGGCGAAATTTTTTTTTTTTTGTAATTTTGGAAGTTGGTTGCAGCCACTATTCCACTAAAACGGAATGAATAAGTCGATGTATACGAGCAAAAGAAACAGAAGGTGCAGCATTCCATCTTTTGATACTGGTCTATCCAAACTGAGATTGGGTTAACAAAATACTCTAAGTATAACAATATGTAAGGGTTCATCACTACAAATCCACTGCTATACTAAACGTTAAATCAGGTCTCAATAAAGGAACAATAGGTGCACACATCAATCTAGAATAACATATAAGATGAAATTTAACTATTTTGTTACACAAGTATGCCTAGCATGGATGCACATCGTATAGGTAATTCACATGCGATTAAAATTTTTTTATTGTGTTTGAGCGTCTTTTCACAAACGTGTACACAAAAGAAAAGAAATTCGAGATACGATCTTATGATTAGCTTCTTTCTCATTTATTTCTTCTTCTCGTTTTATTTCTTTTTATCAAATGTTTGATCAAACGACTAGAGGTTTTCACTATTTTTATAAAACTGTTACTTGTTTTATTGTATTCCGCACAACAATAAACTACCATCCCATTCATCATACACAACACATACGAGTATTGTACACCGCTCTCTGTACACGTAACTTACATAATGGATTTTATTTGGTAAATTGTACTCGTATCTTAGAATTTACTATTTACATTTTACCAACAACTAAACCTAAACCTATAATGGCTAAATAGGTAGCCGTAATTGATTAAAATTTTTGTTTTGTTGTTGTAGAGTTGCATTGTAATATGGGAAAATGTAAATTTTGATTTCGGTATAACAGGCTTGAGTAGTGAGAGCTGTATATACCTGTATATCGGACGAATATGGGATAATGCAAATTGGATTTGGATAAACTTTCGTACTATATGCCGAACAAGAGGAATTTCACGGCTGAATAATTTTAAATTATTTTCGGGTTAATTGCCAAACATTCATTATTATTTCGAAGTTTATTGGCTTTTCGATGTTTAAGTTAATCGTGGCGTATCATTGCGCATTTAATTACAGATTGTTTTTTTGTATAATTAATTTGCGCGTTCGGAAATTTAATTAAAGAGCGCGGCGGTATAATAAAATACTTTTATTATCCATATCCGCAGTAAAAATGTATTTCAGTGCACGATTGTGATTTATTGATGAGTTGCTTCTTCATTGATAAACATTTTATTGTGCAAATTAAAACATAATCAGATGGAACGATTTATTTGTGTTATTGTGAGCGGAATAACAATTATTACGTAAGTACCAATTTCGAATCCTAGTGTACTGAATCGGACTAGTTTAGTGGAGCAAGCAACCGCTAACAAGCAAAGTCTGGATATTTAGTGGTTTAGAGCTCCACCAAGCTATTAATTCGGTAAAACATAAAGAGCCATTAATATTAAATGGATTTATTTAAATTAACCTTTAATAAGGAAATCTTAAACAAGATTCTTGTTTGGAGGGTTGTAGCCCTTTGGCTAGTCCCCTTGACAATTTTATTATATTTTTAGTCGATCCTGGTTGGATCTTGTAGATCATGCGGTTTCTTCCTTCGCAGCCGTCTTACTGGGTTTGAATCATCCAACATACGACGTATCTCAGCATTTTGGTGTAGACTATGCGTTACATGTGTTTCACTAACGAAATCCATCTTCAGATCTCTATGGAGGTTGACATTTCTTATGTACCACGGTGCATTAACTATTCCACGAAGGACTTTGCCTTGGAATGACTGGATGATATTGACATTGGTTTTCTTTGTACAGCCCCAGAGCTGAATACCGTAAGCTCACACAGGTTTTAGGATTTGCCGGTATAGTAGCAATTTATTATGTAGAGTTAGCTCAGAATTTCTTCCTAAGAGCCAATCCATTTTTCTGTATTTGATGTTTATCTCTTCTTTTTTCTCCAGAGGCATGCCTAAATATTTTGCCGTATTTGCATAGGGAATTTGCTGGGAGTTCAGTTCTACTGGTATCCAGTTGACCTTCTTGTTGGTAAAGTTTACGTGAACAGATTTTGTTTCATTAAGTTTTAGTCGCCATCTCTTGGTCCAGGTACTGACAATATTAGTAGCTCTTTGCAATTTGCTTGTAGATTCTTCTATGCAATTAGCAACTGCTAAGATGGCCGTATCATCCGCAAACGTCGCTATGTCAGTCTCCTCTATCATTGACAGGTCCGAGGTGTATAGAACATATAAAATTGGTCCCAGAACGCTACCTTGTGGTACCCCTGCTGATATTTTCTTTATTTCTGAGTATTCGCCATCTAATTTAACTCGAACGTGTCGGTTAGATATGTAAGATTTTAGAATTTCATAAAACTGCTTTGGTAAGTCTCTTTGTAATTTATATTCCAAACCTTTATGCCATACTCTGTCAAAGGCCTGTGCTACATCCAAGAAGACGCTTGAACATACTTTCTTTTCAAGTACGTCTTCAATTATGTTTGTAATTCGGTGTACTTGTTCCATTGTTGAATGGTTTTCACTGAAGCCAAATTGATGTGGAGGAACAAGATTTATTTCTGCTATTATTGGTTTTAGTCTCTTTAGGAGTAGTTTCTCGAATAATTTTGAAATTATTGGGAGTAAGGAAATCGGCCTATACGAAATTTAGTCGTTTAGTGGTTTGTTTGGTCTAGGTATCATAATTACTTCTGCTACTTTCCATTGACTTGGAACGTGTTTAAGTCTGAACACTGCATTAATTATTTGGAGTAGTTTACGTAGACCTTTTTCAGGAAGAGCTTTTACTATTTGTGCTGTAATTAAGTCATATCCTGGAGATTTCTTTGTATTTAGGTTAAGATTGATTTCCTCTTTTAATTCTTGTAGTGTGACAGGAGATATATTGCAGTTATCCATTTTATATACTGGTGGTATGTTTTCCTCTGCAGTTTGTCTAGGGAGAGGCTGGAACGTGTTCTCGAGGTGGGTTGCAAGCAACAAAGCTTTTTGCTTTGCACTTATAGCCTATGTGTCATCCTCATTTTTTTCTTGTGGAATTTGTAGTTTAGGTCGTTTTAAACTTTTTGTCACTTTCCAAAGGGAGTACTCGGTATCTTTTTCCCCTGTAAGGCCACTCAAGCATTTATTAATGGATTCGTTTTTGATTTCATTAAGTAGTTCATATTTAGTTATGACACACCGCCAATTGTGAATGACTATTTATGTTTGTGAAACATTGTTATCAGAGTTATTTGATACGAATTTACAATTTGGTTTACATTTAAAGGCCTTTGTGCCGAAATGATGATGATAAAATCAAATGAAATTATTCTCAGCCGAAGGTTCACCATAAAATGGATTGAAAGAATTCCGAAAATTTGGCTAGTTTTTCCGTGAATAATTATTTCTAAAATTTGATCGCGAATTGTTACGACTACGTGAATTTGAATTAGATCGTGATCTAGAATTTTGATTAAAAATTTCAGAAATGTCCGATAACAATGTCTTTTTGAATTCCGAAAGTTTATTGTCTAGTGAAAAGATGCAGAAGTCTCGATAGAATTTAATTGCGCCTGAGTCATTGTCTCAGGTACATTGTCAGCCCGTTCTGCAAAGACTGACAGGAAAACGTCGTTTTCGAATGGTGTGCAATCTCTTCATCCAAAATTGACGGGGTGTCGCTTCGTTAATATTGTCACCCGCATTCAATTTCATTAAACTCAACAATTGTGGCGGCTTCCTGTCCTCAAGTATCAAGCCATGCATCAGATTATTAAGCTTTGTCTTTTTTGATTCACCAAGTACCCGAATCACCTCAGCCTTGAATGTAGAATAAGGTATATTTCTCTTCGGGCTAGTGATAATATATGCAAATGTATCATTGAGTAGTGCATCCAGCGCTCATACCGCATGAGCATTTTTGTAGCCTCGAAAGTAACCCCCGCCAATGTGAACTGCTGCTCCACTATCTCAAACCACACATAAGGATTTTGAGAATGCAGTGGCTGTGGGCGTTTGAAAGCCACTCGAGTAACAAGTTCAGCACCGGAAGGCAAATTAATATTTGATTGCGAAGTCTCCGGTATTACATTTTATATTAAATTTTGGGCCCCTGTTGTACCGCGTTTGATGCTGCTGACGAGTCTGACTCCTTCGTCGATAAAAGCGGGACTGGTGGATCATTTACACCTTGTACCACACGCCGAAACAAAAAAAGTAAAAATAAGAAAAATACCGAAAACACAAATATTAGAAAAGCGAATTACATTTTAATTAAGAATAAATTTAAAAACAAAAACACTTATTTATGAAATAACAAAATTTGATTAGCATCAGCACTCAATTTCAATAATTTCATTAATTTCAATAATTACAATAATTTCAACAATTTCAATAATTTCAGTAATTTCAATAATTTAAAACTTTCAAAAATTTCAACAATTTCAATTATTTCAACAATTTCAATAATTTCTATGAATTGAATAATTTCAATAATTTCAACAATTTCAATAATTTGAATAATTTCAATTATTTCAACAATTTCAACAATTTCAATAATTTCAATAATTTCAATTATTTTAATAATTTCATTAATTACAATAATTTAAAAATTTCAATAATTTCAACAATTTCAATAATTTTAGTAATTTCAACAATTTCAACAATTTCAATAATTTCAACAATTTCAATAATTTCAATAATTTCAATAATTTCAATAATTTTAGTAATTTCAATAATTTCAATAATTTCAATCATTTCAATAATTTCAATAATTTCAATTATTTTAATAATTTCATTAATTACAATAGTTTCAAAATTTCAATAATTTCAATAATTTCAATAATTTCAATAATTTCAACAATTTCAATAATTTAAAAATTTCAATAATTTCAACAATTTCAATAATTTAAAAATTTCAATAATTTCAATAATTACAATAATTTCAACAATTTCAATAATTTCTATGATTTGAATAATTTCAATAATTTCAAAATTTCAATAATTTTAATAATTTCAATAATTTCATTAATTTCAACAATTTCAACAATTTCAATAATTTCAACAATTTCAATAATTTCAATAATTTCAACAATTTCAACAATTTCAATAATTTCAATAATTTCAACAATTTCAATAATTTCAATAATTTCAATAATTTCAATAATTTCTATGATTTGAATAATTTCAATAATTTCAATAATTTCAATAATTTTAGTAATTTCAATAATTTCAATAATTTCAATTATTTTAATAATTTCATTAATTACAATAATTTCAAAATTTCAATAATTTCAACAATTTCAATAATTTTAGTATTTTCAATAATTTCAATCATTTCAATAATTTCAATAATTTCAATAATTTCAATAATTTCAATAATTTCAATAATTTCAACAATTTCAATAATTTAAAAATTTCAATAATTTCAACAATTTCAATAATTTAAAAATTTCAATAATATCAACAATTTCAATATACATATTCAAAAATGTCAATAATTTCTATGATTTGAATAACTTCAATAATCTCAAAATTTCAATAATTTCAATTATTTTAATAATTTTAAACAATTTTCTTTTAACAATTTCAATGATTTCAATAATTTCGTTAATTTGAATAATTTCAATAATTTCAATCATTTCAATAATTTTAACAATTTCAATAATTTAAATAATTTCAATAAATAATTAAAAAATTTCAATAATTTCAACAATTCCAATAATTTCAACAATTTCAATAATTTTAATAATTTCAATAATTTTAATAAGTTCAATAATTTCAATCATTTCAACAATTTCAATAATTTCAAAATTTCAACAATTTCTACAGTTTCAATAATTTCATTAATTACAATAATTTCAATAATTTTAAAATTTCAATAATTTCAACAATTTCAATAATTTCAATAATTACAATAATTTCAACAATTTCAATTATTTTAATAATTTTAAACAATTTTCTTTTAACAATTTCAATGATTTCAATAATTTAAAAATTTCAATAGTTTCAACAATTTCAATAATTTCAACAATTTCAATAATTTTAATAATTTCAATAATTTCAATAATTTCAATAATTTCAATAATTTCAATAATTTCAAAATTTCAATAATTTCAACAGTTTCAATAATTTCAACAGTTTCAATAATTTTAGTAATTTCAATAATTTCAACAATTTCAATAATTTTAATAATTTCAATAATTTTAATAATTTCAATAATTTCAATCATTTCAATCATTTCAACAATTTCAATAATTTCAATTATTTTAATAATTTTAATAATTTCAATAATTTTAATAATTTCAATAATTTCAATAATTTCAAAATTTCAATAATTTCAACAGTTTCAATAATTTCAACAGTTTCAATAATTTTAATAATTTCAATAATTTAAAAATTTCAATAATTTCAACAATTTCAATAATTTTAATAATTTCAATAATTTTAATAATTTCAATAATTTCAATCATTTCAACAATTTCAACAATTTCAATAATTTTAATATTTTCAATAATTTTAATAATTTCAATAATTTCAATAATTTCAAAATTTCAATAATTTCAACAGTTTCAATAATTTTAGTAATTTCAATAATTTCAATAATTTAAAAATTTAAAAATTTCAATAATTTCAACAATTTCAATAATTTTAATAATTTCAATAATTTTAATAATTTCAATAATTTCAATCATTTCAACAATTTCAATAATTTCAATAATTTTAATATTTTCAATAATTTTAATAATTTCAATAATTTCAAAATTTCAATAATTTCAACAATTTCAATAATTTTAATAATTTCAATAATTTTAATAATTTCAATAATTTCAATCATTTCAACAATGTCAATAATTTTAATAATTTCAATAATTTTAATAATTTCAATAATTTCAATAATTTCAAAATTTCAATAATTTCAACAGTTTTAATAATTTCAACAATTTCAATAATTTTAATAATTTCAATAATTTTAATAATTTCAATAATTTCAATCATTTCAACAATTTCAATAATTTCAATTTTAATTTCAATTCAATTTAAATTATTTCAATTTCAAGTTCCATTTCAATTCCAATTTCAATTTCGATTACAATTTCAATATCCATTTCGCTATATTTAGGGCGGAAAAAAATACTAGCCATACCTGTACGGTAAGCTCGGACTGGAAAATTGCGATTTTATGGACTAGCATGTCATATACAGGTGGGTGAAACAAGTTTAGTGGTTGGTGTTTACCCTCCCATTAATGATACCTTTCGATAAAGGTATGTTCCCCTGTGTATGAGAACATTTGATTTTCTTAGTTCACAGTAAAGCGTAAACGTCTCGTGATCGAGAATTCTATTCTAATTTAGAGTGTAAAGTCAGACTAACTTCCGAAGAAAATAATTGACGGGTTTAGTACCTGATGCTCAATTAAACGTACAGATTGGATCAATTAGAGCGATGTATGTTACAATTTTAGAGCAAAATAGTTCCACCAAATATTACTATCACGACAAAAGTTGAATTTTTACACAATGAACCACTATTTGAAATTCTCTCATGAAGCCTCCAGCTTTTCAATACAACAATAAATTTGGTAGGTCCTTGAGTCTAAATGCTTTTGAAAAGGTGGACTTTTGTGAGATGCTCATCATTCTATAATTACACATTTTGAAAAGTTATTGCAATTTATGGTAGACGGTATGAGTCTATAAATGCCAGACTTTTATCTCGGAAACGGTGCAAGATACGTGAAAATTATTTATAATGACCATTGCTCATTGTCAAGGGGAACGTTTAGTGCTGATTTTTAATGACCTTGAAACTCATTAGTTTGGGAGATATTGACGAAAGTTATTTTTTTAAATTAGAACCTATACTTTTGAGTGTACCTTTCTACATTAAAACAAATAAATTTTCTCAAGTTTCGTGGTAACAAAGATCGAAAATAAATAAAATCAATTCTTCTTTGACTTACTCAAGCAAATTTGTAATTTAGGTACGCTAAATCAAAGAGAATTGATTTTTATTTTCCGTTACAGCGACACAGAGTTAAAACTTAGGGAAAATTGTATTGCTGTATCGAGGATCAATTTTTGCTCATAACTCGGAAACGATGTACTTTACGCAACATTTTGCATCGATAAAAGTGTTATTTATTTATGTTCAACTGCTTAAACAAAAGGCGCATTCAGAATTATAGGTTCTAACTAACTTTCGTCAATATCTCCCAAACTAATGAGTTTCCAGGTTACTCAAGATCACCACTAAACACCCGCTCGACACTGAACAATTTTTCGTATATGTAATTTTCTCGTATCATACACCGTTTTGGTGATAAAAGCCTGTCATTTATTAAAAAACTGTGACACCACTTTAACATTGAATGACGCGTTCTGTTAATCGCATCATTTAATTAGACCATCGTTAAAATTAACAAAATAATGATTAAATAAGTGTGTCATTATAATTATGAGTAATTTTGATTACTTAAATCCTCTGGAATGTTTCTTTATTAAATTAACAAACATGCTGACGCTGGGCCTGTAAATTGGCACTTGTCTAAATATGGAATAATGAATTAGGTGCTAAGCTCATGTTAAAACGCAACGATTATACGATAGAGCATCCGCCGATATGTATAAACATGACTTTGGTTAGTTTAATTAAACCGCCATAAAATTAAAGTGAAGCTGTTGTTTGCCATGATATCATAAATCATCTGTCTCACTTGAGTAATTTTTATTGTTAAAGTGATTCTTGTAAATTTTCGGTTTTTACCAAACCGCACATAGATATGAGCTTGTTTACTAAGCTTGTTTAAACGTTTAACTTTTTCCCTATTAAATCGCGAAGATAATATTAGATTTCGCACAAAACTCTTAGCAATAAATTCTTAATTTGTTAGATATTCTTCTTTAGAACTGCCAAGGTGTGTGGCTTGTTCACATAAGCCTTTTAAAACAAGTGCGAAGTTTACGGACAAGTACAAATCGTGAACCAGTTTCTTCGAAACGAGTACATAAACAGATAGTCTTAGTCCAGTGGCGTCACCTGAAAATCGACGACGAAATTCAAGTTGAATCAAATCCATTAACCAAAATTGTTCAAATTTTACATCATAAATCTATATGTTGTTCTATTTTCCGGCGTTTCTCCACTCATATTGATGATGGTTGGCGGAATAACTTTTATAATGATCACAAGTAATAGACAAATAAAATTTAATTCAACAATTAGTGAACACCCACTTTTCTCCACAACCGCCGCTCAACCTTGGCTATGGTGGTAGGTATGCTTGGTCTCCCATTGATAATAAGAGTATGGTAGAGTTGGCTGTATGTAAGAGCGAGTAGGTGGCGAAATGATTAATGTTAATAAATTATTAATGAAAATTGTGTTCGGATGGAAAATTTAATTGAAAAAGTAATAATTACCGATGGTAACGTTGACAAATTAATTAAACCGTTTCTTCGACCCTACTAAAGTTACCCGAAAATATTAAGCCAAAAAATGTCGATAATGTAGATTCAAACTAATCAAACGAAAATGGCAGCCGATAATTGTCGGTAACATGTTCATCGAAAAATCCAGCATAAAAATGCCGATAATGCAGATACAAGTTTTATGTCGGAAATCAATTAATTATATTAGAAATTTTTATTTTACTGTAAACAAATTACCCAAAGCAAATTTTTATCAGTGCTTTATTAGATGTTTGGGAAGGTAAAATGAGAACTGCATCTATAGTGAAATGTCCAGAAAATATTTCAAATGAAGTGCCTCTATTGAATATCATTTTAAAACGTCAAGTCAATTTTCATGTTGGGAGTCCTTGAAAACTCGGTTGAATAAAACATATAAAATGGTTAAAAAATCCACAGAAATACCCAGCCGAAAAATGTCGATAATACAGATTAAATTTAATTATGATTAAATGACGGCCGAATAATGTCGATAATGCAGATAGACATAATATTGGACCTGCAATATTTTTCTGGAATACGCATCATTAAGACCTATCATTTGAATCTATTTCCAGCCATGACTCTTTAAACGGTCAATTTTTAGAAATTCTCATATTTTGTGTGTGCGATATATTCAATCGACTGTTCCCGGACTCCGAACATGAAAATTGACCTGAAATTTTTTAGGTTTTGCTTCATATATTTCTTCGAGTTGTCTCAATGGTAAAATAGTTTTGTATTATAGTTTTGCAACGAATTAAACATTTTGGATTAAAGAAGAAATTACTGTTTAACACCAAATGTATTTATTTGATTTAACGACATTTTTAGGCTGGCTGTGTATACGAACCTGTCTTATCGACTTTTACTAGCGGATAATCCGTATTGTTTTTTATTCTGCATTATCGATTTCGACTGATCAATGTCAATAGTTACAGCCGGATCTGCATTATCCACATTCCTCGGTTGACTGTGTTTAGTTGTTACAGCCGGATCTGCATTATCGATATTTTCCGGGTGGAGCGAGTCGTCTAACTTTTACAGTATGTTTCTTCGTCGATCGATTCATCGATTACTAAACATTTTTTCGAATGTAACTTAGCAAACATTTTATGAAAATCGTTTTTCGAATGAGATGTCAACGGTGTCCAATAAATTAAGTGGTGTAAAATTTCAACATACGCGAAAACTTTTAAAATTGTTCCTCTCATTCTTCATTTCTTATGGTTTTAAAATTCGAGACATATATTTTTATTATTTTGACTGTTTTTAAATCAAGTTGTAAGTTATTTTTGTTTTATTAATTTAAAAAAAGTGCGGCTTGAATTGGTTATCCGACTTAATATTTTTTTAGCACTCTTTTACTTAAATTGAGGTATATCTCCTTTTCTTTTCCAGCTTTGACTTAAATACAAAAACAATCAAAATCGTCCAGAAGTGATATTTTGGATGATAGGAGATGATGGATCATTATTGTGTAATGGTGGACTTCTGTTTTTTGTTGTCGACTTTTTTTTATTGAATATAATTTTTGAAAAGAGGTTCATAATTTTATATTGCCATCGGACTGCCTCGAAGTGGCCAGCGCTTATTAAGAATTTTGCGGATCATCAGCCGGTGTAACAGCAAACCAACTGCAGTGTTCATACGAGGCTGATTTATATTGAAAATGAGATTTCTGGCGATTAATTTAACTAGAATATGATAGTTGGATGAGTTACGGGCGCAAATATTATTTGCGAGGATACTACTAGGCGTCTGCAACTAAGCAATTTTGTTTTTTGCTTCCGTTGTTAATTCTATGTTACCACTTAACACAGATTTTCCTATTACCCGTTTAACTCGCTTAATATTTTTTACCTCTCTCATTTTTTTTGTGGTTATCGGTTGTACTAATTTCATTTGGGAACTTTACGCCGAATTGAAACCGTTGATGTGAAAGCCGGGATTAAAGCGTTCAGCATATAGGTGCCCAACTAGTTCTCGGTATTCCCTTGTTGATACTAATTTATATAAATAGAATTGGTACAATTGATTTGTGGAACTTCATCTCAGTTAAGAGTACCACGGTTTTCGACGTCATTAAATAATTTTTTCCCAGATCGATTAGTTTACGACGTCATTTCTTTTAGTGCACGAGTATGGCACACAGAATTGCAGAGATGAATAATGCAACAACAACTACATTGTCAACGTCAAAACGTGAGCAACGTGAATGACTGCATGGGAACAGCTAGAACCTGAGGTTGTGTTGAGTTTGGGGTGTTACGAGAATGAATACGTCAAACGAGATGAAAATAATCCTCGTTGAAGCTCTTGAATTGCTAAAACATCAGGTTTTCAGTTTTGTGTTCATATGTATTTATGATTCGAAGTCTCAATAAGATAGGCACACTCTATGTTCCCAGTTTTAGAGCATATTTCGTAGATTGATACGATTCATTTTATTGATAGAATATCACAAAATTAAAATTTCACTCCCATAACCTTACAAATTCACCAAAGTGTCAGGTTCAGCTTTACGTAGGTTCAGCATCCATAAAACTGAATTAGAAATCGATACCTGTCTTCCAAAATCAAGAATTCAATTTTGCTTTACGTTTTTTTCATCTTCATCGACGAAATTCCAAGTCAAACTGATCATTTACTAATCATTTTATTGATAAAATGTTAAAACCAAAAATTTTACTCCCGCAATATAATCAAATGGCAAAATCTAACGGCAGATTAACTGTTACCTAGGTTTAAAATTTATCAAATTGGTATAGTGAAATCGATCTCTGTTTTGCAAAATCATTATTATAAATTGTTGAGTGGTTTAGAATTATTTAAGCTTATGTTAGGTTAAGGTGGTTGCCCTAAAGGACTGACAAGAAGACACCAATCACTACCTCATCCGCATAAGCAGCCATCTCAAAGCCACACTCGTCCAGGTTTAATAATAGGTCAATTATGATCAAGTTTCAAAAAAGAGGGGATAATACCCCAACTTGCGATGTGCCTTTACACACAAATCTGCTATTGGAGGGCCCACCCAATTTCTCTGATTTCTTTATAGAGAGAGCTGTTTTCACAGAATTACCCTTGCAGTATGCAAGTTGCGATTTCGATGGCCCGTTTGGCACAATCAAACTTTCCAAAATTTTTAGTAGGGGCGAGGCTAAACTTATAGGTTTAAGGTATTTGGGAGTGCAATGCGGGCTATTTTCCGACTTACACAGTAAAAAAAATGCATTGAATTTTACGTGAATTTTCATGTGGGCAAAGTTGCCGAACCTTTTCACGTAAAATTACATGAAAAATTGAAAAATAAATTTTAATTGAAAATTAAATGGTTTATACAGTAAATTTACTAGTAAAGTTATGTAATAAATTGTAGGTAAATTTTATAATTTTACGTGTTTCAGTGTTTGATTAAAATTATAAAAAAATATATCGTAAGAATTGATAAAAATATCCAAAGGCTCGAAAGTATCAATTCGGTACAAAATATCAATTCGATGCAAGTAACATTTGATTAAAAACGTAACATTATCATTTGAGTATCTGCGCATTAAATATTATTTCTCTCAAATTGAAAGAGGAAACTAAAATTGGTTGAATTAGTTTGTAATTATACGATACATTTCACGTAATTTTAAATTTCAGTTGAAAAATACAAAAATCTTCAAAAGTGAAAGAAAAAACACGTAAAAATCATAGTATTGGGCGATATTACAGTTAAAACTTAAATTTGTGAGACAAAGTAGGTAAAAGGTATGTTGAAAATTCAATTTTTTTTTTACTGTGTAGGTATAATTATTAATGTGACGGAGTTCTTGGTTGCCCTTGAAAAGCCATCTAGTACTGGCGACTTATAAGACTTAAAGCTATTTTTAGCCCACATGATTCTGTTGTCCCTATGACTTTATGGTGCAGATTCGAGCTTCCCTGGCAAATGAGTTTCCAGTAGTAACTCCAAGGACTCTGCACTAGCTACGGTTCAAAAACCATTCGGGTGTTAGAGAAAACTCGAAGTGGTGAGACTTAGAGATAGTATTTAACGCAGCTTAGATGTCTCAGAGGACATGCAATTTACTACAGTATAGCCATCAGGTATTTATTTTTTGGCATTTTCTATGTTTTGAGCACTTCCTTGTAGCATTACCGGCCCTTAGCAGCTATATATTCTTTGGCTCTTCCAGAGAGCCTCTTAAATTTTTGCGTTTGTTTGGAAGTTTTCGCCCGTCCGGTGGGTGTGGTTTATTACCCGAACACGCACTAAATATGGCCTGGTCCACAAGCCCATCAAACTTTTGTTTAGAATCAGGGGAATTTGGAACCGATACCGGTAGTGAATTACTTCGACACGTTCCAATTCACTAAACTATCCATAATAATATCTGGGGCAAGTGTCATATCTAGTACTTTTTTTTCTTTTTCTAGTTATAAACGTTGGTTTACAGCCAATATTGCATATACATAGGTTAGTACTAAGAATAAAATCAAGGAGTAACTCACCTCGTTCATTCGTATCAGTACTTCACCGTGTGCTGTGAATTTACTTCACTCCCCAGGACGACTCCAATTTTGAGTCTCTCAGTTTATATTTAAGGCTCCTATGCCCAAGTAGGTGGCCACCATTGACCCAAGCATGATACAAAAATTTCTCTGTACAGATAGGCCCAATAACTTGTATTCAAAATAAACGACTAAATGGTCAGTCAGATCAGAGTCCATCTAGCAAAATCATGAATGAATCGTGTTCAAATTTAAATTCAGTTTAAATTAATTGCTGTTTCATTAGAAATTAATCCTCAAAAAAGTGATATTGTATCGGGCGAGACCAGAAAAGTTAATGTGGTAACACGCAAATTCTTGTATTGATGACCGTGCTTAAACTGAAAAGCAGTTTGAATTAATTTTTTTTTGTATTAGAAATTATTTCTCGAAATAGTCGCCTTGTAATGGTTGCGATCAAGGAAGTTAGCGCGGTGACAAGAAAATTCTTCTATGATGATCAAATTTAAATTTAAATTCAGTTCGGATTAATTTCTTTTGTAAAGGAAATTAACTAATAATCAAGTTTAAAATTATCCAGTTTAATTTAGTTTGAATTAATTTCATCTGCATTTGAAATTATTTCTCGAAATTGTGATATTGTAACGGCTACGATCAAGTAAGTGACAAGAAACTTATTTTGTTGATGATCGTGTTTCAATTCAAATTTAAATTCAGTATGAATTAAATTTTGTTACAGTGAAAATTGATTCTCGAAATAGTGCTAGAGTAACGAGGTACAAACGACTATGTTTAGAAATTTAGTTCGAATTAATTGGTTTTGAACTGAATATTAGTTCTCGAAATAATGGTATTGTAAGCTTCCACGAAAACGATAATTCACCGCAAACAATAATTCATCGAATTGTCGCTTTCGCGAAAAAAAAAAAAATCACCGAAAAGCAGTTTTCAGCCAAGCGATAGTTTTTCCAAAAACCAATTCTCTAAAAATGACACTTCACTGAAAACGATAATTTACCGAAAATATTTCAAGCGCTTTGCATTATAAATCGATGTTTTCTATGTATTTCACAAAAATATTGAATTTGGTGTAAAGTAATTAAAAAATAAGTCAAAATAAGAATGTATTGTATAGTTGTAACAACAATACATTAGTACAGTTGGCGACGTTCGTTTGGATACCTTAAAAATAATATTTTTCTGTGAATATCGCACACAAACTATTTGTTTCGACTGTACGTATTTGTATTTTATTCACAACATTTAGGCGTTACAAGAAAAACTAACCCTAATAAATCTTAAACTCAAAATCTAAAGCTCAAAAACTACAATTAGCATTAGCTGAAACTTTTTTTGGTATACAGATGCTATTGGTAACAACATATATTTGCGGAAATCCGTTTCAGAAAATGACAAATTTTCGAGTTTTTCGCTATCAAAATCTTCATATCTAACTTATGTCATCAAATTTGGTGCTGCAAAGTTACAGAACAAAACTTTCGTTTATCGTGCTGAGTTACGATTTGCAAATATCATTTTAGTACATATCGGAAATTTTACAGTTACAGAGCTTACATACAGATCGTGAATTAGTCCATTAAGTTAGAAGTTTTCAGGGTTTTTATTTTTTTTTTCGTTTCCGGGATTTCGGTTTTTCAATCAGTTAATTTCGGCCTTTCAAAGGAACAACTAGAAGGTTGTATAAAGGAATAGTTGTGTTCGGTAAATTATAGTTTTCGGTCAGTTCACGTTTTCGGTGAATTGTTTTTCGTTGAATTGTTGTTTTCAATTAGTTGCTATTATTGAATTGTTTTTCGCAAAATTGTCGTTTTCAATTAGTTGCTATTTCGGCGAATTATTATTATTTATAGAAAATTTATTATATGCCAAAAAATGCCGTTGACGAAGAAACAAAAAGTTGGAGTTGCTGGCTGTATCGCTACTATTGAATACTAAAAAAAGAAAATTGTAGACCAAAAGTTATTAACAACCACAAAAAATACAGTCATATGGTGTTGAAACAACTAAATAATGATTACTTCCGTAATTATTTAAAGATGGACTACGATAGTTTCAACGAACTACTTAATTTAGTGAGGCCTTTAGTGGCTAGGCAAGACAGGGTAATAAGGGAATATTGGGATCTGAAATTCAGTATGGCTGTACTCACCACAATTGTTGTCGGCCATTATTCCTGAAAAATGTCAAGCGATATACAAAGTTCTCAGAAGCTATATTAAAGTAAGTAAGTTTTATTTTTAGAATTTAATTTATTTCAGTACAAAATTATAAAGCTTTACTGAAAATCGAAAACTTATTCCAATGGACCCGAGAAGTATTCCATAAATTTTTCCATAGATTAAAATTGGGTGTGTAACGAAATCCCGATTGTCAAAATTCCAGTTTATCAAAATCCCGGTTTTCAAAATCCATTTTTTTAAAATCCTGGTTTCCAAAATCCAGCTTTTATATAAAAACATCCCGATTTTTAGGAAATCGTGGTTTTAATTTTAAAAAATTTGGCGTGTGGAAAAATGGGACTCTTAAATTTTGACAAAATTCAAAAATGAGTTTGCGATGGCTAGAAAATGGCTAATTGGGATAGAATTTGGCCATTTCTTAACAGATTTTATTGAAATTCTAGACGTGCGATGGAAATGGTATTCTAAAATGATTTTTCGATAAAGCGGTCAATAGGGATGGAACTAGTGAGTGGGCTTTGACTTTCATGTCGTGTGACGTGTTTGTTTTTTTTTGTATTTTGGAAATTTTACTTTTTTTCGAAAAATAAAAAAATAACTAATATAAATTGTTGCTGGATAAAAAGGAAAAAACCAAGGGAAGCTTATAAGGTATCCATTTTGTATTGAGTCCCGAAGTTATCCAAATCGCTTGTTAAAATGCGATTAAGATGTTAATTTTTTGTAATGCTTTCTTTTGAGATGTAGTGTGGCTCTGGTAATCGACGTTCAAAATACAAATCTAGACGAGAATATGAAAATAAGAAAACGAAATACAAAACGGGAAATACGTAGGAAGTCGAAAGTCGCATTTTTTGGATTCCATGGACTACACATTCCATATAAATGAGCTTTTAAGCTCACAATGGGGAGTGCAGTCTAAAAATTGTTGTGTGCAACTAACTAACTAATTAAATAAATAAATAAATAAAACTAGGCCATTTCTAAACCGATTTTGTTGAAATTCTTCACGTGCGATGGAAATGGATTTCTAAAATGATTTTTTGATAAAGTTCTGAAATATGGGCATCGCTAAGGAACTAGGCAATTTTTTAACCTATTTAGTCGAAATTTAGTGAAATAGTTTTTCTGGGATCGATATAAAATATTGCATTTAAAAATGTGGCATTAACAAAATATTGCTTTTTTTATTAATCTTGCAACTACAAAATGTTGCAATTACAAAATGTTGCGAGTACAAAATGTTGTAATTACAAAATCTTGCATAACAAAATGGTGCAATTATTTTTCTTGTTAGTAGGCGTCATTAATAGATTCTATATAATCCGCTATTACGTGCGGCACGCAGTGCGACATGTTTGCTGATCCTGGCTCCTACGTCCCCCGAAGTTCAAATCTAAAGCCCCTCGGAGGGCTAAGAGGAGGAGGGGAAGTATAGCGATCTCCCGCGTGCCTGTGAGAGTTATCGAAGCCGTCAGCCTCTACAATTACACTTCAAAATGCTGCATTGACAAAATATTGCTTTAAATATAATATACATAATATAATATTTTAAAATATTAAAGTCGAGATTCGACCATTCGATTAAAAGAAAGTCGATGACTTTCCTTTCGACTATATTTTTTCGACTAAATTTTTTCGACATTTTTATTTTAGATCAATCATGTTTCGATATTTTATCATTCGATAATTTTGTTTCGATGTTTTCGGAAACGGTCAAATGCCCCTAACCTCTCTTTGACACTTTCGGCCCTTCGACACACTCAGCACTTCGGCTACATTAGGCCCTTCGATCTTTGTCACATGCGGCTCTTGAATACATTCGGCCCTTCGTACCTATTCGCTGCTAGTCTATACCCCCGCTCCTATAAATTTTTCAATTACTATAAACTAAAGTTTTTTCCTAATTAGGGAAAGAAGCTACGGGAGCGCCGCGATCCGACTTATATATCCCGATCCTTTACTTTTTTACTGTGTACGGATTTTACTGCTTTAGTTTTGTTATATTCGTTTTTATTTTTGCAGAAATTGGATTTGCAATTTCAATTTTCGAAAACCATCAAAAACTAGGAATTCGACTAAGATCGGGTGTCAATATATGGCATTGTTCTTGTAAATTGACAAAAAAAATGGGAGTTCAGTTTTTTCCGACTCTGACTACGATAAAATAGCTCCGACTCCCGCCTCTGAGTTCGCAGCCTTTGTTTTTTCTAGTAAATTCTTGGGCAAGATATCTTATTTTTATGTTAAAATATTATTAGCCCGGCCGGCCCGAATAAATAAAAAATATTTTTTTCAAAATCAAGACGGAATTTCGTAGACATCCATTAAAATCATATACAAATCCAATTGGAGTTCTGCTAATTCCAATTGAAATTGTAAAGCCTTTCTATGTAGTTGTGTGGGGTACACTGCTATGATTTTTAATTTGCAAAATTGTCATGAAAAGTAAAATATTATGTTTGAGTTTACATTATTTTAATTAGTTTAGAAAGTTTAGAAATTTTGTAAATTATTTAAAAATGTGTTCTATTTTTAAATAATTTACAAAATTTGTACATAATTTTAATTCAAAACATTGAAATTAAATAAAAGTGAGATAGAAACAACAGACAGATATATATTCATTGCATTGACGATATTTAAAAAACAAGCACATCAAGATAAGTTTAACGAAATCGAGCAAATTTTATCAGTATATTTATTAGACGTATATCAAATTGTCTAAATTAAAATGGCAGAAAAATATTGTAACTTCTAAGTAAAGTAAAAATTACAATTTTAATTGATAAATCACGAAACAACTATTATAGTAACTAACCATAAATTTCCAACCAAAATTTTGTACTAACATACTCGGGATGTAAACCAAATATACTGAACTCAAACCATTTATGAATTTCCCACTAATTTCTAATAAGAATTTTTTGAGTTTCCCAGTAAGCAATTTTTCCAGTGTGTGGAAAAAACAGCTCCAATTCCACACTAAATTCCGTACTACAAATTATCAAAGACACAAAAAACTCGAATTTGTGTAAAAATAATTTTCTTTCCCTTTCTGATTTGTTTGGATGTTTTATTAGATTTGTTTTGCATCTTCAGTTTCGTGAGACATGTCGACGAATGAACATGTACGCAGTTACGTTTTTGTTTTGTTATCTTTTAAAATGTGTTTTAAGTATTAAAGTAAAGTTTTAAGTGTAATTATGATCGTGTTTCGCCATCGCCGCGATCAACAACATTGGTCTAAATCGGTAATAAAATTGATTTTAGATCATTATGTACAAATTTACGATGTCGATTTTTTTTTAAGATGGATGCCGAAAGAGATGTAAATACATAAGCGGGGTTTATTAAATTTAAATTAAAAATTATAATGTGTAATTTGTTATTAAAAATTAAATATAAATAAATTTTACAATACAAACAATGCATAAAAAATTTCTTTAATTTACATAAAAGAACTATGGAAATCTGCTCTAGTAGCATCCAGAAAAGTGTGTGCGATTAGTATGGAAAAATATATGAAAAAACCCCGGATTTCTGACGAAATTCCACCTTCTTTCCAATTTGATTTTTTCTCTTTTTAGTCGAGATTCACACCCACACTGTAATTTTTGTGATATTTTTCTTTGGTGAGTAGAAAGAGTGTGGTTTTTGAGCGCGAATGTAAACGGAATTCCATCGGCATTGCATATTGGGTTCATATGAATTACGAAAATTTAAAGAGGATTAAAAAATATACCGAACCAACTTAAAAAATTACTACTTTTAGGGGCAAATAAGAATGTCCCGTTACAGCAGTAAAACTTGACGATAAAAATTCGTAGCAATAAACCTGAAGCAGTGTATTTTATAAACGAGATGGGTTTAGGTAGGTGCTTTACGAATTAGCGAGAATTGAATCACAATCTTCAGATATGGTCGTCAATGGCCATCAAAAGTAACCAAAAATTCTCCTAACTACTGACTCCTGACAGAGATCGTGATTCAGATCTGGCTAGTACACGAAGTTCATCATTGAGTTACCTAACCAAAACCACCCAGTGCTAATAATGCATGCCTTCGGGTTTATTGCTACGAATTTTATATTTTTATTTTATTTATTTTATTTTATATTCTCGGTGTACTGATGTCATTTTTACTCAAATTTTGATGGCTATTATCGGTCAATCCGGTCGATAGTATATGAAGTAGGTCATTTCATTGAGTCACCTAAATAAACCATTTGGTGCTTACAATGCTTGACTTCGAGATTTTGATACAAAGTTTTATATTCTAGGTGTTCTTATGCCATTGAGTTTAACTCAAGTTTGAATTTAGCCACCACCCATTACAAAATTACAGTATACCACCTGCACATTGCGACCTCCATGTCAACCAGTACACAGACATAGCCGGTAGGTCGGCGCCGAATTCTGCGCCCTAACGGAGGGTCTTAGTTGTGTTCCGCCTTTGGTGGGATTCGAAGCCAGCACCTCCCGGTGCATGTGCCGAAGCTTAACCACTGCACCACTTGTCCGGTAACTATTAGGGGTGGATGTAAAAGGCACTGGTCACTCTATGTTGGATTGGTTTAAAACTGGAGAGAAGCGGAAACTCTTTGATGAGGTTGATGATGTTGAAGGAGGCACATAATCATATTTCTGACTACTATTCAAAGTCACTGTCGTTTCAATATTTAATTTTTCCAATTTTTCTATTATGCATCGCTGTAAGCTTGACATTTCCATTAATTAATGCTCTATATTCCAACCATAAACCTTTGTCTTCGGTTTTCAATAAATTTTGTGCGGTGGCTAACAATTTTTGTTGTGTCTTTTGTATAGATGTAACACTCCTTTTATTTTTTGAGCCCCCCTGTTATTATTTTGTATGGAACGGATTAATATGGCAAGGCAGTTTGAAAGTATGTGGTAATTTAACAATTATGTTAAGGTTTAGAGTACATTCCCAAGTAAAATATACAATGGTTTATGTATTGGCAAGCCAACATTTAAACAACTTACCTCATCGTCAAGACCGCTCAATATGTCGATACCGCTTCTATTTAAATCATTTTTTTCATCCAGAAACGTGAGAAACTCGAAGTACCATAGGCTTGATACATACATGTCATCGCACCTGAAGTTTCACTTGTTACATCTACAATAAAAACGAACATTTCAATTATTTAATGAAAAAATACTTCTCAACTACTTTTTATACGCGGTCCTCATGTTATCTAATTTATTTTTTACTGTGGCGATCGTAGCATCACTTTCGATTTGTTTATATTTTTCGATAAGCCTTTCAAGCGCTTTATGCCGTGCATATCGGTTGCAATATAGTTTACTGGACGTATCCAAGAGACAACTATATTCCACCTATATAGCACCACTAAATTTGTTTTTGAAATATTTGAAATCTTGAGTGAAAGCAGAGTTCACTGAAGATATTTAAATGAAAAACGCTGCGCATCGTTGCACAGTCTGTGGTCTGGCTGTGCACTAAGGTGGTGCGGCTGAAGATAGAGGCGAACATTTCATCTTAATGCAAAATGGAGCTCCTGTCCATTCCGCTGGGATTGTCACTGAATATTTTGAATTTAATGAAATTTGACATTTGGCATTGTATCGGCCATCATTCAGTCCCGATCTGAATCTGACCGAACACTTGGGACCACCTTAAGTTTCATATTCGAGGTCGATCGAACCAACCACATAGCAGAAGGGAGTTAGAAGCATCGTGCATCGAGAAATGGTAACAAATATCACAAGACAACTTCCGAAATCTGATTCAGAGCATGAACCACCGCTGCGACGCAGTATTATAAGCACAAATTAACGTAAAACAAATAAACTTATTATTTTACCAAAATTATTATTTTCTGAGTTTTTATTGGCTTGTTGTTCCTGCTTAAGTTTATGTGCAATTCAATTTTAATTTTTTTTAATCCTCTTTTATCCTCCTCGTTTATTCTGTTATTTAATTGTCTTTTTTATATGTTCATTTAAATATATCGATCCATTAATAAATAAACACCAATTGAATCTTTGATCCCTTAATTTTATTGAACAGTGTATAAGTGTTAGTATTGAAGTGATTCCGACTTAAAGATTAGACGAAAAATTCCAATCAGAAAATTTTATACTAACAAATATGTGTCATGCCAATTACTGCGCATATGTTTAACGATAGCCAATATCTCTCGTTACTGAAGTATAACTCTAGTCTAAAGTAACGTCATTATTAATGATAAGCAACTACATATCCATATTTGTTTATTTTGCTTTAACAATAATTCACAAATGTTGTTTTTTTTCTCTCTTTCTTCTAAACGTATATTTAGTTTTAATGACCTTGTAGGTCATTAATATACAGTCCAAAAAAAATTTAAAAAATAAAAAAAATTTTAATGCAATATTGACACTAAATTTGAGTACATCACTGGCGATATAATTATCGACGCCGAAAAGGTTGAAAGTCCATGCAATAAGATTTTTTATTCTCACTCTGCATCAATATGTTAAACATACACATATAAACTTGTTTACAATTTTGTTGCATATCGTACACATACCATTATAAATTTGTATAATATTCTCTGTGTTGATTGTAGAGTAAAACTTTGGGTACGGGACTTAAAAATCCGCGAAAATTGTGTAATTTTCGTATTTTTCGATAATTTTCGAAATTTTTTCGGCCAAACTTTAGAAAATAAATTGGTTCACAATCGTAGTCAAAAATTAGAGAGCATTTAAGTTACAAAATGTATGAAAAAAAATTATTTTAAAAATGGCGGAAACTATTTTTCTGTACACGCACACAATTACAATTTATTGGTGTTGTGTACGTATACAAAATAAAGAGAGAGATTAGTTCTCATACAAATCGTTTTATTAAATTTTTTTGTTTTTTTTCTGTACAACTTGGAAAAAACGAACGACGAAAATTTGTCGACGATTTAATTTTAATTTCGTTTTAACCGCTTGCTATGATAGACGTGTTTTTCGTTCGCTCCGCTAAATGTTTGTTTTAATTGTGAATAAATTATTTGAGTCGAATTGAGTAATAGAAAAAAAAAAATACTTAGTGTTCAGAAAAATAAAAATTGTGAATTTTTTCCGAATAATCCGATTAATTTGTATAACGCCGGGATCGTTATCGAATAAATAATAAATAAAAAATATTTGTGTTTTATAAAATTTTATACTTTGGATTTGTGCAATAAAATATATAAAAAATTTAGTTACGAAATTGTGAATAAATCGTAAAAGTGAAGTGCTTTTAAATGCAATAAAAAAAGTGATTTATATACAAATTATACAAAATATTTAAAAAAAAATTGTGAAATATATTTAAAAGTGATGCACACTAGTAATCTGTTCAACAATCCGCTACCAGATCTTGTAACAGTCAGCACTACAATTGCTTCATCCATCAAAAATAAACTCAGCATGATGAGTAGTAATCACAATACCACCAGTATACCACCGTCGAATGCCGCCCGTCGATGTTTATTCGGTCCGCCCGATCCAAAATCAATTGAAAACTTATTCCAAGAATGCAGTGCAATCGAACGGCTTCGGGGAATCCGCAACTATGGATACGATACGCATAAAGATCAATTTGTCGATCGGAACGATATGAACGCATACGAAAATGCATTAAACGCACTAAAAGAGAATTGCGCAAATGGTTTAATCGATACAAATCGTATCGATCGGATACAAAATAATTACGATCATTTATTCAGTGAATTAAATGATATGCAAAAAATCGATTTAATCATAAATCGTGATCAACTACTAACCGATACGTATGCAAATGGTTCGAATGGCTATATGATCGGGTTGGACATGAACGATCGGGAAGATGCGATTGAGATCAACGAAAATATTAAATTCCAGCTAGATAACACTTATAATGATCATACGACAAGTAATCGTACGATTCTGCAGCGATGTGTGTACGATTATCGTAATAACAAACCAGTGCGAAAGGAACGAAGGGATGCAAAATCGAGTCCGTATAGTCGAATAAATAAAAATACAGGTAAGGTGTTTTTTTTTTAAAATTTCATATAATATACGAGTACTTTGTATATGTAAATGACGTCACTTCTCATACAAATATTTTATATTTAACGATGGGAATGTGAAAGTTACGAACACAGATTTCCACCGAAATATAAATAAAATAAAAAATGCGCGCGAAAAATAAATTTTTTCTACGTCTTATATAAGAGACCAAACCTTTTGTACAAAGTGGTGTAACAAGATTATTTTTAAAGATGAGGGGGAATATTTATTGTTTAGCCCTAATGGTATTCCGCGATAGGTCACTTAATTGTGTTTTTTTATCATAAAAGAAGGGTGCGTGATTTATTCAGGTTGATAAATTTTAGGTGTTAGATCGTGATTTTGCGATCACATTCCACACTTACCAAAATAATATTGTTTGATTTATATTTTCGTTCTAAGTCAATCTGCAATAGCAAAAAATACAAAAACACACAAAAACAACTCGATCGTACAAAAGATGAGCGTACCATCTGTCATTGAAATTCCTTTGAAATCCAAAACAAATAAATATTTTTACCTTTCCCGCCCAAAATTTTAAATATACCTGTCAGAACGAACGACTAGTATGGGAATTTTGGATTTTTGTTTCGCGCGGAATTTTATAATCACTCAATTTGATCCTTTCGCTCGATTCGATCATGATCGTTATGCGCGCATAATTATTTATTACCATAAATAATTTAATTGTAATTAAATCATGAAATTCCGCGCAACAAAATGTACATACACAATAATTATTTTCATTTAAAATTCATTCAACGTACATAAAATATTAGTATGTGTTTATAAAAAAAAAGTACGATCGAGTAATTTTTTATGTATTGGTATATATATATGTACTCGTATATTAACCATATCATTCGAAAAATTTTGCTTCAGTAAATTTTGTTTATCATGTATTGTAAAAATAAATACACAGACACACCCACTGCACTGCATTTGTTATAAAAGTACGTACTCGCGATCAATAATTGTTTAATGTACATGAAAATTACCAAAATATCGATTTACTCGTCTTGATCGTAAAATTTGATCCTTTAAAAGCGACATAAAATAAAAAAATAAAATTCTAATTACACATTTGACTAATTTTAAATAATGAACTGGAAATTAATATACGGGCACGGCAGCTGATCTCTCCTCGATCCCATATGTTACTATGTGCATGCATATATAAAACGAAAGTGTGGTCCTTTTACTCCATTTGATCAAATTTCACTAAAATGACAAAATAATAATTTAACGACACATGCCTTTGTTTTATAATTTTTGTTTAATTAAATTGATAAATGATCGTTTAATATGGTGTTAAATTGAATGAACATTTTATTCGTGGATGCGATTAGTCAACTGGAAAAATAATGGTATATAATTTTTTTTACTGATCGTGGGAATTCCATCTTACGATCTTGTTAAATATCCCCGCGATCGCGTTTTATAAACTCGCGATCAACTTTGCAGTTGATCGATCGTATTCGGGAATAAAATGAATCGATGTAAAATGCGATCGTACGCGATCTTATATAAGAATGAACAGAATGCAATTGACATACATGTATATGTATAAAAGGCACGCGCTTGTCTTAGCAACCCGTTTTGTATTTTTTTTTTACGAGTAATAAAACATTAAGATTTTTTGTATTCTCGTCTTAAACACAAAAAAAAAATCTTTAAGCATTTTTTAAACGAATGATACGAAAAAAATGATCTATTATAAAAGATTAAAATACAACAACACATATAGCATAATATTATTTTGATGGTCATGTTTGTATATCGTGTCGTCGTCGTTTTAGGACAGAGTCGGAATTTTATACGTTCTATGTCTGTTATCACTAAGTTTCGCATTTTTATTATCTAAAACGACAAAAATTTTGTGTAAACAACTTATTAAGCCACCATGCTTTACTAATTTTGTACGTGTTGTTGCTAAATACTACCTGTATACATGATATAGTAAATTTTTTCTGGGTGTAGTGTGTAGTATATAGTGCGTTACTGTCATATTTAATTAATTTTATTTTGTATATTTACGAAACTAGTTACAAGGACAAATCTACTACAGATACACACAGCTTTAATATGCTAATCAAATACAACTCGCGCAGTTTTATAGTTGTTTTTCTAACAAAAATAAATTTTTTGGCGCGAAGCAGGTTTGGTCGGTCGGTTGGTTTTTATTTTATCTCTCGGTATATATGTATATTTGTTTAACCCAACAACAATTTCGGTGTACACGCAAGACACAAAAAAAAAAAATAAATAAACTGCAAAGTGAATGTCTTCGGACTTGGCGCCAAAAATATGTAGAGACAATCGGCGAAAAATATTATAAAATTCGGATTTTATGACGAAATTTTTAATTCTTAAAAATAATTTTCGCGGGTTAAAATTTTATTGATAAATTCAGAAAATTACACGAAGAGTGCGAAATTTTTGGCGGCTTGTGGCATACATATTTTAAAAATAACGATGTTTACTTACTTAAAAATAGCCTTGATGCCGCTAAAAAATATCTACCGTATTTTTTTTTCTAAACTTGAATGTGCGAATGAATAAAGCGGCTAACACTACTTAGAGATAAACTTTACTCATTTTGATAAAAAAAAAAATGAGCCGAACATTTCAAATACACACATCATCAAATTAATTTTTACAAAACAACAATATGTTTGCTTATCTATCTCTACAGACGAACAATATTTGGGTATACAGTACGCGAGTAAACAGTTTACCCCTCCTAATATAATAATTATTAGCAATGCAAGTACCTGGAATAATTTATAGTGTTTATAGACGATTTGATTTAATTGATCGTTTATCATTCGATTACGTTCGGTATATATAAATGCGGGAATTTTATTAGATTTGATATTACAATGGTGGTAATTTATCTAAACGATCTAAAATAATTTTTCTAAATCATGGGATTTTTGTGTAATAAAATCTCTTAGATTTTTTTATTGATCTAAATTAGAATTAATGGGATCAAATTGATAAAAAAAATTATCTTTGATTTTGTTCCCTTCCATTTGCTGTCCAATTGACAACAGTGTGTGTCCAATAAATGTGGAAAACATGTCCCATATATACATAAACTGGAAGAAATGAGTCGCGATTACACAATTCGAATACTCTGCATGATGCCGCGATTATGTAACCGATATATTATACCAGATTTATATAATCGACAATTAAAACTGTATACAAATATTATGCGGGTTCATTTTACTGGAATAACCTTTACCGGAAAAGTTAGTTTTCGTTTAATGAAGGATTTTTTATGATGATGATGATGATGCTTCAATATTTCATATTTCTTTTCTTAAAAAAGGGGAATTATATTCCACGTTTTCAAGTACCCTCATATTTCAACGAAATATTATTCTAATTACTACATGTACATTCATAATGCAAGCAACAACAAACAAAAAATTAAAATTTTAAAATAAAATTCTCTCATGTCATGCTTGATACTATTTTGATAAGAAATCCTATTTTCTTAAACACTGTACTATATTGAATTACAAACGGTTAGGAAGAGATATTTTATACTACTTTACACTGTCTATAGTAGATTCTAGGTCACTCAATTATTATTGTGATGACTTCACTTTTATAATGAAATGTAAAAAATAAAAACACAATATACAGTTAACTACTACTAGTTGATGGTCAACAATGTACAATAAAACTATAAAAAATAATAAATAACAGATATATAAATCGTTTTGGTATGTGTCATTCAACTTTGACTTTCTTTAAGTTGTAGATTTTAATTAAATGGTTTATTGTCTTAAGCACGTCTAAAAACGGTTTAAGTACGTACGGTATTGTATCCAATTTGGCAAAAAAATTGCGAAGGAACATTATAAATTACCGAGACTTGGTTTTATGTCCATTTGACACTGTTTTTGTCCATTTGACACTTTTTCTGTCCAATAGACACATTTTCCTATACACTCGTGCAAATCAATTTACTTCAATTAGCTTAGATCGAAATTTATTGATTTAACGCATTAGGCACACACTTACCATAAGCCTACATTAAAAAGACAGCCAAACAGTCTGTTATAAGTACGCACACACACACACCCAACAAAATAATAACAATAATAATAAAATCGCGAATATTTTAAACATTCGCGTATTTTTTATACTTTATTTATATTTTTATCAACAATTTTTATTTTTTGTGTTGTACCGAGTCACGGTGTCTGTGCAACACAAAAAAATATATAAAAAATAATTTCGCGTTACGCGCACGATTTCTAATTAGTTTTAGTGCTGCTGCTTACAATCAAATCGAACTTATTGATTTAACCTCTTCCTCGCACTCTCGAGCCACCGCGCTTTTATATAAATTTATATATTTTTAAAAGTTATATAAAGATTGCCATTTGATAAGAAATGTGCACTGTGTAAACTTGAAACTCGGCTCCGTTATCACAATGTAAATATTAAATGCAATTTACATATGCATATAAATGCACACAATCAATATATTTGTTGCGTTTATTATTTTGTACAAACATTGGTTTTTATGATGGCAGAATGGATGTATGACATGTGTCGCAGTTTGATATCCGCATCTTGCTTTATGAGAACTTGGGTGCATTAAACAAATATTTGAACGACTGCAGAACATAAATTTACTCGAAATCGTGTTTTCGACAATTTTCGTCAATATGACAACCGATCATGTCAAATTGATAGATTAGTTATCAAAATGCGTAATGCTAAAGATTAAAATGAAATTGGTTGTTTGTAATTCGATCCGGAATCGCACGTGCACAATAAAATATTCAGATTAAATTACAAAACCAATAAACGTATTTGAAAGGTTTCATTTTTATTTATTATTTATTATTAAATAAATACCAAGTGAACTGTAAATTTAACGTTTTTTTTTGTTTTATTTATTTTCAGACAAATACCAGCAAAAGCTGCAATCACCACCTACAAAGAAATCAAAAGATGACCATACTGAGTAATATAAAAATAACAAAGTGTAATATAATTAATTTTATTTTAAAGAATCGCGTATTTAACACACGCTCCCTACATTTTCGGTAATTTAATTATAAATTTTTTTTGTTTGATCCAAAATTTGACGACACAAAATATATTATGTACACAGTAATTAATTAATTTTTCTTAGCTTATTTAAATTAATAATGTTAATTTTTTAAACCAAAATAAATTGTCGCCAAATATTTAATTAAAAATAATAAAAAAGAATCAGTTTTTTTTTATAAATAACATTTGATCTTTAAATAATTGTTTTTATAAAATCTAAATAAAATTTAATTAATTTAATTTAAAAAAGCAAATAGTAAAAATAATATATTATTTAATAATTTAATTAATAAATTAATTTTTTTTTGTTTGAGACCCGAAATTGGTTATTTAAATTTAAAGTTTAACTTTTTTTTTTTAATTATTATTATTATTTAGTAATTTTATTAAATTTATATAAATCTATATATACATATATTTTAATTAATTTAATTAGGAGAAGCATAATGTGATATAACATTAAAAAACACAATTTTTATTATATTATATTAAATAATTAATTAAACAAAAAAAAAATGTAAATTTCCCCACCACAATATATAAATATATATTTAAAAAACAAAAAATATTTACTTATTTTTTATTTAAAATTAAAATTAATTTCGTTTTTAATTATTACGTATAATTATTTCTTTTTGATTTAGTACAAAATTTAAAATTAATTTTTTTCGTAAAATAATTTTTTTTAATTGTAAATATCGTAGTAGTTTTTTTCTCGATTAAATTAAATTATTTAAATATTTTAAATTAAAGACATACAAATAAATAATAAAAAAAAAAATATAAAAATAGGCGAGCGCAAATTTTTTCTTATAAATATTTATCAACACTATTCTATAATATTCAGTTTGGTACAGAATCTCACACACCCATAAACACAATAAATACAACAGAATTAATTAAAATAATTCATAATAAAATAATCTGGCAGCAATTTAATTATTACACATAAACAGAACTTGTAAAATAGAATTAAGTGTAAATAATATTTCATATACCTTCATACGAACAATTTAATTATAAACCAAATAAATAAATAAACATAAAATAATTAAGAAAATTATATAATTTTTTCGTACTATATATTCAAAATTATTAATTTTTTTTTTGCTAATTAATTTAATATTTAGTAATTTATTATAAAAAAAAGATAAATTCGTTAAACCGTAAATTTTGTTTTTTAATTATTTTATTTTATTTATTTTATAAATTTATCATAACTATATACAATAGATGACATTATATAAACAAAATGAAAAAATATAAAGCAAACAGTTTTTAAAAAAAATAAATTATGAAAACATTAAAATTTCAAAAATATAAAAAAAAATAAACAAAAAATATAAAAAACAATAAATTTAAAAAATTTTATTAAATATTTAATTTGGTTGTTTTATTTTGATTTTCACGCTTTTGTTTTGACCTTTTGCTGGGCAGATAATTTTCAAAATTGGTTCGCAGAGGAAACATTTGCAATGGTATGTAAGAATGGTAAGTTCTGAAATATAAAAATAATATGTTTACGTTAAGCCATTTAAAAATAAAGTATTTCCAATAATTTCAAAGCTCATTAAAATATCCCATGGCAGTCTAGCAAAGAAAATAATTTTTCCATTCTGAAATTTTTTTGGGCCATCAAATACTAATCAGAGGACGTTGTTATAGCTAGAATTATTTATACAAACAAGTATCTTATTAGATTTGGTGAGAAAATATAGTAATTTGTATGACCGGTATGAAGTTTCTAACAAAAAATAACAAAAAAAACCGAATTATATATGTGTTGGTACCACTCAATATTAAATTCTTATTAGAATAAATTGAGTGAGATTTATTACACTGTAAAATTATTTTCCGAATGAAGATATTTTAAAATTAAATTTTTTTAAATATAATTTATTCAAAAATACAAAATTTTAATGAAATGCAATGATTATTAAAACAGATAAAAAAAAACAAATTAAAATCAAGCGAGAATTAGTTAAAAAATAAATAAAAACAAAAGCTAGCTATACCAGAAAAAATATCAGAATTATTTATTGAAATTTCTCGATCAAAATATTGTGTATTTTATCAATCTGGGCCAATAAATAACAAGCCACTTTCAGAGATTAGGGCAATGCACCGCTATATAGGTGGAAAATTGATATTAACAAGGTTACATTTTCTCCGCTTGGGAAAACCTTATATCGGAAAATGTTCTTTAGAGATAGGCCAATTCAACCTATATAGTGGTATCTTGCCCTAATCTCTGGAAGTGGCTTGTTATTCGCCCAGATTGATAAAATACTCAAATTTTACGATGGAAAATTGCTATTAACAAGGTTACATTTTCTCCGCTTGGGAAAACCTTATATCGGAAAATGTTCTTTAGAGATAGGCCAATTCAACCTATATAGTGGTATCTTGCCCTAATCTCTGGAAGTGGCTTGTTATTCGCCCAGATTGATAAAATACTCAAATTTTACGATGGAAAATTGCTATTAACAAGGTTACATTTTCTCCGCTTGGGAAAACCTTATATCGGAAAATGTTCTCTATAGTTAGGCCAATTCAACCTATATAGTGGTATCTTGCCCTAACCTCTGGAAGTGGCTTGTTATTGGCCTAGATTGATAAAATACTCAATATTTTGAGTGAAAATTTTCAATAAACATATTTGATATTTTTTTGTTGTTAAAGCTTTAATTTTATTTATTTGTTATGATTTTTTAAGTAATTTAAATATTTCTTTAATATCTTTTGTATTTATTATACTTTTTCTATTTTATTGTGTAAATTTTGAATTTATTTAATATGATAATAATTTTTAATTAAATTTTTACTAATTTGCATTTATAAAATATTAACAGTGCAATTCACCAACACTAAAACAATTTAATATGGCGGCTATTGGAATCTATCTGAATCCAATAATAATTATGGTTCGTATACGTATACGGGTTATTTTTTGTTAGAAACTTCACGGGCTCTTTGTATGGCAGTATTGAAAATATCAAAAACAAACAAGTAAAGGGTGGTTAAATTTTAAGGGTCGATGTTGATTTTGAATAAAACACAAATTATTTAGGAAATTATTGTCAATTCTTTATGAATGTATGGTTCAATTATGTATGGAACAAAATATCGGCACACCTCCACCCGATGGTCCAAATTTTCGATGACGCTTAGGCACAATTGAGGTTCTATGCCGTTAATGTGCCGAATTATCTCATCCTTTAGCTCTTGAATTGTTGCTGGCTTATCGACGTACACCTTTTCTTTCAAATAACACCAACGATGGAAGTCCAACGGTGTCAAATCACATGATCTTGGCGGCCAATTGACATCGCCACCCCGTGAGATAACACGGCCATTGAATTTGTCGCGCAAAAGAGCCATTGTTTCGTTAGCTGTGTGGCAAGTGGCACCGTCCTGTTGAAACCACATATTGTCCACATCCACATCTTCCAATTCCATAAAAGTTCGTTATCATCTCACGATAGCGAACACCATTCACAGTAACTGCCTGACCGGCCTCATTTTGGAAAAAATACGGCCCGATGATGCCGCCAGCCCATAAACCGCACCAAACAGTCACTCTTTGTTGGTGCATAGGTTTTTCGACAATCACTCTTGCATTATGATTCGCCCAAATGCGGCAATTCTGCTTATTGACGAATCCACTGAGGTGAAAATGTGCCTCATCACTGAAGATGATTTTCTTCGAAAATTGATCATCCACTGTTGCAATTTCTTGCCACCATTATGACCATTGAAGACATTTGGAATGGTCAAGAGGCTTTAGTTCTTGAGCCAATTTCACCTTATAAGTGTGTAAATGCAAGTCTTTATTCATAATGTTCATCAACGACGAGCGTGAGAAGTGCAATTGTTGGGCACGACGACGAGTTGAGGTGGACGGCTCTTCAGCCACACTATTGCGAACAGCAGCAATATTTTCTGCTGTACGAGCTGTACGAGCATGCACTGGTGTTTTAAAATCTCCTACAGACCCGGTTTGTTTTTGGACGATTAAATTGACCGAAAAAATCACGAAGTGCACGATATGCATTTTATTTATTTATTTATTTACTTTTCAAATTTTTTAATAACTGCACACGTCATCTTGAGCACGAAAGCTCATTTATAATAAAGTGCACAGTCAAAATTCAGTCCTAATTTACTTATAGCTAATTCCTCATTTTGATTTGAACGCCCATTTTCATAATATGCCTGAAGAACGTTAACGCGTTGCTCGATTGTGTATCTTTCCATGGTTCAAATTAAGTTAGTCTGAAATTGAGAAATGTCAAATTAAATGCAGAAAAAAACTTCACGTTTAGGTGTGGTTCACATTCAACGTCGGCCCTTAAAATTTAACCACCCTTTATTAGTAAATCCACCGTCAAAAGAATTTTGAGTGAAAACTAAAAAAACTCAAAAATATTAATTTTACATTTTTCGTTTAGGCCGTACAATTCTCATTTTTATGTAGTTTTACAGAAGATAAAATTGCTGTTTCACTATCACGAAATCCTGGGTATCGAAAATTTGTGTACAAAGTCACTATGTAGAAAGTGGACGATAAGAAGACATCCAGACACACACAATTAAATGAATCAAATTTCCAAATTGAGACTTTCTTTCTCGCACGTCAAATCGATTGTATGGGTTTCAGTAGTTTTAGTTTAGTTATATTCTGGATATCGTAGAGTTTGTCCGAAAATTCTAACATGTGTGTGCAAATGTTAGCTTTTGGTTGACACAATCAATTTTTTTATATTCATAACCAACTTTATTTTAACCAATGTACAAAAAATTGTACACTTGGTTCTGAGAGCTTTTTGTGTTGCAGTTAAATACTGTTTGAGGGCTTTAGAGAAGACCGAGAGGCTCCCAGATATTCCAACTTCAATCGGTAAATTATTGAAGATGTGTGAAACCACTTTGAAGAAATGTCTACAAAAATCTAACCTCCAGTGGGATATGTTTTCTGTATAGCGAGTTCAATCGAAGACTTTAGCCAGAACAAGTGACACAGTTATTCCCACTCTTAATATAGAAAATTTGAAAGATCTTGAAGACAAACATGTGTCGCAGTGGCAGGATGTCTAGAGCCCGAAGATGGGCCAAGAAAGAGACAGCGCATCATGAAAGTCATTATGTGGGTAATATATATCTGTCGAACCAAAAGCGAACGCATTAATGATTTACAGGCATTCTCCCAACACACCAGCCTGTAGATATGAATAGAATCAACTAGGGCATAATCAACCAACCTTTGTAGGTATAATAATAGTTTATGTTTCAAGCCTTCAGTGTGAGTCTTCCAATTTAGATTTGCATCAATCAAAATACCTAAAATCTAATTTCATTTACTACAATAATCTTAAAACAGCCAGTCAAAGTACAAGTCTGAGCTTTGTTACAGCCAAAACCATGGAAAGAAAGAGCATCAGGTAGTTCCTGGCTATCCCTAAAATGTACTATTTTAGTTTTCCAACTCAAAAGTAAGTTGTGAGCTTTAAACCATTCCGCCAGTAAATCTAAATCGTGTTCGATCCCTGATATGTTAATCTGTTTGCTTGAATCAGAGTACACAAACGAAAATTCGTCAGTGAGGGAGCATGCAAAAGGGCGTCGGAAAATTGCATTCATGTAAACAAGGAATAACAGGGGTCCCAACACCGATCCGCTCAGTTGATGATTGACACGCACTAATTGTAACCGATCACATAGGTAACTACAAAGCCAGCATCATTCCACGAAAGCCACAACAATAAAGTTTCCTTAAGAGAATTGGATGGTCTACTCTATCAAAAGTTTTAGTTCCAGAACCTGTACCAGAACTGTTAAAATAGCTTGTTCCGTGTTCTTGTTTTTCCTAAGCCCGAATTGCAGCGGAGACAGAAAATTATTTTTATTCGGAAAATGTACCATCCTCCTCCATTTTCATTCGGAAAAATGGAAAAAAGCGATATTGGTCGGTAGTTATCTAAACTCGAGTATACATTTTTTTAAAAATTGGGCTAACTACAGCTCGCTTTAGGGGTAACGGTTTTTCCTGTATTAACACTTAAATTCATGATGAAACTTAAGGCATCCACAAGTTAACTAGCCATTTTTTTAGCTATAATACATTCGAAACACCATCTAATCCAGGCGATGAATTATTTTTAAGCGAATTGATAATTGCATATAATTCACCCGGGAAGATCGGGAAAAAATAAAAGCTTATTGTCGTATCGTAGTTTTCTGTCACCAATTTATGTTTTACCGACTCATCCAAAGTAACAGTCGAATAACTGGATTCATCTACTCGCACAAACAAATTTTTAAACTCTTTAGCAATGGCACTTGAATCAGAGATACTGATAACACCACCCGACTTACAATTTAATTGTTTAATTTCACAAAAAGAAATAAATAAATCAAAAACCATTTCCATATCGAGGGGATAGGCATCATTTTTCGGTCTCACCAATCTAAACGATTTTATGGGTTTGAGTAGTTTTAATTTAGAAAAATTCTCGATATCGTATATTGTGTCCGATAATTACAAATTAGTGCAAATATTGCAACCTGAAGCAGCCATTTTCACTTAGCGAAATTTTCCGACAAACTCTACGATATCCAGATTTTATCTAAATAAAAACTACTCAAACCCATAAAATCGGTTTGGAAAGGGCGCTTGACACCGGCGTGAAGTACTTAACGTTAATGAAAAGTGTAGCTACACATTTTAACGAAAAGTGTAGACTCAAAAAGTGTAGATACATAAATTGTCAAAAAATGTAGCTGGAAAAGAAAAAAGTTTAGAATTCGAAATACGTGGTTAATTTAAAATTATTAAAAATAATTAAAAAATATTGAGAATCACAATATGTACTACACTAATAGTTTTAGTAACACCCTTTTTATAAAAAAAATAGTTAAAAAGTCTTTTTAATTCAGAAAATCTTCGGAACAATGTGTGCCGAATTTAGTGTTCTCAACTTGACATGGTGTCTTAAATGTGTTTCAAGACAATTTGCATGTTTTGATTGGCGGTATGGCGCTACACGTGGAAGCGTCTTTGGCAAAATTCATGTAATTCTTTCATAATTCACAAAGTCATCGGAACAATGAGTGCCAAGTGTGGAATTTAGTGTTATCAACTTGGCGTGGTGTCTTTGTACACAATTTTTTGTACACATTTCAGACACCACACCAAGTTGATAACACTAAATTCCACACTCGGCACTCATTGTTCCGATGATTTTTTGAATTGAAAAGACTTTAAAATTATTTTTTTTATACAAAAGTTATTACTAAATTTTATCATTGTAGTACATAATGTGATTCTCAATAGTTTTTGTTTATTTTTATTAATTTTAATTAAACCACGCATTTCGAATTCTAAACTTTTTTCTTTTGCAGCTACACCTTTTGAAAATTTGTGTATCTACACTTTTTGAGTCTACACTTTTCGTTAAAATGTGTAGCTACACTTTTCATTAACGTTAAGTACTTCACACCGGTGCTCTTGACTGTTTTCCTAAGGCTATCATTTCAACGTAGTCGAATTTTCCGGCACACTACGATAAATTTTCTAAATTATTTATTTCGATGTAATCGAACTAAAACCACTCAGCTCCTGATCTGAGTTATACTTTGTATTCTTACAAGAATTAATTTTGTTTACTTTTTCATGTTTTATTTTTAGTTCATTTAAAAAAAAATTAAATATCTATATACTAAATAATGTTTAGTTTAAATATAATGTTTAAATTATATATATTATTTTAAATTAATTTATTGAACTAAATTAATTAGCTTAATGCGCTTTATTTTATTTTTTCAAGGTTATTTCTTACTCTTTCGTTTACTACCCAAAAAATCTTGACATTTTTACTCTCAGCTCCGAAAATACTTGCTATCACGATAGTAAAAAACTATCATGACAGCTGAAATTTTCGGGCTGAGAGTATGTATAATATGTACTTATAAAAACATGTTTGTGAAGATAAGGTATATTCAGTATAAGAGGAATGCGATGGCAACAAAAGTATTGTTGTCATGACATTTTCTACACTCAGCCCAAAAAATCACCACATTTTTACTCTCAGCCCCGAAAATTTTTACTATCACGATAGTTAAAAACTGTCATAACAATCGAAATTTTCGGGGTTGAGAGTAAAAATGTAAGGATTTTTTTGTGCGGTGCACATCGTTTGATAGGTGATTGTTTAAGGAGCACGTGGGATTTTTTTTTAGAATTTTTCTATGTCTAGGAGTTGAGATATACTCCATAGAAGTCAGGAACTATTTGTGGGCCCAACCAGCGGTGCACATCGTTTGATAGGTGAATGTTTAAGGAGCACGTACGATTTGTTTTTGAATTTTTCTATGTGTAGGAGCTCCTTAAACATTCACCTATCAAACGATGTGCACCGCTGGTTGGGCCAACGAATAGTTCCTGACTTTTATGGACATCTGAACTCATTTTAAATTCAAATAAGCATAGAAATTATGAGGAAATAATCCTCGACACTTCTATATTGTTAGTATAGTTTACAGTAATTTTTTTATTTAATGTAATTTATTTAGGAGCTCAAAACGTTTTACATGTTTTGAATGACGAGTCTAGTTTTATTTATAGAATTCCGTATGCAAACTTTTATAACATGTTTTTAAATTTTTTAAAAGGGTTCTTAAAATTTTTATTTATTAAATTTTTGACATATAAATAGTATAAAGTATAAGGAGAGAGCTATAATTATAATGAAATGTCGAATAGTATAAATAGAATTAAATAGTATTGTCATACGCATTTTTTATTTTCGGGGCTGAAATTTTTGGCTATCTTCAAAAAGGTCAAGAGAGGGCTTCCACTATTTTTGCTCACTTTTAATAACAAACAAAAAGTGGAAGATGTGTATAATATCAAGGCAATACTTGGCATGAGAGTTAAAATAGAGCCATTGAAAAGGTAGCGGATTAATACCGCAGTGTGTCAAGGTTTTAATCATACGCAGAAATATTGCCAAAGAGAGACTAGACACGTGAAATGTACCGGAAAGCATCCGCCCCAAGTATGCCCGGTTAGTAAAAATATTGCTGCAAAATGTGTCAATTGCAATAAGTCACATCCCGCAAACTACCAGGGTTGTGAAATAGCTAAAGAGCTACAAAGAATAAGAAATAAAACAAAGGCTAGGAATATCGGTAAAAAATTATCAAACTTCCATCAAAGAGGAACCTACACCTCATGCTAGTAAAACGGGAGAATCAAAACAAAAACTGTACTCGCAAGTATTCATGACAAAACCAGTTATTTCGGAGAGCGCTACTGAAGGTACAGCAGTGCTCCAAAAGATACTAAGAAGCATGGTAGCTCTTAACATTTGTCTAGCTAAACAAGAGAAATGCATTCAAGCTCTAAGCAACAGGTTAGGATAAGAGAGACTCTCTAAATGAAATGAAATCCATGCTCTATTAAAATGATGCAAACAACAACAAATAAAACATTAAGAATAGTAACCTGGAATGCAAATGGGCTAATGCAACATATTCCAGAATTAGAAATTTTCCTAAATACTGAAAAAATAGATACATGCCTAGCATCGGAAACCCTTTTTACTTCAATTTCATATCTTAAAATATGTGGATACAATTGTTACCACGCCATTCATCCAGCAGGAAGGGCAAGGGGAGGATCGTCGGTGGTTATAAAAGAAAACATCAAACACTTTATAGAAATTAAAAGGCATTTATGCAAGCAGTCACATTAAAAATGTTTATAAATAACAACAAAGAATATAGTGTATCGTCAATATATTGAACCCCAAGATATAATTTAAGTAATTAAGACTATTACACGTTATTTAAATCACTTGGATCAAGTTTCATAATCGGAGGTGATTTTAATGCAAAAAATACCTACTGGGGATCAAGAGTAACCTCTAAAAATGGAAGAGAGCTGTTTGCAGCAGGAAGACTATGCAATTGCGATTTTCATTCTGGAGATCAACCAACTTATTGGCCTACGGATAGAAACAAAATACCCGATATCATTGACTTCTTTATCACCAAAGGTATAGACGGAAACTACATATACCTAGAAAGCAGCGAGGGGATTATGTCGGATCACACGCCTGTTATTATGACAATAAGTGCAACGATTGTTAAAAAACTAGTCCAGGCCTTCAGGTGCCAATTAAAAATCCGATACAGCTAGAAGATGAACTAGAACAACTCAACAACAGTATACAAGAAGCGACGTGGAGTAGTACCTCCTCAAGTTCAAAAGAAACGCGCCAAAATGCTATTTATCCTCTGGAAGTTAGGGAACTGGTTGCAGCGAAACGAAAAGCAAGAAAGGCCTGGCAAAGAATTCAAGAGCCAGAATATAAAACAGCTCTAGATATTTTATCTAATAAACTAAAGTTGCTAATTAAAGAAATCAAATACTTGCGAGTGGTCTTACTGGGGAAAAAGATACCGAGTACTCCCTTTGGAAAGCGACAAAAAATTTGAAACGACCTAAACTACAAATTCCACCAGTAAAAAATGAAGATGGCACATGTGCTATAAGTGGCAAGCAAAAACCTTCGTTGATTGCAACCTACCTCGAGAAGACGTTTCAGCCTCTACCTAGACAAACTGCAGAAGGAAACATACTACCAGTATATAAAATGGATAACTGCAATATATCTCCTGTCACACTACAAGAATTAAAAGAGGAAAGCAATCTCAACCTAAATCCAAAGAAATCTCCAGGATATGACTTAATTACAGGACAAATAGTAAAAGCTCTTCCTGAAAAAGGTCTACGTAAACTACTCCAAATAATTAATGCAGTGTTCAGACTTAAACACGTTTCAAGTCAATGGAAAGTCGCAGAAGTAATTATGATACCTAAACCAAACAAACCACTTAATGACAAAAATTCGTATAGGCCGATTTCCTTACTCCCAATAATTTCAAAATGAATTATTCGAGAAACTACTCCTAGAGAGACTAAAACCAATAATAGCAGAAAGAAATCTTGTTCCTCCACATCAATTTGGTTTCAGAGAAAATCATTCAACAATAGAACAAGTACACCGAATTACAAACATAATTGAAGACGTACTTGAAGAAAAGAAAGTATGTTCAAACGTCATCTTGGATGTAGCACAGGCCTTTGACAGAGTATGGCATAAAGGTTTGGAATATAAATTACAAAGAGACTTACTAAAGCAGTTTTATGAAATTCTAAAATTTTACATATCTAACCGATACTTTCGAGTTAGGATAGCGTTTTAGAACCAACTTTATATATTCTATACACCTCGGACATGCCAACGATATAGGAGACTAACATAGCGACGTTTGTGGATGATACGGCCATCTTAGCAGTTACTAATTGCATAGAAGAATCTACAAGTAAATTGCGAAGAGCTACTAATATTCTCAGTACCTAGACCAAGAGATGGCGAATAAAACTTAATGAAACAAAATCTGTTCACGTAAACTTTACCAACAGAAGGTCAACTGGATACCAGTAAAACTGAACTCGTAGCAAATTCCCTATGCAAACACCGCAAAATATCTAGGCATGACTCTAGACGCGAAACTTAAATGGAAAGAGCATGTTAAAAAGAAAAAAGAAGAGTTAAACATCAAATACAGAAAGATGGATTTGCTCTTAGGAAGAAATTCTGAGCTAACTCTACATAATAAATTGCTACTTTACCGGCAAATCCTAAAACCTGTGTGGACTTACGGTATTCAGCTCTGGGGCTGTACAAAGAAAACCAATGTCAATATCATGGAGTCATTCGAAAGCAAAGTCCTACGTGGAATAGTTAATGCACCGTGGTACATAAGAAATGACAACCCCCATAGAGATCTGAAGATGGATTTCGTTAGTGAAGAAATAAGCAAACACGCGAGAAAACACATGCAACGTATTAGTCTACACCAAAATGCTGAGATATGTCGTATGTTGGATGATTCAAACCCAGTAAGACGGCTGCGAAGGAAGAAACCGCATGATCTACAAGATCCAATCAGGATCGACTAAAAATATAATAAAATTGTAAAGGGGACTAGCCAAAGGGCTACAACCCTCCAAACAAGAATATAAATTATGAAAGATAAATTACTAGATGATTTGTAAATCAGTTATAATAAATAAATATAAAAAAAAATCCGTCTGGGCTGTAGTCGCAGACACGAACATGACTACTACTTATATTGAACGTGCGGTTCCTCTAAACCCAAATTGACATAAGATTTATTTTAATAGATATAGATTGCTCATTCCCGATAGTATCTTGGAATTATATCATTAGATTCCAATTCAATTAAAATAAAATACTTCCTTTCACGCTACACTATGCTGTGCTACGTTATAAATATAATTTAGCCTTCCTTTTCGAGATCCCAAGATTAGATAGAGCGTTTTAAAAATTAACGTTTTTTAATCTACGATCTTTAAAGTATAGTTTAGAGTAGGAACATGTGTTGCCTGGTTGTCTAATTCGAATGATCGTAATGTTTACTCAAAATCTTTGATCTTTAGATATTGCGATTGATAAACTAAGTAAATCGATACGTGGTAGCTGCTGTTTCTTTATATTACACTCATACAAGGTTGTGTGGCGCCTAGCTAAACGAAAATTGGCGGAAGCAAAGGGTTAAGCGATACCCGAGGCACCAGCAAATTATAAAGAAAGTAGTATATCTGACACATTTAAAAAAAAAGTCTAAGAACAATTTTAATCAAAAATATGATTCAGATATGTAAAATGATATAAATTTGTTTAAGAACATTTCTAGTTTACGCAACGTATACACATTAACGAAATGTAAAGCTTAAATTACAGCATGCTCGTGTCTGCGTAGTTATGGGTAATCAGCTTCTGTGTGTTGAGTCCAATTCCAGTGTATTTAGTATACTAAACATTATTTTTCGCTTATTAAGTTCCGCTCGCTAATGGACAGCGCAGCTTTTGTTGGTTTATAGCAAAGATTTAATTACAAACAAGTTTCTCACGCATATGATGCTGCGCTGCTTTAATTGAATATGTCCCACCCACTTAAAAACTGTTTGAAATACGCCGGCTTTTAAAAGTTTTTTTTTTACTTTCTGAGAACATTTGAGTACTTTCATTTATTACATCAACAATCAAATTTAATTATTGTTGCCGAAGCAAACAGAACAATATTCTGAAGATGTTTATTACTGGAGCAGGTAATTAGAATATCTTTGTATTTGAAGAATTTACTAGCGGACCCAACAGTTGTTGTCCTTCAGTAAACGTTTTTTCGATATTCAAATTTTCGACATTTGACATTGAGTTTGACATTTCAATCTTTTCGTTTCGTCATTGTGTGATTTGCTGTTGCCAAAAGACGGTACTTTTTGTGAGATTTGATGGCAAGTATAATAAGGTGATTGCAAAAAAGATATTGCTGTTGTTATACTCGTATGTGCGTAGAAGTCTGAACGAAAATAATATCCATATCCTCCTTCCCAAAAAATCATTGGATATTGCAAAGCGTCATAAGAACATGACTATCTTGAATTGTCTGCACCGAGTTAGATGCGTATATTTCGACGTTCGTGTGTGTCGCCAACCATAACAACTGTTACTTCAATAACGGTTGGTGCATTGTATCGACCTAAGTGCTTTCCAGATAGTACTGTGTGTGCTTCACGATCATGTTGTTGTTGTTTTGCAATATGTTTGAAACGGTATTGAACGACTGGCACAACTGGTTGTGACTTCGCAAAAACGGTGCCCAAGTTGCCCGCCACAATTTCAGGCATCAGTCATTGAGATTAAAGAACCACTTGGCCCTGAATCTTAAACGTTAATTCAAAATTACGACCATCCTCACTCTGAACGATTTTTGTTGCTCCAAATGATGTTATTTGGAACGAATTTTACGCAAAAACAATTTTGATTGAGGTATGACTCCAGCCAATAGTGTTTTCAGTGGTTCAAAAACCGGTCGATTCACCTTTGTATTTGAATGCATGCGGCAGTGATGGCATTCTTTGTCCATAGCAATGACGACAATTTGTGAATGTGACGAACAGTCGATGTCCGACTCATATTCGAACGCAAGGCGGAGAAGTGATGCACGTGTCAATGCGCGATTAGCTCGACGACTTTTGTTGCGTTGCTGCGTCCCTGTCATTTGCACATGTATTTGCAACCCAATTGATCTTCTGAATTCCCTGTAAGTCGACCAATTTTTCATGTCATTGTTCTGTTGCCATAAACACATAACACAACTTATTTGAATTTTATGGATGTTAGAATTTATTGAACAAACGTCGATATTGATTATTTTTGAAGAGACGTTTAACACTCCGTAAATTGTATAGAATCATTGAATGCACATGTATATTGTATATAATTGAAATTCATGGAAGGTCATGTAAGATATTCACTTCAACACTGCATCTTACACATTTGCACTAAGTATGTATTTAAGTACACTTCATTTATGATTTAAAACGTTATTGCAATATTTTTTGTCGATGAATAATACACTCAATATGTACGCAAATGTGATACATGGAATATCGAAACACAGCGAACAGAAATCGAAATGTCAAAATAACGCCAACCTACGACGCAAGTAACAGAATTCGACATCAGCGCCACCTATGGTACACAAACATAACTATGAACTATTCTCAGAATGTCAATTTTTCATGAACTTCTCAAAAGGTTTTAACGGTAAATTATTCTTGAACTTTGGATTTTTATAATATTGGGGAGTGGTGGGGATGAAATTTTGGGGTTACGTTCTGATATGCGAAAAATCTTAAACAAATAAAAAAAAAAATCTTTAAAAAATAAAATTTCTATAACCCGATCGCAGTACCACTTACTGGGAATAATTCGAAATTTAAACCATCCAGGGATCCATCCAAAAATTTCTTCAAAATCGGTCCAGTCGTTTAGCGGAAAATGCGAAAAATCTTAAAACAAAAAATAAAATTTAACCAAAAAATAAAACAAAATCCTAGAATCCGATCATAGCGCCGTCTACCAGGTCCAGTTGTGAATCTAGATCATCCAGGAATCCACTCAAACCCACACAAAAAGTTTCATCAAAATCGGCCTAGCCGTGTAGGAGGAGATCAGTTACATACACACATACAGAAGAATTATATACATAAAAAGGGGGTGGTGGGGGGGGGGGGGAGGGTGAAATTTTGGTGTTATATGTTGTGACATGCAAAAAATCTTAAAATAATAAAAAAAAATTCGTCAAAAACTAAAAAATAAAATTCCTAGAACCCGATCACAGCGCCATCTACTGGATCCAATTGTGAATCTAAACCATCCAGAGACCCACTCAACCGCACACAAAAAAATTCATCAAAATCGGTTTAGCCGTTTAGCGGAGTTCAGTTACATAACCACGTACAGAATAATTATATGCATAAAGATTGGGGGTGGGGGGAAGGTGTATGACAGTTTGGTGTTATATGTTCTGGTATGCAAAAAATCTAAAAAAAAATAAAAAAACAAATGTTCGTCAGAAAATATAAAAAAATCCTATAACCCGAACGCAGCGCCACCTACCGGGCCCAATTGTGAATCTAAACCATCCAGGGACTCACTGAACCACAGACAAAAAAATTCATTTAGTCCAGTTACGTACACATGTAAAGAAGAATTATATGCAGGACGTCCCAGAATTGGATGACCACACGAAGCAGGGTGAAAGGGGAGCTCATTTCCCACAAAAACAGCCAATTAACGTTGTTTCCAATTCTTAATGGTGCAAAAGTTATTCCACTTTTAGTGTTTTTTAGTGAAATCGCATGCGCACTCGCCAAAAAATTAATTTAAAAAAAACAGGAGTTCTTTTGTTTAACTTTCATTTTTAACACGATCTAGAAGGATGTGCCTAACAATGTAAAACAATGTACTACAGAAAGTTGACCCGGGCTATTCACAACAGGATGTTTTTTTATCAATTTTTTCACAAAGTAAGTTGAGTTTATTAAAAAATGAACTTAATAAAATTTTAATTTCTAAAATTGATGCTTTGTCAGAAATAAAACAAAATGATGAACACAGTGGTAAACTAAAGTATGAGAATTTTTTAAGAAAATCTAGTAGTCCGAATTAAACGAAATTTGTGTTATGAAAAGAAAAACATTTTTAATTCATGTTAGTAGTTCCATACGTTCCATAGAGTAGTTCCATAATGGCAATGGCCGAGCAGCAGCAAAAGATTACCTGAGACGAGACGATATCCAAATGAGGAACGCTTTCCCAGAGTATTTCGAAACGTACATCAAATGTACAGTAAAGGCGAAGGCCCTGGTCGTCCCAGAAGATATAAAACAGCCAGTCAACTTGATAAAGACGAAGATCAAGTAATTGGAATGGTGATAGACGACCCATCTATAAGTGTTCGTTGTTTATCAAGACGTTCGGAAATGCCACGGTCCACGTTGCATCGTATTTTAAAAATAAATCAGTTGCGCCCTTACGATGTGTAACGTGTACAGTACAAGACCTAATACCTGCTGACTCTGAAGAAATGCTGCGTCGATGCCAAGAAAGTTCGCAGTTTTTTAACAATATTTTATGGAGTGACGAAACATGTTTTAAAATATTGGGCGGGAATAGTTGACGGAAAATTCATTTTCTCATTTAAACTCCCACGTCGGAACAACGGGAAACTCTATCTATGTTTTCTACAAAATGACTTGGATGAATTACTTGATGACGTGTCGAAGAAACTTTCCGGTGCCCAGCGTTATTACAGTGTAACGGAGTTGAATGTTTGTCGAGTTGCTTCCGTTCACTGTTATTACGGATCATCACTCGAGTTTAACATGGTTGATGTAGATAAAAAACCTGACTGGATGTTTGGCTCGTTGAAGTTTGTGGATCCAAGACTACAATTTTGAGATCGAGTACCGCAAGGGATCGCAGAACTGTGTTCTCGATGCTCTCTCGCGAATGAACACGGATCCATTTTCTCTCTCTGATCGACACTTAAATGATGATTATGATTCCCTTGCCTTTCTATCAGATAAATATACTGAGCTTATTTTCGCCTTGGAAAGCTGTCGAACGAAAAATAATGTCAAAATTGTGGATGGTAAAGTCTTTATAAATCTTAAACCTTTTTAAATCTTAAAGATGATGTGTCCTGCTGGAAATTGATTCTTCCAGCTCATTCACCACCGACCTCCGCCCACTTGCGTATTCAGAAGACCATAGAAATAATAAAACGGTATTTTGATTGGCTTGGTTTAGCGATCGACGTCTAAAATTTCATTAATGTCTATGAACTTTGTAAAACGAGCAACCTGCTACCTAGCGACCGTGGCAATGAATTTATTTGGACTTCTTGGGTCCTTACTCGAGAACACGTTTATTTTGATTGATTGCTATGGATCATTTATCCAAATTTATATTGGCAGGGATGGTAAGACAAGCTGCAGCTAATGAAGTAGTAAGGTTCCTTGATTCACAGGTGTTCTTGATATTTGGGGTCCGGGAAGTTGTAACCGACAACGGTAAGCAATGCGATTGTAATTTATTGAGTGCCTTATGTGGGAAATACGGGGTTCGGCATAGTTTTACTGCGAAATATGCACCTCAAACTAATACCACCGTACTACGATGTACTACAATGTACTACTCAGAACACAAATTTGATAACTTTTGTAATTGTAATGGTTTTTCGTCGTGGACAGGAATGTTTTGTTGAGAATTGAAAATTATGCCGAGTTATTCCTTATAAAATGAAAGTTGTTTGCGCGAACCTGTTAAAAAACGAAAAAGTTGTATCTCATTGTCTGCTATAGCAGTCATTTGCACGAACGCGATAACTCGCCTTTTCAAAAGCAAGGGAGATGTCAAAAAAAGTGAGAGAACAAAACGACATAAGCACCAATAAACTGAACCGATTTGTACCGATTCAAAATTTTTGATGCTTATATTCGCAGAAAACAAACAAAAATAACCACAGAAACATTACACACACTAATATAAATTTTTTATACCATAATCCTTATAAAGAGTGTTTTTTTAGGAGGTTTGTTTTTCCGATAGATGTCGTTTTATTTTATGACAGTTGTTTTGACAGCTCAAAGTGGCATTTCTACTCAGTATTGTTTGGCAAATCATTATGAATAGGTTAACTCCAGAACAACGTTTTCAAATCGTGGAAATTTATTTTCAAAATCAGTGTTCAATTAAAAATGTTTATAGAGCACTTCGTGAATTTTATGGTGCACATAATCGTCCGTCAGAGACCACCATAAAGAACGTAATTACCAAATTTCGGTCTACATTCACTCTTTTGGATGCCAAGCCACCGACAAGAATGAGAAGAGTTCGTACAGAAGAAAATATTGCTGTCGTTGAGGCCAGTGTCGAAGAAAACGACAATTTATCGATTCGTCGTCGTGCTCAGCAAATTGGACTTTGTCCATCGACTTTATGGAAAATTTTACGTAAAGATTTGGGTTTGGTGCCATACAAAATTCAATTGGTGCAAGAATTAAAGCCACACGACCATCGTTTGCGCCGTGAATTCAGTGATTGGTTTTTAAATCAATTGAACGAAGATCCATTTTTTTACCGTAAAATTCTCTTCAGTGATGAGGCGCATTTTTGGTTAAATGGATACGTCAACAAACAAAATTGTCGCATTTGGAGCAAAGATAATCCACACGCCGTTCTAGAATTACCAATGCATCCTGATAAATGTACTGTTTGGTGCGGTCTATGGGCTGGTGGGATCATCGGTCCATATTTCTTTAAAAATGAGGAAGGACGACGCGTTACCGTGAATGGAAATCGATACAGAACCATGTTAAATGAGTTTTTGTTGTCAAATCTTGAAGATATGGATATGAATGAAATGTGGTTTCAACAAGATGGTGCCACTTGCCATACAGCACGTGAAACAATCGACTTATTGAAAGAAACTTTCAACGACCACATTATTTCGAGAAATGGTCCGGTGAATTGGCCTCCGCGTTCGTGCGATTTGACGCCACTCGATTACTTTTTGTGGGGATACGTGAAGTCATTGGTTTATGTGGATAAACCTCAATCGATCAACGAAACTACGTATACGAAAACGTCATGTCTCGTCTCTCGGGTTTTGAACAAAATCGAGCCCCGGGGTCTAACTATATTCATGGACGTTAAGTGGTGTTTCTGCTCGGGATATTATCGTAGTTAATCGCGTATAATAATGTTTTCGTATCTTTGAAATCAGTTTTTTTCGTATTTGTACTCTGCTTTCTCTTTATTTTTAGTGAGCAGGTCTTTTGCATATTTTAATAAATAGTATATTTTGATATATATATATATATATATATATATATATATATATATATATATATATATATATATATATATATATATATATAGTTGGTTTTCATATGTCAATTGTTGTTATTATTTGTTAGTCGGTGCTTTGTAGAAAAATGTCGAAAACCAAACAAACATTTTTTTGGAAGGATGAACAATTCTGCTGGATAACTGGATAATAGACGAGATTCAAAAGGCAGAATATATCTGGAATCCTTCCTCATTAAGTTATAAAAATAAGTCAAAAAATAATATATTTTTTCCGACCAAATGGCACAGCGGTTAAAGCTTTGGACGAGATTGAACGTTGTTGGATTCACATCGCAGTTCAAACCAAAAGTTAAGCTATTTAATTAAAATTTAAATTAAATCAAGTTTATTATAAGATCATTTATAATGTAGAAAAAGTAGTGCAAATTAGTAGTGATTTATATTGTTAGAGTTAAGTGAAAATATTACTAATAGACTAAAATAAAGAAAGATTTAGAGTGATTAAAATTGTGAATAATTAATCAAATTTATAAAGAAAAACGTGGTGCAGTGGGAATAACACACAAGACAAACCAGTCATGGTAGTTACCGTGACTGAAAAAACGAATGAAAATAACTGCATATATCGGCAAGATAGTCATATGTCATTAAAGCCGCAACAACAATGGCAACCCAGCAGCAGCAACACAATTGAGATACTAGAAACGGCCGAAACAGAAAACAACGAACCGGACAAAAACACAAAAAGAATCAAAATGGCGGACGGTCAAAGTGCTTCATCGGCGATACAGCAAAGTCAACCAAAAAGAGCAATATATCTAAATTAAAAAATATTGAAAAAGAGAGCGAATGTTTACGAAAACGAATTGCTACATTAGAAAATCTTCTCTTTTGTAAACAAAAAGCAACAGAAAATAAAAAACCTCAATCGTTGATAAACGATAACAGGTTTATGCGATAATGGAAGAGGAGGTAACATACGATGATGAAGATATGGAAAACGGAAGCAAAATGGAATTCGAAACAGTTATAAATAAGACAGCGAAGCGAAGAAATACGAACGAGAACGATATAAAAGCAAAAATTGTCAACATAGAAGAACAAACAAAAACGAACACTATTAACAAAATAAAAACAAATGCTAAACCAAAAGTGAGTGATACGCTGAAATTGATAAAACATGCAAAAATCGAAAACTTCGAAATAAAAAGAGACAACGACGAAAAACATACGGTTATCACGGAAAATATCGGAAAATATTCGAAATATCGAAACAACTCAAAAAAAAAAGAAATGGAATGACCCAATGTTTCAAATGTCAACGGCTTGGTCACGTAGCAACAAATTCGACTACAGATGTGTGAAATGTGCGGAACAGCATGCCCCAGGTGAATGTCAGACTAAAGAAAAAATAGAAGACGCCAAACACTTATTGCGTAAACTGTGCCAAAAGCGGACACCCAGCATCATTTAAGGCATGCCCAGATTACAAAAACGCTTTAGAAAGACTTAAAACCAAAATTAAGGAAAACCTACAGAGAAGAATCACCCGAAAATCATCAATTTATACCGGTTGGTGCAGAAAACGGAACATTGTCCAGCGTTTTAAAGCAAACTCAACAAATTAATAACTCTGAAGTAATATCTACCAGAATTAGCGAGTAAGGTGAATAAAATGGCGGAGATGATAAAAAACCCAAGTGAACAAATAGCAACACTCTTAGAACTAATAAACAAAATATGAAAGACATCAAAATAATGTCGATAAATGTAAATTCAATAGTTAGAATAGTTAGACGCTTAAACTTGCTAGACTTCCTAAACTGCATGATCCAAATATTGTAATGCTTAATGAAACTAAATTGAATACCAAACATCACTTAGAATTTACAAAATATAATATAATAAGACAAGACCGAACATCACAAAAGCAAGGCGGAGGAACAGCGATACTGGTAAAACACAAAATCTAGTCATGTATTGTTCGGCCAACAACAATGCATTAACAAATAATCAATTCATACAAGAATTGTACACAATATTTCAAGAATTAGATCTCAACGACATAAGCAACCACTATATCATCCCAGGCAATTTATACTCAAAACATGTAAACTGGGGAAATACAATTAACGATAAGAGAGGTATAAAACTTAATACATGGCTAAACGAAAACGGTATAATCTGCAGGTCAAAACTAAATAAACCAGACGCGTAAGAAAGTGATCACAAAGCGATTGAAGTATAATGTAGCAACATCGGATGCATGGAAAATACCACGGAAAATAACACACCACAAATGATAAATACAAACAACGTCAATTGAGACCGCTGGAAAAAGAAATTGAATTAAAATTATAAGGATTATTTACACGAAACGGGAAAGACGAACATAATTCCAACAACTGGAAACCTGAAGAAGGAAGAAACAGTATGTTTCTTACTGTATGTTTAGTACTATCATAACGGATCTAGCAGTCAACAATTTAACAACGGCCACACCAAAAATCAGAAGAAAGTTGAAAGTTCTTAAAAGAACTGAGAAAAATAACACCACAAACACGAATGCAATTAACTCTCTAAAGGCTGAAATAAGAAGAACAAACGAACTAATTATAATACTATTAAAGTTAGCCGATAGTTACCAGCCGAAAGTAACAAAATTGATAATGCAGATAGTGCCTTTGCTAACTCAGCCGAAAATACAACATGTTATGTCAAATATTAATATGCATCAGCCGACATTTTTCAGCCGATATTTCTCAGCCGATATTTTTCAGCCGAAAGTGTTTTTTATACAACAAATATTTGTTTTCTACAACAAAAAAATTTAAACCATTAAAAATAAAACACTAATCAATATTTTTAATAGCATTTAAAGTTATTCGGAAAAATTCATTTTACTATTGGGAAATTGCAAATAAACATAAAAATACAAAATTTGAAAATTTCTAAATATTGACCGTTTAAAGTGTCATGGTTGGAAATAGATTCAAATGAAAGGTCTTAATGATGCTCGCACCTGGAAAAAATTTCAAGTCAATTTTCATGTGGGGAGTCCGGGAAAACTTGATTGAATATATCGCACACACAAAATTTGAAAATTTTTAAATATTGACCATTTAAAGTGTCATGGTTGGAAATAGATTCAAATGAAAGGTCTTACTAATGCTCGCAACAATTTTGTGTGTGCGATATATTCAATCGAGTTTTCCCGGACTCCCCACATGAAAATTAACCTGCAACTTTTTCCAGGTGCGAGCATCATTAAGACATTTCATTTAAATCTATTTCCAACCATGACACTTTAAATGGTCAATATTTAAAAAATTTCAAATTTTGTGTGTGCGATATATTCAATCAAGTTTTCCCGGACTCTCCACATGAAAATTACCTGAAATATTTTCCAGATGCGAGCATCATTAAGACCTTTCATTTGAATCTATTTCCAACCATGACACTTTAAACGGTCAATACTTCGAATTTTTCAAACTTTGTGTGTGCGATATATTGAATCGAGTTTTCCCGGACTCCCACATGAAAATTGATCTAAATTTTTTAATTTTTTAAATGGTTTCAGTTGATTTTTTTTTTGTTGTAGAAAACAATTTTTTGTGGTAAAAAAATACTTTCGGCTGAAAAATATCGGCTGAGAAATGTCGGCTGAAAAATATCGGCTGATGCATATTAATATTTGACATAACATATTGTATTTTCGGCTGAGATAGCAAAGACGCTATCTGCATTATCTATTTTTTTACGTTCGGCTGGAAAGTAGCGGCTAACTTTAACAGGGTCTAATTTTACAAAATGCAAAGATGGAAATCAACAAATATTGGATGCAGAAACTAAAATCGATAAAGCCAGGTGCGAAAATGTTCGTAAATAATAAAAAGAATTCCAACCAAAAACGGACAGAACGATACAGTATCTAGATATCACTGAATCAGAAATAAGGGACACTGCGTCTCTCAATATAAACTGGAGTAATACCCAAAGGAAGAGACAAAATACAAAATTCTAAATAATCAGCAGAAACTCAATATTCTCGGACACTATATAGAAACTCGTACCATTCCAAATGCAGCTCTGGGAAAAAAGACACACGAAAATATAATCCTGAAGACAGTTGGTGAGTTAAAACAAGCAGTTTATACAAGACAGAGCAAACAACAAAACCAAAACGCAATTTAATAGTACAAACAAGGCAAATGATAAAAAATCATACGAACTGGATAGAATTCCAAGTATAGCGCTGAACATCTGCTAGGTGATCTAATAGCTGAACTATGTACACTCTTCAATAATTTGCTAAACAACATGACGTTCCCAAAGAGTTGGAAAACCGGAAAAATCTACCCAATTATGAAAATGAATAAAGAGAGTTCAAACCCAGAAAATTACAGACCGAATAGTCTTCTGTCAAATATAAGCAAAATATACGAAGCAATAATCTGGAAGAAAATAGAAGAGCATAACCAGAAACACAATCTCATGCCAGATAATCTGTTCGGCTTCGGGCACGCGCACTCTACTATACACGTGGTCACAAAATTAACATCTGATCTCCGTTACAGACTCAACAATAAAACAAGTACTCTGGAGCTGTGCTAATTGATATGGAAAAAGCATTCGAATCTGATGGCTAGACGGATTGTTGTATAAATTAAACAAACTAAAATTCGAACCAAATCTTTTACGGATAATAAACGAGATGTTGTACAAGAGGAAATTCGTAATCACAAACGGCACACATTTTTCAACGCACATTTTCAATATCCACAACGGACTACAACAAGGATCAATCACAGCCCCACTGCTATTCAATCCATATACTAAAGACCAAAAGGGACATATTAGACCAAAAGGGATTCATTTATCACATCAATAGGAAACCAAATGAAAAAGGATTTGACCAAGATAAATTCTCAAATCCAGATAACTATATGAGGTTCAGTACAGCATTCAGAAAGAAAGAACCTGATAAATACGAAGCAAAGATACGAAAATATTGGTGGAAAACACAACACTAGAACTTATTTTTATTTTTAGCACCTAAGTAGCCCAAATTAACTAGTTTAGTAAATTTTAGAGACATGGTAATTGGCAAGTTTAAACACAGCAAAATTTTAAGCCAGCAAATAATATTCCCATAATAGTTCAATTCATTAATCATAAATTGACAACAAAAAACAATTTTTAAAAGACGAATGCATCTAACCTGAGAATCCATTTAGATCGGTGCTCCATTTAGATCCATTAAACATTGGTGCTTGGGCCGGGAGGTACCGGGTTTGAATCCCGATAGGAGCAGGATGCAAATTTTCATCAACAGATTACGATCTGTGATAAAAAGGAACACAACTATGACCCCCTATCAGCGTGCAAAACTCATAGGCCGACCCATCTTCCATGTCCAGTACTATAGGCTGGCATGGAGCTATGCAATGCGCAGACGGTAACGTAAATCGAACCTATAGCCGTACGTCTTCGATTTGGCATAACTGCGTAAGGTAGGACGGGAAGTACAAACCGCGAAAGAGTTGGGAGTGCTTCGGCCCCAGAACAGATTGCAGGGATTAAAAAAATATATATATATTTTTTAATCGAGTAGTAAAAATTCTAAAAATACGTTTCCTGATGATGGATAATTTCCTTATAGTAAGGTTTCATTGTGTTTTACTGTTTCACTTTTATGTCAACGTTGTCTTAATGCACTATATAATTTCTTTAAAGGTGAAGTTTTGAAGAAATGGGACAATTTGACATGACTCATATTTATTTTTGTTTAAGGAACTCTCACGAGACTTGTATGAAGAAAACGAATCCCGTAAATATATATAGGCATGGGGATCACAGTTGCCAGACGTAGGCGAATACGAACAAATTGAGTATTTAGATAAGAACGATGCATGGTTAGTTTGTTCTAAAGGGAGCAACAATCACGGACCCACTGCTAGCCATTCTCGGTTTCAATCTCCGGTCGAAAGCAGCAGAATTAAAAATTAACAATATTTCAGATGCATCTAAGTCATCCAGAGAAATAATCAATCATCAAATATCACAATCATATATTTTGAACCCAACTCCAATTCATCCCTCCAAAAAAAAAAAAACAGCACAAGCACTAAGCCATAAGAGGAACTCATAGCAGATTTATGTCTTAAATCTTCAGCAATAGAACAACCGTTTAGTGATTATGTGGCGAACGATCTTGGAACGCTTGATCATGATTTAAAAAATATGGCAAAAATGGAAATCTCGAAGACATTGTTTAAAATGCAAGAAATGCAGGGCAAACGAAACGTTTCTAGTTTAACCCCTTGCAAAATATCCATTATCTTATTTAGCACTACCAAAAGTTTATCAAAGGTTGGATATTCATTTTCAGAAGTCTCTAATTTCCACGTCTGGCTAGTCTAAGCAGTCATCTTTTGCGATATAAATGAGCCAAGCATCCCGACCATCCGCCTCAGGACGAATTGTCTTTAACCCACGTACCACCTCTTCACATGTATCATGTAAACGTGCTATCGTTTGTGATGCCGCTTGTATTATTGTTGGTTGCTCAAAAGTGAAAGTTGATAAGAGTAATGGAACAAATCGGACTATTGATTAGAAAGTACCAGTCGTGCCCCAAAGCAAGCAGTTAAATATTCACTAAGGTAGGTACTGAAAAGAAAAATACTTTTTAAAGGTTGCCACTTGTTTATGTTAGTTTGGCACCTTACGCCCAATACTGTAAAATTTATATGGCCTTGGAATTTTTCAGTAGCTGATTATTAATGGTTTGGATCGTCCGTTAATTAAGCTATTTATATTGCTTTGCAAATATTTTTGATCCAAAATTAAAATGAAATTCTAAGAAAATATAATTGGCAAGATCCAGCAAAGAGCTCTTAAGTATAGAACTTAACTCGGTAATCTTTCTGAAGATCACCTATCACCATTTTATATAATACCCCTTTTAAAGTCTTATATAAATTTATGATTTTATTTTTGTGAAATATAAATCCTTATATATTTATTAATAGTTATGAATAAATATACAAATAGATTTAGAAGCGCGTTTTAAATATGACAAATAAAATGGATAACGTGCACGCCGCGCCGCATTCAACAAACATTCAAATAGAGAAAAGACAATCAATAATGGGATTTTGGTCTATACTTACGTGCGCCTTCGTCTAGACATATTTCTGATATGAATTTGAATAATATTTCTAAAAATATTTGTATGGGGTCTTAAAAGGTCATAAATAAAAATATGAGCATTCGGAGATATTGTTTAAGGAGATTTACTACAAAACGTAAATGGCTTTGTTTAATTTGGTCTAGCCGGAGGGGTACTACTTAACTATTACGGGTTGTAGTTGACTTTCTTGCAAGATAATGGTTTTGCGTACAAATTCTAGTAACTTCTCTTAATTATATCTATTTGCAATGTTTGTTTATTGTCTGTTATTTATAGATTTTGGGTGTTACCTTATTTTTGCTCACCGTAACATATCACAATTTTCTTACCTGGAATTAATAAATTTGTATTGTTTTGTTTGTACAAAATTTTTTCGAGACAAATTGTTTATGGCAGATAGAAAATAATGCGATAATAAAGGTGTAAGTAGAAGATGGTCAATTTTCATCCAGAATATTGCGATAATCAAGAAAACCGGAACTGCTGTAGTGATTTTAAAATTTGAAGGATTTAAAATTTTGTGTATAAGCTAAATCACCTGTTAGCCACAAAACAACTGGCCAGAATGGAAAATTATAGCCGCGAAAGATGGAGGATCCTGCAAAACGAAACGGTATTTTGAAACCAAGATAAAGAGAAGCTAAAACTCTGTGCAGATTTCTTAAAAACAGATGAAGAAATTTGTTGGCTTAATTCGCCAAAGATCAGGGTTATACATACCTCAACTTGGTAGTCGCGATTGCCGCAGACGGGGGTTGTGAGAAACTTTGATACTTTGCACCTATTGGATACTCATTTCAAAATAATTTCTTATTCTAATTATAACTGCCCAGCTCCAGCGGTGTATGCTTGCTTGTGTCTTTATTTTCTCGGTGGCGTATTCCATTTCTAACTCCCTCCTTATGAAGGTCATCGTTCTTAATGTACCATGTACTTGGTGCTGTATAAGACAGGGATGATATTGTCGATACTATAGTACTTTTTTCGTTACTTTGGCTGTATGAAAAGTACTTCGATATTGTTAGGAAATAATTAATGTGTTCCTTTATAGTAGTAAGTATTTTCTCCGTTTTTTAATATAATAGAGTTTTTCACTCGTTGACGGAAAAAGGAAGAATACAAGATTAAAATAAAAAAATGTTAATTTATATAAAAATTTATACAAAGCAAGGATGTGCAAAATTGTCGTTCTCGCATCTCAAATTAGTGCGTGGATACGCTTGATAGTGCTTAATTGACACAATCAAAATAAATTCATTATATAAAAATTACTATGAAATTTCAACATAACCGCCCCTCTTGAAAATCTCGGCATTTCAAACATAAATAAAAATTGGATCTAATATAGTTATACTTCAACAGGAAGCTTACACACTTTGGAAATTGTCGATTGTAGTTCTACTACCCTCACGTTACCATCTGAACCTGGTGTTGTTGATATTACCTTTGATAATGGCCATTTCGTTCGTGGAAGATTGTCCTGTAGCAGTAGAACGACATCTCCCTTCTTAACGTTAGGCTTATTTGAAGTTCATTTTGATCGAGCTTGTAAACTATGTAAATATTCTAGTGAATAACGCCTCCAGAAAGATTCGATTAACTTACTCATCTCTTGCCATTTTGAAAGACGATTTTCTTTAATGTCGTTATGACGGTTCGGAAATGGTTAAAACAGGCCCGCCTGTTAAAAAATGGCCTGGATGTATCAGATCATTTGACAAGCATGACAGAGGTCTAGAGTTTAATAGTCCTTCTATTTGAATAACTATGGTATTGAATTGTTCGAATGTTAAGATTTTGTCTCACATTGTACGTTTTAAATGTGTTTTGAAGGATTTTATGAGGTATAAACATCTAATTTATTCGTTGAGTAGTGCAAAAATGATTTCAATTGTTCGGTTTGTGCGTTGAAAAGATTGTATAGTTCTTGTAGTTCATTTTTCGTTCCGCGGAAATTAGTCGCGTTGTCAGACCAAATAATTTGTACTGTGCATCTACGGTTAATGAATCTTTTCAAACATGCTATGAACAAATCTGTGCTAAGACTTTGCCGACAATTTCCCAATGTATTGCTTTAGTTTCCAATGATTTATTGAGAAATTATTGGTTTTACCCTAAAACAAATGACACAAGAATGTACCGTCTGATTTGCAATGGTTTTGCCATGTATAGGCCAATAAAGTTGGCGAACGAAATATAACAATAATTGTGGTCCTGCATGACAATTTTTCTTGTGTTCGTATTTGAATATTAATTTCGTTAGATGATGTTTCGGTTGAAGTAAAATTTGATGTTTAATATTATAGTTAAGTGATTTTGAGTTAGTCAATCTACCTCCTACACGAATTATTCCATTCTTGCCGATAAAAGCACGTAACGTTTTAAGTGAACTTTTCCGATTAATTTCACTCCTATTTGTCCTTTAATTCATCGGAAGATGAGAGCCTTTAATTCATCGGAAAATTACTCACATTGAATGATTTTTATTAATCGCAAAGTACTGTTTTCTAGCTCACTTACCGTCAAATTCTCTGATTTTTGTAAAAGCTTATTTCTTACAACGTTTGCAAACCGTAATATATAAGCCATTACACGAATCAGTTTCCCAAAAGAATCAAATCGAGTTATCAAATCACTAATAACGTTTGTTGTTGTTGTTGTGTGCAAAAATATTTGTTCTTGCTTAAGTTCAAACACTAAAACATCAAAATTTTTTAACGTTGCAATTAAATTTGATTCACAATTATTTGAGCATTTCAGGACCACGCCACCACAAGCGATGGTTGCGGAGTTCGTTTGCAGAATCTGTGTGTTTCCACGTCAAAATAGATGTCAATTCTTGAATATCGTTGACTCTGTCGGTTACAAATTTTTTTAACTTATGTGGTGGAGTTTTTATCCAACACAGCGTTATAGTTGAATCGGACCACAAAATTACATCGTCAAATTGTAAATCAAAACTGAGAACGACAGATGATGTCAATCTAGATAGAAGCAAAGCGGCTGAAAGTTCCAATCTTGGCAAGGACAATGTTTTTAACGGTAACACTCGTGATTTACTGCAGAGTAGGTTAACATATATATTGTTGTCCGAATCAATGGTTTTAATGTACAGACATGCACCATAAGCCTTTTCCGAGGCATTCTGTACGAGTTATCTTATTCGTTTTTGTATGACCCAAAACATTCCTGTTAATGGGAAATTTCGTTTAATGATTTAGAATAATTATTCCAAATTCCTTGAAGTTCACTTGGAACCAATTCATCCCATCTATTTTGGATTCCCATAATTTTTGCACAATTATTTCGCCTGTTATTATTACTGGAGAAAAATGTCTAGGGTATCGTACAATTTAGATATGTCAGAGACGATCGTTCGTATTGTTAATGATTTATCGGTTTCAAACATTGGAGGTTTAAAAGCAAAATAATGATCTTTTGGCTGCCATAACAAGCCCAATGCCTTTACGCAATCACCGAGACTAAATTCGTTAAACTTCATCTCCTCACGAGCTTGAATCAGAATATTTTCTAATAGTCGCGGGTCATTTGCACACCTAAATGGTGGCAAATGAAAACCACCGGTATTTAGCATATCAATCATTTCGTCTTGTAACTGTTTCGCTTCTTCGATGTCCTCGCAACCTGTTATAAGATCATCCACATAAAAATCTTTTATTGCTACCCTAAACGCTGTATCAAAATTTGCGGATTTATCACAAGCAAATTTATTAAGCGTGCGTGTCACCAAATATGGGGCTGATGCTGTGCCGTATGTCACAGTTGTAAGTTCATATACGTCAATTGGGTCAGTCTAGTTTTCTCGCCAAAGCATTCGTTGCAATCGTGTTTGTGTATCGTTTATTTGAATTTGACGGTACATTTTAGATATGCCGCTCAACATGGTGAATCTATACGTTCTAAGCCTCAACATTATCTCGAAAAGATTGTCCTGTACTTTGGGACTGACAAACATGATTTCATTTAGTGACTTGTTGGACAACGTCTCACATTTCTTATCATCATCAGAAAGAAATCTTTTGGTCGGGATGTTTTCTATTTCCCAGAATTGCTTGATATTTTGGTCAAGCTCTTCGTTAGTAATCTGATCTTTCGTTAGTAAAAAAATTGTATTAATTTTTTGTTCGTATTTACCGAAAACAATCCATCCGAACATTGATTCCTGTACATTCGGGTATTTCGGTGATAGCTGTATACGATTTGGCAAAAGTATTTCAGGAAATATCTCAACACCAGGATCAGCTAATTTAATGTTTTTCGGTAACCGGTCACATATTTTACCAGTTATCGCAAATTCTAACTTAACATAAAATCGTTTGTAATTTGAATGAATGGTTGTAGTGATACTCTGCGAAACCATTGATTTTGAACCGTTTATACCGTTAATCGTTATATTATGATCATCGGGAAATAACACTCAATCTTTTAACAAAACCTTCACTGATAAAGTTTGTTTGACTTCCAGTATCTAATAACGCCCTACATTCAACCAATGTCCCGTTGCCATCTGCAACTGAAACCATGACCGTTGGAAGAATGGTCGACTTTTCACAAAGTTCATTGTTCAAATAATAATTATTTGTTGAGTCCGTTTGATGCGTCACCGAATCAACAGATTGCGTCTGGGTCGCGTGGTCAATTTGTTTTTCACGTTTCGATTTGACTGTTTGATCAAAATAAATGTAGTAATGTATGATGACGACCTCGACATAGTTTACATCCCGTTGATTTACACTCTGAAACGCGATGGTTTGGATTTAAACAGTTAATGCACGAATTTAATGATTTGATTTTATCATATCGTTGTTGGGGTGTTAAACTGAGAAACGTTGAACAATTGAAATATAAATGATCATTAAAATTAGGTTTTGAAACTGCCTTTGAATTTAGACGCGAATTTATACTGGTTGATACGGGACATTTACAATGTCGTTCAAGAAATTCAATGAACCTTTCCCATGTTGGAAGTTCATTCGGAACAATAGTTTCTTCCCACGTGTGATATTGTCCAGTTTGCGAGTTACTAATTTTAAAATAATTGATTGTGACAAATTGTCAAGTTCGAATCCACTGGCGCTTAAAGAAGAAATATGAGATAATGCACCATTGAGAAGTCTACGTAGTTCCGCTTCTTTGTTTTTGGTTACCATTTCTAAATCTATTAGTGCTTCGACATGTTTGTCTATTATAACGCGGCGATTATCATAAACCTTCATCAATGTATTCCACGCCCTCTCGTACCCTAGTTAACTTTAGCTATACGTCCGATTGATGCTTTTGCATCATCGCGAAGTTTGTCCATTAAATATGTAAGTTTAAGGACTTCATCGATCGAATCCTTGTTATGAATCACGGCTGTATACGTGTCACGAAAAGTTGTCCATTGTAATAAGTCACTACTGTCAAAATAGGGAATTTTAATTTCAGGTAATTTCAAAGTTTGAGTTTGAATAATATTTTTAGAAGTATTCTCAATACTCAGACGTTGGAAATATGGCTTTCATTTTGACCAACTGAATTGGAATCGGGGATTACACTTTGTTTTCCGATTAAAGAATGAAACCGATTTTCAAATTCGGCAAATGTATCCTCATACTCAGAAAACTCGTCCTCAGAAACCAATTCTAATAAACTATTTACGAGAAAATTATAATCCTCAAACGTTTTTTATAGGCTAGTAATTCGACTACGACATTCATGTTCATTTAATGTACTATCCTTTCAGAAAATTCTCGACAATCGTTAATTTTTATTTTAACACACCAAATTTTTTGTTAAATTCCGTTAAAGCTGCTTCTGCAGTCGTTGCTTTAAACACTAACGACATTTTCGAATTTCAAATGATCAAACACCAAATTATTTCACAAAACAAAATAATTTAAGGTTATGTTGAAGTTTACCAAAATATCTTTAAAATGCGCAGCACTTAAGATGTATGAACAAAAACAATTTTGTACTTACAGATTTATTGATATCATTCTGCTTGTGGATTGCAAAAACGGTCCTAAATTTGAAACGAATTATTACGAATAGTTTAAACTAAAAATTTTATTTTTAGTTTGAACTATTCGTAATAAAATAAACAAATTTATAAATAATAAGTTAATTATAAAAATATGATATAAATTGCATTCAATTCAATATATGTATCAGATTTTAATACAAAAATTCAGTAACTAATAACTTTACTTTTTGCTGAAATAGGCTATTAAAAAGCAGAGACTATCAATCGTGTCATCGGCAAGGTGTGACTGGTGTGAATTTTAGTACAGATTTTTCCTGAAGAAGAAAAGGCTCTTTCAGCTTCTACGCTGGTTGGCGGAATCGTCAATAAGAATTTATAAATAAATTCAAAACTTTCTCCACTGGTACCGATGTCTTCGAACTATGGTAGTTCTCCTCTTAAAACGGTCAAGAAATTTAAAAAATCTTTTTTAATTAAGAGAGACGGCGGAGTTCTTATTCCTTTTTCAATAAGCATTTTGTATCATCTGTTTCATAGTTAGTTGAATTTATTGTTGGTTATCGTCCGACGATACTTCTAAGATATCTTCCTCAGAATGGTTATCTGGGGGTTGTATGTTTTTTCCTGATTCTGTTAATCTTGTCAATAATTTTTAAATCACAAAACATAAAACAATTAAATAACAATAAGTAAGTTACACAGACCCCAAAGCAATTTAGTTTAGAAGTTTAATAAACATATAATTAATTTAATCGTGTGGATCCCGATAATTAAGTGAAGCACAGATTAATTTGTACGTCACAGAAAGGTTGGTAGATAACTCAACATTATTTTTCATGAGACCGTGTCTGATTTTATAGATCGAAATAATATATTGGTATTCGACTAATGATGTTAGGGGAAGAATTGTTTCGTTATAAGAAGAAAATTTGCATCTCTTCGGCACAAAGCCTCTACCGTTAGCTTTATTGGCTCAAGCACATTAATAATCTCCACTAATAATATCCAATCAATATCACAAAACGAAATCCCAATTGTTTCCCATGGTTCAGTTTTACATATTTTTGCAACGTGGTATTTCTTGTTGGAGAAGCTCTAAAATTTTATACTACTTCACGAGTTTTTGTTATCAGGGGATGTAAAATAGGATTATGTTCAAATGTCCGGTCCCGGTTTCACCGGAATTTACATCATCCTAGCATTCGTTTTCAGAATCTACAGTTTCTGGGCAATTTACTTTGTCAAAATTTTCAGCAGTTTCGGATAATTCGTCAACGATGAAACGCCCATGCCAGAGGGCAAATTTGGCACCGAAACGTGTGAGTTGTGATTTACAATATTTTTGGTATTCAAACGATTACTAATCGAGATTTTGTCCGGTTCTCATCGATCCCGTTATGTTTTCCAGGAAGATCAATTAAATGCCAATGCCCACGAGGATTTTTAGAATTTTGCCATAATTCGGGCATGAGCAAATATGGTCCCGAAACGTGTGAGTTGTGATTTGCAATATTTTTGCTATTCAAACGATTACTAATCGCGATTTTGTCCGGTTCTCATCGATCCCGTTATGTTTTCCAGAAAGATCTATTAAATGCCAATGGCCACGAAGATTTTTGGAATTTTGTAATAGTTCTGGAATGGGCAAATATGGTTAAACCTTGATCTTTTTTGATTGAGTGAGATGTGCGGAATTCTCTCAGTAATCTGTTTTTAGACAGTATATTGCGGAAGATGCATAAATTAATCAAAGCGTGCGAATTGGGCTGAAGTTGAATTGTAACAAATTTTAGTTTTGGGAAAGCTGAATTTGACTGGGTCCTCTCTTAGCGGGTTGAGACCAAATCTGGTTCGGCTACGGTGAATGGAGGATAATTCCTTGGCCGGTTATTTTCAAATTTATTTTGTAGAAAATCCAGAACTTCATCCGGGATTTATGTTGGAATCTCGATTCAGCTCAACATACCAGATTCGAGCATATATTTAGTTAAGAAATTGCCTAGCACGGCCGAACTCCAGAATTTCTCTAAAATACATTTTTAAATCACCGCCAATTCTGAATACCTGATTTGAAATTTTTTTTCTGATAGGGCCAAGTCCCATACACTTAATCAAAAAGATAGTTTAAAATCCCGAAATAAGCTGACTTTAGTAGAATCCTACCTCAGCTCTGCAAACTAGGTTGGAAGGTTATCGGTTGGGAAACGGCTTGGTTCCATTCATTATAGCCGAATCCCACAAGTTTTGTCAAATTCGGCTTTGCACACCGAATTTGACCATCATTTGTTGAGAGATGGCCTACCAATTATACTTGACAATAAAACGAATACTCTTTGGTGACCAAAATTAATAAAACGTTTGAACTTTTGGCGAAATAAGCTAAATTTACTTAAAATAACCAATCCGGTAGCTAATCTGGCATTGAATAACGCTCGTAGTTTCAGGAACTTCTGATGTAAGTTGTGGAATTGCAGGAGGATTAAATTAATAAAATATATTTATATTATTTAGGAAGTCGAAAAATATTAATTTAGAATTAAATTTCAGGAAATCTACAGATGCTGTGAAATAATATTTCTTTGAAATATTAATTGTTGATTGTGTAGATTAGAATTGTGTTGTCATTGTGTTACTAACTATCGACTTTATCTAATTGTCTGTAACCGGGCCGATTCAATCAATCAATTTTGTTTTGGAAGTCGGACATTATTGTATTAATTTAGAATTAAATTTCAGAAAATTTCCAGATGGACGTGAAATAAATAATATTTTTTTTCTCAGGTTGCTGATTTAGAGAAGCAATTCTTGAAGACCAATACCATCGTTATCCATTAAACCTATTAAGCCTTTTTCCTTCCTCTAGTAGATGATAAGTAGATTAGAATTGTGTAGTGCCGTATGGTCTTACAGTCCAATCAATCAATCAATATAAAGCACGTCAATCCCTGCTAGCTAAATGCCAGGAGCAAGGCAAAGCTGATGTTCAGGCTCAATGAACCTCCCAAGTCTTTTCATTGCCGATGCTCCATCGGTGGTTATACTTACAATTCAAGCGATAAAGAGAAATCGTGTAATTTATTTTTAATTAGCTCAATACACTTTTAAGCGTAAGCACTACCGTGAATACTGGCCGAGCCCAAATTCCATAATTTTTCATTAGAATGTACATGTATATTTAAGAATCCATGGTTTCTTATAGAAGTCCACTCAACAAAAGTTAAATTAAACCTAATTTTATTCATTTTCTTGTTAAACAATTCGGATCTTGTTTCCTGTTGAATTTTTGCACCAAAATCCATAACAATTTTTTATGGTGTTGGGTGATTTTGGTATTTGATTGCAAGTGAATCCTTTGGTCATAAGCAATACCCTGGGATCATTTGAGGTGCAAAAAACTATCTCTTGCAATTAGCCGAGATAAAATGGTAGACAAGAAAAATTTTGTTTATTTTCACCAAAGAATTCTGTAATTTTGTTGGATGAACTTGAATCAGAAAATTTGAGTAGATGAGGCACTTATCTTCCGTTTTGCTACATTTGTATTGTGGATCGCCCATAAATGGGAATGAAGCGCACTAGTAGATCCACCACAACATTTAATTTGTTTTTCACATTTCTTGCATTAGTTTGATTCAAAAATCATATGAAATGAATGAACAGAAATGTAAATGTGTCAAAATGTCAAACAAACCAACGAAAAAACTATAATTTGTACGAAAATTGAAAGCTAAAGCTCTGTAGCTTGGCCTTAACAATAATTAAATTTAGTAAATTTCCATTAAAATTATTGTTGTCAGGACACAGAGGCTTGCTACTAGGTCTGCTTTAGGAAAGTTTTACATTTAAGCGGTTAATTATTTTAGAAACTAGCACAGCAGGATTACATAGAAAGATCACAAAATGTCTAGTATTTTAGTAATTCGTAAACAAACAGAAAAGAGGACTAACTTGACATCGCTCTAACAAGTGAAAAGTTTCAGGATATTGCGTCGTTTAGAAGGTCGTTAATTACCAAATCAGCAATGCAGGTCTGCAACAGCAAACGTAGCTAAGTAGCGAAAAATTAGTTTAATACCTCAAGTAAAATCGAGCGCTATTATGATTGACAGTAACAGCACCATAGGCACTCAACAGTTAAAATCGCACTGCTTGGCAAACAAAAAATTGTGGATAATTGACTACTATATTCAAATGCACCCATACAATCTAAATTACGATAGATTTGCAAGAACTTTTTGATACGAGTATGGTCGAGATTAATTGATTTAACTTTCTGTTGCCTCTGCTGTGCAAGAATGCATAAGGCTGAAAACAGATGTGCATAATTTATGCGTGCATTGCTACGTGCGAATACGCAAACGATTTTTCCATTTTTGTAAATCTTTGGACGTTTCTTTCGAGTAATGAATGTACAAAACAATGAATAATAAGCCGTGAAGTTAGAACTAATTTAGTTGTTTTTGTTTTTTGTTGTTGTCAACACTGCTGATGCGCATCAAATTTAGGAATAGGAACAACTTGCATGATTATGCATGACATGCGGAATACATGTAATTCATTTCATATGTACTAGTCATTCTAATTTGGATGCATATATAATTAAGCACATCTGTTTTCAGCCTAAAATTGTGGGTCCTACAAAATGCTATTTTTATATGAGTCCCATCAAATTTAATTCCATGCCATGAAATTTGCTTGTAAAGTTGTGGACATTTTGGTATTGTCGATAAAGGTGGAGCAAGTACTTTTAAGCCGGATTCAGTACTCTGATCCTCATCAACGGCGAAAAATAAGCGATTACGCTACTCGCCGCAAGTGGCAGCATCATCACAAAAGAGAATTTTTTTTCTTGTAAATATAATTACCAGCGGAAGTTTTTTTTTATTCATTTTGTATTTCCTTTTCACTAAAAAAAACATCCCAGCGAAATAAAATATTAAAAGTGATCCTTAAAATGACAAATTGATTGATCTCCGAAGTAAAGGAACTTAGTAAATTAAATCTTGAAATTTAACAATTTTCCGTCATTTGTTAACGATTTACGATGAAATTTGGATAGTAGTACTTTAAAGTAAGTTTTGGACAAAATTCTAGGATTTGTTGATGTTGGATTAAACTTCGCCACTTCATAACCAATCCCTTTGCAAATTTAAACAAATTTTATTTATTTATTTTCAGTTTATGCCCGTGCAGTAAATCGATATCAAAAATAAATGATTTAGAGTGTTTTTAATTTTTAATTTTATTATCGCAATTTCGAAGCCTGATTTCTTGCGGCGGAATTATTTTAAATTTTAATCCGTTTCTAATTAGTATGGCTGTGCCTCCACCTTGATTAGCATTCACCCGATCCCGTCGTATCATCTCATAATTTTTAAATTCAATTTTGTGTCTAGAATTTAATTTTGTTTCATTCACCAGTAGACAATCTGGTGAATGATGTTCCAAAAATTTCAATAAATTTAATCTCCTCAGAATCAAATTTGCATTTAATGCTATAATTTTAAATTTATTTACCATGAGGCAATGATCTGAAGAAGTTGAGCAATTTGCTCGCTTTGTTGTTGTATGGTACGGGCCTTACTATTCACTCTCGTTGTTAATTGGTGTATTGTTATATTATATTGAGCGCCATTATTTGCTTGTTCCTATTGCTGTCGTTGCTGTTGTAATGGGATTGGCCCCCCTTCAGTCTATTGGCTATTGTTCCGTTTTTTTTTTGTTACAGGTATAGATGTAAATAATCTCGGTCCTGATGTTGCTTGTTGTCGTCTCTATTGAAACTTTTGTTTTAATCGAAGCATCATTGCCTGGTATACCGAACAACCCTTATATGATGCTGGATGCCCCAATTTATTGCAACTAATACAATTAATATCTTCTTTCGATTCTTGCTCTTGTATTTGGCAGTCACCTGGTTCATGATGTTCCGCACATTTGACACATCTGAAATCTAATTTACAGTTCGTCGCTGTATGTCAATATCGCTGACAATTTTTGCACTTCATAATATCATCACTCTTATTTAGGGTTTGCCATGTCACTCGTTGATGGTTTATTGCATGGATGTCGTATACCTTGGATAATGGCGTGTTTGTATTGAATTGTACGATGTACAATGGTAATGCTCTAATAGATTTTCGTATCACATTTTATGTCAGTCTGTAATTCAACCAAATTTTCCGTTTCTGTCAGTCCTCGTAGTACCAATGATTTTAATTTTAATTGTTTCGGCGTATATGTAAAATATTTTGTCTTTACATCATCAAAAAATAATTTTAATTTATTGTAATTGTCCAAGTCGTCAGTAATCAAGTCCAAGTCGCACTTCAATATTATTAATGTTTAAGCCTTTAGCCAATTCAATGGTATTTTTTATCTCTTGACCATGGCTATGTAATGGCGGTGGTGTCGGTATCTTTTTTGTCGCTTTTTTTGCTATTACTGCTTTTATTATTTTTCTTGTTGCTATTATTGTTATTCGTTTATCAATTTTTAATTATGTATCTTTGTTACTCTATTAGTGTTACACTATTTTAAAACCATCATTTTCAGTAACATGATTGTGCTGGGATAATTGCTTCATGTCAATGTCGTCATTATTATCATCTAATTCCCCATTACAGGACGTTCAAAATTTGGTAAATTTACTCTGATATTTTTAATAATTTTTGGCTTTGTCGCCACTTTTAATAGTTCTTTTAACACCATTATTTCGTTGCTTAAATTTTTAATAATATTTTTAAGACTAAATACATCATCTGGTAAATTTTGAATAACTGCTAATTGTTTCGCTGGTCGAGGTGTTGACACTTCAGATATTTCATTACTAATAATCTCATCCATCGGATGATTATTAATTGTTTCTTCTATATTTATTTTGTTTTGCCTAGTAGGCTTTACTTTTATTATTTTACAAACCGGTGGAAACCGGTTAAAAAAATTTAACAAATAATTTTTAATTATAGTGTCATTCATGCAAAAAAAAAACAATTAATAAATTAAACAAAACACTATTTACTATGAAAAATAGGGCCCCAATTAGCAAGGCTCTACCACCACACGGGCCAACGGCCACACAAAATAACCCCAGACAACTATTGTTTACTTGGTCCACCTTCTACCACTGTTAAACATTACAGATGAGCAAGAATGCCCCGAGCTTTCAATATTACTCTCGATTCGTTCTATATTGTTAGTCCCGTATACTGGGGTACCAATTTTTACTATTTTTTTTTTATTTCACTTCACTGTAGGTCGTTAATATTTTGGATGCCCCATATACTGGGGTACTACCACTGTATAATGTTCACTTTACTAATTATTTTTAATTATCACGTGAAACAGGCCAATGGCCAATGCCTACTCAAAATAATTTCGTATTATTATTCTTTAATATTTTCTTTAATTTATATTCACACTAATTATCAATGCTGGGCCAGGACGCCCCACGGATTTTAAAGATTGTATTATGTATTTTAAATTTAAAAAAAACTTATTTTTTCAATTCAAACAAGCATTCGACACGACTTTTCTGTCGGTACTCTGTCAAAAGACGTGTTTTGTTCATAGCGTGGACAGTTGTTAGCGATAACCAGTTGTAATACCAACAGCACACATCGCAAAAATATTTTTTCTAACATACAACATTTGTGGGAAGCTTGCTTTTCTGCTTCAACTTGAAAAAAAAAATGCAGCTGATGCACGTCATTGAGAAAATGCACCATCGAAAACTACCTGTGAAGATTGGTTTAAACGCTTCAGAAGTTTCGATTTCGACTTTGAGAACAAGAAGCGCTCCAGAAGATCAAAACATTTGAAGACACCAATTGCAGCTTGGTGTTACTGGATGAAGATGATATGCAAACTCAAGATCAACTTGCAGAGGCATTAAACACGACTCGCCAAGTTATTTCCAAGCATATACATGCGCTATGGAAAAAATTCAAAAGGAGGGAAAATGGGTGCCGCATGAGTTGACTGAGAGACAGATGGAAAATCGAAGAGCCACCTGTGAAATTTTGTTGGCCCCCTAGGATTATCACTTGTTCCGGTCGATGGCACATGGCTTGGCAAGGCTACAGACGCGTCGTTTTATCTTCATACTATTCATGTATTGCCAGAGAGATGGCAAAAATGTGTAGATAGCGAAGGACAATACTTTGAATAAACCATTTTTTATATCCGTACTAAAATTTTCCATTTTTCATTTTTAAAAAAACCGCGGAAATTTAGCTGCACACCTAGTAGCTCTTTCCCAATGTCGAAAGCAAGTATTTAATGTAGCCATTCAAGCCTTAGAAATTTAGCTTCTTATGAGTAGCAATCTATTTACTCCAGCCAACGGATGTGAAGTTTTTAACAAAACAACAAAATTAACAAAAAACAAATTTGTTAAATCAACAAAAACAAATAGTCGGTAAAATCAATGTTAACAATGGAAACCTGACAACAAACGGATTTCTTTTAATTTTAACTATTTTCTTTAAATAGTCAAAACTTAATTTTGATTGAAATAAAAATAATAAATTTACAATTTAAAAATATTTACATAAGTAAGACAAAACATTTTATGTAATTTAATAATGTTAATGAATTGTATTGACAATTGACACAGCAATGAACTCGAGTTGCATAAACGTATATCGAATGCTGGCTTTAGAGGTGATCTTTGATAGAAAATTCGAGATTTTCTCATTTGTTAATGTGTTGGAAAATCGGATCGCATAGAATATTTTGGCGATTTTTGGGTTTCACTGTATTAATTATTTGCCAGATCACACGGATTCTACCGAGTAGTGGCAAGTATCAAACGATGGCATTAGAGGTGCTCTTTGACACAAGATTGGTCTCATCAAAAAACTACGAGATTTTCCCATTTGTTAATGCGTTGGAAAATCGGATCGCATAGAATATGTCGGCGATTTTTGGGTTTCACTGTATTAATTATTGGCCAGATCACACAGATTCTACCGAGTAGTGGCTAGTAGCAAACGATGGCATTAGAGGTGCTCTTTGACACAAAATTGGTCTCATCAAAAAACTACGAGATTTTCCCATTTGTTAATGCGTTGGAAAAACGGATCGCATAGAATATGTCGGCGATTTTTGGGTTTCACTGTATTAATTATTGGCCAGATCACACAGATCTACCGAGTAGTGGCTAGTAGCAAACGATGGCATTAGAGGTGCTCTTTGACACAAAATTGGTTTCAACAAAAAACTACGAGATTTTCCCATTTGTTAATGCGTTGGAAAATCGGATCGCATAGAATATGTCGGCGATTTTTGGGTTTCACTGTATTAATTATTGGCCAGATCACACAGATTCTACCGAGTAGTGGCTAGTAGCAAACGATGGCATTAGAAATGCTCTTTGACACAAAATTGGTCTCATCAAAAAACTACGAGATTTACCCATTTGTTAATGCGTTGGAAAATCGGATCGCATAGAATATGTCGGCGATTTTTGGGTTTCACTGTATTAATTATTGGCCAGATCACAGAGATTCTACCGAGTAGTGGCAAGTATCAAACGATGGCATTAGAGGTGCTCTTTGACACAAAATTGGTCTCATCAAAAAACTACGAGATTTTCCCTTTTGTTAATGCGTTGGAAAATCGGATCGCATAGAATATGTCGGCGATTTTTGGGTTTCACTGTATTAATTATTGGCCAGATCACACAGATTCTACCGAGTAGTGGCTAGTAGCAAACGATGGCATTAGAGGTGCTCTTTGACATAAAATTGGTTTCATCAAAAAACTACGAGATTTGCCCATTTGTTAATGCGTTGGAAAATCGGATCGCATAGAATATGTCGGCGATTTTTGGGTTTCACTGTATTAATTATTGGCCAGATCACAGAGATTCTACCGAGTAGTGGCAAGTATCAAACGATGGCATTAGAGGTGCTCTTTGACATAAAATTGGTCTCATCAAAAAACTACGAGATTTTCCCATTTGTTAATGCGTTGGAAAATCGGATCGCATAGAATATGTCGGCGATTTTTGGGTTTCACTGTATTAATTATTGGCCAGATCACACAGATTCTACCGAGTAGTGGCTAGTAGCAAACGATGGCATTAGAGGTGCTCTTTGACATAAAATTGGTCTCATCAAAAAACTACGAGATTTTCCCATTTGTTAATGCGTTGGAAAATCGGATCGCATAGAATATGTCGGCGATTTTTGGGTTTCACTGTATTAATTATTGGCCAGATCACAGAGATTCTACCGAGTAGTGTCAAGTATCAAACGATGGCATTAGAGGTGCTCTTTGACATAAAATTGGTCTCATCAAAAAACTACGAGATTTTCCCATTTGTTAATGCGTTGGAAAATCGGATCGCATAGAATTTGTTGGCGATTTTTGGGTTTCACTGTATTAATTATTGGCCAGATCACAGAGATTCTACCGGGTAGTGGTAAGTATCAAACGATGGCATTAGAGGTGCTCTTTGACATAAAATTGGTCCCATCAAAAAACTACGAGATTTTCCCTTTTGTTAATGCGTTGGAAAAACGGATCGCATACAATGTTTTGCGATTTTTGGGTTTCACTGTATTAATTATTGGCCAGATCACAGAGATTCTACCGAGTAGTGGCTAGTAGCAAACGATGGCATTAGAGGTGCTCTTTGACACAAAATTGGTCTCATCAAAAAACTAAGAGATTTGCCCATTTGTTAATGCGTTGGAAAATCGGATCGCATAGAATATGTTGGCGATTTTTGGGTTTCACTGTATTAATTATTGGCCAGATCACAGAGATTCTACCGAGTAGTGGTAAGTATCAAACGATGGCATTAGAGGTGCTCTTTGACATAAAATTGGTCTCATCAAAAAACTACGAGATTTTGCCATTTGTTAATGCGTTGGAAAATCGGATCGCATAGAATTTGTTGGCGATTTTTGGGTTTCACTGTATTAATTATTGGCCAGATCACAGAGATTCTACCGAGTAGTGGCTAGTAGCAAACGATGGCATTAGAGGTGCTCTTTGACATAAAATTGGTCTCATCAAAAAACTACAAGATTTTCCCATTTGTTAATGCGTTGGAAAAACGGATCGCATACAATGTTTTGCGATTTTTGGGTTTCACTGTATTAATTATTGGCCAGATCACACAGATCCTACCGAGTAGTGGCTAGTAGCAAACGATGGCATTAGAGGTGCTCTTTGACACAAAATTGGTCTCATCAAAAAACTACGAGATTTGCCGAGTAGTGGCAAGTATCACACGATGGCATTAGAGGTGCTCTTTGACATAAAATTGGTTTCATTGAAAAACTACGAGATTTTCCCATTTGTTAATGCGTTGGAAAAACGGATCGCATACAATGTTTTGCGATTTTTGGGTTTCACTGTATTAATTATTGGCCAGATCACACATATTCTACCGAGTAGTGGCTAGTAGCAAACGATGGCATTAGAGGTGCTCTTTGACACAAAATTGGTCTCATCAAAAAACTACGAGATTTTCCCATTTGTTAATGCGTTGGAAAATCGGATCGCATAGAATTTGTTGGCGATTTTTGGGTTTCACTGTATTAATTTTTGGCCAGATCACAGAGATTCTACCGGGTAGTGGTAAGTATCAAACGATGGCATTAGAGGTGCTCTTTGACATAAAATTGGTCTCATCAAAAAACTACGAGATTTTCCCTTTTGTTAATGCGTTGGAAAAACGGATCGCATACAATGTTTTGCGATTTTTGGGTTTCACTGTATTAATTATTGGCCAGATCACAGAGATTCTACCGAGTAGTGGCTAGTAGCAAACGATGGCATTAGAGGTGCTCTTTGACACAAAATTGGTTTCATCAAAAAACTAAGAGATTTGCCCATTTGTTAATCCGTTGGAAAATCGGATCGCATAGAATATGTTGGCGATTTTTGGGTTTCACTGTATTAATTATTGGCCAGATCACAGAGATTCTACCGAGTAGTGGCAAGTATCAAACGATGGCATTAGAGGTGCTCTTTGACATAAAATTGGTCTCATCAAAAAACTACGAGATTTTCCCTTTTGTTAATGCGTTGGAAAAACGGATCGCATACAACGTTTTGCAATTTTTGGGTTTCACTGTATTAATTATTGGCCAGATCACAGAGATTCTACCGAGTAGTGGCTAGTAGCAAACGATGGCATTAGAGGTGCTCTTTGACATAAAATTGGTCTCATCAAAAAACTACGAGATTTTGCCATTTGTTAATGCGTTGGAAAATCGGATCGCATAGAATTTGTTGGCGATTTTTGGGTTTCACTGTATTAATTATTGGCCAGATCACAGAGATTCTACCGAGTAGTGGTAAGTATCAAACGATGGCATTAGAGGTGCTCTTTGACATAAAATTGGTCTCATCAAAAAACTACGAGATTTTCCCTTTTGTTAATGCGTTGGAAAAACGGATCGCATACAATGTTTTGTGATTTTTGGGTTTCACTGTATTAATTATTGGCCAGATCACAGAAATTATACCGAGCAGTGGCTAGTATCAAATGATGGCATTAGAGGTGCTCTTTGAAATAAAATTGGTCTCATCAAAAAACTATGAGATTTTCCCATTTGTTAAAGCGTTGGAAAATCGGATCGCATATAATGTTCTAGCGATTTTTGGGTTTCACTGTATTAATTATTGGCCAGATCACAGAGATTCTACCGAACAGTGGCTAGTATCAAATTATAGCATAATAGGCTTCTTAGTACCAGGAAGCGATTGTGATGGATCCTGATTTCGGGAAAAATCGTGTAAGGGCTTGTCTAGTGGGCCCCGGGTTTATTTTTATTTTTTTCTTAGCTGAAATAATTGAAATGAAAACTGCTTGATAGTGGTTTTCTAGTACGAGGAATCGATTGCGATGGATCCAGATTTCTTGAAAAATCATCATTCTTAATTTTTTTTCTCCGCCCAAACGATTTAAATGAAAATTGCGTGAATACGGTTTTCGAGTACCAAGATCCGATGGATCCTTATTTCTGTAAAAATCGTGTAAGGGCTTGTCTGGTGGGCCCGGGTTAATTTACAATTTTTTTCTTAGCTCAAACAATTTAAATGACAATTGCATGTAGGAGGTTTTCTAGGAACAGGAACCGATTGCGATGGATACTGATTTCGAGAAAAATCATATAAAGCCTTGTCTGGTAGTTCGGGTTCATTTTTAATTGTTTTCTTAGCTCAAACGATTTAAATGATAATTGCTTGCAGAAGGTTTTCTAATACGGGTGGGTGGGAACCGGTTGTGATGGATCTTAAATCCGAGCAAAATTGTGTAAGGGGTTGTCTGGTGGGTCCCGGTTTAACAAATTGAAAAATCTCGTAGTTTTTTTATGAGACCAATTTTCTATCAAAGAGCACCTCTAATCATTGCTGTGTTCATTGCTGTGTCAATTATTAACAATACAATTTATTAACATTAATAAATTACATAAAATGTTTTGTCTTACTTATGAAAATATTTTTAAATTGTAAATTAATTTTTTTTATTTCAACCAAAATTAAGTTTTGACTATTTAAAGAAAATAGTTAAAATTAAAAGAAATCCGTTTGTTGTCAGGTTTCCATTGTTAACATTGCTTTTATCGACTATTTGTTTTTGTTGATTTAACAAATTTGTTTTTTGTCAATTTTGTTGTTTTGTTAAGAACTTCACATCCGTTCCATCCACTGGATTCTGCATCCGAATAAATTCGCATTTCTATGGTCATCGAGTTCAACCATTTTGTCAACCCCAGATTTATTCAAAGCATCTACAAATTTTTTTTTATATAGTTTCGTACTACTAACATAGTTTATTTGTTAACAGAATTAAATATATTTTATCATATTGACACATCTTACACACACTATTTTTGAATGAGTTCAATGACTCAGTTTAACAACAATGTGGCTGAATTCTATGAATTTTATTTTGTGATATAATACCGGGCGCACAAGTGTTCATGAAATTTTCCACGAATTTCAAGTATTCAATGTGCCATGCACAACAACAACTAAGTACTATAGTAATTGGTTTAGTTTAAATCAAAATAGTGTGATATATGGATGATGTATACGAGTCTTGTGAAAAACAAATTTCTTAAGAATTTGCATTTTAGGTATGCAAACAGCATACAGAGATAGTTAAGTGCGCAACACGACCCAGTAATGGGGCGACTGTATATGCAAATTTTATTCTTAGTTTATTTGCCAATTAAACATTTTACATTCGATGCGTTGGATGTGGTCGCGCCGCAGGATTCATTTTTTTTTACCAAATTTGGACAAAACATATTTAAAATCCTACACTCAAAACTACATTAATCGGATACAAATAAGAAATTATGTTTCGAGTTGTTGCTGTGTTTAGCATACAACATTGGAATTGACGAATCATGCTTATCGCATCGTTCGTATAATTTGAAACATGTACAATATATGTACGTACAGGCATGCAGACGTATAAGAAATTTATTTAGAAATTTAGAAACTCGCCTTAATTCTCGTTGTGTCATGCTGCTTTATAGTGCTGGTAATTTTAAGTAGTCGAATTCATGTTTTTAATGATGTTATGATTACTCGCAAATCATGATGTGTGTGTACATACATAAATTCTAATTAATTTTAATAGCAGCCTTGTACACCAAATTTGGATGTGCGGGCGTCTAATACTCCTAAATATTTTTGTTGAACGCTGTAGGTAGTACAAATCGTGTATGTGACGTATCTCATACGTTTTAGTAACCCACGTCATCCGCGTATATTTTAAAATTGTAATAACAACAAATTCATTTGTCTTAACGAATATTAATTATGACGTTTCGCTAACATCTGGCAATCGAATTTTATTCAATAATAACAACAAGATAATTTTATATATTTGCAGTCTCTATATCTTCACACCATCTCTATATTTCGATGGATGCGGAGTGTGGCGAAGAGGCCACGAATTTTTAAAAAAAATACCAAAAAATTAATTAACTCGTACAAATCCATAAATCATTCAACACTCGTACGAGAGGCGACTCCCATTAAATATTTTTTGCGCCAACATACACAGCGCTTAATGAGAATATGAGTTCGAGAAATTGGCTGGATAGAGTTAAGTGTCAAACTTACATACACATTTCATTAATTATTATCTTTGTCTAATCCTGTCTGAGTTTTTTTGGTCTAAAGATTAATGATTTATTTGACCAGACAAATACCGTACAATTGGGGAATTTCGAAACATTAACACATTTGCGAGATACAATATAAAGTAAGTAAGTAGCACAGAAAGTATTTAGAGCGGTGCAAACTACTTGCCGCATTGGTTGCACGATATTCAATGTTGTGCACGACTAAAAGTACACGATGTAACTGCCCACCAATCTTGTAGCGGTTAATCTAGTGGCTGAAGCAAACTTTTGAATTTAAAAATGAATTATTGGCGGTTGGATTTGGTTAGCCCAATAGCCGACAAAATAATAATAAATCTCCAACGACCAATCATCATCCACCCCGTACCGCGCGCTGGGAGTCTCCATTTGTATAATTAATATTTTTACCAGGAAACATCAAATCCGTTCCAGAGAAGAGCAAATTTACAAAGATCATCGATAAAGAAAAATAGTAGCAACTCGGTAGCTGACTAAGCCGATACTTTTTCTAACGTTTTAACTAGATGTACTGGCCAAACACTACACGAAATAAGTCATGACATCGGAAATTTTACTTTGCAAATAGCCGAATCTAGTAAAACAACTATTGACCTAGAAATAGAGAATATGGATCTCTTGGCGAGACTAGAGCATATGGAGCAATTATTTGCCAAGCTAAGTGAACAAATTGAGTATCTAAAGCGACAAAAGTGAAAACCTAAAAGTGAATCGGGATTCAAAAGAAGAGTAGTAGTCTAGTGCAACGTCGTCACACCAGCGCAATCGTGGTCTTCCTGTACGCCACCCTCCGGCTAGTTGTTGATGGAACACTTTGTCACGCGGTAGGATTACTACTTGGCAACGGGGCTCAACCATCTAACTCGAACTTCCGAGTATTTTACCTCGTAATTAATGCAAATCATATTCGCTGTGCGTAATTTTAATTTAACCAAAGCTGAAACGAGAGACCATAGGTAGCATTCTTCAGTCATTAGAGGTCAGAATCCAACTTTCACTTCCGATAAACAGACCCAGACTTTGTTAATTTACACAGCGAAGCGAGTTTATCCGGAGGTTCTCGTGATTGATACTAGGCCTGCCGGAAGTCTATATGGTTGATGTATAATTATATTATACTCCCAATGATTTTCCGAAATTCTTCTCATGGTTAAGCACTGCTCAGTGGTTGGTCGGTTGGGACGAGAACCAAGTCGCTGAATTTAATGAACGAGTTTTACTCAACAAAATCTATCGCGACCAATCCGTTTGGAATTCAAACCTTTTTTATTTGCAAGGTTAGGCCTATAGAAATCATCCGATAATAGTGGCATTTTGGTACAAACTCTGCGATGTCTGGTACTAGTAGATTTGTTGATCATAGGTCCTAAATTTATTATCGAAATATTCTGTTTATTTACATCGAATTATGAATTCTTAAATTTTAATTGTTCGTACAGATATTCAGTTTTTTTTCAAGTTTCTTTTGAATTGGTTAATTTAACCTTATTTTATTGTTGGAAACGTTGATCGTAAGAAAAGCACGGTGTGCTTCATTTAATTATCATAAGGAATCCAATTTTGTTCTCATGAGTTTTATTTTTATTTCACTCACAACTTTTATAAGAAATACTTTAACAGTGTACTTATTAAAACATATTTATTTTTGTTAATTGTTAGAAACGGTACTACCATTATTCCTGCGTCATTTTCAGAAAACCAATAAGGTAAATTTCAGCCCGATGAGTCAATCTGTTTGAACTATAGAGGACCAAAACATTTAGGCAAAAAACAGTTTTTTGGAAAAAATATACCTTTCTTCCCGTGGGCCGGTTTTGGCTAAATATCACTGGGATCTTCCAATTTGTCGTAAAAGCTGAATGTGAAGTCCCAATCAGTCGATCCGCCTGGGCTGTACAGGGCTGCATTTTTATTTAAAAACAGTTTTTTTTATCAAAAAAGATAATTTTCGCTGAAATTTTTGAAAACCGATCTGAACTGATATTATTGCAAATTTAATATGCAAACAAGCAAAATTGTAGTATATGCTTGACGGGGCGCTGTGCAGTATCCACCAACTGTATTTTTGGTCCTTACTTTTATGAAGAAACCGATGCCAATGTTGCAGTCCATGGAGAGCACTATCCAACCATGCTGGAACAATTTGTTTTCCCGAAACAGTGGTGGCGATGTGTACCTTTCGAAAATGTATGGCTTCAACAAGATAGAGCCAGTGGTCATATGTGCCCAAGATTACGTGACTTGTAAGCAAGAGGGGAATAAAACTAACCTGCGCCATAAAAACGAGTAAAAGAACAAAAAAAACTCGTTATTGAAGCCATACAAGGGCATCTAAACAAATTTTTTTTAAAAACGATGTGCAATGTTAAAAATTTTAATAAAATTCTTGTTTTAGAAAAATAAAGAAATGTAAAAGAATTAAAAATAATAGAAATATTCACATTTTATTTGTAGCAATATTCATGCCCCACACTGTATTATCCCTCTTAATTAAGAGAAACAGTAAGTTTCACTGTTCAGACATTTTGTTTAATATTGTATCTGGTTTGAGTCGACGAATGGTGGCGGTTTTGTGTGTTGTGCCGTTTTACTTTCAGCAGTGTTTAATGAGTTTTATGTTTTATCATTATAGTGTTATGATTCCTGTTCTTTTTAAGTGTGTTCAGGAGACACAACAATAATTGTTAATTTCGTGATTTTTTTCTCGTTTGCTATTCTTCTGCCGACATTATAATTCAATCCGTTTTACTGCGTCGCGTCCTTTTTCTGGCTGTTTACCTGATCGGCAACGTCAATATTAGGTTTCTGGCACGTATTTTCCAATTCTTTAGTCAATTAATTCTTTCTATTAGAGTCATTGTATGCACAGAGCAATACAAAAGAAAACGTCCTTCTCTGTGACCAGTTGATTATCCTCGAATAGAGTGACAACTGCTTTAATTTTCTTTCAGATTCTTTCTTTCTTTGAGAAAAGTGGAATTTCCTAAATAAAATCTCTCGAGGTTACATACATACTCCGCCGAGATAAAGAAGTTCAAAATAATAAAAAATTGTAATTTAAGAACATGACGATTTATTTTTGGTAACACCCAGCCACAACATTGTACTCGCGCTACTGTATTCTGCACGTAATTTTTAAAATCCTGGATATTTTTATGGTAGGCGACAACCTGAAGAGGGGATTAAATTAAACAAATTAATGAACTTTTCAGAAGAAGCTGAAAATTTTGTTTTCAGTGTGAGCAAAGAAAACGAGCAAATATGGAACCAGAGTCCGAAATAAGAAATTATTGCTGGTAAAATCAAAGTCAAAAACTGGTACATCCAGTCGGCGTACGTTGTTTTATTAAAACGTCTCAAGAGTACTTTAGTAATTTTATTCATAAGACACTTAGACTTTTGAAATTAATGCGTATTCATAAAAAATTGTTACTAATCCAATCCGAGAGTTGTATTCAGTGGTGATTTTAGACATGGAAGAAATTTTGCTGTAAGTCTTAGCAGATAGGCCGGATTAGTAATGCAATTGGAAAAAGAAAGCAACTGAAGTGAAGAAGTTTTAGTCGTTTTAAACATTTGATCAACCGTTTTAAGAATTTAGTCGTTTTTCAACCCAGTATATTAGGAAACCTATTTTCCATATGTGATATATGTGGTGACGTCAAGCGACGGTGTCAGGAATTACTAAACGTCACGAAGGGACGTGTTTTTAGGTTGTAGTTTTGTTAAGGATTACCCTTTTAGCTTTCGAAGTGAGATGTGTAAGAACGAAGATAAGAAATAAAGACTGGTTAAATATACACAAATAAGTAATCGTGTTATCAATTATCAGATTTACAACAGTGGCGACGAGAAAAATACGAACTCGCATATTTTAAAAAAATCAATCAAGTCACAAGACAACACGCGATCCGGATAAGTCACATCACCTTAAAAATAGTTGGGGAACATGAGGTAAAATGGATAATAATAGATAATAAACAACGTAGTGCCGAAATGCTCGTCAAGGATTTATCAGCGGCATCGTTGATGGAGACAGCGAAAGTTGGGCTGCTGCTGTAGAAACTGACTAATCAAGATTACAAGAAATTTGCCAACACTATTCTGTCAAGTTAGCCTATGGAATTAACTCTGACAACTGCCGTCGATCAACTCAAACGTATTTACGGGCGGAAATAATCACTGTTTTCGATGCAATTTTAGTGCTTAAAAATCTCAAAGAGCGAGAATGAGGATTACAAAACGTATGCTCGCGTCAACTCGATGTATGTAAAAAATTTCACCTCGCAAAATGTTCGGCAGAATATTTCAAGCTGATTGAGCTAGTCAACATCGCTGAGCGTCTAAGCAAATCGGAACTACTGGAAATACCGAAAAAGTCAGAAAGGAATCAGCACGGATCAGGCACCGAAATTTCCATGCTGGTTGTGCAGTGAAATTCATTTCCATCGGGATTGCCCATTTAAGGACAAAGAACGTCCAACATGTACGATAAAAGGACAAAAGAGCGGATATTGGCAGTTAGCAGCTCGCGTTATGGCCAAAAAGGCACGAAGAGGTAGCGATAAGGGAAGACGAAGTTTTGCGGTTCAGGCAAGATCAGAGTCAACACGTAAATCTGTCATCCCGTCCATCAATAACTGCAGAGTATCACTACAGCTCGGTACGAGTTCAGATTGGCCGATCATTTCAACTGGTAACTATCTCGACATAATGGAAGTTTTTAAGCTAAACTTAAGTTGTACAGTTGTCTGTCGCTGACGGAGGAGATCCGGGTGAAATTTTCCTCTGTATTTGCTGATGATGTTCTGGGTTTAAGTAACAGAATGAAGGTATCGCTTAAATTGAAACCAGGGGCGAAGTCTGTTTTCTGTCGTTAGCGGCCTGTATCGTATGCAGCCGCACAAGCAATTCAGAACGAGTTGCAGAGATTACAGTTTTTGGGAGTTATTCAACCAATAGAGTATGCCAACTCAGCCGCGCCTATGGTTCCTGTCAAGAAAAAAAAAACAGAGGAACTCGGATGCACTGTATTCAGCAACATTGACCTTTCGGATGCTTTCCTACAATTGGAGCTCGATAACGATGCTAAAAAGCTCATGGTGATCAACACACACGTCGGGCTGTTCCAATGGGTTGCAGCCTGGAGTGAAGAAAGCACCCGGAATTTTCCAAAATCTAATAGACACAATGCACAGTTGCAGCATATCTCGATGATATCATTTTCGCTGGAAAAGACGAGCAGGACCATCGAGAGAAGCTATTCGATGTCCTCAACCACATTCAGAATTACGGTTCACCCTTAGGCTCGTAAAATGTTCTTTCAGCGAGAAGTTCATTGGCTTCTTGGGCCACATCATCGATGCTGATGGGTTACGTCCGGATAAATCTAAAGTTGAGGCAATTCAACAATTACCATCTCAGCTGACATTTTAATCCTGCGTGTTTTTCTGGGAGCCATTAATTGGTATGGCAAATTCATCAAAGAGAGCGCTGACGAAATTTCATCGTTTTATCAAAACGAGGAGTCCCTGTATAATCTGCTAATCGTTTACAGCGTTACGCACTTGTTATGCTCGCCTACGATTTTGACATCAAATACATCAGCACGAAGAGTTTTGTGTATGCCGATTTTATTTCAATACTCATTAATGCGCAACCAAAGCCCGAGTCCGATGATACCATCATTGCAACCGTTCGAATTGACAGTCATACATAATCTTTGCCAATGAGTCAGCGAAATAATTGCCGGTTAATTTCGAAGCAATCCAAGCTGAAGTCGCAAAATCCGAGGCCCTGAAGCAGGTCGCATATTTCATCAAGCAGGGTTGGCCTGAAAGGAGAAAGCAAATCCAAAATGACACGGTGGCAGACTATTACCAACTCAGAATATCGATCCCATTGATTAAAGAGTGTATTTTTATGACCAGCGGGTCGTGATACCATTGCAATTGCACAATTCTATTCTCAAGGAACTGCATTCGAGTCATCTAGGGACATCACGCTTGAAGCTGTTAGCGCGAAGCAAAGCTTACTGGCTCGGAATTGACAACGATATCGAGTCTCATGTTAAAAGATGTGATATTTGCGAAACTAATTCAAAATTACCTCGGAAATGCATGCTGCAAGCATGCCGATGCCGAAGGGACCTTGGTCATGTATTCACATCGATTACGCCGGCCCAGTCAATGGATTCTACTACCTGGTCATCGTGATGAGCAGCACGACATCTGAGAAAACCATGACAACTTGATGGAAACATTCGCTCGGCATGGATTGTGTGATATCATCGTAAGCGTCAGCGGCCGAGCCTTTTGTTAAGCTGCTTAAGACAGGACTCGAAAAGTTGAAGGACGAAGGAAATATCGACAAAATCTTGCGAAAATTTCTATTGTGCTATCGCTACACGCCGTCTTATGCACTGGGGATGACATGAAGACTAAGTTGGTTCTGATTAAGCCCCCTGTAAAGCAAGGTGATGTGCGTAACACGAAAATGGAGCAACAGTTCAACGACCACTACGAAGCAAGATGGATAGAGTACAGCATCGGGGATGTCATTTATTTCAAGTACATGCTGTGGAATAGTCATTTTGAGTGGCTGCCAGGGAAGATTAAGAGTCGTGGAGGAACTGTCAACTATGTGGTACAAATCAAACCACCATGTGGGCTCACAGCAATCAACTGAAGTTCCGTCACGCCAAATCACACATCGATAACTTGTTGATGGACATGTTCGAAATCACGCCGTTGCAAGAAGTTCCCGAGCCAACGATTATGCCTCAGCAGTAGCAAGCATGTGGTGATCGCCGGCTCAGACAATGAAGTCAACCGGCAAGATCAGCAGGAGGTGCAACTCCACCGTACAAGACGAGCTACGGCTGGGGAGATACCTAGCCGCCTGGATGATTTCGATAGTAGTCGATATTAGACGATTAAACATTTTCTTTAAATAAGGGACGAGTGTGGTGGCTCCAAGCGACGGTGTCTGGAATTACTAAACATCACAGCGATTCTGCATCGTATGATTTTCTAATTTCACATAATTTTATTTCAAATAATTTACCAACGATCATCAAAATTTCAAGTTTGGCTCAATTATGACCAGTGGGATGCTATTGAGGGTCCGCAAACGGAGCTTTTCTTTTATTTCAGGATAAACATTATTTTCCAGAAACAAAAATTACATCTCTAAAAGCATTCGTATAAAAAATTTAAAAAAATGCTTAAAATCAAGTAAAGGGTTTTGGATGAGAAAAGTTTGGAAGTATTTTTAATGCTCGTAACTTAATCGTAATCCTTCGATCCTAAAAGACTGAGATACCTTTGGAAATGGAATAATTCAATAAGATATTTTTTTCTTGCTTGCCTGTGTAAAACGGAATTGCTAAGTTGACCTTAGGGAAAATATAGTTACATGTGCAATTGAAGAAGGCTCTGTGGTCGGCGATTGATCGTCGTAGAGGAAGGACGTGTTTTTGTCTCTCCTTTAAATAAATAAATAATTTATTTTAAATGTATTTTAATTAACTAATAAAAAGTATAATATTGATATAGTTGATAATTTTAATAAATAATAATTTCAATAATAATTTGCGTGAATTTAATAAGTGAAGTGAATAGTTGTACGTATTGTATATTTATTTTAATCTGTGTACGGTGCGCTTGTGATGGTATAGAATATGTACATAACAATTTTCGTTTATATGTATTTTGATACCGTTGCTTGAACGCAACGTACGCAGTGTATGTAAATCTTCAATATGTATGACTTTTTTGATTCCAATGGATGCCTAAGATAAGTGTTTTTCATTATTTTAATTTTCTGAAATAAATTTTAATTATATAAAATATGTATTTAACTGTTTCTTTTTGCGTAAACGTGTTAAGAGAGGAGCGTAAAATGAAATACCATTTCATTTATATGTTTTGGTTTAGTATATTAAATATATACATACATTTCTATTTTTTGTTTTTGCGCTTGTTGCGTGAATGAGAACTGAGAATAGATTATTATGATCATGCTTAGTGTTTTATAATTTATCCCTTCCAAGTTTCAACTAAAAAAGAATAAACAGGAAATAGACAAATAAAATACATAAAACAAAATTTTGAGGGGATAAATATATGACGAAATTGGATAGAAACTAAACAAGCATGATCGTGGTTATTCTGTACTTTTCGTTTTCTCCTTGACAGATGAATTCATTCATTCATATACACCCATCCTCCGATTTACACGGTAGATTGGTTCCGCGGAAAACGTATTATCGCATTCATATATACAGATCCTTGTAGAAGTATGGATTAATAATTTATTAATTTGAATTTTAGGTTTTAGTATAAAATTAAATTAAATTTCTTAAATTTCTTATTATTCTTGTTTTGAACGTGAAAATAATAATTTAACGAATTTTGGAACTCTAGTTTAGGACATGTGGAGGTAGGCGGCTGTGATCGAATTGGAATTGTTGGCTTAACTTTATAACTTTGCTATTTCTGCGAATATTTGAATATTTGGAATTACATGGAAGCTACGGAGTACATTTGGAATGCAGTCAAATTTGCTATATGTAGATAGTTTTTCGGGATCATGCACTTTTTAATTGAATTTTTTTCTAGATTATTTGGAAGACTGTAAATTGGTGGAGGTTTTGGTTGGCTTGTTCTGGGTTGGACAAATAGTTATCGACGTATGTCGATTATATAATTTATAATTTATTTAATGCTGTTGTAGATATATATATGTGTGTGTGTATGTATATGTGTGTGTGTGTATGTGTGTGTGTATGTATATATATATATATATATATGTATGTATGTAATTTTTTTCTGATTTATTTATTTTATAATTAAAGCATTGAACCATATAATTGGTTTATTTGATTATCATGGATCCTACAGATGTGCTAGCTACTTATTATTAATTCTGTTATCTTACAGATACCTGATTACTTTAATAGTTTTATTTAATTTTGGTTGAAGTTGTTTAGGTATTGGGGATTCTAAAGCTGTGAAAAACATTCATTATTAATACATTACCTTACAGATTCCAGATTAGCTGTTTTTGGAACCAGTTTTCGTTTGGTCATTTTCTATTTTTATAAATAAACATATTTGTATTAGATTAGGGATGACAAGGACAAGTGACTTTCATAAATATTTTTTTATAAATAAATCCATCAAATCAACAGACTTAGAAGTTAGGAAGGCCGTGCGTGCCTTTCCTGGATTCGATTTATTTTATTTGTTTTATGAGAACCAAATTAATTTAGTTAATACTAATCGTTATTTTACATTTATTTTATTCAAGTATAATTTTATTATATTGTATATATATTGGCCTAAATATACTAATGAATTTTAGAATTATTTTGAATATATGTAGTTCAAATAACTTTGGTTTCAGGAAATTCGACTGTAAGTTGCGGAGTTGCAGAATGATTAAATTAATAAATGTTTCAATTATTTAGGAAGCCGGAAAATATGAATTTAGAATTAAATTTAAGGAAATTTACAGATGCTTGTGAATTAATGCTTCATTGTAATTGCTGATTGTGTAGTTTAGAATTGTGTTGTCATTTTATTACTAACGACTTTACATAGGTGTCTGTAACGGGTCGAGTCAACCAATTTTGGTTAGGAAGCCGAAAAGTATTAATAGAATTAAATTTCAGGAAAATTCCAGATGCATGTGAAATAATAATATTTTTTCTTAGGTTGCCGTTTTAAAGAAGCAATTGTTGAAGATCAATACCATCGTTATCCATTAACCTATTAAGCCTTTATCCTTCATCTAGTAGATTAGAATTGTGTTGTCTTTGTGTTACTAACTATCGGCTATACCTAGGTGTCTGTAACCGGGCCGATTCTGTCCCACTTAACTAACCTATCCAATCCTTCGGTTTTGTTATGTGTAAAAAAGGGTGTACGGTGGACCCGGCGTCATCCGGGAACTCAAGCCTAAGAACTTGGTCGTACATTCAAAATCAATCAATCAATCAATCAATGTGCAATTGAAGAAGACTCTGTAGACATTTCTCAGTGTATTATCACACACTATTACCTTTCCGAAACTGAGGCTACACAAAATTGGTAGAAAGCTAAAGCTCATTTCCATACATATGCGAAAGGAACGCAATACTAAATACCCAAAAGTTGTTCAACCGCCACGCAATGGTTAAAATTATACTTCATTATCATTTAAATCGCAGTTTTGGCAACTGCAGATACATAAAAATCATTCGAAAACACCAACAACAGTTTTTGTTGGACATTGATCAACTTAATTTTTATCAGTTTCATTTTCATTTGATTGTAGTTTGCTTAAAGTTGTTCTTACATATCAGATCTACTCTCTTAAGCAGACGTCCAAATGTACGACGAGCGAAAGTTTTAAATAAAAAAAAAACGCGCAGCAACAACAAATTTGGCAAACATGAAATTAAACCAAAGTCTTCATCGTAATATGTTAAATCCTTCTCCTTTAAGATTTTATTTTATATAGTTTGTAGTTTTGCTAAAAAAAACAAGAATACAAAGTAAGAACAAGTTATTTGTTGGTGTTATTGATGCTGTGTGCAAATTTGTATTTTTGGAACGGAGCACAACTACGACCACTACCACAAAATAAAATTGGCGGGAATTCTTATGAATTTGTGTATTTAGAATTTACCCAAATCTGGAATGATGTCATTCTGCTCCTAATGTACGTTGTCTGCATTTAATGGTTAATCCACTTTTTTGTGTAAGCGTTGTTATTAAAGGTGTGTCGGCGATAGCGAACAGCCTCTTTCATATCATTTCATATTATTGTGATTTTTCTTGAAGCGGTTTTTAATTCGGTTGTGGAGGATTTTTATCAATAAAACTAAATGATTACACAAACAAACGATTTACGTGTTTCTTAAAATTTTTGGCGCGCGATTTACCTTTTGGCTGGTTTGTTTTTGTCTTTAACTTCTTCATAAATATCGTGTGGCTATCATCACGCGCATATCACATACAAATTATTTGGGTTCTATGTATGATATTGTGATACATGTAAGTAAGCATGGGAGATGAGCGGAGGAGAGCGAACGAAAAGATTCGCGAATTAAAAGCAGTTTTTTGCGAATTACGACAAAGATATACCTGCAACAACAATATCTGTACAAACAAAAAACATGATTGAACGTGGTCATGTTGGTTAAGACCAAAACAGTATATTAATACATAATACATACAAGAAAACTACCTGTTCGATTTGGTTTTTAAATTTTTTGCAATCGTGTTGGTTTGGTTTGGGTGCTTTTTTGGCAATTTAAATTTTGACTTTGACTTTTAAGAAATCGATAAGGTGTATCGGCGTGTATATGACCAAACATTTTGCTTAACGTTCATAAAGTACAAAATAAGAAGATAAAGCAAACCTGGTTTAACCCGCGCAACCCGTAAAACGAAAATCGGGCTAAACAACGCAAACAGTAAAATTCCTGATTTGTAAGTATTGTAGAGAGCGTCATCCGCATCCCAACGACTGTTGTTCTCATAGCGATATTTTAGTTTCACGGATTTGCTTATTTCGAACTCAAACTTGCAATCTAATTCCGTTGCCAAAAATTAAAAGTAAAACATTGTTACAAATTTGCTGTCAAAGTCGGTTCGTATCACTAGATTGCGAATATCCCAATAAGTTTAATGGTTTATGACAAGAATGATTTTATTTTACAAAACTACTGGAATATTCAGAAAACCACCGCAAATAAACTCACAATAATTGTTTAAACCCCAAGAAGGGATTCAATGATTCGAAGAGTCATTAGTCCCATATGATCAGAGACATCCAATTATCTTGCCGAAGAATTGCCAATTAACCATCCTGATCCTGATACCCTCCATGGAGGAACAACTTTAGTTGTCATATTCTTACGATAACGGTATTGGATTACAAGCGCAAGATCAGCAATAAGATATTTAATACACAAATGAGAGAACGAATAACAGCGTCAATGTCATTTGAGAATGCTTGAGTAGACTATGCGGGCCTGATCTCTATTAAAACATCGAAAGGTAGATCAAAACAAACATATAAGGGATATATAGCCATCTTTGTGTGCCATGCAATGTGTACAAGGAGTTAAGGAAAAACTGACACCAGGGCAACGAATTGAGCAACCAGCAAGCATCCAAATGCATAAACACTCAAACAATGAGAACATTCCTTCTGCAACCATTAAACCAGAAACATCATTCGTAGAGGGAGTTGCGGGTTTCGTACGAAATAAAGCAAATTAACCTCAGCATGATAACCAGGGAATTTAGAAATGACAAGTATCCTCAACGAATTACTGAATAAATTTATGCAAATTATAGAAACAAATATGGGACTCATGCTGCAAAACATGACAACCCTGATGCAACTGTTAACGAGCAATCAAAATATAAAATGATTAAGCTTAAACTAGCCTTATACGCACCATATCCGCAGTCTACTGCCCACCAAAACACCTATGTATGTAAAAAGCAACTATGCATTTCAAAATCTTAGGATACAAATTCCGTGCAGGCAATGGAATTGAACATTCACCAATCAAACGATGTACAATGCTAGTTGAGCCAACGAATAGTTTTTGACTTCTGTGGACTACACCTCAACTCTCAAGCTGGACTAGAAAAATTCTAATAAAAATCGTAGTTGCTCTTTAAACATTCACCAATGTCAAACGATGTTCGCCATGCTCTATATAAACATTCAGCCATCAAAGGATGTACACCGCTAGTTGGGCCAACGTATAGTTCCTGATTTCTGACATTAATATTGCTGGTCGGCTGTCAAATTCATATGTAGGATTATGATTTCGGCATGTTAAACACTTGTACGTCGAGCAAAAATTTTAAGAATCGGGAGATTTGTTGCATTATTGAAATAAAAAACTGAGCTTATACCAAATGCAATAGAAATTTCCAATGTTAAGTGCATTAGAAATTTCTATTGTCCACCACTAAATCTACAAAAGAAGCGATAAAACTATCAAAGCATCATGAACAGACAAATTAGGTTATTTGACTCCTCTAAACACTAGGGGGACCGGGTATTGGCCAGATATTTGGAGAAAGCAATACAAAAAGAAAATGTCGAAAAAGAATAAGCTGCTTGCGAAAAAGAATAAGACAGCGATATGGCAGTTTTTGGTCTGGCGAAATAAAAAATTCACAAACCGATAAAATTATGCGATATCAGATGGGCCGTTACATAAACAGCAACGAAGCAGTTTGGAGAAATCTTAATTTCCCAATTTGCGAACATTATCCAACTGTACTTCACTTCAGTGTGCATTTAGAAAATTGGCAACGTGTCTACATCAGGTCTGGCAATGAACAAGAAAGAGCTGAATAACCACCACACACAACTCTAATTGATTTTTTTTATGCCAACAAGACGAATTGGATGGACTATCCAAATAACGCTGACTGTTATTCTTGAGATTGTGCATGTAAGGGGTCCAACATCTTTTATTGCTCTTAAAACCGTCAATGGAGAATTGTGCTAAACTTCCAGAGAAACTTGATAGATGCTTGGATTATTCGAACGTGATCAGCATTCGGATTCTATTTTATCATAGGCTGCTATGGTATGTTTTGCGTCGCAGCTGAAAAATCTGTTTGCGAAGATGTCCTTTGAGAAACACTACGAATTATTACAACTTTACAAAATCCAACAGAAATCTTTAATCAAGCTCTCATCCTTCTTGAAGATAAATGTATTTCAATAAACGGGAAACTTTACAACGACTTGGCTTAGAAATTTAACTAGAAAAACATTCCTAATCAATGCACTGCTAGTTGAAATTCGTAAACACAATGACATCGCACCAGCAGTTGTGTCCTCTGGAATAGCGTCTACACTGTTGGAAGGAGGCAGAACTGCTCATTCAGCGTTCAAGCTACCATTAAATATGACACAATGTGAAACTTTGGTTTTTAATGTTAGCAAATGAGTTGGACAGGCAGAATTACTATGATGGATGAGTGCACAATGGCACACAAAATAGTGCTTGTAGCTCTTGAGAGGACTATGCAAGATTTGAGAGAAAATAATAGGATAATGGGAGGAGCTGTCGTACTTCTAGCAGCAGACTCTCGATAAACCTTGCCAGTTATACCACGAGCAACACCACCAGATAAACTTAATGCATGTCTTAAGTCATCGTATATTTGGAGACATGTTCAGAAACTGAATTTATCAACAAATATGAGGACCCATTTGGCTGGAGATTTAAACGCTAATAGTTTTTTCAAGCGATAAATTTCTAACTGATCCAATTGGTCTGATTTGTTTGCTATCAGATTTCCGTCATAAAGTGATTTAAGTAAATCAACTTGTCGAAAAAGTTGCGCACAAGACTCTTTCGATCGAATTCGTCATTATTACAGATATACTTTATGACCAGATATATACCGCCGACGTTGAACCGAAAGTTCAATATACTGGTAACTGCACCAATTTTGTTATGGACCGTTTAAATATTCAAGTTTTCGTCCTAATGACGATGCAACGCATACTAGTCCGCTTTGGCCTGAACGAAATTCATGGACTTTGCCTAATGACCATTGTGCTGGAGGGGTACCATCATCTCGAGGCAATACGATGTCACCTGGTTTAATATTGCTGTGCTTATGTTGTCATTTGGAACGGTTGTATAGAGTAGTTACATACTCGTGACGAAATCGCTTCCAAAAATATGGTGTAGTCTGGATCGGATGGTAATGGCATAGACTGTCCAATGATAAAATGGGCCGGCGTTAGCCGAGAATTCAAGATCGTCTCGATTTGGTTATTGATCCATCACGACTTAAATGATATTTCGTGGACTTCACAGATAATTCATAGTTGATATGGGTTTCTGTGATAATTAATTCGACAACACAATATGTTTCGCTGGTAGTTTGAACGGAACTAGGTTTGATAATCGATATTGGCATGGTGGATTCTGCTACCGACCCGTAACATTTCGTGTTCATCTATGAATGGGTTCAATGCAACTCGCTTACTGTCCTTGGAAAATGGTTGTTGTTTTTTGATGCAAGAAATTTCGGTAGCAAACCTTCTGGATTCGTCGATGGTTAACAGCGTCGATCTGGCTTCATTCTGTTGAAACTTTTTAATGTTATTGGCAAAGTGCAACAATCGAGCGATGATTCCAGTGAGTTTAGATAACGTTGAACATTTCTGTGGCAAATCATCCAGAACATCGTTTGGAGCGATGACAATTAAAGTTTGTAGCTTAATTGGTCTTTTTTCAATGGTACACGGATCAGTTTGGAACAGCTTCTTCTGACTAGGCCAAAATTCTTGATCTTTATGAAGCCTTTCCACCACAGGTCTATGTTTAGAATTTTTGATGGTAGAAGCCCGGCACATAGTGCCGAATATTTCTCGATGTTGGCTCTACTATCTTGGACGTACGGTTGGCTACATAAATTTTTCAGCATCTTGGGTGAGACGATAACCACCATAGAACATTTGTTAAGTCGGTCCAGTTAAAAATTTTGACGTGTTCGGATTGCAATGACTCGGTTATTGTTTTCATTAGTCTCACTGTTACTGGCACCGCATAATTGCCAACAGACAAATGCTTAATATACGTCACTCTGGTTTTGCGCACACGATATTGGTCTTGATGGTGCCATCTTCGGTTTGGTTCTGGTATAAATTACTGCGGCATAGGCGAACTCGGAGGCATCTGAAAACCCATACCGAAATTGTTTTGCTCTCGTAAATAACCATCGCGGAATAGATATTTTGTCAATATGGTTTAATTTTTTGCTGAACTCGTGCCATTTCATTGGGGGATCATCCCAATCTAAAATTAGATTTTAATCATTATGATGGATGGTGACAACCATAACAGCGGATCAAATATCTCGGATCGCGCTCCTTCCGAGATTTCGATGGATGATAGTTCTGGGCAGTTTTTCGGTATTGTTTTCAGCAATATTAGATTTTTCGACGTCCATTTTCGTACGTGAAAGCCTGCTGCCTCCAATAAATCTAGAATCTCGCTTTGGAGTTTTACCGCTTCCATCACACTATTGGCTTCTGATATCAGATCGTCGATATAAATATCTTGGCCAATGATTTTTGATGCGGCTGGAAACTGGGTTGTCAGCGATCGTTTTTAACGTTTTCGTAGCGAAATACAGTACTGAGGCTGTACGGTAGGTTTCTGTCAACAGCCGGTACTCCGGTACATCTTCTCGATGTCACTGGTGAAGATGATTATGTGTCTACGAAATAAATGTAGTGGATTTAGCCGAAGCATCAAATAACACTCCGAATTTCGTAGTGGTGATTGATTATATCGCGGCTGCATGATGAATGATTTTGATGGGTCGACTAACGTTTTAGGATCGATCAATTCCATGTGGTCCAACTTCGAGTATCACGCATGAACATCGTATATTCCCGCCTTAGATTTGAGTGTCTCGCTAACTTGTTTTCAATTGCAAAAAATCGGTTGATAGCTCTATCTCTGGTATCTCCTAATGGCTGGATTTCCTTCTTAAATGCCAATTTTATAATGAACCGCCCTTCAGTCGTTCGTTGGTGTGTCTCAGCAAAATGTGTTTCACATAATTTTTTCTCGGTGAAATGTCCAATCAGGTGATCGATGTCAGGTTCTGTGCACGACGTTAATGTTGCTAAGCAGCTTGATGTTCTGGTATTGCATATCTTGCAATGAGTGGTGACAAATGATGCCTGTGAGCTGGAATCGAGGAGAACACGGCATGGTTGCATACGTCCTCACGCATCGGTGACATTAACCATCGCTGCCGGTAAGAGCGATTGGAAAGTAGGAAAATTGGCTTCCGTTCTCTGGGTTACTGGTATGGTATAACCTATGGTGGTTTGGTTTGATTTGTCCTCTGAATGATGTACGTTTATTGGAGGAATGCTACGGTTAACTGCGTGGTCACTGATATGTTGATTGATGCGTACGTTGATGTACGGTATTGACGACCGGTGCTGGTGATGGTTGTGATATAGCTGACGGTTTTGATGGATCGGAAACCTGTAGTAAGCTTTTGTGTCGTTTTCTGCCTATGTGGCATGATCATTTTGATTTACAGGTACGTATTGTACGAGAATCACTCAAACAGTAATAGCATCGCGAATTTTCCTTAATAAGCGATCGACTCTCCATTACGTCCATCTCTTTAAATTTCGTACACTGATACAGCATGTGCTCAACGTTACATAATGTGAACCTCTCAAACTTGGCATTCGTATACAATTGGTTTGAACGCAGTTTCTCGAATTCCTTCTAATGTGTCTGCTAGGGTTTAGAGACATTCGATTAGATTTTGGAGGGTTGGATATTCGAGTTTTGACGATTCATCTTGCCAAAATTGCCTGGCGTAAGAGGATTTCATTCAAAAACACAAATATAATCTTTAATATTGATACGATTCAACAAAAGACGAAGATGAAACAATCAAGGATGAGTTCTATGAACCTACAAGCCACAATAGCAAGAACACACAAGAAAATGATCAAAATAATACAAGAAGAGGAGATTTAAATACAAAAATTTGATCATATGGGTAAACAAGCAATATAGAGCCTGTGCGAAATTAACGGGGAACGACTGATCGACTACTGCGTCACAAACCAGATAATTCATAGAAGAAGGCAGTAAATTTTCACACAAAAATGTAAACATTTGGACATCACCTGAAGTAGAATAACGAACCAAATAGATCACGTAATGACCAACAAGAAATTTCTTAAGTCATTACAAGATTAAAAGATGCCGGGCACAAGAAACACATTCTGCGAAGCCAATGAAGAAGCAGCCTTTAGTGTAGGTAGAGCAACAGCAGAAACAAATCTAAGAAACCTATACCGAAACAGCGACCAACACACTCGGCTCGGGCACCAAGAATTCAGAAATAATCGCCCTGGATCAAAACATGCGCGTACAACAACAATAAATGCGTGTGCAATAATCAATTACGATTCTGAGGAAAGGTGACCTAAGCGAATGTGGAATGGAATTCACCACTGCACCTACTCAGATCTAGCAAAAGAAGTTGCCCTCAAAATAAATATCAGGAAAACCAGACGATGAGGCTAAACACACCAATGAAATCGTATACGTTGGTTGTGTGCTTTAGCAAAAACGGGTGGCACATATGAAGTTTGAAAGAAACAAATCAACAAAGCCAGAAAGAATAACATTGAACATGTTACAGGAAGTCTGGAACACATCTGACGTATCCCGCAAAAAACTAAGAATATTTAATTCGTATGAATATACGCATTCCAACCAAATTAAAAATGTTTAATTTGAATGTGAAATCAGTGTTGCTGTACCTGTAGGGTTGCGAGGCCTGGAAGCGTACACATACGATCAACAATAAACTACAGCCAAACAAAGTAACAAATATTGAGCTCGGAACAACTCGGAAATTCGTTTGTGGAAATCAAAGCAATAGAATCCAACAGAGTTTGATGGTTCAGCCCAGTATACTCCCTGTGCTCTTAAATTATGGAGGAGAAAGGGAAAATATATTGCTTGAAATAACAAGTGAGCCTTCGGTCATATTTTGGCATTTATTGAGATTAGAAACCAGAGAAAAATGTACACTCGTACGGTCATTATTTTTCTCAAAATTTTAACATTGTAAAAGGTCTTTCAATAGGGACACTCGAAATTTGCTAGCTTATAGCAGCCATGTTGTTAGATGTTGCCCAATCTGTTGTGAATAGTAGTGTACGGCAAATTATCATGGAAGGTTATCGGCCGACATAACTTTTACGAGCATGCGGCAAGTTCTTGCACCTCCCATCCACCATTTAATCCTTCTTTTATCGTGTAAACGAGTTTTAACTTAACGTCATACTTCGCCCGTCGTTCTGATTATCAACATCGTTCAGTGTCATAATAATTGAAAACACAGTAAATAAAAATTAAATATATAGTTATAAAGAAAACATAAAGTTGAGTGATTAGTTTAATTAATTCTATTTATTCTAAAAGAAACCGCTTAACTACAATAATAATAATTAATAATAAATTTAATAATTAATAGCAAATTTAAGTTTTTGTTTTGACGTATTTCTTGGCGCGAATTCCAAATGAGTTCCAATTGTGAGAAGTGTTTCAACGGAATATCCAAAGAACGGTTTACTGGTGTTAAACGTGGTGTTTGCGCGAGTTTATTCCATGTGAAATGTGCCGGCATATCTGACGAGGTGCTTAGAGAACTTAGCTGTGGTCCAACTTTATGACTGTGCCCTGATTGTCGCAGTAAATCCAACAGTTCGATCTTAGATGATATTGGCGATGGTAGCCACAATCCAAATTTATTTAACAATGAATTAAAGCTTTAAGCGATGTTGTTATTATTCTTCAAGCGATGAAAAACCAGCTTAACACACTTAAAGCCTCAGTAAGTTTCTTGAGTTGAGAAGTTGACCTCTATTATGGAAAATAAAATGGAATTTCATGAAAATAAACTTAATACAATTGAAGCATTCAACTGGAATTCAACTGCAATTCAACTGGATATTAGTTCTCATGAATCAAATAGTTCCAACATTGTGGTATGTGGAATTCCAGCAAAGAGTGAAGATATCCCCAATTTGATTCTTAAAGTTATTGGTGCAGTCAACGTTCGTATCTCCAGTGACGATTTAATTTCTGTTAAACCAATGGTTCATAACAATGAATCATCTTGTTAAAGTTAGCCGAAAGTTGCCCGCCGAAAATGAAAAATCGATAATGCAGATAGTGTCTTGACTAGTTTAGCCAAAAGTTAAACAAACTATATATTAAATTTAAATACCGTAGTCGAAAGTGACTAACCTACTAACCAGCCGCAAACATATGTATCGTAACAAACAACAAATACAATTTGCAATTTAACCGATGTTAATTTATTGTTTCATGTGTATATAGCAGCATACGGCCAACTTTCAATAATGTGTTTTATATAGATGTTATAGATTTAACCAGATAGACACCAAAATGACTATGCTGATTCGATAGCCCATGACCATAGGTAGATTTTGATTATAGGTTAGGGGTAAGTCTGATGGAGTTATAGGGGTGAAATTTTTATTTTTCCCTTATTCTGACCATAAAATCGTCCTTCATTCGAGATTTTGCAACATGGACACCTATCTGACTATGACAATTCCATAGCCCATAATCATAGGAAGATTTTGATTAAAGGATTAAAGGTTAGAGGTAAGTCTGATGGGGTTCACCCCTAAAATATATATGTTTCCCTTCTTCTGATGATAAAATCGTCCATCATTCGAGATTTTGCAACATGGACACCAATCTGACTATGCTGATTCGATAGCCCATGACCATAGGTAGATTTTGATTACAGGTTAGGGGTAACCTATGGCTCATAGGCTATCGGTCGACTCATATGGTCACATAGGCTATCGAATCAGCATAGTCATATTGGTGTCTATGTGCCAAAATCTCGAATGATGGGCGATTTTAGCGTCAGAATAAGGTAAACATAAAAATTTCACCCCTACAACCCCATCAGACTTACCCCTAACCTATAATAAAGATCTACCTATGGTCATGGGTGATCGAATCGGCATAATCAGATTGGTGTCCATGTCGCAAAATCCCGAATGATAGACGACTTTGCTTGATAACCAATAAACTTCTTTATCGACACTTTTCGGCTGTATGAAATAGATATAATATTTGACACCTATAACCCCATCAGACTTACCTCTAACCTATAATCAAAATCTTCCTAAGAGTATGGGCTATGGAATTGTCATAGTCAGATTAGTGTTCATGTTGCAAAATCTGGAATGATGGACAATTTTACCGTCAGAACTAGGGAAAAATAAAAATTTCACCCTAAACCCCATCAGACACCCCTAACTTATAATCAAAATCTACCTACTATCATGGGCTATCGAATCAGCATAATCAGATTGGTGCCCATGTTGCAAAATCTCGAATGATGGACGATTTTATCGTCAGAAGAAAGGATAAATAAAAACTTCACCCCTACAACCCCATCAGAGTTACCCCTAACCTATAATCAAAATCTACCTACTATCATGGGCTATCGAATCAGCATAATCAGATTGGTGTCCATGTTGCAAAATCTCGAATGATGGACGATTTTATCGTTAGAAGGGAAAAATAAAAATTTCATCCCTACAACCCCATCAGACTTACCCCCAACCTATAATCAAGATCTACCTATGGTCATGGGCTATCAAATCGGCGTGGCCAGATCGATGTCCATGTCGCAAAATCGCGAATGACGGACGACATTGCTTGATAAGCAATAAACTTCTGTATCGACATTTTTCGGCTGTATGAAGTAGATATATAATTTGACACCTATAACCCCATCAGACTTACCCCTAACCTATAATCAAAATCTACCTATTGTCATAGGCTATCGAATCAGCATAGTCAGATTGGTGTCCATGTTGTAAAATCTCGAATGATGGACGATTTTATCGTCAGAAGAAGGGAAAAATAAAAATTTCACTCCTTTAACCCCATCCGACTTACCCTTAACCTATAATCAAAATCTAGTTATGTTATAATAAATTTTGAAAGTTGGCCGTGTGCTGCTCTGTTCACATGAAACAATAAATTAGTATCGGTTAAATTGTAAATTGTATTTGTTGTTTGTTATGATACATGTTTTTTGTAGGTTAGTCACTTTCGGCTAGGATATTTCAATTTAATATGTGGTTTGTTTAACTTTCGGCTGAAGTAGTTAAAACACTATTTGTATAATCGACTTTTTCATTTTCGGCTGGCAACTTTCCGCTATCTTTCTATATGTACACATATGTCTGTTATTGACATTTTTCTTTTAGAAAATTTATGAATTATTTGTTAGTTTTAGTTAGTATTAAATCTGTATTGCCTGGATTTTTTGATTGAGTGTTGAAATTTAACTTCTTTATCGATACAATCTGCATTATCGAGATATTATGGTATTTCCGCGTATGGTCAACATTTAATATCTGCATTACTATCTTTCGGCTGGGTATCAAAGACACTATCTGCATTACCATCTTTCGGCTGGAAACTTTCGGCTTACTTTAACAGTATCAATGAATTGGCATCACAACTCAACACTCATATATTGTTAAACTAAATACTGTCGATCTAAAAACTACAATATTAAACACATTTCGCAAGAAGAAGTATGTTTACTTCCATCAACTTGGTGTGGAATTTTCAATGGTGTCTCCTAATCACAAAATCTGGATATTTCATCATCTTACACGGTTTCAATCCCGATTGTACAACGCAGCTAAAGAGATTAAATTTAACTATAAGTACCAGTTTTTATGGTGTAAGGGAAATAAGATTTACCTACGCAAAACATCGGATTCGAGAGTGTACCATATTTATTTCTTCAACGATATTAGCCGTTTACATAAAGCCCTTCAGTCATCCGTTGCCGCAGCTGATACTCCAACAATAACATCACCACAGGATGTTGTAACATTGGTAATGTTTCAGCAGCCTCAAACTACAAGTTTGGTAATATTTCGGAACGGGTGATTTTAAGGTGTACAGTGATAAAAAGATAACAATAAATTCAAGCAATTTTTGGTAGTATAATGTTAATAATTAAAATAAAATTAAAGAAGTTTATATCAGTTTTATTTCATCCCTTTATAGTGATTTTTTTTGGACGGGTTGTTTAAATTACAAGCACATATAAATCGTGGGTGTGTGAAAATTTTTATATACACGCTATCGTTACCGGTGTATATAGTTTTGTGCCATATTACGAAACAAATCGGATATTTTATCGCGGAGATTGCAGCCACATACAAATCAACAAATTATCATGTTTTCTTCCACAATATCATCAGTATGGGTAACGGGGCAACACATCAAGATTACTGCAATTAGTGATAAGAACTCCACCCACCGACTCAACCTAGGCCCCGCAAACGTGCTGCTATCACATGTTTAAAGAATTGCAGTGACATTCTGTTAACGGAGCAAATATTCTGTTTTGAATTTGATCAGAACCGTTACAATGTCATCTAACACCACCAGTATTAGTGTAAATATTGTCTTATTATTAATCATTTTATTTAATTTTATTCTTCTAAACTTTAATTATAACACTTTTATTTCAATTTTTAAAAGTTTGTTTATAAACACTTTTGACACGTCACTGTTAAATTTTAATTACATTTAACCGTGGGTACGATTAATGATAATAAAGAAAAAATATTGATCAGTGCGAAACGCGTAACACCGTTAACGGCAAAACGTGTTTCACGGCAAAGAAGTCAGGTAATAGAAGAAATGTAATGTTTGCTGAGTGTTTGGATAGACCACCAATCCCAGATAAATATGCCGATTTCCACATTAATTATCCAAGAAAAAGCTAAGAGCCTGCACGAAGATTTAGTGGCCAAATACGGTGAATCTTCACAGTCTGAACCATTTTTAGCTAGCAAAGGCTGGTTTGACCGGTTTAAAAAACGACATTCTCTTCACAATTTAAAAACAACAGGGCAAGCAGCAAGTGCAGATACTCAAGCGGCTAAATTGTTTCCCGAGGATTTTAAAAAAATAGTCGATGCTGTTGGTTACACCCCACAGCAGGTATATAATGTTGACGAAAGGGGTCTTTTCTGGAAAAAGATGCCTTCTAGAACATTCATTTCCAAAGAAGAGAAAACAGCTTCAGGATTTAAAGCAGCTAAGGATCGCATTACGCTTTTAGTCGGAGGGAATGCTGCTGGTGATCATAAGTTAAAACCGTTACTTATTTATCACGCAGAGAACCCACGGGCATTCAAAGGCATTAACAAATCAACACTTGATGTTATTTGGCGCTCAAACAAACGAGGATGGATGACAACAAGCGTTTTTGAGGATTGGTTAAATAACCATTTTTTAACTTCTGTGACAAAATTTAACGCTGAGCAGAATATTGCTAACAAAGCATTGCTTATTGTTGACAATGCGCCCAGCCATAAATTCGGCAAGGTACCTGAACACATTAAAATTATATTTCTACCACCAAACACGACGCTTTTATTACAATACAACCTATGGACCAGGGAGTTATTGCTAATTTTAAGGCTTACTATTTACGTCGAGTGTTTAGACGTCTAATTGAATCTATTGATGGTCCAAATCAAGAAAACATTAAAGAATTTTGGAAGAAATTCAATATAATGAATGCCATTAATAACATCGTAAAATCGTGGGATGAAGTTACTGAATCAGCAATGAATGGAGTGTGGATGAAATTATGGCCAGAATGCGTTCAAGATCATACATCAGCCAGCTACCAACTTTCAAATGTGGATGTACAAAACCAGATTGTCGCAATTGCACATGAAGCAGGTATGAATGAGGTAGATTCAGTTTAGTAGAGCTCCTTCAATGGAGTGATGAAGATCTTACTAACGAAGAACTATTGATGGTGCTTGAAGAAAGTTGTGATTTAGAAAAATCAGAAACTCCAGGCAAGAGGCCACAAATTACACAAACACAAAAGTTGTCAAGGGCAATTTCTTTGATTGAGGAAGGCCTGGCTATATTTAAAGAAATTGATCCATTAGATGAAAGAAGCCGACAAGTAACCAGACTTGTTCAGAATGATATTCTTTGCTACAGAGTAATTTACAAAGAACAAGTTAAATCAAAGCAAACATCTCTAGATTCATATTTAACTAACTCGACATTTGAAGCCCAAATTAAAAAGACAGACGAAGGTCCCCTTAAGCCACTAATAGCCAACAACGTTCAACGTTAACAAAGAACCGAGAAAGAAAATGGAGCCAGAAAAACCGACGCCGCTGTTACGATATTTTTCTAAAACAGCAGAGTTCTAGTTCCCAATGCACATGTTGAATTAACTTTGGATTTCAGTTCCGCCGAACGATCCCGTTTGACGCAATTTTTTAATAATTTAAAATGAAAATTTTAAACTTTAATAAGAGGAATTTATGATTTTTTTATTTTTGTTGTTTTTTATTTGAATTTTTTTTTGAAATAAATAAAGTACTTTTGCACTTTTTACTTTTAATCCTTTTTATAATTAAGGTGCTGTATTTCATTAATTTTGATGATAATAATTTTTTCGACCGTAGGTTCGCACAACGGAATATTTAAATACGCATCTTTGAATTTTTAATATAGTTCTATACTAAACATGATTTCGTTTTACGGATATCCTGATTTGGTAAAATGCTTCTATATAACTTTCACACATTAGTGGCTTCATTTTACGGATTTTCGGTTTACGGCTAGATGACGTAGAACGCTTCGTGTCCGTAAAGCGGGGGCTTACTGTATGTATATATTTGTTTATCTAAATATTGACATTTTATACTCAATTCAGCACTATTTAAATTTTATTTTGTTTTTTCTAAATTCTTTTGTGTACGGGTCTAGCTGTAAACGCTTATTTGTTTGTTATTACTTATTTTTATCCCCGATTGTACTCAATTGTAATCTTATTATAAAGTTTTTGTTTATTTTTTATTTATTTTCATTACTTTTTAGCAGTAAACGCTTAATAAGAATTCAGCATTTTTTAAAGTACATAGCACACTACAATATTTTATTTATAAGTATCATCCACGGAATATTGATATACAATGCAAATTTTCTCTGTGCAGTAATTATCATTATATTATTTCAATATGCCATTAAAATGGATTTTTTCATGCTACTGAAGTTAGCCGAAAATTTCAGCCGAAAAAACCCTGCATTATCGACATATTTCGTATCAGGTTCTGTTGATATTAGCCGTAAATTACATGTTATTGAAGTTAACAGTAAATTTCCGCCGAAAAAAATTTGAATAATCAAAATCACATAATTCGAATGTTTAAAGGTCATATGAACTGGGTGAAGTTAGACAGACTCGTAATTAGCTGGATCCCATATTTATAATTTGTCGTATTAGGGGCCAATGAATTTGAGTTGTGGCACTAACAGTGAACACTTGTGCCAAAAATCAGGCCATATTTTATGTAGCATCATAGTGAAATAAATTAAAAGCTGCACACATGTTTAGTGGTAATTACTAATTTGTACTGGGTCAAGTTAGAATTTTTGAATTTTTTAAGTATTACGACGAAGTAAAAAAACAAACTAAGCTTAGCAACTTAAAATTTAAAAAAGATTTTTATCCTTTGTGCTTCAAACAGAAAGATAATAATGACTGTTGAGTTTTTTGCATGATCCACGCATTACACATTTCTTTTTATCAGATCACTGAGCCGTAATATTTTAGACCACTCTTTTAGCAGTTTTCATAATATTGAGCAAGTTCGGAATTTTACCATTGAAGCCGACATAAGTGATCATAGTTTTGTACTCTCAAAATTTCTCTTCAAGTCTAAATATTGTACTCGGACACTAACGAAGAGATACGTTAATTACAAAAAGGTTAATGAGTCCTTTGAATATTTTTCAATGATTACCGTGTTTGACGTCAGAAATCCTGAGTCTACGCTAGAACGGATTTTTGATACGTATAATAAACTTTTTCTACAGTTTTCCGTTTTGAAGGAAGTACATGTAAAAATGAAAAATGCAAGTGTTTGTCTTTGGATGACTCTAGAACTCTGGGATTTAATTAAACCTAAAAACCGGATGTTGAAGCGTTTTAAAAGGAACAATACTAAATTTGATAAATAGGAAGATCAAAAACGGAAAATATTATGCAAAGAGCCATTATTTTGACAATTTATTTAATGATTTGAACTAAAACGAAATCTGGAAACAGTTAAATCAGTTCATGGTAAATAACTCTAATAATATGATCCACTCCGTTATTTGTAATGATGTGGAGTATCATGATCCTACTGCTATTGTTAATATATTTAATCTCAGTTTTGTTAATTCTGTTGATTCTTCTGTATCAGCAAGTAGTTCTAGTCCAGGATCAGATGATTTAAATAAATTTCATACTATTCGTGTTTCTTTTCGCCCACTTCCTGCAGTGAAATATCGAATTTAATTTCAAATCTCAGTAATACACAGGGTGGTGGTTATGATAACATTCGTAATGTGGTTCTGAAGAATTATTTGCCATTTTTTTCACAATTACTAGCCGATCTATTTAATGAGGTTTTGGAAACCGGTGTTTACCCCGATTGTCTTAAAATTGCTAAAGTGACACCTATCTTTAAGTCTGGAAATTCTAAACTAGTTAATAATTGTCATCCAATTTCAGTTTGGCAAAATTTTATCAAATTTGGTATTTGACAAAATTTTAGAAAAAATTATTGCTAACCGGACGATCGACTTCCTGAATAAATCTAATTTTTTCTATTCTCGTCAGTATGGATTTCGACAATCTTCTGGTACAGATTTGGCCTTAACAGACATTACTGATTTGATCTATCGTAATTTTGACAGGCAAAATTATATCTGTGGCTTATTTCTTGATCTTCGTAAAGCTTTTGATTGTATAGATCACAGTTTACTTCTTCAAACTGTTAGCAAGCTACCTTAGTAATCGAAAGCAATTTGTGATTCTAAATGGTGTAAAAAGCTCCACTTTAGGTGTGAACAGTGGTCCTCAAGGGAGTGTCCTTGGCCCTCTATTATTTCTAATCTACGTAAATGATATGGCAAATTTACCGCTCACAGGTCATGTTAGAATGTCTGCTGACAATACGGCCCTGTTCTACGAATCCAGAGATTGTCAGGTAACAATGTCACATATGTGGGATGATATTATTTTACTTTTGGATTTTCTTCACTTAAACAAAATATCAGTTAATTTTAATAAAATGAAATATAAATAATTTTTCACTCCCCACGCCTGCAACTCATTGATTTACCACCACCTCAAGTAGCAAATTGCACCATAGAGCGTGTCGACAAATTCAAGTACCTTGGAGTAATATTCGACAAGCATATGACGTGGGAGGACCATATTAATTCTATTTGTATTAAAGTTTGCCCATTTATTTGCTTGATTAGAAAATTGGCTGATTTTGTTCCAGTACATGTGTTAAAAAAATTTATTTCTCATCTATTCATACCCGATTCTCATACGCTTCTTCTACCGTTGGTTCAGCTGTTAAAGAGAAACTGAATAAATTGCAGATTTTACAAAATAGATGCTGTAAAGCAATGTATAAACTGCCTCACCTATTTCCTACTGTGGAGCTCTATCGAACTATTGCTATAGGCATTCTCCCAATTAAAGCAATTTTTGATATGTTAGTGTCGATCTACATGTTTAAGTCTCTACACATCCCACCATTAATTTCGACTATTCAATTCGAATTTCTAGATCATGGCTATTCCACCAGAAATTCTAGTGAGTTGAAGTGCCCCCAAATTAGAACTGAATTTGGCAGAAAATTATTAACATTTATTGGGCCATATATTTATATTAACTTACCTGAACATATTAAGAGCGCTGTACATATTTTTATGTTTAAACGAATGATAAAATCTCATCTGTTGTCATCAGTTAAAGATTATTTGTGATTTATAATGCCATTCATTCTTAATTAATTCAATTAAATTATATTAATTGTTATGTATTTGAATTTTGTTTTTTAATATGCGTAATGTAGTTTTAGTCACTATGACACTATTTGCTGTATATGTTTTTTTACCTAAAAGTGAGAATGACGAACTTTTAAAGGACATTAAATCCGCTCGTAGTCATTCTCACTTTAATGATTTTTATATATAAAAATTAATGTTAAAATTAAAAATAAATAAATATAAATAAAAAAAACTTTGCTCATTTACCTATTTCGTACTTTAACAATAGCATGAACATAAATCTGGTTCCTTATCATATAAAGCTTTGGATCATATTGTTCATTATTGCCAACAGAAATAATAATTCAATCTACATTCTCTACATTGTCGACACCATTTTATTAAGTTTCTACATACATTGTCTACACGTGTAAAATATTAATTATCTACGCGGTATAGACAATACGGCACAACACTGTCCAGCTCTTACGTATATAGCCAAATTCTAAAAAACATCGTACATGCTACGCATGCCTTGCATAGAGAAATTTGTGTGAGTGTTGGCGAGATTTTTACTCTCAATCCCTAAAATTTCGATTGTCACTTCAAAATTGGGCTACACTCTTTTTGACAGTTTAGAGTTTTTGTTAATTTGTGCTACACATTTCATTGGTATGTTCGTTTCGGAATTTCCTTCATCCAAAGTACACTACTCTCCTTGATTTACCAGATCGCATTGCTTCGAGGCACATATACATCGATCGGGCACGAAAGCTATATTGTTTAATAAAGTCATGAATTACGCGTCTTTCATAAAAAAGTTTAGTAATAATTTACTCCGAATAAATTAGGAAGGCTATAAATAAACCCAGCCCATTTCTCAACATGAACAAAGTCCCATAAACTCCTGTAGTTCAACCCAAGATTTTATGGATTTGTGGTACAGAAAATACATCTACATTAATGCAATTTTAAAGAGATCAAATTGAAAACTGCACCCGACAGGGTTATGCATCCATCTCTATATATAAAAAATTTAAAAAAAAAAACTAATAAGAAGTCAAATCAGAAGAATCAAAACTACAAACTTCTTCTTCAAATCTTTCTCCTCCCAATTTTTATTTTTTTATTTTTCTTATTTAACTCCTTCATCTTCTTATTTAGTTCAGTTATATTTTATTCATTTTCTTATTCTTAATAATTTTTGTTTTTTTTTATTTTTTATTTTATTCCATCATCGTTTTATCATCATCGTCATCCATGATTACAAAAAATAAAAAGCAATAATATCAAGCAAACGAAAAATAAAAAATAAAAATTGGATTCTGGATGTTTTTTGTTGTTTTAAAAAATATATAAGTATAAAGTAAAAACAAGAAGAGTAAGAAGAGGCAGGGGAGAATAAGAAGTCGAAAATAAGAAACCAAAACAAAATATAAAAACTGGTTTTATCTCTCTTATTTTTATTACTATTATTACTAAGCCATGCTTATACCATGCTGTCCATCTATCTCCTTACTCGCGTCGTATACGAAAAAAAAAATTAAACTCTGCACTGAAGCAATAAGAAAATATGATCAAGACACAAGCATAAAAAACGTTTAGAGCGAACATAAAAAATAAAATCTTGTACCTTCACCGTAATAATATCGAAAACTTTACCAATCGAGCTTTTTTCGTGCAGTTGTTGTTGCCTTTGGTGTATCCTTACCTCTCTGCGTGGATCAAAACTAAAAGATTAACAACAGGGAGATACAATGTACCTATATAGGTTTTCTTATATTGTTTTATTTCTTACACGAGATATAATGAAGTGTCGATATAGTGCTCGCTCAAATAGTTTGTGCCGTAGAAAGGTCACGTCACGACTTATGATTGGACACGTTTATGGTGTGGTTGATGCTACCTTAGTTAGTTCTAATCACAAATTTGGAATTGGTTTGTATTGATATCGTTAATATCTTACCACATAATTAAATATTTAACCAAGTCATATTAAAGAAGAAATGTGAAATAGATAAGATCTAAGATCAGAATTACACGCAAGCCATAATTTATGTAATTAAGCCTTTGGGGTTTTAGACCATTCCGCCATAAACTAGGTTGCCAGAAGTGTTGTGCAGATTAATTACGTTACATTACTTACACTATTAACCTTCACTCTGTGTATAGCGTATATTACGTTGTCTGTGTATAGGGGTCAATCTGACCCCACAAATATCTTAATGTAATTTTAAAGGAAATGTAAATAAAAATTTTTTAGTTTCTTATTAAATACTTTATTTATATTTTTATAACAAAACAGTTTATTAAAATAAATAAAAAATTTCAAAATTCAAGACATAACACTGAGGGCAAAAAATAGTAAGACTTTGTTCATAAATTTAAAATTATTTATTTATTTCTACAAATCTATTTCGTCCCCCTCAAAGTAATCTCCCCCGGCCTCAATACACTTGTGCCAACGTTTTTTTCCAATCCTCGAAACAGTTGTTAAAGTCAATTTCCGGAATAGCCTCCAATGCGCGTAGCGATTCACGTTTAATGTCTTCAATTGACTCATTGACTCTCGTTTCCCCGTAGCGGTCGTTTGAGTTTGCTGAACAGCCAGAAGTCACACGGAGCTAAACCAGGCGAATACGGTGGTTGCGGAACGATATGGGTGGAATTTTTGGCGAAAAAATCACGTAAAACCAATGCACTATGAGAAGGTGCATTATCGTGGTGCAAAAACCAAGAGTTGTCGACCCATAATTCCGGCCTCATTTTATGAATAGCTTCGCGCAAACGACGCATAATACCTAAATAGTATTCCTTATTGACAGTTTGGCTGGTCGGAAGGAATTCGGAGTGCACCAAACCTCGATAATCGAAGAAAACTGCCAACACCACCTTGATTTTTGAGTTGCTTTGACGTGGTTTTTTCGGCTTCGGCTCACCTTTGGCACGCTATTCGGCCGATCGTGGTCTGTTTCCGGATCGTAAGCATAGATACAACACTCATCGCCAGTTATAATACGTTTCATGACATCCTGGTAGTCGGAAAGCATTGTTTCACAGACGTCAACGCGACACTGTTTTTCCAAAAAATTGAGTGATTTTGGCCCAAATGATCTTTCAAAATGGTTTTCACTGATCCTTCCGATATTTTAACGATGCCGGTAAGGCCTCTGACTGTTAATCGTCGATTTTCGAGCACCAATTTCTTGATTTTATTAACGTGTTGATCATCAGTTGATGTTGATGGCCGTCCTAGACGTGGTTCGTCGTCATCACGTTCTCGACCCTCTTTGAACAATTTGTACCAACCAAAAACACTTGCTCGCAACATACATTTACCACCGAAGGCCTTTTGCAACATTCTAATCGTTTCGGCACTACAAAATTGATTGCGCACACAAATTTAATGGAACTTCTTTGTTGAATAATTTCACTCATTGTAAAAATCGCCGAATGCACTTTTTGTACTTCAGAAAGACAAGCGTATACTAAACACTAATGATTATTCTGATGTGACATTTGGCACAGATGTCACTGACAGTCATACCAACATAGAAAAAAAAATAATAATATTTCGACGAATGGTTTTCCGCGCGAAATTTAAATTAAAAAGTATCATCTGAAACCACTTCCTCTTCATCTGAAATAGTTTCCTCGGTTTTGATGCATTCCATGCATATAATTTTTGTGTGGTTTGAACAAGATGGCTGATCACAAACATGGCATCTTGTTTTGGTTTTCACATCAGATGATCGGGGACACAACTGACATCTTGGTCGTTTGCTAACCGTCGTAGCCATCACTTTTCGCCCGTTGATTCTTCTCTAACTGGTATTACTTTATACCTTATGAGGTTTATTGCTGCCATTACACTTTTTTAAGCTTGCGAGGGTTGGAGATTTGCTCCAAAACGTTGGCCTGTACCAGTTGCATAGCCAATTATTTTAGAAACGATTTTCGTTCTGACGATTTCTTTGTTTCATATAGTTGTGGGTTGGCGTTTTTATGCAAAACATATTCTGCAATACCAGCGAGGTCTATAAGATTAAAAAATAGTACCATCGGCCATCGGTGGGTTTTTCTTTTACATGTATAGGTTCTCACAAATTTATCGAGTGTCTACCCCTCCCTTCGTTACGTTATAATCCAAAATTATATTTGGTTTATTAGACTCTCCTTCGTTACTGTTGTGTAAAGTTGACAATAGCGAAACGTTTTTATTTAGTTTAGGAACAAAACTCACAAGTGTTAGGTGGTTATCAAAACAAAATTTTTAAGATTGGAGTTCTCGGTTTTTTAATTCCGCCTTACTAGTAAACTCTTTGGGAAGATCAGGTTTATTTTGTTTTGCAACATTTGCTCCGCTAAAGTACAACTAGTGAAAAAGTTGTCCATGGTAATTGTTCTACGATTGTTGACGTACGGCGCGGACATCCGATGGACTAAATTCAATGCGTAATCAACTGAGCGCGCCTTGCCGGGTTGTCTACCAACATACACTTCTGCGCTCAATGGGTAAGAATTCTTTGCGTCGCATATCCAGAATATTTTAATGACATACTTCCCCGGTTTCGATGGAATGTACTGAAGAACCAATTGTTCATCACTGGTGAAATTTGATGATGGTTTATAAGGTTCTCGAATGTTTGCTAAGAACATATTCCATGCATCTCGGAATGCTGCAAATGTATCAATTTTTAGCCGCTCCTGTCTAGTTTGATAGTTATCAAACCGCAAAAATCTTAACAATTACTGCACCCGTTCAAGGAACGCTAGCGTAAATTAAAATTCCAACCAGAGCATATATTTCCACCGAATTGGTATCATACCAAACACGCTGTTGTTTTATTGTTTGCCATTCATTGTATAAAACTGCGGCGCTTTTCTGTTTGTCTCAGCAACGATAATGTTCCCTAATGTTTTTGGGATGATTTTTTGGAAAGCTAGTAACGGAGTGGTTAGATTTCTTGCTGCTGCAACCGTCACGCCTTCTCTTTCTAGAAATACTAAATAGTCGCGAGTTCTGGTTACAATCGGAGGATTTACGCTGCACTTTCGGGTGAATTTTTTATTTTGGAAATAATGCCATATACTAGTATCTGCTCTTTCATTTTCAACAGTGCCAGTTTCAACAGGTTCTTGTTCATTTATTCGATAGCTCGCGACATGTTCAAAATTTTCACCGTCATCAAAATTTATAGACTCAACATGCTCATCCTCATCATAATCACAAACGTTTATTGGCTCAGCTTGTTCATCATCGTCACAATCGGAAAATTCCATATCAATATTGTCGTCTGCTGTTTCTTCTTCATCTGACACTTCGGGAGTAGAAACACTGTGAAAAAGGTCACGGAGCTGGCTACTCTGTCTTTTTCGTGCCATAACTATATTTACAAGCTATTTTAGCAACACATCCTTACTAATTAGCGGAAAAAATACACATTTCAGTTATTTGAAGTCTTCTTCAGTCGATTTATCTTGATCGCCATCATCCTCTTCGCCAAATAATTCACATTCATTGTGCTTATCATCGTCTGGCAACTGAACATCACTCTCGTGACTCTCACCTTGTAGATCTTTATTTTTTTAGTTACTCATCCAAAAAACGGCCGTGTCGTTATTTGCGGCCAACGCTGCCTTCACTTTAAATACCAGAAATTCAATAGTTTGGCGTAAAAACGGAATTTGTGTAACGACTGTAACGTTTGAATAGCTTTTGAATACCAGCACAAATTGTGTAAATATCGAGTTGTTTGTTGAACATTTGTTGGGAGCTCCTTGGTTCGCTCCGGTATCGGTATAGACCGACAAATTCTACTTTCTTAAAAATTTACAAAATTGTTAGTAAATATTGGATACAAAATCGGTCGATGAGATGGTAAATGCTATCCTTGCTCTTCCGTATCCTTGCGAATGCCAACAAATGATTCCATAATTTACAAACGAGATCGTGCAAAATAAATTTTAATTCTAACAGACCGAGTTCATTGCCTTGATTTTTATCTGGAGTATGTCCGGGCTCATGTATCGCTAAACTTCTTTCGAGCCATATTCAGTATTATCGACTGCTTTCGCTTTCATCGGTCGATATATCTTGGGGTTTAGTCGTAACGTTTCCAATGGCTTCCATATTTAGCTTAAAGTTTGGATGCTTCCGTTTTATATTAGAGATGGTTTGTGTTCGATTTGAGTTTGAGTGCTGCGTGGTAGTTTCGGCACCCCCACTGGACTTTTGATCTGTTTGTGTATAAACTGGAAATTTGGTGGCGTATAATCTTTTGAATAACAATTTAAAAAACCTTTATCAATTTGATGTGCTTTCTTATGTTTGACTGTCAGCATCAAGGATAATTCTTCAAAACATAAACCTAATGATTCGGCACAGTTGGCAGACAATGTTAATATTGATTGAAATATTTCAGCCGATTCACGACCTCGTCCTGAAGGCATATGAGTAATTGAATTTACTCTATGGTCAGATTCTTGTGTATTATCGATATCACGCTCTACATCGTGTCCGTCGTGCCAGCCGGAACCATATCAGCCGGAACCAAACAAATATGGCAAAAGTAGCACAATGCATTGTGCATCATTGTGCAATATATGATTTTACAGTCGGAACCTTATAATTTCAGCCAAAACCTGGAATATCCACCTAGAACCATATAAAAGCCAAATCAACTGCACTATATAATTTCCCAGCCGGAACCTTATAAATCCAGAAACATACGAGTTTTCGGGAAAAACCTTACAAATTCAGCCGGAACCATACGCTCTACAGCCAAACTATTTATGGCGCACTCTCTAAGTAGCACGATGTATTGTGCATCATTGTGCACTTTTTTGTAGCCAAACCATATAATGCTACCCAGAACCATACAAATCCAGCCGGAACAAAATGTTTACAAAAATAATTTTGGCGCTTGCACTATGGTCGCAGTGCAATTTGGACGATAGTGCAACATATGAGGTTTCCGGAACGAACAAAACGTTATGCACTACAATGCCAATACAACTAGAACCCGTAAAGCCAGCCGGAACCATATGAAGTCGGTGTGAACCATTCGGAACAATAAACGATAAGCATGGTTGATGGTCATTATGAACTAGCTAAAAGTCCAACTGGAATTATTTGGGCACATTGTAATTCATGATCCGCTAAAATTGTTAATTAAATAAAAAGTATTTTTTAATTTTTACCTTCAGAGGTTCTTGCGCGGTGTTTTTTTAGCAGGCCTAGCTCAGGGAATGTCGTGAGGTTTTCAAGAACTTGGAAGAATCGTGATTATACCGCGTTCAGAAAAGGAATGCCAAGAATCAGTTGCAATACTGGAATACTGGTTCACTTAAAAATATTTTTTTGAATTCAACCACAGTACAGCACTAGAGTTTGGGTAACCCAAACCGTTCGTTTTTGTCATTTTTTGTTAAGATCCCGATTTCACAAATATATGTATATATATATATATATATATATATATATATATATATATATATATATATATATATATATATATATATATATATATATATATATATATATATATATATATATATATATATATATATATATATATATATATATATATATATATATATATATATATATATATATATATATATATATATATATATATATATATATATATATATATATATATATATATATATATATATATATATATATATATATATATATATATATATACATACAGGGCCATAAGTCACCGAACATTGTATTTTTGATATAATTTTTTTATTTTGTATTTTTATTTTTTTATTTCTCAGTATTAGAAACAACGTTAGGGAGATTCAGTAGCCATGTATACGATTGAAGAACAAGCAAAAATTGTTGAGTTTTATTTTGCTAGTCAAAAAACCATAATTCAAACCCAAAGAAAATTTCGAAATTTTTTTAACACCAGAATTGCACCATCACGAAATCAAGTGCGCAATCTAGTCACTCGTTCTCAGTCATCGGGATCTGTTAGTGACTTGTCTCGGAGTGGAAGACCGCTTGAAGTACGAAGCCAAGAAAATATCGAACTAGTTCGAGATAGCGTAAATGAGAACTCTGCAACATCGAATTGTAAACATGCCACTCAGCTTCAAATGTCCAGAACTTCACTGCGTAAAATAATGAAAAGAGTGTTTTGCTGTTTCTTTACAATATACTAATCGTACATCAAATTTTGCCGCGAGACTATGCAACCCGCTTAAGATTTTTTTAAAAATTGACCGAATTATTAACGGATGATCCTGATTTTGTGAAAAAATTATAATGGCCGATGAAGCGCATTTCCATTTAAGTGGTTATGTTAGTAAGCAAAATGTTAGAATCTGGAGTACTGGAAACCCAAGGGTGGTTCAACAGCGTCCGTTGCATTCATCCGCCACAGTTTGGCGTTACAGGGCTATGTTAGAAAATTTCTTGTTTCCTGAACTTTCCTGCTGAACGTCCCTTACTGCAAGGGAAACAATAAATTTGCTGCGAACGGTTTTTGGTAACCGTATCGTTTCACGATTTGGAGATGTTGATTGGCCATCACGATCATCCGACATAGCACCAACAGATTTCTTTTTATCGGGATTTTTGGAAGATACGCAAATAAACCTGGACTGCAACAAGTAAAAAGGAACATACTAAATAATGAAATTATTGCGGATCAACCAGTTTTGGCTTCAGTTATGCACCAGGTAATGCAAAGAGCAGCAGCTTGCGAAGCGGATGCCACAGCCGGCATCTAACAGATATTATTTTTAAAATTAAATTTTTTTTAAAACTCTTCGTGATTAAAATGTCTTTTGTAATCAAAATTGTTCATTTTCAATAAAAAATAAAAAAATATGTCCAAAATGCAGTGTTCAGTGACTTATGGCCCACCATATATCATACACCATATGTACCGGTTCGAAATGCCATCTCACTGAATTACACAGTATTCAAACATAAATTTGTTTATAAGAAAAATAGATAGTTATGTGGGTTGGCTTAAGCCTTCACTTGTACATATATTACGGGAGAATAAATGCCACCCTTTCCAATTACGCACTATGGTCGTTAACCTTATAGTTTGGGTTTTTTTTCAATGGCCAGGTCATCACAAACTCACAACACCAGTTAAATAAGAATGCTAATACGCGTTCCCCACCCCGTGATTTGTTTTGGGTTTTTTTTTATTTAACTTTTTTCACACAAGTGGCAGACAAAACGTTCAGCAAAAGACTATCGCGAAGGCCGGTCAATCGAATTATTTATAGTCTTTTAGTGAAGGAGAAAGAACAGGGTAGCACAACCGATAGCCTCCGCTCACAAATAATATGGGAAATAATTTTTGGGTTTTCAGGGATGGGAACGGAGACCGAGATAGAGCTATCGTTACAACATTTTAAAGAGTAAATTAATTTACAAGACACTGACCGTTCACAATATTTTTTATCAGTAAATTGTCTAAACGAAAGACAGCTTCTAATGAAACTAATGGCAAATATTAATCCCGAACTGTAACAAAGTTTTCGACAAGATCACAGTTTCTGACACAGTTCATTTAATAATACGAAATTACTAGTTTTTAATAAAAGTAAATAAAATAAAAATAAATTAGAAAATTACAATTTTCACCTTATTTCTAAATGGCGCTTATTTTTGAGAAAAATTATTTTGCATCGAGCGGGATTTGCTCAACAAAAGGAGAGTTCACAATTTCGGAAATATAGGGGCACTAGTACTTAGGATTGAGGTTTTCCAAAATCGTCACCATACACATAGACGTAATTTACCAATTTTTCCGAGTTTTTTAAACGTCGCTAATTCCTACGGAAAACTGTTAGATCTGCTGAACAAAATAAAGATTCGCAATTTCGATAGAGGAGCTAATTTCCAACAAAAACAGCCAAGAAAATTATTTTCGAATTGTTGATGGTGCAAATATTATTCCACTTGTAGTGTTTTTAATGAGATCGCATGCGCACCCAGCAAAATTGGTAACGATTTTAGAAAACCTCAATCCTAAGTACCAGTCCCTCTAGATTTCCGGAACTGCAAATCTTTATTTTGTTAAGCAGATCGAGCTCTATTCAAACCAGTTTTCCGTAAGGACTAGCGCCGTTTAGAAATATAAAAAACTCGGAAAAATTGGTACATTACGTCTATGTATATGGTAACGAGTTTAGAGAAACTCAATCCTTAGAACCAGTTCTGAGTATGAGTCTATTCAAAATAATTTTCCATAGGGATAAGCGCCATTTTGAAATATCGGAAAAACGTTTTGTCGATTAATTAGTAATGATTCAAAGGTTCAAAAAGTCGCTCACGCACGTTTCTTGTACTTGCAAGCAGTTGTAAGAAGACGACTAGTGGAACGAGAAATCTAAGCCATCATGCATGATAAACTTATTTTTGAAAAGGCAAGGACATCTCCTGGTACTCGGAATTGATTGCAATTACTTGAAATGTGCGATTGTCGGAAAAAGGCATTTGAAATAGCCTGGAATGGGTTTTTGTGTCATAACTGGTTTCGTTTTTCGTTTTGTGGTTCCTACTTCGTTCAGGATACCGATAAACGTATCATTAAAAAACTATTTAGTGATAGAAATGATGTTTCTTTGGGCAAATTGAAAACACAATAATAAAAACGTATTTTTAGAAAGAAATAGACTGTAATTCTACTCGTCAAAAATGAAACGTAAACTATGGTATGCCGAAAGTTGAAAATAGTGATGGTACAACTTCACAACGCAGGACAGATGGCAGATAAGTTAAACTCGCTTAACAAAACTCAGTCAAGTACACTAGGAAGTAAAATTCAATTCAGTTCGACAGACCATGAAAATCGAGTTTTTCCATGAGGTACTTTCGTCAATTTTACTAAATCAACCCTACCCTAGAAAACGGCTATTGTTTTCCGTTTGAATTAGTTTCTGTATTAAAGGGAATTTTTGTAAATTTTTCTTATTCGAACTTAATTTACAAATTTTGTTTACAAACGTTACGGAAAATTGGAAAAGCAGAGGCTGAAAGGTTTGCTTTATGATCACCCAGTAAAATCAATAGCACAAACCATGTATTTGTTTCATTAGTATTTTTTATTATAAATTACTACGTAACGTAATAACCGAACAATTCAAATAAAATTGTTTAATACGCAGTTCCTATATTATTTACACTAACACATATATAATTATCTAGGAATAGAAAATTGTTCACGACTCTGCCCAGACACGTGAATTTTTACCTAACAAAATCCTAGGAATTTTTTTCAAATTTTAGGAAATAATTCACGTGAGTATATTAGATGATCAATTAATCACATCGCTCCAATAATCCCTTGTTTCTTGGTGGTGAAAGTACCAACTTGTGTAAACGTACTTTAAGTGCATCAGCTCCGATTGTAGGTGGTTCTGGATACGCGACCGAACACAGTAGATCCATTACCAGGCAGTACTATGGCAAATTAAAATCGTGCACCCGTTCCAACATTCGTAATAACATTATCTCATTTTTAATCATCTGATCCTTGCGACTTTTATTCAATTCAGTCAGCAGTAATAGCGCAATCGTTCAAATATCAACGTGAACTCCCATATATTAATTTTTTTTAAAATCAATAGATGTCGTTGCATGTAATGGTTGTATTATCGACTAGAAAATAATGTATTTTAAATTTTTAACTAATTTAATTATTTTCAGGTAGATGTCACTAATAAATTACATTTTTTAAATTAATTACAATTGTTTACCGTAAATAATAATTTTTTACATTTTTTTTTTTATTTTTTTTTTTTTTTTTTTTTATTTTTTTTTTTTTTTTTTTTTTTATTGGTAACTATGCGATCTGTTTTGGGGCTCAAGGCTCACCCTGCTCTTCCGCGGTTATGCTTTTAACGTCCTTACTTTACGCCTTGCGGCCAACTCGAGGACGTACGGCTATAGGACCGATTTTAAGACCATCTGCACATTGCAAGCTCCATGCCAGCCTATACCAGCATGGAAGATGGGTCGGCCCATGAGTTTTGCACACCGACAGGGGGTCATAGATGTGTTACATTTCACCACAGATTGAAATCTGTTGATGAAATTTCACTTTGCATCCTGCCCCTATCGGGATTCGAACCCGGTACCTCCCGATCCAAACGCCAAAGCTTTAACCACTGTGCCATTTGGTCGGTAATTTTTTACATTATTTACGTAAAAAATGTAAAAAAATATTTTTTACACGTAATTACAAATACAGGTTGCCAGGCGTACCAAGGTTCTCAAATCTCGTCTCAATAATCTTTAATTATAAATGTCTGAACACAGTTAAATTTTAATATTTACCTACCGTACCCTAAAAAACTTACAAATGTAAATTAAAACCTAAACATATTACTATAAAAATTGTTGTGTAAGTCGCTACTAGTTCGAACAAGCATTCGAGTTGCAACGTGGAGTGTGCATCTTCGTTAAAGATCACATACCGTACTTTCGCCGTTAGAAGTGCGAGATTTTCATACAGTCTGCTAAAACTCATGGATTCAGAAATTATGAGTTTCTTGACAAATTTGGTGATGTTCGCAACCAACAGAATGATTGAATGGCTTCACAACACCGCATACAGATTATTAGAGAATCGACATTTGAATATCAAAATTCTTCAAGAGTTTATATTCTGGATCTTTGTCTCACATCAATCCTCTGTTATATAGAATCACGTATGGAGGCTGGAATTCGAAATGCTAAACATAACGGTAAAAATATCTGTCGCAACATCACCTGAATTCAGACAGCGATCAAGGCGTTTTTGACATTTTAACGAGGATGACTCTGATTGCTTATGGACATTTTTTCATCATTTCCCTTCGGAAATCCATTGTCTCTCTAAAATCAAATAGATGACGCTGTTTCTAATTCCACTGAAACCGTGTAACTTGGAACTTCAAATTTTAAAATATTTTCAAAAGGAGCCACCAAAGCAGCCACACAAGATAAAACTGCTTACAAAAAATTTAAGCGCAACGATTTTTTTTTTGAAGAATATAAGGAATCGACAAGGCCCAACAAAAAGAAAGCCGGCAACACTTCCGAGTTGAACTTTTACATGATGCTTTTATGGTGGATTTATATGTGCAAGGCGACTTATCGGCAATACCTTAGTTGGTCGCGATGGAGTTACGTCTCCGTCAAATCCGTATTGTCTCCAGAAACCTGAGTCATTCCAGTTCTACTATTGAAGGAGATTGCTAGCGACTTGGCTCCAATATTAACTAAAATTGTTGTCCTTTACGAACGCTTGAAAGAGTGTGATGGTACAACCAGTTCTGAAATGTGATTGTCATAAAACTCACCTCTTGAACTACCAGCCAATATCAATTGTGTCAACAATTATTAGTAAGAAATCAGGTCAAGTTATGCGAGCAAAATAACACAAATATGCATCAAAGACGTCACAACGAATACACTTTTGAGGTAAAAGACTCAATTCGCCTGCTTGGTGTTCACATGAGCAGCAATTTAAAATGAAATGAACATATTATTGCATTGACCAAATCAGCTTCACGAGAATTAGGGTTTCTACAAAAGGTTCTTTAGATTACATCAGGTTCTTTAGATATATAAGGCCTTCATTAGACCAAGTATAGAGAATTGCTGTAAAGTTTGAGGTGGATCATATAGTATTACCTCCGGCTACTGGATAGAAATCAGCGGCGTGCCTTCCGAATAATACGCAGCTGTTCTACAGATTAATACATGGTAAATGTTCTGCAAAACTAAAGAAGAAAATACCACCATTCATTACGTCAGGAAAAGTAACAAGAGGAACGGGCAATGCGAACTGAGCAGGTGGAATTCGCAAAACGTTTCGAAATTCCGTTGGACTATAAAATGCACAAATTTAAGGCAGCTATCAACCGTAAGTATTAGTGTCGTCAATTACTTCTAAAGGTAATCAAATTATTATTACAAATCTTACAAAATATACTTTCAAAATATCGACGAGTCATTAACAACATTATGGCAATTGTTTCTAGGTATATTCAACGGTGTACCTCTCTTAGTAGGATCGATTAGTAGTTCCATCTGTAAGGCAAAATAAAAATTCACTACACGGCTAAACACAGTACAGGAACATACGTACTTAGGAATGAGGACCTAGGCGACGATAATAAATCATTAGGCCGCCATTTCAGTCGTAACTGTTTCAAGTATACGCCGGTGAGATTTGACAGTGCGGCCAGAAATCAGTTTAGCTCCGACTCCTTCACCGAATCCTTTTCTCCAGTATAACAGTGCCGAATCTGCTCCTTTGTCGAGGTTAGATTGAATGTTTTGCCAGTGAATGAAGAAATTTCTTCGGCCAACACTCAGCTTCCCCAATGACGATTAGAAAACGCTCTCGTTCGGTCTCACATCTTTGTCTCTCTTGTCGGTGTCTGTTGAATTGCCATATGCACTGAAGGTAGAAAGAATGCTTTCTTAAGTGACTCGAACCCTGTCAATAGTTCGTTTCCATCGCGCAACGGTAAATATTGGCCAAGAAGGCTGTAGAAATAGTTCTTGGACTAACCAGCTACTCTGAAAAATGGCACTCGAACGACAGCAACGCTTCTTCCAATTTTCGTTTTTGTACCGTCGAACAGAATAAGCAAACAGGAATTTTAAGGAGCACCGGGTGCCTCGTATCTTGATCTCCATCGTCTTCATAAACAATCACCTTGGTGTAGAGGTTCACACAGCATAGCGAGGATCTAGTGGAAGATTCATACAGTGTTTTCAATGATGTTTGTGCAAAAGTCGGCTGTGTCATTATTCGCAAACGGTTTAGGCAGTAGATCAATAATCGATTACAAGATTTAATCGGCCACCTGACGCGAGGTTAATGCAGAGAATTTAAAAAAATAAAAACTATATGCAGCACTTAAGGGTTGGATGCACGATAATTTACCGTAGTGCTGAATCCGTACCAAACGCCCAAAATTCGTAACATTTGGTGTCAGTAGTGGGATTTTGCAAATACCACCCGTAATGAATTTAGTAGATATTAATTTCTACAACTTCCAGAAACTAGTTATTATGCGGGTTGCAAAACGTTAGATGGAAGGAGGAAGCCCGAACCTACAAGTATGAATTTGGAGAACGATCACAATCAGCATCACCGGCTCCAGAACCATCAGTAAATGCAACCATTTCTAGGCAATCGCTTACTATCGAGCAAAAGAAACCAGCGTTTGATATGGGAGACATGATGAATACGCTGCTGCTTCAGGTATGGAGAAGAGATGCTAAATTAGACAAGCAAGAGGCGAAATTATAGGATCAAGATGATTAGTTTACCGAGCTAGATAAACAACATAACGTGCAGAGCGAATTAGAATTAGATACGAATTAGATTATAGAAGATGGAGCCCGCATAGGAAGAATGGTAGATATCATCATATTCATATTTCAAGAGGCAGTACAGCAAGGCAATTGTTCTAGAGCAAATGGAACAAATATGTTACAAGCTAAATTCTAAACAGAGAGATATCACGACAAATCACGAAAGAACTGTAGCTGAGATACAAAGCTGACGGGGTAGATCTGTTAACTAACCCGACACAAGTGTGATGACTCGATTCATATGATGTTACAGTACTCGAAACGCTGACAGAGCGAGTAATGAGAAAATTGCCACACATTTTTGGAGCCACGGGAAATGGCGTCGATCAAATGCGGATCGAAACATTTCAGGTACGGGACATTAGGCCACTATGTCCGAGACTATTAGTAGCAATGGAATGATTTTTTGAGGAAGCCTGATTCCCGAGAAACGTAACAAGAAAACTGGCGGGAAGAGCAGAGAGCGGGAATACAGAAAACGTTTAAATGTTCAAGGAACAACCACCGTAAATATAATCGTCCAACGATGGAGGATGCACAGAGATCGAATTGTAGAAAAAAGCATTATCACGAACACCAGAGATAAATCAGAGACGCAACGAGACCAGCGCAGGAAATATAGCAACTTTCGACTAAGTGATTTAATGTGGCTGTACAATATCAGGAAGCGGAAAAGCAGATCTCAAGATCCACAACGACATTGAAAACCTTGGAGGTGGACGAAATGGTATGCGTGCCGATAGGCTGAACCAAGGGAAGAAGTGGGGAAGAGTTACGAATCTACTAACACTGGGTGAAGGTGTAAACCAGCAAGTATTGCCAGCGCAAAGGTAGCTGCTTCCAGCGCAACTCAAAGCAATCATTGCGGCGATGTTGCCAGATCAAGTTTTCTTCCATAACTGATTAGGAATCAGATTTTACAATGGCTTTCTATGTGAAGGGCAATATGAAAATAAGGAAAGCTATTGTAAACGGCAGCGATAGTCGTCATCATAGAAAATACTAGATTTAACAACGGTGTGAATCACCAACAAGACAGAGGAATAGATGATCGCCATATAAGCGCGAGCAAATTACCTCTTCACACTTTGACATATTTGTAATTTAAATAGTGAACACTGTAAGTTAGAAGTAAAAAGTGAATAGAACGAGAAGTGAACAGTAAAACTGAAATAGTGCACATTAATAGTGAAATAGTGAATTGTTTAAAGTTAACAGGATAAGAGGTGTGGATGTAAATAAAATTTGTGACTTTTAAATGCTAAGTGTTTTATTTGCACAATCCAATCAATTTCGTAAGTTTGTGAAGAAAATTCAGTGAGTTTTGTGGTCGTTGATGATGCTTTGAGCAAAACCATGCTGAATTTCACAAATTAGTGATGTACAAATAAAGTATAGTGAATCAGACGCAGCTTAGGAATACAAGGCAGTTTTGCAATTGATATATTGTTACAGATGCCTAATTTTCCATTTGCTGGAAATTTTTAACTGAAATTGATTTATGGGAAAATGTCCTCATAGGTTAGGTCAGACTTTCACTGCATTTTTGGTAAGATATCGGTCCAATGTTTTTTTCTTCAAATTGATGAATTTCCAAAGAAAGAGAGGATCAGAATAAGGTTGAATTTCATAAGGCTAATTTAAATTTCACGAAAAATGTAAGTGAAATCTTTGCAAATGCCTTAGAAAGAGTAATTAGAATCCAATTTAAATTTTGAGTGTTTATCTTACGTAGCGTTCACAGAAGACAACGCTAGATTTTAGCTGTCTGTTTAAATTGTTCTTGATCAGTAACATCTCAAGAGTCAACAGATTGCTAATGTAAAAGGTTTTCTTGTCAGTAAGTGTGTTCAGCAGCAACATATAGAGAGAGTATTATCAGGCCGGGTAGATTGAAATCGCCAATCACCTAAATGCCATTGCACAAATCTAAATATTTGGAATTTAATAACCATGTGTTGTGGTTTCATAATAAAAATCTGCTTGTTGTAATAGGTGAGGACATTAATGTACATAATACTATCTGAAATTCATAAAGATGATTGCGAGCCTAATTTCATTAAATCGCGTTGTGATTAACATAAGCCTCTGAAGACTCAAATCTTAAGATGTGCTCCCAAAAGCTAGTGGAAGAAATTGACAACTTATAAACGGTCGTTAGACTTAAGGAACCTGTCGGGGAGAATGTTTCCTGTAGGCCTCGACTGAACTGTTATTTATAGCTTTATGGATTTAGGCAGGTTCATTCTTTCATTAATTTTTGTGGAAAAAATGATGCCCAGATGTGTAACATTACCTCTGGGCGGTGTCCTATCTTCGCTACTTTGGCTTTTCGTAATTAATGTACTTCTTGACGAGTTACTGAAATCTGGTAATCTGACTGATCTTGTTTCGTTGGTTTCAGGGTCATCTGAGTTCATATCCGAGATAAAACTCTTTACGTTTTACTCTCTAAAAAGCACTAAATTTAAGTAGTTTTATTAAGAAATTTACGGATTATTCGCTGTTTGGGAGATTATCAGATGAAACTATGTTAAGCACCTGGTTGTTATCCCAATATCGACATGGTAACTGACATACACTGTTGACTGAATTTTACTTTTGTGACGCTTCCTCCGCGTTGTAATCATGTAGTCAACTATGGGTATCCACTGACTTTTGTAAGAAGCTGCTTGCTGACGGTAATCTACTAGAAAAAGTTCATTAAAGAATGCTAATTATGGATCTGTAAAATCATAACTAAGTTTCAATCTCCCAGAAACAAACTTAGTCAAACCACTATCCGTATAGCCTTTTCCGAAATCTCGCTCTTAGTAATCTATTTCAGAAACCCAATTTACAATAACTATAACCCATATAGTACCCATTTTTACGAAACGTTTTGCGTTCTTAGAGAACATACGGTGGTGACTCTAAAATGTTCACTATCAAGATTTAATTTGGTTCCGTTTCACAACTTCAGCAATTTATCAAGACAATTACATATGAGATCCGAATTCTGATTACACTTCTCGAATATTTAAAATCTTATAGTTTTCTAGAACTAGGTCAACATTAGATTTAATCTATTTTGTTTGAGACAAAGCCCGCATTTTCTAAGAATATAAGAACTAATAAGAAGGTCAAATAACGACCTTGGCTATTCCAAACAAACAAATAATTATTATTTCTAACTTACATCAGTTAACCTTGGCAATATTTCGTTACATCATACTCGTAAACCGCTCAAATAGAATATTAAGTTACATAATACGAGAACCAAATGTCTAGGCCAAATAAATTTAAGTTAAATTCGATTTGGAGGTTATAAATTAGAATTCTTTTTTGGTTTTGTAACGGTTTTTTAAGTATCAAATTGCTCTAAGCAGGGTTGATTATCCCAGAATCGTTTCACCGTTTGCCTAAACTGCATACACTTCCTTGAACCAAAATAAGACACGCACCTAGTGGCCCATATCTATCGATTGCAAACTTAGATAAACATTTCCATACAATATAGAGCAGTATTAATGATATCAATACAGTACGAGACATGAAGACACCACACCATCGACCCTAACTATTACCTGGTAATTGTAAAATTGGAGTCGTATATTTACAACCCATATCTGTCATTTGCAACCAAGGCGAACCCGCCCGTAGAAATATTCAAACATTTTTTGAGTTCTTGAAGGATTCTGCTTTAGGGCGAAATCCACTGCAATAAAAGAACAACCCATCTTTTGTCTACTACAAATCATCTACCGGAAGTACGTAACTTGATGTCGAAAACGAAAAATACACTTGTGTAAATGGGATGTAAACTTGGATCCTCAATTTAGTCTACTAAAGCCATCCCAGAAAAGTGCAAATTTTTCTTTAATCGTTTACTAAATTGTCACATTCATCGCGTAGTTTGCTAAAAAAATTCTATATGGTTCTGACTAACGAAGCTTCCACTAAATTACACTACTAAAAGGAGCCACATATGCAGAGATTTTATTTCGACTGTCATAATAACTGACGTTTAGAAAGGTTAAATATTTAGTATTGGTGTTGGACGATCACATTGCGTGGTATCGTGCACGTCGCAAGGCTTTCTATCTATCACTGACTATTTTCGCAGTTCCTTTTGCTCCGTTTGGAATATTTTATGCTGCTCCTTCCATTTCGTGATAAAACATTAAGTGTTAAAGCGCGACCTTTACCACGGATGGTTATTGTTATGGTGACCGCACAACATCTATCACAACGTATTCAGTGAAAACCACCAATATTGTTCCCGAGTTCAGTAAGTCGAAAAATTCTTGCCAGCCTTTCTCTCAACGAGTTCAATCTATAGTCTTCTGACTGCGTAACTCCAGAACTATTGGTTGATGGACATAGGTGATGTAAATTTCGCTGAATGGACAAGTCGCTTCATCTCTACAGATTATAGGAAAACTTCCATTATTACATAGATCAAAGTGAAGTTTATGCCAAAACAACAAATCATACACTGTGGCCCATAAGTACTTACTTAAATTTGAAAAAATTACTCAAAATGAAATTTGGGTTGTTCTGGTTCTTAGCCAGGTATTTCTTTTCTAGATGTCTAGGTGAGGTTACCAAGACGTTGGAGTTCAAGTTTCATTAGTTCGAAACCAAGCTTCCATTCCAACGGCTTGGTAACCTCACCTAGATACTATACAAATGAAACTTTCGTAATAAACACAAATATTTTAACGCTATACAACACCCCATTTGTCGTTTTTTGTTCACATCAAAGCAAAAATTTAAAAAGCTGTCATAGAAGCTGCCACTTCCGGTACAAAGATTTACACCCAATTTCGCCACGATCTCCCTATTAGTTGGGAAAAAGTTTAATTATGGAGTTTCATTCTGAATAGTCAATCCGCCCGGACATTAGAGATATCGAATTTTAGTGAAATACATTTTTTTACCTGAACTCGCCGTTTCCGGTAGAATTTAAAAAATGATTTGGTTAAAATGATTTTCATAATCACTAACAGTTTCTTGTCAAAAATCGCCGTTTCCGCTTAAATTTTGGAAACTGGTCTTTTAGAATCTTTTAGATTGTCGTTTTTGTCGTAAATAATAAAATCTTAAGTTTGAAGTTTCATCTCGTTCATTCACAGGGCCGAATTTTGTTGAAAAACAATTTTTTTCGATATCGTCATTTCCGGTTAAGTTTTGGAAAATTTAAATGGGACAATATTGTTGTGGAAGATCGGAAACTCGCCTCTGGAAACTGTCACTTCCGGTAGATTGATTTCGGCCAAAACTCACTGGTATCTCCTAATTTGTAGGAACATCTTAAATATGAAAATTCATCCTGATCAGTCCATTTGGGCTGAATAGGATTTTTGTTGAAAAACGAGTTTTGTCAAAAAACTACTTACGGCATGTGTTAAGTTTCTCCTCGATAAGATGATCCGTCTGGGCTGTAGAGAGGATATAGACATTTAGTCTGCGCACATACACAGACGCACACACACACACGCACATTTGTTTTACTACGTAAAAGAAAGTAAAAATACATTTTAGTCAAAAAGTTTTGAGTGCAAGTTACAAAATGAAATTCTTTGTATCGAATCGGACAAAGGAAATCGAAGTGTTTCTGAATTAATATTTGATGCAAGAAACCAATGTTACTTGGCCACATGCTTTGTAATTTTTATTATTCGAGATAAACATTTGAAATTATTTAACCCTTCACCTACGGATCACACGCAGGTGATCGAAAGGGGGTCTAAATTAACTTATGTTAAAAAAAGCAATATTACTTAACCACTTGCTCGAAAATCTATCTAATATTCGAAAGAGAACATCGTCGAGTATAATACACAATTTTTAATCATTTGTAATCAATAACCTCAACCCTTACGGATTGTACAGAGGTAATCGAAGTGTTCTGGACTACATTTTTGATGTACGAAACTAATTGTTCGTAGCCACATGCTCAGAAATCTCAGAGATGTTTAATATTCTAGAATAATATTCGAGACTTCGAGTTCGAAGCGATTCCGAATTAACTTTTGATGTAAGAAACCAATCTTACTTACCTCCCTGCTCGGAAATCTCTGATATTTGTGTTACTCGAGAGAGAATATCAATGTGTGTAATACAAAATTTTTAAACATTTGAAATTATTTAACTCGGCCTTTACGGATCGAGCATATGGCTAAGTAATATTGGTTTCTTACATCAAATACTGAAGATGGAACGAATGTGGAAGCAACAATTTTTAGGTTTCAACAATGCCAGAGAAAAACACACTTCACAAGCAAGTATGAGGAGTAAGATAATTGGAGCTCATTCAACGAACTATTTACTGAGTTCATTCACCGGAATAATAACATGCCCGATACAGTAAAAGCAACGTGTCTTAAGTCGTACTTACTGAAAAGTGTAGCTGATCGATCGCCCACCTTTCAACAAGCGGTGAGAATTACAAAATAGCTTGGAGCATGGTTCAGTCAAGATACAACAACCCACGGCTTCTAGCCGGCAAATATTTGCAACTGCCATTGTGTTACGAAATCTGCACGCCACCTCGAATGAAATGTTGCACAACATAGAGCTGCATATGAGCTCCCCGTTTGAGTTATTTGTAACGTTAATTCTAATCATAAAATGGGTTCAGAATTAGCTAGACTTTATGAAGCAACGTTAATCTAATCCAAGTGAAATATTAAAAATATCAGAGTATTTCGACTTCATGGAGGAAAGGTTCCAGTTGTTAGAAGCATTATGGAGCTCAAACTCAACCGCAATGCTAACACTAACCATACCATCACTAAAACGTGAACATGCCGCCATGGTCACTACGCAATGTGGGGTTAAGGCTTGTAGGGAACGTCACGGCTTAGAACAATAATGTCAAAAGTAGAGAGATCAAGAAAAGAAAAACCTACGGAAATATTGTGGCCGTAAGTGGAAACTAAGCAGCTTTTCTGCAGATTTTTCTGTAATTATCGAAGCTTTGATATTTGACAATATTAGTAAAAGTAAATGGAAGTATATAGAACAGATTCAATTAGCCAACCTCTAGTACAAATGCCCACAACCAATTGACTTGCTAAATGGTGCAGATTATTATCCTTTAAGAATAGTCAACAACATCATAAAGGGCGAACGTAATGAACCCATGGCTCAACATACGAAATTCGACTGGATTATAATCGACAACCTTGGAAGTAACAAACACCAAACAACATCAGCCATAGCCACAACAAAGACAATTTAGGAATAATTACAATTATTTATTGAAACTGACAAAATTTCAGAGGAATGGAATTTTACCGAGGAAGAAATAAAAATTGAATTGCTCGAAAGGAAGTTTACAAAGGATCAAATGTATCACCAGTTTATTCAGAAATACATCGACCTACCACATCACGGTCTGCTCAAGGAAGGCAGCATAACAACAAAACTTCGTGCCGTGTTCGATGCTTCAGCAAAAACCACCACGGGAGTGTCATTAAATGACTTAATGATGACTGGCTCTAAGCTGCAACAGAACCTTGCGGACGTTCTTCTCGATGGCGACGACGCAAATTAATCTTGACTGCCGGTATCGAAAAAATGTACAGACAATTATGGATTCATGAGGAAGATCAAGATTACCAGAGAATATTGTGGAGTGAAGACGGTTACTTATGGAACTCCAGCAGCTAGTTGCCTAGCCGTAAGAAGCTTATTAAAGGGCGTTTTTTAGAGGTTCATCATTTTAAATTAAAATAGAACAAAGAAAAACATTTTGAATATCAGTGAAACTAGCTTTATTGGATAAATAATTTTATGCCATTAATGCTTGATTATGGTTTCCGTAGTGTTGCCGTAGTCAAGTAACTTAACATATCACTTAACAAGAAAATAATCTAATGGAGTTGGGTTACACGATCTCGCTAACAGGACCATTAAGTGAAATTAGTCTTTCATCAAATGTTTCTTTGAGTAAATTAATTATATCCCGCGCTGATTGGCATGTGACATCTTAGTGTTGGAACCACATATCAGCAAACAAACAAGGGGTACAAAAAGTTAGAAATCATGTCTCTATACCGTTAACCGTTGACTGTAACATTCCGCCCATCATCGTTTTTGAAGAAATATGGACCAATGATTCCGCCGGCCCATTAAGCGCACCAAACAGTGATTTTCTCTGGATGTAATAGTGTTTCGGCAAAGGCTTGTGGATTATCTTCACTTCCCACAATTCTGTTTATTAACGTACCCGTTCAACCAAAAGTAAGCTTCATCGCTGAAAAAATTTGGTTGGAAATTCAACATCAATATCAATTTGTGCTTCAGTCCATTGGCCGAATTGGCGGCGTGTACGGTGGTCGAATCACTTTAATTCCTGCACAAGTTGAATTTTGTAAGCACGTAAACCATGACCCTAAGATAAAATCTTCCATAAAGTGGATGGGCACATCTCCAGTTGCTGAAATACGTCGAATTGATTGATTTGGGTCTACCTCAATGATATACGTAGATCGCTTGTTCGGTACGCACTGTTTGACGTCTCATTGGATGCGTATTATCAGTTAGAGTATACGTTGTGCGAAAACGATCCGTGATTCTATTCATTATGAACTGACAAATCAGACTAATGATAAAGCAAATGTCAGCTGTCAAGTCGGTTGTCAAACGAAACAGTGTTGCCAACTTAAAGATGTGAATCTCTTAAAAGACACTCTTTACAACTGGCACAAGATGATAGCAGTTCTTGGATCATTATACCAACAACTACTTGGCATCATGTAAGGTCAGATGAGAATCCTGCAGACCAAGCTTTACGTAGAACAACACCTTTAGCTCTTGCTAACAGTGATTTATGGTGGGACGGTTGAGGAATTAGAATCAAAATCAATAGTCACTTTGACGACGTAAAGAAACTGAACCTAGTTTTGCAATTTATTTATTCGAGCGACATTCAAGTTTGAACAAACTAAGACGCATCATCTCATATTGCATCCGATTAATCTATCACAAAACGTTTACGGCCAACAAGCCAGGAGTACCGTCGAATAGAGAAACGCAAGGTGCAGAAACTACAATTAAAAAAACCATCTTACGCCTACCAGTCAAAATCAAATAATCTTGGACAAACACAACATAATAACGGTGCGGACCATTGAAGAAGCACACCACAGCACGTTTCACAGTATGGCATTCAAAGGCATACTTAAGGAACAAATACTGGATTATTGATGGTAAGAATGCAGTACGAAACTTAATTCTTAAATGTCTAAAATGCGTTCGCCGTAAACAAGACATGACAGAACAATTAATGGAAACAATGTGACACAAGGTCTACAAAGACGATTCATATCGAAACCGTCAACTGTCTTACAACGAAATTTTCCATTACTGCCTCAGACGATTCGTTTTCAGGCGAGAATTGTGTACCGATATTTATTGTCGGAACAAATCTGTATTAAAAAATAACAATCGTACAACCATAACGACAGTACCAATCAACATTGCATCTATGTTAGCCATTGATGGGACCGACTGACATTTCATCCCACCTCACACTCCCCATTTCGGAGATATAAGAGAAGGAATAAAATTAGTGAAATTTTATATCAAGAGAGTTATTGGTGAAACAAACTTAACATTCATTACAACTTAAATTGAATTGTGCCGCAACTCACGACTTTCACCACCACTCACAAATGACATCTTCGGCTTAGCAGCAATAACCCGGAATATGTGCGGACATCGAAACCGTTGAACTAAAATCAAAATGGCATAAGTCTGAACAAATATTAAAACACTTCTGGAAGCACTGGTCCGGCGAATACATTCACAAACTGCAGCAGCGAACCAAATGGACAAAGACCCAATCAAACTTGATGGTAAACGACCAATTATAAAACTATTCAAGCATTCGACCGAAGACTAACTTAAAGAAGCATTTCCGCCATTACATACTAATCCGATGATAGAAGTTCACATCGCAACAACAACCCAGCTCCGAGACAACAACCACATAGAAAAGCAAAACATGTAGGGAGAAGAAATCAAGTGACATTCTAACCTTCTAACCAGTCCACCGGGATACACCTTGCACCGGGACATTGGTTGTTGAGAAATAAATTGAGAACTTCAAAATAGCCCACAGAGAGTTACACTATGTTTGTATGGAGTTGCCTGGTTTAAAATGCAATGTCATTCTACAGCAACTTATATGGCAATACAAGTATTTAATAGCAACCAACAAAGCTTTTATTGCAACAATGATCGCAAACGAGTGAAACGAGGTTTTTGAAGCTCAGTGGACCTTGTGTTAGGGGACATGTTCGTAGTCCTCACTCAACGAGAGCCACCATCGATTTAGTAAAACATAACACAAACCTTACTACTACATCGATAAAGAACTTGATCAAGGGTCAACGTCTTCTATGGCAGGAAATACTGCAACTATAAAATATAGGGCGTACGAAGTCAGAATACGATCAAGAACTTCCAAGATACGCAACAAGAGTTCTAATTTATCCGACAACACGTGCCTCTAACCATTATCCTCTATGAATCCACGTCCACCACGTGTATCAAGACATGAACATACGCAGCCGCGTAACTCAGAAAAATGTAATAAAGGAAATTATTTTACCGCTTTCATTCGTGTGAGAATACACACTAATATACCTGTAGTTATAGCTCCTGATATCAATCGTGGAAGGACGCAGTCACACATCAATAGTTTTACTGATTATATAGCAATGGCCAATCGGAGGAATCACTTTGCATTATTAACTAGAGAAAATGTGAATCGACGTCACGTATTCCAGCCTGTACACTTCTTATGCGAAATATCATCAGTAATCAACAATCAACACTTCAATCAACCAAACGCAATGCGAGATCGTGATCCTAAAACGCAAGAATGGACTAGATATCGTAGGCAACTCTAGGGTAATAAAATATAAAGAAAGCAATAGAAGCTCCATTTTGCCTGCCGTTTTCTCTAGTTCCTTTCTCCAGTAGGCTGCCTTTCTCCACAATTCAAATTTTTCAAAATTTCCGTGCCCGTTACGCCAGCCGAAACCATATCAGCCGGAACCAAACACACTACGGCCCAAGTAGCACGATGCATTGTGCATCAGTGTTCTATATAATTTTTCAATCAGAACCTTATAAATCCAGCAGTATAGGATTTTTTGTTAGAACCTTATAATTGCAGCCGCAACCGGATACGTTCTACAGCCGCTCTATCGTTGTGCACTATATGATTTTATGTGCCATAGTTGGTTTTGCTGTAGTAAGGTTCCAATCGTCTTTATAAAGTTTCGGCTAAAATTGCAAAGTTCCGGCTGAAAAATCATATAGTACACAATTATGCACAATCCATTGTGCTTCTTGTACCATAGTTTGTTTGGCCGTAGAGGGTATGGTTCAGGTTGGTTTTATAAGGTTCCGGCGGCAAATATAAGGTTCCGGCTGAAAAACAGTACATAATTAAGTACAATACATCGTGCTTCGTACGACTTAGTTGGTTTGGCTGTAGTATGGTTCTGGCTGGCTTTATTTGAATCCGGCTGAAAAAATAATTAGTGCACAATGATGCACAGTCCATTGTGTTTGTTGTGCCATTGTTAGTTTGGCTGTATACAACCATACCACCAGCTGGTTTTATAAGGTTCTGGCTGAACAATTATGTAGTGCAAAATGATGCGCAATGCATCGTGCTACATGTGTCATATTTGGTTTGATTGTAGTATGGTTCTGGCTGGCCTTATCAGGTGTTGGCTGGAATTACAAGGTTTCAACCGAAAAAGCATATACTGCACAATGCATCGCGCTACTTGTACCATACTGGCTGGCGTGAAGAACACAAATGCCCGCGTATGAGCCGTGCTTAATGTGGAGAACAGACGCTACCAAGAGGTTGCCCAATAAGAGATAGTTTCATTCGTGTGAGAATACACACTAATATACCTGATATCAATCAGGAAACACTTTGCATTATTAACTAGAGAAAATGTGAATCGACGTCACGTATTCCAGCCTGTGCACTGCTTATGCGAAATATCACCAATTATCAACACTCCAATCAACCAAACGCAATGCGAGGTGCGATCTTACAACGCAAGAATGGACTAGATATCGTAGGCTAGGCAGCACTAGGATAATAAAATCTAGTAACCACTTGATCGAACTTCATACTACCAATCAATGGATATATATGGTACCAAAAATAACCAACAGAATTCGGTCCATAGAAGTTTGTAACCACCTCCATTTTTGCTGCCGTTTTCTCAAGTAGACTGCTGTTCTCCACAATTGATATTTTTCAAAATTTCTGTCCCCGTCACTCCAGCTCGAACCAAACCGACTATGGCACAAGTAGCGCGATGCATTGTGCATCATTATGTACTATATAATTTTTCAGGCGGAACCTTATAAATCCAGGACTATATGATTTTTGTTAGAAGCTTATAATTGCAGCCGGAACCGTATATCCTCTAGAGCCAAACTAACTGTGGCATAAGTAACACAACGGGTTGTGCATCATTGTGCACTATATGATTTTGTGTGTCATAGTTGGTTTTGCTGTAGTAAGGTTCCAACCGGCTTTATAAGGTTCTAAAATTACCAAGTTCCGTCTTAAAAATCATATAGTGCACAATTATGCACAATCCATTGTGTTTCTTGCGCCATAGTTTGTTTGGCTGTAGTATGGTTTTGGCTGGCTTTATTAGGTTTCGACTGAAAATATACGGTTTCGGCTGAAAAAGCCTATAGAGGGTATGGTTCCGGCTGGCTTTATTTGGTTCCGGCTGAACAATCAATTAGTGCACAATGATGCACAGTCCATTGTGCTTCTTGTGTCATAGTTAGCTTGGCTGTATATAACCATACCATCGGTTCCGGCTGGAATTATAAGTTTTCTAACGAAAAATCATATAGTGTTGGATTTATAAGGTTCCGGCTGAACAATTATGCAGTGCAAAATGGTAGGCAATGCATCGTGCTACATGTGTCATATTTGGTTTGGCTGGATTTATCAGGTTTTGGCTGGAATTATAAGGTTTCGGCTGAAAAAGCATATAGTGCACAATGCATCGCGCTACTTGGATGAGCCGCGCTTACTGTGGAAAACAGAAGCTTCCCAAAGGTTGCCTAAGAAGATAGAGGTTCCATCCGAAAAATTAAAACATCGAAATATCAATCCCGAGTATTTGACCTTATCAAACCACACAGTTAATATAAAACCATTCAGTAAAACATGTGTATATACACAATACCCATGTATACACTTAAGTATCCGATTAATCGATGCCGTCATGTAAACCACTTCACTCAATAAGAAAAAATTATGTTCCCAAATTAAGGTTTTTTGAAGAGGCACGCATTAAACATCCATCCAATCGTCAAATACATTCTAATGTAATTTTTTTTTTTTATTAAATTGTATAAGAACCACTCGACTAGACGTTGATCACAAATCAACTTCTCGACCAATCACAGTCCACCAAAAATTTCATATTTGACTCATTTAAGAATCCGTCTAAACGTTATGCTCCCAATTGGAACATGATAATATTCTAAGTTGACACGGAATCTTATTATTATTATTGTAGCCGTTCCACATATGCATATGCATATGTATATGTGTATAGATTATGTTTGGTGCTGTTATCGGATCGGTCGAAAACCCAACAACAACAGCGATCATAAAACCTTAAAAAAAATCCAATCCGTTTCTTATTTTTATATTTGTATGTCTTTCAAACAAAAAAAAAAGTTTTTTTTTTATTTCTTTTCTCGTTCGCAAGACAAACATGAACACGTGCATTTACAAAAAAAAAAAAATGAAAATAAAAAGAATAAGATTTGGCTTTTTAGTTGTTGTTGTCGATCGCGTATAGTATTCTTAATATAACGTAAGGGAACAGCAACAACAAACGAATTTGTGATCTCGATTCTGTGTTCTGTTTTTATCTTACTGGAACAGGTTTGTATTTTTTTTTTGTGAGTTAGCCTTTTGCTTATTCTTGATCTTATTCTTATTCGTACTCTTATGATACTTTACTTATTTATTTATTTAATTTTCTCTTTTTTTACTTATATTTATTTTAATTTATTTTAGATAATAAAAATTTATGTTTTTTGTGTGTGCGTTGTTGTTGGTGGATTTGCTTGGGGAAAAAATTGACCCCGATCCTCACTTTCTTCATATCATTACTTCTTCGTTACCGTTTTCTTCGTATTCTGAACTTCTTCGGTTATTTTTTTTTTCATATATTTTTATCAAATTTATCTTGACTTGTTGTTATTGTACATAATACATCTTCTTATTCTTATTTCTTATGTTTATTATTTGTATATTTATTTAGTAAAGGGTTTTTTTTATTTCAAAGTTTGATTTTTTTTTATATTTCTTATGTGCACTGATAAGAAATTGAGTAATTTTTGAATTTCGTTTTTTTTTGTTTTTGTTGTTGAATCACACAAAAATACAGTAGCAATTGAATGACAGGATGGATATTTTTTCAATTAAAATACAACAACACCAAAAAAAATCTTTAGATGAGAAGGAAAGATTAAGAAAGCAAGACACAGCACAAAAACACAAAAAATTTGTATATCGCGTGTGTTCATTGCAATGGATGGGGATTGACAATTATAATTGTTTTTTTTTGGGTTGGTTTGGCTTAAGATATTATGATTGATGTTGATCATAAAAAATGGATTTGGAGAAACAGGTCTTTTGGGAATTTTTGGTACGCTAATTTTCAGTTTTCAGTTTGAATGTGTCTAGTAGCATTATTAAATTATATTTATGCGACCCCGAGGGGATTCCGTTATGTTCTCGACACTCTTTAACTTAACGAGAGATATTTTAACTGTCTTTAAATTTAGGTTACCTAAGATTAGGAAACCTTTAAATTAAAACGGTAATTAGCTGTGGGCAAGGAAATTATGAGCTGTAACAGATAAATGTAGCAAAAATATTTATACACCGTGCCGCTTAATTAAGAGCGAGGCATTGCTTGTTTTGCTGAATAGAAATATTTCGACATCTAAACGGTTTTCCAACAAGAGGTTTCATTTTGAATAGCTTGTTATATGGGCAGCTGTCAATTTTGAGGCTGTCATCTTTTGATATTTGACAAGTAAAAAACGCCATTACTAAAAATGGTACGGATTGTTAAAATTCCCTACAAAAATGGTGAACATTTTGCAGTCACAGTTCGCAAAACTAAAGCACTTTTGGGTCGTCGTGAAGCACCTCCTCGGCCGGAAATAGTTAACCTGGTGGAAAAATTTGAGCTGCTGGGACAAGTTAGTGATGTGAAGAATCGAAACCGTGTGCGTCGCTCAAGAACAACTGAGAATATTGCTGCTGTAGCCCGTAGTGTTGACGAAAACCCAGGTTTGTCGATTCCTCGTCGCACTTTGGAATTAGACATTCCACAAACGACATTACACCGTATTTTGCATAAAGACTTAGGTCTTACCCCTTCATTACTGAACTCTGGGTGTAATCGACACAATTTTTTCCGTTAGTATACTCGAATTATTAATAATTGTCACTAACTTCATACCTATATGTATTTTAACCTTAAATATTTCCTTATATTTTGACGTAATTTTCAGTTGTCTCGTGTCATTCGAAGTGTGAAGAATAGCTAATTTAAAAATTGATTGGGTGCTATACACCCAGGTCACTAATCGTGATTAATTTTTGTGAGTGCTTTACACCCAGATTAGTAACGGTGAAATATTTTTTTTAAATTAAATATATAATTTTTGGTTGGTTTAGACCGACGTTTACACACACAGGTGATTATTTTGTTCATATTTTATCGATAACTGTATTTTTTACACATATATTACATAAACGAGTAGATTGTGCAGTTACGAACTAGAGCAAGAAAGGCTACGCGCGATTCTAGCAGAAATATGGGCTATGGGCACAAGATGGCACCGGTTTGGAAATATTTGCCGCAACAATCAGCCACGTTCGGTTTCAATTTCTGATGCAATGCATTCGTTTTGATAACGTAGAAACTCGTGAAGAACGGCATAAGTTTGATAAATTGGCACCCATTAGAGACATTTTTTAAATATTCAACACTAATTGTGAAGAAAACTATAATGTTGGATGTTACGTGACAGTTGACGAAAAGTTTGAGAGCTTTCGAGGGCGGTGTGGCTTCCGACAATATATCCCAAATAAGCCAGCTAAATACGGCATCAAAATATTTTCGGCTGTTGATTCCACTACCTTTTATACGTCGCAATTAGTGGCCTATTGCGGTCAACTGCCGCCTGGACCATTTAACCTTTGCAACAAACCGCAACAAATTGTAGAACGCATAACCAAACACCTCCAAGGGGCTGGTCGAAATATTACGACCGATAATTGGTTTACGTCCTATCCATTAGCTGAGGGATTGTTGAAAAAGAAAACAACCTTGGTCGGTACCATCACCAAAAAAACAAAAGAATATTGGCACCCGTATTTACTGTTGGTAAAAAGCGCGAAATCAAATCCACAATATTTGGGTACAAGAGAAACGTGACAATTCTGTCATATGGTCCAAAGAAAAATAAATGTGTGTTACTGCTTTCAACATTCCACAGGGATGGTAATATTATCAGTGCGCCAAAAAACTTGCCGGAAATAATTGAGTTTTATAATAAAACAAAAGATGGGGTTGACACAACCGATCAATTGTGCGCAACATACAATGTTGCTAGAAATTCTCGCCGCTGGCCATTGGTTCTATTTTTCAGCCTACTTAATTTAGCCAGTATAAATGCTCGTATAATATTATTATCGACTGATGATCCACCACTACATTACAAGAAAAGATCTGGCAAGGACTCTCGTGCAACCCCAAATCGATCAGCGTAGCACGTCTAGTTCATTGAGTTCTAATATAAAAGGCATTTGTACGAAATTTGTCACTAAACTTCCTTCAAATGAAATGTACCAAGAACCAGGAACCTCGCAAACGTGCCGTGAAGAATCCGAGCCTCACTAAAGAAACGGAAAAGTGTAGTCGATGCCAGTTATGTGGCTATAAAGCAGATCAGAAAATGTGTTAGCCACACAAATGTTCTTTGCACAGTGTGTTATAAAATAATGGGCAAAACAGCTTCAGAAAGCCCTTCATCTTGTGACGAAATGTGATTTTGCTGCCGAAAAACATGGTAAATCGCTTGATTCCAATCGAATCTAATTCAAAAAATATGCTCCAGTGGATTAAATTGATGTACTAACGAATTTTAGTTATTATTTCAGCTTTCCAAAATATAGGAACTTGGAATGTGATACTTAAATTTAAGGACTGTGATGGATTGGTTGGTCCGAGACCATTACCTTTTTAATTTTTTTTTTTACTGAAATAAAGTGTTTATTATATAATTTTATAAAAAAATAATGAATTAATAAAATGAACTGATTTCTTTTTAACTTATTGCATTTTCTTAAGATAATAAATTTTATAATTTTGAGGATAAGATTTATCAAAAAATGTGGATTTAAAGTTGTGGGTAAATTTCACCCATGGTCAGTAGTACTGTAATAAAACCAGGGGTTAGTACCACGTGAATTCGAATGGTTGAATTTTTGTAATTTTTCGATTATTTATGATTCCAACATAGAAAATTTTCGACGGTTCGCATAATTAAGTTGGCCAAAGGTAGCTACCAAAGATGTAATAGGGTCAGTATTACACGATAGCATACTTCGATTTACTTAGATATCTCTACGATGCCTTGTCAATGGCCTTCGAATGGTTGAATTTTTCAAATTTTTCGATTATTTATGATTCGATTTATGCGACGAGTCGCATAATGATTCATATAATGGTTTTTCACGATAGAAAACCAGCTTTCTGCATTTGCGTTGGACAACCTGCTAGTAATATACCCAATGTTTTTGAAAAACACATTCCCGATAGTGGGAGGTAGGCCATATACTTTTTTATGGTGAATTTAACAAACTCAACAAGTTTGTTTGGGTTTTGTTGGGTTGAGCCAAGTTCGCTAGTTCGTTATTAATTTCATTAAATATTTGATTATAACGACAATAATAGTGGCTGCTACTGAACGTCGATGTTGTTAAAAAATCATGGGTTTGCGACAGCTCAAATTCACTAGTCTTCACTGTTGCAGAATCGATTATTGAAAATTTCGCTTTACAAATTTTACTGAGAAATTCTTTTAAAAATTTAAAAAACTCTTCCGAATCTTATGAGCTCATCTACCGCATCTAAGCTTTCACAACTTAACATACCACAAAACACATCTTTTATAAGGTTGTTGGTTTCAGCGTTAGTCTTTGGAATTTTGTTTTTATTTGTGATGAAATAATTTTTATGGAATAGGCCAACAAATAAAATTTCCCACTTTAATGGTCTCTTTGTTTGTATTTGGATTGTTTAAAATATCATAAGTGTCATCAAAAGCTTCTACAACGGACTTAATCAAAGCCCAAGACCAATCAGTAACAAAAAAATTTATCTGATTCGCTTTGAGCAAGTTTTTTTAATATTTAATAAAAATGGGGTTAAGGAATACCAGCGTAATGCAGAATTCGTTTATAAGTATGGTACCTATGCATGACAAATAGGAGCTTTAGCCACCTTTCTTATTATTTCGAACGTGAACTTTTTCAACAAAATTATTTTGATGGCCTGTCTGACAATAGGTTGTATATACTTTATATTTATTGTCTTTTGGTTCATTCAGACACATTTGGCAAATATCAATCACATCGCAAACTCGGACAAGATCGTTTCTCTTAAGCAACTCAGATTTCATTTTTCTTACAGTAGCGGACGGTACGAATAATTGGAGTTCCCTTTTTAAATAACTCGAGATTCGTCTCACCAGCTAATTATAGGGAAAAGTTATTGCTAGACGTATTTTCCAATTTACTTTTCATGTAGTCACGCTTCATTCCTCGTATCTGTCTATATACTGATGAGTTCATGAGTTATACAACCATCGCCGTTTAAATATATTTGAAGGAAACAATCTCTAACAATAAATTAGTATTTTGTGTTGGGTAGTTGTTTACAGTTTCCATACGCCATGCTAGTCTCTTTAATTTTGGAGATTCTTATAGTTTTGAAAGAAATTATACATGGATTACAAATATAAATCAAATATTTGTTAATCATTTCTCGAGTTTTGTTCAACAACCAGTGCGCAGATTCATCTAAATATGCAGAGGCTTCATTCACAGTGATTTTGCAGACTATATCTAAGGGTTTTGGAGATAAATATATAATAACCGCGTGTGCCTACCCAGGAACGATCGGATCTCCCCGGATGACAAGTACAATGTCTGCTGACGAGACCTCTCGAATGACTCATCGACCCCTAGAGGCCGATATTCAGCCACAACAAAGTAGCATTAGAGGGACGTCTCGTAGAAAAGAGAAAAAATAAATCGCAATTCAAGCACTATGGCGCTCGATTAGAAAAAAATATATAGAATACAATTTTAAAAAAATTGGAAATTGAAAAAACAATTGAATATAAAAATAAAAATTGAAAGTTAAAATTGAAATTGAAAAAAATTTAAAATTTGGATTGAAAAAAATAAATAAAAATAAAAACAAAAAAATCAGTACCTTATTGAGGTCGTTCTTGTGGCGTCCTTGATTGCCGAAATGCCGCCGTAAATATTGGGCGTCTTCCCGCCGTAAACCGTAAATAATCGTTGGGATGCCCCAACGTTCCTGCTGTAAAAAACGGCGGCTGGCCACGGTTTTGGCCATCAGTATCCGTAAATATCGTTGAGGGTCTTCCCACCGTAAACCAAAAACGATAATAACCATGTTTTTGGCCACCCGATAAAGTAAGTTAATTACAACAAAAAAACTGAACTTAATTCATTAAAATAATTTGTATTGTTCTTATTTTTAATTTTTAAAACTCGGGTTTTCCTTATATATTAAACCAACTAAAATCCGAACAAAACTTGACGCTAACTTGATAAAATTCAAAACTAGACTAAAAAAACTTCTCCGCTAGTCGTACACACGTACAAGGTGTACACATTCGTCTCGCTCTACAACATTCATTCGACGTTTACATGAACACTGGATGTGAACAAAAAACAAACAAAACAAAATATTAAGGCCAATTTCCATATCAACAAACGATTTTAGTAATAATACCAAAGCACAGATGGTAATGCCGTCAATAAAAGGCCGTCAATAATGATCCTTTCCTAGGGATTTAAGGAAATTAAATCATTTAATTTCCACGGAACTAAAAATTCAAAAAGAACAAACGAAAGGAAATAATGTTATGACCCCTCAAGGTGTCGTAACAATTTATTCGCTGCTAGGATTTTCAAATTATTTATCCATTTTAATCTATTTTTTGAGGCGAAACTCGCCTGAACATTTTAAATCGATAGATTCTGGAGCTTGTTGTGCGAGGGTCCGCAGAAGCGTAGTTAAACATTAGGTCTAGATTGATCTTACAATCATTTAACAAAAATAACTCATCATTTTCGATCTTTCGATTATCCTCATGTAATATTTTATTAGTTCCTACGTGACTAAGACATAAAAGGTTTTTGTTTTAGGTCAGGACTTGCGGTAGAATCAACATTTGAATTTTTAGACAAATCTGTTACTATGTCATACATTCAAAGACTTTCTAATACTGTCTTTGTTATTTTGCCAAAGATCTACGGGGTGGCTGACACGAAGTATTACCAAAACAAAACGCCACAGAATTTTTATGTTTTGATGAATTTTATTGAATCAAAGTAAAAAATGTTCACAAATATTTATATTTTCGAATTGCATTAGCAGTTTTCGATTTGGCCACCCTTGGTCGCGGTTATGGCCTTCAAACGGCAAAGCTATTGCATGCAGCACGAAAATGGCTCTGTGGTATTTTGGCCCATTCCCGGAAAGCGCTTGCTCGAGGTGATCGACACTTTGGTATTTTTTTGTCCCAACCTTGCTCTTCAAAATACCCCAAACCGAGAAATCTAGCGGATTGGCATCCGGTGAATTTGGTGGCCATTGGGAAGTGGAAATGAACCGCGGAACGTTGTTTCTCAGCTAATCTCGATTTGTGCCCAAGGCTTCAACGCTCCCTCCAACACATGATCCTGATGAATTTGAGCATTTATCTTGATGCCAAGGTCCAAAAAAAACGAGCGGTGAACGGCTTTCGCCCGTTACGGTGGCCCAAACCATCACCATCAGCGGCGCTTGGTTTCGAGTGGCAATTCGTTGGTCCAAATTTTCAGTAGAACGGCCGGGCAAGTAAATCCAGATTTATGGTGCGATACACAAACATTTTATTCACATGCAGATGTTTTAACTGGTTAACAATCTGTGGCTGTGGTTTTCCAGCCAAATATAGAGCAATCACACTATTACGCTTGCATTCCATTGCGGATAACTTTTTTTCTGAATATTTCCCACTAAAATGCTTTTGTACGCTTGTAAACAATGGAATGAACTGTCATTAGTGTAATGTCATTAGTGTATTTGAGCGCTCTGTCATCACTGGTTTGACACCAATGACAGTCTGAATTTGGTAACACTTCGTGTCAGTCACCCGGTCATATAACTAGCTTGGTGTTTGATGCCCTGTTAGAATCTGCATTAGTGACGCATTTTTTTTCTGATAGTGGGTCAACTTTCTGTAGTACAATATTTTCCCGCTGGCGTCACTTAAACATGAACAAAATATAAATTTGAGAAAAAGAAACTTTACAAAACCATTGTTTTTATTTGACAGAAGATAATATAGCTTTCAAAAATGATTTTATTGGAAAGGCACATTCTTCTAGATCGCACTAAAAAGAAAGTTAAACAAAAGAACTCTTGTTTTTTAATTTAATTTGTTGGTGAAAAACACTAAACAAAAAACACTAAAAGTGGAATAACTTTTGAACCATTAACAATTCCATAAAACTTTATTTGGTTGTTTTTGTTGGAAATGAGCCCTTCTATCACCTTGTTTCGTTTGATCGTCCAATTCTGGGACACAATGTTTGCGATGCAAGTGAGAGACATCCGAAAACGCCGAAGTACAACGACAAGCGATTGCAGCAACACAACGTTTGTGATTCGAGCATGAATCATTGAGCAAGAGTCACTTATAGTTCTGGTCAGTAATTAGCTCAACTACGTCTTGCAGAGATGATTCCTAACGAAGCTATTCACTTTTTGGATGCACGCGTTGATGTTCACGGCTGTATTTGCTTAGTTCTGCGCTTCTCCGAACTTAATCGTCGACCGGCCACCTGAAAAAGATTCTCGCAATGCTGTTGGGAGAGCAAAGTCAAACTACCGAATCCAAAAGAAGAGAACGGCAATTAGCTTAGTTATTTGGCGATTTTCTTCGGTCGCTGACACAACCATGCATCTGTGGGAGCTACTATCGAAGAGCTACCTGGATTTGGACCTTATGTGTTCAAGATTCATGGACAATCTTACCGCAGAACATCTCATACCACGTGATAATTCCAAATATCGACGATATTGAGCTGATTTCTATTAAAATCAATACGGGTTATACGAATAAAGTCTTGTTAAAGTCATTTATGTTTCGTAGATGCTGTCGATTTCCTTTTTGATAGCACTGATATTTTAGATGACCATTTTGTCGTTGGAGATTTTAAACTCCCAGTTCTTGTATGGATACAATCTGAGGATAATACCCATTATATGTTGCTGCGAATTCAGGATCTGCAATAGAAATTTTGATTCTTGTTAAATTTTCAAATTCTGGTTTTATGCAGATCAGAAATGTCAGGAACAGTCTAAACGGGCAGCTTGACATAGTATTCTCTTCTGGCACCAATAATTGCAGAGTTTCGGAAGCAAATTGGGTTAACACCGATTTTTTTTTGCAGTTCCACCATGATACAACAGGGAATTGCGTTCTCTGCGTAATCAAAGAAACAAAAACTGGAAAACTTCCTAAAGAAGAGATTGGACTCGGATTACTTAAATTATGTGAACGTTTACAATGAATTTTCGAACTTGTCTCATGAAATGATTACATCGGTAGTATGCAGTCGGAAATATTCGCTGGCCCAAAGCGTTTTTGACAATCACAAACTCTAAGAAGAAATCAGATGAATATCCTTCTACGATGAAGTTCAGTGATCATTGGTCTGATGAGTCGCAAACTTTGTTAGTGGTCTCTATTCAAATTGATCTTGATACTGTGGTAAGAAGCTAGTTAAAATATGATTTTTCTGCTGGCCTGCTGGCCCGCTGGCCCGCCTTACATCGTTTTAAAAAACTGTGTTGGTAACTTAACTCAGCCACTCAACAATGCTGTTCTAAAACTCAATCTTGCACTTAATATTTCCATTAATATGACAAGACTACTTCCGGCCTAACGCAAGTCATCGTGGTCCTATTTTTTTCGTCTTATCCACCAACGATATCGATTTCGTGATTAAAAACTCATCAATTTCCGTTTACGCATACGATTGAAAATTTACCGACAAATTTCAAGTTCCATCGATGTTAATCTATTACAGAATGACCTTAATACCTTCGTAACTTGGTGTAGTAAAAAAAATCTTGATCTGAATTTGAGCAAATCGAGAGTATACCAGCAACAGCGCTGTTGTTGCCAGAGCTTTAGCCATAAAGGACTTAGGAGTAATTTGTAACCCGCGCTTACTGAACTTTCTAAAGAATTTTTGAACCCCTATGTTACGAATGCTGTATAAGATAGCGGAAAATTTTCAGCGGAAAATAACAGATTTCGCTACTCGTCGCAAGTGGCAGCACAATCACAAAAGAGAAAATATTTTGTTATATAATTACCAGCGGAAGGACAAGGAATTTATCAATTTTCCCCAAATTTTCCTGGTAGTCTCAGTATGACCTAAGCTATTAGAAAAACAATCGAAAGTATTGGAGGAAAGTACTAGTGGAAGTTTTTGAGATATTGGCCAAAAACTGAAAATAAACTTAAAAAAACATTTAAATTTTCAAAAGTATTGGTTATGAAATGGCCTAGTTTAGTCCAGCATGAACAGATCCTAGAACCCCTGATCAATACTTTTATCCAAATTTCATCGTCATTCTTTTAGAATGGCGGAAAGACGGAATATTGTTAAATTTCAAGATTTCTTTTACCGATTTCTTTACTTCGGAGATCAATCAATTTGTCATTTTAAGGATCACGTTTAATATTTTATTCCGCTGGGATGTTTTATTTAGTGAAAAAAGAGATACAAAACAAATAAAAAATTTCCGCTGGTAATTATATAACAAAAAAAATTCTATTTTGTGATGGTGCTGTCACTTGCGGCGAGTGGCGAAATCTCTTATTTTCCTCTGGGAAATTTCCGCTATCTTATACAGCATATGTTACGAGAGGTATTTATATGACATTCGTTCGGCCTTTACTCGAGTATGCTAGTGAGGTTTGGTCCCCATACCATGAAGTGCACTTGTTGAAGAACTTAAGCTGTACAACGTAGCTTTCTGCGCTTTGCTCTGCGCGGATTTCCATGGGTGGGCATTTACAACTTGCCTTTTTATCTCGACCGCTTGGAGCTTATTAACTTAAAGACACTCAGTAAGCGACGTTCTATTGCAGACATCGTTTTCATTCATTAACTTTTATCTGGTGGGGTAGATTCCTCAGCTCTACTTGAAAAAAATAACTGTTAATGTAAATGCTCGTGCTTTGAGAACGGTACCTGCTTATAGAATTGCTCCTCGTAGAACAGCCTACGGTCAGAACGAGCCTATTACAAGAATGCGGCGCGACTAATAAATATTTCGAATTTTTTGAGAGCTTAGCAAGATCGCTATTAAGAAATTATTATTTGCTATAAGAACCGATAGTCCTTGGATTCAAGGCATTCTAAATGGAAAACCATTCGAGTTAAAGATCATGTTCCCGATTTGTCCCAGTTGAAATATACGACATAGCTTGTTCGAATCCTTACATGGTCTATCGCATCAAGGTAAACGAGCCTTATTAAAATTATCCACGAAAAATTTTTTGACCAAGTGTGAATGTAGATGTATGGTATTGGTCTAAATCTTGCACAGCCTACCAAAAATCTAAAATCACAAGACATACTCGATCTGGACACGGAAAATTTGGAGTGTCAGCTAATAGATTCAACCATATCCTCATGGATTTGTTTACATCCTTCACTCCGATTCCATTAGTTGACAGTAGTTTGTGCTTTTGTCGACCAGTGTGTCACGCGATTCGGTGATATTCCATTCGAAATAACGACCGGTCAAGGCAGCAATTTACAATAATGTTAGCGATTAAAGCGTCTATTAAAATCATCATTATACTCTGACCTCGAACGCTCTCCAACTAACCTTGTTTATGGACAACCACTAATGGTTCCTGAAGAATTACTATTACAATCATCCCTAGTAACATAAATTGTTTCTATGGTCGAAAAACTGGGACAATAGACGTTACGCGTCATTTCTAAGGTACCCGAAACCGTTGTCAAGATAATATATTTGTGCCATAAGACTTAACACACCATAAGACTGTTGACTCCTCCATATGAGGAACCCTATAAACTAGTCAAAAGGCTTCAGAAGAATTTCTTCCTTCTTATTTTGTATAAGTTAAAGATTCTGTCGAGTTTTAAGCGAATTTTAGCTTTGGGGTTAGGATATGTAGCGATATAAAGAATAAAATTTGAATGTCTACATAAAATAACGCAAACATACGCGGTGATATTATTGTATCGCTCGTCTATCATGACTACATCTTAAAAGCTACAATCCATGGAAATATAAAATAAGCACTAATTTGTTTAGAATATATTTAAATTATCTAACTAAAGCCGGAAAGTCGAAGCTTACGCAATAGCAACCAATTAAGCTGACCGTCATGCATCAATATACAAGGCAAAACAATGAATTCTGCACGACACAATTAGTAGAAATTTCAAATGGCATACACAAGAATACAATGACCTTGCCATTTTAAACTCGTCGTAATTATGCTGAGCGATTTAGATCGCATGCAAACTATACAAAGGTTGTATAGCTGTTGCGTTTAAATTGCTTTCTGCACGAAATCAATCATTAACCGTATAAACATAACAAAAATTGTCATCATTCTCCGCGGTTCGGTTAATTATCGCAATGCATACCACAAACAAAACACAAATAATTCAAGCAAATCTGATTTTATGTACAGACACAGCTGATCATAAAGGAGTTGCGCAACCAAAGTTCTATATATGCGTGCATTAATAATGATGTACGAGCACATCTGTAACTACAAACCATGAGAACTTCGAAATATAATAATCCATCAAACCAATTACTTAATTAATAGTGAACACTTATATGTACATGCGGACAAGGCAAAACCACGTCTTGCAATCCAAAAATCTCTCAACTGTATCATGCTTGGGAAAATTGTCAGATTTTTTGTTTCATTTCGATTCCAAAACAATTATTTCACACAATTTTAGTAGTTGTTGTTGTTGTTGTTGCTGTTGATCGCTGGTGACGATCGTGGACGGTGACGGCGGATGATCACCAACAACATTGACGATCGCACTCAAATTAATTTCTTAGTACAACACTTTATGTGGGTTAAAGGAAGCATGGTTTATTGTTGTTGCATATGGTAATGCCGAGGTTTATGCGGTTTTCAATAAATTTATTCATGAGAATATCCTTGTCTTACACATACTCGTAGCACTTCTTAATTTAGCCTGTTGTTGTTGTACAAATCTTTTTATTTTTACCTTTGGTTATACACAAAATAAAGTACAATCGAGAATATCATAGGAATGCTAATTAGAGTGCGGTGAGAAAAAATATTTATCATGCGTTGAAAAATTTATCAAGTTCTTATTGTTTGTAGGTAGAATATTACTGTGTGCGTCTGTGTGCGCGTCTATACTTTAATAACACATTTAAATTTTAATTAGAATTTGTAAACGCCACCGCGCAAGTCTCAGTAATACGGCGCTAAATAACCGTCACGTATGTATAATTTCATAGTTTTCGAAATCTTGTTAGATTATACTCTCGTATCGACATCAGAATTTATTCATAATTGGGCTGTTGTTAGCAAGTATTAGGGCCTATCACAAGACCATATTAGTATCAATGCGAATTTAGGTTAAACTAGAGTGCCGGGCAATTTGCAAGGAGTTGCACTATCAATATCTTATCAAATTACACCCCTGCATCCCCATCAGTATTTCTTCAGAATTGGACTGTTGTTAGCAGGCATTAAGAGCTATAAATTGCCCATAGTGACATCAATACGCATGAATATGCATGAATCAGAATTTCTTTACATTCGGGCTGTTGTTATTAGGCATTAAAGCATATGAAATGGCCATAGTGACGTCAATGCCGATTTAGGATAACCTATAGTGCCATGCCATTAAATTAATTTGCAACAAGTTGAACTATCGAAATATTGTCAAACTACATCCTAAATCTCCCCTTTGTGAAGATAGGTCAAAATTCCAACCCCGAAAATAAAAAAGGTGCATATGGCAATACTATTTAATTCTATTTATACGTTTACGTTAAAAATTTTAAGAACCCTTTTAAAAAAAACTCAAAAATTATGATAAATGTTTGCATACAGAATCTATAAATAAAACTAGACACGCCATTCAAAATATGTACAACATTCTGAGCTGTTGAAACAATTATATTAAACAAAAAATTTACTGTCAACTATACTAACATCGAACATAACTTTAGAATATGATATATAAAAGTGTCGGGGATACTTTCCTCATAATTTCTATGCTTATTTGAATTTAAAATGAGTTCAGATGTCCATAGACGTCAAGGACTATTCGTTGGCCCAACTAGCGGTCCACATCATTCGATAGGTGAATGTGTAAGGAGTATGCACGATTTTTTCAGAACTTTTCTATGTATAGGAGTTGATATATAGTCCATATGATGACTTGACTCTATGGACTATATATCTTCTCCTATAAATCAAAAAAGTGGGTGTCTACGTCGTGTATGGACATATGACATGAAAACATTCAATTTCGCCCCAGGTGGCCATATTCAAGAACGTATTCCAAAAATCATTTAAGAATTTCATTTCCGACCAATATACCCAATATCATCAAAATCGGTTAGAAAATGGCCGAGTTACGCGTCCCAAGTGCCCATATTCCAGAACTTCTTCCCAAAATCATTTAAGAATCCCATTTCAATCCAACATGCAAAAATCGTTTAAGAATTCCATTTCCATCCAACATACCTAATTACATCATAGTCGGTTAAGAAATTACCAAGTTCCGCCCCAGATGGCCATATTCCAGAAATACTTCCAAAAATCATTTAAGAATGCCATTTCACTCCAACATATCCAATCCCATCATAGTCGGTTAGGAAATGCCCGAGTTCCGTCCCAGGTGGCCATATTCCAGAATTTCTTCCAAAAATCAATTAAGGATCTAGTTTCAATCCAACAGCAAAATCCCATCATGATCGATTAAGAAATTATTGAGTAATATCCCAGCAGGCCATATTCCAGAACTTCTTCCAAAAATCACTTAAGTATCCTCTTACCATCCAACGTATACAATCCCATAATAATCGATCGGTTATTAAATTACCGAGTTCTGCCCCAGCAGACCATATGCCAGAACTTCTTCTAAAAATCACATAAGAATCTCATTTCAATCCAACATGCAAAATCGCATCATAATCGGTTATAAAATTACCAAGTTCCGCCCCAGCAGACCATATTCCAGAACTTCTTCCAAAAGTCATTTAAGAATCTCATTTCCAGCCAACATACCTAATACCATCATAATCGGTTAGGAAAAGCCTGAGTTCCATCCCAGATGGCCATATTCCAGAATTTCTTCCAAAAATCATTTAAGAATCTCGTTTCAATCCAACATGCAAAATCCCATCATAATCGGTTAAGAAATTACCGAGTTATATCACAGCAGCCCATATTCCAGAACTTATTCCAAAAATAATTTAAGAATCTCATTTCCGGCCAACATACCTAATACCATCATAATCGGCTAGGAAATAGTCGAGTTCTGCGTCCCAGGTGGCCATATTCCAGAACGTTCTTCAAAAATCATTTAAGAATCTCATTTCCGACCAACATATGTAATCCCATCATATTCGGCTAAGGAATTATTAAGCTCCGCCCCAGATGGCCATATTCCAGAACTTCTTCCAAAAATCATTTAAGAATCCCATTTCAATCCAACATGCAAAACTCCATTCTAATCAATTATGAAATTGTGGAGTTCCGCTCCAGAAGGCCATATTAGGAAACTTCTTCCAAAAATCATTTCCATCCAACATACCAAATCCCAACATAATCGGCTAAGGAATTACCGAGTTCGGCCTCAGGTGGTCATATTCCAGAACTTTATCCAAAAATCATTTAAGATTCCCATTTTCATCCAACATACCCAATCCCATCATAGTCGGTTAGGAAATGGTCAAGTTCCGTCCCAGGTGGGCATATTCCAGAACTTCTTCCAAAAATCATTTAAGAATCTCATTTCCGACCAACATATACAATTTCATAATAATTGGTTAACAAATTATCGAGTTCCGCCCCAGAAGGCAATATTCCAGAGCTTCATTCAAAACTCATTTAAGAATCATATTTCCATCCAGCATACAAAATCCCATCATAATCGATTATGAAATTACCAAGATCCGCCCAAATTGGCCATATTCCAGAATATCTTCCAAAATCATTTAAGAATCCCATTTATATCCAACATACCCAATCCCATCATAATCGGTTAAGAAAATACCGCAAGCGATGCGTCACAGTCCCCACACAACCCAACGAATTCTTTGATCCTTTAGCTATCGAATGGCGTAACTTAATTTTGGATGTAAATGATAGGTATACAGTCCCAATAAGAAGTTCAGATTTACAATTTTAATAAAACGACTTAATATATTTCCAAATTTATATTTTTGTTTGAAAGTACAATCCTCCTGGTTATTTATGATTTCATTCAAATGGGAGCCGCGGCTGCCCTAGACGTACTCCATTCGATCGGTCCAATTTCTGAGTACTTTTTAGATTGTGTGCGGATCTACTTCGGCAATGGTTGCTTCAATATTGGCTTTCACATGCCCAATTGTTGGTTGATTGTCCGTATCGGACACTTGTCGTTCACGACACCGGCCAATTCACGTCACCATTTCGACTTATAATGCGGCCATCGAATTTTTGACGCAGTTTCGCTATTGTAACGCCCGATGATGGCATGGCGCACCATCATGCTGGAATCATAGGTCGTCCAAACTAATATCTTTTATCTTTTATTATCTCTAACAAAAAAGATGTTAACATGTGGCGGTAGTTGATTCCGTTGACCGTAACGGTCACGCCGGCCTAATCTTCGAGGAAATACGGCCCAATAATCCTGCCACGCCACAATTTTGTTTGTTTACGGACCCACCGAGATGGAAATACAACTCGTCCGAAAAGATGATTTTTTGATCAAAATCCTCATTAAGTAAATTTTCAACTTTTCCCACTTTTGTTAAAGCATTAAGAGACTCATTTCGTCAACTAGAAATAATATACTGAGTTTCTGTCAAAGAAAGAATGACATTAGTGTTGCCAGAGCCAAAATAACACCCTATGGGTGTTTCTTTTAAACTGAGACGATCAAATATCTCGAAAAATAGCCACTCTACGGAAAAAATGTCCATAATCAAAATTTAATCCTACCACGGGGGAAATACATTAGTGCAAACAAAATAGTCCCCCACCCCCCGCTTTGTAGGTGGGGCGGGGGTAACTTTTAAACTAAGATAGGAAGCCATACTTTTTATTGCAGATACGGATTCTACGACTAAAAGTACGTATGATTTGAACGAAATATTTTGTTCGGTTCATGATAGATGACGTTGTAATCGACGAAATTCATTTTTTTCAATTTCTCCTTCTTAGAACACACGCATTCGATTCTGCAATACGTTTGAAATAAAAAACATCACGTTTTCATTGGAAATACTCGAAATTCGTCATCAAAACAATTTATTCAGTTTTGTAAATCAAATCACATTTAACGTTTGTGTTATTTCTTATCTTCATGTTTTTCGTAATTGCAAAATAAACGATAAAATACTTTAGAATGGAGCGTTTAACTGTGCCAGAGAAAATTGAAATGGTTCTGGTTTATGGAGAAGCTGGCAGAAATCTTGAAAATGCTGTTGCTATTTACGCTCAACGTTTTCCGGATAGGATTCTTTCACGTGTTTCATTTGGCCGTACTATCAAACAATTTATTACTGATGAAAATGTTCAACCGAAAAAGAGGACCAGTATAGCAACAGTCACTGGAGAAAATAATGGAATTGCTGTATTGGCAGTAGTGGCTCATAATCCTCATGTTAGTACACGAGAAATAGTTTGCGATTCTGGATTGTCCCTCACCAGTGTTTGGAGAATTTTAAAACGGCACAAGTATCATCCATATCATGTGTCTTTACACCAAGATCTTCATGGCGCTGATTTCTAAAATCGGGTAACTTTTTGTCAATGGGCAAGTGAACAAATACAACAAAACTCCAATTTTTTTCGTTGCGTAATGTTCTCTGACGAATGGTCTTTTACAAACCATGGAACGGTTAATCGACACAACATGCATTATTGGAGTGTTACAAATCCCCACTGGCTTCATCAAGTTGAACATCAGCTTCCTTGGACTGTCAACGTGTGGTGTGGCATAATTGGCAACAAACTCAAATCGGTCAAATGTACCGAAACATTTTGGAAAATGAACTGCCAACATTACTTGAAAATTTGAGCTTAGAAGTGAGACGGAACGTGTGGTTTCAACATGATGGTTGTCCTGCACACTATTCGGTGGTGGCACGTGAAATACTTGATCGTGATTTCAATGGTCGCTGGATTGGTAGAGCTGGTCCGGTAAATTGGCCTGCCAGATCACCAGATCTTACTTCGCCAGATTTTTTTTGTGGGGCTATCTCAAAGACAAAGTTTACAAACAAGAACCAACAACACGTGAGAACATGATTGAGCGAATCAGAAAAGCGTGTGCTGAAATTCAACCAGACACACTTCTCAGTTGTGTACAATCATTTGAAATGCGTATTAATAAGTGCATTGAAGTCGCAGGCCATCATTTTGAACACTTATTTTAAGCTAAAATTATTTTATTCACCTGCCATTTACATTAATAAATTGTTTTGATGACGAATTTCGAGTATTTCCAATGAAAACGTGATGTTTTTTATTTCAAACGTATTGCAGAATCGAATGCGTGTGTTCTAAGAAGGAGAAATTGAAAAAATTGAATTTCGTCAATTACAACGCCATCTATCATGAACCGAACAAAATATTTCGTTCAAATCATACGTACTTTTAGTCGTAGAATCCGTATCTGCAATAAAAAATATGGCTTCCTATCTTAGTTTAAAAGTTATCCCCGCCCCACCTACAAAGCGAGGGGTGGGGGACTATTTGTTTTGCACTAATGTATTTCCCCCGCAGTATGATTAAATTTTGATTATGGACATTTTTTCCGTAGAGTGGCTATTTTTCGAGATATTTGATCGTCTCAGTTTAAAAGAAACACCCGGTATATCTGCAGAATCAAACTGTATCCCCAGATTTTATTATCATCAGTTTTTTGAATTACCTCCCTATATGAAAGCAAATTTAAAGATTTATCACGTCAAAATTCTAAAAAAATCGTACATCATCCTTAAACATTCACATATCAAACGATGTGCAGCGCACAAAAAATCCCGATATTTTTACTCTCCGTTGAATATAGAAGGTAAACTTCTTTACCGATGCAATCTGCATTATCGGCGTATTATAATATTTCTGATTGGGATGGCAAAAATAATATCTGCATTATCATCTTTCGACTGGAAACTTTCGGCTAGCTTTAACAGAATAGGGCAAATGGATTCTTGCATATACGAGTTATACATAGTCAATAGATGTTTGCAATTAAATAGCAGGAGAAAATAACGAGAGCAAAACGAGACTACGTAAATGAAACGTAACTGAATTGCAATGCAACCCAGAAAAAAAAATTCTGTATATGTAAATTAATACACTCATTCACCCAAATAAAATGAAGTTAGCCAAAATAGAAATGCACTATTAACCGAGGGCTATACCCAACCAAAATCATACAACATTAACCTGACAAAAATTTTGCTTGTGTTACAATTGCTCACGTAATTGCTATAATCGCCACTATCTCCTGATATTGTTTTTCATCCGAAACTTCTACTCTTAGAAGGCGTTTTGGCTCACTCCACATATATAGGTAGAGATCTATTCAAAACTAAAGATCTTCCATAGATGTCTTTAACTCCATATTCTCTGGAGATTTACGTGAAACACTATACACTAAATTATTACGATCTACAAAGGAACAATGATTCCAATGATCGCGATCTCGTCTGAATTTTTCCAGATATTGATGCAGCTAAACGTAATTCTCAGTGACATTTATAACAAACCAATCAACAATTAATAAGTCAAAAAGTGATCGTTGTTATACTTTGTTGATCGTTAGGTTTTGTTATCTCGACACCACAACAGACAAAATAAATTTAAAAAAATCGACATTATTTTTTGTGAATATAAAAAGTGTGATAAAATTTCGTCTTATTTGTCAAAAAGTTGAAAGATAGCAAAAAAAAAATAAAATAACAAAAATCGTTAAGAATAAGAAAAATGAAACCATAAAATAAAGAGATCATGATCTTGTTCTTTATTCTTTTTCTTAAAATACAAAAAAAAAATTAAGCAAAAAAATATGCAAAATTCGATCAGTCGTGTGTGTATAGTAATGTAGTATATGTAATTTTTTAATCTGTACGACCAGAGAGCTGATATATGTTCATTTTAATGACAATAGAGCGTTTTGGTACAAAATGTAAAAAAAAACTGAATCCTGCAAAATATTATGCTTGTATTTATGTGATTCATTAATCATAATGCAAAAAAATTTTTTTTTTTTTGGAATTAAATATTCAAACATGTTTTTCCAAGAAACAACATCTTCTTTTATATGTGTTATGTGGATTTGGACGTGTGGGCTCTTTCTCTTCACGTACGTTCAAACATATTTATATCGCATCGCATTATGGTTGGTTTAGAATATCAATTTCATGCAATGATTGTGGAGTTTCTTTTTTTTTATGTTTATGTTTATTTGACTTATATATTCTCGAGTATATCAATAAATCAAATGGCATGATTTTTTAAAATGAAAAATATCATTTAACTTAGATCGCTATGTCGAGGTCATTACGGAGGCGAAACGATAACATCAGAATTCGATTTATTCGTTTAAGTTCGACAATTAGTTCAGAACCAATCAGTACCATTCAAATTCTACGTATAAGACAAAGACATTTAAGCGGATCTATAGATCAGCATAGTGTCGATCAAATATTGTCAAAGATAATGGAATTGATATTACGTATAGATATTACATAGATTCTACACAAAAATATTTCGGGCATATTTTTTATACTACACACGCATATTTTTTTTATTATTCCCATATGCAGTAAATCCTTTGGATGGATGGTCTGGAACTTGGATCGGAAAACAATCGGCAGTACCTCTTTAGTTCATAAAGCCACCGTTTCGATGCAAATGGCGAATTATTCGTTTTTACAGAATATATTATGCTACTAAAGTTAGCCGAAAATTTCAGCCGAAAAAAACTTGCATTATCGACATAATTTGTATCAGGTGGTAGTATTAAATTCTGTTGATATTAGCAGTAAATTTTCGCCTAAAAATATTTTAAAAATCAATGCCACATAATTCGAATGTTTAAAGGTCATATGAACTGGGTGAAGACTAATTCGTAAACTGCTGGATCCCATAATTATAATTTGTCGTGTTACGAGGCAATGAATTTGAGCTGTGGCACTAACAGTGAACACCTGTGCCAAAAATCAGGCCATATTTTTTCTAGCACCTAGGACCGTTGTGAAGTTGGCCCAAAATTGTATCCAAAAAAAAGTACGATTTTATAGGCAGGTAACACCAAAGCAATAATCGTGATATAAAAAACTCTCACGACAGAAAATTATTTGTGTTGTACGGACGAACGTATTGTGTTTCGATTTTGTTTTAAAACTAAATACCTACATTTGCTCTAATTTGGATATTCTTTTTTGCTGGCTCTAGTTTTGATTGTTTCGTATTTGTAATAATATTTACGTATATTAGCAATAGTGATTTTGTAATTACTTGGTGGCATTGAGGTGCTGTATAAGATAGCGGAAAATAAGAGATTTCACTACTCGCCGCAAGTGGCAGCACCATCACAAAAGAGAATTTATTCTATAATATAAAAATAAGTCGGGTTTTCCTTCCTGACGCTATAACTCCAGAACGCACGAACCGATTTCCACGGTTTTGCATTCGTTGGAAAGGTCTTGGGCTCCGGTCTATAGCAAAGAGGTCTATAGCAAACAAAATTCAAGAAAAATTTCAACAGAAAAGCAGGAAAACAGGGAAAATCATTTTCACATACAGCGCCATCTCTGATAGATAGCATGTACTACAAACCAATATGGTTTTGCATGGTGGTGGAGCAGATGGCGAAAGTACGTGGTGTGTAAGTACGTTTCATTTTAAGTAGATGGCGCCGGTGCGTGATACATTGTTTAACAGCTACTCATTGTACTCTGCTCAGTTAATTTCATGTGACATTTATTATGCGCACGTTCTTTCAAACGCTAACTTAAAACCGGTATTGTGTTCACTGTGAAATTGTGAAATTGCGAGGTTAAAGTTATTCGTTTCCTAACAGTTCAATTGGTAACCATCAAATCAATCACGCGTATTGTGCAAATTTTTATTCAATTTCAACAGCAGGCATTTGTTCTTAAGGTGGTAAGTTGAACTGTGTAAATTATGTGGATCGTGCATTTGAGGTTAAATTAAATAAATAGTTTGTCCATAGTCCAAAATGCCTAGAGTACGACGTGCGAACATCGGCCGCCGCACAAGACATGCAAGCCAGCAAAAAGTGTATTCACAGAACTTAAGCGAAGAAAGACAAAATATAATAAGAGAAAATGCCCGATTGAGACAACGTGTGAGCACACGAAGATCATTGGCATCATACAATCGCTTGGCATTCCAATATGATCCCACTGCGAACTACAGTGATGATGACAATTTAGATATTGGACCAATAACGACTGTATGCCGATATTGCAATGCGTTAAAGTTCAAAAGAGAAACGGGTGGATTGTGCTGCGCAAGTGGAAAGTCAAACTGGATCCATTACTTACACCACCACAGCCACTGAAACCATTGTTCGATGGAAGTGATCCCGATTCCAACCATTTTCTTCAACGCATCCTTGAATACAATAACTGTTTTCGCATGACTTCCTTTGGAGCTAATATCATTCGAGAAGGTGGCTTCATGCCAACTTGCAAGGTAAAAGATACAACACACACAACCAATCACTCACACTAATCAATCACACCAACACAATCAATTGCAACACATAACAACTACACATACACCACACACTACACCATCACACGATCAGAAGTCACACCGTATTCTTTAACTAATGATTGTTTGCAATTACAGATACAAGGACAAATATATCATTTGCATGGTTCAATGGTGCCAACACCAGATGAGCCGCATCAATTTCTGCAAATATATTTCATTTCGTCGATGGTGGATCAGCTGAATGTGCGGTGCAATATACAGGGAACACAACAGTTAAAGTGACGAATTATTGAACAGTTGCAAGCATTTTTTCACGCTAATAACGCTGTGGTTAATATGTTCAAAACAGCATTGGAACGAATGCCATCGGACACGCACAAATTTGTCATAAGAGCGGATTGTACCCCAACAGGTGAACATGTGCGAAGATTTAATGCACCCACCGTCGATGATGGTTAGGTTAGGTTTCAGTAGTTGCTTACTGCACACTTAGGCCAATTTTTAGGCCCATTGTGATACCACTCATTCACTCCACATCATTAACCCACCTACTTCACCTACTCACACAACTACAGTATACCACCTGCACATTGCAAGCTCCATGTCAACCTGTACATTGACATGGAAGGTGGGTCGGCGCGTGACACGGAATTCTGCACTCCATCAGAGGGTCTTAGTTGTATTTATTAGCATCACCGATCGTAATCGATGATGAAAATTCGATTTGCATCTAGCATCTGATGGGATTCGAACCCAGCACCTCCCGGTTCAAGTGCCGAAGCTTTAACCACTGCACCACTCCGTTCGGTCACCGTTGATGATGTTGCTGCAATTATTGTTGGCGATCCAACTAAATCACGAGACATTGTCGTTCAGCGAAGAAGCAATATCATGCATCGTGTAAACGAGACACATCGTTTGTACGATGCGTTACAATATCCAATCATTTATTGGAAAGGGCAAGACGGATACGACATCACATTGAAAATGGTCGGTCCAATTACAGGTACAATATTCACACACTAATTATTGCTATTAATGGTTTCCATTAACAATCCATTTAATTTTGCATTTTCAGGCGTATCAACGAACAAAAATCTAAGCGTAATGAATTACTATGCGTATCGTATGATGATTCGTACACATGAGGAGAATGTCATTCTGAAGTGCCGTTGGCTATTCCAGCAATTCGCTGTCGACATGTATGTCAAAATCGAGACCGAACGTTTCGCTTTCATCCGATTCAATCACTATATACACTTGCGTGATGCTATTCATTCAGATGGTAATGTTCAGAATATTGGACGCCTGACGATTCTCCCATCATCTTATACCGGAAGCCCACGACACATGCACGAATACGCTCAAGACGCTATGACGTACGTGCGAAATTATGGAACTCCGGATTTATTCATTACGTTCACATGTAATCCGAAGTGGACGGAAATTGAACGTGAGTTGGATCCGGGCCAAAAACCGCTAGATCGCCATGACATAATCGCCAGAGTATTTCAGCAAAAACTCAAGGTTATGATGGATGTGCTTACTAAGTATCGAGTTTTTGGTGACACACGTTGTTATATGTACTCGGTGGAATGGCAGAAGCGTGGACTACCGCATGCTCATATCCTAATTTGGTTGCTGAACAAATTACATTCAAATGAAGTGGATGACATCATATCAGCTGAAATTCCTGATCCAGTCACTGATCCCGGTGCGGTGCATTAAATCCATTATCGCCTTGCATGGCTGATGGAAAGTGCACAAAACGATATCCGCGACCGTTAGTTGCTGAAACAGTCACAGGGAACGATGGATATCCAGTTTATCGTCGGCGTTCAAAAGAAGATAATGGTCGAACTATCAAAGTTAAAGTTCGAAATCAAGAGATTGAGATCGGAAATGAATTCATTGTACCATATTTGCCCGCTGCTATCGCAAATTTTCGAAACACATGCGAACGTTGAGAGTTGTCATTCGGCCAAATCAGTCAAATATTTGTGCAAGTACGTCACAAAAGGCAGCGACATGGCTGTGTTTGGTATTGCGTCGGAAAATGCGAATGACGAAATCAGCAACTTCCAAATGGGCAGATACGTCAGTACTAATGAAGCACTATGGCGATTATTGTCATTTCAAATTCATGAAAGATATCCCACAGTTGTACATTTAGCAGTGCATTTGGAAAATGGACAAAAAGTTTACTTCACTGAGGCTAATGCGGCACAACGAGCTGAGAGACCACCATCGACAACATTGACTAGCTTCTTTGCAATGTGTGAAGCAGATCCATTCGCAGCGACGCTGATGTACGTTGAAATGCCCAAGTATTACACTTGGAATCAATCAACAAAAAAATTCCAACGTCGCAAACAAGGAACCCCAGTTCCAGATTGGCCACAGGTGTTTTCCACTAATGCGCTAGGTCGCATGTATACTATTCATCCTAGAAATGATGAATGTTTTTATTTGCGACTGCTGTTGGTAAATGTACATGGACCAATATCATTTGCGCATTTGAAAACTGTGAATGGCCACCAATGCCAAACATATCGAGAAGCATGTCAACTATTGGGTTTGCTGGAGAACGATTCTCATTGGGATTTAACACTTGCGGATTCAGTTGTTTCATCAAATGCGTACCAAATACGAACGCTGTTCGCAATTATCATCACCACATGTTTCCCTTCACAACCAATTCAGTTATGGAACAAATACAAAGACGACATATGTGAAGATATCTTGCATCGTTTGCGCATTAGAACGAATAATCCCGACATGCAAATAAACGATGAAATCTACAATGAAGGATTGATTCTGATTGAGGATCAATGCTTGACTATTGCAAACAAGCTACTGATTGAAGTAGGAATGATTGCGCCAAATCGATCGATGCACGATGCATTCAGCCAAGAATTAAATCGAGAGCTGCAATACAATGTTGATACATTGCAGGAATTCGTTCGAAATAATGTGCCGTTGCTGAATGAACAGCAAAAACAAGTATACGAAACATTAATGCAAGCGGTGGACAATAATACTGGTGATCTATTCTTCCTGGACGCACCTGGAGGAACAGGGAAAACATTTGTCGTTTCATTGATTTTGGCCACTATTCGATCAAGATGTGACATAGCTTTGGCGTTAGCATCATCTGGAATTGCGGCGACTTTTCTAGATGGCGGTCGTACTGCACATTCTGCGCTTAAGTTGCCACTCAATTTAAACACAATTGATACTCCAACATGCAATATTTCCCGATCCAGTGCAATGGGAAAATTGTTGATGCAATGCAAGCTCATTGTTTGGGATGAGTGCACGTAAGAAATCAACGACTTTTGCCGATTTGTAGACTCTCAATTAATTCTTATTGAAAATGTTTTCCCAAACATTAGTGAGAATTATCAGAATTATGCTTGGTTAAGTCAACGAGCAATTCTCGCCGCAAAGAATAATGATGAACACGCACTGAATTTCACCATTCAATCAAAAATCGCTGGCGATTTGGTGACATACAAATCCGTTGATTCCATAACAAATCCCGATGATGTAGTAAATTATCCAACGGAGTTTTTGAACTCTCTGGAGTTACCAGGATTTCCACCACATAACTTGCAACTCAAAGTTGGTTCAGTTATTATCATATTGCGTAATTTGAATCCACCGTGACTTTGCAACGGTACTCGACTTGCGGTGAAAAGACTTATGCCGAATTTGATTGAGGCAACCATTATTAACGGAAAGTACGCTGGTGAAAATGTATGTATTCCTCGAATACCAATGATTCCGACTGATCTTCCTTGTTCGCAATGACAATTAACAAGTCGCAAGGCCAATCGCTTAGTGTTTGCGGGATAAATTTAGAAAATCATTGTTTTTCACATGGGCAGCTATACGTTGCGTGTTCACGAGTTGGGAAACCATCCGCTTTGTTTGTGTTAACGTCAAACCCAAAAACAAAAAATGTGGTGTACCAAAGAGCACTTCAATGAAACGGATAATTTGCGGACACGTATAACGCTTCGATTCAGTATTTACTTTGGATTCACTTTCATTTTTTACTTAGAGAAGTTCAACTAAATTAATTAAACAATATTCCATCTTTCCGCCATACTAAAAGAATGACGATGAAATTGGGATAAAAGTATTGATCAGCGGTCCAAAACTTAGGAAAAAATTCTAGAATCTCTTGATGCTGGACTAAACAAGGCCATTTCATAACCAATGCTTTTGAAAATTTAAATTTTTTTATCAATTTATTATCAGTTTTTGGCCAATATCTCAAAAACTTTCACTAGTAACCAATACTTTCGATTGTTTTTCTATTAGCGTAGGTCATACTAAAACTACGAGGAAAATTTGGGGACATTTGATGGATTAGAATTTTCACTATAATTTTTTGATTTTCTGCGGCCAAATAAGTAATTTTCAGTTTTTGGTCGATATCTCAAAAACTTCCACTAGTAACCAATACTTTCGATTGTTTTTCTAATAGCGTTTTCTAAAGCTCAGGTCATACTGAGACTACCAGGAAAATTTGGGGAAAATTGATGGATTAGAATTTTCACTATAATTTTTTGATTCTCTGCGGCCATATAAGTTATTTTCAGTTTTTGGCCGATATCTCAAAAACTTCCACTAGTAACCAATACTTTCGACTGTTTTTCTAATAGCTTAGGTCATACTGAGACTACCAGGAAAATTTGGGGAAAATTGATGGATTAGAATTTTCACTATAATTTTTTGATTTTCTGCGGCCATAGAAGTTATTTTCAGTTTTTGGCCAATATCTCAAAAACTTCCACTAGTAACCAATACTTTCGATTGTTTTTCTAATGGCTTAGGTCATACTGAGACTACGAGGAAAATTTGGGGAAAATTGATGGATTAGAATTTTCACTATTTTTACGCATTTTCGATATCTCAAAAAGTTTCACTAGTAACCAATACTTTCGATTGTTTTTCTAATAGCTTAGGTCATACTGAGACTACCAGGAAAATTTGGGGTAAATTAATGGATTAGAATTTTCATTATAATTTTTTGATTTTCTGCGGCCATATAAGTTATTTTCAGTTTTTGGGCGATATCTCAAAAACTTCCACTAGTAATTAATACTTTCGATTGTTTTTCTAACAGCTTAGGTCATACTGAGACTACCAGGAAAATTTGGGGAAAATTGCTGGATTAAAATTTTCACTATAATTTTTTGATTTTCTGCGGCCACATAAGCTATTTTCAGTTTTTGGCCAACCACTAGTAACCAATACTTTCGATTGTTTTTCTAATAGCTTAGGTCATACTGAGACTACGAGGAAAATTTGGGCAAAATTGATGGATTAGAATTTTCACTATAATTTTTTGATTTTCTGCGGCGATATAAGCTATTTTCAGTTTTTGGCCAACTACCAGTAACCAATACTTTCGATTGTTTTTCTAATAGCTTAGGTCATACTGAGACTACGAGGAAAATTTGGGCAAAATTGATGGATTAGAATTTTCACAATAGTTTTTTGATTTTCTGCGGCCATATACGTAATTTTCAGTTTTTGGCCAACTACCAGTAACCAATACTTTCGATTGTTTTTCTAATAGCTTAGGTCATACTGAGACTACGAGGAAAATTTGGGGAAAATTGATGGATAAGAATTTTCACAATAATTTTTTGGTTTTTCTGCTATTTTCAGTTTTTGGCCAACTACCAGTAACCAATACTTTCGATTGTTTTTCTAATAGCTTAGGTCATACTGAGACTACGAGGAAAATTTGGGGAAAATTGATGGATACGAATTTTCACAATAATTTTTTGGTTTTTCTGCTATTTTCAGTTTTTGGCCAACTACCAGTAACCAATACTTTCGATTGTTTTTCTAATAGCTTAGGTCATACTGAGACTACGAGGAAAATTTGGGGAAAATTGATGGATTAGAATTTTCACTATAATTTTTTGATTTTCTGCGGCCATATAAGCTATTTTCAGTTTTTGGCCAACCACTAGTAACCAATACTTTCGATTGTTTTTCTAATAGCTTAGGTCACACTGAGACTTCGAGGAAAATTTGGGGAAAATTGATGGATTAGAATTCTCACTATAATTTTGTGATTTTCTGCGGCCATATAACTTATTTTCATTTTTTTTCTGTCTTCGTGACCGTCAAACAAATTGGAGATGTAGCCCAAAAAACTTTGAAATTAATATTTTTCTAATTTATGTTTACCACCTAATCAAAGCATTTATCGTACACCAGATGTCAACCGCTTTTCCAAAGCACGACACCCCTTTTACTACAAAATCTTAAAATTTAATCGCTTACAAAATTAACACTAATTAGTGCTTATGTGGCTGAGCAGAACATAATAATATTATGTAAACGATAACAAATCTCATGTGTAGTCTGGTGTCTTGGATACATATAGTAAGCTAATCTCATAAATATGTGCGTGTACCATTTTTATCACATAATATGAAACCATACACGGCGTAATTAAAACAAGTCAACCATGTTGTTTCATAAACCACCAAAAACCGATACAAAACCATGCTCGTAAATAGATCAAATTACGATTTTCTCTAATTCGTTGTGTGTTGCGAATGCATTACGTGTTTACCATTGATTTATACCTAACATATGCTACGATCGATCGTACTGTATCGAAATAGCGCATGTCAAAATTTTATACGTGTCCTCTATTTGTCTACGAGCTCTTGGTGTGTATGTACACTAAACGTGATATCATGTGTTATCATAATTTTGATTGACTTCTTATCACACTTCAAGTTGCCAGGTATTGTGCGTTGCGATTAACGGCCTAAATTAATGCGTGTGAAAATTGCGATTAGTCAACTAAATTTTTGTTACTCGTACGTCACTGGAATTTTGCGCCAAAATTTGTTTCGCATATTTTCTTGTCTGCCATTATCATCGCGCGTATGCTTACTTGCCTTATCAATATGCAAACATCTATGAGTGTATAGTAAAATCAACATGTTTTGACCGCGGACTTTTTAATCGAATCTATTTAAATATTGAGACGTTATTTTTATAAATGGATCCAATTGTTATCCAACTAAAAGTGACATGTGCGTCCAGCCAAATGCAGTTTTTTGTTGGCCAATTACAAATTATCAACACATTTTCTCATGGATCGTGTGGCAAATATTTGTCGTGATTTGTTTATTGTTTGAATTTGTGCAGCCGATAACTAAATAAAAATTTTTCTTGTTTTTATGGGAATTTTTTCTTCAGAGCTCCTAAACATTTTAATAAAGCGTAGATATAAATTAATCGAACATAACATAATCCGTTAGCGAAATAGCGGCGTGGAACTTATCCACCAAAACAACCAGTTTGAGAAAGCACAATAACATAAAAAATGCTGGAGTGGAGCGTGAATTTTTGAAATTGTTGAAATACGTCACCTTCCTCAACAAATACAATCGAAGCTAATAAAAATGAAATCAATCAAACTATCAAAGCTCTGAAACACTACTTAGAGTGTTTTCCAAACACCGACTTATTGACTTATTTGACGCCATCTTGAATAAGTCGGCCAAGTCATTCCAATTCATTGTACCGACTTATTTGTGACGGAATAACAAAAAACAAAACGCAATTTTTATTATATGGAAGAAAAACATTTCCTTGACATGATGGTCGTTGTCACTAGATTTGAAAATAAAAACTACTTGGCTGCGTACCAATAGTAGGTAAGTTCAATTATTTTTGAAAAACTCTGTGTTGAAATGATCGAAAAATCTGTACTAAAATAGATTTTTACCGTAGTAACCGATTTACCCGAATATTGGTACACAGCCTTTGTATTACATTTAGTCGGGACACATTTTTGGAGACATTCCTGTGTAGACGCACTTATTCAAATAAGTGAGGACATAATAATCATATTACAGTTTAACGTTTATTAAACGACAGCTGAGTCAATTGAACGGCTGGGATGGCTGGCACAGATAATAAAAAATATGTACTACAAATGCTTTGGCTGCTATTGGGGCTAACTAGTTGGGATAAACCGTCACAAAATAACCCAAGCAAATCGTACTGCTGGTATTTTATACCTTGTAATGAGAACCCTTCGGAGAAATCAACGAGAGGTATAACTCCCGAAAAGTGTCTAATGGAGGAAATATGGTTTAAGGGCCCAGAATTTCTAACCACACAATCACTTATTCTGCCAACCTGTCTCACAATTTTAATCGTTGAAATAGAGCCGACTATTCAATTACTTCCAAGTTATCTTCATTCTCACCGTGTCACGAAGTAGTGCATTATTTTTCAAAATGAAATTTCAACGGCTGAATCTTATCTATTTCGATTCAATTAGTTTGAAGCTTATAAATGTGGAATTGACTTATTAACAATCCACAAACCAACACCAACTTAATCTAAAAAAAATTCTCGTTCTATATGTCGACAACCATGGCGTACTACGTATGAGGGGCCGATTGTAGGATGCCAATACAAACCAAGATGCGCACCACCCAATAATATTGACAAACAACCATAGCATCACCGAGGAAATAATTCGAAAATCTCATTATAGAAATTTGTATGCCGGTCATAAGTTGGTACTCACCATTGCAAAACAACGATTTGCCAAGACGAGATATTCATTTGAGTTTCAACCGCCGAAGATTTAACTCTAAATCACAACCGCAACTAATGGATCAACTTCCCCGATCTCGATTCAACCTATCAGCCAGACCATTCATTGTAGTTATAATCGATCTGGCTGGTTCCTTTTACCCGTAAATCGTACAACTGTTAACACGTCAAATGGCGATCAAAGCTGCAATCTTGGAAAATGTCACCAACATGAGCACTGACAAACTCCTTGGATCCCAAAAGCAATTCAATGCTGTCCGATGGTTATCACAATACCTTTACTGTGACAACGTTACTAATCTAGTTGGAGCCAAACGAGAACAAAATTATTTTTAGGAGGCACTTCACATCTGAATCTGACCAAAATCAAAGTGAATCATAGTGCACCGACAACCTTATAACCTGGTAATTCATCCCACCAGCCACACCAACCTTCGATGGACCGTGGGAGTCCACAGTCAAAATACCACTTGTTTCGGGTGCACTAGAAGTACTAATCACATGAGGAGCTCCTGACGACCATAAAACAAATAGAAGGCATTGCGTAACTAAATTTCTGGGTTTCACACATAGATGGTGCTAGCGACACACCTAGCTTTCATTTATGTCAGAAGTAGTGTTTTGTTCATAGCGTGGACAGTTGTTAACGATAACCAGTTGTAATACCAGCACATATCGCGACGCAATAATATTTTGTCTTAGAATGGAAATGAGGACTTTTGTGCCAAACAAACAGCATTTACAGGAGCTCTGCTTTTCTGCTTCAACTTAAAAAAATGCAGCTGAACCACGTCATTCGAACGGTTGTATGATAAATTCGAATGGTTGAATATGCGACAGTGATTTCGTCAGCATTTGAATTTACCGTCATAGCATTTGAATACACCACGAATAATTAATTCACGGGGTTGGATGATGAATTCAAATGGTTGAATAAGCGGTCGTGATTTCGTCAACATTTGCATTTACCACCGATAATGAATTCATGTGGTTGGACGATGAATTCGAATGGTTGAATATGCGGCCGTGATTTCATCAGCATTTGAATTGTACCGCCGATAATGAATTCATGTGGTTGGATGATGAATTCGACTGGTTGAATATGCGGCCGTGATTTCGTCAACATTTGAATTTGCCACCGATAATGAATTCATGTGGTTGGACGATGAACTCGAATGGCTGAATATGCGGCCGTGAATTCGTCAGCATTTGAATTTACCACCGATAGTGAATTCACGTGGTTGGATGGTGAATTCGAATGGTTGAATATGCGGTCGTGATTTCATCAGCATTTAAATTTACCATTAATAATGAATTCGAACGGTTTTATGATGAATTCAAGTGGTCGAATATGCGGCCGTGATTTTGTTAGCATTTGAATCTACCGTTGATAATGAATTCATATGGTTGGACGAATTCGAATGGTTGAATATGCAGTGGTGATTTCGTCAGCATACGAATTTGGTTGGATGATGAATCCGAATGATTGAATATGCGGTCGTGATTTCGTCAGCATTTGAATTTACCACCGATATAGAATTCACGTGGTTGGATGATGAATCCGAATGGTTGAATATGCGGTCGTGATTTCGTCAACGTTTGAATTTACCATTAATAATGAATTCGAACGGTTGGGTGATGAATTCGAATGGTTGAATATGCAATAGGGTCAGTACAACACGATAGCATACTTCGATTTACTTAGACATCTCCACGATGCCTTGTCATTGACGATCGAAGCGCCACTACCCTTTCTACTATAGCAAAATTTTAAAACTAAAAAAAATCTATGACGGCTCCACCGCATAAATATGTTGGCTTCTACTAAAAATATAGATGGGTTTTGGCTAAATTAGCTTGCCATTGTAAACCAATTTTTTTAAAATTTATTTCGCTTTGCATTACAAGTTTTTTTTAAGTGCAGATTTATACGTTTTCCAAAAACAGCTGTACAGTTTGTTGTAATTTTTAATTTGTCAGAAACTTCACTATAGTGTTGATAGGACGTACCCGATAAAATTCGGTTATACATTATATAAAGTTCTGCGATGCGTTGGTTGTTATTTTTAACGAGCTGGTGCAAGCTCTACGGACCAATATGTGACGTAGTTTTCGCACTCGGGGAATAAATTCGTTTAATCGTTCGTTAAATCGTTTACAACATCTGATCAGTGTTGTGTCGTATAGTTTACACCGGGTGGATAATTAATATTCGACTTGTGTAGAAAATGTATGTAGAAAATTAAAAAAATGGCGTCGGCAATGTAGATAATGTCGGAAATTATTATTTCTGTTAGCAATTACCAAAACTCTATGATTTCTTTGTTAATGGGACCATTTCGAGATCGAGTTCATTCTTGCTTCACATTTAAAAATTTGACCTCAAATTTTGCCGTTAAAGTGTAAAATTGTTCATCTAAATATCCGTAGTATTGGGTATTCACTTTTAGAAAGAAATTAAATGGTGGAATGGGGATGCAGTAAATTTCCACGGGCTTGTGACAGTTATATCGGCCATTAGCTAATATACAGTCCGGGTTGATTAGGTAGTAAAACCATATCAAATACTCACTTTTAACGTAACACATTTATTTAATATATATTATAAGGCTCGGAAAATGGAGTGAGTCGGAAAAATTGATGTTTTACCTAGACCTAATACGATGTTCAACATCATTACCATAATAAAATGGTAAAGCACAAAAAAATGTTCAGGCAAATAATCATCATATACAAGTTTCTAGGTTCAAATATGACCTTTGGCCCATTGGATATTTCAAATAATATTTTTCCCCCTTTTATCTCCAATTTAGGAGCATCAGGGATCTACTGGGTTGGACTATCTAACTCTGTTTCCGAGTTGTTTTGCTTCTGCTAGCATCATTCATTTCTATGTTACAGATGGTTGACTTTCCTTTTCCCTTGTGGGTTCCATTCCAAAGAACTTGCCATGACATTCTTAGACTTCCTCAGCGTGGCAAATTCATCTTCATTTGTGCTTTCTTATTTCGATCCCTATGACTGCTTGATTCATTTGCCTAAGGAACTCAATAGTTATTATTTTGTTGGGTCAGAAGAGCTTACATTGTTTGGTTTTCGATCTGATAGCTTCTGTACTTTATGTTGCATGTCGGCGTGTTTGTGTGTTATCAGGCATATGTCGTCTGCGTAATCTAGATCATTTCACTGTTAATCCTCACCACTGTCTTATGTTATTAGGAACATAAGCGGCCAGAGTATGCATCCTTATCTTACTCTTTGCTATTATAGTATGATTCACTTTTATTACCTTTGTTTTGAACTCGATCACCTGTTCGATTATGAGTTCGTTTAATTTGTTTGGGATGCAAATTTCACAAAGTGCCTTCGAAGTCCACGAAGAGTAAGTGTACTGGTGAATTCCATTCGTTAGACTGCTCAATGATGATGCGTGTTGTATAATATGATATGATCGTTCAATTCTTTCTTAATTTTGGATTGAGTGTTGGTGAAATTCTTCTATGTAGGATTGCTATATCTTTATGGTTATGTTGAGAAGAAATACATCTTGTCAATTTTTGCATTTTCTTCCTAGGAATTGTTATAGTCAAGCCTTATATTTTTTTACGGTATTATTTTAGCTTGTATATATGGTCCGTTCCAGAGGCCTTGTTATTTTTAATTTTAGCAATTTTAGCAACGCCAGTTTTTATTCGAAGATTTATGGATCATTGGTCGTGTTGTCTCTGAGATATTCCTTCCATTCCTGAACAGATACCTTATTGTTAGGATGTTGGAGAATTTTCTAGTCGCCTGTCGCACGCAATGAATTTTTTTTAATTATGCGCATGTTTCGGGTTGCTGCGGCCACTCCTTGCCATTTTCTTGGTTTCTCGTACCGTACCGTCGTTTGATGTTTCAGCTCCAACGTATTTTTTTGCATATTTGCAACTTGAGTTGCCAGCGATCTTCAATTTTCTTTCTAATTTTATGACTGATCCGGAGTCCAGGTCTGAATTCTTGCTACTCGTCCGAGTGTGTTGGTAGCTGCTTCGATTTGTTTACACTGTTGCTCTATATTGATGGCTGCTTCTTTATTGGTTTGGAGGCTGAGCTTCGCAAAATGTGTTACTTTTGTCGGCATCTTTTAATCTGTCGGTGTTAAATTTTTTTTTCTTGATCCGTTTTATAGCAAACAGGCTTAATTTTAAATTGTGATATTACCAGTTGGTGGTCACTCTGAATGTCTGGACTACTGAACAGTGAGTGACATCTTGCAATATCGTGAGCAATTTCTTATTGATCATTACGTGATCTATTTGGATCGTTGTTCCGCCATCATGTGACATCCATGTGTATTTGTGTGGAAATTTACTGACTCCTTTGAATAGTTAGTTTGTTACGCAAAAGTCGATGAGTCGTTCTCCATTATTTATTGCACACAGAGTCTAATGGTTGTTTATTCAGGCTGGTTGTCAGATAGGTGTTATCTGTTCTAATCCTCAGATCGAAATTTCCTTCTTCTATTATCTTGTTCATTTTCTGTGTGCTCTTATTATTGTGGCTTGTACTTGTTTATATAACTCATCCTTAGTTGTTTCATCAGCGTCTTTTGTTGGTGGATATCACATCTTGTTGAAGTTAGCTGAAAGTTGCCAGCCGAAAGTGAAAAATCGATAATGCAGATAGTGTCTTGACTACTTCAGCCAAAAGTTAAACAAATTATATATTAAATTGAAATATCGTAGTCGAAAGTGACTAACCTACTAACCAGCCGCAAACATATGTATCGTAACAAACAACAAATTTGCAATTTAACCGATGTTAATTTATTGTTTCATGTGTATATACCAGCATACGGCCCACTTTAAAACATTTATTTTATATAGATGTTATAGATTTAACAAGATAGACACCAATCTGACTATGCGAATTCCATAGTCCATAATCATAAGTAGATTTTGATTATAGGTTAGGGGTAAGTCTGATGGGGTTATAGGGGTGAAATTTTTATGTGTCCCTTATTCTGACGATAATATCGTCCATCATTGGAGATTTTGAAACATGGACACCAATCTGACTAGGCAGATTCGATAGCCCATGACCAAAGGTAGATTTTGATTATAGGTTAGGGGTAACCTATGGCTCATTTTCGTTCACGTTTTCGATTTTATCGTCAGAAGAAGGGAAACATAAAAATTTCACCCTTACAACCCCATCAGACTCATCCCTAACCTATAATCAAAATCTACTTATGATTATGGGTGATCGAATCGACCTAGTCAGATTGGTGTCCATTTCGCAAAATCGCGAATGATGAACGACTTTGCTTGATAACCAACAAACTTCTTTATCGACATTTTTCGGCTGTTTGAAATAGATATAACATTTGACACCTATAACCACATCAGACAAACCTAAGATGAACCTATAATCAAAATCTACTTGTGATTATGGGCTATCGAATCGACCTAGTCAGATTGGTGTCCATCTCAAATGATGGACGATTTTATCGTCATAATATGGGAAAAATAAATATTTGACCCCTATAACCCCATCAGACTTACCCTAACCTATAATCAAAACCTACCTATTGTAACAATTTGCTTTGAATTGTTACTGGAGTTATACTGTATCCAAAATAAATGTACGTACAAGTACAATCATTCAATTACGGTATCTCTGTTATCGTTTTCTCCTCCAAATAAAACTTGATTTTCGTTTTTATGACCGATTCCACCACCAAAAGTATGATTAGTCCCGTTGCTTCGCATATAAAATGCTCAAAATTACAAATTCGGGAGGAGAAGAAGAAAAGAGTTGTTTGGCTGGTGATCAGTAAGTGTTTAGACGACCGCGTTGTAAAATCGTTCTAATAAATAAAATAAAAATAATTTTATAAAGTAGTTTAATAGTAAAAGCCCAGAGTTACGTGGGAATTTGGATAATTTATAAAGCAAAAAAAAAAGACAATTAATTTAGTGATTTATTAATTATGCCTACAAATAACCTATATAAAAATTTAAAAACCCGTGATAAGCGTTAGTAGTGACTCCGTTAAGTGCGGAAGGGCTAACCGAACATTACTTAGCGTGGTGCGAAACGTGCGCGTATATGCATGTAATTAGTTTTGATAATTTTTTTTTGGACGATATGTGCATTGTGTTTTGTGAGGTAATATAGTGGAAAAAAATTAAATAAACGACACGAGCGTATTATGTAAATTGGTATACACTCGGGAATCCAAATAAAAACTTTTATAAACTTAAAGTTCGGGGAAAACAAAAACGAAATTAAATTCTAGTGTTTCGTGACTATTTAAGTTTGGGTATCTGGTTATATGTATATAAAATAATAAACGCAGTTCGAATCTAAGATACTAAGCGCTATACAAGTAGCCTTCACACAGTGAGCCGCGTACCGTTACTCAGATAAAACGGGCGGTTAGATTTTGTTTTCTTTACTAAAGTAAAGTTCAATTTTGTAAATTGTTATGGTCGTATGCTGGCCTATTATGTATCATTATTAAATCCGGCAGCTATCTGAAATGTTATTAAGCTATGATAAATAAAATCTTCGAATGGATTATAAACGAAAAATTTGATGAAAAACAAAATAATCTGTTTTATATGGGATGGCGAGTTTGGGGGTCCACATTGAGATTTTTTCCAAAATTACGAGTCGTAAACAACAAAAAAATAAATTTCGCTCGTTGCTGTGCATTACTGAAGGCGGCATTTTGCTTTTGCATTGGATTATTTTTCTTGTGCTGTTTATATAAAAAGTTAATATATTTTTCTGGCAACTAAGTGCTAACGTAAATTTAAAGAAGTTAATTAATTTTGTTTTCTTAATTCCATTTTTAATTGTGAAAAATTTCTAGTGTTACTTACGTTGCTTTCTTTAATTTGTTTGTGGTGGTGATTCGTGTAAAAGGAAAACAAAATTCGAGCAAGGATTATTGCGATTTTCGAGATATCTCAGGTAAGTGACGATACGGGGCACAGGAAAGCTATTTCATTGATTGGTGGCGGTATACTTTGATTGGACTATATTAATTTATTAAAATGGATACCTAAAATAATTAGGTGGTAGACGAAACTTGGGGATGGAAGAAGTCATGGTTTGATAAACATCTTTATTTTTTATATTTTATTCATTTATTTTCATAATCAGTGCATTGAGGACGGAACAACTCACGACAATTTTCCTCTCAAGACGGAGCTCGGGTCAAAAGCGTTTCCGTTACTGGAAACTAACTATGTTTCCGTTTTCAATCACTTAAAAGACACGCAAGTGTTTTATGTTTGCGGGGATCATGCTACCTTGTTTATTATTAAAAATTTAAACCATACCGCAACACTATGGTCATAGGCTATCGAATCGGCCTAGTCAAATTGGTGTCCATATGGCAAAATCTCGAATGATGGACGATTTTATCGTCATAATATGGGAAAAATAAATATTTGACCCCTATAACCCCATCAGACTTACCCCTAACCTATAATCAAAATCTAGTTATGTTATAATAAACTTTGAAAGTTGGCCGTGTGCTGCTCTGTTCACATGAAACAATAAATTAATATCGGTTAAATTGTAAATTGTATTTGTTGTTTGTTTTGATACATGTTTTTTGTAGGTTAGTCACATTCGGCTAGGATATTTCAATTTAATATATAGTTTGTTTAACTTTTGGCTGAAGTAGTCAAATCACTATTTGCATAATCGATTTTTTCATTTTCGGCTGGCAACTTTCCGCTAACTTTCTATATGTACATATATGTCTGTTATTGACATTTTTCGTTTAGAAAATTGATGAATTATTTGTTAGTTTTAAATCTGTATTGCCGGGATTTTTCGATTGAGTATTGAAATTTAACTTCTTTATCGACACAATCTGCATTATCGAGATATTATGGTATTTCCGCGTAGGGTCAACATTTAATATCTGCATTACTATCTTTTGGCTGGGTATCAAAGACACTATCTGCATTACCATCTTTCGGCTGGAAACTTTCGGCTGTAAACTTTCGGCTAACTTTCACAGTATGGATATCACTGAATATTAGTTACTGAATATTATTGTTACCCTTCATCGCTTTAGCTGTTGTATATATCCCCACACTTTATTCATCGCGTGAGAGTATATAATCAGGTAATTTACTTCGCTTGCGTTTATTTCACCACTGTTTATCCATCTCACTTCACTGAGACCGATAATTTAGATTTTATAACGTTTCATTTCTTTCTCGATTTGTGCTAGCCATGCTGCTTCTGTTAGAGTTTTGATGTTCCAATTTCTGATTCATGTCCGTGTACGATTGAATTCTGATTAATGAAGGATTAGTCTAAACCTAGACAGGGCTTCTGAGCCAGGTATACTGGCATACCGGGGAGGGACATTTCATTCCATTCCATTATTTACTTTCGTCTATGATCTTTCCAAAAGGTGATCCAAATTTGTACTAACCAGCCACTCGTCCCCCATTTCATGAAAACTCCTGCGAAAAGGGACAAGGAAAAACAAACGTTGGTTAATAATTAACTGGTGAATGCGTCGGACAAATGTAATCCTGAGCTAACCTAAACAAAATGGATTTCGCTTACATTAAAAAGTCGCCACCTTTATTCTGGTTTAAGACAATATTAATCACAATTTTAGTCTGGAAAAACCACATTATTTGGTTACCACCACATGGTTTTTTGATTTTTGTTTAATTTGGGTTGTAATACAACCAAAAACAGCAAAACCAATCAAAAAAAACTCATCTTCATTCCTCTCACAAGGAACAGACGTTAAAATCAGAAATGAGTATTCGTTTCGACTAAGTTGACATACGGCAAATTTGGCACAGTGAAGTACTTCTAAACCAAAGCCGAATTTAGCCTCGTAAAGCGTTCCTTTTCGATTTGTAATCAGCAAATGTGACAGGATCGTCTAAACGGCTTCAATGAAAGTTACGGGAGCTACCAGTGTACGCTAAAGAAATTCCAACTATTTACATTATATGTAATTTATTTTATGAAACCTGGATTTATAAAATAATTTTGGTTTAGTGACGATTGACCAAGTATTTCAATCTCAGGGAAGAACAATGGAAATAACAACAAAAAAAGCAATAATCTACTCCAAAATCAATTGTCTACGCTATTTTCGACACCAACATATAGACATGTATGCCTTATATAACTGTGAAAATCCACATGATGGCTGCACTCGCCAGCGAAAAATATTAATACATTCAAAACGGCTACCATGGATTATCCTAATCCCTGAATTTCAAGGCACTTAAAATTAATTTGATCAAACTAATTTTTAAACTATAAAAAAATGTTAAACGTTACCTGAATAAATTAGAGATGAATAGAAAATATAAATCTACTCGTACCTTTGATTATTAATATTTTTTATATTTCATTTCTTCAAACTAGTTTTAACTACAATGCCTATAGTAATGTAGACGTAAATACTCTCAACACTATAATGATTTTATATCAATCTATAAGTAATTAAAAGTGATGGATGACTCAAGCCCTCATCTTTGTATACGTACAAGTAGCGAGAGTACCATGAACTCCATCCAAGTTACATAACATTTTGCTGTACATCACGTCTGGATTGCGAGACGACCATAAGAAAATCATCGTAAGGGTTTTGAACTAGAACTTGTTTCATTCCAACCGATACACGGCAGGGTAATGCACTGTGAATCATTTTTTATATGTACATGATTTAATTGAAGTGGTTTTTAATCACTAGAGTTCAACGAATTTATATTGAGTATTTTCCATAAAAGGAAGATCCGGAGTTCTGTAAAGGCGAGAAGGAAGCTGAGAAAATTTATGTGTAACAAAAACTAGAATTTTGAATTCGTTATTTTATTCTAACGAGTATATTAACCGGTGTATCGGTACACCGGTTTAAAACTGTAAACGAATATCTTTAAGATCTTTATAGTGGTTGCTGTATTAGGAATTTTACAACTACTTGAGTATTTTGAACTTTGCGGTCGATAATTTATGTGGAAAGATTAATGCATTCGAGCACACCATCTAAAGCCGATCTAGAGTCATCATTACGATATAATAAGGGTTTATTGCACGTATGTTTGATAGAAATACACCCACTCATTGGACATTGAAAATTAAGGATAGGTAGGATGGGTGTGGATGGTGCGTATATAATACACTCTATGATATGTGCACGTCCAGGTGCGTTAAAGTAAGTAATGGCGCAGGAAGTAGCTTAAAGCAACGAAATAGTTTTTTATGAGTTTCATTGGCGCTTAATTTTTATGAATTAGGAATTTACATAAAAATTATAAATGCTTCGCGTGCTCATAAAAATATTTTAATGGCTTCTTTAACATGTGGGCTATAAAATTATTGTATTTAAGTGACATGTTTTGTATATCTGGAAACTCTACCAGTAGATATTATAGATCGTGATTTCACCGCCCATGATGTTGTCTTTATTGGGTTTTGGGTTCTTTGTTAATCAAAAAATAAAAATGGTTTAAATGAGGGCACCTATACATTGTACACGAAAATTTGCCTAATGATTGCAATACTTTTACCCAAGATGGTTAGAGATAATTTGAGAGATTACTATTTGAGCTCCGATTTGACTGAAGTTGAAAAGTTTAAGTTAAGTTCTTGATTAGAGTTCCGCTTAAGATCTTCTAAGAAGCTATTTTCGGTTTTGCTACTTATTTCGACTGCTAGTGACCTTCCTATGATCCTCCGTATCCCGGTCAATCACGATTCCTTAAATTTTTTAAATATCTCCCATGAGCCCTGTTGAACAACGACTTGAACGTCTACAGCCTATGCAAACAAACGACAGGACGGCGTATGTGCTGCCATTCTTTAGAATTTCAAAATGAGACACTTGTAGTGTGCTGTGTGTCTGGAAAAGTTGTTTTACCACCATTGAATTCACCACACGAATAAGAAAATTTAATTCGTGTTTCAAAATGATATCTTTTGCTATGAAAGATATTTCAAATATACTGTGATAAGTGTATCATCGAATTGGCCCTTCATGTCCATTGCCAAACAATGACCCAAAATATTCGTAAATTTATTTTGTGGGTGGCGAAGAAGAACGAGTCAATATTCATTGCGGAAACAATCATATTAAACAGACTCAAGAACGAGGTATTGTTGTGTCATTGGCAACTTTCACATGGTTGTTATTAAACCAGACAAAGTTTCGAGAGGTTGGAGATGTCTGTGCCCGAAGGAACAACAATCGTTAAGTTATACAAGATACACATCGGTCCTATGACGCATTACAATATCCATTAATTTTTTAGGAATGAACCGATATGAATATTACATCAATATCATACAAACTATGCAGAAACAGGTACCATCAAATTTTTGACATCGAAATATAAACACATTACCGACTGTGTTTCTTTTTTGAAAGGTAAGAAGATGAATAAGATAGTGAGCGCCATAAACTTCTAAGCATACACAATTACCAGATGTATCTACCACACAAAGATGGTGCTAGCGACGCACATCTAGTTGTCATTTATGTCAGAAGTTGTGTTTTCTTCATAGCGTGGACAGTTGTTAACGATAACCAGTCGTAATACCAGCACATATCGCAAAGCAAAAATATTTTTTCTAAGAACGAAAATGTCGAGTTTTGTGCCAAACAAACAGCATTTGCGAAAATCTTGCCCGTTCTGCTTCAACTTGAAAAAAATGCTGTTGAGGCACGTCATTTGCTTGAGAAGGCCTACGGCAAACATGCACCATCAAAAACTACTTGTGAAAATTGGTTTAAACGCTTCAGAAGTGGCGATTTTGACATTAAGGACAAGAAGCTCTCTGAAGACATAGAGCTACAAGCGTTATTGAATGAAGATGATATGCAAACTCCAGTTCAACTTGCGGAGGTATTAAACACGACTTCCTAAGGTATTTTCAAAAAATTCAAAAGTAGGCAAAATGGGTGCCGCATTAGTTGACTGAGAGACAGATAGAAAATCAAAGACACACTTGCGAAATTTTGCTTTCACGGCATGAAAGAAAGAGCTTTCTGCATCGAATTGTTGCGAGATATGAGAAATGGATCTTTTTCAAGAATACCAAAACGCATAAAGTCGTGGCTTTCACCTGGCGAGGTATCAACGTCGACGGCATGACCAAATCGCTTCGGAAAGAAGACAAGGAATCGTGTACCATGAGCTGTGAATACAGGGCGAAACTGTTAATGGGCGACGCTACCGACAACAATTCATCAATCTGATCTCATGCATTGTCGTAAAACGGTCAAAATGAGAAACGGGACACAAACGATTGATATTGCAGCACGAAAACGCTCATGCCATCGCACTCCCATTGTCCAGGATACCATTACAACGCTGAGATGGGATCTGCTACCGCACCTGCTTTATTCGTCAGTCTTGACCCTCTCGGTTTATCACTTGCTCCGCTCGATGGCGCATGACTTGGCAGGGCTACACTTGGCCAGTGGCGAGGAAATAGAAAATTGGTTGGATGAATGGTTTCGGTTCAAAGGCGCGTCGTTTTATCGTGGTATTCATATATTGCCAAGAGAGATGGCAAAAATGTGTATATGACGAAGGACAATACTTTAAATAAACCATTTTTTATATTTCTATCTCTAACAATCAAACGAACCACATTCTACAATGCCTCCATTTATACCATCAATACATTGTGGACATGAATGCGAAGATAGAAAGTGAGCGATTACGCTTCATATGGCACAATCAAGCAAAATTGCGTGCAGAAGGATACATATACTTGCGAGATGCGATAAATGATGGTGTCGATGGCAATTTCATTCCCAATGAATTCCAGCAGTCCACGTACCACTGCAATCCACAATGGGAAGAGATTCAAAAATTGCTGCTACAAGACCAAGCTACAAGTGACCGCACGAATTGTCCAACAAAAACTGAAATAAATAAAAAATTGCATTGACAAACATCATGTTTTTGGAGAACCTCAATGCTGGATGTATTCAATTGAGTGGCAAAAACGTGGTCTATCTCACACACAGATGTTAAAATGGTTAGTTGAAAAAATTAGAACAGAGCTCCCGATTTGTTTCACATTGTTACGACGAACATGATTCAAGGTCCATATGACGCATTCAACATACATTCAGAATGTTTGAATATCAGACACAATCACTGGAGTTGATAGATATCCGTACCGGATACTCTACAGAACATGATGCGGGCATTCTTTAACTTTAACCTTGAGAAACCAGTCACATAACGTCGAAATCGATAACATATGGGTTGGACGGTTTTCCGTATGTGTAAACTACAGCACCAAAAACAACATTGACGCACAGTTCTTTCAATTGTACCAACAATACGATTGTTTGTATTTCACATTGAACATATCCAAAATAAACATAGGAGCCACTAAACGAGGTAACGGCAGCATGTCTTGTCATTTTTTCTACTAACTCTTTAGGCAGAATCTATACAGTTCATTCTAGACCCCGTGAATATTTTTATTTGCGGTTACTCCTGATTAATGTATGACGTCCAACATCATTTGCTCATTTTAGAACAGTTACCATGATACATACAACGGCCGCGTACCAATAGTCGAGTAAATCGTTTACTATGGTAAAACTCGGATTTAGAACAGATTTTTCGATCAGTTTGCCATAGAGTTTTTCAAAAATAAATGAATTTACCGAAAAATTTACTTCAAATTGACTTTTACCCGAGTATTGGTACGCAGCCATTAAACAACATTCCGACACTGCAAAAGCTCTAAAAAGATGTCACATCCTTATTTCGGATGAACGAACAATGACCCATAAGTATTAATTAGAATCCTTAAATCTCACGCTAAAGGAACTTAAAAGAAATGACAGGCTGTTCGGCTACGTTATGGTGTTGTTGCCAGGCTTTTTTTAGCCAAACATTACCACTTATTCCCTGATCAAAATATGCAAACGAAATAAACGCATGTTTAAAAAATCATCCTTTTTATGGCGCAGCGGGCATAAATTTAAATTGACAATAAATATGAGAGTGCAAATTGTAAATGATCTGCTGCACGATTTTCTCCTCAATTGTTCGAAATTGGTAGCGGAACCAAGACTATATCCGTTTAATATAAATTTTCCTTGAATTCATTGCATTTACCAGGACTACCGCTGCATATTTTCCGCCCAAAAACTGGCTCGGAACCAGATTAGTTGTCAAAAAATGTACGGGCAATATCATCCAGGCAATCATAATCATTGGAAAATTTATAGGGAAACACGTTCTACCGCCGCGATACAGCGTGTGTAATTAAAACTTTGATGTAGTCTTTCCAAACAGTGTGGCAACACGATGTGTTTTTTCGTCCCTTATCTCTTCCCCTATAAACTAAATTTTAAAGTATGGGTATTTTGCAGCACACTTGTAGCAATAATTTTCTGTGCGGCTCGTGTTGTACTCGTATACTGACTAACACGAACGAAAAAATCAAAGAAAGTTTTAAGGTCAGGAAATTGTTTTTTGTTTCTACGCGATTAGTACGTATGTGAAGCTGGCCCGAAAATCGCCTTTAAAATTTAGGTGTGTTTCTACGCTAAATCCATTAAAAGGCTTTTCAGCCCGAAAAATAAAAAAAAAATATGGAGAAAATCAAATTCCATCCCGAGAAAATAAAACAAGCTCAAAATTATCTTACAGTGGGGATAAGGGGCCTCCCCAGCTGATTTAATATTCGCTTCTGTTGGGCTAGGTATCGGAATTATGCTCAAATGTCGCTGAAAAATTCTCCGATCACAGAGTTTGGCAGATGTAACGGTATATGCCTAATTAATGCACTGACCATCAGCATCAAGCACACGAATGCTCATTACCTTACAATGGGGATAAGGGACCTCTCCAGCTGATTTCATATTCGCTTCTGTTAGATTAGGTATCGGAATTATGGCCTTACGTCACCATAAATTTGAACATTTGAAATTTATGAACATTTGCGTGCTTAATGCTGATGGTCAGTGCATTAACTAGGCATATACCGTTATATCTGCCAAACTCTGTGAACGGAGAATTTTACAGCGACATATGAGCATAATTCCGATACTTAATCTAACAGAAGCTAATATTAAATCAGCTGGAGAGGTCCCCACTGCAAGTAAATTTTATACTTAAAATTTGGTGTGTGAACGTGAGATTGTTTTTATTTTCTCGGGATGGAATTTGATTTTCTCCATATTTTTTTTTTATTTTTCGGGCTGAAAAGCCTTTTAATGCATTTAGCGGAGAAACGCACCTAAATTTTAAAGGCGTTTTTCGGGATGGTTTTCGGGCCAGCTTCACATACGTGCGATTAGTATGAATGGTGAATGAAACGAAATGAATTGTACATTTGTTACTAGATTTGTTAAATTTTATTTTTGTGTTTTCTATCCGTTTCGTCCGTAAAATGAAAGTAATCACCGTACAACTTGAAGAAGTGACAAGTTGGGCACCCAAGGGGTTAACTTAATTCGAGTACGGTGAATTCAATGGTGCTAGTCCATTTTTGAGATATCGCTTTCGACATGTTTTGGCTCTGAGTCAAAAACAGGCGTTTTTTCGTTGTTCACCAATAGTATTTGAACCATTAACATTTTCGTTATGCTTGAACATATCAAAACCACAAAACCACTTCAGCCAATGTTACGTTAGATTAGGTTGGAGCGGCTGCTTCCGCATACGTAGACCAGTAGAGACCCGTTGTGATACCACAGGATCCTATTTTCAGTCCGCGAGATCTGAAAGGCTGGCCATATTGCACACACCCAAATACCTATGCCTTCTGTATGATAGTGCGAGACACGAGCATAGGAAGTTATCTAAAAACTCTTCCTTCTCTTCATCCATGCATCTTCTATAAAGTCATTCGTCTGTAGACCCAGCCTTCTCGCATGTACCCTAAAAAGGCAGGGTTTTGTCAGTTACAGGCCATATTGCACACACCCAAATACCTATGCCTTCTGTATGATAGTGCGAGACACGAGCATAGGAAGTTATCTAAAAACTCTTCCTTCTCTTCATCCATGCATCTTCTATAAAGTCATTCGTCTGTAGACCCAGCCTTCTCGCATGTACCCTAAAAAGGCAGGGTTTTGTCAGTTTTGGCAAAAGCTACTCACAGAAAACTCCGGTTCCTACCTTGCTGTCTAGAAAAACATAGGTCCACCTGTGCAGAGTTTCGTATACATACAGGACGCTCATTTCAAATAAGATACAAAGAATACATCAATGACATAACCAAATTTAAAAAAAGTACCTAAAATCAAGTTTCGCACAACACATAAAAACTGAAAATCATAGGTACATTAAATTCAATAAAAATTTAACCATTTTGCACAGAATCAAAAACGGACCGATCAAAAAATTAGACAGGTTAGAAGATCTTGGTATAAATTTTGGGCAGAATTTGACCCATGAGTCATGAGACATTTGTATACTGTTCGTATACAAATTTCTCATGAGTCATGAGTCATGAGTCAAATTGCGACCAAAATTCGCACCCTGAAAAAATACAAAAACAAAAACACCAACAATTTACTTAACGACAAAATTTACACAAAAACCAATAAAATTTACGACTTATTATCCATAACTTAAAAACATAGGAGGTGACAAACAGCAGCGCCTAGCAACAGTATACGTATAAACAGCTTTAAAATAAATTGTGTAATAGTAGTAAAAAATAAAAATAAAAAGGCTTTTATTTAAAATAAATAATATGGATAGGTGCTTTAAACATTTGGTGTCCCGATGATACGGATATATCCACAAGCACATGATCCAGTTCAATGTTATGGGTGCATGAATTATATTCTCGGTACAAACAGAAAAACAATTGGTTCTTTGACATACACTGCAACGACAAATGCTCAACTTCCGCTGCCGCATTCAGATGAAATTCCGGAACGATCAAACCCAACTGAAAAATATTTACCACCAACTTTTGAATCTGATGAAACCGGAGAAACATCTGCATCAATATATCAACCATCAAATGTCACTGCGCGATGCAATCACATTGAAATCTCGCAAAACCGTTTGGATGTTATGGTACGATGCCTGAAACTATCGCAGCGGCAAGCCATTCTTTTCTCAAAGGATTTAAAACAAGTGAACGTTTTGGCTCCAAATGTTCGGGTATATGGAGCAATAAGTCGTCATCGTCATTTTAAGAATTTTTATGAATCAATTGAGAATTGTTCACTCTCTTTTTGCACTGACAAACTCCAAAAGCAGTTTGAAGGCAGTTCTCCATTACGTTACCAAATCAAAAAATTCCATTCCAATTGCATTCAGCACAAACACAAAGGAGACTTATGCATCAATGAAAAAAAATCATTGATTTGATTAAATGCAATGACCATCAATGGAAAGTTTGTGCAGATTAAAAAAAAGTGATAGCTCTTTTAAGAGGCTTGCAATTGGGTTGCACTAAAAACATGTGTTTTAGGTGCTTATGAAATAGAAGTTTAAAGGCGACAAATACAACGAAGGGAACTGGGCTTTCCGTGAGAACATTAGATTGCGATATGGCAACATCGTCCAGGCTCCACTTGCGTCAATTTAAAAAATATTACTACTACCACTTCATATCAAGCTTGGAGTAAATCTATTCGAATCTAAGTTTTGATGAATTGAAATTTCATGTTGAATTGAAGTTTCAATTGACAACTCTTTCGTGGTTCGTTTTCCCCGTTCTACTTTACGCTTTTACCTGCCAAATCGAAAGCGTACGGTTATAGTTCCAATTTACGTTACCATCTGCGCATTGCGTAGCTCCATGCCAGCCTATAGTACTGTACATTGAAGGTGGGTCGGCCCATGAGTTTTGCACTTGCAGATCGTAATCTGTTGATGAAAATTCCCGATCCCGATCCAAACGCCAAAGCTTTAACCACTGTGCCATTTGGTCGGTTACAGGAACACTTAATGGACCAGATATGCGTCGTTTGATGAACGATGTTGCATTTGAAAATGCTCTCAGTGAACGAGAGGTTGTGACATGGAAATGTGTAAAAGAAGTAATTAAGAATGTTCTCGGAATTACTCAATCCGATGATTGGCGCAAATATATTGAAAATAAGCTGACCGCTTTTCATAATATAAACGTACGGATCCGACCGGGATGTCTACAACACGTTTATCAACTACATCGACTCAGTTCGATGCAAATCGAGCAAGTTTTGACATCCAATCCCAAAAAATTTTGGAACTTCATTAACAGCAAGAAAAAGGTATCTGGTTTTCCGTCGAATATGTCTTACCAGACCTCCACCGCTAGTCCGCCGTCCGACATTTGCAATTTGTTCGCCAAATTCTTTGCTTCGGTTTACAAGCCATTTCGGTCATCAGGCACCGGTTCTCCTACTACTTCCTCCTCCATTGTACTCAATCATTTTAATCTTACCAAAGAGCTGGTTCTGGATCAACTGCTCCTTCTCGACGTTAGCAAGGGAGCGGGTTATGGCGAACTTCCACCGATCCGATTCAAACGTGGTGCCGTAAGTCTGGCTCCTGCAGTGGCTTTTTTCCAGATCCCTGGAAAATATCATGCGTTCATCCAATTTTTAAGGCGGGTAATATAGAAGTGAGGTAAGTAATTATCGTGGGATCGCCATTCTCTCTGTCTTACCCTAACTGTTTGAGTTCATGGTTCACAGAGTATTGCACTTCCATACCAAGAGACTAATTTCTTCTTTTCAGCATGGATTTTATCCCGGTAGGTCTACCGTGTCTCACTTGTCCTCATTTTGTGGTCATCTATTTGTCAGCCTAAACTCCACACACACTTCGCAAAGGCTTTCGATGTGATTGATCACTCCATTCTTATTAGCATGTTGGAGAGTTTCGACTGTGATTTCATTCCCATCGACTGGTTGCGTTCTTATCTCTCAGATTGTTGGCAATTTGTTAGGATTCTGGATTCTTTCTCCCGATTATTTCGGGCGCCATCCGGCGTGCCTCAAGATAGCCATATCGGCCCACTGCTATTTTCATATTAACGACGTTGTAAAATGTTTTAAGTTTGCCAATTGCCTCCTCTTCGCAGATGACATAAAGATTTTTGCCAGAGTCTCGAGCGTGTTAGACTGCGAAATGTTACAAGACGACTTAAACCGCTTTTGCTGCTGGTCAATTAACCATTTCTTTATTCCGTATCCGCTCACCAGTTTTTTATCAATACCAACAGTACAACGAAACCATTGATCGGGTTGAGTTCATTTCGGATCTTGGTGTGATCTTTGAATCTGATGCTACATTTACCAGAAATGTTAATGCCATTATTTCAAAGTCGTACATTATGTTTGGCTTCATTAAACGAAACTGCAAGGACTTTCGGGACCTGTTAACTTTGACATCATTATACGTATGCTTTGTTCTGTCCATTTTGGAGCATGCATCTCCTGTTTGGTTACCCTCCTACCACTGTCATTCTGAGAGATTGAGAGTATCCAGAAGGAGTTTATTTTGTTCGCGCTACAACATTTACCATCCAGTCGTGCCGTGGACTACGTTCTTCCGCCTTATCAGAATCGATGCAATCTTTTGAAACTGCAACGTCTAGACAATTGCCGAGACGTAGCTTCCGCACTGTTTGTGCGTGATATAATAAATTCCCGTGTCGATTGTATCGAGTTACTAGCACGTATCAACTTGTACGCTCCCGAACCTCGAATGCGTCAACGCGATGGATCTTTATTCATCGACCGAGCGGTAACGAACTACGGTCTTTCTGATCCAATTCCGAGGGTATCGCGGGTGTTCAACAAGATCTACGGAGCTTTCGATTATCACTTGTCGAGAAATTCATTCAAGAAAGCTCTATATAATCTTTTGTAGTCGAGCTCATAATTTCTTTTTTGTACTAATTGTTTTGTTGTGCCGACTGTAGCCACTGTATATAAATAAATTAATAATATACAGATGGCTCTGCTTTAAGTGAATAAACATTTCTCTCGTAAACGTTGTGCTTTTCAAAATATTTGCGAAAAACGAACAACCTGCCATGGAAGGTGCAACTTCCAGTGTACCGATTTTAGCCAAATATCACTGATATCTCCAAGTTTAAGGAAAACGCTTTATTATGAAGTTTTATTCCGATCAGTAAATCCGTCTGGGTATAGAGCCGAATTTGTCTATCTACCTTTCAAAATATTTAGCAAAAACCGAAAAAGCTCCGATCGAAGCCATCACTTCCGGTGGACTAATTTCGGTCAAAAACCGTTCAATCAATCCGTTTAGGCTGTACAAGGTCGAATTTTGATAGAAAAACAGGATCGTCATTTCCGGTTAAATTTTGGAACAATAAACCGATACCGTTGCAAATTAAATTTAGAATCGTTTAATTGATTAGTGTTTTTCTTGTAAATGCTGTACTGTTAAAATATTTGCATAAAACGAAAAAGCTTCTATGAAAGATGCCGGTGGACGTTTTTCAGCCAAAAATCGCTGATATATTCAAATTGATGAAAAAAAACGTATTCATGAAATTTCGTGCCGATAAGTCAAGTCCGTCTGGAAAGTAGAGAGGACACGTAATTTAATCTGCAAGCACACACAGAGATGTTTTTAAAAGTTTTTTTAACTTCGGCGACTTAGCGAATGATCAATCTGCCTCAAGAGCCTCGAGGTCAAAATTTTTCATCATTACCATATTTTATTTTACTATGTAAAAGAAAGTAATTAAGAGATTGTAAATAAAATTTGAGGCAAAGGTTCAGATTATTTTTAAAATTTTAGCGGAAATGCCAAGTTCTGATAAAAAAAACTTTATTTCACCAAAATTCGGCGTCTCTACAAGACCAGGTGAATTGACTATTCGGAATTAAATTTCATATTAAAGCTCTTCCGTAAATTGGGAGACCCATGCGAAATATGGTGGACATCTGTGTACCAGAAGTGAAAGCTTCCGTAGAAAGCTTGTTTTAGCTTCCCTTTAACAAGGGTTGACCTTGTTGATTTTCTGAAATTTAAGCTGGAATAATGCTTTTTAATGTTCGAAACTAAAGTACATTTTTGAAAAAGCATTCAAAAACGTTGAATTTTAATTTTGCCAACGGAGGCATCAAACATAAAGAATCATTTGAATTTTTGACTTATAGATGGCTAACGTGTAAGAATCACAACAATCAGTTTCGAACAAATGAGACTATTGATTTGAAAAAATCAGTCTTCTCATCAGGTCGCGACGACTGATGTTGTATTACTACATTGGAATATTGTCTATATATATAGAACACACCATGTAGTTGTACTACTAGCGAATTACTGCATAGCGTACGAAATTTGATTCTTTACATTTCCATCTATATTCTATTTTAACAACTAACTTTTTCGCATTCACGAATTTTATATATTTTACTTTTGGTTTTTGCAATTGTAATGGTGTAATTGTGATTGTTCTGTATATTGGTCAAAATTATAAGTCAAAAATTCAAATTTATCCGCGATCCGGCGTTAAAGGAAAGAGAGTATGGGGTGGTTGGGAAGTTGATTGTGTATAAGTAAGTGTCGATTATATCATATTCGTTTGTCACACAGATAAGTGACGCTAAATGAAAGAATTTCCTACGATTTGAGAATTTAATTCGAGAGTGCTGAAATATACCAATATACAGAACAATCACAATTACACCATTACAATTGCAAAAACCAAAAGTAAAATATAAAGAATCGCGTTAAACGAGGTATATCTGTACTAATATAAGTGCGATTATCTAGTTTTAGATATGCAAATGATAACAGTCAATGTACTTTTGCCGCTTTGTTACAAACAAATACATAGGGCGAATTAATTAATTGTAATTATTTAAATATAGAAACAAATCATTATTAGATCGTGCAACATAATACTTGATGTTTTTGTTTGTATTATAGATACTGGATATCCCAAGCTGAGTTGCACAGTAGATATATGTATCGTTGTTGTTGTTGTGTTATATAATTGCATTTATACGAGTTCGAGTATGTTTATTATGTTTAAGTGGAAGATGATATGCACAACAAGTTTAAATTGCATCCAGATGTGTGCAATTTAATGGATGGCATTTCATTGATAATCTAATTAATGGATTTTAACATGCCCGGTTACAATTTACTGTTGGGCCAATTGCCGTTGGAATGAAAACTTTTAATCACAAAACAAACTAAGCGCAAGAGGTAGTAAAGGAGAAAGTAAACCCTAAAATTTGAAGGAAGCCTAACCAAACATGGTAATGAAATTTATTCAATATAAACAACAACAATAAACTCCCGATATGCGAGCTCTATTAAAATTCGAATCGTGTTGGCACGAGTAGAGTACACATATGGGCCTACCAACATCATAGTGACATGTTTTCTGATTGTTTAAAATTTTGTGCTTCGGAAAATATGCTTTTAACCAATTTAATTAATCAATTAATTTTAGTTGGTTTAGGATTGAGTTAGTATAAACAGACCAAATTGAGGTCAAAATGGCACAAACTATAATTTTTTTTTAAATATTAAGATCTTTGAAACCGTGGTATAGGTACCACCTTGTAAGAATTAGGACCAACAAAAACCAATATATTTACGAAACAGTCGATAAAAACAATGTTAATAATGGAAATCTGACAATTTTATATCAAAGAGCACCTCCTATGCCATCATTTGTAAGTAAGTAAGTATACTTATTGACTATGAATGACAAACATGTTTATGAATTTATACGTAATTTACAGGTTTACTGTACTGCAAATTGGCCAAATCACAGAGATGTTATGGGAGTCTCACCTACACGTTAGTGGCATGTCGTAAAAGTTAGTGGCATGTCAATACGGACTCAAGAAAGCTTTTGTTATTGGCTATCGATGACAAAAAATTAACGCATGCTTTTCGACTGGGGGCGATGACGTTAGTCTCTCGTGTCTTTATAATGTATAATGTTTTTCGGTTCACGATCGTAATGTTTAATTTTCTTTCGCATTGTCTTGCTGAACTTTGCATTTTGCGTGCATATATGAATGTTTTATTGGCGAGAGCTAGGGACTGATGATTTTGAAAGTGTTTCTGTATCTTGCTGGTTCTTATGTTTTATTTGAATTTGCTCAGTTTCAACTGCTTGTTTTTGCGAATGTTGTATGTTGATGGGATTGCGGTGAGCATATTTATTTGTTGTGTTTATATTTCCAGCAATTGGCAAGGGGGTACACTTTTTCTCTATAATGCGGAGAACTGCATTGGGACATGATTTGACGAGTAATACAATATGATTGATCTATTTGCACAGTGGCGGCGAGGTGACGACGTAAAAACATCTTTAAATTTGCATTTATAGAGGAAGACAATTCAGAAAACTGATGATAACAAAATCGGGAGATACACTTTGATGCTGCAGCTACATATCTATTATCTACATCCAAAATGTAATTACTCCACTCGATGGAGTACGGGATTGACAGCCTCCACGAAGTATTCATAAATGGATACGGGCGTACTCTGGGCAATGTTTTGTAGAACAAACGGTTGCGGTACCCAATCCCTTCGTAGTAGTGAGCAGAATAGCTAATTAGTCAATCAAAACTATGCAATGGTAGAAACAAAAGGAAATAATACCCCAGGTGCATTAATATCAACATTGGTAAATCCACTTTCTGTGGAGACTGGTTATATGGATTCAGGGGAGGGCAGTCTATTGCATTATCAGGGAACATCAAATCCGTTCCAGAGAAGACCTAATTTACAAAGATCACCGATAAAGAAAAATAGAAGCAAATCGGTAGCTGACCAAGCCGATACTTTTTCTAACGCTATACCTAGACAAACATTACACGAAACAAGTCATGCCCCCGGAAATTTTACTTTGCAAATAGCCGAATCTAGTAAAACAACTATTGACCTAGAAAAGGAGAATATGAATCTCTTGGCGAGGCCAGCGCATATGGAGCAATTATTTGCCAAGCTAAGCGAAGAAATTGAGTATCTAAAGCAAGAAAACGAAATCCTAAAATTGAATCGGGATTTAAATGAAGATTGCGACATAGGAAGCATTGAACCAGACAAACTCATCTATTCCACTGATGAAGATGAATTACAAAGAGAGACGGACTGGATCCTAAAGAAGAAAAAACAGTCCAGGAAGAGTAAGAAAAGAAAAACTGAATCGTCATCTGAGGCTGAGCAATTAAATGGTAGGGGACAATTTAGTCCAGATCCAAACGATGCTCTACCCAAAGCCAATCAACCAAAAACTAGTAAATCTATCAAGAACATTACACCAAATTTGGTGCAATCGAAAGAAAAATCACCCCCACCAATAAATATTGTGGGTGTAAACAGTTACCCAGAAATTCAGCCACTGATGAAATCGGTTACTGACAAAGAATATAAGGTAACAGCGCTAAACAGTGACGTCTAGTAAATTAATACTCTGGACTCAGATACTTATAGAACCTTATCTATGAAATTTTTTTTTTTTTAGTTTTTTTTTATTTATGAGCCTGGTAAAAATCCAATTTGCTCTTGTTTGTAAAATTTGATTTTTATAATTTTTGATATTTGATTTTTATGTTGTGTACTTTAATTTTGAAATTCTGTGTTTGCTGCCCTGAAGAATTGTGCCAGTTCTATAAGATTCTCTTTGCTACCTTCTTTGAGTACTTCTATTAGCTGTTTATTTTTTATGCTTTTAAATTTTGATTTTATTTGTTTGTATCTGGGGCAGTTGTCAAAGACATGGAGGTCTGTTTCTCTTACATTACACCTGTTACATGCATCATTTGCCTCTAATCTCATTCTATATTTGAAAATTTTATTGTAGGTATGCCCTGTTCTTAATCTGTTTATCAATTTTATGTCTTTTGTTTTCATGTGAACATTATTGAACCAGTTTGTTTTAGGTGGTGTCGCATTATTTATTAATCTGTTAAATCTGCCTTTTGTCCTTGTTTCCATTTCGTATTCCTCTTGCCATTCCAGTGCTATTTTGTTTTTGATCAGTTTCATCACGTCTTCTAGAGGGATATAATTGTTGTATATTTCTTCATTTTCCACTTCCATTGCTGCTTTTGCTAGTCTATCCGCTTGTAGATTTCCGTTAATTCCCATATGCCCTGGTATCCAATGTATTATTATATCTATATTTCGGTGGTTGTTTGTTAGTTCCATTATTTTATATTCATAATATTTACTCTTTCTATTTGGGATACAATTCTCTAGCGATTTACAAGAACTTTTTGAGTCAGTAAATATTATAATTTTGCTGAAGTTTTCCTTTGATAGTTTTATTAGTGCTAGATAGATTCCTATTAATTCGGTTGTCTTGATACTCGTTTCATGTTGTAGTTTTATCGCCATATCCATAACATCCTTAACATAAATTCCTATCCCACATGTATTATTATTTTTTGACCCGTCCGTATATACTTGTAAGTAGTCTATGTATTTTTCCTTTATTTCTTTAAATTCCATTTGATGTTGTAATTCATTTTTATCTGATTTGTTTGTATTTTTGCTTAATGTGGTGTATATGTGAAGATTGTCTGGTTCTCTTCTTGATTGGATCTCGTGGTAGTTCTCAAAGTGTTAGTTTCCCAAATAAAATGAAAGAAATCAAAATTATAGCTATAAAAAAACCGGGGAAAACAGAAGAAATCCCAGAAAACTATCGACCTATTGCACTGATATCGACCTTCACTAAGATGGTTAACAAGGCTTTAAAAAACAAAATTAACATAAAAATTCAGGAAAGAAACTTTTTACCGGAACATTCGTATGGATTCAGAAAAAGGAAAAGCATAACAGATTATTTCGTTACTCTGATAAATAAGGTGAAGGAAAATAAAAATAAAACACTTAAAACTCTCCTGATCATAACAGACATAAAAAAAAGCTTTTGACAATATTGATAAAAATATATTAATAGCAAAATTAAAAGATTTAGAAATCGATCATAGGACAATAAATTGGATTCCCAAGGATGCTCACTAAGCCCACTACTATTTAACATATATACGTCTTCACTTCATCAAATTAATGGTCAAAATACTCAACTAATTCAATTTGCAGATGACATTGGTATTCTGGTATATGCGAAAAATCACGAAGAATTAGAAAGAATTGCGAACTACAGACTTAAAATACTGACAGAAGAGTTATCAAAGATAAAATTAGGGATAAACCAAGAAAAAACAAAAATTATAAACTTCAACACATTCAGAAACAAAACCTTAAATATAAGAATAGATAACAAAATGCTGGAATGTTTAAAATCAACGAAACTATTGGGAGTCACAATTACAAACAAGCTGAAATGATAAAATAAATAAAAAATAAAATAAATAATAAAATTAATGTTCTAAAAGCTTTTGCATTCAAAAATGGAGGGGCACATCCACAAAAAATGTTGAACATATATAAAGCATTGATAACATCGCAAACTAACTATACAGTTGTTTTTACAGAGGTCAACAAAACTATAGACAAGTTAATGCAAACAATACAAAACGCAGGAATAAAATCATGTCTAGGCCTTACTAAAACTACACCAATTGCAGTACTTCTAGCAGAATCTGGGGAACTCAAATATTCCAGACAAAATGAATATGTCACAGCAAAATACATATGTAAACAAATAGCGAACAATACGGAAACAGGTAGTAAAATACTTAGAGTAAATCTTTAAATAAATTCAAAGAGACAATATTAAAATATAATATAATCAAAAATATCTATGAAATTGAATGCGGAAAAGTATCAGTGGTTCACTAACGAAAACAAACAGGCCCGACCTATAAAAGTCATGGTAAGAGGTTTGCATCACACTTGCTCAAGCAAATAAATAATGGAAGACTTACAAAATAAAGGTTTTAAAATACTAGATGCTGTGAATATTGTTAAATTATCTGAAAAAGATGACTCCCTCGTTTTATGCTGGTATTTGACGACAAAGAGAATGTTCAAAACATTTATGGAATAAAAGGAATTCTACACATGAAGGTGAAAATTGAGCCAATGAGGATAACCACAACACGCATACCCCAATGCAAGAAATGCCAGGCATTTAATCACACCCAAAGATATTGCGGTCTGGATCCAAGATGTGTAAAATGCTCAGGTAATCATTTTACCCAGGCATGTATAATAGGGAGAGATGTGCCAGCCAAGTGTACAAATTGTAAAGGCCAACATCCGGCTAATTATCGAGGCTGTGAGGTTGCTAACAACTACAAAAATTAAGAGATAAAGCGAGAAATCAACCGCAAAATCACGAAAATCGAAGTGTTCAAATATCAAATCAGATGAATCAAAACCCACAACTAAGCAACGAAAGCAAAGGCTAAGAAGTTCATTTGCCCAGGTAGTGAAAGGGTTCAACCAATCATATGGGCTCCGGAAATAACCAAATTATGGAAAACATTATGAACAACATTGCAGCTATTACAAAGCGGCTAGATGACCAAAGTAATCTGAACAACATGATACTTGATCAACTGAAGAAAATGCCACTCCCTCAACGCAATCCAACAAAAAATGTTAAGTAATGAATGGCATAATGCAACATATACCAGAAATAGAAATACTTTTAAATTCAGAAAAAATCGACATTTTCTTAATATCTGAAAGTTAAATCTTCGTTTGTTAAAATACGGGGTTATAACTTATATCACTCCATTCATCCAGCGGAAAGAGCAAGAGGTGGTTCGGCATTACTAATAAAAGAAAATATAAAAGACCATCTAGAATCAAATATCGAAGAAGAAACAGTGTAAGTCTGTAAGGATCCAAATTAAACACAGACAGCTTACTGTCTCTGCAATATATTGTCCTCCCCGGCATAACTTGAAACAGGAGGACTACCTTAAACTATTTAAATCGCTTGGACGAGATTTTATTATTGGAGGTGACGTTAATGCGGAAAACACCTATTGGGGATCTAGACTTACGACGTCAAAAGGTAAAGAATTGCTTTAAGCAGGGCAGACATCAAAATGTGAATTTTACTCTGGTGGTTCCCCAACATACTGGCCATAAGAGGTATATCCCAGAACTATATTCACAATGAAGACAGTAATTCTCTAGTATCGGATCATTCCCCGGTTATCATGACAGTCAGTGAAATGGTAATTCAAAGGGAGAGTGCACCCAGATTAACAAATTCAAAAACAAACTGGGATCTCTTTCGTGAAGTATTGGAGGAAAAAATCAATCTTCAGGTGCCGATAAGAAATCCCCACCAGTTGGAAGATGAATTAGAACAACTCAATGAAGCAATTCACTATGCTGCTTTGGCAAGTACCCCCATTATACAAAATAAGAAGAACCTTAACATATCCTACCCAATGGAAGTTAGAGAGTTGGTAAGACAAAAACGATGGGCACGTAAATCCTGGCAAATAACTAGAACACCGGAGAACAAAACAATTCTTAACAATTTAGGTAACAGTCTCAAATCTCTTCTTACAGAAGTTAAAAATGCATCAATCAACAGATATCTAATTAGCCTAACCGATGAAAAAAATTCTGATTATTCTCTGTGGAAGGGGACGAAGGGACTCAAAAGACCCAAAATGCAAGTGCCTCCACTTAAAAAGGAGGATGGAACCTGGGCAAGAGGTCCTAAAGAGAAGGCTGATCTGTTTGCAGAGTATCTCGAGGATACCTTCCAACCCCTACCAAAGCAAACAGCCAATGAAAATATAATGTCAATCCACAAGCTAAATGATTTTGATATACTGTAACGAACGCTTCGAAATTTAACCCTTGCTTGTTGCAATCAGAGAGGCGAGAGTTGTACAGCATCCGTTAACAGAATCTCCTGTTAGTTTTGAGAAGTGGATACAGCACATTACCGGCTAGATAACAGTCCGTTGGGTGGGATCTTTCCACTAACTACAGGAGCTGGAAAGTGCTGTATATAGAGTTTATGACAATGGATATCATTTAAGAGATTTTATTATTAACACAAGGTTTATCACAATCACAATTCACTGGCACTGTTTACAGTGTTCATAGATCTCGTGCCCACTGTTTCTAAACCCTCCCTACCGCTTTGTACCGCCATTAACATGGTGTACCCTTCATGCGGTTGAACTTAAATCATTATACCACTATTTGTTTTTAAACACTCATAATAACACTAATTTCTACGAATTTCTACGAGAATACGGATCCCGGCAAAACACATGATCAGCAAACAAATAAAATAAAATTCTGATACAAAATTAGTGAATGAATAACAAGATTTAGGAATTTCCTTTCAATCAACGCATAACATAAATTTTATTAACCAAACAAAATAGGTAAATCAATATGTAAATGAATTAATAATTTGATTAATGTATATAGTATATAAATAAATTCAATATATAAATAATTTTATAAATAAGTAGTACTATATATATATATATATGTAGTATGAATATAGTATGTAGTTTGAATGTTAAAAAAAAAATAAATAAATATGATTAAATATATATATAGTTTCATAAATTAATAAATTGGTTAATATATAAATATATAAATAAATATAATATAATTAAATAGGTAAATACATATAATAAATAATTAAATTTTATGCATGCATAACAAATGGAGAGTTTAGAACCATGGCCCAAGCAAAGATACAAAATTTGCGGAAATTCATATTTTCTAACTAATTTTACAATATCAATGACTATTTATTATAACAGTGTCGATCAATATGTTTTATAATAATAATTGTTCGGTAAATGTTTGTGCGATTTTGTTGTTGTTTAATACGGTCGCTTTAACGTTTTTCTATGACAAGCACTGTTGTAGCATCGACACATGCACTATGCTTTTCTTTATGTTGTAATTTATAATGTGTCCTTGCAAATATGCCGTGGAATTGTACAAGTAAATAATCTTAACACGCGGACCAGAATATCTTAACCGAGCTTGGCGGCAATCCCGTAAACTGGGTTTAGAAAATGGAATGTTTCTTTACCCACAATTCTGTATAATTACGAAAAGGAAACGAAAAACTGTTAGTATTCAATGCACACTTATATGGCCCGTAATATGTTTGCGGAATTTTTGATTACTTTGAACGCCAAAAGTACATGAGTACTCGTATTTATAAGAAAAAAGAATTTACCTTCTGAATAAAGCTTACGTATATTCTTCACAAGTATGTTTATCCAAATGTGTAATCTGCTTAACGGTCTTAGTTATCCGTATACTCAACAGGCGATGTATATCAAAAAAATTATCCGGTGTTAGTCACTGATTGCACTATTCACTACACGATTACACATTTATATATAAATTAAACGAATTAATTATTTTACCATATCACAAATTTAATTATTTAAAGTATTACCTTTATATTTGATTTGGAGTACTATTCCACGGCGGCGGTCACTAAACTAATGATTTAATAAAGACCGTAAGGCTCATCCGTAACAATCGCATAAAAATAATAAATTTACATACACCAATGCAAGAGTTGAATCGGAAGTCAAATTAATCAACAACATAATCGTGCAATACATAAACGATAAAGATGAAATGTACATAGTCCTATAGTACGCTGATTGAGAGTTTGGTATATTTTAATACGGTGCGTCAGTAAACATATCATCCAATGTATTTTGCATGAACTGATCGTGTGTCATGTTAAATTTCGACAGTAAACTAAGGTAACAGCTTGGGGCTGTTACAATACGCCCAGTAACTCTCAAAGAATTTAAAGAAGAACCAGGTAAAGAATTTCGTAAGTTATAACACATAATCAATGCAAGCTTTCGGTTAAAATATGTTCCGTGGCAATGGAAAGTAGCAGAAGTAATCATGATAGCAAAACCTGATAAACCACCTAACGATAAAAAATAATACAGGCCAATTTCATTGCTGCCAATTATGTCAAAACGCTTTGAAAAATTTTTACTAAAAAGACTTAAACCAATAATTGAGGACCGACAACTAATTCCTCCACATCAATTTGGATTCAGAGAAAAGCACTCCACAATTGAACAGGAGCATAGCATCATCAACGTTATTGAAAGACCGTTAGAACGCAAAAATGTATGCTCCAGCATATTTCTGGACGTCGCCCAAGCATTCGATAAAGTTTGGCACAGTGGACTGGAATTCAAGCTGCATAGAGATCTGCCGAGGCAATTCTATGCCATACTAAGATCTTATTTATCCAATAGACATTTTCGTGTGAAATATGAGGATGAATTCTCCGAACTAAAGAAAATCTCTGCCGATTTCCCACAGGGGAGTGTCTTAGGACCAATCCTGTATTTATTATATGCAAGGGATATTCCAACAACAGATGAAGGAACCATAGCCACCTTTGCAGATGACACAGCAATCTTGGCCATTGGAAGTAATGTGGCTGATGCAACGAGCAAACTCGAGAAGATTACTACTGAGGTTTGTAACTGGACTAAGTGCTGGAGAATCAAGCTTAATGAGACGACAATCACGCATATTAACTTTACATATCAAAAGGCTTCCCATCTACCAATAGTAATTAACTCACGATGCCATATGCAAACAAATCTAAATATCTGGGCATGACTCTCGATGCCAAGCTCAAGTGGAGAGAGCACGTCAAAAAGAAAAAAGAAGAACTTAATATTAAGTTCAGAAAATTGTATTGGCTCATAGGTATAGGCTCTGAGCTTACAATATACAATAAGCTGCTGCGATATCGGCAAATACTGAAGCTGATATGGACCTACGGTATTCAACTATGGGGATGTACTAACCAAACAAACGCCAAAATAATACAGACGTTTCAAAATAAGGTCCTCCGTAGCATCGTAAATGCTCCGTGGTACACAAGAAATGAAGACCTTCACAGGGACTTACAGATGGAATACATCAAAGACGAAATAAAAAAGCACGCCGCCAAACACGAAATAAGGCTCCAGGAACATGGAAACACTTATATTCGCCATATGATAGATAACCCTGTCGTTGAAATAAGACTTCAAAGAACGAGGCCACTTGACCTAGTAAGCATACCAAATTAAAGTTATGTTTTAAGTAGGTTTAATTAATTTTGGGACTAACCAATTAAAAAATGTAAAATTTGTAAATTTGAAAGCTAAATTGCTAGATGAGCACAGTCTCAGTTGTAATTAATAAAGGAAAAAAAACTCCGCTCGATAGCTAAAGGATCAAAGAATTCGTTACGTTCAGTGAGAACTGTGATGCATCGCTTATGGTGGAGGGGGAAGCATCGCCATTTTTATACGTATTTTCTTTATAGCATTATAAATTATTTTTTATTACTTGATTTCTTTCCTGAACTAGACGAACAACGTTAATACACTTCATGCTAAGTGAGTTCAATCTTTCTCTTAACGTTCGCCACAAATCTGGATGAATCGCGTAGGCTATTTCCTTCCCGAAACATTGTACGTATATCGTACGTTACGTCATACGTAATAATAATAAATAAATAAAAAATAAATAAATAATTTTTGTAAAATGTATTTTCATGTTGATGGAATGTTAGAAATTGCATTTACCTAGTGTTTTACAAAAACATTTACATTTTTTTGTTAATTAAAAAATTTTGTGTAAGTAAATGTTAAGTTAATTTTTTCATTTTATTAAAATCTTCACATTCATTGTAATTTTAGTTTTTTTATTTCAATCAAAATTAAGTTTTGAAAATAGTTTTCAATTAAATGAAATTTGTCTGTTGTTAGGTTCCCATTTTTAACATTGTTTTTATCGACTGTTTGTTTTTGTTAATTTTGTTGTTTTGTTAAAAACTTCACATTCGTTCATACTTTCGTTATGTTATTTTGTTTAACAAAATAAATTTCCTTTTTAAGTTACGTTAATTCAGTGCATTTTTTTCTTTTAACAGTGGAAAGCGTGATAGTGAAAAATTCGATCCTATCTGAATCAGCTCCTGCATCACTTTTATTGTTTTTGTGTGAAATGTGCAGTAGACGAGTAGACGATGGCCGTACCGTCCGATAACCTACTGCAATAATTGGTATAATATCACTCTAGAACTGTATATAAAACGTTTTCGAAAAACCCGAAAGTTCACGATAAGACCAGGATCAGATCACTACAGCTCAAGACAATTCTGTATCATAATGAGAATTACTAAATTACTAAAATTGAAATTTCATTATAAAAAATTTAGTTCCAAACAAAATAAATTCTTTTGCGATGACTTTATGTAAAATTCACGATTAGAAAGTATTTCTCGTATATTATATTACGGGTAATTTTTTTAAATACGATTCGATGGACGAGTTGTAAACGTTTTGCTTAAATGCCAGAACCACTGATACGTACACCAAGAAGTGAAGAGGGATGTAATAAAACAGCCAAACCACCAAAAGGATCTCCAAAGCATTTTGGCAGAAATGTAGATGCTAGATATGCAAACAAAAAACGCTTTGCGATTGAGGCAAAAAATCAGTTCACTATTAATAGGTTTCGATGTGCAAAAATTAACTCTAATAATGTAGTGAATAAGTGTGAATTCGATTCTCTACACATCTCTCTGCACATATTTTGGTGTGCTTTGGTATTAAGCTTTTACAACTTCAGTTTAAACAAATTAATAACTTGTGATAAAATGTTATTCGTTTCCAATAACTTACGTACTGATATACTATTCGAGCATTTTAAAGATATTGATTGGTTAAATAAGATTAATAATGCAACTATAACGAATGCATAGTGCAAATCACGTACTTCATAAATAAAATGATACCTGACCCAAATTGAATTTACCAAAAAATGAGGAGGAAATCGTGGCACGAGTGCGAAATCCTCTCTTAGCCGTTATTTACCATTTGATACTTTTTCAGTCAATGAAAATACGTTCGTAACATCCAAAAATCATTGACATTCGAAGCTTTTGCTTGTTCAAGCTGTATCTAAAAATTGATAAAATCGTAAGCAATTGTGGTAAAGCAATAGCAGACTTTCAATCATTTAACAACGACAGTTAAAACAGGACAATTGGTGAAATAGAAAAACCATTAAATTACACAACAAAGATTATTGGTAAACGCCTTAGTAAATTACAGTAATACACTAAAGCACTCTGTTCTTTTTACCAACCGAGGACATTATTACCCAATTAGTAACACAAGTCGGATACTGTATTTTATATCATCTCGACTATAACGGCACTTTATCAACAAATAAAAAATGTTAACTCTAAATACAATCCCAACTTTTTTTCTGACATTTTTTCGAACATCTAAGTGACCTCTCCATTTATTGTTTAATTGTCACTATTGGAAATGAATAAATTTTTCATAATTGTGAATGAAAATGGTTGCATTAACAATGAAATGGACGATCAGGATTATTTAACTGAAATGAATGACGAAGCAGAATTAATTGCTTTAAACTTACTTCCCAAAATGTCTGCTGATGTGTATTTACGCTCGTATGATAAGTTTGGAGTGGAAGAAAAACAAAAAATTTACGAAAAATGCATTAGTGAATCGGTCAAAGTTTCAGCAAAATATAAGGCAAGTTCAATGTGGATAGAATACTCGATGCTGAAAAACATGATCGCTAGAAATCACAATATCAGTATAAAATACGATAAGCTCACTGCATTTTTGAAAAAGAATTCTATTGGATTTCGCCCAAAAACATCCAACATTTTCCAACCGGAAGATATACGGAAATTTTTATCTGCTGTGGAGGAGGAGTACTCAGCATATATATATCAGAAAGTACACCAATCTTCGTCCATCAGTTGTTGGTCATAATCGATTCTTCGCCCATTACCAACAGGGAAAATGCACATCTCAACCAATTGGAAGAAATAAATTTTTAAGTACGCCTAAACAAATTGTCAATTTTTTGATACTTGAAGATGTCGACAATTACACGCGCTGAATTTTCGGCGCACATCTGCAACATTATAGGCACACAGTGGAGCCGATTTACTAACCCTTAAACGCCACGGTGGGTGGCGATCATCCACTGTAGTGGAAGGCTATATTGTTGACTCGATATCAAATAAAAGAAAAATTTGTGATCTGATTACAGATCAAATTTCTTATAAAAAATCCAATGCTTCAAGAGCATCAATCGAATGAGTACATCCACATCAGGTATTTCAATACCGTTACAATCAAATTCTGCTCCAGTCACATCAACTTGCTTGACGTTGTGTCAATCAAATACAACCAACACAATATATTTGGAAGCAGATAATGTAGGCTAGGTTAGGTTAGGTTTCAGTGGTTGCTATCACTTAGGCCAGTTTTGGCTCATTGTGATACCACAGAAGCCGACATCATTAAACTCCCTTTAAAAACATCTAGTGCTATTCACATAGCGTAAGAGATCTCGCACATTACAGCTTTCGATATGCTTTCTGCCAGCAAGCGCAGGACATGAGCATAGGAAGTGAACGAGAGTCTCCCTCTCCTCCTCGTCCTTGCGATTCTGCAGAAGTCATTTGCATCCAGACCCAACCTTCTCGCATGATCTCCGAAAAGGCAGTGTCCAGTAAGTACCCTTTTAATTTTACCTAAATCACGCTTCCTTAGTGTGATCAAGATCTTGGATCGCTTCCAGCTCAGCTCAAGCCATACTAGGTTCGCTACCCTGCCAGTCAGACTGACGAGCCACCTAGCATTTGCAACCGTTTTCGCATGACCAGCTGCTTTCAGCCCAGACATAGGCATTCCTACACATTCTCTCCATTCACGTCAGAGTGGCCCGGAACCCAGACCAACTGGATATTGAAGTGTTCACTCATCTCGGTTAGAGATATGTGGAAATCCAACGCCGCCCTCGACGCCAGGAAAACTGAATCCAGTGAAAGAATGGCCGCCCGACTGTCCACATCATTCAACGAACGTGCTTCAACCAGTTCATGACCTTTTCAATCGCTATAACTTCAGTCTGGTATACGCTGCAGTAATCATCAAAACATATACTTACATTTAATTCCCCACAGAACACACCAGCTCCCACTCTACTATCGAGGTTGGAGCCGTCAGTGAAGAATTTAACTCTCCCGGTCCCCATAATGAGACTTTTCTTCCAATCCTCCCTAGAGGGGAGAATCACTTTGAACCGCTTGCAAAAGCATAAAAGGGGTGTTATATAATCCAAATTCACCAGGTCATTCCTCAAAGAATTGGCTATAGTTGAGTGCCCTGTTAGCAGGCAAATCCACCTAGAACCCGCCCGACTATCGGGCGGCCGAATTGACCCCGTTTTCCTTACCGATAATGTCCTGCACCTTCGCCATCATGTTCTTGTATGATAATTTCTCCAGAGCTGGCCACCATACACTCACATCATACAGTAGTACGGGCATTACCACTGCCGTTTAAAGCTAGTGCACCAGCTCAAGTTTCAGACCCCATTTCCTTCCAATGGCATTTTTGCAAGAATGTCCTGCACCTTCGCCATCATGTTCCTCTATGATAATTTCTCCAGAGCTGGCCACCATACACTCACACCATACAGTAGTACGGGCATTACCACTGCCGTTTAAAGCTAGTGCACCAGCTCAAGTTTCAGACCCCATTTCCTTCCAATGGCATTTTTGCAAGAATAGAGTACCACAGTAACCTTCTTCACTCTATCTATCATGTTTGGTTTCCAACTGAGCTTACTGTCGAGAATGCGGTATAAGGTAGACAGATAATTTATTTTCGGAAATTTTATTTTGGTAGTATTTATCAGGGATTTTAAAGTAAGATTTGGACAAAATTCTAGGATAAGCTCATGGTGGACTAAATTTGGCCGTTTCTTAACCAATCCTTTTGAAACTTTAATGTTTTTTTACGAATTTAATATCAGTTTTTGGCCAATATCTCAAAAATTTTCACTAGTAACCAATACTTTCGGTTATTCTTCTAATAGCTTAGGTCCACCACTCTAATACAAAATTCCCAAATGATCGGTCCCTGGGTTCGGTCTCTTGAATAATAAACAATAACTGCAACAGTTGTTGCACGAAACTTCAATGAAAAATTTTGTTCTACAGAAGTCAAAAGTCGCGTACATAGACATGATATTTTATGAAGGCCTTCGTATATACTCTAATAAAAAATGCCAATTGCTCCGTCCCTCTGGGTTCAGTCATACGAGTATCAAGCGATAACTGCAACTGTTTGTTGCACGAAACCCCAATGAAAAATTTTGTTCTACAGCTGTCAGAAGTTACCTATATAGACATAGTTTTTATGATAATTTTAATAAACTGCCAAATGGTCGGTCCCAAGATTCGTTCATATGAATAACAAGCAATAACTGAAACATTTGTTGCCAGAAAATACAATGAAAAATTTGGTTATACAGACGGCAAAATTCTTATATATATGGACATGGCTTTTTATGATAGGCTTGGCATGTACTCCAACACAAAAACACAAACTGGTCGGTGGGTGCTGAAAATGTCCAATGAGTGCTCTGGGTGCTGAAAATGTCCAATGGAAAAAAACTATGTTTAAATCAATTGGAAGATAAAACATAACGTTGCCTAAAGTATAAAAATGCTAAATGTTCAGTACGTGGGTAACTGCAGCAGGGAAATTTTCGAATTTCAAAATAAAATTTTGCATACCGATTAAGCCCAATTTGTGCTAATTAGTGCTCACGGGAGAAAATTAGTGTTAGTCCAGGAGCCGAAAAAACGGGAAAAGAAAATTTCAAATTTCGCCTAAAAGACGGAATAAATAAAACCCGATTTCTAGAAAAAACCAGAAATAATTTTAACCTAATTTTAAAACTTTCTAAAGGCCGGTAAACTGATGAAATTTGTGCTTATCATAGAAATATAATTTTCATAATTTTCATTCATAAATCGAGGGAAACCAAACCAGCCCCTGAAAGATACTATATTAAAAAAACGGAGATAATACTGTGGGCAAAAAACAGTTAGGCTTTGTTCATAACTTTAAAATTCTTTTTTTATTTCTCCAAATCTATTTCGTCCCCTAAAATTAATCCCCCACGGCCACAATACACTTGAGCCAACGTTTTTTCCAATCCTCGAAACAGTTGTTAAAGTCAATTTCCGGAATAGCCTCCAATGCGCGTAGCGATTCATGTTTAATGTCTTCAATTGACTCAAAACGGTTTCCTCGGAGCGGTCGTTTTAGTTTGCTGAATAGCAGGAAGTCACACGGAGTGAAATCAGGCGAATACGATAGTTGCGGAACGATATGGGTGGAATTTTTGGCGAGAAAATCACGTAAAACCAATGCAGTATGAGAAGGTGCATTATCGTGTTGCAAAAACCACGAGTTGTCGACCCATAATTCCGGCCTCTTTTTACGAATAGCTTCGCGCAAATGACGCATAATACTCAAATAGTATACCTTGTTGACAGTTTGGCCGGTCGGAAGGAATTCGGAGTGCACCACACCTCAATAATCGAAGAAAACTGTCAACATCACCTTGAGTTTTGACTTGCTTTGATGTGTTTTTTTCGGCTTTGGCTCACCTTTGGCATGATATTCGGCCGATTGATCGTCTGTTTCCGGATCGTAAACATAGATACAATACTCATCGCCACTTATAATACGTTTCATGACATCCTGATAGTCGGAAAGCATTGTTTCACAGACGTGTCAACGCGATGCTGTTTTTCCAAAAAATTGTGTGATTTTGGAACCAATCGTGCTTTGACTTTTCTTGGGCCCAAGTGATCTTTCAAAATGGTGTTCACCAATCCTTCCGATATTTCAACGATGCCAGTAAGGTCGCTGACTGTTAATCGTCGATTCTCGAGCACCAATTCCTTGATTTTATTTACGTGTTGATCATCAGTTGATGTTGATGGCCATCCTAGACGTGGTTTGTCGTAAACATGTTCTCGACCCTCTTTGAACAATTTTTACCAATCAAAAACACTTGCTCACGACATACAATAATCACCGAAGGCCTTTTGCAACATTCTGACCGTTTCGGCACCACAAAATTGATTCCGCACACAAAATTTAATGAAACTTCATTGTTGAATAATTTCACTCATTGCAAAAATCGCCGAATGCACTTTTTGTACTTCAGAAAGACAAGCGTATACTAAACACCAATGATTATTTTGATGTGACATTTAGCACAGATGTCACTGACAGTAATAACAACATTGAAATAAAATATTTCGACGAATGGTTTTCCGCGCGAAATTTAAATTCAAAAGTCTTACTACTTTTTACCCACAGTAGTATATCGTTCAATAATATTTGTGTTGAGCAACAAATAAAACAATAGAATTAAAATGTTCTAAAATCCAAGGCATAAGCAATTCAGATAGTATATTCCTGTCAGGTATGTTCTTTGCCATCCCAAAAATATAGCGGCTGATTTATAGAATTAGCCCAATTCCATTGAACAACATCAACCGTTGAATGAACAATTTTCTAACAAAAAATGTTCTAGAAACCAATGAAATTGGCACTTCTGATTACATAGTCCTATCAAATATGTGCATTGCCATCCGAAAAATATAGTGACTGAATTTGTGTTAATCCAGAATTGGCCCAATTCCATTGAACAACAACGACCGTTGAATGAACAATTTTCTAAAAAAAAATGTTCTAGAAACCAATGAAATTGGCACTTCTGATTACATATTCCTATCAGATATGTGCATTGCCATCGGAGAAATATAGTGGCTGAATTTGTGCTAATCCAGAATTGGCCCAATTCCATTGAACAACAACGACCGTTGAATGAACAATTTTCTGACAAAAAGTGTTCTAGAAACCAATGTAGTTGGCACTTCTGATTACATATTCCTATCAGATATGTTCATTGCCATTCGGAAAATATAGTGGCTGAATTTGTGCTAATCCAGAATTGGCCGAATTCCATTGAACAACAACGACCGTTGAATGAACAATTTTCTGACAAAAAGTGTTCTAGAAACCATCGAAATTGGCACTTCTGATTACATATTCCTATCAGATATGTGCATTGCCATCCGAGAAATATAGTGGCTGAATTTGTGCTAATCCAGAATTGGCCCAATTCCATTGAACAACAACGACCGTTGAATGAACAATTTTCTGCCAAAAAATGTTCTAGAAACCAATGAAGATGGCACTTCTGATTGCATATTCCGATCTGTTATATTCATTGCCATCCGAAAAATATAGTGGCTGAATTTGTGCTAATCCAGAATTGGCCCAATTTCGTTGAACAACAACGACCGTTGAATGAACAATTTTCTGACAAAAAGTGTTCTAGAAACCAATGAAGATGGCACTTCTGATTGCATATTCCGATCTGTTATGTTCCTTGCCATCCGAGAAATATAGTGGCTGAATTTGTGCTAATCCAGAATTGGCCGAATTCCATTGAACAACAACGAACGTTGAATGAACAATTTTATGACAAAAAGTGTTCTAGAAACCAATGAAGTTGGCAATTCTGATTGCATATTCCTATCAGGAAACAGGATTTTTGGATTTCAGATGCCTGTCAAATACTTAACAAAAGAAAAAGAAAAAGCCTTTCAAATACGTAAACACTAGAAATATGAATTGGTTAGGTATTTACCTAAATGTTGATCTTAAGCAAAAATATAAAATTTAGAGTACAATTAGGCGAATAAAAATAAACTTGTAAAACACCATCGAGACATTAATTTGAAAGTAATACTTTAATGTGCTGAACATGCCCAATGGAAAAACAAAACTGTGATTAAAACAATTGTAAGATAAAGCATAACATTTCCTAAAGTATAAAAATGCCGGTGGTCCGTGTGTTCGGTCATATGAATAACAAGCAATAACTACAGTATTAACTTACATGCCAAGTCCATCATAAAAAAACATGTCTATCTAAGGGAGTTTTAACTTCTGTAGAAAAAAATTTTTCATTGAAGTTTCGTGTAACAACTGTTGCAGTTATTGCTTGCTATTCGTGGGTAACTGCAGCAAGGAACTTTCGAATTTCAAAATGAAACTTTGCATACCGATTAAGCCCAAATTGTGCTAATTAGTGCTCACGGAAAAAAATTAGTGCTAGTCCAGGAGCCGAAAAAACGGGAAAATAAAATTTCAAATAATAAATAAAACCCGATTTCTAGAAAAAACCAGAAATAATTTAAGCCTAAATTAATTTAAGCCACTAAATTTTCATTCATAAATCGAGGAAAGCCAAAGCAGCCCCTGAAAGATACTATATTGAAAAAACGGAGATATATCGTTCACTAAAATTTGTGTGCAACTCGAATTTCCTACGCAATCATAAATGGGAAAATTTCGTAGTTTTTTAGAAACGTTTTTTCTTTGGCCCTAATTTTCAATTGGAAGCTCACCAAAAATTTCGTAGACCTGTAGTTGATTCAGAAAAGCTTAAAACATAAAAACATGACAAAATACGATGCTGGTTGAGAGGCAGACTGCCCTGTAAGTATCAACTGTCTAATCATATGGTCCCTTGTATTTTGCATCGTATCAATCGACAACCCTATAAGCAAATTAAATACAATAAATTATAAAATATTTACTACTATTTCAAATTTGGTCTGCAAATTGTTGTTGCTATTCAATCTCTTACTAAATTTGCTGTTTCTTTTAATTTCGTGAAGTATATATCATCTCTAAAATATCATACATCGTACTTAATCCTAAAGCACAGTGTTTCTTAAAGTATGTGTAAATACGGATCCAAAGGTTTGGTTCAACATTTCTTCGTTTTCAGTTTCAGCAGTGCTCAAAATGATAAAGATGAATCCACCGTACAAATAGTAGCATGGGTGGGTGGATTGGAATTTGCCAAGTCCCATTGACCATACCTTAAAGACCACTGATCACTCAACAGACTGTTATTGTACAAAATTTCGTCTTAAAAATAAAAATAAAAAAAACTTTAAACTTTAAGATGAAGAAACAAAAAATTAACTTTTCAAAACGCCCATAAAAACTGATGATGATAAAAAATATTAATAAAAAATAAAAATTACAAATTATTGTATATTCGCGAACGCAGAACAGAAAAAAAATTATATGTGGATATGTATAACCGCGAAATACAGTAGCTGTATATAGTAAAAAAACAGTAATACAATAAGATTTGCGATTTTATTTATTGAGACTCGCGTATATGATGCTTACGTATAGTATTGTGGTTTGCAATTTCTTCGAATTTTTCGTTTTGGCATAAAGAACTTCTTATATCAAAAGGTACTCTCTCCATTCCATATATACAAAACCTAACGTATACTCGAGAACACATAAAAGCAGACACAATTATCTTATATTGCAAGTAACGTGTATGTACACGACAATTTTTATAGTTTTTGTATCCCAAGGTTATTTCAAATTACTACTGTATGTACGCGATTTTGTGTTTTGTTTCATTTTCGTGTTTATTTTTTTGCAATTGAATTCCAATTAGCGTGATGGGATAAATTACGTGGTCGATATGCGGACTGGATGGACACAAGTCAATTATATGACCTTTATCTGTAAGCGGTGGCATCATCTCTGCTCTAGAAGTTATTATGGATTTCTTAAGCGCGATCCGGTATGCATGAGAATTTTGTACAAAAATTGTTCTAAGAATAAAAAAACCAGGACAAACTTAAGACAAAATTCACCCTAATGATTCCGATAAGAAGTTTGTACTGATCTTGTCCTAAACCAGCAAAAGCAATGTAAATGGTTTACGAGGGTTGTCTAAAAGTTTCCGACGTCAGCACGAAGATGGCAGCACTCGTCAACAAAAGTGGGAGTGTATTCAGAAAATCACTCATAAAAACTCCAATCGGAGTTTTTATAGCTGATATTTCGGAGTGGGCTCCGAGAAAAGGCAGTCATCTTAATCGGCACTGTGGCTTTTACAATTTTTATTTTTGCACCTTATGGTATTGACAACTTGTCGGTAAGTTGGTTGATGACAAAAAAAATAGTAAAACAACCAACCAAATTATACTAAATTCAATTACCACCTTTTGTGAACTGGATATTTGTTCGTGGTACTCGCATCGATACCGCAAGAATAACGATTATATTAAATCATTTTTATCGATATATAATAAATGTGACAACAAATCGGTCGCTAAAATTACTTAAACGAAATAGTCGGTACTAAATCACAAATAATCGGTCGCAGTGAAAATTTTTATTTGTTCGTGCAGTCAAAATGGCGGATCTTGCGACCTTAAAGAAACGTTGCGCCTATATCAAAGGTAACATGACAAAGATGTTAAATTATTTAACCACGATAAATAATGCTACCAATGCCGAAGATATAAGGGTTAGACTAACGAATGTAGAACGTTACAAGACGGAATTTATGAACATCGAGGACAAAATAGTTGATCTAGACACATCAGAAGCGGTTGATGAAGATTTTGAAGAAAATTATTACAAGGCCGTTTACGGATTGAATCTTGCGCTGCGTGCCAAGTTGGAGCCATCAAACCTAAATGAAACATTGCCGGATGTTACTATATCGGGAGGGCAAGTGGATGTAAAATTGCAAAAAATCTGAATTCCATGTTTTTCGGGAAACTACACAGTGGCAGTCCTTTTATGGACAGTGGCAGTCCTTTTATGGTTTGTTCAGTGCAACTATCCACGACAACCAAAGATTAACACCCTCGCAAAAAACTCCAATATCTTAAGAGCACATTAAAGGGCGAAGAAACACTTTAGTATTACGGACGCCAATTATATAGAAGCGCTTAAAAAATTAAGAGATCGGTACGACAGGAAGAAAAACACTTCATCAAATGTTCATTGTGTCCTGAGCTACAGCATAAACTGTTCGAATGCATTAAGTGTAACAAAATGTCGGTACCGGAGTGAATATAGGTGTTCAAAAGGGAAAATCGTTGCTTTAATTGTCTTAACAACAGCACCACAACTTAGTTCATAAGGAGCTACCGGCAAATACGGATGTCCAGTTAAATTCTCATAATGTCCAATCGAGTGGCGCAACTGAATCCGGCCAGACGAATCACGTTACAGTATCCACAGTTCATACTGCCACCGCACCGACTTCTCACTACGACATTAATATACGTAAAGGACGCAGATCATCAAAATCAACAATGTCGAGCGTTATTAGATTCTGGCTCTCAGGCGTCGTTCATCTCCGAAAGGTGCGCTCAGAGGTTGCGTTTAAAAAGGAGAAACGCCAATCTCGCTATTACAGGTATCGGTGCAACTACCAACGGATACACCAAGGGACTAGATTCGTTACATATCAAGGCCTATGTCTTTCCTAAACTGACCACAAAACAGCCTAAGATCACACCATTTATTAACATGACCGACTATGATCAATATAATTTAGCAGATCCATATATCCACAACGGCGCCGATATTGATGTTATCATTGGTGCAGCCACGTTTTTCGAATTACTCTCGGAATACCACATTAGGATGCTTCTGCTATCAGAATAAGAGCGGTTCTGTGAACGCCATTTCGAAGAAATAAAAACGATAAATAACCGGCACTCGCTTAACACTGCGGTTTCCGTTTAAATCATCATCGTCTTACCTTGGAGATTCATTTCCAGCAGCACTTCAACGGATGCACTCTATGGAGAAAAAATTCTCGAAGGATAAAGAGTTTGCATTACATTGCAAAAATTTCATGGTCAAATACATGCAATTAGGGCATATGAAACTAATCCACGGCCACGAAATCAACTCTAACGGCTAGTATCTGCCTCATCACGGGGTCATAAAGATCTCTAGTAGTACCACGAAATTAAGAGTCGTCTTTGATGGCTCTGCCCCAACAACCACTATACGAGACTATGCTATGATTCAGGTTGTACAAAAAATCGAAAAAACGACGTCGAAAAAATATATGGGCAGATATGGCGAAATGCACCAAGCAGACCATTTGCCACATACGAATTGCAGACGATCACATATGGCACCTCAAGCGCCACCTATCTAACCACACGTGCACTCCACGAAGCAGCAGAGCAGCATAAAAATATATATCCGGAGGCTGCACATCATATCAAAACAAATATGTACGTCGATGATCTACCTATAAGAAAGATGAGGTCGATACGGATGCGGAAGATCAGCCTGGGGGCGACGGCGAACGGACCTAGCGGGAGACGACCAGGAGAGCGATGCTTAGGACGCGTAGAGTTTAGTGAGGAGAGGTAGCCTTCTCTCTCTTGAGTCTGATCGAGACGTCCTGTCGAACTCTCGACGAGAGGCGGATGGCTTCCAAAGTAACGAGCCAGATTACACTATCTCGATGCAGGAAATGCAGGAACCTTGAATTAACAATAACAGGATATGTGGCCTCAGCACGAAGAAGTATAAATTATTATACTCAAGTAACTCTGAGAAGATCAGATCGTGAATTTTAGTGAAAAGTAATATGAATATTTTTCTTCTTCATTAATTTAATAGTGGGGATGTTACAGCGATGAGCGCGGAGGTTAGCTGTGAATAATTATGGCTAGCATCAGCCTACATGGACCGCGAGAAACAGGTTGCGCCGGATAACCTGGGGGAACTGATCCTTGAATGTGATGCAAACGTGCATCACACAATTTGGGGAAGCACAGACATTAACGAGAGGGGTGAGTTATTTTTTGATTACTTATTAAATACTAACCTTTTAGTATGCAATATTGGGCGAGAACCATCATTTGTTGTTAAAAATCGACAGGAGATTTTAGATGTGACTTTTGCGTCAGAAACAATTTTTCATATGATCTAAGGGTGGAGGGTGGCGAGGGAGCACTCTTTCTCTGATTAAGTAACATAATATAACCTCAACGTTAAACCTGTTATCCGGAAAGCCTTCAGGAATCCCAGAAGGACAAACAGGAATAAATATGGGGAAGTGTTGGAGGAATTATTGCCGCTGGAGGTCCCTGGATTTCCGGCGACAGTAGAAAAATTAGATTGCATGGTTGATATTGTCACAAAGGCATGTAATCTTTCATTTAATGCTGCGTACTCCCTGATAAAGCCTATAACGACAGGCAGAAACCGACATGGTAGACTACGGATGTGGAAGCCTATCGGTGGGCGTGTAGGGCAGCCTTCAATAAATAAAACCAAGAACACACGGGAGGTTCGAGATTGGGACTCCTATAATAAGGACCTAAGAAAGTACAAAAAAGAGTTGAGGAAGGCACAAAAGGGGTCTTGGAGACTCTTCTGTTGTAGAGTGGAGGAGGTCTCTGAGACGTCTCGCCTTAGGAAAATTATATTTACTAAACCAGCCAGTTCTAAAAATTTAATTAGACCGGACGGCTCGATACCCATTTTCCGGGAAGCTTTGATGGCACGGTGGAGCCTGGAGCTCATCGAGGAACACCTTCAATAGATATTGAGAGCATCGTGGAAAGGGAACGAATCCTGTGGGCGCTGAACGGTTTTAAGTCTTATAAATCAGCGAGCCCGGATCGGATTATACTAGCAGAGATCCAAAGGAACTCGGCAGTCATCCTCCTCTGGCTGGAGTTTATCTTCGGGGGATGTCTAAAACTGGTCTATATTCCTAAGAAATGGAAGGAGGTCAGAGTAGTCTTTATCCCGAAATCAGAAAGAGTTCACATGTTAGTCCTTTAACTCTATTATCCTTTCTGTTGAAAACCTTGGAAAGGCTGGTAGATGTAGTTATTCGAACAAAAATTGAGCCAAGGAATTGGGCAATGTTGCCCCATGCGTACTGTAAGGGAAAGTCTGTGGATACAGCATTGCACGATCTAGTACGCACGCATTTTTGTATGGTAGTATTTCTGGACATTGTGGGTGCCTTTAATAATGTATAAACGGAGGCGATCATGGAAGGGTTATCATTTTTGAAGGTGGACTAGCTTATAAATAGGTTGATAAACCAGATGCTGGTAAGCAGGATTATTACCTCGGAACCACCATTAGAAGACGGGTGGTTAGAGGAATCCCGCAGGGAGTTGTAATGTCCTCCTTTCTTTCTCTGATCGTTACGAAATAGGCCAGCAAATGTGGATTAGGGAACAATCCTTTCAAGACGGAGCTGGTACCATTTACTAAGAAATATATAATTGCGGTAGTTAGCCCTCCTACCATGAACGGCATTAGACTGGCTTTTGCTAACAGAGCGAGATTTTTGGGCATAATCTTGGACAGTAAGCTCAGCTGGAAGCCCAACATTATAGAAAAGGCGAGATAATGCTAATGAAAAAGGCTAATGTAGCCATTTACTCGTGTAGGAGCGCCATAGGTAAGAGATGGGGTTTGAAACCAGAGCTGGTACATTGGCTCTATACCGCAGTAGTAAAACCTGTGCTGATATGTACGGGGTGGACGTGTGTTGGCCAGCTCTGGATATGTTGCAAAGAACGACCTGCATGCTTATATAAGCGGGGCTCTTAGGACAACACCTACACGCACTTTAGTGACTATGTTCCACTTTATTCCAATCGAATATTTTGATAAGCAGATGCCAGGTAATGTGGCTACGATACTCTCGGCTGTCTCTCGGTGAAAGTGTCTTAAGGCGTGGCACTCGACGATAGTTAGATCGCTAAGAGAGAACTGGTGAATCTAGAATATATTAAACTAACGTTGTGCTTTGATAATGGTTTCCGGACCATCTGTCCTTCGAGATAATCCTGGAGGAGCAGATCAATACTGGAAAACGAGGCAGTGTAATTTTTCACGGAAGGAGTCTTCTGTGAGAAGCTTAATGTTAATATGCCTTTTCGTCTCTCTGACTACGGCAGCGTGTACCAGGCTGAAGTGGTGGCGATCGGGGAAGTCATGACATGGTTGAAGCATATCGTAATATCCGGGAGGGATACCGCAATTTATGTGGGTGGACAAGCAGGCGGCGGTCAGGTCACTAGAAGCGGTTTGTCTGAAGTCACGGGTGGGGCTGGATTGCCGATCATATCTTAATGAGATGAGCGAGTATTTCAGAATCCAGATATTCTGGGTCCCTGGCCACACGGACGTCACGAGAAACTGTAGGGCAGATGAACTAGCTAGGTACGGTACGACTCTCCAAATGCCGCCGGAAAGGGCAGGTCTGGGGAAACATAGAGTACACAAAGGCATTCGCCTCGACAAATGAGAGGTGGACCAACACTCTCACGTGCAGAGTAGCAAAACATGTTTGACCAAAACTGGACTTGCGGCGCTCCAAGGCAATACGAATGACACAAACGAATGACTTTTGTAGAAGTTGTGTTGACGAAGAAGAGGAAGAGACTTTAGATCACTTCCTATGCTCATGTTCTACACTATCAGACCGAAGTCATAAGTACTTAAATGTGTACGGTGTGAAGAGCCTTTTGGAACTCACGGACTGTGGAGTGTTAGATATTTTACGCTACATAAGTAGCTCTGGATGGTTTCAACGGGAGTAAAGGGGAGAAAGGATCCTGTGGTATCACAATGGGCACTATTGGCCTGAGTGTGCGATAGCAGCCGCTCTAACCTAACCTAACCTAATTCGGATTGCTACAAATTTTGTTTGTATTTTTGCAATCTGAATTTCCGCATAGCCCTATGCCAGCCTATATATAGTACAAAGTTGAAAAATGGGCCGGTCCATGAGTGCTGTATTCTTACAGGTAATCATAGTTGTATTCATTTTCATCGCCGATCGTAATCAGATGATTAAAACTCCCTTTTTTATCCTGAACCTATCGAGATCCGAATTCGGTACTTCAAGATTCAGCCAGTTTGATAGTTTTTTTACATTTTAAAACACTCCTCACGCCTTACCTAAAATTTTTGGTGCTGCACACCTAACTTCGTGAAACCATCACAGCGTGTCGCCGGCTTATGGTAGGTAAACGTGGTTCAGAAGTTTATTGAATTTATCTTTATATTGTTGCAGTGATTTTTGACGTTTTGAACATTCGGTTGGGTAAACCACTATCACTTTACGAGGTATATCTTATTTCAATTTTGGCCAAAGCTGCTTTTTGGGCCACAATCTTGATTATGTTGGGAAATTTTCTTTATCAATGCAACAACCAAATGAATTATGTAAATCTCAGACCCTAAAACATTACAAGTAAATTTTCGACTGGAATTTCAATCAGATGTCAGATATTTTTCGTTTATATTAGTATGCGAGGTAGGTAAACATACAGGTGAACAATTATACATAATTAAAAATTATATAATTTCGTGGGAAATGAAGGAGACGATACATCGAACATAATATTTATGTAACCAACCGGAAATTCTAAAATATTTCTAGTCTCTATAATGAAAAAGGGATGCCGCGGCCCCTCACAAATATTTAAAAATATTTATTTTGATTGTAAATTGTCCGCTCAAACGATATGGTTTCGTATATACAGTAAACAATAAAATGCGGAATCGATTTAAATTTAGAAAGATATCGCAACCGAACTGAATTGAAAACGATTTGTATCTCGCTGCGGAACGCTCACTATCTCGACTAAACGATTTTGTGTTACGCCCAACATCGTAAAATTCATGAATGTACATTTTTAATTGTTGATTTTGTATACAATTTACTACCAAGCAAAATTCCAAACAAAAAATATATTAAGATTGCTGACTTACTTTAAAAATAAACTGTAAGGAATTGCCAATCAAAACGATGTGTAACTTCATAAGAATCATCGTCGGTCGTTATAAAGCGCACCGCAAACGGACAAGTGGGATCTAACTTATTTTACAGTGGTGTCTAGCCATACAAAGCGCCAACGGTATCTGGGAGACGGCTAACCAATAGACTTGAGCACAATTCAAATATGAATTGCGACTAAACAAACTCTCACTACTTAACAACAAAACGATAATTAAAAATGTTGTGTACCGCTTTAAAGTAGTGCAGTAGATCAACATTATAACGATGAAATCATCGCGAAATTCGTGGAAACGTTCAAGGTTTGTTGAATTTATAAATAAAATAAATAAATTTGCAAATATTAGCACATTATTATGTGCATGAAGTACGCGCGATCTAATTAGTATGCAATATGCACACAAACATCATTTTTCGGTTTGCCCATATTTGGAGTAAGCGGCGGGAACATTAATTTTGTATCTGCCGCTCTGGTTCTATATTTCTATATTGCGCTACGTGTTGCCGTGGTCTTAAATTTAATGGGGTAATACATTTAGTGCGAGTACCCTACTCGACATGCGGTGCAATGCCTCTCAAAGAAGAAACGTGTTTGTGTTTTAATTCTGTAATTACGAAGTGCTTTTGGATACACAATATTTTTAGTTTTTCCGTCTGGCAACAAATAAATTCAGATGGTTTTCCGACACGTGAGGATATTGCAAATGCCAGTCGCATCAGAAACTGCATACGCTTTAATTCAAATGGAATTTCGAAATCGACTGGGAGCGTGACAACAGTACATTTACCTTCTGTCCCTGGTCCAAAACAATTTTCTCAGGATTTTGTAGGTAGGCATCAGGGCCTAAAAATGCAAAAAAGTTTCATCTGAATGTCTGATTCGATGGATGTATGTGGAAGAGCTTTTGGGATCTCTAGCGCAAAGGGTCGGATAGCTGCATAGCAAATACCAACCAAAACCACCATATTGCTTTACGTTTCTCCTAATCTAATTTTTATTATAGATATATTCTTATTCGTATATCGTTAAAAATGTCTTGATGAATGCCGTCACTTATTATAAACGTTTTAGTACTCAAAACTACCGTTGTGGCGCTGGAAGCAGTTACACTTTTATTATTTCCATATAATCATGTGGCATACCATTAGAAAGATTTTGGAAGACGCAATAAGTTTGTAGTCAGCGCTTTAATTCACAAATCCACCGTTTTGGCGCTAGTAGTTAATTATTGATTTATTATAGAAAACATAAGTGTGACATGTCAATGAAAACATTTTGGCGAATGTCACAAATTTAGCTGAAGCATATTAGTACTTTAAATTACTGGCATATCATGGCATATCGTTTTTAAGATTTTGGATGAAGGAAAGTTTTATCAGTAATTTATTTCACAAATTCAGCGTTTTGACTGCGTTCAGATTTACGTATCTGATATTATTGAAATGGTCTAAAAGATAGTTATAAAACAAGTTGAAGCAGGCATACTGTTGAAGTTAACCGAAAGCCTTCAAACGAAAAGGGTCGATAATGAAGATTTGGTTGAAACTCCAACATGGAAAGTCGATAGTGCATGTTTAAAGAATCAACGTTGATTGCATCGAAAAAAGAAGATTTACTTCAACATTCAACCACACAATACCGGCAACACAGATTTAAAGTAACAAATGAATCATAAATTTTGCAACCGAAAATAAAAATGTCACCCCTATGACATTAACAGACCCACCCCAAACCTATAATCAATATCTACATGGCCTATCAAATCGGCATAGTCAGATTGGTTTCTATCTGCAAAATCTCTAATGACGAACTCTAAATTTATCGAAAAAAACCGGCGAATATCAAAGTTCCAGCCTTATAACCTCATCAGACCCCAAACCTATAATCAAGATCTAGCTATGGCCATGAGCCATCGAAATGGTGTAGTCAGATTGGTTTCTGGCAAAATCTCAAATGATGAACCATTTTATCGAACGATATTCACCCCTATAACTTCATCTGGCCCACCTCAAGCCAATAACGAAAAATTACTTAATTGTCAAGGACTAATAAATAAAAAAATAAATCATAAAAATTTCATTTCTATAAACTCTCAGACCCGCGCCAAATCTATAATCAAAATTTACCTATTGTGATGGGCCATCGAACTGACATAGTCAGATTAGTGTCTACCTGGAAAAATCGCGAATGACGATCGATTCTATCGATTAAACATGGAAAAAATCAAAAGTTCACCCTATTTCCTCTTCAGACCCATCTCAAACCTATGAGCTATCGAATTGGCGTAGTCAGATTAGTGTTTCTGTAGCATTTTTCAAGTTATTACCGCTTACAAATCTCGTAAAATTATTAATGTTGCTAACATTTATAGATCAGCTACTATAAATGTTACAGTGCGGGAGATCGGTAAATGTCCGAAATTTTAATTTTCTAAATTCGTTTACACGATTATAAAACCGGTTGTCCAGACCGGTACAATGGTTATGAGAGGCTGGTTAATCTTTCCTTCCTAAATCCCCGTAGTTTCCTTAATTCCCCATCAGAGGGGTAAGTGTCGTCATGAGGTACACAATTAGTTCCCGCGAGCCCGTTGGAGTTAGTAAAACCGTTAGTCGCTCCTATTCCGAAATCCAATTTGCACTAATACCATTAAAAATACTCCGTTGGATGAAGGATGAACCATTTCTAGAATATAGAGCCCTCATTTCATACATTTTGAAGCAATAAAACAGTTTTTTTCTCAAATTTTGGTATTTCACTTCTATTTGTTGTTCGTTATTATGTCTTTGGCTGATTTGATAGGTACGTTACTTTCGTGTCGATTTGTGAAGAATTTTTTAATGGAAATTTTTGATTTTCATTTTATTTGTATTTTCCGGGTTGGTGCAATGCTAATTACAATATTAGAAAAGTATTTTTTAATTTTAAGCAAATCAGAAATATTTTAATTTTGCAATTCGTTGTGTATCATAAAAAACGGTTAAAACTGGTGTAGTTTTCTTACTGAAAATTCGCGATGTTTCCGAATTTTCAGTGAATTTTACGGATTTGTCAATTTCCAGAACGAAGTTCTGATTCCTCGTGAGGTTTAAGCCCCATCAAAGTGATCTCTTTTATAGTTTCCATTTAAAATTGTACCGTCGATGATATTGTTCATCATGTTTTTCACTGAAAGCATAATACCGTTACAAAGTTGTGGTAGATTGATGTTTCAGAGGAGAATAGTAAGCACGACAATAATCAATGTTGAAACGTGTGGTGGCATGCCTGGCAAATCAAATGAATTCAATTTACAATTTGATCAATTTCACCGAATTTCAATACTTGACATTGATGTGTGTTTTGTACGTTTTCGAGAGTAGCGGTGTTCAGGATCGTCAGCTGAGTTGAATAAATAATAATAATAAAATAATTCGTAAAGTAAATTTAAATTTATATTTGTTTACAAATATCTCATTTCAATTTGTATTAAAAGTGCCATCTATTGTTGGTTATTGTATCCATTTATTATTAGTACTTTTTGTCTAACCGGTATTATTGCAGTTAGCACTTTTCCATTTTTTGTAATTTATTTTGCTTGTCAATATTTTGATGTAATTTTTTTGTTCTCTTACCTTTGTCATCTATTATGGGACGCATCGTTTCGTTCGTACAAAATAAAAGTATAAATAAAAAAAAAAAAAAAAAAATAAATCCAGTGGTGTTTGAATGAGTTGCTAAAAATTAACAACTCCTAACAAATAAGAGTACATGCTACATTTGGTCCTTCGAGCCGGATTCTCGATTAATTCCGGCAATTTTTTATTAATAATTTTTATTTGGAGAAAACACCGACTGGAAACGACATTTTCTTTTGGAGAAACCGCATGGAACGAAAAACAGCAAATGGAAACCAAAACGCATTGAGTATAATTTTATTTTCTTAAATTTAACATGAACATTAATAAAAATATAAACATAATTAAGATAAAAACTTTCATTATTATAATTATTTAATTTAACTACTCGTACATAAATAGATATATATATATATATATATATATATATATATATATATATATATCGTAACCGTGTTGTGAAAATCAGTGAACATTCGAGAAATCAATGCTAAATGTTTTGAGTAAACTCTTTCGCGTGCGTTCAAGTGTTTCATTAATTTTTTGTTGAGTTACTACAAGGATCGTTGGCTAACGTTCCTTCTCAAAATCGTTTTACAAAGTTGCGTCTATTGTAAAAATGGATGGCTTAAAAGGAAAAAGATCGTATATTAAAGGTCAGATCACTAGGATCGAAAATTTCGTGCGCGTTATTAAAGATGAAACATGTGTGGATGATTTAGCCATGAGATTGGAGAGAATCCATCAATTATACAAAGATTTCGTTGAAGTTGAGTACCAGATGCTGGAACTATCTGAAGAGGCAACAACGGACATTGAGGCGATCGATTCACAATATTATTCGATTGTCCCCAAGTTGCAAAGTGCTATACGGAAAAGATCCAATACGAATCAGCCAACCGTAAACTTAGATCAAACACTAAATAATTCACAATCGTCTTCGAGTGACTTTCGATTATCTCGTATTACCATTCCCCCATTCGATGGGAACTTTAAGGAATGGCGATCATTTTATGACCTTTTTGGATCCACGGTTCATGAAAACGCTACCCTTGCACCTGCACAAAAATTCCAATATTTGAAGGGACTGTTAAGAGGTGAAGCACTTGCTCTTGTTCGGCATTTTCAAATAAATGACGCGAACTATATAGAAGCTTATCAAAAGCTCTGTAAGAGATACGACAAAAAACGTTACATTGTGAATTCTTTCGTGGAAAGTTTTTTCGATCAACCACAAATAACGCATGCGTCCGCGCAGTCTATTGCTCGATTATACATGATACATGTGACGAAGTAGTGCGTGGTCTTAAGGCGTTAGGCCACCAAGCCGAGACTCGAGATCCGTGGCTTATTTATATCGCCACACAAAAAATGGATCCAGAGTCAAGACAAATGTGGAAATTAGAAACGTGCGATATGGAATTCCCAACTTTCGAGAAATTATTAGCCGTGTTGAACAAGCGAATGGATTCCCTGCACGGTACGAAACCTGAAATCGTCAAGCGTCAGTCGTCGAAAGAATCTACTCAAAAACCAAAGTGTATGCACACTGCACCAGCAGTACTTTGTGCACTCTGTGGAAAAGACCACAAATTATACGAATGTGCAGACTTTCTGGCTTTAGACATTCAGCAGCGCAGAGATTACGTAAAAAAACATTCTAGATGTTTTAATTGCCTTAGTGATTCACACATAGTTTACCAGTGTAAATCAAAACGAAAATGTTCTATATGTCAAAAAAAACATAACGAAATCCTCCATTTGGATATACCTAAAAATATTCCTGCAGTAATCGGTACGACTAACCAGAAAGGTACTACTTGTGGTCATTCTAATTCGATCGTGAATGCAATTCTTCCAACAGCAAGGATTAAAGTTGAAGGGCAAAACGGCGATTGGCAGCATTGTAGAGCCTTGCTTGACACCGGTTCACAAACATCTTTTATTACGGAGGAGTGTTTTCAGCGACTAGGACTTAAGAAAACTAACGGTCGGATATTAATACAAGGCCTTAATGACGTTTCAGCAGGTGTATCAAAGGGAGTGGCAACTGTTCGAATGAAATCTCGGTTTAGCACCAATTCATACGAAATAACTGCGAAGGTACTGATCGTTCCGAAAATATCATCATATAAACCCGTAATCAAAGGGTTTAATCGTTCACGAGGTTTAAAGCATATTCGATTAGCAGATCCCAATTTTCACAAGGAAGGAAAAATCGAGATACTACTAGGAAGTGATACGGTCTTTGACATAATTTGTGATGGCAAAAGGTATATTCCGAGAACACAATTGGTGGCTCATAATACCAACTTAGGATGGGTGATTGCAGGAACAGCAGTTCAAGGCCAAGCCGAGAAAGAGGACCTTCCAATTAATCTTCATCTAGATGTTGATCTGGCGCTCAGAAAATTTTGGGAGATTGAGGAGATTCATGATGTCGTCCAATACAGCGAGGAAGAAAACTTTTGTCTTGAACACTTCCGGAATACAATCTGCAGAGCCGAAGACGGTAGATACGTAGTTAGTTTACCCTTCAAGAATGGATCGCAGAAATTGGGCAATTCAAAAATGATGGCTGTAAAGAGGATGAGTAATTTAGAAAAGCGATTTGTCCGTGATGCTACATTAAAGAGGATGTATGGAGAGTTTATGGATGAATATGGAGAGTTGGGCCATATGCAATTAGCGCACGATTCTGAACTGGAACAGTATTATCTGCCACATCACGGTGTAACTAAGGAGAGTAGTACAACCACCAAGCTTCGGGTGGTCTTTGATGGTTCGGCTAAGACAACACATGGCAACTCTTTGAACGATCAATTGGCTGTAGGACCAGTCGTACAATCTACTTTGGTGGAATTGCTGCTTAGATTCCGAACTCACAAAATCATATTCACGGCTGACATCGAGAAGATGTATAGACAGATTTGGGTCAATACGGCAGACACAGAGTTTCAAAAAATCGTGTGGAGGAAGGAACCAGAAGGAGAGCTGCGCACATACAGGTTATTAACTATCACATATGGTACAACGTCTGCTCCGTTTTTGGCTACGCAAACTTTAAATCAACTTGCGTCAGATTACCAATGCGAATTTCCAGAAGCTTCGGAGGTACTCAAACGAGATTTCTACGTCGACGACCTTCTGTCGGGAGCACCTGATATCAAAACTGCACAAAAGATGGTTCGAGATCTAATTTGCTTATTGGGAAAAGGGGGGTTCAACCTACGTAAATGGACTTCCAATAGCACTGAGCTTATGAGTACTATCCCTGAAGAAAATAAGGAGCTACCACTCATTAACTTCGAAAGTGACACTGAACCCGTTTCAATACTTGGATTGAGATACTCGCCTACAAACGACACGTTCCAGTTTAAAGTAAACTTAGTAAATCATAAGTTCACCAAACGCAGTATGCTATCAGAAGCAGCGAAGATATATGATCCAATTGGGTGGTTGTCGCCAACTACAGTCAAAATAAAAATCGTATTCCAAAGGCTATGGTTGCTAGGAGTTGACTGGGATGACCCGTTACCCTATCCAATTTACAAAGACTACACAACAATAAGAAGTACATTAAGCAGGTTGGAAGATATTCGAATATGCAGATGGTTTTACAATGAAGGCCAAAAATTGGAACTGCACGGATTTGCAGATGCGTCTGAGTTAGCTTATGGAGCCGTAATCTATAGTCGAGTTAAGACAGTGGATGGGTATAAGATAAATATACTTACGGCAAAGACAAAGGTAGCACCAATTAAGACTATCAGCATTCCTCGGTTAGAACTTTGTGCTGCAGTGCTGCTAACCAAGCTTCTGACATCAGTTTTGGACATGTTCAAGGATAAATTTGCGATTAGCTATCGACTATGGACAGATTCAACGATTGTGCTGAATTGGATATCATCATGCCCGAGAAGATGGCATACCTACGTAGCTAATAGGATCTCATTAATCTTGCAACAAACTAATCGCAGTCAATGGAGTCATATATCATCATCTGACAATCCGGCAGATTGCGCGTCACGCGGCTTACTTCCTGATGAATTGGTCAACCACAGTTTATGGTGGAATGGTCCCCATTGGTTGAATAAAACAGAAGATGTTTGGCCCAATCAGTTAAAACTCGATGTAGAATTTCCAGAAGCAGCTTTGAAAGAAGAAAGGCATTCATTGGTCGCATTGTTGAATGTAGAAGACAACAATGATTGGTTGTCTGGTGTCATAAACCGATGTTCCAAGTTTTCTAAAATAGTTTTTGTGATTGCACGAATGATACTACTATTTCGGAAAGGGTTGTCAGGTAGAGCATGTGAGGGATTAAAATGCTCACAAGTATATAACGCAGCCAAACGTGATGCAGTCACTTGGGTCATTCGAAGAGTGCAGTTATCCAGTTTTGCATTTGAAATAAATGCTCTCGCGAACAAACAACTTATCAAACGAGATTCAAAATTAATATCTCTTTTTCCGTTCGTAGATAACGCTGGTCTTTTGCGGGTTGGCGGCAGGTTGGGCAATGGAGATGTTCCGTATGATGTAAAACATCCAATCATACTTCCAGCCTCACATCCAATAACAACTCTGGTCATTAGAGATGAACACCTCAAACAGCTACACGCGGGTCCAACACTGTTGGTTTCGGTTCTTACTCAAAAGTACTATATCCTACGATGCAAACAGGAAGTGCGCAGGGTTATTAGTCAATGTATTAGATGCATCCGACTAAAGGCGAAACAACAGCAGCAACTCATGGGTCAGCTACCACAACATAGGGTATCATACCATCGAGCGTTCTTTACCACAGGGGTGGATTATGCTGGGCCATTGTTAATTAAGACATCCCGTTTGCGAGGGGCTAAAACTATAAAGACATACCTGGCTCTGTTCGTCTGTATGACCACAAAGGCAGTGCATTTGGAGGTGGTGAGTGATATGACGACGGAAGCATTTTTGGCGGCTTTGCGTCGCTTCCATGCACGACGAGGAATATGTGGCCACATTTATAGCGACAATGGTTCGAATTTTGTAGGTGCACAACGAGACCTACGAAGATGCTTGTTGATGATCGAGAAGGATGCAATTCTTATGAAGTATCTTACGTCCCACAACGTCGAGTGGCATTTTATACCGCCAGGTGCCCCAAATTTTGGAGGTTTATGGGAAGCGGGCATTAAGTCTGTTAAATATCATCTGAAACGCGTATTAGGTGATACGTTGTTTACTTTTGAAGAGATGACCACCCTACTTACCCAGATTGAATGTTTGCTTAATTCACGACCACTGTGTGAGATGTCAACGGAAGATATGGATCCTCTAACTCCTGGTCATTTCCTAGTTGGACATTCGATGACATTAATGCCCGAATCAAATCTGTTGGACATCAAGGCAAACCGGTTGTCGCGTTGGCATCACATACAGCGGATGGTCCAGCATTTCTGGCAACGGTGGCATACCGAATATTTGGTAACGTTACAACAAAGAACCAAATGGAAAGTAGCTTCTGCCAATCCATTGCCCGGAGAACTTGTAGTTGTGATAGATAAGGATGTTCCACCAACCAAATGGTTAATGGGCCGTATTACTGAAACCATTCCCGGTCAAGACGGTTTAGTTCGAGTGGTTGTTATCAAGACGAAACTAGGGGAGATAAGGCGGCCAATATCCAAGATTTGCATATTACCTGCTGGCTCGGTTGAGCCATCGGGCGCGGAATGTTCAGGATCGTCAGCTGAGTTGAATAAATAATAATAATAAAATAATTCGTAAAGTAAATTTAAATTTATATTTGTTTACAAATATCTCATTTCAATTTGTATTAAAAGTGCCATCTATTGTTGGTTATTGTATCCATTTATTATTAGTACTTTTTGTCTAACCGGTATTATTGCAGTTAGCACTTTTCCATTTTTTGTAATTTATTTTGCTTGTCAATATTTTGATGTAATTTTTTTGTTCTCTTACCTTTGTCATCTATTATGGGACGCATCGTTTCGTTCGTACAAAATAAAAGTATAAATAAAAAAAAAAAAAAAAAAAATAAATCCAGTGGTGTTTGAATGAGTTGCTAAAAATTAACAACTCCTAACAAATAAGAGTACATGCTACAAGCGGTGAATATGGTAACCTACGATTATCAACGTCATTTTTTTGTAGTTTTAAAATTATGGATTTGCCGTCATCTTCAGTTGATAGCGTGAATATCCGTCAGACATGCATGGTCAAATGTTGTCGAGTAAGCCACATGGACCAGGACTCACGTTGTTCACATGATTATTGAATTTTCATTTAAATTTTAATATTAAGCACAGAGGGCCCATAATAATCGAAATAACCACACCAGCTCAAATTGACTAAGTCATATCAGCAGGAATACCAGATGCCGATATTGATCCAGACTTATTTGAAGTCGTTACACGATTATTGGATGAGCATGCCGACAAAGTACGCACGGCACACTCCGTTTAGATGTTAGTTGCTTTAAATCAATCAATTTGGTTCTATTAAAATCTGGGCTTCTGCAAACCTTTTCAGAGTACACCCGTATTAATTAAACCTGGATTTGATTTAGAAATAAATTGTTTTACAGCATGACGACCGATTTTATTCATTCATTGCTACCTTAACAAACTAAGGACGAAGTGCTTAATTGTCACTTCAGTGCCATTGTGGGGTGGTACCAACATCACTGCAACTTATAACCTTAGGTAATAGATATGGAAACGAACCCCTACACTACAGGGCGAACCGTCTTCTACTGTCTCTAAATTAAAAAGAAGACCGTCGAGAACGGTTTAGAGATCTATTTCTGGTATTCAAAAATTATCTTTCTTCATGATTTGTCAGTGCTTTGTGAGTGCTCCTAATTCATTCCGCGCCCCATTTTATTTCAAGTGATAAGAAGCAGAAGAAGTTGGCAAAAATAAATGCGTACAGCTGGGGAAGGAAGATACGGCTTCCTTTGCAATGATTGGGGAAATGGTGAAAGCTCTGCGATAGGGCCGAGGAATAGCAATCGTTTTTTATAGTTATAAATAGTTTATATTCAAGATGGGAATTCTAAGATAATTTAGAATCCAAAATGACACTCAGATGTTGACACAAAGGCGCAATCAGATTTGATGATCAATCTCCCAAAATAATGTAAACCTGATTTCTGCGTTTGATGAACACAACCAGATCAGTTGTTGATAAATTTTCATGATGACTCATATTGATGCGTGATAGCACCACAACAATCGTGAACGAAAACTACTCGGTCGACTGAACATTTCCACTGTGAATTAGAATTTTGTTTTGTGTTTGAATGGTAAGTATCGAGGCAGAATTTTCCAAAAAAAATAAATATTCCATTGGAATCAATAACGTCCAACAATTGATTTGCACATAAACCCAATCTCAATCACTTCGCGGTAAGCGGAACAAGTAAAAATGAATTCACACAGCCAACGTTAAGAATTTCAAGTTCAAGAAACTTAGTAAGTTCAAGTGGTGTTGAACACTGCCATACACTGCCTTGTGGAACGCCTGCGCGTATTTCATTTAAATTGGAAGATGCATTATTATATTTCACCAAGAACTTCCGGTTTAGCAGGTAACTTTTATTGATCGCATGATATTGATTGTAGCTGGGCCTTAATTTTATGTACAAGGCCTGTTTAAATGAGTTTCAGATTTCTGATACGATCCTATGCACTTGTTCTATGGTTCCATGATTTTGTCTAAATCCAAACTGGTGATCCGGTATAATACTTTGCTCTTGCAGAATTGGTTTAAGCTTTTTAAGAAGCATTTTTTCAAAGAGCTTTGACAGAGTTGGCAGTAAACTGAACTGGACGATACAAGTCTACTTTTGATTCATATTTACCTGGTTTATGTATTATTATGATCTGTGAAATGTTTCAAGTTTCCGGAAAATACCCAGTTTTCATAACGGCATAGAAAATGTATGTTATTAATTTGATACATAAATCTGTTTGGGATTTATATGTTCGCTGATCATTGTTTTTACTGCACGCCATTTATATTTAATTGGTTGAAATTCTGAAACTTCAACTTCTTCTGGCAGCAATTCCAAGTGTCCATTATATTCGTTCCGAGTAAATGTTTTAACTAAATGTTGGGCGAATACATTTGCTTTTTCTGTTTTGCTTCTTGCCTAGTTTCCATCGCTTCTTGCCTAGTTTCGGGTTTTTTTTACCTTTCCACAGTGAGTAATCTGTTGCTTCTGTTGCTGAAAGTTTACTTAGATAATATTGAATCTCCTCATCATGTTCTTTTGATCTATGTAACTGCCATTGCCTACCCAGTATACGTTTGCTCTTTAAGGGCTGTTGAACATTCTGTGACGCTTGGTGCATTTTTACTTTAGTAGAGCTGTTGCATATGTCATCCTTCGCTCTTGCACTGATGTCTTCGATTGGTGTTGTACTGCTTCATCGATCACAAATTTCGTTTTAAGTGAGATGCTTAATGAGCACACTAGTGTGTCGGTTCGTTAAAAAACTTTTTGATTCTGAATTTAAAACTTGTGTGCTTAATGTTATTAAAACCGGGGAGTGGTCAGATGATAGTTCGTAGCATGTTTTAACCGTAACATAAGTTCTAGCAATACTCTTTGTTACACAGAAGTCAATTAAATCGGGAATTTTTCGCCTATCTTTTGGCCAATATGTTGGTCTGCCGCCAGCAACATGATCTGGTTTTCCTTCCTGCATACATTCCCATAACTGCTTGCCTTTCGGTGATGTTAATCGAGAGCCCCATTATGTGTTTGGAGTTAAAATCTCCTTATGCAAGGAATTTATTTCCCAAGGTTTTGAAATAATTTGCAAATTGTTGCTTTGATATTTCAGTGGACAGTAAGCTGCAGATATGGTGCATGTACTGGACCATTCTTCTAAGCAGATGCAGTTTATGGTGTCTTACTCTATCTCTAATATTGATTGCTGTAAATTTTATAACCATTCAATTTTACAGAGCTAATTTGTGTAAAATGTGTCTCAGAGACCATCATGAAAGTCAATGTTGTGTTTGAAGAAAATGCTGTACTTCTAATTTATGTTGCGCTAGCCCATTGGCATTCTATAAGGCTAATTCAAGTTCAATCATCTTATATTTTGACTATTTGTTAACAGTTGCATCAGAGTAGTCATGTTTTGCAACATGAGTTCCATATTTTTTCCATAATTTGCATAAATTTGTTAATTGTTACGTTGAGGATACTTATCATTTTTTATATTCCCTGATCACCATCAGTCTTCCAAAATAATGTGAATAATAAGATCATTCTGATTGCTGCGTTTGATGAACACAACTAGACCAGTTTTTGATAGATTTTCATGATGACTCATATTGACCCGTGATGGTTCCATAATGTAAACGGTTTGTTACATCAGTCCAGATGCGACATTCATATATAATTGATAACTAGCGCCACTATAATCGTGAAAGAAAACTACTCGGTCGACAACCTTGAACAATTTTTTCTGAGGGTGAAAAATCATTCATCTGAACTTTTGCAATGTGAATTAAAGTTTCTCGAATGCCCTATGAAGGTACCTACGATAAATTTTTTGTTATTAGTGGATTATTCAACCGTAGTACAATGTACATAATACTGTGGGCAAAAAATAGTAACACTTTGTTCATAATTTTAAAATTCTTTATTTATTTCTCCAAATCTATTTCGTCCCCCTCAAAGTAATCCCCCCCGGCCTCAATACACGTGTGCCAACGTTTTTTCCAATCCTCGAAACAGTTGTTAAAGTCAATTTCCGGAATAGCCTCCAATGCGCATAGCGATCCACGTTTAATGTCTTCAACTGACTCAACTGACTCTTCAACTGACTTAACTTCAATTCGTTTAATGTCTTCAACAGCCGAAGTCTGGACAGCCAGAAGTCACACGGAGCTACATCAGGCGAATACGGTGGTTGCGGAACGATATGGGTGGAATTTTTGGCGAAAACATCACGTAAAACCAATGCAGTATGAGAAGGTGCATTGTCGTGGTGCAGAAACCTAGAGTTGTCGACCCATAATTCCGGTCTCTTTCTACGAATAGCAAACGACGCATAACACTCACATAGTATTCCTTGTCTCGATAATCGAAGAAAACTGTCAACATCACCTTGATTTTTGACTTGGTTTGACGTGACTTTTTCGGCTTCAGCTCACCTTTGACACGATATTCGGCCGATTGATCGTCTGTTTCCGGGTCGTAAGCATAGATCCAAGACTCATCGCCAATTTTGATACGTTTCATGACATCTTGATAGTCGGAAAGCATTGTTTCACAGACGTCAACGCGACGCTGTTTTTCCAAAAAATTGAGTGATTTTGGAACCAATCGTGCTTTCACTTTTCTTAGGCCCAAATGATCTTTGAAAATGGTTTTCACTGATCCTTCCGATATTTCAACGATGCCAGTAAGGTCAATTGTTCTCTGTTAATCGTTCTCTGTTAATCTGTTAATCGTCGATTTTCGAGCACCAATTTCTTGATTTTATTTACGTGTTGATCATCAGTTGATGTTGATGGCCGTCCTTCTCGACCCTCTTTGAACAATTTGTATCAATTTAAAAGCACTTGCTCGCGACATACAATTATCACCGAAGGCTTTTTGCAACATTCTGAACGTTTCGGCAGCACAAAATTGATTCCGCACACAAAATTTAATGGAACTTCTTTGTTGAATAAATTCACTCATTGTAAAAATTGCCGAATGCACTGTCTGTACTTCAGAAAGAAAAGCGTATACTAAACGCTAATGATTAATTTGATGTGACATTTGGCACAGATGTCACTGACAGTCATACCAACATTGAAAAAAAAATATTCCGACGAATGGTTTTCCGCGCGAAATTTAAATTAAAAAGTCTTACTACTTTTTGCCCACAGTAGTATAGCGTTGTTTCGTAGAATACGCTATGCGAATCAGCTCCACGTCCCGCGGTGCAAAGGATCAAAAATTCCAGTTCAGAACATCGTTCGTAATTAACCGTTGCAACTGAAATGTTCAGTTAATCGAGCCAGAATTGACGCTGCAACGATGTTGCAGAATATAGACAGATAACCTCAGAGAACTTGGTTAAATTTTCGCGCAATGAGAAAGTTGTCTCAATCACTTTCCTCATTGTTTTCCTAAACTTTTAAAGCTCAGGTACTTAAAGTGCACAAAATTCCACCGATATGCCAGCCAGCCATAGTTATTTAGCCTTTTGCGACCATTGGATTTAAGCAGCATATCGAACTTGTGACTGATCTAACCACCGATTCATTTCTGGGATGAGCGGTCTCAAAAAGGTTCATAGAGAAGTATGTGAAATCAACGAAATATCAACTACGCGTGTGAAACAAATTCGTACAAACTTACATTTAATTTATTTTCTATTTTCAGATAACTCAAAATAAACCAGCATTCTGGAGCTCCAAATTCACAAAAATTTGAAGGCTTGTGAGAAGCTGCAGGAAAATCGGTGAACTACGAACAACTGCACACGCTTTGACTCAAATTTGACGTGACACCATCCCATATTTTAACTGACCATCTTTCGTTGACTCTGGATGGAAGGTTCACTCTGGAGCTGATGGAATAGTGATTTCGAGTAATTTCTATATTCAGGGTGACTGGGATGTTCAGGAATTATCTACTCCAACATACCAAATACTCTTATAAGAAAATCCCCAAATGTCGACATTTTTCATCCATCTCTGGTCTATACTCATGAATTAGATTAAATAAGAAGATTCAAGAAAACTGAGACCTTTTAAAGAATTAGTCAGAGAAACTAATCAGGTTAGGGAACTTACTCGTAGCTTGGGATGAGACACATTAAGAAAATGCATAATACTTAAGTTGGTCCGCCAGCCACTGTCGTTAGAGATGCCTGATGTAGTTTATCTTCGATTTGCCGCATTTAGAGTATTTAAAAATTAATACGTAAACTGTCAAAAGATAATCACTTATATTGAAATACTCTAAGAGTTAGGCCGTAATGAATGACAATTTATTAATGACCCATTTAATTTAGTGCCTGCAGTATCATTTCATTTACGAATTTGAAGTGCTTTTACATGCCACTCGCTCGTGCTTTAATGCTTACACAACACAAAAAATGTAAATTGCAATGCAGAATCTCAGATCCAATAAATCTTCCGGCTAAAAGGTAAACAAACCATTAAAAGTGTGGCAAATAACAAAAAACAACAAACTCTGCCAAATAAATCAAAGTCGAGTTGGGCTCAAAAAAAACCCAAAACCATTAAGAACGGTTCTTTAATTACCATTGCGTATAATGCTCTCGTATATAATGTTTATGCGATCCATTTCTTATTCTTATTTATTGTTGGTTCTTTATGTGTGCGTGTATAGTAAACAGCCTAAGCAAAAATACGCAAGAACAACACTAAAAAGCTGTTTTGTAGGCCTATACGTTGTGAGAGGTTAAAGACTCGAAATTTAGATTAGCGCTTTTCGCGTATTTTTATGTTTTCGAAATTGTTGTTTTGTTATGTTTTCGTAGTGCCTATGCTCGTTCGGTTCAGACATCAAGTCAATCACATTTCGCGTAATTATAGTGATTTTCAAATCGACTTCAGATAAAAATACGATTTTATCTTCCTTCTTAAAATAATACGCAAGAGATGTAACAACAACACATAAGACGGAAATTATTCATTTCTTAGGGCACGCACGAATAGATCGTTTTATAATTTGATGTTTTGATGTATCCATGGCGTTATTATTATTTGGTAACGTTGTTGTTGTTTTAAATAAGTAAATTTCTAATTACTATACATGGGCTAAATTTGTTGGGGGTTAACGGACTTTCTATTACATGCGAACATGTAATACATAGAGGCGATGCTTACAATTTGGTATTTGTTCGTATAAGAACCTAACTTGGTGATGGATTAGAAAATTGCGTAACAATTTTGACGTGTGTTTATATATGGGGTTTATGACATGGGCGAATGTGAATAACCTGGAGTTCATGTTTAGATATGTAAACACCTGGGATTCAAATTTCACACGACATAGCACACACCATAATCTTATGTAAGCATGTCAATTCAAACGATTACATGATTAGTTCATAAAAGTACCCGTGGCTACATACAAATCGCACGACCCGTATAATTTGTTGTATTTCTGTAATTATTTAATCATCAAAACAATTAATTCTGACAGTTTAACACAGTTTATGCGAGGTTGTATGCAAAAAAATTGTGTTGTCTTAGCCTTTGATTGTTCTAAAAATTAGGTAAACGTTAATTCAGCAGAGTCATCACATAATTACAGATTTCATGCTTAAACCAAATACATTTTTGTAGTTTATTCAATTCCAAGATATCTACTTCGTGCATGAAATAATCGATATTAATTTTTCAATTTCAATTTCGTGCTCCAGATTGTTTTAAATCTTCTGGTCAATTTCTGAGCCACTACCAAAAACCTAATTTTATTGAAACTGTGCAGATATTGTGTCTCCGGAAAAATTGGAAAATAAATGGCCCACAGAATCGAGATGTTGTTATAAATTTGTTATCAAAATACGTAGTTTGGACGTTTATCGGTTCGAGTATGCACAAAGGTTTTACTGAGCAAAGGACGTACTTAACCCTAAAAACGTTTTTTGGATATTTACAATTCGCTATATCGCCAAAGCCAAAAACTTAATTTTAAAACTGATTACGTGTGTGCATGTGTGTGTGTGATGGCGTGCAGACTAAATGTCAGTGACCAAAGCTTTGACTCATCGGGATGAAAATTCATACTTAAGCCTTTTCTCATAAATTGGGATGTCCTAGTGATTTTTCGTTGAAATCCGTCCACCAGAAGCGGCAGCTTCTCTAGGCATTTTTTACGAGAAAAACGACTTAAAACTAAAAGATTCTAAACTAATTTTGCAAGAATACCCGTCCAAATCAATTTTCAAAAATTTGGACGGAAACGACGATTTTTGAGAAAAAAATATTTTAGTTTTCTTAGGTAATCGTAAAATAAATTAGGTAATCGTTTTAAGAAACGTGCCATCACAAGAACAATAATTAAAACCTTTCTAGATCAGCTAACCATTTATACCATGATTTACCGAAGTCTCTGAGAAACTTCACTGAAGCGTCCGATGAATTACAATTCTTCGGGGACTAAATGCGTTAGGTCTGGAATGCAAATACCTGGACCCATAGATTTTACACTTGTTACTAAATCAGGAGGATGATGAAACGCAACAGCAATGGGCGTTTTATTATTTTTTATTATAGGTGCAATCTGTTCTGGCGCCAAGGCTCTCCCAATTCTTTCGCGGTTTGTTTTTTCCGACCTTATTTTTACGCCAGTGTAGCCAATTCGAGGACGTAACGATCCAAATGCCAAAGCTTTCACTACTGTGCCATTTGGTTGGTAGCAATGGGCGTTGCATTCGGTTAATATGGATTTATCAACTGTGGACACTTTTGTCAAATTTGTTCAAAATTTGTTCATCACATATGTGATGCATTGAAAAGCTGCAATATTACCGCGAACTATCCAAAGGTTGTTTGAAAGTTTTACATATAGCAGGAGAGAATTTTGCAAAGGTTTATTGGCAAATATGAATTATACACACTAAAAAACAATTTATCAGCAAATACCTGTTTCAAGTACAAGGCAAAACATCATACAATTCTATACGATGACAACAACCGATTTCAACCAATCGGAAATACACGCAAATAGAAGCTCCCATTCAGAGTCACCGGTGTGAAGTTTTTAACGAAAAGTGTAGCTACACAAATTAATGAAAAGTGTAGTTACACAAATTAACGAAAAGTGTAACTTCTAAAAAGTGTAGCAATTAAAAGTGTAAACAATACACCTACTAAAAAAAATTCCGTCAAAAATGCATACTTCATGCAAATACCGGGATCAAATTTTATCATAATAGTTCTAGTCTAAAAGTTAGGGTTATTACAAGTAAAAAAATTAATTCTTTAAATGTTTGAAATGATATACATACCCGAAACTATGGTTGATTAAAAAAAACTCAGAGATGATTCCAATTGTTGGCATATAATGACCAATAGTAAACAACTTAAGCTGTTCAAAACAGTTAACTATATTAAAATAGATTGTTCTGAAATGGATTCAAACAAGAATTAGGATATAAATTTCATAAAAATTCAAATATTTTTCAAAATATCTGCTACACTATGGCCAATCCCAAAAATCTCAGAGATGTTACCAAGTGTGGGCATATATTTTCCGAAAGTGGATGAATCGTCCTGTTCAAAACAGCTAACCACGTCAAAATAAAAAGATTTGGGATTGCTTCACAACAATTTTAATTCGGTAAATTTAATGAATATTCTGATATTCGTCAAAATATCTGCTACACTATTGCCGATTCCAAAAATCTCAGAGATGTTACCAAGTGTGGGCATATATTTTCTGAAAGTGGATGAATCGTCCTGTTCAAAACAGCTAACCACGTCAAAATAAAAAGATTTGGGATTGCTTCATGACAATTTTAATTCGGTAAATTTAATGAAATGAGATTTTTGGAATCGGCAATAGTGTAGCAGATATTTTGACGAATATCAGAATATTCATTAAATTTACCGAATTAAAATTGTCATGAAGCAATCCCAAATCTTTTTATTTTGACGTGGTTAGCTGTTTTGAACAGGACGATTCATCCACTTTCAGAAAATATATGCCCACACTTGGTAACATCTCTGAGATTTTTGGAATCGGCAATAGTGTAGCAGTTTTTTTTTTTTTTTTTTTTTTTTTTTTTTATTGGTAACTATGCGATCTGTTTTGGGGCTCAAGGCTCACCCTGCTCTTCCGCGGTTATGCTTTTAACGTCCTTACTTTACGCCTTGCGGCCAACTCGAGGACGTACGGCTATAGGACCGATTTTAAGACCATCTGCACATTGCAAGCTCCATGCCAGCCTATACCAGCATGGAAGATGGGTCGGCCCATGAGTTTTGCACACCGACAGGGGGTCATAGATGTGTTACATTTCACCACAGATCGAAATCTGTTGATGAAATTTCACTTTGCATCCTGCCCCTATCGGGATTCGAACCCGGTACCTTTTTATTTTGACGTGGTTAACTGTTTTGAACAGAACGATTCATCCACTTTCAGAAAATATATGCCCACACTTGGTAACATCTCTGAAATTTTTGGAATCGGCAATAGTGTAGCAGATATTTTGACGAATATCAGAATATTCATTAAATTTACCGAATTAAAATTGTCATGAAGCAATCCCAAATCTTTTTATTTTGACGTGGTTAGCTGTTTTGAACAGGACGATTCATCCACTTTCAGAAAATATATGCCCACACTTGGTAACATCTCTGAGATTTTTGGAATCGGCAATAGTGTAGCAGTTATTTTGACGAATACCAGAATATTCATTAAATTTACCGAATTAAAATTGTCATGAACAATCCCAAATCTTTTTATTTTGACGTGGTTAGCTGTTTTGAACAAGACGATTCATCCACTTTCGGAAAATATATGCCCACACTTGGTAACATCTCTGAGATTTTTGGAATCGGCAATAGTGTAGCAGATATTTTGACGAATATCAGAATATTCATTAAATTTACCGAATTAAAATTGTTGTGAAGCAATCCCAAATCTTTTTATTTTGACGTGGTTAGCTGTTTTGAACAGGACGATTCATCCACTTTCGGAAAATATATGCCCACACTTGGTAACATCTCTGAGATTTTTGGGATTGGCCATAGTGTAGCAGATATTTTGAAAAATATTTGAATTTTTATGAAATTTATATCCTAATTCTTGTTTGAATCCATTTCAGAACAATCTATTTTAATATAGTTAACTGTTTTGAACAGCTTAAGTTGTTTACTATTGGTCATTATATGCCAACAATTGGAATCATCTCTGAGTTTTTTTTAATCAACCATAGTTTCGGGTATGTATATCATTTCAAACATTTAAAGAATTAATTTTTTTACTTGTAATAACCCTAACTTTTAGACTAGAACTATTATGATAAAATTTGATCCCGGTATTTGCATGAAGTATGCATTTTTGACGGAATTTTTTTTAGTAGGTGTATTATTTACACTTTTAATTGCTACACTTTTTAGAAGTTACACTTTTCGTTAATTTGTGTAACTACACTTTTCATTAATTTGTGTAGCTACACTTTTCGTTAAAAACTTCACACCGGTTTCAGAGTCTGCAAATCAAAGCCAATCAGTAAACTTTATTATACGAGCTAACACCACCACACGGACTGCACTGGGATATTGGGGTATATTCAGTTTCGGCAGGTAGAACCAAAGGACAAGTTAACATTAAATTATCATCCAGATACGATGCAAGTTTGTTTTACTTAATGCTTTAATGCTAGTTAAATTAACTAATTTCTTACCTTCTCAGGCAACAACTCTATACGAATGCAATCTGGTTCAAATTGGAGCAATTCGTCTTGAGGATCCCAAATTCTATGCATCAAATTTATGACCAAGTTAAAACCTTCATTTATAGCTTGTTCGGTTAGATTGTTCCATGCTATAAACAGAATTATAAAATCGGATGTCACACTATTTCTTTAAATTGCGAAGATGTTCGTCAGGTTCTGACACAAAAATCTGATAAATTGGGCGATATCCTAAATGCAGCGATAACTCTACTATGATCGCAATGGATAGTAAATTTCAGAAAGACTTACATCTCAGAGACGAGTTTTTTAGTTTATGCACGAATATAATAAGCTTCGAGACATGACACGTATACTTGATCACGAAGAGTTTGATGACAAGGTCAAAATGTATTGGCTCTTGTAAATATAAAGGTAGGTTCTGTAAATATAAAATAGCGCTTGCAGCAGATATACAGTAAACGTACCAGCAAGAAGCAGGTCATCCGAAACATTATAACTATCAAAGAATTGTATGGCGAGTCAGTTCCAAACGCGTGATGTAACATTTTAATTTTAACACCTCGACATACCGCCTGACATGTTCAGCGTAACTCACCATCAGATCTCTAAAATAGGTAGTCAATGAGATTACTCACTGGTATCTCAAACTGGCAACCAACATCAAATCAGACTTATATGTAAACTTTCCAGAATCTGTTACATTATCTCAGGAACTATTAACCACTTTGTTCTAGGTTCTTGGTTCTTGCTGCGCAAGTGGAGCTCAAATAAATCTGCAACATCTCAAAACATTAGGAATCTGTTGGTTGACAAACGAAAATCCGGTAACAAAACGTCGGCTGTTTTCAGAGAGCGTCAAAATTTGACCTGCTCGGCTGGCTATCTCCAGCAACAGTGATGTTCAAACTATTGCTTCAACCGCTATGGCTGACAAAAATTGGAAGGGACGATAAATTGCCAGATGGTATTAATCAAATATGGTGTACGACAAGAGATGATCTTATATGTCTTTTAGCTACACGGGTTTTGTGACGCTTCCAAGCGGGCTTATTCAGCGGTATAGTGGGGATGAGATCAACCAATTCCAATGACGGAAGCTCTGTTCATCTAAATGCTGCTAAAACTAAGGTCTCATCGTTAAAGTAGGCCAATCTCCGACTAAACTACGCAGCAAAGTTGCTACAATCGTTCGTTATACGTACGGAAATTTATAAAATGTGGCAATCGAACGTACGACTGTCGAACGAAATAAAACAGTTCTAGTTCCACCAACGACCTACATTACTACAAATGGAACATCACCATTTAAAGATCTTATCAACAGATGGTCAACGTATACCTTAATGCTACGGGTAGTCAGAAATTGCGCGCGTTTTGCGGAATTATGTCTAAAAGAGAAGGTGCCTTACATAACTAGTCGGCATTTGCAGAGAAGTGATGATCAGCTAATCAAGAGGGTGCACAACATATGGAGAAGAAATTCGCAAGCTTCAGTCAAACAAACCATAACAGAAACATTAAGCTATTCTCGTTGTCTCCAGTTATCGATGATAATTTGATGCTGGTGCATCACAACCACTTGAAATATTTGCACCCCAATCCATCGATGTTGTTATTCATGGCTATAACGAAATATTAGATTATCAGGACAAAACACTAATACGTTCGTTCGTTAATGTTGGAATTAATGAAAGGGTCAAAAGGGCTCAAAGAAGGATCGAGGGTCTAATAGAATAAAAGCGTACATATGTATATTTCTCTGCATGGCGACAAAGGCCATACACCTCGAAATTGTTGGCGATTTTTCTACAGATGTGTTTATAGCAACACGTGGGCGCTTCACAGAAAGAAGAGCACTGCCGAATGTAGTTTACAGTGAGAACGCCACTAATTTTGTCGGCGCTGACAGAAGATTTGATAAATTTTTAGCGAATCTGTCTTTCAAAACCCACAATTAAAAGGTAGCAGTTTATTTTGTCACACAAAAAATTGTGTGGCATACTGTACTTGTATTGATCCAGATAAAACCAATGCCCATTTCTCGGCCGGTAACACCAATGAACAATGATCCTGACGATTTATGTATTTTAACACCGAGGTACCATTTGATCGGTTCATCGCTCGTTCAAGTACCAGATGAAGGTATATTCGATATCAAGTTGAAATTAATGCAAGATGGGAACTTCTTCATATGTCAAGCGGTTTATGGAAACGGTGGCATGTTACAAAAAAGATCTGGATAGCAGCACCATCCGCAAAAATTCTAGTGAGGCGAGCTCGTCTTGATCAAGGAAGAGAACGCTTCTTCACTAACATGGACCAGAGGCACAGTAGTTAATTAAAGGTTCGTCCAGGCCAAAACGGCAGAGTAAGAGTTATCACATTAACAACCAGTACTGGAGAGTTAAAACGCCCAGTAACAAAATTATGTAAATTAAGTTTCCAGTTGTTAAGCAAGTAATTGCTTAACCGTGAGGTTGCATCGAAACAGTCTTACGCAAACCGATCAATCAATATTCACTAACTGGAATATTGGGGGTAATAAAAGTTCTAAAAAAAAATAACTAGAAAATCGGTATCCGACGCTGAATAGTAACACGCACACTACACGCTGAACTAAGTAGGTTGAATTATTGAAATAAAACGTTTACAAATTGTGAAAATTTATTTCAAAAATCAGTGTTCAGTGAAAAATTGTTTTCAATCAATAAATTTCGAACCACTTTTTCATTATTGAATATTCATCAACCGACTAGGGCGCGTACAAGTCGATCTTTTGTGAATATTGCTGCTGTAGCTGCAAGTGTACGTGAAGACCGCAATCAATCAATTCGTCGCCATTCTCAAGCTCTGAGTCTCTTGTATGGCACATTGTGGCGTATTTTGAAGAGAGATCTTGGTTTGAAGGCATACAAAATACGGCTTGTTCAAGAATTGATTCCTTTGCGCCAACGATTTGGTTTATGGGCGTTGGAACAGAAACAGACCTGTGTATTTTCAAACATTAAATGTCATAAATCCAACTTACGTCACAAATACATTTTTGATTAATAAAATTGATTTCAATGCATTTTATTTCAAAAAAAAACTTCCGGAACCTCTTATTGGGTCACCCTTAATAAAAACTCTTAGACCAACTGAGATATGCCCAGAGATTTTTAACACAACATCAGATATTATTAATAGGCCTAATTTTTTTAATTATATTTAGTCAATAGGAAATTCTATAAATTGTCCCCTCCTCTGGATAGAGAGCTACTGAATAAACTTTCTAACTGACATCTCAAACTTACACTCAATGTATCTGAGGTTGTGTTAAGTTCTCTACTGATATCTCAGTTGGCCTTAGAATTTTTATTATATTTGGTCATAATACTAAATTGTATAAATTACCCCACCCTGGATGTGGAGCTCCTGATTTTTTTTTTCTGACATTGTCCCCAATTAACACCTCATATAGCTGAGGTTGTGTTAAGATCTCTAGGGATATCCCAGTTAGCCTAAGAATTTTGAATACATTTGGTCTTAATACAAAATTCTTTAAATTGTCCTCACCTCTGGATGGGGTGCTCCTGATTATAATCTCTAATTACCATATTCCTTAACTAATATCCCATATACATAAGGTTGTGTTTAAGGTTTAAGATCTCTGCGGATGTCTCAGTTGGCCTAAGAATTTTTATTATAGTTGGTCATAATATTAAATTGTATAAAGTGTCTCCACTAACTTCTGTTTATTTTACAGTCAGTCACAAAAGTCTACATACACCTCTAATATTTGTAAAATCGAGATAAACGAAACAAACAAAATTAATTTAATAATTAATTCAAATAAAATTTTAAAAAAATGTATATCACAAAAGTCTACATATACAGTTTCACGTTTCTATTTATTCTCGAATTATTGCACGTCTATCGACACTTTCAGTTAACTTTGCATTCGTCTTGAGTGAGAAATATTTTTCGTCTTTGCCATTAAAAAATTGTGTGTCGAAGCTACGGGAGCAGAATAAGAGTTATAATGAAATATCTAAAATTATTGGTAAAAATCGAGCAAAGTTTTGACAACCGAGGAAGTATTTAAAATAAACAACGATTTGAGCATCCTAAAAAACTTAACGCACGGGATATTTGAAGCATAATTAAACAAGTGGCATCCAATCCGAGGATTAGTGCTCCAAAAATAGCGGTTGAGAATCAGAATAGCACTGGTAAGGATGTCCATCCCGAAACAGTTCGTCGAATTTTACGAAATGAAGGGTTTAATCGAAGAGTGTAGAGGAAAAAAACATTTATAGGCCTAGTATAAGGCTTGAATTTGTAAAAAAAAATATGTTAACGAAGGCACTGAATTTTCGAGTAAAGTGCTTTTCACTGGAAAGCAAATTCAATATAATCGGATCCGATGGAGGGGGAACAATTTGGTGAAAAATTACCCAAGATATTGCTCCCAAAAATTTGCTTCCCACCGTTAAACACGCTTGTGGCAATGTAATTTGTTAGGGATCTATGGCTGCAGCTGGTGTAGGAAAACAGGTACTTATAGAATGTAATATTGATCACCGAATGTATTTGAACATATTGCGTAGCAACTTTCAACCGTCGGCAACCAGTGGATTCTTCAAGATCCAAAACATACGGCGATGGCAGTAAGACAATGGCTTCTATATTATGTGCCGAAACACCTTCATCCGCCTGCCTCAGTCACCGAATCTGAATGCAATAGAGCATATCTGGTATGAACTGGAACAAAGGTCCAAAAATATAAGATTTCCGAAGTGCCATTCGAGTGCATGGGCTGAAATTTCGTCAGCGGTTACTGAGGACCTGGTTTTATAAATGTCCAGGCGACAAAGTGCTGTTATTGAGTCTAATGGTGGCTCAACTAAGTATTAATTTTTGTTCTTAAGTATGTCTGAACATAATCGTTTTGGTTTTATTTACTGCAAATTTTAGTGGTGTAGGTAGACTTTTGTGTCTGACTAACACCCCATATATCTGAGGTTGTGTTAAGAACTTTAGGGATATCTCAGTTAGCCTAAGAATTTTGATTATATTTGATGTTAATACAAAATTCTTTAAATTATCCCCACCCCATATACATAAGGTTTTGTTAAGATCTCTGGGGGTGTCTCAGTTGGCCAAAGAATGTTTGTTTTATTAGGCCATAATACTAAATTGTATAGTGTCTTCAATGTATGTGAAGTTGGCCCGAAAAACCAGCCAGAAAAACACCTTTTCTATTTTGGTGCGTTTCTTTGCTAATTTCAATACAATCCCGAAAAATATCGTAATTGTATGGAAAACGCATATCTCATCCCGAAATTTGTATTAATTAATATGAGAAAGCTAAAATTATCCCGAAAAGTTACTAAATTAATAATGCGATATTATACAGATAATAATTGTAATATTTAAAATAATTTCCATAAATATTCAATATTAGAGCCTTATCTTTATCCATGTGTTACTATGGTTGTATTGAACTTTTCCATTTTATATGAAAAGTCGGTTAAATTAAAAATTTAATTGCTGGAATCCAGGAGATATCCCCTCGAGAAGGTTCAAAAGTTCAAAAGTTAGGACCATCCATCTCAGATATAACGCCAATAGCTGGAGTCTGAACGATGGATATAAAGGCCTGATCTAAAGCAAAACCTCAGCATAGATTTCATATCTAAAATGGATTAAATTTACAATTTATTTGCGGAACTCCTAGGGCAAACCTCATCGGTATTTGCTCAAAATAAGGGCCAAACCAGAGATGATTGAGCACTTGGAACACAACATTCGGCGAGTTTTTAGTGATATACAGCCACATTTGCTGCGAAGAGTGATCGAAAATTGGACCTACATGGCCGAAATTATATAACTTCAATTCCAATTTCATTTATCTTCAATTTCCAAGCATTAATGGCATAATATTATCTATCCAATATAGCTAGTTTTACTGATATTCATAACGTTTTTCTTCGCTTTATTTTAATTAAAAATGGTGAACCTCTAAAAAACACCCTTTATAGTGGTGAAATTTGATATCCTAACGCCATTTATCGGTAGTTGACAGTAAAGTTTCTGCTGGTTCTTGTGAGTGTTGAGCTTTCATTTTTTAACTTGGTTTTTTGTTCCGGTTCAATACCTAATTAGGTTTCTCTTTCTTATTCTTTCTTATCCACGTGTAATGAATTAATGTCATCATTATTTGCAGGGTTAGGTGTCGTCCCAAGTAGTGCCCGTGTTCCAACAGCTTTTATGAGTTTCCCATTTTCGTTACTCTTTCTCTAAAAATGGGAATTCTTCTTTTGATTTAGTTGTAAATTTCTTAATTTCTCTCAATTGTACACGGAGTTCGATGTTTTCCTTCTTGTACGATGAAGATCTTGATGATCGTGATAACTCTGAGCTTCATCCAAATAGGTTAAATGGCTCCATGATCGCATTCCGGATGCTTCAATTTGTCTTTCTGGATACAATATGTTGCGATTGGACCGAAATTTGGATTCAATAAAAAAGGGAGGTGGAATCTGCGTTTTCCTGAAATCAGGCATTCGATATAAACTGGTACATGGTCATTGTGCAGCTAATTTGGAGGTAATTCTCATAGAACTATTACTCGGAGCAACTAAGGTGTTGTTGGTTGTTGCATATAGACCGCCGAATAAACGTTTCCTTGAAGATTTTGGGACCTTCTTGCAAAATTATAGTGTTAACTATAATGATGTTGTACTGTGCGGTGATTTCAATTGTGACCTTAAAACAACTAAATCGACAACGAAAAAATTTAAAAGGTTACTAACTGAATACTCTCTCACTCCCGTGAACACCGAGCCAACATTTTTCACGTCACACTCTAGTTCATTATCGGACTGTATTATTTCTAATACGGATAAAATTGTATTTCATAACCAAATCTCGGTTGGATTTAGTGATCACGATCTTCTTTACTTTTCCTATGACATTAAACATGAGAGATCTATTCCTAAAATCTCATTTCGCGACTATAATAGCATTAACTCATCAGATTTGCTTGATAAATGTAATAACTTAAACTGGAGCATGGTTTATAATTTTAACAACCCTGTTGATAAAGTAGAATACTTTACAGAACTAGTTGTAGACTTGTTTGAGGAATTTGTGCCACTAAGGACTATATCACCCAAACCTAAACAGCCGCCTTGGTTCAATGATGAGATCAGGGATACCATAAATTTCAGGGATTTTATTTTACGTCGGTGGAAGCGTACAAGAAGAATTGAACTGTACCAAGAATATAAAGCTGTACGAAATAAGAGTAACAATATTATAAAACGCGCGAAGTCCAATTATTTTTCATCTATATTGCACCCATCTCTTCCTTCAAACGTGTTTTGGAAAAATTTGAAATCTGTTGGTTCCTTTCTTTCATCCAACGAAAAACCATCTAAATCAAACGTTCCGTTAAATCAAACGCTGTCGGAGTTGACGAAATACCAATTAAGTTCGTTAAACCTATTTTACCAAAGGTTGATTGCTACTTACTACATAATTTGAATAGCCTAATAACATTTTCTATCTTTCCTGAGAAATGGAAGCAATCAATCGCTATTCCCATTCCTAAGAATAAAAATCCCAAATGCTTATCTGATTTTCGCCCTATTAGTCTGCTTCCCGCTTTGTCTAAAGTTTTTGAAAAAATATTGCAATCGCAAATATGTTAATACGCTGAATCGGAAAATTTACTATCAAAGTACCAGTCTGCTTACAGACGTCATTTCAGCACTAATAGTGCTTTACTACACATCAATGACGACATCCGCAGGGCCATAGATAAGGGTTATCTTTGTACGCTGGTTCTTCTAGACTTTAGTAAAGCTTTCGATAAAATTGATCATTCAATTTTGGTTAGCAAACTTCGTAACAGTTTTAAGTTCTCAATGTCGGCTTGTCGTTTGGTTTTGTCATATCTATCAAATCGATCACAATTGGTTAGATCTAATTCAGGAATTTCTAGCTCTTGTTATACTAATTGCGGTGTTCCCCAGGGATCCTTTTCTATTCATGATGTATATAAACGACCTACCTGCTGTTATCACTCAATGCAAATATCACCCTTTCGCTGATGACCTGCAAATTTATAGATTTTGTAGGCCCAACGAGATAACAAATTCTATTGGAACTGTTAATTCCGATATCGAATTGATTACGAAATGGTCTATAGAAAATTATCTTGAACTTAATGGTGGAAAAACCAAATCTATTATTATATCTTCTACAATTCGTGATACGCACTACCTACCTAAAATTAGTGTACTTGGAGAGGAGGTAGATTTCTCTGATTCTGTGAATAATTTAGGCTTAACTTTTGACAAATGCTTATGCTGGAGTTACCACATCGAAACAGTTTGTAATCGAGTAATTTCTTTATTAAGAATGTTATGGGCTACCACGAAGTGCTTTAATACCAATCTTAGACTCCAATTGGTGAAATCTTACATCCTTCCACTTTTTTTGTACGCAGATATTGTCTTCTTTGTATTAAAGAAGAAGTACTTTAATGAACTTCGATTGATATTTAATTCTTGTGTGAGATACGTATACGGGCTAAGAAAGTACGACCACATCTCGAATTTTACTAATTCATTACTTGGTTGTTCTCTTGCTGAATTCTATGAGTTTCGAGTTTGTTTATACATTTTCAAGTTCTTAAAGTATAAACAGCCCACCTATATTGTTGAGAAATTAGTTTCGTCTTTCAATCGTCATATTCATCTTTTGACTCCGGCTATTAATAAATGTAATCTGATGAATTCATCATTCTTTGTGAGGGGAGTTAGCATGTGGAATTCGTTAAGTAATGACGTCAAGAAATCTAAATCTCCTGCCGTGTTTCGGAAAAAATAATTTTCTTCAGCTTAATAATATCAAAATTCTATTTTTCATCTTTTGCCAATTTCAAGTTTTGAATCGCTAATATGTCGCTGTACACCTATAGGTTAATTTATTAAATAAAATTTGTAATAGATTAGAATAAAGTAGTTTGCCACTAATGTAATAAGTTCATAAGAACTTCAATCATTTATATTAAAATAAATAAATAAATAAACAATCATTGGACCACCCCAGATTCAATTTGGCCAGCCTCTTGCTGTACCACCTCGGATATATTAAACCTATGCTGAGATTTTGCTTTAGATCATGCCTTTATATCCATCGTTCAGACTTGATCTATTGGCGTTATATCTGAGATAGATGAGCCTAACTTTTGAACAAATAATCTCGAGGGGATATCTCCTGGATTCCAGCAATTAAATTTTTAATTTAACCGACTTTTCATATAAAATGGAAAAGTTCAATACAACCTTAGTAACACATGGATAAAGATACGGCTCTAATATTGAATATTTATGGAAATTATTTTAAATATTACAATTATTATCTGTATAATATCGCATTATTAATTTAGTAACTTTTCGGGATAATTTTAGCTTTCTCATATTAATTAATACAAATTTCGTAGATACATAGATGAAAAAATTATTTCGGGATGAGATATGCGTTTTCCATACAATTACGATATTTTTCGGGATGGTATTGAAATTAGCAAAGAAACGCACCAAAATAGAAATGGTGTTTTCGGGCTGGTTTTTCGGGCCTACTTAGCAGTAAATGCAACAGGCTTTCGGTATCATTTATCTAAAGATATTTTTTTAATTATTTGCTTTGCGTTCCCTGAATTAGGGCAAACTTGTACAGTAAGTTTTATAATTAGTAGTGTAATGTGGGTTTTTTTAGAATTTTAACCCTTTCGCTAAAGAATTTTAACGCTTTCGGATCAATAATTTCCACTCAATCTCAATTTGTTGCTGCTATATGTTGATCTACTATCTATCTGCACATAATCACTTAAACACATTTGAGAGGAACCTCATGGTATAGGTAGGGGCTGTGGTACATATTTGTACCAACCGTATTTTTATGTGGTACACTATTGTACCAGCAGTGCTGTAAGTATAGAAAATTCATAAAAACCATTAAAACAAATTTGATATTATTTGTAGTGATTTTTGTGGAATATGGTACGATGCGAAACAATTTTTACATAATGTTATGTCACACTCCTGACACAACGTGGTGGCGCGTTTTCTAATTTCTTGTTATAACAGTTTGCGCAGCGACGTTTTGAACTGGTTTCTATTGGTAAATGTAGAGATACTTTACCCAAAAGTTTTCTAGACAAGTGTCTGTTTCTTATTGCACCTTTGCAGTCTTTTTACCATCAACTATTAACATTTCTGACACTGATGTTAGGAATTCAATTAGTGGAATTTTCTTTTGTCTTACCTCACACTGTATAATCCAAGCATTGGCAACTGCTATCATTGGTAACCGATACAAATATATATTCAACCATTTAAATTTTTTTTTAAATTTTATCATTTCTGGACACTCGATTGGGAGCTTTGATCCATCTCCTGTGTTTTTGTAACAGTCGTCCATTCTGGTTGACGACTCTGATAAAATGATTGACCAAATAAAAAGAAAAGATCACCAGCAAAATTAAGATCGCTCACCGGTCAGGTATATCAAAAGCAATACGCACTCAAAAAAATATACCTACACACCAGGATATAAGACAATAAATAAAATGGAAAACCCCCTAAACAATAAAAGGGAAAGCAATAAATGAATACAGGCATAAAGTAAAATGTAACGATGTGAGGCGCTCTACATCGACAAACTGGTCGGAGTTTTATTACACGATTTAAATACCACGTAAAAGATGCGGAAAACCCCATAACACAGTCCAAATATGCAGAACATCTGACTCATCAACAGTACTCGTACACAGGATATGACGGCAATTTAGAAATCCTACATAAAATGAAAAAGGGTGAAAAAATAGAATAGAGGAGTACAAAATTTATTAACATAGGAACAACCCACAACTATTGAACGATAGAATGCAGTACAAAGAAATCTACGAATATATAAAGAAAATATTTGTGAACCAAAAATTAGAATAGTATTTCTGATGAAGCGAAGACTCTAGAAACTAGTTCCAAATAAAAATAAAATAATGGACAATAATGTAAACGAAGCTTCGAAGAGGAGTGCAAATAAATCATCTGCGAATGAAGATCAGGATGTCGATATTGCCGAAGCAACAAGGAGTTAGTAGAGATTTTAATCCAAAAATAATATAAGTAAACATCGTCCATGTAGTATTGGCTCAAATATTAACATGAACGACTCTGCGATACAAATATTTCATAAATTATTTCCCCGTTCTTTGTACATTTATATTGCTCAGTGTAAAGAATTAACTTCTTCAAAACTTCGCATCCTAATCAATCAACCCAGAATAATAAAGGAGATACAGATGGAGGCGAAATTGAAATGGTTATGGGGTGCATGCTTATAATGTGCTATAATCGATTGCCCAGTGTCAGCCATTAGTGGTCTCAACGTAAACCAATGGCCAATGAATACATTAAAAAAGCAATGTCTCGCGATAGACATATATTTTTAAGCTCAAAACTGTATTTCGCACCACCAAAAAACCAGCAATCCGCAGCAAAACTTATTACATTAACGATATAGTTGCATGTCTAAAAAATACATTCCAAAAATGCCGTCAAGACAGTGTATTTCAGAGTATAGACGAGTCAATGACTAAATTCAAGGGACGATCAACCATGAAGCAATATATGCCCCTCAACCCTGTAAAAAGAAGAATCAAAATGTGGCAAAGATGTAATGCAGAGTCTGGATATACATATGATTTTAATATCTATACTGGCAAGGAACAATAAGCGATGGAAGGTACTCTAGGAGAGAGAGAGAGAGAGAGTGGTAAATAAATTGGTTAGCGCTATATTGAAACTTGACGTTACATTTTGATTTGATCGGTTCTTTACATCCGTTCATTTACTGGAAAATTTAAATTACCCCGCTTTAGGAACATGTATAGCCAATTGAAAAAATCTGCCAAAATTTCAAGAAGAAGTACAACAAGGATAATCTACATTTAAAGTTTCTACAAAAGGCCTTTTGTGTGCAAAGTGGCAAGACACAAGAAGTTATGGTTTTAAGCAATTGCCATAAACCAGAATTGACGACTATTACAAAAACACAGAGAGATGGATCAAAGCTCCCAATCGCGTCTCCAGGTGGTGTGGATTAAGCGGATCAATTCTGTGGTATATATGAATACGACCGAAAATCCAACAAATGGTGGAAAAAATTGTTCTATCGTTTACATATGATAGCAGTTGCCAATGCCTGGATAATACAGTGTGAGGACAGAAGAAAGCTTCACTGTTCCAAAGAACAGCATCCAGCACATTACCGATTTCGAGATAATATTCGTCAGAAGTAATTTTCGCGTTCTACAGCTTTAAAATTTTGTACTAGGCGTTGATCGAGTGATTGTAAATTTGATGTTGTATTTGGAGGTAAAAATTTCACAGTAATATTAGTTAAACTTTCGATGTTTGGATGAGCGGGACAGTTATCAATTTTCAGTAATATGTGGCGTCGCGTTACTTCATTTTTTGTTCACAATCTGCAACCGCTTAGTAAACAATTCTGATATCATCCATGCACTTTTATTTGCTCTCCACAATACATGAAAGTTACTGCTTATAATGTTTTAAAACAACAAGGTCTTATGAATTTGCCTATTACAAGTGGTGTTAATTCTTCGCCAGTTGCACTTGTCTCAAGAAGAATTGTAAGTTGTTCTTTGGATTGTTTACCACTTTTACACGAGTCGCCTTTCATAACGAGAGCGGCCTTGCTCTATAAAAGAATCCACATTCGTTAGCATTGAAAATATTATTCAATCAAAATCGATTACGAAAAATGGTAATCATCTCCTCATCAACTTCGTTTGAATGTCTTGCTAAATTTTTTTGGAAAATTTGGTTTCGCTTTTTGAAACTATCTACGGTAGCCTGTAGAAGCTTTGAAATGAGTTAATTTCAATTCAGTGGCAAATTTTAATGAAATTTCATGCAAGATTTGTTAGAAATTCGAGCCAGCATCTTTTTAAACCAGTTCAATGTCAAGACGTTAATTTCGTCAATTTCTGTGACACGCCTTTTGCGAGATAGACTAGACTCATTTTCCGTACGATTACGAATTTCATTATTTTTTTTTTATTTTTTTGACAGTGGTTTTACCCACTCCAAATTTATTCGCAGCGGTACGCTCGCGTGTCATCTACAAATCAGAATAAAATTAATGATAATGCAAATGATGATAATGATAATGATGTGCAAAATGTCACTGTTGGATACTATCATGTTTCGAATTTTAATTAGTGCAATAAAACCTTAACAAAATAATTCCGCAAAATGTTCGTTTTCATGCTCAACAACTAACGCGTTTAACGCAAGCAATTCGGTTAAAACGTCAAGAATTGATCGGCAGAAAGGGCATCCATCATGACAACGCTAGACCACACACATCATTATTTGCCCTGCAGAAACTGAGAGAGCTTGGCTGGGAAGTTTTGATGCACTCACCATATAGTCCTGACCTTGCACCATCAGGCTATCATTTGTTCCGGTCCATGCAGAACCATCTTAATTGTTTTACATATGCAAAAGAGGACGGCGAAAATGAGTTGTCTCGATTTTTCGCCTCTAAACTACAGAAGTTCTACAGTGATGAGATCATGGCTCTACCAGAAACATGGGAAAAGGTTATCGATCGAAATGGCACATATTTGGTTTCTCTAATAAGAAAACTCTAATCTTTGATAATGTTCCGTCTCACCCAGGTAATATCACTAACACAAACACAATTAATGAAACTAGCAAAAGATTCGCATTGTCTTTACATCCGTCATTTTTGCATCTATTGCAACCTTGAAAATCTTTAACCACAGAAGAAACAATACTATTTGTACGCATTCATAAATCAAATTACGAGCCACAAAAGGCTTTATTGTTTTTCGAAACATTCTGCACGATGATCAACACACTTTTGCATGCGTTTGAACCAATTTTTGACTCACTTTTCCATTCCGATTGAGGTATCTCCAATAAATGTATGGCATTTTGAACGCGTCAACCGCTTCTTCAAGTGTCGAAAACGTTCACCTCGCAATTTATTTTTGATTTGTGAAAATAAAAAGAAGTCATTTGGTGCTAAGTCAGGACTGTACGCCGAATGGTCCATTAATTCGATGTTTTGAATGCTCAAATATCCAGTTGTTTGTGCCGATGTATGAGAGCACGAAATATCGTACCATTCCGAATTAGCTATTCTATGTTGCAGGCTACAAACAAGCGACCATGTTGGATTTGGCGACTGCTGTTTGGTTTCGGGCTCATACGCATAGATCCAAGATTCACCATCTGTCACGATGTTAGAGACATGGTTTGAAGCACCGCGATCATTGTTTTTGAGCATTTTTTCGATCAATTGATTCGACCACTGTGATAAATCACATCAACATCAATGTATTTCGAAAGAACAACCGATTTTGGATGACCTACACGAGATTCGTCATTGAGCTGCAGACACGATCGAAGTTTGTAAACCAGCGATAAACACTGGCCCTTGATGGTGCTTCATCGCTAAAATTCGAATTAAATTCATCAATGCATTGTTGTTGAGCTAATCGAAGTCGTAAGTTAAACAAAATAATCACACGCAAATGTTCACGATTTAGTTCCGGCTTTGCACTAAACTGAAATTTTGACAGCACGACGTTTAAAATGTTAGACTATACGATAGGATTACCCAATCCAGATTTAAAAGGCAACCCTTGTATTTTTGTTGGAAAGCGATAATATCTAATTAAATTTATTATAAATAAATGCATGTCATTGGATCAAATAAATTATCAGCCGCATTCGCGATTCAAAATTATCATCCACAATTTTTTGTGCCATTCACTTCTGTTTGTGGTGCGATATTAAATCCGCAAGTGTGAATCGCGAGTTCTTTAAGCATCTTACGCCAATTAATGAAGAGTTCAACCAACGTGTGCCTTATTACCATTATTTTTGGCACCCGACAACAGTGCCGACATCCGATGTTCTATCCATTTCACACATATTTGCGGTCTTTGTTGTATTAAAGATCAACGTCCACAGACCTAAGTAACGGGTGGCCCATCTAGCGTACACAATTTCAACTACTCGTTATTTCGAGAGTGGCAACACTTACGTCATTGGTGTTATGGCAGAAAATTAGTTTAATGTTTGAGACAAAATTGGGAAATATTGAAACTTACTTTCAAAGTTGTGAGTGTTCTATCCACGCTGTAAGAAATTTACGAGAAAAATTCAGTAAAAATGAAATACCTCCTAGGCAATTTGTGGATCAATTTGTGAAGTGAGTTCGTGAAACTAGATTGGTATTGGATAAACAAACAAGTGCTACGTGTATTTACGGCGCGTACAGCCAAGAACATTGCAGCTGTTGCTCAATGCGAAAATTTTGCATAAAGGCCTCGGTATGAAAGTACGTGCAGAACCTGAAGCAAAATCACCACCCACAATGTTTTTGGTTCCCTAATTGGGCTGTGGAACGCTGGGACGAAAATGAGCATTTTTAAGAAGAGAAACCGATACATCCACAACGAGTGACTGTTTGGTGTAGATTTTGGACCGGCGGCATCATTGGTTCATTTTTTTCGAAAATGAGCAAGGAGCCGTCCTTACAGTCAATGGGGAGCATTACCGAGACATGATAAACGAGTTTTTGTTACCCAGAATTCAAGAGCAGATCACACACGATATTTAGTTTCAACAGGACGGCGCAAATTGCCATACAGCCAACGCAACAGTCGGTCGTTTGTACACTGTCTTTGGAGATCGAATAATCAGCCATAACGGAGATGTCAATTAGCCACCACGCAGCTACGAAAGATCAAATCGCAGTTGTCATTGATGAGATACGAAACTTCTGAAAGATTGCGTTGACAGAATGTGGTACTGACAGCCAGCCGTGGAAGTTACTTGAATGAAATTGTGTTCTATACTTAATGGCAATGCATACCCTTTTTAATAAAACAAACCGAATTAGAGCCAAATTAAATTGCAAACGCTAGAAGGGCGTATGGGCCACCCGTTACCATATTATTATAATAATCGGTGGCTCTTATCACTAGGTTGTCACAAAGTTCTTGTCTTCAATGCAAGCGTGAAGTTCTCCTATAATGGTACTGAAAGTTAGAGCGTTATTAGAAATCCGCTAAACAGTAATAATCCTAAATCGAACTACAGATATCTGTTAACAAAGAAGAACGGCAATGTCGTGAACATTATGTTTGAGTGGAATCCACAGCGAATCCGCAATAATGGGCGTATGTGGATGCAAATGCGTTACCATCAAGTAAGAAGGTCCGTGAAGGTTTTATCAGAAAATAATAATAAATATAAAGTTGATATGATGAACTGACTTATAAAAGTTGTACTTGCCACTAATAAATTTGCCACTCAACTATAGCGCTTAAGTGACATACGGATGCACAGCATACAAATTCAGCGTTCACAACGCAATATAATGTAACGATCATTATTAATGTCAATTCAAGCGACACTAAACAGCCCATTGACTACTTTATCAATTTCGCAACATCTTGAACCTCTCATTTGTTATGCAATTTAGCTAGATATAAGCAATAAATCACTGTACGTAAGTCGCACTATAAATCAACGTATATGCAAATCGTACATTGTATGCATAAAAGCCTTGATTCAAAAATATTGATAGTGGTACGTATAAAACTATAATAAATATCGTATTTCTAAAAATGTACATTCTCATCTTATACACGAGTACCGTTAAATATATCGTAGGTAGGTAGGAGGTATACACAATAAGCAAAATGCAAAATTTTTATTCATTCAATGGAAGAATGAATTCAAAATCTTAATACCACGTACCTAAACTATAATATAGCGAACTACCTAAATGGGGAATAGAATTTCTAAGCACAAACAGCAAACTAAAAATTATTGGTTACACGAGTACAATGACTTTATAAAGCAGATTGGCTACAGTTAATGCATATACACTACGTAAGAAACTGTGTGTATTTGTGAAAGGCGCTTGTTATTACAGATTTCTAAAACTTTCTAATTTTTGTTTTTTAGTTTTGTTCGTATCTATTTTGCAATCGCGAAGCGAACATTCTCTGCGATTTTAGTTTTACTATAAACTGTTTGTGGTATTTTATAACGGGAGTGTTCGTTTTTATATTTCTATTTTGCTAGCTAATTCATCGTACGTTAGAAAATACTATTAGAAAGTTCAAAAGTTTTGGGGCGGTTTGCAACGTTTTGTTATGATCGAGATGTGTATAAATAACTAGTTTTCGAAGAATTATGAAGGCATAAGCGATAGTAAGGTAAACAAAAATTTAACACAATTTGTCAATCAAAACTATCAGCTTTTAAATGAGAGTCGTGCTAGGCGAGATTTGAAAGCTATATTTTTGTCGTATACATACCAAAACTAGTTTGTGTGTTGCAAAAATTACAAATTTTCTTTTATAGTTTCTTTATTACTGCAGTCACGGTTTGTTGTGTGTGATGTAGGTAAAGCAAGTTATGATAAGTTAAGTGCAATGGCTGGCTTATGTAGGTGAATTGTTTAATTGAAATTACAATTTAATTTGTAGAGTACATATAGAAGCAAAGTGCAGTAAATATTTGTAAAAAAAAAGAAACAATTGTAAATAATTTTGTTTTACTCCGTCAAACAGTTTGGAACGACTAAGAGGCTTCAATGAATATTTGATGAATTACCCAAGCCTCAAATAGGTAACCATAAATCCATTTCCCAAGAGATGCCACGTACACTTAGCATAACGATTAACAAGTCATATATTAAATCATCATCGCCATCGACATTAGAAACTTCAGCCCCATCAACATATGCAGCTTGTTTCCGTGTACCAGTAAATAAACCATCTAACAGCGGAAAATCAACACACGATACCTGCCACGAGCTTGCAACCAAACAATAGAAGAAACCTTCAAATTTATTAGTCATGCATTGGTCAGGCACATATCATAATTTAGGGAACAAATTTCAAATTGGAAATTTTAACGAGGTTCGAATCATTCCAAATATAAATGAATACGTTTCATATGTGTGGATAACTGAGTTCACGGAAAAAGTTAGTGCTAGTCCAGGGGCCGAAAAAACGGGAAAAGAAAATTTCAAATTGCGCCTGAAAGACGTAACAAACAAAACCCGATTTTTAGAAAAAACCAGAAATAATTTAAGCCTATTTTTAACACTGTCCAATGGCGGTTAAACTGATGAAATTGGTGCTTATTATAGGAATATAATTTTCATAGATTTTCATTCATAACTCTCGAAAAACATACTTGCCCCTAAAAGATACTATATGAAACAAATAAAATACAGCGATATATCGTTCAATAATATTTGTGTTGAACAACAAATTAAACAATAGAAATGAAAGGTTCTCAAATATAAGTAATAAGTAATATTACTGTCCGCTATGTTCATTGTCATCCGAGAAATATAGTGGCTGATATAGTGGCTGAATTTGTACTAATCAAGACTTGGTCCAATTCCATTGAACACCAAAAATCGTTGAATGAACAATTTTCTGACATATAGTGTTCTAGAAACCAATGAATTTGGCACGTCCGATTGCATATTTCTATCAAGTATGTTCAATGCCATCCGGAAAATAAAGTGGCTGAATTTGTGTTAATTCAATTAAATCCCACTGAACAACAAAAACCGTCGAATGAACAATTTTCTGACACATAGTGTTCTAGAAACTAATGAAGTTGGCACTTTCGATTGCATATTCCGATCAAATATGTTGATTGTCATCCGAAAAAGATAGTGGCCGAATTTGTTTAGAAGCAATTGGCCCAATTCCATTGAATAACAACGACCGCTGAATGAACAAATTTGGGCAAATTCTTTATTAGCACAAATTCTGCCACTATGTTTTTTGGATGACAATCAACATATTTGATAAGAATATGCAATCAGAAGTGCCACCTTCATCTTTTCTAGAGCATTTTTTGTCAGAAAATTGGCATTCAGCGGTGGTCGATGTTCAACGGAATTGGGCCAATTCTGGATTGCCACAAATTCAGCCACTATATTTTTCGGACGACATTAAACATACCTGATAGGAATATGCAATCGGAAATGCCAACTTCTTTTGTTTCTAGAACACTTTTTGTCAGAAAACCGTTCATTCAACGGTTTTTGTTGTTCAATGGAATTGGGCTAATTCTATATTAGCACATATTTAGCCACTATATTTTTCGGATGGCAATGAACATACCTAACAGGAATATACTATCTGAATTGCTTTTGACTTGGATTTTAGAACATTTTATTTCTATTTATCGTTCAATAATATTTGTTGTTCAACACAAATATTATGGAACGATATTCCGCTGTATTTTGTTGGTTTAATATAGTATCTTTTAGGGGCAAGTTTATTTTTTCTCGATTTATGATTGAAAATTTACGAAAATCACATTTCTATGAGAAGTCCAAATTTCGTCAGCTTAACCGTCGTTAGATAGTGTTAAAAATAGGTTTTTATTTCTGGTTTTTCCTAGAAATCGGGTTTTATTTGTTTCGTCTTTCAGACGAAATTTGTAATTTTATTTTCCTGCTTTTCGGCTGCTGGACTAGCACTAATTTTTTCCGTGAGCACTAATTAGAACAAATTGGGCTTAATCGGTATGCAAAGTTTCATTTTGAAATGCGAAAGTTTCCCTGCTGCAGTTAGCCACATGGATCACTCGAGTTTTTGCGATCATTAGATTAGTCTTAAAAATACCATTATTTGGAATAACTTGGAAATAGATTGAATCAGCGTTAGTGTTCTAGGATGTATCGAAAACACCATGTAGTTTTACTTAATCATCGTTTATATACAACCCATCTTGGAAATTTGGTATCTCGAACCAAAGTAACTGGTATAAAATCTTCAGAGGTAGCAGGATCGTAGATACGTACCGTTTCTGATAAATGTATTCGTTTTGTAAAATCTTAATCTGGGGTCTCGCAATTTATGGGGAGATCAGTCAATCCATGTGGGCTATAGAGAACCAACGACATTTAGTCTACACGGAACCACGCACACACACAGATAGATACACACACACACACACACACACATAGGGATTAAAAAAACATCTTTTCTGACTTCGGTGATATAGCGAACGGTAAATCTGCAAAAGGTGGAAAATTTTCATGTTTGTAAATTTTCATGGGAAGTGTAGATGTTTGATTTAGAATATTTTGTTCTCACCTAATCGGGCCATTTTTCTTTGATGGGACACTTTCGGCCGAAAATATGTAGAGTTTTCAATGGAAGTTTCTGCGAGAAAGATAAGAAAAGTGGCTTCATCTGGGTGACGCAACTCCTTATGTTAAAAGTGTTTCTCGATTGAAAACCATTTGAGAATTAAATAGGAGACATTTTAAACATTTACTAAAATAATTTTTCATTTAGGAAGTAAGGGGGCAACGGGCGTCGGTTTAGAAGGTAATTATACCAGCCAAATGTCAAACTTATCTGCACGTTGTGCTTCCTAACCAAAGAGGCTCTGGCAACAGAAACACAGCGGAATAACCGAACACCAAGAACCTAGCAAATGATGTCCTCTCCAGCCCAACATTAGCCCACTACCAATTTCATTGGTTAGATTAGTACAAAAAGGAATGTTTACGAAATAAAAGATATCACATCACATTAATAGAAGCTGGCTGATAGAAGTTTTAAAAACTCCTCTTACTAATTAAAATGAAGACAGCACATTCACAAGCAAAATTTAATGAAACTACCGAACGGTGACTGTATTTCAACAACACTATAGAGTAGTTACTCTAACCAATAATGTTTGGAAGATAAATAATAAAAATCCCGGTGCATATAGAGTTTTGGCGACAAAGCTAATTGAAGATGGTAAAGAGCAATACAGTTACGAGGTCACAAACAACCGAGAAATTAAGATTTTGGCCGGAGGTCTTCATCTCACCTGCAAAAATGAGAATGTAATAGAGGACCGCAAGATAAATAATTGAAAATTGAAGAGGGGGGTTTCGTGTACCAGAAATCGATTGCTATGGCTAGTGATTTTGGATGAGTTGGTGTAGGAACTCATCCGGTGGGGCCAGGGTTCCGAGTTTTAATTTTTTGTAGCTCGCACGATTTTATTACAAATTGGTTTTCATTTGTGAAGAATCGTATGCGATTAGTCTAGTTTTCTGGAAAATTCTTTCAGAGGGTCGAACGATGGCCCCGGGTTCCTTTCTTTTCATCGACACACACGATATTTATAAAAATTGGGGAAGCAAAGTTTTCTAGTACCAAGAATTGATTATGTCTGGCGCGGGTGCTTTTCTATAATTTATTTTTCATCTCGAGGAGAGTTTTTGAGTACTAAAAAACGATTGTGTTGGGTGCGGATTGCGGGAAAATTCATTTAGGACATCCCACGGGAGCCGGAGAGCTTAAAGCCTAGGTTTAACATTTTATTTGGCTTGTTCATTTAGAATTTACCGGATGTGGGATGTTTCATCATGTCTGGTCGTATGGCACCATATTGTGTGATGTTGCACCATATTGCTTGATATCGTGTATTGTTTACCGATATGGGGTAAGGTTCCAGTGTTGATCTTCATTTAACATTTTATTTAGCTCTAACGATTTTTGTAAAAATTTCATGGGACGGGGTTTTCAAATGCAAGGAAACGATTGCAAGGAGTTTGATTACTAGATAATTCATTTAGGAGTTTTTCGGATGAGTCGTTATTTTTCACCATGCTGCATAATGCTGCATGAAGTTGTACTATGTTGCGCGATGGTCCACAATGTTGCGTTGTGTTAACCATGTTGTGGGGTATTGAATATTGTTGCATCATATTGCACCAGGTTGCGTCATATTCACCATGTTGCGTGATGTTGGACCATGTTGCGCGATGCTGTACTATTTGTGTCATGTTATTAATAACAATATTGATTTGTAGCATTCGCTATCGTGCTTATCCACACTACAGTAACTTGTATCCGGTAACTTCTTCGTTTTATCCCCATTTACCTACTAAATCGGTTTTATTGCGGCGCAAATGAGAGATAATGATGAGTCCTAATTATGGAGAAATTCATTTAGGGGCTTTCGGGTTCGAAAGTAGTTCGATAGAAATTGATGAAATGTATTTTTGAGGGGTAAGACTCGATTGTGATGAGTTCTAAATTCGAGACATTTATTTAGGGGGTTTTAAATAGGACCGGGCCCGATTTAAAAAAAACCGACTAGACCGATTTTGATAAAAAATTTGAGAAAGGATTATGTCAGGAAATGATTACAGATGGATTGTGATTTTGAAAATTTTGTGTTAAGGTGCTCTGGTATAGCCGCTATGTTGTGTCTTGTTCCACAATAGAACTATGTCTTTCAACCTCGAGATTTTCCAGATTTACTAGTCGCTATACTGCGGAATTCCGAAAAAGCGGTTTTCGAGGTGGTGTATGTCTCTTTGTACCCTCTCTACAGCCTAGACGGAGTACCAAAACTTCATACTGAAACTTTCTTCATAAATTGGAAGGTCCAATGAAATTTGGCGGAAATCGGTCCACCGGATATGGAGGTTTTTGGAAATGTGAAATACTTTACTATTTTACGTTTGTTAAAAAACTGAAAACGTTTCACATGCTACCAACGTAGGCGATTTTTTTTTGTTTTCCTGCGAGTCCTTGTACTTTTCGTGTCAAAACGTTTAAACATATATTTTTCTTTTGTTTCATAAATTCTTTGATTTTTCATAAAACTTTCTGCTGAGAATTTTTGATTTGTTTAAAAATTTCAAAAATTTTCTTCTGGTTTCAAAAAATACCAGCAGAAAAAATTTATTTTTTTGTGATAGTGATGCCTCTAGCGGTGAATAGCAAAAACACATTTTTTCTGCTGGAAATTTTCTGCTGTCTTATAGAGCATGTAACACACACTTCTCTCCATTTTTTATTAACTGATGGTAAGAAACTTATTTATTAATACACCTAGGTGAAGTCATCGAGTGGTTTAAATCCACCAAATTAGTTTGAAACGATTACCGTCTCTATAAAATAAAGCATAGCAAATAATATGCTGTATAAGATAGCAGAAAGTTTCCAGCAGAAAAAATGTATTTTTGCTATTCACCGCTAGAGGCATCACTATCACAAAAAGGAATTTTTAAAAGCTGATATTTTTTGAAACCAGCAGGAATTTTTTGAAATTTTCAAGCAAATCAATAATTCTCAGCAGAAAGTTTTGTGAAAATGGGGTTGTCACAGGGGGTTTTTCTGACACTTTTGTAAAAAAACTGAAAACATTTCCCATTAAAATGACTTCAAAAATGTATGGAATGCTACTGACGTCAGCTATGATTCTTATGTTGCTCATGTATATAGATTATGATCTCAGCTACCATAAAAACATAAAAACAGGTTAGTTACGGGGGGGTTTTTGTAACACTTTTGTTAATAAACTGAAAACATTTCACATTAACATGACTTCAAAACTGTATGGAATGCTACTGACGTCAGCTATGATTCTTATGTTGCTCATGTATATAGATTATGATCTCAGCTACCATAAAAACATAAACCGAGGGTAGATATAGGGGGGTTTTTCTAACACTTTTGTTAATAAACTGAAAACATTTCACATTAACATGACTTCAAAACTGTATGGAATGCTACTGACGTCAGCTATGATTCTTATGTTGCTCATGTATATAGATTATGATCTCAGCTACCATAAAAACATAAACCCAGGTTAGTTATAGGGGGGTTTTTCTAACACTTTTGTTAATAAACTGAAAACATTTCGCATTAAAATGACTTCAAAAATGTATGGAATGCTACTGACGTCAGCTATGATTCTTAAGTTGCTCATGTATATAGATTATGATCTCAGCTACCATAAAAATATAAACCCAGGTTAGTTACAGGGGGGTTTTTCTAACACTTTTGTAAAAAAACTGAAAACATTTCCCATTAAAATGACTTCAAAAATGTATGGAATGCTACTGACGTCAGCTATGATTCTTATGTTGCTCATGTATATAGATTATGATCTCAGCTATCATAAAAACATAAACCCAGGATAGTTACAGGGGGGTTTTTCTAACACTTTTGTTAAAAAAATGAAAAAATTTCGCATTAAAATGACTTCAAAAATGTATGGAATGCTACTGACGTCAGCTATGATTCTTAAGTTGCTCATGTATATAGATTATGATCTCAGCTACCATAAAAATATAAACCCAGGTTAGTTACAGGGGGGTTTTTCTAACACTTTTGTAAAAAAACTGAAAACATTTCCCATTAAAATGACTTCAAAAATGTATGGAATGCTACTGACGTCAGCTATGATTCTTATGTTGCTCATGTATATAGATTATGATCTCAGCTACCATAAAAACATAAACCCAGGATAGTTACAGGGGGGTTTTTCTAACACTTTTGTTAAAAAAATGAAAACATTTCGCATTAAAATGACTTCAAAAATTTATGGAATGCTATTTATGGTAGTCTCAGTATGACCTAAGCTATTAGAAAAACAACCGAACGTATTGGTTATTAGTGGAAGTTTTTGAGGTATTGGCCAAAATTTGAAAATAAACTAATAAAAAAATTTAAATTTTCAAAAGGATTGGTTATGAAAGGCCTAGTTTAGTCCAGCATGAACAGATCCTAGAATTTTTTCCTAAGTTTTGGACCCCTTCTTTTATAATGGCGGAAAGACGGAATATTGTTAAATTTCAAGATTTGATTTACCGAGTTCCCTTACTTCGGAGATCAATCAATTTGTCATTTTAAGGATCACTTTTAATATTTTATTCCGCTGGGATGTTTTAGTTAGTGAAAAAAGAGATACAAAATGAATACAAAATTTCCCCTGGTAATTATATAACAAAATAAATTCCCTTTTGTGATGGTGCTGCCACTTGCGGCGAGTAGCGAAATCTCTTATTTTCCGCTGAGAAATGTCAGCTATCTTATGACAGCATGTCAATGAAAATAAAACAAAATGTGTTTTATTTGATATTTGTTTCAACTTTGTTTAATGATTTTTTCACGGCAGTGTAATTAAAAATAAACTTTTTGGGCCATTTCTAATTGTATGAAGCCGTTTCATAATCATCGCATTCCAATGATATAATTATGGTGAATACAATTTTAAAACCGTAAAAATACTTCCGCCCGCACCCTTCCCGTCCCAATAAAATAAGCGTAGCATTTCACGCTTGTCTATCAGTCATTAGCCCAAAACAAAACAAAATCGTGCTGTAATTAATGTTCCAGATTTAATCAAACCAATCCTTTTGATATTAACTCGTACAATTCCCTTACATCGAAATTTTTTATTAAACAAAAAAAAAATCTTCAACTTCCTGTTTATACAAAGTCTGTAAATATAATTTTACTTAAAAGACTTACTTACATTTAAAAAATTAACACTTTTATTTTTTATTTTTAGTTTTGGGAAAAATCAAAGAAGGGTAAATTTACATAAAACATAACAACAACTATTTATATCGTCACTGGAGCATAAAATAGATTTTTGTCGTGTACACGTTATGTAAATATCATAATATCCTTTCTTATAATCGAAACATCCTACGACGCGAGACACATCGAAACTATCAAATAAATTTTGTTTCCGGTGGCCACGATGGTTTAGACATTTGAATATCGCATTCAATGAAGCGATGAGCAGGTTTATTATATTAAATTACTTCGGAAGTACAATATTGAAGCCATATATATGTATTAAACATGGGGTTCGTGTACGGTGCATGTGAATTTATTAAAATTCTTCCCTTAATCTTTTTCACATTAATACTCTGAAACCTTGAATCTAATATGAAATAAAGGAACAAACAGGAAATGATGATGGTACAAAAAAAAACTTGACAATAAAATTATTGATTGGCATGCTCACATAATAATTTATAATTTATAAAAACTATTATTAGTAATTTTAGTGGCTTGATTCAAAACTGAACTTAACCTTGATACCACGATGCAAATGTATAATGATACAGTGTTTTTATTTATGAAAAGAGCGAATTGCATTTGATATGCATCCATGCGCAAACACGATACCGAAACACAAAGATCTGCCATTCTCCTATTTTCTGTGGCATTGATTTTTGTAATTACAATGTGCTGATTATATCGGAATGCTCTTGTATACATAACTGTAAACATTGTATGCAGGCTTGGTTTGAACCCCATATTCTTGTATTTACATACGTACGAGTTCATCTCGGTGCTTATAAGATTTAAGTCACCAATATGAGACAGGAAATCGATTTCCTGTTATAATATTATGTTTTAACGTATACGAGATCATCTTCCCTCTTATTTTAGATCGAAATTAACTTAAGATTAAAATAAGATTTTTTTTTTATGTATTAATAACACATTAATTAATAAAGACGACGTTTATTGTTGAATGAATGTACGTACGGTCGTACGAAACGGAGTAGCAAAGTGGCGTCGACATAAGGTAAAACCTGTTGTTGAGGTCTGGTGATTTAAGACGATTTCATTTTATTTTATGTTGTTTAGCATAAAATACATAATAATACCGTTTAATTTCGTAAAAGATTACAAAATACTATGAATCAATTAATATTTTTTGTGTTGTTAAATATTCATTTCCTTTGTGCGAGGTTTTTGATTCATTCATCATTTTATTTATATGATTTGATTGAAGCCCATTGTAAGGAGTTTCGTTTCAATGATTTTGGGTGTCTCATCAAAACGGTTTTAACTCTAAATGCGTAGTTAACGAAAGAAACCAAGTCTGGACATTTTTTTGGAAACATAAAATTAAATTTCAAAGTTGAAATAAGTTAGAAAATGAACTGGACCGGTACAGACCGGTGTGAAGTTTCTAACGTTAATAAAAAGTGTAGCTACACAAATTAACAAAAAAAGTGTAGCATACACAAAAAACATTTTTACAAGTGTATGAAAATATATTTTTGTCAATATATCAAATTTAGACAGAAGAGTCTAACCGTTTTTATATGTACGGGATATACTATACTAATAGGCTCGAATGTCTACTATTCGATAATAGTAGTGGCTATATTGCGGAAACTCTAGAACGGACTGTAAATTACGGGTGTGAAGTATGTCCAAACTTTGTCCTAACCTTAAGAAATGTGTATGTATGGGTTAAACTCTCGTTATAACGAATTTTAAAATTTAAAATTATTTTATATGTAAATTGGGTAGAAACGAATAGTTGTAAAATCTTATATCACCTATCTAACTACCGAGAAATATTTAATGCACCAAGGGATGATATTGTACGTAAAATTAAAATAGAATACAAATAAATTTCTCATTTTTAGTAAAACCTTCCATGCGATTTACGAGTATAGATTGAACGGCTTACAGTTTTTTTTTATTTCACTCATCAATTATTTCCTTATTTATTTGTTTATTTAACCTGGAAATTTCTCTTTCGATTCCTAGTACTTTTCAACAATTTTTTATCGAAAACGTTGGGACTTAGAAAAAATTTAAAAACGTAACCTAGGCCCCAACGAGGGACCCTGTAAACAAAATTTCCTTAAACTGAGACCCAACCCAATCAATTTCTGGTACTCGGGAACATCCTTTCTGCAATTTTTATTGAAACCGTTTGAACTAAAAAAAGTAGAACCTGGGTCCCGACGGAGGACCCTGTACATTTTGTTAATCGAAATTTATACCCAGCACACTCAATTCCTGGAACTTGAAAACTCATTTTCAATTCTTTTTACCAAAATTGTTCGGATTTCGGAAAAATCTGGGCTTCGACGGAGGACCCTTTAAACAAAATTTCCTTAAGCTCTACAAACAAAATTCCGTTAAGCTGAGACCCAACTCTAAAATCACCAGCCGCATTTGCGCTAAGAAGCAAAGTTAACCGCTCCTTGGAGACTTTGAATCCCGAAGCTGATCTTTCATCTTTGGAAATATAAGTACGATCCAGCATTCGCTTCCAATAAAGGTCAGTCTCATCGACGTTAAACACTGGTTCGGGAACATATCCAACGGCTTCAATGATACTTTTTCAAGTATTCAGATTTTCAATAGCAGCATTTTCATCAGCAGTAGCTGCTTCTCCTTTCATTTTAATATTATATAGGTTATGTTTACCTTTAAATTTGTCGAACCAACATCGACTTGCCAGGAAGGAAACATCCCCGTCTGTTTCATCCGTATATGCAGTCATGGATTGTCATTTGACTAATGGGCATTCTGCGAATATTATTATCCTCAATTCATATTAATAATAGTTTGCCATCTTTTCAAAGTTATTGCTTCTCTGGTAGTTAGCCTTGAGGTAGTTGATGCTGTCAATTGTGAACGTTCCTTGATTTTATGGGCGTTATCACGGATTGTTGGGACAGTTCATTTGGCAAGTCCCATTGCGTTACAAATATGCACGATTTTCTCACCAGATTCAATCCGGCATAAAACTTTTGTAGATTTACAGACACACAGCATCTCTTTATATTCCCCTTCTTTTCTTCATTAGATGTGTGCTAAATAAATTAACCAAAAATACATTGTTAATTAGATTGTTACGGTTATTAACATAAATTAGTTCAGATTAATTAGTTACTTAAGTAAAAGCCGTTCAATCTATACTCGTAAATCGCATGGAAGGTAATACGGAAAATGAGATATTTCCGTAAAAGGTCATAGAATTTTTCTGTATGTTGGTCGGGTGATAGAGGACACTCCAACGAATCTAACGATATACGTCACGGTACCATTAATCGCTTTTAACATTGATATCAGCACCAAGTGCAAGCCGTTCAATCTATACTCGTAAATCGCATACGGGTAGAAATATTTTTACTTTGGAATTTATCTACAAATCTGAAACTTATGTTTAGCCTTCGTTAGATTTCTTTCTCTGTCCCAGATGGCCATATTTTAGAGCTACTTCAAAAACCTGTTTATGAATCTCAGTTCCATCAACTTTCCCAACCCCATCATAATCGGTTAAGAATTGATCGAGTTCGGTCCCTAGCGGCTATATTTCAGAATTCCTTCCAAAAATCATTTAAGAATCTCATTTTCATCCAACATACCCAATCCCATCATAATCTGTTAAGAATTGATTGAGTTCCGTCCAAAGTGGTCATATTTCCCAAAATAATTTAAGAATCCCATTTCCATCCAGTATATCCAATCCGCTCATAATCGGTTAAGAAATGGCTGAGTTCCGTCCCAGGTGGCCATATTCCAGAATTTCTTCTCAAAATCAATTAAGAATCCTATTTACATCCAACATACCCAATCCGATCATAATCGGTTAAGAAATGGTTGAGTTCCGTCCCAGGTGGCCATATTCCAGAACTTTTTCCCAAAATCAATTAAGAATCCAATTTCCATCCAGCATATACCCAATCCCATCATAATCGGTTAAGAATTGATCGAGTTCCGTCCCAGGTTTCCATATTCCAGAATTTCTTCCAAAAATAATTTAAGAATCCCATTTTTAACCAACATTCCCAATCCCATCATAATCGGTTAAGAATTGATCCAGTTTCGTCCCAGGTGGCCATATTCCAGAATTTCTTCCAAAAATAATTTAAGAATCCCATTTTTAACCAACATCCCCAATCCCATCATAATCGGCTAAGAAATGGCTGAGCTCCATCCCAAACTAAATTCGATCGATTCTTAAATCGATTCTTAAATTAAAAAACATTCGGATTTAACGGACATTCCCAATTAGTCCATTAAATCGAGCGTTTACTGTACGTATGTCAAATATTACAAATATTATAATTCATTATAATGAGAGATTAACTAATACATACTCATGATAAAATAGTCAGGACAATTTTAGGACAAACTTCACGCTCGTGGACACACGCATGAAGTTTGTCCTAAATTTGTCCTAAATTTTGTTTTTGTAATTTTAGGATAAAGTTAGGACAAACTTCACGGGAATTGTAAATTGGGTGTGTAGGATCAGCTCTCATTTCATGTTTTTTTCAACATATCAAATTTTGTCATAGGAGTGCAACGCTTTTTATATGTACGGGCTATACTAATTTGAATAGGCTCAAATGTCTACTACTCGATAATAGTAGTGGCTATATGGCGGAAAATCTAGGATGGACTGTTAATTGGGTGTGTATGATCAGCGCTCATATCATATTTTTGTCAACATATCAAATTTTGTCAGTTTGTCATCGGGTACGGAAATTACGCTAGAACACCAGACTGACAGCTCGATAAACAACAACTATCATAAGGAAAACATAGATGCCGGACGTTACAAATATTCAAGATGTAGCTGAATGTGGTAGGTTAGGATAAGTTAGGTTTCAGTGGTTGCTATCGCACACTTAGGCCAGTTTTGGCCCATTGTGATATCACACGATCCGATATCATTAAACTCCCTTTAAACCCATCTAGTGCTATTCGAATTTGCCTAAGTGATCATGTCCTCTGTAAGCTAGGACATGTGCATTGGAAGTAAACAAGAGACTCATCCCCCTCCTCGTCCTTGAAGCTTCTGCAGAAGTCATTTGCATCCAGACCCAGCCTTCTCGCATGATCTCCGAAAAGGCAGTGTCCGGTACGTACCCTTACAATTCTACCTAAATCACGCTACCTTAGTGTGATCAAGATCTTGGGTCACTTCAAGCTCATACTTCAAGGCCATACTTGCTTCTCTGCCCTGCCAGTCGGACTGGCAAGCCACCTAGCATTTGCCAAAGCAACTGCTTTCCTATGAATTGCTGCTTCCAGCAAGTCATAGGAAAGCAGTTGCCATATTTTCTTGTGACTTCTATCACTTCAAACGACAATTTCCATCACTTAAAATTTTGAAGCGACAAATAAATAGAATTTTTCTCACACTAAGGCAGCCAACTAAGATTTAAAAAGATATTCACGGCTAGTTCTGTACGAAATTGTTCAGCATATTTCGATTTTATGAAGTAACAAAGAAGATCCATAGTCAAGTCGCATGAAGTGATACATCTAAGCGAATGGAGGCCGACATTAGAAATATCCCATTAAACATTTTTGGGCTCCACTCGTTCTTGACCAAACCTCAGGCCATCTAATCTAAAGCTAGCAGAACCCAAATCGAAGATCGGACCAAAAACGAAATTAGAACGAAAAACTTGATCTATTGACTAACAAATAATTGTTCGGCTCATTGTGACCTAATCAAATGCCCCAATAAAATATTTTGGGCTCCACTCGTTCTTGCCAAACTTCAGGTCATCTAATCTAAGGCAATCAGAACCGAAATCGAAGGTCGGACCAAAAACGAAATTTGAACGAAAAATTTCATCTACTTACAAACAAATAATTTTAGGCTCGAGTGAAGCCCACAATTTTTTAATGAGGCATTTGGTTAGGCCATACGACGTTCTAATTTGGCCCGATCTTCGATTTGGGATCTGTTAGCTTTGGCATAAATGAGCTGAAGTTTCGTCAAGAACGAGTAGAGCCCAAAATCTTTTGTTGGGGAATTTGATTAGGTCATGACGTGCCTTAAATTATTTGTTTGTCAGTAGATCTTGTTTATCGTTCTAATTTCGTTTTTTGGTCCGACTTTCGATTTGGGTTCTGTTAGCTTTAGATTAGATGACCTGAAGTTTGGTCAAGAACAAGTAGAGCCTTAATTTTTTTAATGAGGTATTTGATTAGGCCACAATGAGCCTAACATTATTTGTATGACAATTGATCTTGTTTTTCGTTCTAAATTCGTGTTTGGTTCGACTTTCAATTTGGGTTGTGCTAGCTTGAAATCACTTGACCTGAGGTTTGGTCAAGAGCGAGTGGTGCCCAAAAATGGAGCTTTTTATTAGACCATTATGAGCCTCTAAAATTATTTGTATGTCCATTGATCATGTTTTGCGTTCTAATTCCGTTGTTGGTCTGATTTTCGTTTTGGCTTCTGCTAACTTTAGATTAGATGACCTGAAGTTTGGTCAAGAACGAGTGGAACCCAAAATGTTTTAATGGAGCTTTTTATTAGACCATAATGAGCCTAAAATTATTTGTATGTCAATTGATTTTGTTTTTCGTTCTAATTTTGTTTTTGGTCCGATCTTCGATTTGGGTTCTGTCAGCTTTAGATTAGATGACCTGAAGTTTGGTCAAGAACGAGTGGAGCCAACATTTTTTAATGGGACATTTTACTAGACCACAATGTGCCTAAACTTATTTGTTAGTCAGTAGATCAAGTTTTTCGTTTCAATTTCGTTTTTCGATTTGAATATCTTTAAATTCACCTGTCCATCTTTTAACAAATCCAAACATGGCATTCGCTTTCACAATATGGCATTTTTGACAAATGTAACACCTCTATAATCTCATTGACTCTTTGCAATATTTCATTGTTGACCAAACCATCCATGAAAACAATAAAATCCAAGGCCCGATGTGTGATCCTTGGGAAACACCAGACGTAACTTTAATAACGTTTGATCTCTCATTTTCCATTATTCCATATAGTCGCCGGTTTGTTAGATAATACTAGAATCAATTTATTGTATCGAGTGAAAACCCAAGAGAGATCGAATCAAATGCTTTACTGAAACCCGTGTATGCTACATCCGCTCAGGCTGATGTTTTTAACCCCACACTAACCCCACATCCATTGTGTCACATTCAAAATTCCGTCCACATTATCATATTGGATGGGATGCGAGGGAGGGAAAATTGGAAAAGAAGAATAAACGAGTTACTATTTTTGGGTAGTTGGGAAAGAAATCAGGAATATTAATTGAATTGTTTAAGGACGCACTTTCCGGTGGACGTACACAACCCAAAAGTCTCACATTAAGCTAATTAGATAAATAAATTAAACACTTTCAAAAAGCACAGCAATCCAGCAACTATCCAAATTCAGCGAATCGGAGCGATACTGAAATATTTTCGAAAACTATTTTCGAGAAATCTAGAAACTTCCATAAAATTTCGATAAAAATTATTTACACAACATGGATCGGCTATAGCAACCAGTAGCATCTACGTAATGTACAGCCAAACCAAGCACTGCTATTTTCAGGCTATCAATAATAGTTATAACGTGCCCAGATTTGAATTACGACACTCACAGTATACAAACAGTTTTAACCAGTGCACCATTTCGGCCGGTAAAATTTTAGTTCGCCACTGTGTAATAAGTTCAAGGCACATAATTCGCGAGATCTTTTCTGATATATCATACAGCTCGGCATTATAATACACGACAGATACAGCAAACTACGTGCTGTGATTTAAATTAGCTCTACAAACACAGCACTATATACGAGCAAGTTATGTTTTCAGTTGCATTGAATATTAATCTGTAATTTACATTATTAAAGCCATATGTCAGATTCATATCAAACTAAAATAATATTCCTCGCATACACAATACGTACGTATGAAGGATATTCTACTGTGTGTTTTTCACTGTGAGAGAGATGCATAAATATAAATTTATCCGACCTGAAGGCATATCGAATGTATGTGGCATATCACGAAATGTAATCCTCGGTTCATTACCCGATTATTTATTTTTGCGGACGAGGAATATAAATACTGCATGCATTTTTCCTGGTTCATTACAACATTATTGGTCTGAAATCGTGTGTCTTCATTATCCAAAACCCAAAATAAAATTTCGCGCAATTTCTTTTTTACGTTATCATCAATCTTATAAATAAATTGGCAACAACAACACAAAAAACTATTACGATCTTTATAAATAAGATAAAAAAAATGTTTTTTTTATTTATTCCAATTGGGCTAGGTCGTGTGTGTTGGCACAAAAAAATTCATTTTTGTATTGTGTACAGTAGATTAAACCGCGATATATACCGCGTACAGTACTTCAGTACAAACACAATCGCGCTTATTGTTTTCAATTTTTTTTGTGTGCTTCGCTTACTTACACATGAAGTACTCGTACATCTTACATATAGAGACGAGGCGGGGGTATACGATACGAGTACGTACGTACGTACGTATTACAATGAAAATTATTTTTAATTCAAAACTTCTTTTGATTTAATTTAAGAATTTTATGTCGTCGTCGTCGTATCGTATAAACTCAAAATGTATAAATAAAATAAAAAGAAATCTTTGTAATTCTTATTTCAATTGAAACAAAAAATAATGTAATTTTAACACTCAATAGTTCGAAGAACTCATTTTGTGACAAGTTGATATTATAAAAAAAAATATTTTTATCTTTGAACGAGGCATCATGCAATATCCACTTGAGAATCGTATTCATATTATGTGGTGTATACCAGCATAATGTAGGCGCGGGATTTCTCTATCACTAGAGCACTTCAGTCGTACATAAAATTTGATGGAAACATGTCATACACTAAACTCAATGACGAATATTGTTTCATGATATGAGCCAGACTCTATATAACATGAGTGTGCGATTGATAAGGAATTCATTGTTTCATAACAAAATATTTAGTCATGGCATATTTTGCTGGAAATAGATCGGAATGTTTATCTTATTTCCCTCGCCATTGGACTATTGTATCATGGAATGATGTTTCATTTCGATTGTGTTTAATATGTAGATTTCCTGGAAATAAGTTTCAATTGGTATTATTTTGGCGTTCCTGGAACAAATAGTTATTTGTGTATCTAGAGCACAAAATAGTATTTTATTGTTCGAAACGAAGCGCAAGTCGAGACCAAAAAAATTCATTGCGCTCGAATTGCACAAAATATTTGTGTACGACTTACAATAAAATTTGAAACTATAAAATAAATAATTTATGAATATTATGATAGGGGAACTGAAAGCACCCAAAATCTGAGACAGTCACAATTGTAGTCAAAAAGGGCGTTTTCAGGGCACCCAAAATCGAAGCCAACGTTACGAAAATGTTTAGCACTATTATAAACGACGAATATATATACACGACTAAAATAAAAGTTGTCGATGTTCCTTTTCAATTTTCAATTCTAGTTTTTGCTTCTTCTTCTCCTCTTGAATTTTTGCGTATCCGTATGATGTGATAGCATAAGGTAATTTTTCTTTCAATTTTCTTTGATTTTTACTCTCTGGAGTTTTAGGTCACGCTACATATTGATCGATCGTTTTAACACAAAGTTCCGTACAATTTTCAGGTTCAATCCGCAATTCTGAAATTTCTGAAACCTTTTCTTGTTCCATATTTCCTATCAGTGTCATACTGTCTGTATTGACCTCCCATTCATTTTGTTCTACACATTCTGCCCGTTCCGTAATTTACATCTCTTCAATGTTGAATTCTTCAGGTAGATAAATAAATTCATTGATATCCATAATATTCGGTGGCATTCCTAAATTAGCAGAGGGTGCAAGTGCTTTATAAATTTTGCGAAGACATCGAAACTCCTAAGTTTTCAAAATTAATTCACTCTCTTCTATCGATCGAAGTTCCAAAAGTCTCGGGCCAACAATATCAGAAAATTGTACCATGTCAATTGTATTTCCATCTAATCATTACTGGATTGAATGACTTTTGGACTGTCTGATGTATACCCTCATATAAGCCTGATTTGCCTAGACATTTTGAACAGTCAACAGCATATTTGTTGAAAGGATATACCCCACATGCCCTAAAACCATTTTCCATGGTCAGGTCACCGGGTTGACTGCTTTGTTTACAGCTTGCTGTAATAGTGGAGCAAATGTTTCTCTAGTAAGGATGTTATCAACATTTTGGCGTTTCCAATTTAGGACTACCTTTTGCCACGCTGATTTTAAGGGCTTAAACGCTGTTACATCGCATCGCTGTAGCATCCATGTGGCATTAGGGTGCAATGCAATTAAACTTATTTGCAATTTATTTCATAAATTACTTAGTTCGTACGTTAGATGCATCACATGCCCATCCACAAATAAAATAACTGGCAGTTTTATGTTATTTTTAATAATATGCGGGTAAAATACATTAGAAATGTATTCAAGGAACACTTCTTTTGTCATCCAACCACTCTCGCTTCTTCCAACGCCCCAATGTTTCGGAACTGAATTTCGTATACCTACTGGTATTCCTTTGTATGGATAGATTATCGTCGGAGGTATCATGGCTGAGAAGACATTTTTACTGCCATTTTTTCTAACACTTGATTTGGGGCATAGCATAAAATTAGTCTTGTCTCCATTGAAAATACGATTTTGTTCGAATAATATGTAAATTCGCTGTTTTTCTTTCAAATAGTTTTCTATTTGATCAAACCATTTGTGTTTTCAGGATTTACTTTAGAGCTGGCAGCCGTCAGTAGTAGTAACTACCTAGGTAGGTATTTAAAATTAAACTAGAAAATAATTACCGCTTCTGAGATTCTGGTAGCTATGCAAGGATGTCTTTTCAAAAAAAGATTGTACCATCCTTTTCCGGGTCGGTTTTCTTCCCCAAAAGGATGATCTATGGGACATCTAAGAACCGCTTCATCGACTCAATAACGTCTTCGCGACGTTTTGGGAATCCTTTTCTTGCACATTCAATTATCCATTCGACAATTGCTCTTTCCCCCATTTCAGTGAGAATAATCATTGGGCCTGGGCGAATTTTTTTAAATTTGGCTGATAATCGATACTGTATTGTTGACCGAGGGACGTTAAACATTTTAGATGCAGTCTTCTTTCCAATTTTTCCATTAATAACCGCATCACAGGCTTTTTCTATATAAACAAAGGAACTCTTGGTTTTTTTAAAAATTATTTTTTTGATGAGTGCTCATGCGATTGCGCTAAAAAAACACTAAAAATTGATTCACTTTTGCACCATAAATAATTCGAAAAATCTTCACTTGACTGTTTTTGTTGGAACTGAGCTTCACCCTGTATTTGTGACAATAATGCCAATTATTGCAAACACCAAAACCCGAATGTGGCAATAAATATTTAGAAATCTGACAAATTCTCGCTCGGGACGATTAGAACATTTTTTCCAACTCATCCCTTAGTACTAATTACCGCAATTCTTGTTACGTCAACTTCATTATATGGTTTAATGAAGATCACGTCTAAATTTCTCTCATCTAGCTCATCTGAAAGCTGTCTTTGATTCAAGGGATTATTGCAAACCGACTGAGGCGATCAAATTCTTTCAACATCAATTCTTATCAATGGCTCAACAATATGTTTATCAGTGCTCGATGTGCTGAACCATTTCAATGTGTAGTTTATCTATGATGTGGTGTAACGAGTCTCCACTTCAAACGGTTGTCATAGAGCAACGTCGGATCCAGGATCCTTTAAGGTGAGCTTGAAATGTAGGCACATTTCATTAACACTAAGTGTAATTGGTCCATTGAATCCTAGCCAGTTCCCTTGCGGTCACCAAAATTGGTCGTTGATGGCCATTATGTTGTCGCATTATCCATTTCTGCCAGAAAGTTTGAGTCACAGACTGATTCATGCAAATAATTGTTAAACTTAATAAAGATAATCCAGTTCTGTGGTGCCCCTTGTCTTGCTTTCAATTGACATTTATGTCATACCAATTATAAGTAATTTTTGCAGAAAAAATTTATATTACTACCAGCAAGACTGGCATTCAAATCGATTGTAAAATAATTACAGATTTTATTTCATCTGTGCCGCCACATATGACTTTTACGTTTTCAATCTGGTGTGTGCTAATTAAAATTTACACAAAACCCAAAATGTTTAATTCTCGATACTTTTACCAGTGAGTTTAGTGTATATGGCCACGAGACAGGTAAATGCCATTTCAAAAATATTTTAAGTTAATTACATAAGTAAATGAAAATAATTTAACCGTGCTTTTGTTAACAGAAATGCGACATTTTACACAGCGAATTTAATAATCGCATTCAATTCATTCATCAAAATAATTATTTTGTTTTGTAACAGCCTCTTGCTTGCAGTGGATGTACCTGTAACTCGTATTTATCTGATTACAGTTTAACGCTTGTAAGATTATTAAAAAGCAATTAAACCGGTTAGTAAAATACTGTAAACTCAATTTTATTAAATAAATAAATATTTAATCATAAGTTTCGCGTCTTCGTACGTACAGCGCGCTTGCATCTAGAAAATCTGGCTAAAGATTTCGAGACTGTAGTCAATTACATATCTCGACATGAGATGTCTACATAAAATAATCAATTAAATTTATTTATAAACAAATAATCGCTACTTTCAAATAATTAGTATTAACGTGCAAGTACCAGCCGTGTCCTTGGTTTGTGCAGTTGGGGTATTGATAATAATGATAACTAGAACCGAACATGCTAATAAGCCTTTAACAAAACTAAGGGCTAGACGATGAACGGCAAAATTGAGTGCAAAACTATCTTAGATCCAACTTTTCCCGACTGAAATGGTGTTACGTTTCTAACGTTAATTAAAAGTGTAGCTACACAAATTAACAAAAAAGTGTAATGTACACAACATTTATTAGTAAAAGTGTATGGAAAAAAATCATATTTAACTGACAAATTAATAAAGAAAAAACTAACGTACCTAAGCCGACGATAGACTCCCAATTACCAGTCCATACTACAATTCCTGCCATATAGCCACTGTTACGAAAAAATAATAGACGCATGTCCTTTAAAAAGGGTTGGGCTCCTCTAGCAAAACTGAATATTATCAACAACAAAAAATATATGCGAGGGGTTGAGCTCCCCTGAGAAAGTTTGAAATTAAAAAAAAATTATATGGAAAGCACCTGCAAGCAATAGTCGAGTCCGTTCAAATTTGTATTGCTCGTACATATAAAAAAAAGTTGGACTTCCCTGACGAAATCCTAAATGTTCGCGAAAATATTACTTGAGATCCGAACATAGACACCCAATTAAAAAAAATAATTTCAAATTAATACAACGCATACATAACGAGGGGCTGAGCTGCCCTGACAAAGTTCGAAAATTTCAATAAAAAAAATATTATATGGAAAGCCCCTGCAACCAATAGTCGAGTCCGTTCAAATTTGTATTGCTCGTACATATAAAAAAGTTGGACTTGGCAACACCATTAAAACTGGACTCCTAATCAAATTAGTATAGCTCGTGCATATAAAAAGAGTTGGATTCCTTTGACAAAATCCGAAATTTTCAACAAACATTACATGAGAGCCGATCATACATACCCAATTAGCAGTCCATTTGAGAGTTTCTGCAATATCTCCATTATTCAAAGTTGTGGAGTTCTATACACCTAAAAAGAGTTTGGCTCCTCTGGCCAAATACCTAAAATATGTACACAGAAAACGCTACAAAAATAGAAACAAGGAACGTGCTAAGCCTTGTAAGACCTGGAGATCTCCAGAACCTTCCGAAATAAGCGAAAATTTAAACACTTGACGTACTTACAACACAGGAGCTTAGATGATCTGGGAATTAAAAAATTACACTCTCTAGTACACCGGCCACCAGAATAAGGGAGAAACTGCCAATATGCGGATATGTCCGATTAGATTACGCACAAAAAAAATCAAAATCACAATTGTCAATGTTCATACACCAACTGAAAGCAAATCAGATGATGTGATAGATTTTTTCACTGTTGAGTTGGAAGACTTAAGAAAATTCCCAAGGTTACGTGGCGATCGAATGTTGAAAGAATGGAATATAAAATTGTTTACATCATGATCGATGAACTAAAAAATGTGTAGCTGTGGATAAAAATTCAGACCGGCACAATGCAAACCAGACGCCCCAATTAAACACCCAGGAGCAGTGGCAAGCTACCTAGGCACTATAACCGCTGCATTGGAACATTAAATTGGTAGAACTATACCAAGATCACGTAACGATTGATTCTTCGTTTGTTAAAATATGGGGTTATAACTTATATCACTCCATTCATCCAGCGGAAAGAGCAAGAGGTGGTTCGGCATTACTAATAAAAGAAAATATAAAACACCATTTAGAATTAAATATCGAAGAAGAAACAATGCAAGTCACTACTGTAAGGATCCAAATTAAACACAGAGAGCTTACTGTCTCTGCAATATATTGTCCTCCCCGGCATAACTAGAAAAAGGAGGACTACCTTAAACTATTTAAATTGCTTGGACGTGATTTTATTATTGGAGGGCGAAAACACCTATTGGGGATCTAAGCTTACGACGTGAAAAGGTAAAGAATTGCTTCAAGCAGGGCAGACATCAAAATGTGAATTTTACTCCCATGGTTCCCCAACATACTGGCCCAGTGACGGAACGAATATACTTGACCTAATAGACTTTTATGTAGCAAGAGGTATATCCCAGAACTACATTCACAATGAAGACAGTAATTCTATAGTATCGGATCATTCCCCGGTTATCATGACAGTCAGTGAAATGGTAATTCAAAGGGGAGCCCACGGATTAAAAAATTCAAAAACAAACTGGGATCTCTTTCGTGAAGTAATAGAGGAAAACATCAATCTTCAGGTACCGATAAGAAATTTTCACCAGTTGGAAAATGAATTAGAACAACTCAATGAAGCAATTCACTATGCTGCTTTGGCAAGTACCCCTATTATATAAAATACGAAGAAGCTTAATATATCCTACCCAATGGAAGTTAGAGAGTTGGTAAGACAAAAATGACGGGCACGTAAAACCTGGCAAATAACTAGAACACCGAAGAACAATACAATTCTTAAGAATTTTTCTCGAGGATCTCGAGGATACCTTCAAACCACTACCAAGACAAACTGCCAATGAAAATATAATTTCAATCCACAAGCTAGATGATTTTGATATACGCCCAGTAACTCTCAAAGAATTAAAAGAAGAGAAGAAATAAAAAGCAACATGAATGTTAAAAAAATCCTCAGGATATGACTTGATTACCTGCAAAATAATCAAGGCTCTACCAGGTAATGGATTTCGTAAGCTATTACACATAATCAATGCAAGCGTTCGGTTAAAATATGTTCCGTGGCAATGGAAAGAGCAGAAGTAATCCTGATAGCGCAATCTGATAAACCACCTAACGATAAAGAAATCATACAGGCCAATTTAATTGCTGCCAATTACGTCAAAACTCTTTGAAAAATAATCACTAAAAAGACTTAAACCAATAATTGAGGACCGACAACTAATACCTCCACATCAATTTGGATTCAGGGAAAAGCACTCCATAATTGAACAGGTGCATAGAATCACCAACATTATTGAAAGAACGAAAACGGCTCGGTGGTCTTGAATTCAAGCTGCATAGAGATCTGCTGAGGTAATTCTATGCCATACTAAGATTTTATTTATCCAATAGACATTTTCCAATAGACATAAATATGAGGATGAATACTCCGAACTAAAGAAAATCTCTGCCGGTGACCCATAGGTCTTAGGACCAATCCTGTATTTATTATATAAATGGGATATTCCAACAACAGATGAAGGAACCATTGCCACCTTTGCAGATGACACAACAATCAGGCGATTGGAAGTTCAGGTAACTGAACTAAATGCTGGAGAATCAAGCTTAAAATATCTTGGGTTAAATATATTGGCATATTACTCGATGACAAGCTCAAGTGGAGAGAGTATGTCAAAAAGAAAAAAGAAGAACTTAATATTAAGCTCAGAAAAATGTATTGGCTCATAGGTAGAGGCTCTGAGCTTACAATATACAACAAGCTGCTGCTAGATCGGTAAATACTGAAGCCGATATGGACCTACGGTATTCAACTCTGGGGATGTACTAAGCAAACAAACATCGTAATTACTAGCATCGTAAATGCTCCGTGGTACACAAGAAATGAAGACCTTCACAGGGATTTACAGATGGAATACATCAAAGATGAAATAAAAAAGCACGCCGCCAAACACGAAATAAGGCTCCAGGAACATGGAAACCCCCATATTCGCCATATGATAGATAACCCTGTCGTTGAAAGAAGACTTCAAAGAAAGAGGCCACTTGACCTTTTAAATAGGTTCAATTAATTTTGAGACTAACCATTGTTGTTCACCCCAACAAATCAGAATTGTTTAAGAAATGTAAAATTTGTAAAAATTTGAAACATAAATTGCTCGATGAGCACAGTCTCAGTTGTAATTAATAAAAGTTGGGGGGGGGGGTACACACGCTACACTATGACCGATTCCAGGAATCACAGCGATGTAATAGTGGACGAATTAGGCTGTTCAAAATAGTTAACGGTATTAAAATAAGATCATTCTGGGTGGCTCTTCATAAGTTTTAAAGATCAAAATACATTACTAGTAGATAACATATGTCCACACTTTACTCAGAGAAAAGTAAGGGTGCACACTAAAAATAGGTATGATTTTAACCGAAAATATGTTTGTTTTCCAACCAACCCAAGACTTGGTTAAAAAACAACCAAATTATTGGCATTATAATATTTTGACTGCGAACGACCAAAGTTTGTTCATTACTAACATCACTTAGTTAGTGTAATAAAACATAATAGTGGAATCCCAATTAAGCTATACAATTATTTTGTTGAAAACGACCAAAACAATTGTTGAAACTAAAATTAAAACCGGTTATTTGGAAAATACGAATGGTTGTCAAAACGATTTAGTAATTAAATAAAACTATATATTTAGTTAAATAGTGATTATAATTTTAGTAAAAGCGACATACTATGCGGTAAAAATTTTTGTAAATTAAAATAATTACCTTAGTAAAATCCAGTGATGGAAAACGTTTCGTGTAACGTAACGCAAAAACGGAATAACGTAATCAATATTTAAAAATAGTATTATAAACGTTACCAATTTAAAAGTCTGTTACATAACGAAATTCGTAACGTTATGGCTGTTTTTTATTTCCGGTATTTCGTTACGCGCCCTTAAGTAAAATTCTAAAAGAAAATATAAATTAAAGTAAAAAAAAATTGGTACGTAATAAATATATTGTTTGTTCATCGATAATTTTTTACCGTGTGAATACACCTCTATTCACGAGTCGACTATTTTTTGATATCCGAAAACTAGAAACTACAGAACGATTTGTTTTGGTTTAAAAATAAATTAAAGTTGTGTATTTTACTTTAAAAATAACTTGGGTCACATATTAAATCAAATGTAATTAAATTTGTTTCAAACACAATTACAGCTATGGGACGGGATATTGTTGCAGAAAATAAAAGCATACATGAGCAGTTTGTGAAAGAACAGGGTAACAGTAAATGTTTGAATTGCAAGAAGGAAACGGTTATTCCCGGGGCACACACAGGAAATCTGAAGGCCCATTTAAAACGTAAACATCCAGATGTTCTGCAAAGTGTTTCAGAAGTAAAAGAAAAAAAAACATAAGGACGGTTATAAGCAAAGAAGTTTAGACGAAATTTGTGCAATCGAAATTACAAAAACCGTTAGTTTCAACATAAGTTCAGCTGAAATGATCGATCATTGCATTGAACTAGTTACTGTGAATGGAATGCCACTCAACGCGGTAGAATGTAGCGGATTGAAACATTTCTTTGATCCTATTTGTCAAAAATTAGGTATTCCAATTAACCGGATAATATTCGTGAACACATTATATCAAAGTCGAATAATTATAGAATGCTAATTGCGAAAGAAATTCAAAATAAAGTCTTGTCAATTAAAGTGGATAGTGCCACGAGGTTGGACCGATCTGTTCTTGGAATCAATATTCAGTTCGAGAAAAATTGTGAAATTTGTGTTCGGACTTTGGCAGTTAAATAGGTGCGAGAAAAACATACCGCCGTATATTTATGTGAGCAAATCAGAGACGTGCTCAATAAATATAACATAAAATTTGATCAGATTTACACTTTCACTTCTGATAATGGCAGAAATATGGTGAAAGCCGCAGAACTGCTTGGAATATCCCCAGAAGAAAATGAAAGCGTGAATGAAATAGAAGACGACCTTATTTGTGATGATGTTGATTCGGAATTGGACTCGTTATTTATTAACTGCAATAAAACTAATGAGATTTTTAAATGTTTATCCTCTGTAAAATGTATGGCACACACTCTGCAGTTAGCCGTAAAGGATGTCATAAATACAATCGATGTTTATAAAACAATAATTGCAAGATCTCTATCTCTTGTGATAACGTTAAGGAGACCCACTATTCTTGCGCTAATAAAAGCTAAGGGATTAAAAAAACCAATCAGAAATGTTATCACCAGATGGAATTCAACATATACCATGATTACTAGACTTATTGAGCTTCGAGAATTTTGTGAGGAAATGAAACTAGTCTACCCGTCACTTTCTACATGTGACACAGATTGGACTAGAATGGAAGGGATTATCAACACACTTAAATATTCTTATGAGACAACAATTCGTCTATAGTCTGAGCAGCTTGACGATTCATTTTCAAGAAGTCTTAAATCCGCGATGGGAAAAAGAAAAAAGTCTCTTTTAGCAAAATGTGGACCTACAATGGCTGCCGTATTTTTGGACCCACGCTACCAAACATTATTGTCTGCTGATGAGAAGCTATTTGCTAAAAAGTATTTGGCAGGTTTATATCAATATTTATTTGTTAAACGAAATAAAAATGAGAATAGGGACCACGATACTATAGTGATTTCGGAAAATAAAAATGACACAGATCAAGACATTTTAACTCAATATATGTTTAAAAAAATTATCACAATCAAATGATCAAATCGATGTAAATGTTCACTCCCTCAAAAGATCAATTTGATAACATGGATATTGTGCCTACAAAAACAAATGTACTTGAATTTTGGAGCAATAAAAATTCATCAATTGAAAAAATTGCCAAAATCGTTCTGGCTATACCGGCAAGTCAAGTTTCGGTCGAACGAGAATTTTCAATGTTAAAATGGATATTATCAGAAAGGCGGAATAGAATCGATGAATCACTGTTGGAGGAAATATTGCTAATTATTTGTAATAGCAATAGAATTTAATAACATTATTTTGAATTTATTATTATATTTTAAAAATGTGAATTATAATATTTAATTGAATTAAATAAAAGGAAATTATTATTTATTTTATTTCAAAAGGAATAACGAAATAAGCCCAGCCTTTTAATTGTCAATTTTCCAGACTCTAGAAAAAATTCAAAAATAACGTTATAACGTAGAGAAACTGAATTTTTGTTCTATATAAAACGTTCTATATAAAATTTATAACGTTTCAAATTTAAATAATTTTTTGAAACCGAATGCCGTAACGTTATGATTTTTTCCCCCGTTTTCCATCACTGGTAAAATCAGAAAACTTTTGGAAATTACAATTAAATTCTTTTCGTGAATTTAATATAAAAATTTGTTAAAACTAACGAGAACCCTAGCCAATTTGTGGTACATATTAACAAATATTTGAAAATGGATTATTATTGTCTTCTAATAATTATGTTTTATAATTTATAAGTATTTATGATAGTTGACCATTATAATGCAAATCACGCCATTAAGAAAATTATGTTATGTAAAAAAAAAACAACTTAAATGTAGGTAGTGTACGCAATTGGACAACAATTAATTTATTATTTTGGTTAGATGGAGTTCAAATACAATGTATTATCAACAAGAAATTTAGAATTTTTTTATTTAATTTTCCATAAATTTCAATTATTTATTTTATTTCAGATTCAGAATTATGCCCATTGTTAAATATTAAATAATTTTAATTAACCAAAATTCGATTTAAAAATTAATTGTTAACACGTTTACTGAAAAATTTAAATATTTCTATAATTGCAATGTTCACAATGTTTAACGTTCCAAAAATTCAATCAATACAAAATATGTTTTTCTCCGATCGTAGGAAAAAATATATCTTTCCGTTGTTTTTTCGAAACGAAAAGCTCATGATTCCAGTATGTTGTATTTGTTGCTAAGCAACAAGTAATAATAGTACGAGAATATTTTTTCTGGCCTAGGCCGGGAATATATTCCCGTATGGATTTTTAATTGTTTAATAATTGTTTAATTGCTGAATTAGCTGCTTCCACTATATCCGGCGGGTACAAGTTAAGGATAATTCGCTTTCACTGTCCATATCCCTTAAATGTCGTTCATACGTTTTTTATAAATCAAATAGGTACACAAACTTGACAACTTTCGAAAAAAAAAATGTATTTATGTCTTATGATGTCGTGGCTAACTAAGCAATAATTTTATATTATTCTCGATTTTTTACTTTGTTTTGATTTCTTAATATGATAATTAATGAATAATACTAAAAATTATTTTGGGTTTATATTCGTTTTAACCCTTTCACGCACATAACTTATCCAGGCATAAAATTAAAGTTAGGGTCTGTTCAATTGCTTTATTTTGAAATAAAAAAAGTAAATTTTATGGCGCTCCGTCAATTTTCCTTCTAGAATTTCAGAAAATTCAAGGGACATATGTGTCCCAATATGCGTCAAAGGGTAAATTTTGTTCCAAGTTAAATACATAATTCTTTTAATATAACATTTATTCAATTAGCTCTATTTCAATTCAGAATTCAATATTACACGATTACATCACATTAGATACTAAAACTAGGAAATAATAAAGTAAGATTCAACAATGGTACTCGGTAAAACAATTTCTTTCATTTGTAAAACATAAATGAATTTTACAAGTTGAACATGTAGTATTTGTTCGATTTTCAATATGTTTTTTAGCACAACAAACGCATCTTTTCCGATTTACCACCTTTTCCATAAGATGAGATGGTACAGACTGTTTCGATAAATTTGAAACCCGCTTAGCTGTGTTATAACTTGTAGGAATGGATTTTTTTCTGGAAGAAAAATCTCCAATCAGCGCTCGTGCTACTACCTGACGAAATTCTAAGGAGGACAACAAAGTACCTTCAACTAGCTTGGCTTCATGTAATTTACTGTATATTATGTAAGAATTACTCATTGCAATATCCAGCAAATCAAAGTAAAGACGCAAGTAATATTTTATTTTGGCTTTTCTGTCCAGCTCATAACAAACTTTTTTTGGGTCCATTAGGTCCACTCCTCCCATATTCTTATTATATTTTGTAATAATTTCAGGACACGAAATATTAATTTTTTCAGATGAACCTGGTTTCCGTCGTTTTACTATGGTTTTAGGTATTGGTGATAAGAAATTTATCAACAAATGAACCGATCTATTATCCATCCATTTTATAAATGAGATACCTTCAAAACTTGTTGCAAATATATCTCCTCTTTTCATACTCTTATCTAATGGCACATTTTTCGGTAAACTTTTTCTATTTATGCGGACTGTTCCACATGCCTTAATGTTTCGCATTGCAAGATTATATTGCAGCATTGGCGAATTAAAGAAGTTGTCAAAATAAATTTCGCAACCCAGACCATCGAAACATTTTGATAAATTTAGGACAACTGATTCACCCAAGCCAATCTCTGTTCCGCAATTTTTTCGCCCAGTGTATAAATCAAATTGGAATAGATATCCACTTTGTGAGTCTGCTCTACACCACATTTTGAAACCCCATTTTACTGGCTTATTTTTTATATATTGCTTCATTATGTTATGTCCTTTAAATTTTATCATGTGCTCATCAATTGCCTGTGTTATAGTATTGTTCATTGCTCTTTGAAAACAAATATTCAAATGGTTCATTACAGGTCTTATTTTATAAGCTCTATCATTTTCAGGAGAGTTCGTATCGCGCTGCGATTCATTATTGTAAAAATGTAAATTTTTTCGTATGTCTTCAAACCGCGATAATGGCATGATTTTGGATATATAAGGAATACCCATATCTGGCTCTGTTGACCAATATCTCCGTATATTTGGTAGTACATGATATCCCATAATGAAATTCATGCCCATAAATGCCTTCATTTCAGCTATATCGACCGTGTATACCCTGCCATTCTGTTGTGCATAGCTAATAGATTCCGGAATCATAATTTGTTGCAATAAATGGTCGAAATTTGATACTTGTTTGAATATATCAACAGGCTTTAGTGTAGATTTTACTTGCGAATCAATAATTATATTTATTTGGCCAAAGTTGTAGTCCTCTTTTCCGTGAAAGTTATATGGTTTTTAAGTATTTTTTTTCCATTTAAAAGCAGGAATTTTAATGGAGTCAGTAGTATGTACATGTATTTTGATCGTCAGATATTTCACAGCGATGCTCTGAATTGTTATGTGGGCCATTTATTTCCGTTGTAGATAAACCGGCATCAATATCTTCTTCTATAAATTGTTGATCTTCTTGATCTAACATTAGGCCGTCTTCTTCGTCGCTGTTATCTGCCATCAAATATTGCAAAACTTCATCATTTTCTTCAAGTTCAAATAATCTGTAGCTGTTTTTTAAATAAAAAAATAAAATTCAACGACGAAATTAATAAAACATTTATTTACAAAGAATTTATTTTGCAAGTAAAAATTTTACTTTCACGCATATTGGGACAACGGTGTCCACAAATATTATGATAAAAGGAGTAATATGAAATGTATACTAACCATATTTCAGTATTTTAGTAACAAATTTGCACAAACAAAAATAAAATACTTATAAAACACATTTGAAAATCTAGTTTAAGAACTTGTTAAAACGCGTTTGTCCAACCGTAAGTTTTGATGTAAAATGACAAACAACTGAAGTCAAAACAAAACATAACGGTCAAATATTGTTTTAGGAAACAAAATAAGAGAGTTTTAAAGAGAATTGAGTATAAACAAATGAAAAAACACGAAAAATATACGTGGGACAAATATGTCCCATTTACGTGAAAGGGTTAAAGTCCGTTCGGAGAAAAAATAGTATGTACAATTCGGAGGAAAAGTGCATTCCCGGACTCCTGTGGTTGCCTGACTCAGCTATCGCCTCGTTCGCCAATTTCCACTATCGTCCGGGAATGCAGTACTTTTCCTCCTAATTATACAATATACTATTTCTTAATTGAAATAAAATGTATAAAATATTTGAAAGAAGTTAAAACCGAAAATTATTTAGTTAAATGTCAGGTACTAATAAAATATTACAAAATTGTTATTTCAGATAAATGAAACTGGTTTTTAAGCCTATTTGTTAATGTCATTTAGTAAAGTTAAAACTTTTGAAGCTTTTGAAATTGAATGAGAAATAGAATATATTTATTGATTCCAAGAAGTTTCCAAAGTTGTATTTTATTAAATCAAATACATTTAGTACAACGAAAACCTCATTGTAATTTAAGTGGTCCAATTGCGGCTTCTAACGCCTGTAAACTTCTCCTGCTTGGCGAACAGTTCTTTCTGATTATTTCTAATTTGCCTTCCAAATAACCTGATTCTGGCTGGTTTAATTATAATCATCGCCTCTGCATCGAATCTAGTTGTTCGGTTTGTTTTATTTTTGCCCATTACTACACCTGGCAATATCCGCAGCAGCATGTAAAGTAGCATGTAAAGTAATTTCAAAACCGTGCCGTCAATTTATGGATCTTTTTCTGTAAAAATGTCTCCCAATTTTTTTTAGAAATTTTTGTTGTAAACAAATAAATTACGAATAAAGGTATTTCGTGATCTGAAAAATTTACGAAATGTTTTAATTCCATTGACTATTTTTAAAATAATATTAAATTACCAGTTCTGGAGCTTGAACGTGCTGGTAGAGATTGAATTAAATTTGCCATGATAATATCCTTATTTTCCATCATCTCCTTAATACGGAATGCGGAGGTGTCCTGTCATTTCATTAAATCCAAGACGACCACAAGTGCTTCAATTCTGCCATCAACCACTGCATTTTTTCAATATCGATATTTGGATCAGTTGATTCTGTATAGTATTAATAAATTACAAGAATTATCAAAATATCGAAATAACAAAAATGCACATGTATTAGTAAAACAGTTGATAAAAGCTATGCTAGGCTTATTTAAAAATTTTGCTATGAATATCAATTGCTCGTTAATACGCAATTAGTAAACTAGCGAATTCGGCAGTCAAAATTAATACAAAACTCGAAATGTTCAAACAAACAAAAATTATCCCTATTTTAGTACGATGACGTAGACCCATTTGTTATTGACACCGAACTTGTTCAATTTTTGCAAAACTAAAATAAATGGGATTTAGACGTTCACTGTATCGAGAATTGGCCAGCTCACAGAGATGTCCCACGAACAACGTATGCATGCTTACTCGTAGTTAGCTTATGACATTCATTGTTAATGTGGCGTTCAAGTTCATCGAGCGGTGCGGCCACATTCCCTACTCCGGAGACTGCCATGTCGCTTCCTTTGTTGACATATTTGCAATTATATTCTTCGACTTCACTGAATTGCAATACTCAACATTAATGTGTGCTTTGAAGGCCTTTGAGAGCAACGGTGAATATGGCACAACCCAACGATTATCGACTTTGACATCAACGTTTCGTAGTTTCAGAACGATGGATTTGCCGCCACCCTCAACTGATCGTCGACGATACAGTGGGTATCCGTCATTGCCAGTGATGGTATCAGAAACTAAGTTTCTTAGGTATCGTTTCGGGCATTTCCCATCAGGCATGCATGGTGAATTGTTGTTGAATGGACCATGAATCATATTTTTGGTAACGACGTCGAATAAGTCTGGATCAATGTCCTTATCTGGTATTTCTGCTGAGATGGTTTGGTCAATTTGATCTGGCGTAATTTTGTTGATTAACCAAACCAAAATATGTCTCTCCAAAAACGTGATGCTTGATACTAAAATCCATCAAAGATTTCAATTTTTGTTGAAATACGCGTGCGGTAATGTCATGGCAGTCCGAAGATGATTGTCCAGCTAACAGAAGTTCTTTAATTTCATCCCATGTTGGATTGCATGTAAATGTGATGAACAAACCTGGACGACCATATGCGCGAACGTAAGTCATCGCATGTTTTGCGTATTCATGCATGTGCCGTGGACTCCCCGTGAATGTAGACGGTAATATGACCATTCTTCCCAATTCGTTTGGATTCACGTTACCATCATTAACGATTGCGTCTCGTAAATGGATGTACTCTTCAGAACGCAACTCGGTATGATTCAATCGAATATATAGGAGTCGTTTGGTTTTAATCTTCGCGTACATGTCAACGATGTATTGATGGAACAATTTGTCCACATTTCAGAATGTGGTTCTCAGCGTCTTGATTGATGCGAACAATAATTCATAGCACTAACTTTCTTATTCGTTCGTCGTCTGTTTGTGGATTTCTCATTTTGATGTTGAAATGATATCAATCTTCTCCTCGCCAAAAGAGAATCGGATACTGCAATCCGTCGTATGAGCGATGAGTATCGGAGACTCGCTGAACGTCATCACTTCTGCGATGAAGAATTATGTCGCGCGATTCGAATTCTTCGCCAACTATCACGATCGCCGCTTCATCGATTGTTGGTGCATTGAACTGTCTTTCGTGTTGGCCAACGGGACTTTTGTGTGCTCGAATTACAACTGCGTAATCATCGGCTGGCATTCGTTGAATGGCGGTTTTAATCAGTTGTTTAATTCATTGTGTTGATCGAAAAGAGCTTGTAACGCATCCATGATTTCTCGTCTAGTGCCTGCATTATAATTACATCGTTATTCAATTTGGTCATCACTGTTTGCCATGAAATAAATTTGAAGAAACGTGTGACCTGCGTCCGGCAATGGTAGAAGCGGTCCGGCACGATGATAAATTTGCCCTTGGACTCTGAATGGTGGCATGTAATTTTCGCGCACGATGTTCGTTGCACCGAACGATGTCATTTGAAAATATGAATTGTATTTGCGGATGTTTTCCAAGAAATGCTTCGACTCACGTGTAACACCTGATAGCAACGTTGATAGTGGGTCGGGTGGTGGATGTAATTCTGGCAGTTTAACTTTTCCATTGGCGCAGCACATTCCTGGCGTTTCGTTCTTAAATTTGAGGGCGCTAAAATACATGCAAATTTTATCCATTTTTCCAATGACGACACTTGGATGAAGACTATAATCATTATTACTGTCATAATGGAATGCACCAAGATTTTAATCAGCATACAGTGTTCGTCTTGATCGAGCGGTGCTTATTCGAACATTTTGCAGCCTTTTGGGCCTGAGTAGTACGTATTCGATCATTTCTAACCTCACTTCTCGTTGTTCAGATGATTCAGACGAACGAGTCTCAGTGGCATGTACTCGAAGATTTTCCAGCATTAATGTTCGTTGCTCGTCTGATTCTGAGGCTCGTAATGCTCTTTTCTTTAGTGCTTGAGGTGTAGATCGGCCAACTGCTTGTCGCTTTGGAGGCATAATTGTACGGGAACGAAGTATCCAATCCAATTGAACCGGCTGTTCACACACGGATGGAAATGTTAATATTGGCGGTGATCTCCAATTCGCTGAGGAAAATTTGAAGTGAAAAAAATCAGCATTCGAGAATTGTTGAAATCGATTTTAATTCCACTCACGATGATATCCGAAAAAAAACTGCACAGCAAATGCGTTCGGAACGTCAATCAGTCTTCACATACACATTCGATGATCTTCGTGAATTCACTGTAGAGAATGAATAAAATCAGCTCACGGAAACTACGAAAATTCAATTCGATTGAATTATTTATCTAAATTATTAATTTAACTCACAATGAAATGCACAAAACTATTTGAAAAACGCTCCCAAATATAAAAATACGCACAATATTGTCTGTTCAATGTGAGCCGGACATGAATTTCACAATTTACATAAATTCTTATGTCAACCGCAACTCAAAACTTCATCATTCGTTCGCTGTTTTCGTTTCAATTCAAATCAGCATGAACTATCACGGCAATATATGAAAATCATTGGAATGATAGTGGCCCAATCTGTCGAAAATTGGTCGTACCAACTCAGAAACCTTCGTGGGCTCATGCACCTCACACATCACATGATCACATGATCAAATGCATAGTTTACGATTCTATAAAGGACTATAGATTCTAGATGTATAGATTGTATTATAACGATTTTAAAATTAAATGCGAGTCAGTCAGTTCTTATGCGAAAGGAAGTAAATAATTTTAGAGTCCCTATGTACGTGGGCTAAAATTATAAAATACAATTATTTTTGAATGCATAAATATAGCTTGAGAGCTGCGCTTGAGAGTTTACTAACTATAGATGAAGTGCTAACCAAGCCTTGGTTAAACTAATTTTTTCTGAGTGTTGGTAACAGCTCTTAAGATTCCTGGTTTCGGCCATATTGTAGCAATTATTTTGGCGAATAATTGAAGTTTTCAAAAATTTTGCTCTTTAAAACTTTAAAGAGATTCTATATTTTATTCCCTTTATGGCTGCACATATACTAGAACTTATCTCCTCTTTTGGGGTGATGGACCAGAGGAACTTTTCGACGAAACAAATTAAAATTCACGGCACAATGTTTTACTCCCTTATATGGCTGCACATATACTAGAACTTATCCCCTCTTTTGGGGTGATGGACCAGAGGGATTTTTCGACGAAACAAATTATCATTCACGGCACAATATTTAAACACTTGAGTTAAGATTCTTATTTTTTATTCTTAACTATGAAAACTTCACACTACGACTTTTTTTTTGTGTCTAAAAAAAAATTGAACATTTCTTTATTTTTATTTTTCACAACCTACGTTGGTAGACCGGGTTTTTTTGTTGTCTCTTCCATAATTTTAGCGAGCTCATTTCTACTTTGTAAATTTGACATTTTAGTTTATAAACATCGCCACAATACTCCCTCCCCAATAAATTCGGAAGAATTTATGAAAATACAAGTCTATACGCGAGGCCGAAAATAAACTAATTAAAAGAACCAAAGGTGATCCAAAAGCTGCTTCAGCTAAAACGTGTTGGTGGTCTAATTCTTCTTCCAGTCCTGGTTTGAACTGGTTCCTTCGGTAGAAGATTGAAGCGAACCTTTTTTAACACGTGTGTATCATCAGAAGCCGGCTCGATATCCGAAGTTCTCTCACCCAGCGGGGCCGCCGGAAACGATCCCACGATGTCCGCATTCTCCGCGAAACACGGTTTTAGGCGATCCAGAGACACCACACCTGACCTGCCGTTTACGTCAATAGTGAAGAACTTATCCCCTCTTTTGAGAACTTTAAACGGTCCTGAATAAGGTGGTTGTAAGGATTTCCTCACAAAATCAGACCTTAAAAATACGTGTGAACACATTGAAAGCTCTCTGCTTACGAAAGTTTTTACATTGGAGTGCCTGGTTGCCGGAGACGGTCTAATTTCATCAAAATGTTTTTTAAGATTATTTACAAAATCTGTCTGAAGAATTTTATCGGTCGAAAAAGAATTTAGAAATTGACCAGGCACTCTCAACGTACTTCCGTAAACAAGTTCAGCAGGAGAAGTTTTAAGTTCCTCACTATACAACGTGCGTAAACCTAACAGTACGGTTGGCAAGAACGTTACCCAATCAGTTCGCTCGTGACACATGATTGCGGTCTTTAACGTTCTGTGCCATCTCTCAATCATACCGTTGGACTTTGGGTTATAAGCCGTCGTTCTTACTCGCCTGAATCCGATTAACGCTGACAATTCATTAAAAAGACAAGACTCAAACTGCGAACCTTGGTCGGTGACTATAACGTTTGGTACCCCGAAGCGTGAAATCCATGTGGAGTATACCGCAGAAGCGACAGTAGCTGCAGTAATATCAGGAACTGGAACTGCCTCAGCCCACCTCGTATACCTGTCGATTAATGTAACGCAATACCGCTGATTGTCAGAAATAGGCAAAGGACCAATGATGTCTAAGTGAATTTCTGCGAAGCGTTGCGAAGTTAATTGATAAGATCCAAGAGGTGAAACGGTGTGTCTTGAAATTTTGGATTTCTGACAAGCTAAACAGGATTGTGCCATAGTTTTTGAATCTTTCGTGATGGAGGGCCAGATGACATTTTTCGTCAATAATTTAGTTGTTGCTTTGATTCCAGGGTGCGAAAGATTATGAAAGGCTTCAAAAACTTTAAAAGGTCTTTGATTAGCTGTCGAAATATCACAATATATAGTTTTGTTAGAGTTAAAACTCAACGGAACTTGGACAAACTTTAAAGTTAAATTATCGCGTATAAGATCTTTAAGCTCGACATCATTGGTTTGGGCATCCGCAATTTGTGCATAATCTATACTTTCAGGAATAGAAATTAGATTAATGCGGGAAAGTGTATCTGCGACGACATTATCTATGCCTGATATGTGTTGGATGTCGGTTGTGAACTGCCCGATGAAATCCAAATGTCGGAATTGACGCGGTGATGCCTTTTCCGGATTCTGACAAAAAGCGTAGACAAGTGGTTTATGGTCCGTAAACAACGTAAACTGCCGCCCTTCCAAAAGATATCTGAAATGCTTGATGCCAGAGTACGCTGCTAACAACTCTCTGTCATAAGCACTATATCTTTGTTGCGCTTCATTAAGACGAACCGAGAAGAAGCTGAGTGGCTGCCAAATATCGCCGATATACTGTTGAACTACTGCGCCGATAGCTGTGTCCGAAGCGTCTACCATGATAGCGAGTTTAGCCGTAGATGAAGGGTGTGCAAGAAGAGTAGCTTTACACAATTTCTCCTTACAATTGTCGAAGGCATCAATGGACTCTGCTGACCAATTAATTGGAATTTTACTATTTTTCTTATAACCTTTAAGAAAATCATTAAGTAAAATTTGATCAGCCGCGGCGTTTGGAATGAAACGTCTGTAGAAATTAATCATCCCCAAAAATCTTTTGAGTTGATTAACTGTTAACGGACGTTCAAAATTTTTGATGACTTCAACACGTTCTGGAACAGGTAAAATGCCATTTGCATTAACAAAATGTCCTAAGAATTTAACTTCAGGTGAAGCGAAGATACATTTTCCAGGATTGATTATTAAACCGTTGTCTGATAATTTTTGGAAAACTAGTTCGAGATGCGCGAGATGTTCCTCGAAAGTTTTAGACGCTATCAGAATATCATCTAAGTAGATGAATGCGAAATTAAGTCCCAACAATACGGAATGCATGAATCTCTGAAAAGTTTGTGCTGCATTCCTGAGACCAAAAGTCATTTTAGTGAATTCAAATAAACCGAAGGGAGTCGCAATAGCGGTTTTTGGAATATCAGATGGTTCAATAGGGATTTGATGATAAGCTTGGACAAGATCAAGAGTCGAAAAAACTGTACATCCTTCAAGCTGGTACGAAAAATCTTGAAGATGTGGAATAGGATAACGATCTGGAATAGTAACACGATTCAGACTTCGGTAATCTCCACATGGCCTCCAATCTCCATTCTTCTTCAAGACAAGATGCAAAGGACTAGACCATGCACTATTACTCGGACGACAAATTCCTAGTGCCATCAGATTCTCGAATTCCTGTTTTGCTATCGTTAATTTATCAGGTGCCAAACGTCTAATCAGTAGATCAACTATCAATCCAGAACTTTTAAGGAAATCAGCTCCAATAATGGGCAGCGAGACATCTGCCACTATAAATTCCCACTTGAAATTACGCCGTAACCCAAAATCTAAATTTAGAATTTTTGTTCCATAAGCTTTAATTGGCGTTCCATTCGCAGCGAATAGTTTGGAGGTAGTTAATGCCTGCGGAATGTGACAAATTTTGAGTGGAACAACCGAAACGTCAGCACCAGTGTCTATTAGAAATGCAACTCTTGAATTGGCATCATGAATTAATAGACGACTGGTAGTAGGTTCATCAGTAACGGTCGTCACGTCCTGATGAACATTTAAAAATCCTTCTTGATCGACTGACCTCCGCAGGTTTTATCATAAAATTTACAGCCAGGCTGGCATTTCTGAGCCTTTTCACCGAACCGAAAATGATAAAAACATAAATCGAATTTTGGGTTAACCCGACCTCTAGATCTCGAACGAGAATTCGTTTGTTTTCTATTGTGTGAACGAGATCGAGAGCTAGGGTTAACCATAGATTTAATTTCAGCTAAAATTATAATTTTGAAATCTTCTAATTTTGCGTCTAAATTAGATGCATCAGAAATACCAGCTGGATCAACATACCCGTTAGATGCTGCAGACGAGGATGGGTCGAAAGGGTTGCACGATTTAACAGCATTTAAACCTAACAGTGGCATCACCTCCATCATATTATCGGCTCGTGCTGCTAAAACATCTAACGTCACGTCGTTTTCAAAAGTGGTCAGGATAACTTGAACCTGCGAAGGCAACCTCTTCATCCAAAGTTGTCTGAGCAACTTGTCGTTGAAATTGCTGCCAGCGTTCAAACGTATCTGACTTAGTAATTGAGACGGCCTTTTATCCCCCAAAGTCAAGTTCGTCAAGACGTTATTTAGGCGTGACATCTCTGACTCGCCCAACACGCGAATCACTTCCTCTTTAAACACCGAGAGGGGAAGTGTACCCTTATCGCGGAGAATTAAATCCGCGAAGCGATCATGCAGTCTCGCATCCAATGCCCCCACTGCATGAGAGAACCTGGTGGTCTCCGACCTGATGTTCGCGACAGCGAACTGCGATTCAAGAATCGTAAACCAAACGGCCGGATTCTGACCATACAACGGTTGTGGAGGTCGGAATCGGACCGCTCCAATCTCCAAATTTGGATTTTGGACCCCAGTCCAACCAGGTCCTGAACCAGACTGCCCAGACGACTGAGCAACTCCTGGATCCCGGAATAAATTTTGAGCTTGCAGAAACAATTGAAATTGTTCTGCGAATAAATTTTGTAGTTGCGATGCAGAATTAATTGGATCTGCAGAACTTGCATCTCCATAATCCTCGTCATTTACCGGAGAGTTGGATGGAGTATCAGACGACATTTATAAACTCAAATAGGAAAACGAAACAAAAATGCGAAATCGAGTAGAGGAAAAAAAAATGAAATAAGTAAAATGCCGGAGTTAATTTTAATTTTTAAATAAAATTTTATTATTAAATTTGAGGCAATGAACTCGATAAAATTAAGGAAGAAAAACTTACCCCCGATCTACTCACGTTTACAAATTTGTTGTGAATTTGTTTTCCTGATGTCAGATGATTTATGTCCAGATACTGAATCGCCTACTGCTGTTGACACCTCTGCTGTGCTCTTCTCGTAGTACTCCAAAAAGAGAAAACGCCTGTGATGTGCTGCCGTATACTTGCGCAGTCGTAATCACGACGGTGGTCACCAATTTAAAGAGATTCTATATTTTATTCCCTTTATGGCTGCACATATACTAGAACTTATCTCCTCTTTTGGGGTGATGGACCAGAGGAACTTTTCGACGAAACAAATTAAAATTCACGGCTGCACATATACTAGAACTTATCTCCTCTTTTGGGGTGATGGACCAGAGGGATTTTTCGACGAAACAAATTATCATTCACGGCACAATATTTAAACACTTGAGTTAAGATTCTTATTTTTTATTCTTAACTATGAAAACTTCACACTACGACTTTTTTTTTGTGTCTAAAAAAAAATTGAACATTTCTTTATTTTTATTTTTCACAACCTACGTTGGTAGACCGGGTTTTTTGTTGTCTCTTCCATAATTTTAGCGAGCTCATTTCTACTTTGTAAATTTGACATTTTAGTTTATAAACATCGCCACAACTTGTCTGGAGCCACCCCAATTTTTTATTTTAATGCAATTACTGATTTGGACAGCTAAATTTGTCCACTATTGGATGGCATATGTCGACGCTTGGCAACATCTCTTAGACTCCTGGAATCGGCCCTAATGTATAAAAACAGTGTGGTGTCACCTAAAATATTTTTATTTTAATGCGGTTAGTGTTTTGAACAAATAAATTTGTCCACTACTAGACCACATACATATGTCCACACTTGGAAAAACCTCAGAGGTTTTTTAATCGGCCGTATAGTGTCGTATATGGATATCATTTCAAACAATTAAAGAATTCAATTTTTTAATAACCCTATCCGTTAGACTAGAATAGTTATGATAAAATTTTATCCCGATTTCTGCATCAAATTTCTGGATTTCTGCAGCACATTTTTGATGGGCTCTTTTAGTGCTTTGCTATTTACACTTTTCATTCCTAAACTTTTCGTTAATTTGCGTAGCTACACTTTTCGTTGAAAAGAGACTATCTCAAATCTTCCGATCATAGTAGTTCTTTCGGAATTGTTGTCTTTCGAAAATTAAATCGAGTACAGTACATTATAAAAGATTTTGGTGGTCGCCGAACAAGTACGTGTAAGCTGCGCACAAAATGTTATCCTCCGCTCAAAATCCGATGATATTCACATAAATTAAAATAATTTAATGAAATTTGATACTTCGTCTAATCCGCTCATATATAATAGCCGAACATAAGTGGACATATAACTCTATTAAACCATACATAAATTCGTTCAACATCTAAATCATTACACATCATCATAATATCAATATTTAAATTTAATTCTGTTTCAGTTCCGCCAGTAAATTTTGTATATGCGATATGTGACTGTCTGTACTCGTATAACTGTATACACGAGTATGTAGCACAGCGTACATACATATTATGTATATTTGACGGCTTGAGATAATATTCCAAACCAAATGTCATTCTCTATCATCATTACGATCATAAATGGTTTCATTACATATTCTCGTATGTACACATTAGAATCATATTTATGAGACTTATGACTATATTGTGGGAACTTATCATTTTCGGTTTGTTTGGTTTTGCCTGTCGTCAACCTAAACTGGGTTAATTCTATATGACGACAAATGTACAGTCGAGCTAGATAGGCAAATATTAAGTGCGGGAGGCATACATTTCAAAACTCTACACAAAAACTATAAATTAGATATTCGTACAACTAAAAATACATAATATGTTTTATGTAACTGTTCGGTGTATCGCACTCAACTCAACAATAGTTTTCGGTTCAACAATGCTATGTGGTATGGTACACACTAAAAATAGATCATTGAACTCGAAATAGTGCGGTACACAATTATGATGTTTTGTTGTTTTATTCTAATTGGATTGGAAATTTAAAAAGTCTTTATTTCTGCGTAATCAGAATGCGCGAAATAGTTGTAATTCACATAGAATGTCGCGCCCCAGCCGTACCATTGTCATGTCAATCATCATAACATAAAAATCAATCCAACTATCGAGAGAGCTCCGCAGTCTTAATTAGCATATCAAAGTTTGTTTTGATTTGTTTTTTTTTTGTTGTTGCTCGTGATGAACTCAAGCGCGTTTGTGCTGTTCTTCTTTCAATCCGCGTCGTGCGCTGTGTCAAGATCAAAATGCTTGATACGATACATTTCGTATTATTGTAATCAAGTCAATAGCATTAATTTATTCGATCTCGCGTTGCTCTCGGTGTATTATTATTGGAAACGCCCTAGCATCTACTAGTTATTATTATAAGCGTCGGTTTCATCATATAATAAAATGCCAATAACAAATTCGCGATGTTAGAAGTTGAATGAATTTTGTGATGTTGTCAAACCAGATTTGTGGAGCACGGCTTCATATGTATAGTATAGGCAGTATATAATAGTTTTTCGATTCTTCTAAAAACCAAACAACAAATTATACAACTTATAAAATATTCCAGATGTCTTTGTACCGAGCGCGTATCGTATCACTCGTAGTATCGTATTATTTTTACGCGATTTCCATATGTGTTAATGATCCCAAGAGGAATATGCGTGAAATAATTTTGTTGTTGTTGGGAATATGTCAACAAATTGCTTTGAATCCCACGGCTTATTTACCATTCAAAATTATATAAACTATATAGTTAGTAGTTTATAGTTTTATACGTTGCTGTGGTATGCGACTATAATACAAAAGCCGAGGCTTATTGTGATTACTCATCAACTATAAAAAGTCGTTAATCATCGCAATCATATGATACATCATCTTTCCGTGAGTTTCACGTGAAAATCGTATGGCTTGGTAATTTGATACTGCACGCACATTTTTGAGGTCGATAATATTTTTTGTCTTATGGGGGTTCTAATAAATTTTGGTTAAATATTTGTTAGTGTATATTTGTGTATGTATAAAATACGCTTAATGTTACATGGATTACCAGGTAAAATAACAGACATTTTGAAACGTTTAATCGCCAGTTTCAATAGTGACGTGAGCTTGACAGGTTCTTGTGGGAGTTGCCTAAATCCGTATGATACGATTTACGTCTAAATTATGTCATAAAGCTATCTATCCCAATCAACTGTTTTTAGTGTACTAAGAGATTTTTGACTCCCAAGACGTAATTATTTATAAACTTTAAGTGGCTTCCTGATATCACTGTATATATAAGACTAGCTGAGCACGGTCCGCCTTGCTGGTCCTAAGTAAACCTTTTCTTGTTTATTGTCTCTCGATCTAAATAGATGTCACAGCATTTAGTTATTGAAAATTCATTTTTCGTATATCTGTACAATAAGTACATTGTAATTTAATAAATAGTTAATTAACGTGGTTTTGGGTTTTCATTAAGTTAAAATAGTTTTATAGTGGTGTACGAAGAATTTTATAATATTAAAAAGGTGGTGGATGCATATATATAGTGTTTTAAGTGAATTATTATTTGGTGGCAACAACAACAAGTGTTTGTTTATATTTAAGCGGCGTGTTTTTAGACAGTAAATAAAGTCAGGTGTGGGCAAAAGGAGGGCTTCGGCCCTTGAAAGGGGCGATGTTTGAAAGCCCAAATAGATTCGCACCGTTGAGGATGTTGGGAAATAATACCCAACCCTCCAAAAGGAACAAGATCGAAGAAATGCGAATAAAGAGATTAGGATTCGGTGGCGGTGCAGATATAATGGATTGCAATGGAGTAAATGAAAAATATCTAATAATCACGCACGAGCAGGAGGGACAAAACCTGTCAAATTTTTCACCTTTTGGAATACAAAAAGCGCTGGATATGATAACCAAAGGTATCATTAAAACGCAACGTTCGAGAGCTGGAGAACTCTTGGTTCTGACAAAAAATCAGGCAGCGACGGATGCATTACTGAAGGCAACATCTCTGGGACAATTGGCCAAAATAAAAGTGACGGAACACCCCATATGAAACAGTTCCAAAGGTATCATTTTCTGCCACGACCTAAAAAGTTTAACTGAGGAGGAAATTAAAGAAGGGCTTAAGGACCAAGGCGCATAGAGGTATACAAAATAAAGAAATGGGTGGAAAATAAATTAACGGACACAGCAGCAATTATCCTGACTTTTAATTCACCAGTATTACCGGAATATGTGAGGGCAGGCTTTATACAACTAAGCATTCGATTGTACATTCCAAATTCGTTGAAGTGCACCGAATGCCACAAATTTGGTCACACCAAAAAGAGATGCACAAGTGATCCTAAGTGCTACAAATGTAGTGAAGTAACACCACACAACCAGCCGTGCACTACACTAAAATGCATAAAGTGTGGAGAGGCACACACCAGCAACAGTAAGGAATGTCGAGTATATAAACGAGAAGTAGAAATAGTTAAAATTAAAACTGTAGATAGATTAACATTTCCCGAGGCGAAAGCCAAATATTTTCGATTATATGCAAACACCACACCAGCTAACCAGACAACATATGCAGATACACTAAAAACCTCCTTTAACCCACCAAACACACCACAAAAGCCGCAAAACAAAGAAAACCAACTAGAACAGACAAAACCACAATCACATCCAAAAACTATTTCAACTTCAAGGCAACAACAGACACAATTAAACCAACCACAACAACAACAGCAACAAAAAGATCAAGTACAACAACAACAAAGCCAACAACAGCCGCAACAACCAAAACAACTAGTAGAAACGAACAACAAATACAGCAAGTACAACAACAACAATCACAATCAAATCAACAAACAACTTGTAATACAGCAATGGACATAGAGACAATCAAAAAAATGAGGCATGGCTAGCAATGAGACATTCTAATTTAACTCCAAATGAATTAACACTATTTGGAAATAACCATGTAATGGTTGGGTCATGGTCATGATGATGAATGAGGGAAGGAGGAGAGAAAACGCTTTGGCGTTTATAAATGCCCTCTCCTTTCTTCATTTCTTTGAATGGGAGAGCGAATGCTGAGATCCAATGAATGCGTGAAAATTGGCCAGATAAATATTCGCAGTATATATGCCAATGGCGATATGTTGCGGAATTATCTGACCAATAACGATGTGAATATGATGATGTTGTGTGAAACTTTGGAGCGTGAGGATAAGACGTTTCGGGTGAAAGGATACAATTATCTGTCCAGACCGAGGGCTGATGGCTTCGGTGTGGTGGTGATATTGGCACGTGCCAATATCAGCCTGATCCTTTGTGACATACCGCGCATCGAGCACATCGAAGTCATCGCGGCCAAAACTCGGAATCTGGACAGAAACTTGTTATTTGTTAGTATCTATGCAACTCCAGTGTTGTCTACGTCTGACAGAGAGAGAAGCCAACGAGATTTTCAAATTTTGTTTGAATGGGTGGAAGGCAAAAGTGACGTGATTCTAGCGGGTGATATGAATGCGCATTCGAGAATATGGGGGAGTGAAAGAACTGATGCTAGAGGTAACTGGTGCTAGAGGCCAAGTCACTTGGAATGTCACAGATGAGAATTTGGGTAGTGATCATTATTTGATCAGGGCATGCTTAGGTGGTATAAATGTTGACATAGACCGTAAGGTCATTATGAATGGTAAGAAATGGGTCGAACGTATGAATGAGACTCTCACAATGAAAGAAGTAAATGAGGTTAACCAACTTGAGGATGAAATAGAGAGAGTGAATGAAATGTGCACTATAAATATCAGAGGGAATGAATACAAGGTGAATGGTTGGTGGAACAATGAAATCCAGTATTGGTATGAAAGGAAACGGATAGCATTGAGAGAGTTCAGTAGGTGTATATGTCATGAATGCAGAATAAATTATGGAAGAATGAATGCAAAATTGAAAAAGGCTATCCGTAGAGCGAAAATAAAAAGTTGGCGGGACTATGTATCAAAAATGACACATAGAACCACAACTAAGGATGTATGGGATAAATTTAATAGAGTGAGAGGATATAGAGCGCAAGGCAGAAATGCAGTGTTAGATGACAGAGAGAATGGAGGTGTCTTTTTACAAATGATTACGGACGTACGTAACAATTTGAGTGATAGGTATGAAATTTTACCTGATAATGAAAATGAATTTATGAACGATATGTGTAAGGAGTTTGAATGGGAAGAGTTCCGAGGGGTTTTAGAAACATCCAAATCTACTACCCCCGGAACCAACAGAGTGAGTTATAAAATGATTAGTAGATTAGAATTCGAAGCCAAGACGGCCTTGCTTCGAATTCACAATCAAGTATGGATGAGTATTCAGATACCGGAAAAATGGAAGGAAAGCAGAGTGGTACCTATTCCTAAAAAGGATCGGGATAGGAATCTGGCAACAAATTACAGGGGAATATGTATGTTGAATGTATTTGTTAAAATTGTGAATGGTATGATGAAAGGTCGTATAGATACATTTGTGAACGAGGGAAATTTGTTGCCGGAAACCACCTTTGGGTTTCGTCAGAACCACTCTGCTAATGAGTGTGTAGAAAAGTTTGTGTGGGAAGTACAAAAGGAAAATAAGTATGTTGTGGCGGTATTTTTGGATATAGAAAGGGCATATGATTACGTGGTTCCAGGGAAACTTTATCAGATCCTTATGGACTTGGGGTTTCCTTGGAAAATTTGCAAATGGGTGTATGAGTTCATGAATGAGAGAAAGTTAGTTTTATGTGGTAGAGGGTATAGGTTGGAAGGAGCGGTGACTATCGGCCTCCCCCAAGGCAGTAAAATCTCACCGACTCTCTTCAACCTGTATACGAGCTCGATATATAGGTGTAACTCCTCGGGCAAAGTCATTTTGCAATTTGCAGATGACTTTGTCCTGATGGGTAAGGGGAGTACCATCGAGGAGGCCTTGAGTCGGGCTCAAGAATGTGTGAATCAGGTAACCGAATGTTTGAGTGAACTGAATTTGAGAGTAAATTCGAGTAAATGTTGTAGTATGGCTTTTAGAACGAATCGGATGGTTGATGTGCGAATATATAATGAGAGAATTGAGTGTGTGAAATTGACTAGGTATTTGGGAATCAGGATTGACAGAAGAATAAGTTTCAAAGTGCATATGGAAAAATTGGCCGATAATTGTAAGAGTAGATTGAACGTGATTAAAAGGATGAGCAAACCGAAATGGGGAGCTCATCCGGGTGTGACTGATATGTTACGAAAGGCGTTAGTGTCAACTAAAATTGCGTATGGAATGAGTATATATGGTGATGGGTCCAAGGTTGGGTTTAAAAAGTTGATGCTTGTGGAGAATGCGTGTGCTAGAGTGGTATTGGGAGCGATCAATTCGACACCAATACACACTCTGTGGTCTGAATTGGGTGATTCGCCTCTTAATTTTAAGAGGGAATGGATCACCGTGCGAGAGACTGTGCGAATGTTAACTAAGGACAATAAATTAGTGAATGAAATGAAAGAGAGATTGCAAAGAGGGTCGGTTTACAAAAAGACAACAAGATCACTGGTAATCTTGGAAAATATTAACATATTCTCCAAGATTCGTCCGGCAAATCCGAAAGTCCCTCCGAGCAATCTAATAGTGCGGTTGAAGTTTGGTGACACAACAAAAGCAATGATGAATGAGTTATCGGTTAAGAGCGAATTTTGCAAAATGCGAATGAATTATGTTGCACATGTGGAAGTGTATACAGATGCTAGTGTAAATGATGATCGCGTAGGTGTTGGAATTTATATTCCTTCAATGAGGAAAGAGAAAATGGTAAGAGTGCATGACAGTATCTGTATAATGAATGCAGAATTGATAGCGATTATGGAAGGGATCAAGTTGGCAATGACACAAGGGAGAAGGAGAATAGTGTTATTCTCTGACTCCCGGAGTGGGTTGGAATTAATTAGTAAGAGTGGGGGAACTCATGGCAATGTGTATGTGGAAATGCTATATAAGTATCTTCAATCTTATGAGAGGGAGGTGATCCTTCAATGGATACCTTCACACCTACAGATTGAAGGTAATGAAAGAGCCGATATGCTTGCGAAACGGGGTTGTTTGATTGAGGATGTAAACGAATATGAATTCATGGATGCCAGAGACGTACTTCGCATGTTTCAGATGAATCTGTGGAGAAAATGGGAAAGAGAGTTTGTTGAAAAATTTCAGGTGAAAGGTAAGAAGTACTTTGAGTTGGTTAGGTCTCCTTTGAGGCAACCGTTCTTTAAGGTGCTCAAAGGAGATACTAGAATGTTACGAACTATGGAACGAGTGAGATTGAATCATGGAAATTGGAAAGAATGTTTGAAGAAACGCAATTGGGTTGTGTGTGAATTATGTGAAAGCTGTTTGGTTGTGGAGGACATCGAACATTTGATTCTGAAATGTTCTGCATTTAACCAGAGCAGACAAATGTTCGATGTTCTATTGAGTGCAAGTAGTTTGACTGAATTATTACGAATGGGAATGAACGTATATAAGAAAGAAATCAGATAGAATTGTGAAAGGGATTTTTGAAACGGGCCATATGGCACCAAATTTTTGGAGCTAGTGCCAAATAAAAAAAAAAAAAAACAGTACATTGTATTAGAGTGTAAACATTATAACGGGAAATGGATTTGGCAATATTGTTAATGAGCTATTGGACACTGGGAATTGCAAACGCTTAAATTCAAATGGCATGTCTGTTGGAATCAGTGGAATACGTGGTATGAGCACAATTTCACCATTTACTGTTCCGGTCAATATTGTGGCTTCAATTAAATTCGGCATCAATCTTTTTAATGCCAATCTTGTGCCACCGCACAGTTTTGGTGCATTTAAATTCCGCAGTAAAATAATTGATGAGTCAACCTTTAAATTCAAACAATGCGGTGGATGACCAAGTGGTTCGAATGAATTTAAAAATTCAATTGGATAATTCACTGCATCATCTGCATCCATTGCGCTATCAACAGCTTTATATGATTCCTGTAATGTTGAACAATATTTGGGAACACACTTTCAATCAACTCTTCAATCAAGAATGGTACAAAAATTGTTCGGCAATGTAATCAGTCCATTTGTATTTTCGACTCGAACTTTGCCATTTCCAATATCTAACAATTGCTTCGAGAACCGATCTGCAGATTGGTCGTTGTGCAATTGAACGCGCATATTTATGTTCGATGTCAATTTTTGCACATGTCGCCACAGAAGAGAAGACTTTAAGCATGCATTGATCTCATCCGCCGGTGTTGATCGTGGAACCACAGGCAATATTTGATGAAAATCGCCTAACAATAATATCAATGCCAAAAATTTCTTGATTCTGACGTAGATCTTACATTGTACGGTGTAATACTTCCAGCGATTTTTTATGCGTCATTGTACATTCATCCAAAAGAATAATTGCTGCTTGTTGCAAAACTTTTGCCATCGCAGAATTTCTTGAAATATTGCACGTGGGATGTTCAATCACCTGTTAATTTGAGAATAATTATATTTTACAATAACATCGATTAAATTTTAAAGTGATCAATCAATAAATATAGGCACACCTGCCTCAATACAACGGCAATTTTAATGCCAGAGTGTGCTGTTCGTCCACCATCCAATAGAGTAGCAGCGATTCCCGACGAAGCAAGTGCCAATGCAATTTTTCATTGCGATAGAATGGCTGCCAAAATCAGTGATATCACAAATGTTTTTCCCGTACCACCAGGCGGATTCAAAAAAAATATAATCCACCGACTTCATTTTGTACAGCTTGCATGATGGTATCATAGACATGTTTTTGATGGTCATTTAATTTGGGAACATTCAAATTCCCAAATGTTTGCAATTCATTGGGATCATACTGTTGTTCACGTTGCAATTCTCGATCAAATAAATCAATGCATGATTCGGTGGTGACAAACCTAATTGCCTTAATACTTTATTTGCAATTGTTAGGCACATATCTTCAATCGCTATCAATGCATCATTATACATTTCCAATGAAATCAGCAAATCAGCGTCTCTTGTGTGATGACGCATTCCATTCAAATAGTCTTCTGCCATAAAATCTTTGTATTTATTCCACAATTCAAGTGGATTTGATGGAAAACACGTTATCATATTTGATGTGGAGAAGAAGCAATCGATGCATCATGAAGCGTTAAATCCCAATGCGCATCATTTTCAAGTAAGCCTAACTGCTGACATGCTTCACGATACGTCACACATAAATGACCATTTACTCTTCGCAAATGTTGAAATGAACGTGTTCCAACAACATTTACTAACAACAACCGCAAATAATAACATTCTGCATTTTTGGATGAACTGTGTATAATCTTCCCATGGTATCTGCAAAAAAAACACCAACGTTCTGGCAAATTCATCGCTTTCACGCAAGTTATTGTTGTTGCTGGTGGCTGTGCTGCTCTCTGCTGTACATTTGCATCGGTAAAATACACACGCTGGCCATTTCCAAGATGTACAGCCAAATGAACAACAACAGGATATCGCTCATGAATTGGAAATTAATAAATTCTCCATTAGTGCTAATGTGCATTTGATATTGGGCGATTTCATCATTGCTAGTGTCACCAGCTACTCCAAAAACAGCCATATCACTGCCTTTATTCACTTATTTACAAATGTATTTAATCGACTTCACAGAATTACAGTACCTAACATTTATGTGAGCCTGAAATACTTTTGACAATAGTGGAGAATAAGACCACATAACATATTTTTCGTGACTACTTCAAATAATTCTGGATCGCTGATTTCATCTGGAATTTCAGCTGATATAATGTTATCAATTTGATCGGGTATTATTTTACGAACCAGCCATATCAAGATGTGCGCGTGCGGCAGCCCTCTCGTTTGCCACTCAATCGAATACATCCAGCAACACACCTCCCCAAAAATTCGCAATTTGATAAGCAAATCCATCAGTGCTTTTACTTTCTGTCGAAATTCACGTGCTGTTTTATCGTGTCGATCTGTTAGATTCTGACCATCAAATAAATTGTTTTTTATGTCAGCCCACTGTGGATTGCATGTGAATGTTATGAATAGGTCGGGACGACCATATTTGCGAACGTATGACATTGCATCTTGCGTATATTCGTGCATGTGGCGCGAACTGCCAACATATGTCGATGGTAATATTGTTAAACGTCCGATATCATTAACATTACCATCATTCACTATTGCATCTCGCAAGTGTATGTATTCTTGGATCGCAATTTGGCTTGATTGAATCTAAGATAATTAAGGCATTCTGCTTCAATTTTCACATACATATCAAAAGTTTGCCACATCGCATACTAAAGTTGTCTTCTTGTGGGCGAATCTCGAATCTATACGAATAAAATTCATCCCACTAACTTTTTTTTCTACCTCACCACCTATGATGAATACATTATCAGAAAATTAAAATCACGGCTTCTTGTTTTGAAATAAATAAATTGAATTCATATATATTTTACCGGTTCGTGGATCTAGCATTCGTATATTGCTATGATAGCCGTCGTCACCTTTCCAGTGCAATAATGGATATTGTAATGCATCACAGCTGCGGTGAAGCTCTTAAACACGCCGTAATTCTTCATTTGTTCGATGTAGCAGAATATCGCGAGATTGAAACTGGTCTCCAACAATTACAATGGCCACTTTATCAATTGTTGGTGCATAAATCGTCTCGCATGCTCTCCAAAGGGCGTTTGATGGCATACGATCGAGAGCGGTTTTAAACAATCGAATTAATTCATTGTGCTGATGTAAGAATGTTTGAAGTTCAGAAACAATTTGATTTCCGATCCAATTCACGATTTGCATCGCCGATAAAATAGATTTGCAAAAATTGATGATCAGCATAAGTATATGGCAACAAGGAACCAGTTAGATGAAAAATCTGACCTTGAATCTGTAATATTTGAGAAATGTAATTAAATGCTGGATCAGAATTCTTGAACACATCAAAAAAATTGCTGCTCAGATCGCATTTTTCATATGATATTCCGCATGAAGTAACGACCTTAAACGTCGGCATGAAATTGTTTCTTACAATTTTGGTCGTACCAAAAGAAGTCATTTGAAATGCCGCATTGTATTCTTGAATGTGAGACAAAAAATGCTTAGACGTTTGCGACGTTCCAAAAATGAATGAATGAAGTGGATCGGGGTGAGATTCAAATGCTGGTAGTCTCACTTTGCCATTAGCACAACACATGCCAGGCGTTTCACCTAGAAATTTGGCTGCATAACAATGTGGACATCTCACCGTCATTCCACCAATATTGGCATATTCACTATAATCATGTTCGCTATTGTAAGCGAAAGCAGCATATTCCATCTCTTGCACAGCACGACGTGAAAGTCCCAAAAATTCATTAAAGTAAAACAAATTTGTTTTGTTTATTTGGAAAATATTTTGCACTGAACACACTTAAAATCACTTTTTATTTTGCTAATATATACTTACCAATATTTATGAAGCTCAAAACAAAACACTTGTAATAAAATTCCAATTGGAAAGCAGCGAATGTATGACCGGCTGTATCAGAATACAAGAGTGGAAGAAAGTGATTGGCAAACATGTGCATTTTGACAGGTTCATCCGTTTATGCTGTCAATCAAATGAATGTGTGTATTTATGAGTTTATGCATTGCGTATATGAATACGGCAAAGTCCGTTAGAAATAACAAAAATACGGTTTGTATGTATCCAGTCTCAGAAAACGTAAACACGAAAAAAAATTTCATACAAAAGCTATGAAAAAAAATTTTTGAATTTTTTTTTTGACTTTATTTATTTATATCTCGTAAATGTGGCCGAAAAACATATTTTCATTCCCGTGAGCATGAACTTTGTTTATTTATCATTAATTCTGAAAACTTGTTTCTCATTTTTAAGATAGTTTTCCTTCAGAATTTCACCATTTTCCACAACAATGTCTTTAATTTGTTGATCGTCGCGTAGTATATAGATTAAAGTTTGTGTAGTAGTAGAAGAATAGTAGAGATCCAGATCTGATCTCTAAAATCTTTAATGCAAAAATTAAAGAACTTATTAATGACATTACTGTAAAGAATGTCTTGGGTAGAGTTATTGCATACGTGTATGTAATCGAATTTCAAAAACAAAGACAAACTTCGAACAAACGAGAATATTGACAAATTGGTTTGGGCCGAAATCCCAGACAAGGAAAAAGACCCAGTTCTTTTTGAGCATGTCACAAACCACATGACACATGGATATTCAAACGATAGATGTTTGAAAGATGGTAAATGTGCCAAAGAATTTCCCAAAGATTTTGAAGAGGTAACTCGACACAATAAAAACGGCTATCGCAAGTACTAAAATCACCTCTTCGGTTGGGGGTTTATCATTGGTAAAGAAAACCAACGAATTAATAAATCAAGGGGTATCCCTTACAATCCTTAGCTTTTGAAAAACATCACCTGACACATCAACGTCGAAATTTGCGGCTCTGTACAAATATCTTTATAAATAGGTTTATAAAGGACATGATGCTGCAAGCGCCAGTCACTGAAAATATAGCGGCACCTCAACCAAATCAACATGGCGACTTATGCACAACAAGTCGCGTTATATCATTGTCAACTGTCAATCTTTGACTTTCCGACCTGGAGAGGAATTAGGAGCTCTGCAAAGGGCTGCAGAAAAGGAAACCAGGCTAACAGCTTGGTTTAAATTGAATCAGAGGCATTCACCGCAATATTATACTTTCCACACAGAACGCGAAGGAATAAACCATTGAGAACCCCGACAAAGGGGTGCCAACAAAGCCATAACAAGAATGTATGGCGTTCACTTTAATGACACTGAGCGATATTGCCTCAGAAGGCTTCTTCTTCATATTATAGAAGCCCAAAATTGGGATGGCAAGTATAAAGTTCCCGAAGGCGTAATTTGTCCTAGAGTGGGATACCACTTTTACAGAAGCTTCTTTTACGACGTTTCCTAAGCAAATGAAACTTCTCTGGAACTTGCATGGATTTGCATTTTTAGCAATCCACAAGATGCGGGAAAGCTATTTGCTATCCATAGAGTTGCACTACCGGAAGATTTCGTTCAAGCCAGATTGTCTGACCAAGAAAGTCAGGGTATTACAGTGGGTGAAATTGACTACTCCTAATGCAATTCATGATAATATTCCATCTGAATATGACGGTGTTTCTCAAGCAGAAAGGGACTTATATTTTACTCTAAGCTGAATGTTAAACAAAAAAACAAACTGATCAACCGATCAACTGTTGATCAAAAAAAAAGAATTAGATGCTTTTTCGTTGATGGGCTTGTAGGAAGTGGAAAAACTTGCCTATACAGTTGTTTCCACTGGAATTGCAGCCACTCTTCTTGAGGGGGGGGGGGGAGAACTTACCACTCCCAATTTAAGGTACCAGTCCCAACAAAAACGGACTCGGTATCTAACATGAAGCAGACGTCAGGCGACACTGTGACAGTCAGGAATGCCAAACTAATCGTTTGGGATGAAGCTGGAATGACTCCAGGGAAAGCCCTGACATCTGTTGACAGACTTTTGAAAGAAATCAAAAGGCCTGTTGATGTGTCAAATGGTTATAGTCTATTTGGCAATATCGCCATTCTTTTTGGAGGCGATTTACGTCAGACATTGCCAATTGTAATCGGTGGAGGTCGAGCAAAAATCATGGAAGTCACTCTTAGGAGGTCTCCAATGTGGCGTCATATTACTCAGATCAAATTGACTGAGAACATGAGAGCTATAAATGATTTTCAATATGCTGAGTGGCTATAATGTCCCTCGGTAATGGCACACTCACCAATGATGAAAGTCTTGAAATACCTCAACATACCTCTGTGTCCTTTAAATGAGGACACTTTTGCCATTAATGACCCAGACTTGATTCATTTAGTTACACCTGAAGATAGACCTCAGGATGAAAAAGTTTACGAAAGTGTAGACAGTATCGTCACGGACGATTAAGAGGAAAGAATGCACTTTCCAGTAGAGTTTTTGAACAGTCTAAATGTATCAGGCATGCCTGTGCATAAATTAACTCTTAAAGTGAGAGCAATAACAATGTTTCTCCGAAATTTGAATTGGAAAAGGTATCTTTGAAACGGTACAAGACGTTGTTAAACAACGTGATTTTTGTCAAAGTAATTTCGGATGGCAAGTCAAACGGAGAAATTGTGTTCATTCCAAGAATGACACTAGCACCTCCTGAAACTCCTTTCCCCTTTGAGTTACAGAGAAAGATATTTTCTGTTAATTTACAGTCAAAGAGACTGAAGAACAGGGAAAATTAGTTCCCAATTGTGACAAAGTATTCTTGGTCTACCGAGTTCTATTTTTTTTATCGGTGATCTTTGTAAATTTGATTACAAATTAAACGAGACCATATCAAACTAAAAGTGGATAAAATGCACTGGTTGTTGGGGAAATATTCAACCATTGACCTGGAATACAAGCTTTTCTTGTATATACCGGGTGACTGACACGAAGTGTTACCAACTTCAGACTGTCATTGCTGTCAAACCAGTGATGACAGAGTGCTCAAATTTACACTAATGACAGTTCATTCCATTGTTTACAAGCGTACAATAGCATTTTAGTGGGAAATATTCAGAAAAAAAGTTATCCGCATTTCAGATTGTTAACCAGCTAAAACATCTGCATGTGAATAAAATGTTCGTGTATCGCACCGTAAATGCTTATAACGATACTGGCAGCATTGCAAAACGTCATGGCGGTAGCCCGAAACGCACTGCAACATCGCCGGATATCATCCGGAAGGTGAAGGCTAAATTGGCTCGGAATCCGCGCCGTAGCGGCAGAAAAATGGCTCGTGAGGCGAACATTTCGCTCTTACGGATGCAACACATATTGAAAGATCATCTTGGACTAAAGGCCTTGAAATTCCATAAAACGCATGGTCTCACCGATGCTCAAAAAAAGTTAGAGTGAAAAAAGCAAAGGAGTTGTTACGCTTGCACGAAAGTGGCGATTTGCCGAATTTGGTTTTCTCCGATGGGTCACCGTTCGTTATTGAGCAATATATGAACAAGCAAAACGACCGGATTTACTTACCCGGCCGTTCTACTGAAAATTTGGACCAACGGATTGCCACTCGAAACCAAGCGCAGCCGATGGTGATGGTTTGGTTTATCGGGATCATGTGTTGAAGGGAGCGATGAAGCCTTCGGCACAAAAACATTTCGGCCGCAGAGCCTTGACATTTCAACAGGACTCGGCGCCATGTCATAAAGTGCGTCAATCAAGATTGGCTGAGAAACAACGTTCCGCCGTTCATTTCCACTGCCCAAAGGCCACCAAATTCACCTGATGCAAATCCGCTAGATTTCTCGGTTTTGGGTATTTTGAAGAGCAAGGTTGGGACAAAAAATACCTAAGTGTCGATCATCTCAAGCAAGCGCTTCGCCGGGAATCGGCCAAAATACCGCAGAGCCACTTTCGAGCTGCATGCAATAGCTTTGTTGGCCGTTTGAAGGCTAAGAGTGGCCAAATCAAAAACTGCTAATGCAATCCGAAAGTTTAAATATTTGTGAACATATTATGGTAATCTACCTCAAATTCGAATATTGGCCAACTAACACAGTCAAGAATTCTCAGAGGGATTACAGTCGCACCGTTGTTCGTAAAAAGCAAAAATAAACATAAGGTCCTATCCATTCTAACTATTCAGGGAAGCCAGCAAATACGGATGAGATGATAATCCGTATTTGCTGGCTACAAATCTAACAGATATGCACCTGCCTGAAAAGTTCTTGGTCTGACACATAGATGGTGCCACAAATTTAAAATCCATATGGTTTTTAAATTCTACCACCTTTAAACGAGATACATTCCGACCATTAGTTACAAGTTGCAGTTGTTTTTAGTGACACAACTTTTGTTAATTTCAAAACAATGGAAAAAAAAATTCGTGTGTTGATTAAACACCGTTTTTGATGGGGGAAAACCCGTTCAAATAAAGCAGTGGCTTGATAAGTGTTATCCGGACTCTGCACCAGGAAAATCAACCACCATTGACTGGTATGTTGGATGTAAACTTGGCAATATAACCACCGATGTTGCACCACGCTCTGGACGCCCAAATGAGGCTGTGACTTCAGAAAACATAAAAAATCCACGAATAAGATAACAATGGAACGTGTTGATCATATTTTGTACGAACATTTCCATGTCACAAGTCGATCGCAACAATGGTAAAATTGCATGAATTGTATAATGAATTGCTTTCACATTAATCGTATTCACCAGATTTGGCTCCCAGCGATAATTACTTGTTTGCACATCCCAAAAAGAAGCTCGAGGGAAAGAGATTTGGCTCCAATGAAGAAGTGATTGCCGAAACTGAAGCTTATTTTGAGGCGTTGGACTGATTGTATCGCTCTAGAAGGAAGTTATGTTGATGATATATTTTTTAATAAGAAATCCCGCATATTTACATAATTACCTCAGTGATTATTGTGCGATGTTTCTTTTCTTGTAGTTGGAGAACCAAGCCGCTACAGTTTTTTTAATTCTGCCTATTTGCCCTTCAAATTCCATGAGCTGGCCGTCGACGTTTATCTCATGAGACTTTAGATCTATTTTAAGCTCTCTAATCTGAAGATCTTGAGCATGCAGAATTTGGTCGAATTTTGGATCCAACTCGGCAAACCGACCGCCTTCTTCATCTAATTTGGTATATTTCGGGTTTATGCTCGCACCTTACTGGTTTATTTGCGCACCTTGTTGGTTTAATTTGTCGCCTCGCTCTGGCCAGCTCCTTTCAAGCAAGAATGCTTTGTTCATAGAGTGAGCGGTTGTAGTGAAATGGTTGTTATTGTTTGATCTTGTTACTTTTGTGTAGAGTAGAATTCGTCAGAACATCATAAATTCTTAAGAAATTTGGTGTCAAAAATTTGTTTTGTTATGTTTACGGCATATCATAAATTCCTTAACTACTCAATCAAAAACCAACAATAATATTTCTATGTATGGTGTGTGTGTGTAACAATCAAATATTGAATTTTATCCAAATACTGTTTTGTAAATTGGAGTAATCCAAACGTTTGGATACCGAGTAAACAATATAAAACAGAAATAAATATTCTCATTAAACAAACATGTTGTATTTGTAATTTTAAAAAAAAACGCTATGCACATATAGAATAATATTACACACCCAGGCCTCACGTGATCTGCGACCATAAAAAAAGTATAATCGCGCGATCGTAGTGCTTCCAGAATAATAATTTTCTTCCATTTTCTAGTTTTGTATAATATATTTTAGGTATGTACAGTTTTCTATAACCAAAACAAAACTCTACGATCGTAAATAAAAAATTTGCCGTTTGATTTTCTTTTGTTTTGTGCTAAGAGTCTTGTGATCATAATTCTATTTTGATCTTTTGTTTTTTTTTATTTTAATGTACGAGTTTTGTGTTTGTGTGTGCCGCGCATACTATGCGATTTAATATGGCCGAATGTGTTTACAAACTGACATCTTCCTATTCGGTCGTGAAACGTATTTTTTTTCAGTTTTTAATTAAATTAATATTTTTTAAGTGAACTACGATCGAGTAGAGAGACGAACGAGGCCGATTTTAAACATTGTGCTCTTTACGTAAGATTAGTGTTCTCAAAGTATATGCGATCACTGCGATACCCAACTCTCTGTTTTTGTTTGTGATCGTTAGGTACTTTTTTTTAGGCTCGGTTGTTGTTGCTTTGTTTATATGAACGTACTATAAACATGAGATAATGTTTGAATTTTGTATTTTTTTTTTCTGAAGCATTGTTGTTGTTTTGTTGATCGCGTTCGCTTTACAGTAAACGTATATGTGTATAAAAAATTGCTGTCATGGGTGAACGACCGGTCAGGGTAGTTGACTTGTCTTGTGAGTGTTTATAGTTTTTTATTTTTTGTTTTGTTGCGTTGTTGTTAGTAGTTTCGGTGCTCCGTGTATATGTAGCTTTGTTTTGTTTACATACTCGCTATATGTGTATGAGAGTGTGATGCGTGGAATTGAGTAGAAAAAAAAGGGATGGAGTAGATTACTATAATGACGATGATGCGTATATGATGTAGGCTTGGCTTTTCAAACAAAAAATAAAAACTATAAACGTACGAACTTATATGTTTTGATTTTTTTTTTGTTTGGTGTGTTTTGTTTATGTTTGAAGCATCTTTTCGAATTGAACACAAAAAGTTTTGGTGTGTACGAACGAATACAAACTAAACCAAAAATGGAATATAGAGGAAAGATCGTGCAGAGCACAGAACGAGGTAATAAAATATTATTGTTTGATTAGTGATTTATCATTACATAGTTAGGGCGCTGTTTGCATTTCGTCTATTTAGCAAAATACACACGCGCAGTGTTATGTAAACAAGTAGAGTGTGTGGTGCGAGGTAACCGTAAATTTTGATAAAATTTAAAACAACAAACTACGGTTGGTTTGATAAACTTGTAATTAACTGTTTCATAGTTTTTATAATTACTTTATAGAGTTTTATCGACTTAAAAATAATGTCAAAACCGCTTTACTGTTGTAATATGTAATATAGCACAAAGCGCAATAATCAGTGTATGTGGTTTCTCTATTATACAAACCCGAAACGATGCCCATTAACAATCAATTATCAAAGCTGAAAAAAAATAAAAATAGTTAATTAATTTAAACAATTTATTTATTTTAGTAACTAGTTTAAACCACATTTCTAAACTAATTTTTGAGATTTAGATGTTTTAAATAGTTTTATTGGTCGAAGTGGGTTCATATACTCGTAATAGTTTTGAACTATAGTTTTTAATTTTTTATATTTCATTTTGGTGGGGTGCCAGGTTATTAATCGCACACTTCAAGTCATTTTTATTAAGAGTCACGCGAAATACTGTAGAAATAAAAATACTGTATTACCGTTGGTAATCTAATGATTCAACCATTGCATTTAAAAACTATCGTACTCGTATAACTGCACAGATACCGATTTCGTTTGAAAATTGATTTTGTAGATTTTTAACTTAGGCATAACTAAAACTAAAAAATTCATGTTCGTTTGAATCTCGCACGAAATGGTATATTCAGTCACAGAGCTCTCACAATAGAAACATTTCTCGTTTTGCCTCACAAGTTTGTTTGAAAATAAAACTTGAGCAAAAAAAATGCGTTTTAGCTTAAGGAAAAAGTTAGTAAACGCTAACTGGAAGTGGATCACTAACATACCTATGTCATGCATATTTACTTCGGTATCTGATTCCCTTAGATTCCTTTGTTGAATTTGAATTGACACTTTAATGGCTTCGATATTGTAACAAATTTTGATTTAGGGTGTTTTTTTAAGAGGTTGCCGATTTTTTTTTTGAATAAAACACATATAAAATTATGAAATGACCAAAATTTTTTTTTATTTGGTAGATAATTTTTTGGCATTTAACATTTAAACACAATTTCTGGCATATGGCTACCACGACTATTTTTCACAAATGTCATTCTGGAGGTCCAATTTTCCAGCACTTTTTCAAGCATTTGAGGGCGTATGTCAGCAATGACACGTTGAATATTGGTTTCCAAAGCGTCAATCGATTGAGGTTTATCCACATAAACCAATGACTTCACGTATCCCCACAAAAAGTAATCGAGTGGCGTCAAATCGCACGAACGCGGAGGCCAATTCACCGGACCATTTCTCGAAATAATGTTGTCGTTGAAAGTTTCTTTCAATAAGTCGATTGTTTCACGTGCTGTATGGCAAGTGGCACCATCTTGTTGAAACCACATTTCATTCATATCCATATCTTCAAGATTTGACAACAAAAACTCATTTAACATGGTTCTGTATCGATTTCCATTCACGGTAACGCGTCGTCCTTCCTCATTTTTAAAGAAATATGGACCGATGATCCCACCAGCCCATAGACCGCACCAAACAGTACATTTATCAGGATGCATTGGTAATTCTAGAACGGCGTGTGGATTATCTTTGCTCCAAATGCGACAATTTTGTTTGTTGACGTATCCATTTAACCAAAAATGCGCCTCATCACTGAAGAGAATTTTACGGTAAAAAAATGGATCTTCGTTCAATTGATTTAACGACCAATCACTGAATTCACGGCGCAAACGATGGTCGTGTGGCTTTAATTCTTGCACCAATTGAATTTTGTATGGCACCAAACCCAAATCTTTACGTAAAATTTTCCATAAAGTCGATGGACAAAGTCCAATTTGCTGAGCACGACGACGAATCGATAAATTGTCGTTTTCTTCGACACTGGCCTCAACGACAGCAATATTTTCTTCTGTACGAACTCTTCTCATTCTTGTCGGTGGCTTGGCATCCAAAAGAGTGAATGTAGACCGAAATTTGGTAATTACGTTCTTTATGGTGGTCTCTGACGGACGATTATGTGCACCATAAAATTCACGAAGTGCTCTATAAACATTTTTAATTGAACACTGATTTTGAAAATAAATTTCCACGATTTGAAAACGTTGTTCTGGAGTTAACCTATTCATAATGATTTGCCAAACAATACTGAGTAGAAATGCCACTTTGAGCTGTCAAAACAACTGTCATAAAATAAAACGACATCTATCGGAAAAACAAACCTCCTAAAAAAACACCCGTTACATACCTCTATTCGATTTGGTACGCGGTGATATAAGTTGTACTACCCTTCCCTAGTTATTACCCGGTTTACTTTTTGAAACGTCAACGGAAATGATTACCTAATACATGCGTAAACAAAATGAAACTTGTAAAAAAATCAAATCAGCGGGAAAACCAGGAAATTGCGAATAAATTAAAACGGGACTCACCCATATCCGACTAACAGGGTCCCTGTTTCGGCATAGCTGACCTTGCACGTGGTCGCACACTTTATTTAAGGTAGCTCTTAGTCGGATATAGGCGAGTCCCGTTTTAATTTGTTCACAATTTCCTGTTTTCCCGCTGATTTGATTTTTTTACAAGTTTAATTTTGTTTACGCATGTATTGTGTAATCATTTCTGTTGACGTTTCAAAAAGTAAACCGGGTAATAACTAGGGAAGGGTAGTACAACTTATATCACCGCGTACCAAATCGAATAGAGGTGTATAACCAAAATTTGTTACAGGGCAGGTGCAAAATCAGTACTAGCTAAAGGGATGTTTTGAAGCTTAACGGAAATTTTGAATTTAAAATTATTGGAGTTCTTTTCACAGAGCAAGCTCAAATTTTTATATCCATTAAGTGGAATGTGCCAATATTTTTATTATTTTGATCCACAAGAACATAATATAGATCGCCGCGCTTTTCTGTAACGAAAGCTTTTAAATACGGATAAGCGAATTTGGCAGTAAACTTATTCGCAGCATCACTCATCGGGTGCTGTTTGACGTATACCTGTTGTCCTATGATTAGGGAAGCTGTCGTTGTCTAGTTCGTAAATTGTAACGGCTTGCGTATTTATGATAAGCTTTGGTCGAATTGTTTTTTACCTTTTCATGTGCTATTGCTAATCGATCCGGTGTCTTCATCCAGTCTAAATAATTTTCGGCTACTAGATCCACTTCACGAAGCATCTTGTAATCCTTGGCATGTAATATTTTGTGATAGCCAAATAAATACTAGGAAATGAGAAGAATAATTCGTGGACTGGTGAATGGCATTCTTAAGAGCACTTCCTACTTCTGGCAAAAATGTCCCTAAGTGCATGTTTCTCACTCACATAAGCCCTTAATGCTGCTACAATCGATCGGTTTACCCTTTCAGATGCATTGCTGTTGGAAAACCTAAAATACAAAAATTGAAATTAGAATTTAATCAATTAATCAGACATAGTACAAATTGCAATGGCTTACCGATTATTAAAACTTTTATAGTCATCTATAATGTTATGATTTATAAATGTCAATGAACTTAAATCATTGTAATCCAAATCTATAATAACCCTGTCAATAATCATTAAAATATTAATGCCTAATTGGTATTGTTTCGCCCACAGTAAATAGATGACAGTGCTAATTAACCAAGATGCGCGATAATTGGTGCTTATCGATGGGGGGCATAATGAGTTGGAAAATATTTCTTATAATTATAGTGTTACGATTAATAATAATACATCGGTCAAAGCGATACAGATGCGCGAAGTTAATATCGAGAAATTGTACAAGGATTTCAATAGCCAAGAGCTAGAGCTGCTAGCGTTTGAACAGTATGCACCAATAACGGAAGAGGTTGATGAACTGTATCTGGATACCACTGCACGTTTAAAAGCCGCTATGAATGCAAGGATACGACGTGTTCAAGAAAAACAAACGGAAATTCAGGATGCAACGCTCGGTCAATTTATCGGGCAACAGCAAACCTTCTTACAAGGCATACATCAATCACAAAACGTACGGTTACCTAGATTTAATATAAATCCATTTACGGGCGATTATAAACTTTGGCCGTCCTTTCATGATTTATATGTAACAACGGTGCATGAAAACACGAGTATTAAGCCGGTACAGAAACTAGAAATTTTAAATTCGTTGCTCAAAGAGGAGCCTGCTGCATTAATCCGACCTATTCCAGTCACCGATCAAAATTATGAGGAAGCTTGGGCTAAACTGGTTGCCAGATATAATAAACCAAAGGCAATTATCTCATCGCTCATACAGGCGTTTATGGAGCAAAGAGCTTGCAGCCACGCGAACCATAAGGATCTGAGAAAATTGTGTGATACGTCGGACGAAGTAATACGCGGTTTGAGAGTATTAGGACAACAAGCAGAAACACGAGACCCGTGGTTAGTTCAGATATTACTTAACAAAATAGATCCGGATACAAGACAATTGTGGGCTAAAGAAACGGTAGAAATTCCATTCCCTACGGTCATCAAATTTTTGAGTACACGGTGTGACGCTCTTGAGTCGTGTGGTGCGGTTACGAGGTCGACGAGTACAGTCCAACGAAATACAAAGGTACATCATACAACACAGGCAAACAAATGGAGTTGTATAGCCTGTAAAAACGATCACAACCTGTACAAATGTCCGTTATTTAAAAGCATGAATGGACATTCAGAATCACGATGTTTATCACGCGCTGTTTGCTTAATATGTAAAAAACGACACCCTTCATTACTGCATGAGGATAAACAGCTTACAAATCTACATGCAACGGTTGAAAATGCAGCTAGAATCAACATACCATCCACAACGTCAAACAAAATGGTCGCCACCGCATCAACAATAAACAGTTAATGTCATCAAACAATTAATAAAGACAAATTACAATCAACATCACAACGATCAACGAATGTACTAACGATATTTTCGCCTGCAAATCAAACGTTCCTTGCAACTCTATTACCTACAGCCTTGATTTACATTCAAGCCAACAATGGACAACGTCAGCTAGTAGGAGCCCTTCTGGATTCTAGGTCGCAATCGTCCTTTATTACGGAAGCGTGTATACAACGCTTAGCTCTACGCCGGAGATATTTAAATCTATCCATTTACGGCCTAGCTTCTTGTGCAGCTGGAAATACGAAGGGAAAAACCAATATAGTAATCAAATCACGTGTAACTCCACATTGTACCATTAGTATCACCGCACATATAATAGAGAAGATCTCTTCATCTTTACCAGAAAACTTATTACCGATACCGGAAACGAATGAAATATGGCAACTTCAATTGGCAGATCTGCAATTTAATCGTCCTAGTGCCATTGATATTTTAATTGCACAATATTTTCTAGATATCCTTGGTGAACAGAAGAAGACAATTCAAGAGTGTCCATCCCTACATTCGTCTAAATTCGGTTGGCTTGTGGCTGGAAACATCGGCCATAAACAGAACACCACAATGACTGGTCGGAACTTTGGAACCCAAGTGGAATCTCAAATAAGCAATGAAGAGTTAATGGAGATGTTAAAATAAATTTTGGCAAGTATAAGAAAAGGCAGTTGAACACGATTCGCTAGATAAAAGTGATCCGTGCGAAATTTTATATGCCACTTCCACCACCAGATCTCCGGACGGAAAATTTATTGTTAGGTTGCCGTTTATTAACCCAAGACCGGAATTAGGGGATTCATTTATTAATGCTAAATCAAGGATGAGAAGAACGGAAAAAAGGTTTGTCAAATCACCAAAATATCAGGAAGATTACCAACGTTTTATGGCGGAATACATCGAACTAGGCCAAATGCAACCAATTCCTTGGTCGGAAGTACCACGAGACAATAATACAAAATATTTCATGCCACATCATGCAATCTACAAGGAAAGTACTACCACTAAAATCTGAGTTGTTTTCGACGCCTCGTGCAAAACTACAACATCCATATCATTAAACGAGTGTTTACATGCCGAACCGAAGCTTCAACCTGATTTAACAACAACGTTAATGCGATGTCGTGAAAATCTAATAGGAATTAATGCGGATATAGAAAAAATGTACAGGCAAATCCTGATACATCCTGCAGATGCCAACTATCAATTAATTTTATGGCGAAATAATCCACAAAATGAACGACATGTGCACCGTTTCTAACTATCCGGAAGCCGCCAATACAATCCGATCCGGAAGTGATTCCGTTGAAAATGCAATAAAATTAAAAGATGAAATCATCGAAATACTAAACAGTTGTCGTTTTAGATTGCGTAAATGGAAATCAAACTCTGAGTTATTTCTGGAATCGGTAGCACTGGATAACTCCGAAGATGTGCCGAAATTAATCGAGGACGACCAAAGTAACAAAACTTTGGTGATTATGTGGTATCTAGCAAGCGACGTTTTTACCTTTAAAATGAATCTGCTTCCGGAGGACGTAACTTGGACCAAACGCAAAATGCTGTCGGAAAGTGCTAAATTGTATGATCCGTTAGGATGGATTTCACCAATTATAGTGTGGTTTAAGATGTTTCTGCAAAAATTATGGCTAACCAAAACTGACTGGGATGAAGAGGCGCCATATACTAGTCTTATGGAAAAATATTTATTATAATTTAAATCGACTAGAAAATATTAAGATACCTCGGTGTTTACTGAAATCGGCCAAACCTGTAACAGTACAACTACATGGTTTTAGTGACGCGTCTGAATCGGCATATGGCTGCGTTATCTACATGAGATCTTGCAACGGCAACGGAGATATAACCTGTCGCCTGGTTTCTTCCAAAAGTAAGGTAGCACCTATAAAACAAATCAGTCCTCCAAGACTCGAGCTATGCGGTTCTTCTTGCTGAACAAATAAATTATTGTCGAACGACATTTAACCTGGACAACATCAGTCTCTATGCCTGGACCGATTCAATGGTGGTATTACACTGGCTGTCAGACATTCCGGCTCGGTGGAAAACATTTATTGGTAATCGTACAAGTAGAATACTGGACATTATTCCCAGAGAGAAGTGGAGCCATGTTGTATCGAATCAAAACCCAGCAGATTACGTCTCTAGAGGAGTTGAACCAAAGGTAATATCAACACTCAATACCTGGTGGCACGGACCTAGTTGGCTATCCTTATTCGAAGATAGTTGGCCAAAATTTAAACAACAATCTCCTCTCAAGGGAGTAGATACGGAAACCCGAAGTAAAGCAGTTATAGCTCTAATGGAAACAGCACAACACGAATTTGTCAACCAATTGTTAGCCAAATTTTCTTTTTGGTTTCGAATTAAGAAAATAGTGGCCTATATTCTTCGAGTTCGGAGAGTACATAAATCCGATAACAAGGAGCCAAGGAAAATGGAGTTAGCATTGTGGGAGTACAAGAAAGCCGAAACAGCTCTTATTCGAGAGATCCAAGCATCTAGTTTCCAGCGCGAATTATTAAACTTCAGAAGAATGCACCAGTAGACACTGATAGTGTGTTGAGCTCATTGGACCCCATCATCGATCCTGATGGTATCCTGCGTGTAAGGGGTAGATTAAGAAATGCACAATTGAATTACAACAGTCAGCATCCTATTATCTTACCGAAAAATCGTCCGGTAAATATGTTGATCATTCAAGAAATACACATTGGTAATCTACATGCTGGAAATACATTAATGCTGAGTGTATTGCGTCAAAGGTACTGGATGATAGGTGCTAGATATCAAATTAAGCGACACATAAAATCCTGCATAATCTGTATACGATACAGACATACCCATAGAACGATGTACTCGAAGTAGACCATTCTTAAATACCGGCATATATTACTTAGGACCGATCTATATTAAAACTGGCCAACACCGAAATGCACCGCTAACGAAGGCCTATGTCGCGGTATTTATATGTCTAGCAGTAAAGGCTGTGCATTTGGAAGTGGTGACAAGTCTTAGTACTGATGCTTTCCTTGCAGCATTGAAAAGATTTGTATCCCGTCGCGGTTGTCCTAGTCAAATATGGTGTGATAATGGGTTACATTTTATTGGAGCAAATAATGAACTTAAAAGACTTAAGAAAATTAAGTCATTTAAGTAATTTTAAATTTAATCCTGCTAGCGCACCTCATTTTGGTGGGTTATGGGAGGCTGCGGTTAAATCCGTGAAACACCATTTTCGTAGAACCACAAAAGAAGCCAAACTTAATTTTGAAGAGACGACCACTATAATAACACAAATTGAAGGACTTCTAAACTCCAGACCGTTATGCCGTGTGAATGATGATCCCACTAGTCTGGAAATGTTTACGCCTGGTCATTTTTTGATTAGAGACTCATTAATGGCGGTCCCAGAACCGGTATTGGAACACGTATATATTAAAAAGCTTTCTAGATGGCAAAATATGTAGCCACGTGTGGAGTCCTTCTGGAAATCCTGGTCCAGGGATTACTTGAATACTTTGCAAGAGCGAATTAAATGGAGAAAAGGAAGTTCAGCTATCAAAATAGACGACCTCGTATTAATTAAAGACGATCATTTACCACCAAGTCAGTGGCTCCTCGGCAGAATAAAGCAAACCCATCCGAGTAACGATGGAACAGTACGAGTAATAACAATTGAAACTGCCACAAGCGCGATAAAACTGCCAATAACAAAAATAATTGTTCTGCCACAAAATCCATAAACCACTTTCAAGTTCTAAATTACCATGTAAAGGCCATTGCAATATGTATTGTGCTAGTTAAGAAAATATTTACTTCCGTAATTTTCTTAACGCGGGGGAATATGTTGGAAAACCTCAAATACAAAAATTGAAATTAGAATTTAATCAATTAATCAGACATAGTACAAATTTTAATGGCTTACCGATTATTAAAACTTTTATAGTCATCTAGCCAATCATACCTTTCGCCCACACTAAATAGATGACAATGCTAATTAACCAAGATGCGCGATAATTGGTGCTTATCGATGAGGGGCATAATGAGTAGGAAAATATTTCTTTTTGGCGTAGAAAAAAGCAAAATAATATTTTAGTTGTGATCAAGATGAGAATCGTTGGATTCCGAAATCTTTCAATAGAGCTGCAAACTCCTTTCCAATAAACTGAACACCGTTGTCGCTATGGATAGTTTCAGGTACACTAAATAATGGAAACATCTCATCTCTAAGGAATTCAACTATCTTACTGGCGGTAGCTTTCGTTACCATTTTTAAATAGACGAATTTTGTTAGATGATCCATGACAATTAGAATTATTGTTTTTCTGCTTGATGTTCTCGGATACGGCACCAACAAATCTACAAAGATCTTCTGCCAAGGTCTTTCAGGTACTGTATGTTTCCCTAGTGGTGGCCGTAAACATTGATTTGACGATTTGGATTGTTTACATATGACACAATTATTAATGTACTGGTGTAAGTGGGAATTCATTTTAGGCCAATAATAGAGTCGTCTTAGGCGATCCAGCGTCTTAAATATACCTCCGTGCGAACCGCTCGGTGTGTCATGTTCCTCCTTGATTTTGGTTCAATTCTAATAAATATTTTGCCACTCAGCACCCTAAAATTCGGGTACAATTGAGGATCATGTTCTATCTTGGAGCGAAGGTCAAGAAAAGATTGGTCACGTGTATTAGTAAATTCGGTTCCCACCTCGTGTAATTTTAAATCGTGTTCTAGTTCAGCACGCGTGTCGCAGTGTATTCTGGATAATGCATCAGGCACAATATTTTCACGTCCTTTTTGGTGAACTATACTACAGTCAAACCCTTGCAACTTTAGGCTCCACCTCGCCAAGCGTCCACTTAGCTCCTTTTGAGACATTAGCCATTGCAAGCTAGCGTGATCCGTAATCAGCGAAAACCTATAACCTTCAATATAAGGTCTGAATTTTTTTATACTAACAATGGCTGCTAGACATTCGAGTTCCGTCACCGTGTAGTTGCGTTGTGTGGCGTTTAATTTTTGTGAAATGAACGCGATACTCCTATGCCCTGGGTGCTTGCATCACACCGAATAAAAAAACTTTGTGTGAAGTCGGGGTTATGCAAGACTGGCGCGGTAGATAACAACATTCTTAATCGTGTGAACGCCACTTCTGCTTCATTTGGCCATTTAAATTTTACTCCCTTTTAAAGTAAGTTTGTAATTGGAGCGGTCACCTCGGAATAATTGCAAATAAAACGACGATACCTTTACGGATTTTGGTGGTGGAAAATTAGTTATGGACTCCACCTTTGTTGGATCTGTTCTCAATCCATGTTCACCGATCAAAAATCCCAGATATCTCGTTTCCTTGAGCACGAAACGGCTTTTCTCGATGTTTATTGTTAACACTGCTTTAGACAATAAATCGGATACAGTTTTTAATATTTCCAGGTGATCGTCGATGCCAGCTGAGATTATCAGTAAATCGTCTAAATAGACGAATACACGATCTCGTAACTGGTATGGTATCACTCGATCCATCAGCCTGCACCTGGTTTGGGGTGCATTACACAACCCAAACGGCATGACACAGAACTGATAGAGAGGACGGCCTGGAACTGTAAAAGCCGTTAACTCTTTCGCGCTCATAGAAAGAGGTATCTGCCAGAACGCATCTTTGAGGTCCAAGCTCGTTATGTATTTGGTTTCTTGTAACCTGCCTAGAAGACCATCAATGATCGGAAGTGGATAGGCGTCCTTTTTTGTTACGGCGTTTATCTTCCTCGAGTCCAAACACAGACGTGATTTTCCATTCGCTTTGTGCACTAATACTTCGGGGGCACTCCACGGACTTGTACTCTCTTCTATTACCCCAAGCGAGAGCATCCGGTCTATTTTCTTGAAAATTAAATCTTGTATTGCAGAAGGCACTGGATAATGTCGTTGTTTTATCGGGTGTGGTCGCCAACATCTATGTGATGTTTAACAAGGTCAGTTCTTCCCAGACCCTTAGTCTCGAAGGAAGGAAAGCTGCTGATAATTTCAGTTAGTATCGTTCTAAGTTTGTTACTCAAATCATGATCATTAGTAGTGTCCATGCTCGTCTCAATAGTGGCATCCATTACTTCACTAATTATGTCTGGAGCAATATTGAACATTTTCCAGAAATTTATGCCTAGATAAACTTCAGATTTTAGTGTTGGTACTACACAAAACTTTAAATTTTCGGTTTTTCTGCGGAAGGTAACAGGTAGATAAATGTACCCAACGACAGGATTCTGAGAACCATCTGCAGTTTTGATGTAGGTGTTAATTTTAGTTACTTTTAATCCTATAACGAACTTATTAATTGTTCGCAATTTTTCCCCAGAATGCTAACACTCGTACCACGATCGAGCAAACCAAATTTTATTTTCCCGAGAATGGAAATTTCCGCGTATGGCCGAGGATCATTTTCGACCAAATTGGTAATGATGGATATAGCACATACATTTTGAAAACTTTTCCGATTTTTCCAATAATTTTGAATACGTCACAGCCGGTTAACAATAGTATTATCAGTTGGTATAGAATTATCGGTAAATATTATTTTGGAGTGGATGGTCGATGTGTTAATTGAAGTCTGGGGCTCGTTATGTTTCCCGAACGTGGTACCCCACTATGTGACGCGTTCGGTTGTATATTTCCCTGAATACGTTTTCTCTGGCATCTCATGCAATTTACTTTGTCCATTCCTGCCATTCCGCAACCGTCGCAAAACTGGTGAGTTTTCTCCAATTTACAAGCCTGGAATTTGTGACCAAGGTCTTTACAATTTCAGCAAACTACGTTAGTTGGCCGGTCTAATGCACTAACTTCTCGCGAGTAATTATTTTCGGTGCAATCTTCTTCATCAGATTCATTTTTATCGGTACGGTTTCCTCTAGAATGATAAGCTGTAAACGTTCCTTCTTGTTCGGATAATTCGGTTACGACTGGCGGTCTTCTGGTGCGTGACTCAATTAGGCGGCGACGGTCGAAACCAGAGGTATTCCAGATTTTTTCGTAATTATCACAAGTCTTAATTTTTCTATCGACCGAAAATGTTTGTTGCTAATCGCGTTCTTTAAAGCCGGATTCATGTTATCCAATAAAATTTCCAAAATTTCATCTGGGGACAGCGGTTTTTTCAGGCGATAATTAGCACTTTCGATTTCAGTCAAGAAATCATTGAAATTCTCTTTAGGATATTGCTGTCGCCCTCGAATGTATCTGCGAGCTTCTCTGTCTCCTTCAATACTACTGAACCGTTCGATAAGGGATTCTTTCAAATATCTCCATGAGACATCGTTGTTTTTGCGTATGAAGGTATAATACCATTTATCCGCCATCTTGATATGCGTGCTCTTCCATTTTCATTATAAAATCCTGGACATTTTCGTCACTTCGTCTGCTTTCCCGTCCCGAAAATGAAATTTTCCACCGAGCAGGATCAGATCTCTTTCTGTAAGTGTGTCGTGGAGTTCTTGAATTAGTATATCTCGGACGTGTTTCACAGCTGGATAAACCTCTCTTGGAATTGGAGTCTTCGTGGTGTGATGAACTGACTTATGAATGCCTCCCCTTCGCTCCTTTACTTGACGATTTTTGATGATTATTAAAAGATTCAGATAATTTGTTTTGAAACTCGCGGGACAAATCATCCAATTTCTGAGCAAGCCTTGCGTTTCATCTGCGTTATCATCTGTGTCGCGACCTGATTTCTCCGTTGGCTTTTTCTTTGAGTTTGAGGTGGAAGGTTGATGGGATGCTTTCACATTAACTTCTGTTCGAGTGATGTCTCTTTTTATCGATCGTACTACACGTTCTAAGGACCCGAGTAAAATGTGTATTCCCGAAATAGTAAATGAATTACCTAATCTTTGCACTCGGTCTCTCCAGTGTACTGTCTTAATCAACAATTTATGTTTATCATTTAGTGATGAGCTTTCTTCAATACGCTCTAGAGATTCATCAATCTCGAGAAATTTTTCATTAATCTCATTCAATTCGACGTCAGGTGATTCGGTGACATGTGAAAGTTTTTCTCTTTGACTAGGATTTTGATATTCCTTTTTCAGTATTTCCATAAAAGTTTTCTCTGCTCCAACTTGTTTAGGATTTAGTCCGCGAACATAATATTCAACACTGAGTTCCTCAGGACTTAAACTTTTCTCGATCAACCCAAAACCCATTATATGTAGCTTTACACGTAAAATTTCGAAAACCAAGCGAAACTGACACCGCGTACCAAATCGAATAGAGGTGTATCTGAGTTAAATTGTGAGTTCTGATTTGCTTCGAAGGTGGGATCTAACAGCATATGATCACTCAAATTAAATTGTGGCAAACACGAGAGTTCTAATCTACTGCTAAATGCGCTATACCCTGTCAAGGTGAGGGTTTCTCCTTTTAGCACATAGCTTGGATCTAGTGTTAGAATTCCTTCTCCTTGGATGAGAGTGGTTGTTGTTTCGATCATTCCGCCGCGTAACGGAATCTATAGTGAGATAATGTTTATTCTGTGGATTTCACAACTAGTTGGCGCGGTCCTAGTTTGCTGGAAAAGTTGCATCTCACAGCTGCTTGTATCTGACTGATATGTATTCAGAGGTTGATATACATCAAAGATATTCACCATTGAGGTTGATACAAGCATTCAGTTCTTCGGAAGAGAGACGTATATATTGATTCTCCTGTATCGCAATCAGTAAATAACTCGAGGATGGCTTATTGTTGCCTCAATTTTTATGGCGGCTATATTTCCACTTCGGACTGGCATAGCCTGACTTGGTTTTAATTTAGGAATGATTTGTTTGACTTGCTCCTGAAGTTGATATGGAGTTAGGATCAAAGGATCGAGTGTGCCTCTCGTAGTTTCATCATCTCCAGCATAGTGTGTATTGCAAGGTCGGTAAATTCCTCATGGAACAGGATGGTTGTTAGAATTTGATTGTATGCCTCGAATTTCTGTGTTATTTCCTCATGAGTGTGTTTCACGACGTTGATAGTCGACTCTAATATGGACATCTGGTTTTGTAATAATTCATTTTGGTCCTGCTGGTTAGCATTTAATTTTTCTATGCTTTTCTTGTAGGTTTTTCCATCTCTTTGAGCTAGCACTCTGAATAGTTCGTTGGCAATTGTACCTACAAAATCGAAGGGCTCTGTTTTTCTGCGGGTGATTTTATTTCCGCGTAAGGCGTGTAATACTTCGTTTTGTTCATTTAATTCTATGTGGAATGTTTTTTTCTGTGAAACAATGGCTTCACAGTACTTAAACGTATCAGTGTGTGCTGACGAGCAGCGCTCCCAAAGTGACTCTTAGTTCCGCCCAATAGGAAGTGAGGTTATAATAGGTTATAATCCTCCATTCTCCGTTGATTAGCCTTGCTTGACCAATTTTATAAAAAGTAGATTCCGGGATGAGAGGAGAATCTCAATATATTATATCTTGTTGGTATTTCTGCTGCTACTCGTCCTAATGCACAGATTAATGCGATCATGTAAAGTAGCAGCTTGGACTGGTGCTTCCTCTTGTCACTCGTTTATGCTGATCGTTGGCTTCAACTGCGACTATTTGCGTTTCCTCTGACGAAGGTACCTTCTTGCATTGTCCATCGTCCTCAATCGGCAAACGACTGATCTTTGTGATTGACTTTTCTAGTAAACCTTCGTTGGTGTTCTTTACTGTTATGGTTCTAACAAATCCATCGTTCCCACTATGTACCTCATGGGTTCCTCCTAGAGGCCACTTTTCTGTAGGCAGATTTCGTTCCGGCTTGTTCCATTTGCTTCGCTTCTGTAACGATAGTACGCGTTCGGTTAGCCAGATGTTCCAGAATTCTTGCGTTATTTTCTGCAGGAGTCTCCATCGTGCTAAATGGCTAATGTTTTGATTTAAGTGGCTTGGTTCTGGCATCATTCGCAGTGGTTCACCTATAAGGAAATGTCCCTGTGTTAAAGTTGTGAAGTCATTGGGATATGATGGTAGTGGGAGAAGAGGACGTGAGTAGAGACATGCTTCTATTTGAGACGTATATATTGTATACAATATATTGAAATATATCGTTTTGAATTAGTGGACAAGGTCCGACCGACGGTAGGTGCACTACCAGCGACAAAACAAGCTAATAAAAATTAACTTGAAAGCCAAACAACTACCAAGCAAAATTAATTTCAACGCCAAACAGTTAAATTATCATTCGCTCCAGTAACTAACAAATCCATCGAAAACAAGGCTAAATAATCAAGCGCTACACAAGAACCAGCAAAACCGAGTATCATCATTCAACAGTCAACAAAACAACCGGCCATAATGGATAACTTACTTGATCAACAAGAAATTGTTAGAGGAAAAGTAACTCAATTCGAGAGCAATTACAACAAAGATGGACCATCTCGTAAGACAAGCAAATATTTGGAGACGAAGATAGGCCAATTAAAAACTCTATACACAGAGTTCGCAAAAACGGATGAACAAATATACAACCCTGTTCCACCAATCAATACAGATCATCCATACACCAACCAAAGAGTTACACTGGCGGAAAGCTACAAAAAACTTATATAGGGTTTTACAATAAGAGGTTTCATTTTGAATAGCCTGCTATTTGGGCAGCTGTCATACAACGCCTTGAAATTGTTAAAACTCACTACAAAAATGGTGAAAATTTTGCCGTCACAGTTCGCAAAACTAAAGCACTTTTGGGTCATCGTGAAGCACCTTCTCGGCCGGCAATAGTGAAACTGGTGGAAAAATTTGAGCTGTTGGGACAACTTAGTGATGTAAAGAATCGAAACCGTGTGCGTCGCTCAAGAACATCTGAGAATATTACTGCTGTAGCCCGTAGTGTTGACGAAAACCCAGGTTTGTCGATTCCCATGGAATTGGAATTAGACATTCCACAAACGACATTACAGCGTATTTTGCATAAAGACTTAGGTCTTAAGGCTTTTAAAGTTCAGTTAACACAAGAACTCAAGCCGGTCGATCACCATAAACGTCGTATCTTTGCTGATTGAGTCCTTCAAATGCATGTAAATGATCCTTTTCATCGAAAAATCCTCTTCAGTGATGACGCCCATTTTCATTTCGGAGGCTACGTTAATAAGCAGAATTGTCGCATTTGGGGCTTAGAAAATCCAAGAACGATTGTTGAAAAGCCTCTCCATCCTCAACGTGTCACTGTTTGGTGCGGTTTTTGGGCTTGCGGTGTGATTGGACCTTACTTATTCGAAAATAAGGTTGGTGCAACTGTTACGATGAATCGATTGCGCTACCGAGCTGGACGACGTTTAATTTCAGCAAGATGGTGCTACGTAAGCAACACATAAGCATGTTTCGTTGCTCGTAATATTGCAAGAAAAGTTTCCTGACCGTGTTGTTTCTCGAAGAGGTGATCACAATTGGCCACCGAGTGATTTAACACCTTTAGACTTTTTTCTTTGCGGCCACGTGGAAGATAAGGTCCATGCCAATGATCCACAATCGATTCAAGACCTTAAAGATAGAATTCGTGAAGTTATCGAGGACAAATATGCGAATTGGTCATGGAAAATTTCATGAAAAGGATATGGTGCTGCAAGCGTAGCCGTGGCGGCCATTTGGCTAATATCCTTTTCAAATGTTAATGGCATACCTTCCTCTTTACAATGAAATAAACCTTCATTGATTTCTCTTAAAAAATACTCTCCCCTATCCAAAACTCAAATAGGTTATAAACTTCAGCTTCGGCTCAGTCACCCTTAAAGTGTTTAGGACGGACCACGTCGGGGTGAAACCGAGCACCACGCTGCCCGAGAAGGAGGAACAAGAGGTCCAGCCAGTTGAGGGAAGCTCGACGAGTGGTCCCTCTCCGGAGGAAACATCGCAGCTAGTGATGAACCCAACTGAGGGGTTAACTAGGGATCTTAGTGATCAACTATCTCTATGCATGGGGAAGGAGGACACATCGGACTCTGAGGAGGGGACCTCCTTAAGGTTAGTGTCTGCGGAGGGAGTGAGACGAAGCATACCGTCGACCCCATCGGGTCCAATTAACCGACGTAGCACGTCTGTCGCGATAAGGTGAGTAAATTCTGCTCCAATGATCAGGTTTGTGCAAATAAATCTACATCACACCAAGGTTGCTTGAATTTTGGATCAAAAACAACAAGGGTACCCCCTTTTTAACGCTTGTGGGACGAAAAAGAGCAGATCAAGTATTCTGGTGGAAAATAATATAAATGTTTTCCTACTACCGCAGTATTGCAATGAGGACATCACTGCGGTCTGTATAGAGACGGAGAGGAGAAGATTCTAGCTTGCAGCCGCTTACATGAACTGGGAGCAGCTAGTGCCACCAGATTTACTGGCGGCGAGTGATCAAGAGAAAGTCAAGACTGGGACGTCTATAAGGAATACCTCAAATTATACAAGGCGTGGAGGCTCTTCTGTGATAGAATGCTAAGTGTCTCGGATACTTACGGTCCAGCCGTTCCAGGCCATCTGAAAAAACCGGACGGTGAATGGACGGTTTCTAGTGAAGAGACTCTTGATCTGTTGATGGAAACTCACTTCCCGGATAGCGAGGATGCGTTGATTGTGGATCATTTGGTTGACTGCGGGTCTAGGGATGAATATGGCGTGAAATTTTTATGTACAGAGGGTATTCTGAATACACGGAAGATAATATGGGTTATTAAAAGTTTTAAGCTCTTTAAGTCAGCTGGTCTCCGGATGGGATTGTACCAGCAGAAATTCAGAAGAACTCGGAGCTTAAGGACTTAAGACAAATATCTCTGTTATCTTTTCTGATGAAAATGGAAAGGTTGCTGGATGCCCTCATTGGTTCGAGAATTGTACCCAGAAACTGGGCTCAGTCTCAACATGCGTACCATAAGGGTAAGTTCGTGAATACGGCATTACATACCTTGGTTCGGATAATTGAGAAGTCACTGGATTTTCAAGAATACTCATTGGTGGCGTTTCTCGATATCGAGGGCGCATTCAACAACGTGAAGGTGGAGGCAATTAAGGAAGGATTGTTGTCACTTGAGATGGAATAACCTCTAACCAGGCTAATTAATCACCTGGTAGGTAGCAAAAGGGTTATAGCGGAGATGGGAGAATTCTCCGTTAGAAAACGGGTTGTTGAGATGTGATGCAGAATGCGTTATCAATCACTGCGGGTTGGGCCAGCAGATGTGGATTGGGAACTCACACAACTAAAACAGAACTGGTCCTTTTCACTAGAAGATATAAAATTCCGGTAATGGTTTAACTAAGTTTATATGGTACTGTGCTGCTCCTTACTGATAGGGCGAGACCCCTGGAGATTCTTCCCGTCAGTAAACTCAGTTGGAAACCAAACACGATAGAAAGATGGGAAAAGGCTGGTGTGGCACTCCACTCTTGTAAAAATGCCATCAGAAGGAAATGGGGCTTGAATCCGGAAAGAGACAGGTCATGCTATACCGTCTTCCGTTGGATATTATCGGAAAGGCGATCAATATGACAGCCCGTCTATCAATTTAGGGGCAATTTAAGGGCAGAAGTGCCTGTAAAAACGGCACTCAACTATAGTCAATTCTGTGAGGGATGACATGGTGAATTTGGATTATGTAACACCCCTTTTGTGCTTTTGCAAGCGTTTTAAGATGATTCTCCGGTTTAGAGAGGATTGGAAGAATGCTCTGAATATGGATACCGGGGTACTTAAATTCTTCACCGACGGCTCCAAGCTCGATGGTAGAGTGTGAGCTGGTGTGTTCTGTGGGGAATTAAATGTAAGTTTATCTTTTCGTCTACATGATTACTGCAGCGTGTACCAGGTTGAAGTTATAGCGATTGAAGAGGTCATGAACTGATTGAAGCACAGTGTATTATCATTGACTGATATCACTATCTGTGTGGCGTCGGATTGTCACACATCTATTAACGGAGCTGAGTGAATATTTCAATATCCAGTTAGTCTGGGTTCCGGGCCACTTTGACGTTGAAGGAAATTGTCGGGCACACAAATTAGCAAAGTACGATACGACTCTCCAGAACCAGGTAGAAATGTGTAGGAAGGCATATCTGTGCTGAAAGCAGCGAGTCACATCGCTTGAAACGATCCAAGATCTTGATCACCCTAAGGAACCGTGACTTAGGTAGAATTGTAAGGGTACTTACCAGACACTGCCTTGTCGGATATCATGCGAGAAGGCTGGGTCTACATGCAAATGACTTCTGTAGAAATATCCTGTGGTATCATAATGAGCCAAAACTGGTCTAAGTGTGCGATAGCAACCACTGAAACCTAACCTAACCTAACCTATTAAATAATTTTCGTTAGTCAATGTCTTTAGTTTCGCTTCTGATGCTAATAAAATAATTTTGTGGATGCTTCACAGAAAGATTGTAATCTTGACTAATATTTTAGGATTGAAAACCCAACACATTTTGGTGACCGTTCTTTTGACAAGTGCAAATTTGATGGTTGTCAGCTTTAGAGCAGGTCAAAATCCGGAACGGGGTGCCCCGCCGCGTACACTATTTTTTGTTTAGATGTTTAGATAGACAAAGATTATGAAACACTATCTTATACGATTCCAGCTTCTTCTCGCCCTTGTCTTCTTAGTTAACTCATAATTACAATTTTTATTTTTGTCTTCGATTCTATTCTGTGCACAACAAAAATTTCTTCTTCACCCATTTCGCCTTTGTCTTCGTTGTGTGTATCAAACAAAATATAAATTAGAGAAGAAGGATTGGCTTGACTTGGTTTTTTGTTTTCTTTTCTTTGTAACATTTCTAATTTTTTCTTATTTATAAATCGTATAAATAAGAAACCCATTTGAAAACTATCTAAATAAAACGAACCTCAAGATGTATGTACAAAATCGTTTGTTATTATTTCTATCTCATTTCAATCCTCTTGCTTGACAACAACACAAAATTTTATTTTCTTATTTGATTTCTTTTTGAACTTCGAGTATGTTTGCATGGGTGTGTGTGTGTGTGTGTGTGTGTAAATATTATTTGTAATTTCTTTCGCGTAAACAAAACTTGCGTGAGCTGTGTCTTATCCAAATAATATACGTACGAATTGTGTGGATACATGTTAAAAAGACGTAATAATAAGTTGAAAACTAAGATGAAGATCGAGATGACGAAAAACAAAAATATAAAGAAAACATGAAAACAAAACAAACTTACTTCTTGAGGAGAGATAACTAAAAATATCCATCCATCCAGAGCTTGTACGAGTAACATCGAAAAGACCGTGCTCATCAACAACAACAGATTCATAAAAATATTCTTGCATTTAATTTCTGATTATGTACCAAAAATATACTTAGCTGTTTCTATACCGAGGGGTCTATATATAAGAAGGAGATGGTGGTAAAATAATAATAAGTCTTTTATAAATTGAAAAATGTGTTATAACAAAAATTAAATAAACATAAAAAATTTTGTATTTTATGTACAAAATACATTGTGAACATTAAATTGTTTACGATGCGCGAGTTGGGTATGATCGTAAAATGCATGCTTGATGCAGATTTGTTATTCATTTTCGCTTTTGGGGAGGGTAATGTGTCAATAAATTTAATATTGACAATAATAGTTGGTAAAATATCGATTTTCAGTAGCCTTACAATAATTTCTTGCATTTATCACCGTGGTCAAATTAAGTATTTTTATGATTCCATCATTTCTGTATCTCGCGGCCTTAGGACAACAAGGTTCTAACTAACTTATGGAAATGAGTTATGTATCATGCCATAGTAAATCAACTACGCGCTTTCGACCGGTGATATTGGCAATTATCTATTTCTTTAGGTTCTCCAGATAATCTCTGAAACAAGGTTCTACCTTCAGTTTTTGAATTTGAAAATTTGTAATTAAAACTTTGTACGTTTACTCTAGTGTTGAAGCCAAATGCAAAAACGAATAAAATGCGACAAAGGCAGATAATTTATTGCTCTTTGTATTCGTGATCCGCGCCGTTTGCACGATCGAAAGTTGAATAAAGAAGAAAGTTTTCCACATGGATGTTATTTTGGGGATTGTGGGGGCTTTTGACAGCTGCGCAATATCTAAGATGGATGGACATAACTTTTGAGCAAATAATCTCGAGGAGGATATCCTCTGGATTCCAGCAATTAAATTTTTAATTCAAGTTTAACCCATTTTGGACATGAAACCTATGCTGAGATTGTGCTTTAGATCAGACCTTCATATTCACCGTTCAGACTTGCGCTATCGACATTATATCTAAGATGGATGGACCTAACTTTTGAGCTAATAATCTTGAGGGCGATATCTCCTGGATTCCAGCAATTAAATTTTTAATTCAAGTTTAACCCATTTTAGACATGAAACCTATGCTGAGATTGTGCTTTAGATCAGACCTTTATATTTACCGTGCAGACTTGACCTATTGGCGTTATATCTAAGATAGATGGGCCTAACTTTTGAGCAAATAATCTCGAGAGGGATATCTCCAGGATTCCAGCAATTAAATTTTTAATTCAAGTTTAACCCATTTTAGACATGAAACCTATGCTGAGATTGTGCTTTAGATCAGATCTTCATATTCACCGTTCAGACTTGACCTTTCGGCGTTACATCTAAGATGGATGGACCTATTTTTTGAGCAAATAATCTCGAGGAGATATCTCCTGCATTCCAGCAATTAAATTTTTAATTCAAGTTTAACCCATTTTAGACATGAAACCTATGCTGAGATTGTGCTTTAGATCAGACCTTTATATTCACTGTTCAGACTTGATCTTTTGGCGTTATATCTACTTTTGAGCAAATAGTCTCGAGGAGATATCTCCTGGATTCTAGCAATTAAATTTTTAATTCAAGTTTAACCCGTTTTGGACATGAACCCTATGCTGAGATTGTGCTTTAGATCACACCTTTATATTCACCGTTCAGACTTGACCTATTGGCGTTATATCTAAGATGGATGGACCTAACTTTTGAGCTAATAATCTCGAGGGGATATCTCCTGGATTCCAGCAATTAAATTTTTATTTCAAATTTAACCCATTTTAGACATGAAACCTATGCTGTGGTTGTGCTTTAGATCAGACCTTCATATTCACCGTTCAGACTTGCGCTATCGACATTATATCTAAGATGGATGGACCTAACTTTTGAGCTAATAATCTTGAGGGCGATATCTCCAGGATTCCAGCAATTAAATTTTTAATTCAAATTTAACCCATTTTAGACATGAAACCTATGCTGAGATTGTGCTTTAGATCAGACCTTCATATTCACCGTTCAGACTTGCGCTATTGGTGTTATATCTAAGACAGATGGACCTAACTGTTGAGCAAATAATCTCGAGAGGGATATCTCCTGGATTCCAGCAATTACATTTTTAATTCAAGTTTAACCCGTTTTAGACATGAAACCTATGCTGAGATTGTGCTTTAGATCAGACCTTCATATTCACCGATCAGACTTGCGCTATCGACATTATATCTAAGATGGATGGACCTAACTTTTGAGCTAATAATCTCGAGGGCGATATCTCCAGGATTCCAGCAATTAAATTTTTAATTCCAATTTAACCCATTTTAAACATGAAACCTATGCTGAGATTGTGCTTTAGATCAGACCTTCATATTCACCGATCAGACTTGCGCTATCGACATTATATCTAAGATGGATGGACCTAACTGTTGAGCAAATAATCTCGAGAGGGATATCTCCAGGATTCCAGCAATTAAATTTTTAATTCCAATTTAACCCATTTTAAACATGAAACCTATGCTGAGATTGTGCTTTAGATCAGACCTTCATATTCACCGATCAGACTTGCGCTATCGACATTATATCTAAGATGGATGGACCTATTTTTTGAGCAAATAATCTCGAGGAGATATCTCCTGCATTCCAGCAATTAAATTTTTAATTCAAGTTTAACCCATTTTGGACATGAAACCTATGCTGAGATTGTGCTTTAGATCAGACCTTTATATTCACTGTTCAGACTTGATCTTTTGGCGTTATATCTACTTTTGAGCAAATAATCTCGAGGAGATATCTCCTGGATTCCAGCAATTAAATTTTTAATTCAAGTTTAACCCGTTTTAGACATGAAACCTATGCTGAGATTGTGCTTTAGATCACACCTTTATATTCACCGTTCAGACTTGACCTATTGGCGTTATATCTAAGATGGATGGACCTAACTTTTGAGCTAATAATCTCGAGGGGATATCTCCTGGATTCCAGCAATTAAATTTTTATTTCAAATTTAACCCATTTTAGACATGAAACCTATGCTGTGGTTGTGCTTTAGATCAGACCTTCATATTCACCGATCAGACTTGCGCTATCGACATTATATCTAAGATGGATGGACCTAACTTTTGAGCTAATAATCTTGAGGGCGATATCTCCAGGATTCCAGCAATTAAATTTTTAATTCAAATTTAACCCATTTTAGACATGAAACCTATGCTGAGATTGTGCTTTAGATCAGACCTTCATATTCACCGTTCAGACTTGCGCTATCGACATTATATCTAAGACAGATGGACCTAACTGTTGAGCAAATAATCTCGAGAGGGATATCTCCAGGATTCCAGCAATTAAATTTTTAATTCAAGTTTAACCCATTTTAGACATGAAACCTATGCTGAGATTGTGCTTTAGATCAGACCTTCATATTCACCGATCAGACTTGCGCTATCGACATTATATCTAAGATGGATGGACCTAACTTTTGAGCTAATAATCTTGAGGGCGATATCTCCAGGATTCCAGCAATTAAATTTTTAATTCAAGTTTAACCCATTTTAAACATGAAACCTATGCTGAGATTGTGCTTTAGATCAGACCTTCATATTCACCGTTCAGACTTGCGCTATTGGTGTTATATCTAAGACAAATGGACCTAACTGTTGAGCAAATAATCTCGAGAGGGATATCTCCAGGATTCCAGCAATTAAATTTTTAATTCAAGTTTAACCCATTTTGGACATGAAACCTATGCTGAGATTGTGCTTTAGATCAGACCTTCATATTCACCGATCAGACTTGCGCTATCGACATTATATCTAAGATGGATGGACCTAACTTTTGAGCTAATAATCTTGAGGGCGATATCTCCAGGATTCCAGCAATTAAATTTTTAATTCAAGTTTAACCCATTTTAAACATGAAACCTATGCTGAGATTGTGCTTTAGATCAGACCTTTATATTCACCGTTCAGACTTGACCTATTGGCGTTATATCTAAGATAGATGGGCCTAACTTTTGAGCAAATAATCTCGAGAGGGATATCTCCAGGATTCCAGCAATTAAATTTTTAATTCAAGTTTAACCCATTTTAGACATGAAACCTATGCTGAGATTGTGCTTTAGATCAGATCTTCATATTCACCGTTCAGACTTGACCTTTCGGCGTTACATCTAAGATGGATGGACCTATTTTTTGAGCAAATAATCTCGAGGAGATATCTCCTGCATTCCAGCAATTAAATTTTTAATTCAAGTTTAACCCATTTTAGACATGAAACCTATGCTGAGATTGTGCTTTAGATCAGACCTTCATATTCACCGATCAGACTTGCGCTATCGACATTATATCTAAGATGGATGGACCTAACTTTTGAGCTAATAATCTTGAGGGCGATATCTCCAGGATTCCAGCAATTATATTTTTAATTCAAGTTTAACCCATTTTAAACATGAAACCTATGCTGAGATTGTGCTTTAGATCAGACCTTCATATTCACCGTTCAGACTTGCGCTATTGGTGTTATATCTAAGACAGATGGACCTAACTGTTGAGCAAATAATCTCGAGAGGGATATCTCCAGGATTCCAGCAATTAAATTTTTAATTCAAGTTTAACCCATTTTGGACATGAAACCTATGCTGAGATTGTGCTTTAGATCAGACCTTCATATTCACCGATCAGACTTGCGCTATCGACATTATATCTAAGATGGATGGACCTAACTTTTGAGCTAATAATCTTGAGGGCGATATCTCCAGGATTCCAGCAATTAAATTTTTAATTCAAGTTTAACCCGTTTTAGACATGAAACCTATGCTGAGATTGTGCTTTAGATCAGACCTTTATATTCACCGTTCAGATTTGACCTATTGGCGTTATATCTAAGATGGATGGACCTAACTTTTGAGCAAATAATCTCGAGGGGGATATCTCCAGGATTCCAGCAATTAAATTTTTAATTCAAGTTTAACCCATTTTGGACATGAAACCTATGCTGAGATTGTGCTTTAGATCAGACCTTTATATTCACCGTTCAGACTTGACCTATTGGCGTTATATCTAAAATGGATGGACCTAACTTTTGAGCAAATAATCTCGAGGGGGATATCTCCTGGATTCCAGCAATTCAATTTTTAATTCAAATTTAACCCATTTTAGACATGAAACCTATGCTTAGATTGTGCTTTAGATCAGACCTTTATATTCACCGTGCAGATTTGACCTATTGGCGTTATATCTAAGACAGATAGACGTAACTTTTGAGCAAATAATCTCGAGGGGATATCTCCTGGATTCCAGTAATTAAATTTTTAATTCAAGTTTAACCCATTTTAGACATGAAACCTATGCTGAGATTGTGCTTTAGGTCAGACCTTTATATTCACCGTGCAGATTTGACCTATTGGCGTTATATCTAAGACAGATAGACGTAACTTTTGAGCAAATAATCTCGAGGGGATATCTCCTGGAGTCCAGCAGTTAAATTTTTATTTCAAATTTAACCCATTTTAGACATGAAACGTATGCTGAGATTGTGCTTTAGATCAGATCTTTGTATTCAGACTTGATCTTTTGGCGTTATATCTAAGATTGATGGACCTAACTTTTGAGCAAATAATCTCGAGGGAATATCTCCTGGATTCCAGCAATTAAATTTTTAATTTAATCGACTTTTCATATAAAATGGAAAAGTTTAATTCAACCATAGTAACACATGGATTAATGATTAACCGGACAAGTGGTGCAGTGGTTAAAGCTTCGGCACTTGGACCAAGAGGTGCTGGGTTCGAATCCCATCAGAGGCTAGATGCAAATCGAATTTTCATCATCGATTACGATCGGTGATGCTAATAAATACAACTAAGACCCTCTGATGGAGTGCAGAATTCCGTGTCACGCGCCGACCCACCTTCCATGTCAATGTACAGGTTGACATGGAGCTTGCAATGTGCAGGTGGTATACTGTAGTTGTGTGAGTAGGTGAAGTGGCTTAATGATGTGGAGTGAATGAGTGGTATCTCAATGGGCCTAAAAAATTGGCCTAAGTGTGCAGTAAGCAACCACTGAAACCTAACTAACCTAACACATGGATAAAGATAAGGCTCTAATATTGAATATTTAGAAATGGACTGCGTTTTTTGTAAAACGTGCTGATATGTAATCGCTATATGCAACTACAACGATTTTCTGCCACGATTTACAATGTAACAAAAGTCGTCCAAAAATATTACAATTATTATCCGGATAATATCGCATTACCAATTTAGTAACTTTTCGGGATAATTTTAGCTTTCTCATATTAATTAATTCAAATTTCGTAGATACATAGATGAACAAATTATTTCGGGATGAGATATGCGTTTTACATACAATTACGATATTTTTCGGGATGGTATTGAAATTAGCAAAGAAACACACCAAAAATGAAAAGGTGTGGCTGGTTTTTCGGGCCAGCATCACATACATGCAAAGTATCAAACATAACTCGTCCGACTGTCGTGGAAGCGTTTGGTGTCATTCCCCGTTTGGATATTGGGTCTGTATAGTCCACACCAGTGTGTAGAAACGACTTCGAAGTAGTAACATGATTCGATAGAAGATTATGTAGCTCAGTGTTGTGCCGTCTTGCCTACACCGCGAAGATACTTATTAGTCTACACGTGAAGATAATGTATGTAGGAAATTAAGAAAATGGTGTCGACAATGTAGAGAATGTATACAATGTCGAAAATTATTATTTCTGCTAGAAATTTTCAAAATTCTGTTATTTCTTTGTAACTCAAACCATTTCAAGATGGAGTTCAATCTTCTTCACATTGAAAAATATTGCCCAAAGCTTTATATATGGTAATGAAGCATATTTATGTTTATGTTATCGTTAAAGTGCGAAATCGTATGAGCATAGTTAAATTTGTTTAAAATCGTTTGTTGGGAGAATTAAATGTTGTACGGGAGGTGCAGGAACTTGTCACAATTCGATTTTTTAATTGGCCGAGATTCGATTTTTTAATTGGCCTTAGGTACATTCCAAAGTCATTCTAAGCATTCAGCATGAACTTCAGTGATACTGGTATACAACTGAAATAATAACGAGTGTCCCAAGCAAGTTATATGATTTTCTAATGGGTCTGGCAGGGTGTTCCATGAGATTTAAAAATGTAATTTTTTTAATAGACCTTCGGTATATTCCAAAGACATTCTAAGTATTTTTTAAGCATTTAGCATGGACTTCAGTGATACTGGTGGACTACTGAAACAAAAAAGAGTGTTCCAAGCAAGTTATATGATTTTATAACAGGTCTGACAGGGTGTTCGATGAGATATAAAAATGTATTTATTTAATGAGCCTCAGGTACATTTCACAGTACTTGTTTGGGAAACTCCAAACTTGCTTGGGACGCTCTTTTTTGTTTCAGTAGTCCACCAGTATCACTGAAGTCCATGCTAAATGCTTAGAAAATACTTAGAATGTCCTTGGAATGTTTAGGTACATTAAAAATGTACCTATTAAAAAACAAATTTTTTAAATCTTATGGAACACCCTGTCAGACCCATTAGAAAACATATAAAATACTTGAAACATTCCTTTTTGTTTCAGTGGTTCACCAGTATCTCTGAAGTGCATGCTAAATCCCTAGAAAATACTTAGAATGACTTTGGAATGTACTTAAGGCCTATTAAAATATTACATTTTTAAATCTCAAGGAACACCCTGTCAGACCCATTAGAAAATCATATAACTTGCTTGGGACACTCCTTTTTGTTTCAGTATTCCACCAGTATTACTGAAGTTCATGCTAAATGCTACGAAAATACATAGAATCACTTTGGAATGTACCTAAAGCCAATTAAAAAATCACATCTCCTCTAAATTACTCAATATAAATTCACCTGAATGTTTACTTACACCAATACTATTACAATAAGTTTGTTGGTGTTGTATTTTTTGGATTAGTTTGGATAAACCTCACCAACATGCGTGCTCGTGAAAGTTATGTTGGCCAATCACCTTCTACAGTAACTTGTCAAACACCACTGAACAATTCCCAACAGATTTGACACATCTAACAACCTGGCTGCTATAATCTAACAGTTCGAGCTTCCTATTGAAACATCCCTAAAAATATGACCGAAGGCTCACTTGATATTTTAAGAAATATTTTTCCCCTTCATCACCAATTTAGGAGCTTAGCGAGTCTCCTACTGGGCTGGACCATCAAACTCTATTGGATTCTTTCTATTGCATTGATTTTCACCCACGACTTTCCGAGTAGTATCGCTCTACTAGAGCATCCTTCGTTTCCATGTTAGAGCTGGTCGACCAACCTTTCTTCTCTCTTGTGGGTTCCATTTCAGAAACCTGTTTGCTATAAAATTTTGCGACTTTTTCAATGTGGACAATCAAGGAGCTCAATATTTGTTATTTTGTTGGGCCAGAAGAGCCCCTCATTATTCAGCCTAAGGCATTTATTTAGAACACTTGCAACACTGATTTCACATACGAATTAAACATTTTTAGTTTGATGTTTGCGGTATAGGACAAATGTGTTCCAGACTTTGTGTAACATGTTCAATGTTATTCTAGCTTTGTTGATTTGATTCTTTATTACTCTTCATCTATGGCCACCCGTTTTCGCTAAAGTAAAACCTACGTATATGATTTTACTGTGTGTGTGGAGACTCATCGTCTGGTTTTTCTGATATTTATTTTGAGGCCAACTTCTTTTGCTAGATCTGAGTAGGTGCAGTGGTGAGTGAATTCAGCTTTCCATATTGGTGTAACTTTGCCCGTCCTTAATTTCGGGTTAACTGTCGTTGAAATCCTATAAAGGATGACCATTGTGCTAATATTTTTATGGTTATGTTGAAGAGGAATATATAGCATGCCAATTTACACATTCGCAAAGGCCACCTTTTTTGGGACTCCTTATTGAATATTTGCATATGCATTGATTGATGTAGTACGCTACCTCAGAGGAGGGAGGAGGGGAGGGTTCATTCCATTTCATTATTAATTTTTTTCTATGATATTCCCAAGTGGTCACCCAACCTTGTAATAATCCAAGCAATGGTTGCTTGGCATTGGTGATGAAATTGCTGCTGTTTTATCTAGGGGTAAATATCCCTATCTGGGGGTAAATAATCAACAAAACTCATTTACGCTATAAGTTGTGAAATGAAGTATTTCGAATTTAGTCTCGTAAATCGCTTATGGTTGTACCAATATTGATGACATCGATTGACCAAGATTTCTAATCTCACCTATGTCTTTAATAAAAATAGAATTTTAACTACCAAAAAATACCCACCAAATGGCACAGTGGTTAAAGCTTTGGCGTTTGGAGTGCAAAACTCATGGGCCGACCCATCTTCCATGCCAGTATAGGTATAGGCTGGCATGGAGCTATGTAATGTGCAGATGGTGATGAAATCAGACCTATAGCCCTACGACCTCGAATTGGCCGACATTGGCGTAAAAGTAAGGACGGAAAAAGCAAACCGCGAAAGAGTTGGGAGAGCCTTGGCCCCAGCACAGATTGCAGGGATAATAAAAAAATAAAATAAAAAAACTACCAAAATATAGGTAAAACCCGATTTAAACTAGTGTTCCAGTTCCAAAAGATGGCGACTGCATACAGAAAAATAATGGAAAAAACAACAAAAAACTAATAATCTATACCTTGTCTACGGATTATCTACGTATTCTACCAATTCTCGACATTGTCTACTCAAAAATTAATTGTCTACACTCTTTTCGACACCACACGTAGACAATTCGGAAATATGCGTAGACACACAACACTGGAGCACACCAAGGTTTCGATGCTTAAAATCGAATAGAGCCACTCTCCGACCCGTAGTAAATCGTCACTGCCGACGAAAGTGCTCAGAGATCGAAGTGGGCTTGTCTAGTGTTTAGATGTTCTGCGGAGTAGCACCTTGATCTCTTCTTAGCGAAATGTAATTCTTGAACCAGCATGACCCAAAACTCGAATGCCCAATTGAGCTCGGGCACGATGGCGATGTTTCTCGAATGTGTTGTTGTGCTGAGATGTCGATGTTGGATAAAACATCTGCTGCATATCGAACCAGTAGATAGTAGTAGGTTTTCCAATAGGGACATAACAATTTTGTATTTTAATACGAACTGTTGAACGTTTTTCATGATCTGTCAACGTCAAAACGTCAGTCAAGGTATGCGAAAAATTCGCGTTATTTAACAGCAACAAACCCACATGTGCTTCAAGAGGCTCCATTACAACCACACTTATTGACCGTGTGGTGTAGATTGCATGCCGACGGTGTGATTCAACTAACGGAGTTCGCTATCGTGTCATGTTGGAAGACTATTTTCAACCACAATTTGATGGTCTTGATATCAGGGATATGTGTTTTCAATAAAATGGTGTCACATGCCACACAGCTGGTCAAATAATTGATCTATCTGGCCGATATGTGTGAAAGAGTATGGTGGAAAATTGGCTCCAAAGAATCGATCGCTGCAATCGTTTTCGCGGTGGTTATTCGAATGAGATCGAATTCCATAATTTAATGTAACATGTGTATTGCATCTGGAATAAATTTCAGCCCAACCCAACGGTTTCTGCGTGCGTTACGATCATTGAATTTATTTTTCGTTCATGGATGTTAGTGTAAGCCCCGCTCTCTCTTTGGAGTATTTACCTGGGCCTTCTCGTAGCAAAACAGGACCAGTCCACCACAGCGGATGTCTGTATAGTAATGAAGGGTCAACACCACGAAACGCGCTGTCTGCGGTATTATGCTTGGTGTTGACATAATTTGAATCGGTTGAGTGTAATCTAAGATTTGCGAAATCCGACCACGAACGTCTTCCAGGGATTAGGCGAGTGGAAGACCACTTCTGAGTCGGTCCAAGTGTACATTTGAACCTGTGGCACGTCGATTTACTGAACGATGGTGTGTATGAATTTGGCGAAAAGAAAACCTGCTCCAGACGTAGCGGGCCAACCGTCTTCAGTGGTATAACCTTGGGCTTGGATTGACAGCATTGTGATTTTGGCGAGTGGTCGAATGATACGTCATCCAGCGATCGATTCTTGAGAGCATCCTCAGTGACTTCATACTATCTCAACAAGTGAGCCGTCTTTGAGCGATGGTTTTGGGATCGCTTCACCCCACGATATGCCGAGCTCGTACAATTCGAAATACTCAGCCGTGCAAATCGAATATTCTTGATGCCTTGATGTATTGTTCGTTCGATTGGTGCACGAACATCCGATGACGCGCTGATGTTGAATCCAAAACAATCGGCCGAAGGAGACCAATGTAGAACGAGTGCATTTTACGTAATCGTCCCAGTTTAGCTCAAGTTGACTCTGAAGTTCGCGAAATTCGATTGGTGTCTCATTGAGAAGCTGCTGGCTATCCAAGGGCCACTTCCGCTTGAAGTAGTTCCACTATTTGCTATTAGAGACCTCGATTAAATTCGCGATGCTGTCTGAGCCAGTCATCAGGTCGTCGACGTAGAAGTCTTTGAATGCGACTTTCACTGCAATTGGATATTTCCCTTGTCCGTCTTGTGCTAGCTGAAGAGTGGTGGTCTAAAACTGGTTCATCCGGAGAAGGTCGCCACACGATCTTATGATAATTTCAGTATTTGGGCGCCATCAAGATCTGCCGATGCATCTGCTATATGTATGAAAGGAAAACAATTTGATGTTTGCAAAAACGTGTTAGTATGTCGAAAACGTTCTGTTGGAGCTTGGGATCAATGCTCAAGCTTCTGATGAAGTGATGTTGAGCCTGTTGAGGTTTCTTGCGATGCGTGGAATACCACGCGACGCTTGCGTTACATCACACCATGATGAGGAAGATAACATGTTTGGCCCGGCGAGTTGTTGTGATTTTCTGACAGTTCCTCCATGTGTCTCCCGACCTTCCAATGGGCGATGAGTTCTCATTGTATGGCAGGAATACGGTTTATCTTCCATCCTGATTGCGATAGTGTGTCTACTCATCGTGAGTACTCCAGACTCCAGGTGATCAAATTTTTCCGATCTCTTTAAATGGCATGAGCGTATTGTTGATGGTATAATAGTCCTCGATGGTTGTCATTATACTAGATTGCTGATTGGTTGTCCTGCGCTCCACCTTGCCGAAGAGGTTATAACCGAGTTTCGTGTTTTGAGCGAATGGCGAACCGTTAACGCCGCTGATGCGTCCACCGTTCTGAAACATCGCGATGACGTGGGCTCCGAGTAAAACATCTATTATGTTGGTATGGCAGTGTGCCTAATCTTCTCGACGACGAGGGTAATACAAATTTAGCAATTGAACGTGACGGCGGCGTCTCGCTCGCACATATTTCACTGATCGTGACTGCTGCTGATCTTCTCACTAATCCGATACAATTTGCTGTACTTCCCGATATGAAGCTGACCTGGGATACCGAATCCAAGAAGGCTCGAATGATAAAGCTTCACAGCATTCACATACGTGAATGGCGCTGGGTCATGATTCATAGTGATCGGAGTTTGTGATGATTCGACGGGTTAGAGTGTGTTGTCTTTTGTTTCTGTTTTTTTTGTTCCTGGCACAAATTGGATTTGCAATTAGAACTGGTGGGCAGTTGAAACACAACCTCTTTTCTCGGACGAGATTTGATTTTTCTTTGAATTCAGAGGTTTGAATTGGTCGCCATACGTTGTGATTTCCAGCACAATGTTGTAATGACGTAATGATGACGGAACCCCTTTGTGAAATTATCTCCAGTGATTGCCGTCACATGTTGAGGAAATCGTCTAGATTTTGGTATGATGAATGCGGATGTTCGGGTTAGTGGCATCTTCTAATGTCGATGGGTTTCTGGATCCAACTTGTCTACGATGATGTTAATTAAGATGATATCCCGGCATTCATAAAACTTTCAGACTGCAAACGGTGTTGGTCGTAGTATCAAGGATCTTACGCAATCTTACGGCTGATTCGATTTGTAGTGCAGGTATGGTTCTGAACCTTTGAAGACGGCTGTCGATGATGAACTGACGGTAGTTGTATCGATTGTATTTGTCATTGGTGATCATAGATTTCATCGGTCATAGATTTAAGCAACGATGTTACGTCCCTAGTTAAGTTCGCCTTCTGGCAGTCTAGCTTTTGTGAATTGGTCAGCTGTTTATGGTTGTGAACGAGGTCGACGGGCAAACTCTCGCCATTGAAGATTGGAATCTTGATTCGGGGCAGCTTTGTATCGACCGACTACTGTACGTGAGTTAGCTTAGCGTTACCGTGCGGGCTCCGGACCGTGGCTCATATCTGTCTCTGTATGGTTTTCAAATTTGACACTGCAACGAGATAATAGTCGTCCGCTTGATCGCAGTTACCATACTCTCGCTCTAGTTCCTCTTCACCTCAAAGGGCCTCGATCTGGTATTATACGCCGCAGAGGTGTGCCGTGTTGCTCGATCGAACGGTTGGATTAAGAATAAACGTTTTCCACATGGACGGATGGTTATGGCAGCTGGGAAAAATGTTTGCCTGTGGCGTTTGATTGTGGGATGCCCATCGATAGGTGTCACCTCTGACAGTCGTGGGGACGCTTGGTTTCATCTCCACCAAACTGTACATTCGTGTTGCTGGTATTGGTTCTACAAAGCGTGCACCCAAGGAAACTATTACCACATCGATGTTATTGATGAATCAACCAGAGTACATTCCATGTTTCCGATGATAAAACATAATCTTTAATTCGTGTCTGACGTCGTTGTAGAAATTCCAAATACACCCGAAGTTTATGTTGAATTTTCGTAACAATTTTTTTCACAGCCGATAGCAAACTTTTTGCGGCTTAGTTACCACCGCGATAACCCAGTGGCACACTATCACAATTCATTTTCAAGGCCTAGGCGTTTTTTGCGGGGGCATATAATACACCTCGTAACATTTTATGTATAAATTGACCTCGAGATTGATCTAACGTGCATCAACAAATCCAAATGGTGACGCTCAAACTAAAATACTTTTGTCATGCATATCAACAAGCCAGCACGAAACCAAATATTTTTACATTAAAAATTCTAATCGGAATTAAATCATTTTAAATTTGATTTTAAATCCGAGAATAAAGTTTCATTCATTAAACTTGAAACGGAATCCAATTAACCTTATACTCGTACATACGAGTACATAGGGTCTTCGAAAATCAATGCATTTGAATGAAATAATTTCGATAACTACTCTTTGCAATTCTTGACTTAATGAGGAGGCACGGGAAGAAAGCATTTCATTAACCTTAGCTAGGAATTAATTTGATATGCAGAGTGTTTTTTGTGCTCGTAATTTATAAATGCAATTCAGCTATAAATTATAGGTATGAGCTGCATATAAAGGTAAAATTTACATAAGCGTTTGTTATAACGGTTTTTTTGACCGAGTTACATGCGTACGCGTAATAACACAAACATGTAATCGGTATTTTGCAGAGTCTATGGAGTTTTGTTATATGTAAAATACAAACAGTTGTTATCTTATCTGCGCGATATGTACTGTGCTTATGTAACGTTAATGTTGTTAGTTTTGTACAAATATTGAAGTTTAATGTGTATACACATGTCAATCAAATTTTCCATTTTAACGTAGCACATAAAACAGAATCGTCGTACAATGTACCTTGCTAAATTTTTTGAAGTTGGGCTTATCTCTCCCATTGTGTTTAGACTGTCAAGGGCGCAAAATATATGCTATGCCTTTGCCGGCACTGCCGCGAGCGTAAACTAAAAATATTTGAGACATACTACAGGTTGTCAAATTTATATATTTTTGTGTTTGTTGTACTTGCAAACTTATTTTCATGTCAAATGCAATTTAGTTAATTATTTATTGCACGATACGTGTGTTGTATAGGTTTAAGGTCAAGTTTGTTATATTTTTGTTTTGTTTTTGGTTTGGTGATAACACGAACGTCGTCATTTTGATATTAATGAGCTAAAAATCATAAAGTTGATTGACTGATAACGGGGACATATTGTGATAAGATGCATTAAAATGTTCAAATATTTATAAAATGCATTCGATATGAAATACCGAGTGCGGTACTTATCGCGGAATTAAGTGTTTTACTGGGTAGACGAGATATCATGCTAAGTTGATTTCGGATCTTTTCGAAACTTTACGTTATAAAAACAGTAACATTTATATGGCGAACAAGCTACTTGCACAAAATATTTCAGAACAAGAAAATTCAAAAAAATTGAAAGGAAAAGCTGGCGCACTCATTACAAAATTACCTTGCCACTTTTCCAACATATAGCAGACGAACTCCTTCGAAGTCTCAGAGTCCTTGCGAGACAATTAAAGATACAGGGTGGCTGACACGAAGTGTTACCAAAACAAAACGCCACAGAATTTTTATTTTTTGATGAATTTTATTGAATCAAAGTAAAAAATGTCCACAAATATTTAAACTTTCGAATTGCAATAGCAGTTTTCGACTTGGCCACCCTTAGCCGCGATTATGGCCTTCAAACGGCCAACAAAGCTATTGCATGCAGCACGAAAGTGGCACTGCGGTATTTTGGCAAATTCCCGGCGAAGTGCTTGCTTGAGATGATCGACACTTTGGTATTTTTTTGTCCCAACCTTGCTCCCATCCGATGAATTTGGTGGCCATTGGGCAGTGGAAATGAACCGCGGAACGTTGTTTCTCAGCCTATCTTGATTGACGTGCGCTTTATCACTCGGCGCCGATCCTGTTAAAATGTCCAAGCTCTGCGGTCGAAATGTTTTTGTGCCCAAGGCTTCAACGCTCCTTCCAACACATTATCCCGATAAATTAGAACATTTATCTTGATGCCACGGTCCAAAAAAACGAACCGTGAACGGATTTCGGCCGTTACAGTGGCCCAAACCATCACCATCGGCGGCGCTTGGTTTCGAGTGAGAATCCGTTGGTCCAAATCTTCAACAAAACGGCCGGGCAAGTAAATCCGGTCGTTTTGCTTGTTCACATATAACGAACGGTGATTCATCGGAGAAAACCAAATTCGGCAAATCGCCACTTTCGTGCAAGCGTAACAACTCCTTTGCTCTTTCCATTCTAACTTTTTTTTGAGCATCTGTGAGACCATGCGTTTTATGGAATTTCAAGGCCTTTAGTCCAAGATGATCTTTCAATATGTGCTGCATCCGTTCGAGCGAAATGTTCGCCTCACGAGCCATTTTTCTGTCGCTACGGCGCAGATTCCAAGCAAATTTGGCCTTTACCTTCCGAATGATACCCGGCGATGTTGCAGTGCGTTTCGGTCCACCACCATGGCGTTTTGCAATGCTGCCAGTATCGTTATAAGCATTTATGGTGCGATACACAAACATTTTAATCACATCCAGATGTTTTAACCGCTTAACAATCTGCGGCTGTGGTCTTCCAGCCAAATATAGAGCAATCACACTATTACGCTTGAATTCCATTGTAAATAACTTTTTTTCTGAATATTTCCCACTAAAATGATTTGTACTCTTGTAAACAATGGAATGAACTGTCATTAGTGTAGATTTGAGCGCTCTGTAATCACTGGTTTGACAGCAATGACAGCCTGAAGTTTGTAACACTTCGTGCCAGTTACCCGGTATATAGAAAAATGTGAACTATTTAGCATCTCATCAGTTTCGCATTATTAAGCGCCCTGTATGTTTCTATTTAGGGAATTGTGAAGATATCTTACCGATGTTTACTCGGTAATAATTTCAGAAAACACGACAATAATTCAATTTCGTTTTTAAAAAATCAGTTATGTGTGTACAAATTGGGAAAATTGCTTGCTTCCCAGGATGGCCATTTCGATAGGGGTATGTGTTGATATCGCAGAAGCTCTAAATTTTCGGATTTTATCTGATGATTCGGTGTGGGCCATTTATGGAATTTATTCAAGGGCGTTAGGTAATCCAATGACCATCGGTTCCGAAATCCTTGTAACAGGGACTGGATCAATTGCCATCTGCGTAACCGATTAAGCTGTATTGTTGTAAGGTCTGGTTCTGGTATATGGGTTATTAGCTGGCCAATTAAAAAGTGGCAAGGGTGAAATACTCTTCGTAGGTGAGTACGGTCTCTGCAATCACACGGCGCAGATGAAATTTAGCTGCCTTTACGGTGGCTTCCCATAATCCACCAAATGCAGGAACCGCAGCGGGAATAAGGTGCCATTGTATTTTTTCGTCTGTGCACCAACTGATTACGTTTGGTTTTGTTGCTTGGTTTAGGTACTCCGCGTAAAATCCAGCAAGTTTCCGTTTAGCCCCCTCTAAGTTTGTGCCATTGTCACAATATATGACTATGTAGGACTTGTAGGTTTTACTTCCTCGGGAGCGATGTGGTTTAAGGGTGAATTGCCAGTTTGTAAGAATGGTGGGAGTTACTCGGCAAGATACCAATTGACCCATAAGCTGTTGCTGAGCCTCACCCTGATGTCACTGACAAATGACGCATTGATGAATTACGCGTCTTTTAGATTTCTTATGATGCTCATAATTAGCTTTCTTATGATGCTCATAATTACAAACTCCGCCTCCTGTATCTCAGATACTCTCAATGAGTTTAAAAAGCGCCGATGAGGTTCCAATTTTAAGATTCTGCAGAATCTTAGCAGAAATGCTATTATTCGTGTAAATTTTCGGTATGTTCCCTTTTCTCCATTAATTCCTCAGCGGCGGATCCACGTATCTGTGTTGCTGCAAGCTGGAAACTGATTTTTTCAGGTTCGGCCGAAGGTAATCGAAGTTCTATATTGTCACCACGAGGGTTAAGGATGGGGTCAAACAGGGATTCGAGATCATTAAACCAAAACTTGTATTGACAAAATTCTTTCGGCACAATGTCCCTCGTGGCGCAATTCGTTGGATTCTCTTTTGATGACACATGACGCCACTGGCTACGATTTTTACAGGTAAGAATCTTGGACGTGCGGTTTGCTATATATGTTTCCCATGCATTGGGTGGTTTAGATAACCAATCTATCGTGATGGTTGAATCTGTATACAGATAAATTTTGGGGTGATTTGACAGGTATAACGATTTTTGACTAATTCTATAAGCCGAACTACTTTGGCTACAATTAGGTTGGTATGTACTATCGGACCTTCTACTACACGAGCGTATATTACCGCTGCATATGCCTCTTTCGATGCGTCAGCGAATCCATGAAGTTCTAGGGTTTCAATATCTCGAGGGCCCAGCCAATGCCCTTAACCCAAAGCGACTGGAACATAATTTTTAAACAAATAGTTACCGGTGACAATACGCCTAAAGGGTCAAAATTCCAAGAGGTCTCGGATAAAAATTATCGCTTTGTGAATTTGGTTGTCGTTGGTAAAGATACTCGAAAGAAAAAATTATCTTGGATCGGGTCATATTTTATGCCTTGAACAGAGATTGATTTGGAATCATCGGTTATTTCCCAAGAGGATAGTTCTCTGTTTTCAATTGGAATGTTGACTAATAACGCGTGGTGATTTTCGGATCACTTACGTAGGTTAAAACCTCCTTGATTAAGCAAACATATGATTTCCTGTTGCAGCTGTAAGGCTGCTTCGAACGTTTCTCCACCTAACATCAGGTCATCCAGATAGAAGCCCCGTTTTAGGATATCGGAGCCAATTGGATATTCGCTCACAAGTCTATCTTCAAGATAATGGAGTGACTGTGTAGCCAGGAACGGTGCGGGACTAGTACCATAGGTGACTGTAGTCAGGCGGAAGTGCTGGATTTTGGAGCATGGGACGCATCTAACATTATCCGGACCTTGGTAGTGCTACTAGATGTTTTGAAAACTGGATGGTGTGGGAGATAAAATAATTGGTTGAAATTTCCATATGCCCAGGTATTCATTCATAAAATGAGTATAGGATTCTCTGAGCTGCGAACCTGTTATCAATCTTTTGTTCAAGCCAATAAAACCTTCGGAGTGCTGGGCTTGGAGGTTATTTCCTCAGTTTCCCAAAACCTCTGGAGCAAGTTCTCTATATTGGACCATTCTAACGAGTCGTTCTTTAACTGAACCTGTAATAAATTTCAGTGATCATTGGTAAGGGTGGTTGAATCAGCCAATTAAAAGCTTCTTCCCATAATCCAGCCAAATCGGCTGTTTCGCGCGACAAGGGTATTCTCCATATGTGCTACTTTGCCGGGTTTAAGAGAATTGACGTATGACTTATCATCATCAATAAATTCCATTGGCAATTTAGATCAAATGGTAGGAAGGTTATATGCTCTTGTACTGATGACATAGTCATGATCTACACAAGAACGAATTTTCAAATTTGCTACCCCTTTTGATAATCCAGCATATTATTCAATGTTTCAACTGAAATGTTAGCTTTTGATCTTGGAATCCTTAAATGGTTGATGCTCATTTCTGTGGCAAATGAATGTGTTGATCCTGAGTCGAGTAAGGCTCGAAATTTTGTCCAATTCCCGCAACCACCTTCAATCTCAAATTCGGCTGTAGGGAGGACCGAACGATTTGTTCCATGTTGTGTGGTTGATTCGAAGTAGGCGGATTGTGACACCATGCATGACGGTGCGGAACCGTCGTTTTGTAACATTTTGGTTGCGGAATTTAGAGCAAGTGAATAACTTGTGGTTCTCATTAATGCATATCGGACAACGGGGTGCTGGTTTTATGTGGAATGATTTGGATGTGGTAGGTAGGCTCGGCGGATTATGGCTACGTTTCGCACTAGATTCTCCTAATGTATCAATTATTTTGTTGAATGTCAACAATTCATCTGTCGTAGGAAACTCTTTTTCTGACGTCTCATATTTCCATACCCGTTTAGATTCTTCATCTAGTTTCTCTGTAGCCAGATAAATGATGCAAGGAACACGTTCAATTTCTTTGGGACCAAGCGATTTTAATCCACGAATGGTTTCATGTAAATTATCGAACATTTTCATTAAGTGGGTTGAAGAAGGATTCGAAGTAATTTTGGGTAGCGATAAAAAATCTCGAATAAAGGTTTCGACAATTTGTTTCTTTTTGACATATTTCATGATAAGACGTTGCAGTGCTTCGACATAATTCGCGTCATCTACGCAAAAGTGACATACATTTTACAAGCGCACTGGGGCGATCGAGAGTGGCTTCTAGAGGCATTTTACCGAAATAAATTTGTACTCAAATTCACGATAAGTTTAATAAAATTCGGGGATAACGGAAAAAAATGGATTTTGGACGGATGGTTATCAGCCATGGATGCAGCCCGCGTCATATGCATAAATATGCGCAAGGTGCCATGACATATGTTCGTCATTATGGTCGTCCAGAGCTATTCATCATCTTTACGTGCAATCCGAAATGGATAGAAATTGTTCCACTGCTGCTCTCCGAACAGACATCAAGTGATCGGCACGACATTACCGCACGTGTCTTCAAACAAAAAACTGGTCGCTATACTCGATGCTGAATGTATTCGATTGCATGGCAGAAACGAGGCTTGCCACATGCACACTATACTTATTTGGTTAGTCTTTCGACTAGACCAAATAGATGACATCATATGTGGTGAGATTCCTGATCCCGAAACCAATCCAGGACCTACGTGATGTTGTAAATACGAACATGATTCACGGTCCATGTGGCGCCATCAGCCCCCAATCACAGTGTATAGTCGACGGCAAGTATTCCAAGCATTATCCACGGCGGAGACTATCACTGGAAATGATGATTATCCACTGTGTCGGCATCGATCACTCGATGATAACGGTAAAACTATCACAATGAAAGCCAAAGGAAACGATTTCATGGTCGACAACACTTGGATTATTCCGTACTCTTCATTTCTTTCCAAAACATTCAAATTGCTTAAAAACGATGCTCATTGGGAGATGACATTCGCTGAAACAATTTTTTCTGCATCTCCAAGTCAGATACGCACATTATTTGCTATAACTATTTTGGCATGCTTCCCATAGAATCCACGAAACAAGTACAAGGATGATATGTCAGACGACGTTTTACATCAAATTCGTATCAGTTCAGAGAATCCCGATCTCGATGTGAATGAGGAAATATATAACTAGGCTCTGCTTTTGATCGAAGACATGTGTTACCTTAAGTGCGGCAGGTTGTTAGTCAAGTTACGAATGCCAACGCCATATCGTGGAATGAACGACTCTTTCAATCGAGAATTAGAAGGTGAACGTGAATACGATCGAGATGCATTGAACCAATCAGTTCGAACGAATCTACCACTGTTGAACCCCCAACAGATGATGGAAATGGTGGCTTATTGTTCCTCGATGCGCCCGAAATGGAACTGCGAATACATTCCTCATGTCATTGATTTTGGCCGCTGTTCGTGCAAGGTACGGAATTGCTGTAGCAATTGCTTTCTCTGGGGTAGTGGCCACGTTGCTAGAAGGATGCAGAACGGCTTATAGAGCATTGCAATTGCCGTTAAACCTTCAAACGACTGAGAAACCGACATGCAACATTGTGAAACACTCAGCAATGGCCAAAGTTGGGATGAATACACAATAGCGCACAAACACGTATTGGAAGCACTGAATCGAACTATAAAAGATCTGCGCAAAGCCTCAACATGTTTTGAAGGCACAATGATTCTGCTGTCTGGCGATTTTCGAAAAATATAAAAATATAAAAATATACAAATATACAAATATAAAAATATAAAAATATAAAAATATAAAAATATAAAAATATAAAAATATAGAAATATAGAAATATAATAATTTCAATAAAGATAGATCGAAAAATAGAAAAATTAAAAAATATCGAAATATAGAAAAAAGAAATATAAAAAATAGAAAGTATATAAATATAAAAATATAGAAATATCAAAATATCGAAGTATAGAAATAAAAAATATAGAAATATAAAAAATATAAATATATAAAAATATAAAAATATAAAAATATAGAAATATAAAATATAATCATATAAAAGTATAAAAATATAGAAATATAAAAATATAAAACTATAAAGATATAAAAATATAAAAATATAAAAATATAAAAATATAAAAATTTAAAAATATAAAAATATAAAAATATAAAAATATAAAAATATAAAAATATAAAAATATAAAAATATAAAAATATAAAAATATAAAAATATAAAAATATAAAAATATAAAAATATAAAAATATAAAAATATAAAAATATAAAAATATAAAAATATAAAAATATAAAAATATAAAAATATAACAATATAAAAATATAAAAATATAAAAATATAAAAATATAAAAATATAAAAATATAACAATATAAAAATATAAAAATATAAAAATATAAAAATATAAAAATATAAAAATATAAAAATATAAAAATATAAAAATACAAAAATATAACAAATATAAATATGTGACAAAAAAAGAAATATAGAAATAGAAAAATATAGAAATATAGTATAATAAAAATATAAAGCATAACAATATAGAAATATAAAATAGAAAAATATATTGTAGAAATATAGAAATATAGAAATAGTAAAATATAAACATATAAAAATATAGAAATATAGAAATATAAAAATATAAAAATATGAAATATAGAATTATAAAAATATAGAAATATAGGTAAAAATATAAAATAATACAAATATAAAAATATAAAAATTTAGAAATAAAGAAATATTAAAATATAAAGATATATAAATATAGAAACAGAAATATAGAAATATAAATTTGAAAAATATAGAAATATAATATAAAAATATATAAATATAAAATAATAAAAATGAAGAAATATAGAAATAAACAAATATATAAACATAGAAATGTAAACATATAAACATATCAAAATATAAAAGTATAAAATTATAGAAATATAGAAATAGAAATATAGTATAATAAAATGTAAAAATATAAAGTATAACAATATAGAAATAGAAAAATAGAAAAACATGTTATGTTCATTTAGAAATATAGAAATATAAAAAGGTAAAAAAAATAAAAATGTAAAAATATAAAAATTTAGAAATAAAGGAATATAGAAATATCAAAATATAGAATTAGAAAAATTAAAAAATATAATATAAAAATATATAAATATAAAATAATAAAAATGTAGAAATATAGAAATTTAGAAATATAGAAATATACAAATATAAAAATATAGAAATATAAACATATAAACATATAAAAATATACAAATATAAAATATGCAATAAAAATATAAAAATATGGAAATATAAAAATATAGAAATATAGAAATAAAATTAAGAAATATAGAAATACAAAAATATAGAAATATAGAAATATAAAATTAGAAAAATAAAAAAATTAAAAAATATAAAAGTATAAAATTATAGAAATATAGAAATAGAAAAATATATTGTAGAAATATAGAAATATTAAAATATAAAAATACAAAAAAAATAAAAACACAAAAATTTAAAAATATAGAAATATAAAAATATAAAATAGTAGAAATAAAAAATATAAAAATTTAGAAATAAAGAAATATAGAAATATAAAAATATAAAAATATAGAATTATAAAAATATAAAAATATAGAAATATAATACAAAAATATATAAATATAAAATAATAAAAATGTAGAAATATAGAAATATAGAAATTTAGAAATATAAAAATATAAAATAATAAAAATATAAAAACATAAAAATATAAATATATAAAAATATAAAAATATAGAAATATAGAAATATAATAATATCAAAAAAGATAAATATAAAAATTAAAAAATATAGAAATAGATAGAAAAAATTAATATAAAAAATAGAAAGTATGTAAATAGAAATATATAAAAATATCAAAATATAGAAGTATAGAAATAAAAAATATAAAATATACAATAAAAATATAAAAATATATTTTTATGTATAGTAGCGTATACCCTCATAGTGTGATTTTTTAACTATTGGTAATATTCGTTTTGTTCTAATCAACTAAAATTTACGTTTAACTGATAGATTTCCCATTTCAGAGTAGTAATAGTATGTAGTTCTGGTCTTGGTCATTGTAGTACATTAACAGCTCTGTATCTGGTTTTTATACTTAATTGTTTAAAGGTCTACTTTTTTAAGTGTCTGTCGTTTTAATATTTTCTCGAAATTCTCCTAAAATAGTCATACAACCATACAAGAAATGACTATTTTTCCGATTATTCTGTTTTCGGGTCAAAATTAGTAACATATCTTCATAAAAATACTTGGGCTCAAATTTTTCAAATATGGAGTAATGGTTGGTCTTAAAACCATAAAAAATTTTGTCACGACAAAACAATGTCATGACAAAATTGTATTTGGGTACTCACAACTATTAACTAAGAAAAGGTATATAATATCATGTTAAGCTCTCTGTTTTGTTTAATTGAGAATAAAATAGAATTTTCTACTCATTTTGTTACATGTTATGACAAAAACATCAGCAAATTTAATAAATTTTTTCTTTAAGCTCTCTATCTTGAAATTGTTCCATTAACAAAGATATCGCAGGATTTTCTGATTGCTAAGTTAAAAAATTATTTACGACATTGTCGACATATTTTGTAGATTCTCTACATTGTCGACGCCATTTTATTAATTCTATACATACATTCTCTACACATGTAGAATATGAATTATCCACGCGGTGTAGACAATACGGCACAACACGGCTGAAGAGGTTCAAACTTATAATAAAGGAAATATGTTTAATTTCACTACACCAACTTGGGATTAGAGAAAATCACTCTACTGTTGAACAAGTTTACAGAATAACGGATGTATTTAAGGATGCGCTTGAGAATAAGAACCTATGGTTCAGTATTTTTTTAAATGTATCTCATGCTTTCGAAAAAGTTTGGCACTAAGGGCTTGAATTTAAACTGCATCGAGACCTGTCTAAGCAATTTTATTTGATTGCAGACCGATACTTTCTAGTCAAACTTGAAAACGAGTATTATGAACTAGAAAGAATATCAGCAGGTATAGCACAAGGTTGCGTACTTGGGCCTAGCAGTTGGAAAATATATATCGGAAGCAACAAGCAAACTCCGCTGAAACATGACTAAACGGCGCATCTTATTAAATGAAATCAAACCACCACTTGTTAACTTTACAATCCAAAATTTAAACAAGATTCTCGTGGCTCTTAACTCAAACCAGATTATGCAAATACAGCTAAATACACAGGCATGACTCTCGTTGCTAAGCTAAGATGGAAAGAGTTAAACATCAAATATATATATGAAACTGGCTGATGGGTAGAAATTCTCAGTTCACAATACATAACAAATCCGTTCTGTACAGAAGGGATTGTGCAAAGAAGACCATTATAAATGATACAATACTTCTAAAATAAAGTAATACGAGGAATTGTGAATGCCGCATAGTACATTACGAACGACAACCTTCATAGGGACTTAAAGATGGAATACGCCACCGAGGAAATAAAGAAACAAGCAAGAGAACACTTTCAGCGATTATCTCGGTATGCAAATTCAGACATACGTCGTATGTTCAACACGAACGGAGTGAGTATACTCCAAAGGCAGAAACCGGTGCAGTTGGCCAGATAGGCGAATTCTGAATGCGTTGTAATACTAAATAAATTTTGAGATTTCGATTTTTCTCCAACGTGCGGAGAATACACCGAGTTATAACAATTTATAACAATATTCGATCAAGACGTTACGTCACACGTATTTTACAGGCTCTATTGTATCCACTGAACTGATAGCGAAAAACTTGAAAACTGGGCTCATCAACTACAATGATGTATGTGAATATGACCCAAACTTCAGCCCAAGAAAACGCAGTGGCAACACGAAAACTATCATTTGTGTCATGTATGAACTGTCAGCCCAAAAAATCGTTTATCTCGACATTGTAATAATGTCAGGCCAAAAACAAAAATATCTGTCTTGATAAATTTTTGGTTAGCCCAAAATATTTTAATCACAAATTTTCTTGACAGTTATGTCGAATACACTCAGCCAAAAATCTAAAGTTAATGAAACCTTTGTAACCGCATGTATATAAATGTAAAAGAGTAAATAACAATTCTCATTTTTAGGTATTGATCATCAGTCTCACTATGACTTTCGGAGAGTTTTAGTTCCAGCTTTTACGAATAAAAAATTTCAGGAGGTTGTAGTAATAGGATTCTCATACCAAGAATGGCCCATATTCGGCTACTTTAAGAATAATCATAACATTTGGTGGAAGTTGAGATTTTAGGTATTGGTAATCGGGCTCACTATAATTTTCGGATAGTTTTTGCTCTAGCCTTTATAAGTAGAAAATTTCAGGAGGTTGTAGTGACCTCATACCGATAATGGCCCATATTCTGCCGCTTTAAGAACAACCATAACTTTTGGTGGAAGTTGAGATTTTGGGTATAGTCATCGGTCTCACTCTGATTTTCGGATAGTTCTGATTCTAGCCTTTACGAGTACAAAATTTCAGGAGGTTGTAAGGGATCCTCATACCGAGAATAGCCCATATTCAGTCGCGTTTGCTCTTAACCTATCTACCAAGATAGTAGAAGTTGAGATTTTGGGTATTGGGCTTCGGTCTTACTCTGATTTTCTGATACTTCTGGTTCTAGTCTTTACGAGTAGAAAGTTTCAAGAGGTTGTAGCCCATACTCAGTCGCTTTAAAAACAACCGCACTATCTTGGTGGAAGTTGAGATAGTGGGTATTAGTCATCGGCCTCACTATTATTTTCGAATAGTTCAGGTTCTAGCCTCTACGAGTAAAAAGTTTCAGGAGGTTATAATTCTTTGATTTATAAAAAATATAACTTACCAAAATTTTGGTGAATACTCTTTGGTTAAGTCAAATTTCATTCCTGCTTAAATTTCAGAAAACCTACAATGACAACTTTTCTGGAAAACTTAATCTTTAAATTTTATAGAATCTTATAATTATTAGTCGGTTTTCGTAAATTTTAGACATTTCAACATTGAAAAAATTTAAACACCTTCTACGAAACTTGCCTCCCCCCGTCCTTAGTACAACTATGATTTTCGCCAGATTATGGAAAAAAACTGACGTAAAAAGTTAAACATCAATCAGTCAATTTGTCTGAAAAACATTTTCGCTTAAATTGTGGACCAATTTCATGGTAAATTATGATTAGTAAGGTATGTTTATGGTAAGTTTATAAAGGTTTTTGGAATACTTAGGAAAAACTATAAAAATCGAGAAAGTTTTAATTATGAGTTGCTGCCAATTTCGGTTCACAGATTTCATCTAGATGTCACTAGGATATTTGAATTAACGAGAAAATCTTAGAGAGACAAAATTATTGTAAAAAATAATTAAATTGCCCAAAACAGTCATTTTATTTTATTATTGTTTCATATTTAATTTAAAATCTTTAAGTTCATAATTGTTTCACTAAAGTTAGAAAAATAACTATTCGATAATCATAATGAGACCTATGATCAATACCCAAAATCTCAAATTTCACCAAATGTTATGGTTGTTCTTAAAACAGCTGATTAGGATCCCATTACAACCTCCTGAAACTTTCTACTAGTAAAGGCTGGGAGCAGAACTATCCGGAAATCATAGTGAGGCCGATGAGAAATACCCAAAATTTCATCTTCCGGCGGCTGAATATTGTCCATTCTCTGTATGAGAACAGTAAAGGCTGGACCCAGAACTAACCGATAATATCAAAAATCACAAATGCTTTAAATAAGTATTTCAGGTCCGCCAAATGGTTGCAACGTAAAGTCATCATTTCTGAACGAATTTGATACATCATAAAGTTATGCTAACACTGATATCATTTTATTGTATTAAATATCATTTTTGGCACCTCATAATTCGTAGATTTAACCATCAGTATTTTTAGTTAGTGTGTATCGCAGCATATTGCAAAATTAAACGTTAATGTATTAACGATTAAATATTTTTAATTTAGATGAAGAAAACAATTTTTTTTATAGTTTTCTGTCATGATAGTTATCACAATAGATGACGGTATTGCCAGCGATAAGAATTATAATTGTTTAGGCCCGAATTTTTTGCCAACATCACAAACGTTTATTAATCAACAGTAAATATTCCCTAGAGCAGTAAATCCGTATTATAAGTACATGCGTAACACGTCCACTTTACTTCACCCCTCCGTACTTGTGTCAAACATAATGAACCAAAATTATAGTTTTCTTGTATTTATTAAATTTTTTTTCTTAAATTTCTTTACTTCGTTTCAATAAATAATTTAATTTATATCTCTTGGTGTATTCGTACAGAGTACAAAATAAAAACCACAAAACAAAAAAAAATTCTGTGGAAAAATGATTAATTGTCTCAGGTACGACATTACGTTCGTGATGCTAAAACAACAACACGGCCAACCAAGAATATTTCCAAGATTATAATTTTAAGTATTGTAACACGACTTTATATTTATTTTAGGTCATTTATTGTGTTCTCCATGTTCCTTCTTACTGTGCTCGTATATGTATGTAGTTCTACTTGGCGCTGTAATTATCCGCAAGTACATAAGAGCCAGATTATGTATAAATATAATAATTACTTTTTAATTAAGTACTGAAATGAAATTTTTTTTATGGGAATGTAAATTGATATCTCTCGTATTTTGTAAATATACAAAAACTAAATAATGATTATCTTGTTATTATCGCGGTTATTATTTATGATAGTTTTGATATTAATAATCATTTCGCATTTTTATTCTTGTCAAATCGCGCATGATGTAATTTGATTTGAGTATGCGATGCCAAAAACAATTTTTTTTTGTTTTGTTCGACTGCATAATAAACATTTTGGGATTATGTTCAGTCATTCATTGTACGCAGCAAACAGTCTTCATATGGAAACACTAAATTGATGATAAACATGTTCATTATTTACCTAATTATCTACATATGATGTATGCTGCTATTCCACGAATTATGGTGTGTGCATGACATTGGGAGTTAATTCGGAAACCATACCATAGTATTGTACTGAAGTTAGTCACTATTGCTTTCGCTCAATACAAAATGAAAAATATTTGACTGACGATCGAGACGGTGATTGTCTGACAACGGTACCATGAAATACCTGATTTCTGGAACACGTTAGTCAAGCAAAATATTCGAACGAACTCCGATGTGGGTATTTTACAGTGTTTTATCCCGTGTTGTGATAAGCCTTATATTAGCGTATGTTTCGGTTATTTGGTGGACGAAGCCATCAATAAATAATTGGTCCATATTGAGGAGATAGATCGGTTTTAATTGCGGAATTTGTCACTAAATGGGTTAATTTAAGTGAGAAATTATGGAAATTATTATTAAGATGATTCTAGTGATGATTTTCCCGTTCTAATTAGGTTTCCATTTTTGCTCGAATACAGACAGAAAACGGTTAGAAAATATAAGTATTGTATTAAATACTTATATTTTCTAACCGTTTTCTGTATGTATTGGAGCAAAAATGGATACCTAATTAGCGGGCGATATTTAGCCGTGAAAATTTAGATTTAGATTAAACAACATTATACTTACCTTAATGTATCTACTGAAATTTTTTTATTACTTATTGTGAGCAAAACTAGAGAAAATATTCTAATTCATTTATTGTGTAAAAAATTATATGAGGAGTTATAATTTATTACAACTTTTGCGAGTTCGATACTTTGGAGTATACAGGTGTGAAGTATTTAACATTTATCAAAAGTGTAGCTACACAAATTAACAAATAACAAAAGTGTAGTTACACAATAAGATAAAAAGTGTACCTATACACACAAAAAATATGGCAGGGTTGAATTTTTAATTTTTCTCATTAAAAACAGATATTAACCAGAAAATGGAAAACAATTGGTTTATATTCATCGACCATTATAGAAATATTCACCCACCCGGTCTCGTAGATAATTGATGGCCATTTACACGTGTTGCTAGAGATATCTACTCAAATCTACAATTTTCGATGCTTTAATACATAATTCTAGAGATGTCTACGCAAATCTGGTTATACAGGCATTTTGGGGATATTTTTGAAAATTTTTAGTGATATGCGGCATATCGATGCGACCCTCGGGGAATTTTATATCGAATTTACATGAAAATAAAATTATGAAAAGTGTACGTACAATCTTGTGGATGTTTGATGACCATTAACACATAATTCTAGAGATGCCTACGCAAATCTGGTTATACCGGCATTTTGGGGATACTTTTGACAATTTTTAGTGATATGCAGCATATCGATGCGACCCTCGGGGAATTTTATATCGAATTTAGAAAAAATTTTGCCATTTCCATTAACAGAAATTCGTAACTGTGTACAAAATAAACATTCCGCAGTCTTAAGAGAAGCATTTTATCTTTCTTTTGAAAATGTGTTTAATATTAATCACACCACTCTGTCAAATATTCAAAATGCTATTGACTTCAGGAGTTCAAGATGCCCTAAATGTGGAGGCGAGAGAAAAACAGATTATTTTAGCAACTATGGAATAATTGTTGCAGATGTTCAACAGCCAAACAATAATAGTTATAATATAAAAATAAGTGAAATAAGTAGTTCTATTTATTTGGGTAACGACGAATTTTTTTTAAAAGGAATAATTCGTTATCAAAAGTTTGGAAATAACAATAACCCTGGTCATTTCCGATCTTTCATATAACGAAATAATAATATTTGGGAACAGCAAGATGACTTGCTGGAATTTCCTATGGAAGTTACTTTAAAACTAAAAATTAACCCTGTGGTCCTAGTATACTCAAAATATTAATCAGTATACATAATAATATAAAATACATAACATGATTTATAAACATTATTCAGACTAGAGCCTGAACCAGGCATTACATTCGCGAAAATCATGAATACTAGAAGTAAAGTAAGACATTTTTAAACATTGAATTGTACTTCCGATTATCAAAGTAGACCATCAACTGAAATCGAGTATTTTCAACTTCAAAATCAATTTCTACTCGATAAATTCCCCGAATAAATTTAGAATATAAATTATACAAATAACTGAAACTAATAGGTCGAAAACGGCCCAAAACGCGACTCGTCTGAGGCCGTTCAGATCGACTTCTGAATGATGAACACAGATAATTTCCATATAAAATTCCCCGAGGGTCGCATCGATATGCCGCATATCACTAAAAATTTTCAAAGGTATCCCCAAAATGCCGGTATAACCAGATTTGCGTAGACATCTCTAGAATTATGTGTTAATGGTCATCAAACATCCACAAGACTGTACGTACACTTTTCATAATTTTATTTTCATGTAAATTCGAGATAAAATTCCCCGAGAGTTGCATCGATATGCCGCATATCACTAAAAATTATCAAAAGTATCCCCAAAATGCCTGTGTAACCAGATTTGCGTAGACATCTCTAGAATTATGTGTTAATGGTCATCAAACATCCACAAGACTGTACGTACACTTTTCATAATTTTATTTTCATGTAAATTCGATATAAAATTCCCCGAGGGTCGCATCGATATGCCGCATATCACTAAAAATTGTCAAAAGTATCCCCAAAATGGCGGTATAACCAGATTTGCGTAGACATCTCTAGAATTATGTGTTAATGGTCATCAAACATCCACAAGACTGTACGTACACTTTTCATAATTTTATTTTCATGTAAATTCGATATAAAATTCCCCGAGGGTTGCATCGATATGCCGCATATCACTAAAAATTGTCAAAAGTATCCCCAAAATGCCGGTATAACCAGATTTGCGTAGACATCTCTAGAATTATGTGTTAATGGTCATCAAACATCCACAAGACTGTACGTACACTTTTCATAATTTTATTTTCATGTAAATTCGATATAAAATTCCCCGAGGGTCGCATCGATATGCCGCATATCACTAAAAATTATCAAAAGTATCCCCAAAATGCCGGAATAACCAGATTTGCGTAGACAGCTCTAGAATTATGTATTAAAGCATCGAAAATTGTAGATTTGAGTAGATATTTCTAGCATCACGTGTAAATGGCCATCAAATATATACGAGACCGGGTGTATAGTTCTATAATGTTCAATGAATAAAAACTAATTATTTTTAGTTTTATTTGTATAATCATTTTTTATTTTCTTGTAAAAATCGGTTTTTAATGAGAAAAATTAAAAATTCAACCCTGCCACATTTTATGTGTGTATAGCTACACTTTTTATCTTATTGTGTAACTACACTTTTGTTATTTGTTAATTTGTGTAGCTACACTTTTGATAAATGTTAAATACTTCACACCGGTTTGGAGTATCGGTATCAACAGATACTTTTTAGTCATAACCGGATACTTTTAACCCGATACTTTGAACAGGTTAATGTAATATTATTCATTACTCAGTACTCGCAAACCCCTGTGAAATTTTGATTTTTTGGTTTGTTTTACTCAGTTTGATTTTCAATTTTAATCGATAAAATGAAATTGTTTAAATTATATTGCTATAAATAACTAAGTAGACATAAATATTAAAGTTCGGGCTTAAAATTAAAATTCGAATTGATCAACAATATATAATAAATAAATATACACTGTATCAAAAAATTGCACATACAGCAGATTATTTTGCGTTTGAACTAGCATATTTTCCCAAATAAAGTTTAAATAATGAAAATATTTATTGAATTTTTAATAATTATAGTTGTGTATTGAAACACGTTGATTTTTTTTAATCTTATTTTTATAAGAAAAAACAATAAATAAAATATGACTTTATAAGTTCCACTCAAAGAATTGTACATACTTATCAAAAAAGTTTATTTTTAAGAATTTTAATTATGCGATAATAATTAGTATGGTATCCTTTAGCTAGAATGACTTGCCGTAAGCGGTTTTTCATCGAATTCACCAACTTTTTAGTTTCGTCAAGAGATATTTTATGCCACTCACCTTTGATAACTGCTGCCCTTTATTGGTTTATGATGTTGCCGTACTTTTCGCTTCAATATATCCCACACGTGCTCAATAGGATTGAGAGCAGGTGATTGAGGCGGATGTCTTAGTGCAGATTTACAAATTTTATAAATCAGCCAAGTTTTGACTAATGCGGAATTATGCTTAGGGTCATTATTTTGAATCAACATGAAACTGACTCCCATTCCCAACTTTCCGGCACTGGCTTTCAAGCTATTTTTTCAGATTAATAAATGTTGGAATTTATTCATTGTACATTCGACAAAAACCAAGTTTGCAACGCCATTAGCTCCCATGGCACCCCAAACCATGACACTTCAACCTCCGTATTTTACGGTTGGTGTTAAATTTTCCTTATCTAGGGAACTATTAGGTTTTCTTCATACGAAATGACGTCCATCTGAGCCGAATACATTAAATTTACTTTCATCGACAAAAATTACCTGTCCCCAAAACTCATCATGTTTGATAACATACTCCTTTGCATATGCCAATCGTTTGAGCTCATTCCTTTTTACAATAAATGGCTTCTTGCGGGAAATGCAACCTCTATACCCCTTGGAATGTAAACAATTTCTTACTGTTTGAGGATTTACAGATGGCCCTCCACGTTCCTCGAGGTTTGTAGTAATTTTTGGAGCCCTCATTTTAGGATCTGCCTTCACCATCCTTTCAAATATTCGCTCTTCTCGTTCAGTTCATATTTTTTTTTCTACTTCTTCCATTTGCAATCTTATAAGAATTAATATTTTTTAAATTTTTTGCCACAGCTTGGACTGCGTGGGTCGCGGTCAATTAACAATTTAGCTTATTTCAGAACAACTTTTACCATCTTTTTTTAATTTTACTATCAATTTTTTAATATCGATAGGCACTTTGTTTTAATAAATTTTTCACAACCAGCTATTAAATGTGACTAATTGTTTTCAAAAATATATTATTTTATTTATTTAAGCTAACTGTAAAAATATTTACCGTTAGTCGAGCGTATTGTGAAAGGGAACACTAGTGTATGCGCAATTAATTGAGATAGATTTTTAGAATAAACAACTTGTATGTGTTTTTATGAAAAATAACGAAATTAAAAAAACAAATTTTTTGCACTCATATTTATGAAAATTACTCAAAACATTTTTGCAATATTCAAGCTTTATTTTGGAAAATATGATAATTCAAACGCAAAATAATCTGCTGTATGTGCAATTTTTTGATGCAGAGTAGCTCGTTTGGTAATAACCTACATTAAATAACATTTGTACTTGATCGAAAATCTTGAATGAGTAATTGAGTAGAAATGATTTGGTTAAAATATCAACAACTTTGATTTACTCTTTTGATGCTCATCCTGCGAAATCCAAATACTCAAATAGTGCTTCGTGTTTGTAAATATAAACAATCTTAGATAACCTGCTGGCTCTCGCAACAGAAACACATACATAGTAAAGAAAAATATATTTTTAGGTTTGTTTTGGATTTTGAGTAGTTGTTTCATATTTTACATAATATATACTTGAAAAAATAGTTGTCCCTTTTTATTAAATAACGACTGTTTTGCTCTGTTTTGCATGGAATAAATGAAACAAGCGAGAATGAAAATAACATCAAATCTTCATGTTATATTTTGATTGAGTATTTGCTCTCGTACGTATTAACCGATTTCACGTTTTAATCGAATAGTTTGGAAAGTACTCAATTGATTGTCCGGACAATTTGACTAGCAGGTTAAAACTATCCGGGTAGAGTAAGTCCGGACATCACTAGTACAAAATAATATTGATTTACAATATTCTTTATTTTTACATTTTACGGGATTTAATAACTGTTGATTTTTTTAGATACTCCTTGTACGGCCTTTTTTATTTGAACGTGGCTGATTTGCAGTGCCTTGCCATATATTTTACCACTAATTCGATTAAATTAAGAGATAAACTATGCTTTGCGAAAATGAGTTTAATTACTTCTGAAAAATAAATAAATAATATATATATATATATATATATATATATATATATATATATATATATATATATATATATATATATATATATATATATATATATATATATACGAGTATGTATTAGAATATGAATAAAATTTTTGAATGTACCGGGTGGTTTTTTTAAGCTGAAACTTTCAACTGTCTCCTCCCCTTCTTGTAGGTGGTGCGGGGGGTCTCTTTGAAATTAAAATAGGGACCCCTATTTTTTATTGCAGATTCGGATTCTACGGTTTAAAGTACGTAGGATTTCGTTAAATTAAATTTATGTTAATTTTTTTCGATTTATCTTACTGAGAACTTATGCATACGAGCCTGCAATACGTTTGAATTAAAATTAACACGTTTTCAAAGTAAATACTTGAAATTAGTTTTAAACAAATTGTATTTCTTAAACTTTTAATTACTGAAAAACGACTTGTCAAGAAACTACTGTTATCGTAACCCAGGAACATGCGATTAAATCTGCTTTCAAATAAATGATTTTTTTACACGAAAAATAGCTAGGTATGGGACAGAAAACTACTACGTCCGCGTCGTTGTTCCTGGGTTACGCTGAAAGTAGTTTAATCACCAGCCAATTACATTTCTACAGGAAATAATTTCCCAGTTATTCAGATATTTTTAAAACAAAATACAATAAAAACATTTATTTGAAAGCAGATTTAATCGCATGTTCCTGGGTTACGATAATAGTAGTTTCGAGTCATTTTTCAGTAATTAAAAGTTTAAAAAATACAATTTGTTTAAGATTAATTTCGAGTATTTCTATTGAAAACGTGTTAATTTTAATTCAAACGTATTGCAGAATCGTCTGGATAGATTCTCAGCAAGAGAAATCGAAAAAAATTTAATATCGTTATTACATCGCCATCTATTACATCGCCATCTAATGTACTTTAAGTCGTAAAAATAGGGGTTCATATTTTAATTTCAAAGTTACCCCTGTCCCACCTACAAGAAGAGGAGGAGGGGTACTAACTTTAGCACTAATATATGTCTCCCTCGGAATGATTAAATTTTGAAATGGACACTTTTTTCGTAGAGTGCTTTTTTCCGAGATATTTGAAAGTTTCAGCTTAAAAAGTCACCCGGTATAATAAACGTCTTACTTTTTTCGAGCCCTGTCTGACTCGACCAAAAATATTTTTGGAGCAAACTTTGTACAAATAACTGCTCAAAAATAAATTTAATGGTTTTGTTTAATGGTGGCGACTGAAATTTAAAAAGTCGTACAACCTATAAAGAAGAAATTTTATATCTATAAATAATAAATGCTCCCGAATTTTACGTGACCTATTCTACAAAAAACTGTATCGCGTAAGCTGAAAGAAAGTGTTCTTAAGTTAATGTGATACATTTTTTTGAAAAATAGGACACTGATACACATAAAATTCGAGCGAATACACTATAATTTGGAGGGACCTAACGAAAGATTGATGTTTTTATTTTGTACTTGATGAATCGGCTTTACATAGCATTATCATTGCTAGGAATAATGGCGTTCTCAAGTCAAATAATGTGTTTTATTCATAATAACTTTACATCCCGACAAATATACTTAAATAATTGATCACGGTTAATAATAATTTTCACGCGTCAGGTAAATCTATGGAGAAATATCCGATATTTTCTCTATGAGATCTAAAAACATAACCAAAACTATTCTCACAAATAATTATTTTCTGAAAGAAATTACTCGATAATTATAATAGTTTACCAACAAAAAACAATTATACTGTCTAGATCTTAACAACTTCAAATTGGGACTAAACAATTTCAAATTGGGACTAAACAATTTCAAAATGAGAATAAACAATTTCAAATTGGGACTAAATATTTTATTCAACAAGTACTATAACAATTTTAAATTTGAGCAGGCTTTTGAAAAATAAAAGACAGCATTTTTTATTAATAGTTTTCAAGAAAGCTATCAAGAAAGTTGAAGCAGATAATATAAGGAGGCAAATATGTGCATTGTATAATAAAAGGAGAATAGTTGCAAAAACTTTAGGCATAAAGAAATCAACTGCCTGTCGATGGGTGAATAACCAACAAATACCCGCAGAGCAACGTGGTGGTAAGCGGAAAATAAAAATAACTAATGAGCATCGAGTATTTATTGAAAGTTATATTGAGGAAAATCCTAGAATAACTTTAAAACCACTGAGCGATAAATTCCAAAATAATCATCAAATTGTTGATTCTACGGATTGTTTGAGAAAATACTTAGATGGATTACTGTATACGTTGAAAGACATTCGAAGAGAGCCAGAAAGAGCAAACATTGAGAGCAATAAAATAAAACAATGTGATTACGTTCAGAAACTTTTAGAACATAAATCAAACAATACATCCATACTCTACATCGATGAAACTAATTTCAATTTTTGTATATCGAGAACCAAAGGTCGTTCCAAAAAAGGAACTCGTTGCACTCACATTACAGCAGGCAGTCGAGAATCCAATATACATGTAATTGGATGTATAGATAATATGGGGTTGATTCATCATGAAATTAGAAGAGGAGCATTTAAGAAACCAGAAGCAAAAGAATTCATACGTCGTTGTCTTCGGAATGCTCAAAATATATATAGAACTCCAATCGTAATGGTGATTGATAATGCACCTTGTCATGCTGTCATTGAGCAAGTATTCCTAGAAGAAAAATTTCTTAATAATCACCTACTAAGACTCGCACCGTATAGTCCAATGTGAAATGCAACTGAATATGTTTGGTCAAACTTAAAATCTGGAGTCAAAAGCGATTTAACTAGCCAATGACCGCAAATCCTAGCTGATGAAGGTAGATCAAATTTAACATAAACAGAGTTCCGTCTACTACGGCTAGAACATATAATTCGCGAAAACATAACTACGAAGATTACCGTTCCTAATTGTAACCGGCACTTCGCTCATATTGAAAAATGTATACCGGACGCGGTAAATATGAATGATATATGACTTTTTAATTCATAATTTTAATAATAAATTTTTAATAAATATATTTTAAATTAATTGGAATAAATTATTTATTTTTTATTCCTATTTTGAAATTGTTTAGTCCCAATTTGAAGTTGTAAAGGAATAATCCTAAATTTTTAACAAACAGATTAAAAATTCCATTAAGCAATATGGAATAACATGTTCGGGTTAAATTAAAATAAAATTTACAGACAAATATTCCAAATATTCCTGTTAGATATTTGTAAAGGATTTCACTACAATATCTAGTATGTACGAGTACTTTTAATTTTCTTTAATTATAAAAAACGAAAACGCACTTTGTGTTCCAAACTTTAAAAAAAATTTAAATTACTTAGAATCACACCAAAATATACTTTAAAAGTTCTACGCACGTGCGCTTTAAAATAATTTTGAAACGCATCTAATTAATAAAAAAATTGTATTACATAATTCAGATGGCAATACACACACATATTTTAAATAATCAAAATTTTGGCGAAATTTGTATGTTCTTCTGTTTTAGTTTATTAAAAAATCTCAATGCATTGCGAACACCTGTAAATAGAATTTACTTAAATATAAGTCCTGGTAAATCCACACATATGAAATAAACAATAACCTAACTAAATGTATTGGTAATTTTTTTTCTATACTAATTTTTTTTTTAAATAACTAAGTATAAATGAGTTGGTGCAGAAACAAACAAAAAATGAAGCAAAAAAGTACAATTTACATTGTTTTGTTAGTGTAGCCAACACAATCTTCGGTAGTTATTTTTATATAGGTATCTGTCAATTAGAGTTAGAGCAGGACTTATATTTAAGTAGATTTTGCCTGTAACAATAAAAATTTTCATTTTCTTTTATTGTCTCGTCTCGTGTTCGTTTAGAAACTCGTGCATTATTTTTTAAAATTTTATCCGAGTGTCGAGTAAAATGAGACCGATGTAGCTTGTACGGCGAGAAATTGTTTGTCGGCTAATACAACTTTTGGAGAGTTTGGGGAGATTGAATTAAGAACGACGTATTTAACACCATAAACAATGAAAAACGGGATCGAATAAACGCTCATTATCATGAGGCCTTTGCTGAATATCAATTGGACGATATTACGCGTTACTCCCTCTGTGGACTAACATTGTCGCGAGTAATTTGAGATTCGATGGTATCAGACCATCAAGTGCTCTTGTAGAACAACTGTTCCGTAAAATTAAAAATACTATTTTTGAAAAAGATGAACTCCCTGTTCGTTTAGATATTTTTGTACAAAGGCATATTAGTTACCTACAAGGTAAACTGAAACTTGTTAATGCTAAAATAACGGTAAATCAAAACAAACGTAATTTCGATGCACGAGGCTTAACAGATTTAAAATCTGATAACGGAGAATTAAAAGACAGTGATTGTTCGGCATGCAAAATTGATGGCTTTGCATCTGGCAGCCATTCCTGCATGTACTGTAACAAAAAAGTTTATGCTCTTGATGAGTGTTCTTTTTCTTACAGCGAGGAAGGCTTTGTGCAGGAGCGCGTGTGCTTACCGTCCCGGAACAACCAAAATTTTAAGGCTTAAATGGCTCTACGTGAGTTTGATAATTGGTGCAATATTGGTATTTTTAACCAGAAAATTGACGACAAATAATCACACGAAAAAAAAAATCAAAATCTTTAGAGTCTCTTTACTTTGGAAAAAAAATGTTCTTAAGGATATAGTGCACATTCCAAGGCAATACAAAATACCCATTATAAAAAATGGAAGTGATAAATCTTAACCACAATAAAACAAAATGGTAAAGACATTATTTTGCAAAATACCTGCGCATTTGATAGCATTTACAGCTTAAGCTTGCTGCAGCACACGATTTTGAAGAAATGTACGCACTGTTAAGTGATTGAGTTGCGGTTGGAGTTAACAAATTAAATTACACGCTCATTATTTTCTCGTGACGCTATGAGAGCGGATTACCTTAATTTATAATAAAATAGAAAATTTGCACATTTTGATCGACTTTTATGGGTGTGGGCTGGAAGGAAGGAAGTTCGATCCATTATTATCGATTTTTGTGGGCGTGGGCTGTTGTAATAAATTCAGGAGTAATTGTTTCTTGCATAGGAAGAAAGTTCCATACATTTTGGTAGATTTTTATGGGTGTGGGCTTTTGTGATAAATTTAAGAGGTATGGCCTTTACAGAGAAACTTTATTTTGAAGAGCTTCACTTTTTAGAGGCAGATTCTGGCAATTAAACTATCCCACTATATTGTAATTTATTTTGTAAAAACTTCTAGTATCGCCCTCAGTACGATACAATAATTTCAAACGGTTGCTCCCATTCGGGGTAGTTTTCTAGTGATTCGAAATTAATTATGTCATTTTATTGTAATTATGTAAAAAAAAATTGTAAAAAAATTTCTGGTACCATCCGTACTATACAACAAAAATTCACAGAAATACAGAAAGCGTGGTGTGATGAAAAATATATTTGTTTTAAAATTACACCCCTTAGGGGTAATTTTTGAGGGTTGAACTATGCCGATATGTTGTAATTAATTTGTAAAATATTCCAGTACCACCCCCAGCACTATACAATAAATATTAACAAAAATACGAAAAGTGGGGTGTAGCTTTGTCTAATGCCATCCCACACACGAATTTCAGGATAACGGGACTTGTAAAAAATTTCTAACTGTGTAACAAATTTGTAATTAATTTGTAAAAAATTCCTGTACCATTTTCATTGGATTGTGCTACAAGTGCTGCTGCAGCATTAGGGTCATATTTTTTCAGATAGATGTCACTATCCCGGACATTTATAGTTGTCTATTAAATACATCAGTTTGTATGTAAATACATAAATAAAAGAGAGAAAGATAACCTAACAAGAATGAATTATTTAATCCAAAACGCGGCTAGCGACGCATCCAGTATATTACTTTTTGGAACTAACATTACGATCGTGAAGTACAACAACTGCAAAACAACATAAAGTAAACAAAATCTCTTTCTCTCATTTTCTTTAATTTATATATATGTATAATAATTATGTGACATGGTACCGTTGTTGTTTCAATTTACTCATACATTTTTATGTAAGACTTGAAGGACAAAGTTATGAAATAGGAAGGAATGAACAATTTTTTATTTTTTAATAGACCAACAGTAAAATTATGAGAAACTGTGTTATTGTTTTGTTATGTAGAGAAGGGAATTGAAGGAAGACGAACAAATATGTATAAAAAAATATTTTTGGTGTTTAGATCAATGAATGTAATTTTTTATTTTTTCCTATGAATGTATGTGATATAATAAACTTTTATTTAGGACGTACACACATTCAAAGATTTTTTCTTTTGAAAATGACGTAAAAGTAGAATACATAATGTGTTGTTGTTTCCACAAAATTATTTTTCCTCTAGCCCTTTAAATATTATGAACAGAAAAACGAAATTTTAAATTCCTATTATGTTCTTTATTATTTTACATTGATCGTGTACTTCAAAATATTCTATTGATAATAAATAGCTGATTCTTAATATGACAAACAAATTATAGTATGTAATATACATTAGTAGCCCTTTTTAACGATTTAAATATGAACTGGAATACGTCCAAATTAAATAAAACTTCTTAGCGGTTCAACGATTGAATTATGTAACGAAAGTTTAATATCTGTAAATTTCGCCCTTAAATTATTGCTCATTACGAGTACTTTGTCGAATGAATGATTTCAACTTGGTGGGTTTAGGTGCGATTACTTCACTTATTCAAGCGATGTTCTGAAATATGGAAATTGTTTACTAATTTTAATTCGAATTGAAAAATCTAATTAGATTGGCAGAATATAGAATCGTTGATTTTTTGTTTTAAGTTGCGGAATAAATTCAAACAAAATTGAACTGGTCATTTCATAACCAAATTTAGTAAATGAATATATTCGGATTATTTAACGATTGTTGTTTAACTTTCTAGAATATCGTCAAACTATTAAATGTAAGGTAATTCGAGGATTTTTTTTAAATTCGAGCAATTAACAGAAGCTTGGGATGAAAATGAGATTTTATTATTTTCCAGTAAAATTCCATAATACGGGTTACTTAGTCTCATGTTCCTAACCTTTATACTATGTAAAGCAAACTTTTGTTGAAATTTTTTGTAAACATTACGCATGAACCCCTGCGTCTGTGTTGCGAATCTTATTGATACAAAGTGAATTGATGTCAGTAAACCTTGTACAAAAATGGAGATGTGAAAATGTTGTGGCCAACACCAGACTTTGTTTGGTACTTGTCTGCTAATTCACTCCAATTATTTTTATTTATTTTTTACAGAAATGAATGCAAAATCATTTGTTGTAACATTCTGGTCTGTTAAATTATTTAATTAAAATTTATTTATCTAAACTTGACATTCGAAATGAACGATTGACGTTCAAATACGACCCAACAATCGGTATCGCCGACTTCGGAATAATGAGCACTGTTTGTCAACATTGCAATGCTTTGAGGTTTTGACACGAACCACCGGATTATGTTGTGCGAGCGGAAATGTCATATTACTACAATTAACATCGCCACCAGAGCCACTGGCATCATTGCTTTCTGGTCAAGAACCTCGATCGAAGCATTTTTTGCAGAATATGGGCCGAATATATAGGTTTTAACTTGACTTTTAAGGTAAATTCTTTTTCGATTATATAGGTATAGCACTCATTAAACAAACCCACATCACCGATTCACAACGTTCCACCGTCAAATCCACTAAAGATGTAGAACTCCGAGGCTCATAAATTAAGAATTTGTCTTCAATTTTACAGGTTCAAGGACAAATTCACCATGATGCAGGAGCATTGTTGTCGCCAATGAATGCTGACCACAAAATAGTGATCAGAGCAGACAAAAGACCAGCTGACGAACACAAAAGGCGCTTCAATGATAAGCTTCACCATATCTGCGAACCCATCGTTCTTATGATGCATTACAATATCCACTGATATTTTCACGAGGAGAGGATGAATATCACTTTATGATCAAGATGATTAATCCATTAACCCGAACGTAGCAATTTTGTTAACTGTTTCTCAATTCGATTCCTAACAAAAGTTCATTATTCATTTATAATTCGAGAAACAAACAAAAAGATCAACTCGATGAATTTTTATGCCTATCGTTTGATGATTCGTCGAAACGAGGACAATGACATATGGAAATGGCGCAGATTGTTTCATCAGTTCACCGTTGGTATGTATGTCAAAATCGAAACAGAACGTCTGACATACACACGTTTAAATCAGCAAAAATTGCGTACAGAAGAATACATTCATCTGCGCAATGCCATGAATGTAGATAGAAATGCAAACAATGTCGGTCGACTTATCATTTTAACAGCGACGTATGTTAGCAGCCCGAAGACATGCAAACCGGACTTATTCATCACTTTCACTTGCAACCCAAAATGGATTGAAATCACGCAGCTGTTACTACCCGGTCAATCATTAGGCGATCGTCACGACATTACAACAGTGCCATCTGTCTCATTGACTCGATGATCATGTGCATGATGTTGGAAAATTTACATTTACAAAAAAACAGCAAGGAATTAAAAGATTTAAATAAATTTGAAGATAAAATTTTCAACAACAGTTGATCTTGTTCATTGTCTGAAATTTAACCAGGAATAATAATTTTGTATTATCAAGACAGTTTTACCAAAAGTCCGGGAACTTCAATTTTCCGCTTTAGAAATCAAGTGGATGTATCCGAGATCCGAGATATATACATTCGTGATAAAACAAAGGGTACAGACGATTATTAATTAACAGACAGTTAATTCACCCGAACTATTTTTTTTTATTTTTTACAGAAAAAATGCAAAATCATTTATTATAATATAAAACAACATTAAGTGTGTTATATTTAATTGTTTGCACACTAATTGTCACAGGTTAAACAGGTGGCCAAAAAAGCATCAGCCAGAATCGCATCAAATACATTCAATTGCCGAACTGTTGTACGTTTACGCCACATGTATTCACACATGTACGAATCCAACATGCTTCTGTCTGTTCCATTGCTGAATGTTACAACAAATGATTTTGCATTCATTTCTGTAAAAAATAAATATGTAAAAATAATTGGAGTGAATTAACAGACAAGTACCAAACAAAGTCTGGTGTTGGCCACAACATTTTCACCTCTCCATTTTTGTACAAGGTTTTCTGACATCAATTCACTTTGTATCAATAAGATTCGCAACACAGACGCAGGGGTTCATGCGTAATGTTTACAAAAAATTTCAACAAAAGTTTGCTATACATAGTATAAAGGTTAGGAACATGAGACTAAGTAACCCGTATTATGGAATTTTACTGGAAAATAATAAAATCTCATTTTCATCCCAAGCTTCTGTTAATTGCTCGAATTTAAAAAAAATCCTCGAATTACCTTACATTTAATAGTTTGACGATATTCTAGAAAGTTAAACAACAATCGTTAAATAATCCGAATATATTCATTTACTAAATTTGGTTATGAAATGACCAGTTCAATTTTGTTTGAATTTATTCCGCAACTTAAAACAAAAAATAAACGATTCTATATTCTGCCAATCTAATTAGATTTTTCAATTCGAATTAAAATTAGTAAACAATTTCCATATTTCAGAACATCGCTTGAATAAGTGAAGTAATCGCACCTAAACCCATCAAGTTGAAATCATTCATTCGACAAAGTACTCGTAATGAGCAATAATTTAAGGGTGAAATTTACAGATATTAAACTTTCGTTACATAATTCAATCGTTGAACCGCTAAGAAGATTTATTTAGTTTGGACGTATTCCAGTTCATATTTAAATCGTTAAAAAGGGCTACCTGCATTTTTAATATTATTAATGTATATTACATATTATAATTTGTTTGTCGTATTAAGAATCAGCTATTTATTATCATTAGAATATTTTGAAGTACACGATCAATCTAAAATAATAAAGAACATAATAGGAATTTAAAATTTTGTTTTTCTGTTCATAATATTTAAAGGGCGAGAGGAAAAATAATTTTGTGGAAACAACAACACATTATGTATTCTACTTTTACGTCATTTTCAAAAGAAAAAATCTTTGAATGTGTGTACGTCCTAAATAAAAGTTTATTATATCACATACATTCATAGGAAAAAATAAAAAATTACATTCATTGATCTAAACACCAAAAATATCTTTTTATACATATTTGTTCGTCTTCCTTCAATTCCCTTCTCAACATAACAAAACAATAACACAATTTCTCTATTTCGTTTCGTCACTTCGTCGACACATGTGTTTACGAATAAAAAAACCAATTGCCGACCTTCAATTTTACGTGAACAACAACAAAAACTCAAAACGATCTTTATTATGGTTCAAAGGATAGACACGCGCGCTGGTGTCAATGAAGAGATTTATACTACATAATTCATCTTTGTCTTTTTTATTTATGGTAAATATTATGAAGTTCTGTGTTATTTTGCCGACGATTGTACATTGTAGATTGAAAGAAAACGAACCTGAAAAGAAACAAAAAGGTCAATCTAAATGTTATGTAAACTGTACTTATAATATGTAATTAGGATGGTTATCTTAAATTTAAAAAATTTGTTAATTTAATATTTATTGTAATATATACTTTATATAAAGTATACTACGTAAACCAAGTTATAAACCTCAAAAAGTTACCTTTTCGCCTACGTATGATGCCATCTATGCGAATTTTTAAGAATTATTATTTTATGCTGAATTTCTGTCCACAAACTTAATTTACGTAGTTCTAATAGAAAATAAATTAAAAATAACAAGTTTTGTAAACCCTTTTGCACTTTTATTTTGATAATTCGTGCTTTTCAGCAAAATTACCTTAGTTTACCACAGTTGTAGGCCAAGTAAATTTCCGTAAAAACAAAATCTCTTGATAAAAAAGAAGAAAAATTACCAATAAATTACATGGCGAAAAATTAGTCTCATCCAACTGTGAGGACACGCATGATCTCTGTAAAACTATTAATCAAAACACCATACGCACAGCGTATGAAAGGGACTTGAACTCATTCTTACAGGGTATTGAACCATATGTATATGGGAATATAAACAGACATTTTTTCAAAATAATAAATTACAAAGCATAAAATAGCACCACAGTAGCATAGTCGTTAACAAATAACTAGAGAACCGTACTAGTGAAACAATCAGCAACCATTCAAGTTGTACATGAACACCAACAACAACTACACGATTCTTTTGGGCTTTGGTAAATCCATATATTTATACTCGCGAATCTAGACAACAACTCGTGTATGTACATTCATAATATAATGATCAACATAAAGTTTATTACCATTACATATTATTACAACATACATTTATATTACATAGTTCATTGATTTTAGAACAACAGCAAAATACAAAAACAATAAAAAATTAATTCAGTTCCCTTTCCCTATGTTAAAGGCACAACATGTATGTAGTTTATACTCGTAGATGAGTGGCTGGTATCTATTATGTAAAGAGTACTTATTTTAGAGGTTTACATCTATAAGTTGGCAACACTGTTTTGTTTGACCACCGATTTCACAGCTGACATTTGCTTTGTCATTAGTTTGATTTGCCATTTCATAATGAATAGACTCATTATGTTACGTCCATTTTACGGTCGTCATAATCATCCATCAGAGCGGGTAATTCGGTTAACTATGGATCGTTTTCGCACCACGTATACTCTAAAGTTGTTTGAAAGGTTGATGATGATAATCCAGAAAATGTTGAATGCTATTCCTCCTGCTATTAAATCTGTGTTTTGAATAAAACTTTTGAATTAACTAATGGTAAGTACTACAGGGTGACTGGCACGAAGTGTTACCAAAACAAAACGCCACACAAATTTTTATTTTTTGAGGAATTTTATTGAATCAAAGTAAAAAAGGTTCAAAAATATTTAAATTTTCGAACTCCATTAGCAGTTTTCGATTTGACCACCCTTAGCCGCGATTATGGCCTTCAAACAGCCAACAAAGCTATTGCATGCACCACGAAAGTGGCTCTGCGGTATTTTGGCCCATTCCCGGCGAAGCGCTTGCTTGAGATGATCGACACTTTGGTATTTTTTTGGCCCAACCCTGCTCTTCAAAATACCCCAAACCGAGAAATCTAGCGGATTTGCAACCTGTGAATTTGGTGGCCATTGGGCAGTGGAAATGAACCGCGGAACGTTGTTTCTCAGCCAATCTTGATTGACGCGCGCTTTATGACTCGGCGCCGTGTCCTGTTGAAATGTCAGGGCTCTGCTGCCGAAATGTTTTTGTGCCCAAGGCTTCAACGCTCCCTCCAACATATGATCCCGATAAATTTGAGCATTTATCTTGATGCCACGATCCAAAAAAACGAGCGGTGAACGGCTTCCCGCCGTTACGGCGGCCCAAACCATCACTATCGGCGGCGCTTGGTTTCGAGTGGTAATCCGTTGGTCTAAATTTTCAGTAGAACGGCCGGGCAAGAAAATCCGGTCGTTTTGCTTGTTCACATATTGCTCAATAACGAACGGTCACTCATCGGAGGAAACCAAATTCGGCAAATCGCCACTTTCGTGCAAGCGTAACAACTCCTTTGCTCTTTCCACTCTAATTTGTTTTTTAGCATTGGTGAGACCATGCGTTTTATGGAATTTCAAGGCCTATAGTCCAAGATGATCTTTCAATATGTGCTGCATCCGTTCGAGCGAAATGTTCGCCTCACGAGCCATTTTTCTGCCGCTACGGCGTGGATTCCGAGCCAATTTAGCCTTCACCTTCCGAATGATATCCGGCGATGTTGCAGTGCGTTTCGGTCCTTAACCATGGCGTTTTACAATGCTGCCAATATCGTTATAACGATTTATGGTGCGATACACAAACATTTTATTCACATGCAGATATTTTAACTGATTAACAATCTGCGGCTGTGGTTTTCCAGCAAAATATAGAACAATCCACTATTACGCTTGAATTCCATTGCGGATAACATTTTTTCTGAATATTTCCCACTAAAGTGCTTTTGTTCGCTTGTAAACAATGGAATGAACTATTATTTGTGTAAATTTGAGCGCTCTGTCATCACTGGTTTGACAGCAATGACAGTCTGAAGTTGGTAACACTTCGTGTCAGTCACCCGGTATAAACCATTTATATAATTTAAACGATCTGCGGGTGTTGGATTTTAGTGATGAACATAAAGTGTATTAAAATTATAAGTTTGTTGTTGTTTTAATACATATATGAAGTTGGCCCAAAATTCTAACCCAAAAAGTTAAGGACTAAAAGCTGGCAACACTAATGCAAGTGTCGTGAAAAAATTAAACTATCGTGATAGAAAATATTAAGATACAAACTTGCAATAATGTTAGAATTTAAAAAAAAATGATAAATCTTTAAAAAAGTTGTTGTGGTTCCTTACGTATTGGGCCAAAAATTCTAACCTCAAATATATTATTAACGTACTATAAAATATACGAATATTTACAGCATCAAGTATCTGCCAAATATTTTGAATTTTCGATATGTTAAATCAAAACTTATTCTACTACCACAGCATAAGGGCCATATTTTAATCTCAGCTCAAAAGAAAATCTGTCGTGAAACTATATCAAACCCGCATGATAGATAAAACACTTCTCTCAAATCAAAAATGAAAGATTAACGAAATAAATAATACATTTTAGTTCCGTATCATTTTATTTTGAGACTTAACGTTTGACTATAATTAGAATTTATGTTAATGTATACATCAGATCATTATACAACATATCCCGATTACGCTAGTCGTGTGGGTTGTTGTTTCAAGTGACTCTTTTAGTCACCTCAAAATTTCACTCGACTCAAAATAACAGTTTTTATTTGTTTCTTTTGCCTCAAGTCACGTATTGGCATGGCAACTGGCTAATTTTTCATACAAACATTATATTTCTAGAGTCACTTGAAACGACAAACGACTCGACTAGCGTAATCGGGGTATTATTGGGTAATCGGAGGACTTAGGGCTCCCCATAGTCATTATTCCCATACACAAACTAATCCGATACAGAATTAAAATCTATTACATATTTCGTTATATTTTACTTTTTGGGGTTGACAGTAATATTTTTCTTTAATGATAGTATCACGACAGATTTATTTTTGGGTTGACATTAAAACATGGTGATTTTTTTTCGTTGACAGAATAATTATTGGGTTGGTATATATAAACTAGAGTCTATTTAAACATTTTTGGACTGACACTTGCCTATTTGGGCCAACTTCATATACATGTTTTAATTATTAGTTTAATTAAATCCTCCAACATACTCCCGCACGTTAAGAAATTAATTTCTTAACTATTTTTCCCTTTGATTGGTTGCTGTTCGATGAAGCGACGAACTGTTGATTTCCTCTTGCTTCGAACGACTGATAAGTTATGTAGATCTTATGCAAAACTTAATCAGCTTTAAGTGATAATTTGCATTGGGGGATGTTCCGCTTACGGCTGCTATGACGAACACATAAGTACAATAATGAACCTGGACTTAATTGTTGGAATGGATTATAAATTGTCATCCTCACCGTCACCACATCATAATACCGTGTAGTTTCGTTTGATGTATAGCGCAGCAGAAATGATGCCCCCGGTAGTGAAAAGTACAGTTTGATGCTATCTCCTAGTTCAATGGATTGTTGACATAATTGTTATGGAAGGTTGGTTTCAGAACTGTTGTCAACCATTGTGAGTTTTAGACCATCATTTATCCTGTGCAACGATAATGTGATAATTTCGTGGTAATGTAGATGGATTTCCGATCGTAATACTTTGCGCATGCAAGAAATTTGACTGAATACTTATTAAATAATTTTATATTTGTGTGGCTGTAACAATAGTATCATTGTTTCACCAGGCTCGTTCAGGTATTTTAATGTAGATTTTTTTATAAATTTTAATCTTCCTTATTCATGTCTCGATTTTGTGACGTACTGAGAATTGTCATTAGCTGGGCATCGGTTGCTAGAACAGGATTGGTAAGTTTGCAAAAAGATTTATCCCATAATTTGAATTTCGTGGAGATCCTGCTCGATTTTAGTTCTGACCTAAGATGAGGCTTGCAGATACCGTATTTGGAAGTATCGTAAATTATATTTCCAAACCATGAAATACAATTGAAAAAGCGGAGCTTTGTTATTCCAGCAGGATTTGTTATTTAACCGTATTTGGAAATAAATGAATCCAATCGTTTTAAGTTTAGACCAAAGAATTGGAAATATCAGTTTATTACAAACGAGATTTGTGAATCTGAATCATGTGGAGTTTCCTGAAGTTGTCTTGGGAACACTAACGCTGTCGGCAGTATGTAATTAGTGTTATTAAGTGCGTGTGATGTGGCGGACTGGTAAATTTCAGCTGAAGGCATAATTCGGGTTGGAAGCGGGCTTAAATAAATTTATCTCTTCAATTTTAAATAAAATGCGGGAACTTGAATGATGAATTGCTGAAGTTAATTTTAACTTTTTCGTAGATAGTCTAATTTGATAATGGAGCAATGTGTGAAGTAGTTTGATGCAGATAAGACAAGATGTTTTGTTTTTACACTTATCGCACGTGTGTCCTTTTCGTAAGTAATTTTGACATAAAATATTTTGGTAACAGTTTTTCTTCCAGGTTCAATCGACAAATTTTGAATGCATTTATGGATCAAACGTAGATTATCACATTCACAAAATGAAACCTTTCGAATTAGTAAAGGAGTTTTTAGTAGTAACCTTGTCAATACACAAACGCAAAGGAATTACAGCAGATAGCAGAAAATGCTGATAAAATTATCTCATGTCTTCGAAAACGCGGAAGTGATAGTGAGCTGCAAGATTATTGGCGTATATACTTAACCCTCGAACAGGCTGTTGACAAGAATATCTGAAGTGTTTCTGTATTTATTAAAATTTTGAATGTTAAATACGATGATTGGGAAACAACGCTCAAAACTTTGATTGAGCGTTGTTTCCCAATCATCGTATTTAACATTCAAAATTTTAATAAATAGAGAAACACTTGAGATATTATTGTCAACAGTTTGTTCGAGGATTAAGTATATACGCCAATAATCTTGCAGCTCACTGTCACTACCGCGTTTTCGAAGACATGAGATAATTTCATAAGCATTTTCTGCTATCTGCTGTAATTCCTTTGCGTTTGTGTATTGACAAGTGTTTCTGAATGAAAAGGGATTTAGGAAGAGAAGTCACTGTAAGATTTCGCTTATTGTACCTTTTGCAAAGCAAATCACAAGCTTCATTATAATTCGCTTCTGTGATACGGGTATATCGAATTACTGAAGCTGCATGGTCTTTTAGCAATTTAGTTAAAATATGAAATTTGTGTACGTTATTTAGTTCATTATTATTATACATCATGCTTGTGTATGATTCGTAGAATGTTGGCTAATTTTGCTAATTTCCAGCAAATGGTTCGATAAGTATTGTTTGCTTTTCGAATTATTGACTTTGTAACAAGTGGGTGGTTGCTAAATATGATTCTCGAAATTTGCATTTAAATTAACAGGATCGGTAGCCATGATCTATCGATTTAACGATTCTTGCATCAACAACATGCGAGCTTTATAATATGCTTCATTAACAGTTTTAATTTTGGGCGTGTAATCTTCGGTAACAATTTATAGTTCCAATTCGTATTGATTAACAGATTGGTAATGAATATGAAGATATTCTAAGCAAATTGTAATTGCCTTGATCGTTGTGGTGTTGGTAATTGTTCGAGCGAATTTTAAAATACTCTTGACTCGATCGCGTAATAGTTCTAAACGTTGTTCCATTTTATTTTTAATTCTTAGTTCACAAATAACTTTCAACTATTCTTTCATATCGATGGCATTTCGAGAAGTTCTAAAAAATCGACTGTAATTACTTTAAATCTTTCTCCATCGTCAGAATAACCCGATAGTCCGGCCAACGAATATTTGCTGAGTTTGAAGGACTATATCTCAACTCTACCTCATAGAAAAATTCTAAAAAAATCACTGAAATTGCTTTAAATCTTCCTCCATCGCCAGACATATTTTGATAGGTCGTTCATAAAATATATAACGTAAAATTACTAAAAAAACTCGTGAGTTGGCAAATAATTTATATTATTTATTTGTCCCAGCCCCAAAAATGTTTCTATCTTCATATTATTATGAAAATGTATCATTTCTACTCTCAGCCCCGAAAATTGTTTGTGTCGTGATAGATTTAGTTGCCATGACAGTAAATATTTTCGGGGCTGCGAGTAGAAATGTGGCATTTTTCTGGGATGAAAATTACTTGCCCAATGGCATACATAAAATTGGGCTTACTTCACAAACTTGATTTTAAAAATATTACTTATTCCCTCAGCCCCAATTTTCAACTGTCATGACAGTTTTTAACTATCGTGAAGCAAGTATTTTCGGGGCTGAGAGTAAAAATGTGGATATTTTTTGGGCTGAGAGTAAAAAATGTCATGACAGCAATATTTAGTGTTGCCATCGCATTTTTCGGGGATGGAATTTGGGCTATCTTCACATACATATATCCTTTCTCTAGAAACTTCTGTTCTATAGATATCTTCAGTTTTGAAGCCAAATTCGAAAGAGCATTCGAAAGAACTTCATTTCGGTGTTGGTAACCGCAGCCATTAGAATAAATTATGATTATGACACTTTTGCGTCGTTTGCTTCAGATGATTTTATTATGTGGTTGCATATTATTGTAGTGAAACAGGTGTTGATGTGGAATATGCCGAATGTGAGTGCAAATGCGGGTTTGAAGCACTTTACGAAAATTAATAATAATAATAATAAATAAATAAAAAAAACTTTAATTTGATTTTTGAATAAAAAAATTTATTTATTTCGGCTTCGAAATTTAAAACTGAATAGAAAAAAAATATAAATTTTGTAATGCAATCTGGATCGTAAAAGTTGTTTTGATCCAGTATTGTTGCATCTTGGTAAACAAGACAATAAAAATCTGAATTGCATCCACCAAATCTGGTTTCAGCTGGTTACCAATTTATTTGTGTTATAGACGTACGTACGCCTATGAACAGTATTGCAATGATAAATTTAATTTCTTCTGATTGCCACGCCATCATGTTAACTTAGGTATTAAATGATTGTGTCATTGGTTATCACAATTATTTAATGATGATGGGGGGCATCTATAATACGATTTCAATAACTACCGTGCCATCGTTTAATTTAAATATTTTGTGTCTTGGTTATCACAAAATGAGAATGGCATCTATGATACGATTGCAATGCTGTTCGTTTCAATGATCATTTGTTATTGGTAACAATTTTTATTGATATGAAAATCGGCATGATAATGAAATTTTGTTTTGTGTACAAAATTGTTTTTGTCATATGTACCGATTTTATGTAACAAGACTGTTGTTGCATATTCATTTGGAATATAATTATTTATACGGAGAATTGTCCGTGAATAAATAATTCAGTGTACGGAGAATTGTCCGTTTGTATATTGTGCGGTGTTTCTTGTAGTTGAAGAAACAGGCCGCTACACAGGATGCCAGTAATTGTCCTTGAGTTTCATCCCACATATAGTTGGTTGAATCACGAGATCCAACATTGAAACTAGTGAAATTTCATTTTGTAGTATGTAGGCTTCATTTTGTAGGCTTGTACATCCAATCATTATTTGTCCATCTTGTGCCAATTGTTTGTCATTTTCCATTTGTTTTCGTGCTTTTTCTACTCGAGATCTGTGATATTGAGATCTGTGATCTGTTATATTTTTCAAAATCCAAATTTCCAACTTTGTATTCCGTGCACGTGTCACACTGATCTTTCCGCGGCTTAAAAAATGAATAGCAGTTTTGATTTAAAAATTTTGAAAATCCACAAACACTCAAGGCGGAACCCATTCGGTCTTTGGCACACATATGGATATGATTCAAAAAACAGTTTTAAATGAGATGGACATTTTTCATTATTAAAATTTTTTTCTGTTGTATTTAATTTTTTTTTTGTATCTCTGAGCTAGTCTCAGCCGGATTTGTACGAAGACCATGTGATAAACTATTATCTAGCCATACTCGCACCATCTTTTCTTGTACGCCAAGAATATCGAGGAACATTTTTTGACACACCTGTAATAATTCTCCCGTTTGGGATTTTAAATAGTAACAGAGCGATCTATTTCTTATATTGGCCTGATGAGCTACAACTTCGCCAACTGGAAGTGGTGAGGTCAAACGCTGCAAGCAGCACAGAAATAAACTGGTGTAGTTATGAATGTGTTGTGAAATGTAGCAAAATAGTCACATTTAAAGAACCGCTACGAATGGAGACACAATTTAAAAATTGCAGTGACACCGATGCAGAGCAAACGTAAATATGATCAACACAATTATTTTAAACACAGTTTTTTTTGTTTATATAAAAGTATTGAATTATTTTTTATCAATTTCATAGAATTATGGCCCCCACCAGAAGAAACCAGCAGAGCCAGAATTTCGTAGTAGACCGCGATGAAATGTTTTTTAGTTCAGGGTCGGACTGAAAATTCATCTCCAATTGTTAATTCGATTGAAATATTACATCAAGATGCACAACAGAGTTGCAATGTAAATAATATTTCGGAACCTGAAACTAATCAATTGATTCTGGTAAATAATTCATAAATTTTGCCTTCAGAAAATTTTAACTGAACATTGTGTGGATTTTATAATTATAGGTAAACAATACCTCTGTTGAGAACATAGAAAAACAATTGAAGCAAATAAGAACAAAATACGCCGAAATCAAAGCGGAAAACATTAAAATCCGCGTCCAGCTAGATAAAATATTTGAAATACTTGTTTCTAGCTCAGCGCGTAACATAAATGCAACTTATGATCAAAGAATTCCTGTTGATAAGGTAACTAGGTTTTTTTTTTTAGGTTTCAGTGGTTGCTTACTGCACACTTAGGCCAATTTTTTAGGCCATTGTGATACCACTCATTCACTCCACATCATTATCCCACCTACTTCACCTACTCACACAACTACAGTATACCACCTGAACATTGCAAGCTCCATGTCAACCTGTACATTGACATGGAAGGTGGGTCGGCGCGTGACACGGAATTCTGCACTCCATCAGAGGGTCTTAGTAGTATTTATTAGCATCACCGATCGTAATCGATGATGAAAATTCGATTTGCATCTAGCCTCTGATGGGATTCGAACCCAGCACCTCCCGGTCCAAGTGCCGATGCTTTAACCACTGCACCACTTGTCCGGTTAGGTAACTAATATATTTAAAAAATTTGAATTTCCACTTGAAACACACATTAGTCTTTGTGAATTCAATAAGGAGCTGCTGAGCAACGCTGAAAATAGGACTCATATGGTGAAATAAATTTGAATTTTGTAATTTTTGCCTACTACTTTTATTTCATTATTTTTTCCATTTACAGTTAACGGACCTCTCAATGTCCTATGGAAATAAATGTCCTAGGGAAATGAAGGAGTATTGAAACATTCAAAAAAAATCAAAGGAAACGGTAAGCAATCTGTCATTTTACCATATTGTCAGTGTATTTCTGTGACTTCTTTTTTTACAGTTTCACAATAAATGAATCTTTGATTAATAATAATACTGATTCCGAAGCCAGAGTAGATGGTGAGACAGGGGAGTAGCAGCAGTAATTAAGAACTCCAGTATTTTTTGTTTTATATTATTTATTAAATGAAGAAATTTATTTTTTATTAGTTTAACCTTTTATAACAAAAAAAATTAAAGGTTATTTTATATAATGTAAGAAAAACAGCAAATACGAAAAACTCCTGTATTTTTTTGACTGAATGTTTATGTTTATTTGTTTTATATTTTTATATAATAAAAAACTTTTGTACATGGATGTATTATATTTAATAAAAAATACAATCACTGAATTATGAAATCTAGAGTATGAAGAATGGTAAAAAAACACAGACTTTTTCATTTCTAAATCTAGACAGGTCGTTTTCCATATTTGACATGTATATGTTCAATCTTGATGATTTAGTGGGCACATTAAAAAAATCTTCTTTTTCTATTAGGGGTGTACCCTTGATGTATATTTTACGATCTACAACTTTTGAAGTGATCATTGATACAATATCTCCTTGTTTAGTCATAAACCATTTATTTTTATTATCATTTGATGATAAGAATTCATTTCCCAATCGTATTTTGTTGCTGTTTATGTACCAGGGTTTATTTTCATCATTTTCTTCTTTAGTTTTATTTAATTTAGAAATTTGTACCAAGCGTTTAGCAATTTTTGGCAACGGAAGATTTCCACTACGCAGTAATGTCTTAATATGGCCCAAAAAACTTTCAAATGGATATGCACTTATTAAAGGTAGCTGGCCAAACTTTCTCACATCTTCAATTTTATGACACAAGTTATGTATATTCACACTTATGGAATCGATTCCATATATATCGATAAACTGTTCCATGTAATCTTTAAACAGCTGATCAGCAATGTCTATATGTTTTAAATAGCTGTTGCAAGAAACAATTGTAGCAGCGCAAAATAAAACAAGGAAATGTTGGTACACTTCAACAGCTAAATAGTTTTTCAATACTACTGGACCAAGGTATAGCAGAAATGTTCTAAGCTCAGTGCCTTTCCAATGCCTACAAACGTTGAGACGTCTAATCGATCGATGTATTTCAGTTGGTTTCGTTGCATTGCATTTCTCTAGCATATCTGATAATGACTCAATTTCCCTGCCAAAAAACTTTGTGCGAAAATTGTAGGTGCCGCTAATCCACCCATAAAGACATTTACTCATTACAATTTCATAAAAAACAGAACATACACAAGTCCAATAAATGTAAGGAATTAGAAACAATGATGTCTTCTACTATATCAAATGAAAGTTTCAAAAGCGGAGTCTCATATTTATGATGATCGGGGTCAGACTTATTTCTAAAACGTTCATTTGTTCGGCGAGGACAATCAGTTCTAGGAAAACTCATATGTCTACCTTTCTTATCATATTCACCCAGTACTGTACATCTAATACATCCATGTACCAAACCGTACCTGCCTGCTCAAAATATTTAAACTGTAAAATTTACCTTTGATAAAACTTCTGGCTGGTGTGTCACATATAAAGCATTTAATTTTAACTTCCACTTTGTATGAATTGATAAGTACTCCATTTTGAAGAACGTCGCTTAGTTCGTCAACAAAATTATATAGAAAGGGTTCTAATGGTGGCTTCCCTCTACCAGGATAAATTGCAACAACCATTGGTCTAAAACTCGGCATCGAATAAATTGAAAATAATATTGGCCAAAGTTCTAATCCAGATGGTGGGATACCATCAATATTAAATAATAAACTGATTGAAATTGGATGATTCAAATCTAAAAATGCGTTTTTTATGCAATTTCTTAATCCATTGTACCAAAAATGTCCATTCTTCATAGGAAGGACGTTAATAGAGTTTGGAGACGAAGTAATGTTCTGCTGTCCTTTGGTAGGTTATGTTTTTTTGAATTATTCAATACTGACAGAAGTAGATTAAGAGAGCTATGATTTATTTTACAATTCAATGCCCATGTACGTAATTCTTCCATAAAAGAAATAGAATTATCCGTGTCTGTATCACTATCTTCTTTTGAAATTTCTAACACATTTTCCTCTAAAGCAATATCTACATATTGACATTCTTCAGAAGAATCCTGATTTATTCCTTGTGTTATAGAAAGTTCAGATGGGAACGAATTGTTTCCGCTTGGTGTTTCTCTGTTCTGTACATCATCAATATCACAAAATGTTTTGTTTATATTCAATCTTTTATTTACTTTTCTATAAAAACTACTAGAAAGTCGGTATAATTTTACTTAATTTTTCTAGGTAGCATATTAATAATTATTTAGCACAATCAAAAAAAAATTTGATTTATTTTTTATTTTATTTTATGTTAGAGTTTACATTATGACATGACGGATGACGAACAACGAGTCTACTAAATTATAACATCAAAGTAATTTCAGAATGTTTGTTGTAAAGTAAATGCTACTTATTGGTAAAAATTGCATGCAAATATTACTGCAAAGTTTTGATTTTTGATTCTTAGTAGCGGAGACGGAAGTTCTACCTCATGAAACTACTTTAAAGTTATAGTTTTTATGGTGAAGTTAAAGGTTTTTAATACGTCGGGAAAACATCACCGTTCTCTCTTGAAGTAGCGGTGACTTCAAAATGAAAAATGTATGACATTTTGACGTTCCCGATAATTCAATAAATACTTTAAAGTTTTAACAACTTTAAAGTAATATTTACAAGTTGTCACGACGTCTCCGCAATTGTTTAGTTACTTTCAATGTCACGAAAACTTTAGAGTAGCACAATCAGTAGCCTTTACTTTCCCCTTACTAAATTTATTACTGCAAGCTGAAACTGACCTCAAAGTTCCCATACCCTTGTTTGCTGTAGTACCAACTTTGATTGTTGCTTGGGTGCGAAAATAATTTATATGTAATTTATGTTGAAATATTTTTTTTCCGGCCTACTGAGGAGAAAAGTTTGATGTAAATATTTATAAATTGGAAATAATTTTTCCATACCTAAATTGGCAGGGAAGATTATTCCCAAATTAATTTTATTTTCAAAAAAATTAGGACTAACTTTTTACCTCAGTATGCCAGAAAAACATTTTTAAAATAAAAATTACATATAAATTCTTTCCCCAATTCCTCATTCCCGGGGAATTTCCAGAATAGTGCCACAGATGATCTTATCATGGAACATACATTTTCGCTATTCAATTCATTTTCTGTTATATCAAAATTTGTATTTTTGGACCTTTTTTCTGTTTTGGGCAATATGTTTTTTGGCTAATTCTAGCATTACATAACTTTTATAACTAAAATTTAATTAGATGTAACTCTTAAATTAAAATTAAATTAAATTTTACGCCAATTAAAAAATACCGGGAAAATATGACGTTTCAAAAATTATATACTCGAAAATATAGGACGTAACAACATTTAAGTATAAATCTTATATTTTGTAAAACTTACTCGCTTTTAAGCATTATAAACACAATTATATAGCAACAACTGAAGAACACGATTTACACCACTTAAAATACTTTACGTAATGTGTCTTACGGCATATTATATTGACGTTTTCAATCGTGATGTTACGTTTTACAAAAAAAGCGGGAAAACGATACTTTCTGATTGGACAACGAGCATAGCGTTTTTGTTTTATAATGTAAATCACCCAGAGGCGTCATTAAACAGCAGAAACGCAATTTCGATCAAATTGATGTTACGCCCTATTCATAATAAGCCGTCGATACCGATTAAACACCATTTAGATTAGCACATGATTAAAGCTTACGATAACAAATTAACTGTATACTTATTTTGTCTTATTGCACCCATGTGGGAATTTTCCGGATTTCGGCACCAACAAATGTAGAAAGATTTCCAAAAACTGACATCCAATATTTCAATTTTTTCAAGAATCGAAATCCAAATTAGACTTTCAAATAATTGCAGCAACTCTTATTGTGTTCAATGAAAATTTAATAACACTCTCGGTAGTAACACACTGCATATCTTGGAACTGATCCTTCCTGATTGTAAAGAGGACAAATTATTTTATATTTTTACAATTCTTGACAAGCTTATACTTCAAAAACTCTAAATTACCGACCAAATGACATAGTGGTTAAAGCTTTGGTGTTTGGGTCGAATCCCGATAGGGGCAAGATGCAAAGGGAATTTTCATCAACAAATTACGATTTGTTATGAACAGGAATACATCTATAACCCCCTGTCGGTGTGCAATACTCATGGGCCGACCCATCTTCAATGCCAGTATAGACTGGCATGGAGCTATGCAATGTGTAGATGGTAATAAAATCGGACCTATATCCGTACGCCCTCAAATTGGCCAAAACAGGCGTAAAGGTAAGGACGTAAATAAGCAAACCGCGAAAGAGTTGGGAGAGTTTTGGCCCCAGAACAGATAGCCGAAAAAAAACTCTAAATTATCATTTATAAATATTTTATAAAATTTTCCGTGGTTCCAACAGGACGGTGCAACATGCTACACATTGCAAAGAAACATTTGATGAAAGATGAATTTCACGTAATGGTCCTGTTAACTTTCATCAATATGGGTCATTTTACTTACAGTAACGTACGCGTTGAGTCTCTCAGAGTAATATGGAGTTTTTACATTAAAATCAAGTTTATTAAATATTTCAATATTTGTTTTAGAAATTCAAGGTTTAAGAATTCATTTGAAATGTCAAAACAATTAAACGGTTATTATCGGAATAACAACATTTTTTGAGTAGCTCTCGCACAGTTGTTTATTCATTTGGCCAAGTTCAGGAGGACACATGTAGCACCTACGCTTTTTTATGTTAGTGACTACGTTTTTAAATACAGGTTTAATATTTTCTATCGATTAAAATTTGTTGCACAACAAGTTTGGTTAATTTAGAAATACGCGCAGAACTACGCCGTTAAATATTTGGTACTACTAAATCTTGCACTAAATGTCACAAGAATAGTTTACGGCGGGGTTATTGAGTTGTGTAATCTTCTATTCTGGATACGAATTTATCCAAACCATCTTAGCTGCTACTCTAGCTACGTCAATTAAATTATAAAATTAAGTGATGGACCATCTATAAGTTTTTCTTTTTCACAGAGAAAGAATGACACAGCTGGTCTAGAGTATCGACTTCTCCTTCTGTACTGTTATAGTACAAATTAATGTTTGATTTATTCTTATTGTCATTATCGATTTTATCATTGAAATGCATCGTTAACACTAAAATTACGGCACATTTGTTGTTGTTTTGAAACGTAGCTCACCAAAGTCATGTTTTTTTGAAAAAAAAAACTTTGATTCTACGCTATGCCGACTGTTTGGAAGACAATTATTTAGAATGCAACATTTATTTTTACGCAGAGTCCCAACACATGTCAACTCCACACTTAGGTAATGTTGAGCCAGCGAAATGTTGGTAAACAAATTATCAAATGTTATATTCCTGTTTGAATTATAAAATGGAGTGCACAATTGTTTAATCAGAGTGGATACTAGATTGATTGCTTTTTGTGGCCCTTCTGTCCCCAAATATAGAATTCCCGTTAGAAGATAGCTTATGGCGCTGTCGCAGATCCAAAATCTTCCAAACAAATCTTCATTCCGTATTTTTCCAACTTTGAGGGTATATATTGAAGTAAGGATACTCTGCCTCGTAAGGTACCAATTGCTCATCGATTGTGAGGTTTTCTCCGGGCATATAATGTTTTATAAAATTCCCGTAAAGGAGTAAATTTGTCTCGGGTTCTTCTAGTCGTGCGAGGCGTTGTACCGCCTAACCGAATATATTTGAACAATAACTTAATTAATTGGCAAGACATGCTTGCGGTGAATAGACTGTTACCAAATGGAAGATGCCAAAATTCCTTCAAATCTGATATGCCCTGCTTGTTTAGACCGGCGTTGATCAACAATCCGATGAAACAGTGAACCTCAATTCGTCGATGGCTTCCATATTTCTGCACGTTTTTCGTAACCGTACCAGTTGGTAGAGCTTACGACAAGTAGAATAACTGAATCGCTTATGATTAGCGAAAAAGCATCCCCTGGTGAATTCACGTGTTATCCTGGTGGAAATATTACCTTGTTGATACTACCTCTAATAAGGTTACAAACGAGTGTTCTTCTTTGCGGAAATGGGCTGCTATTCCACTGGGTCCCATCGCTCGCATTATAGTATGTTTCGTCAATAGGTTTTTCAATAACATGCTGAGCATCTTCGATCTCAGAAGCTTTTTGTTCGTCATCACAGTCAGAGTCGCTTTCCAATAAATCTATTTCGTCAACACATTCCGAAATGTTATACTGACTCGCATCACCACTTTCCTCCAAAGCAGCTCGAACTTCTTCCTCCGTCCACTCACGCTCTCGGTTTGCCATACTATAGAACATTACAAAACGTTATATTTTGATTTATGAGTGTGAGGTTTTTACCAATTAACAAAAATAAACATGTATTGGAAATCACACTGTTAAAATATTTCTTATAAGAATTTTCTTATTAGAAGTGAAAAATTATAAAAAAAATATTTAATAAATTAATTATTTCAATACAAAGACGCGAATGTATAGAGATGTTTTTAGAGGAAAGCTACCACACTGCTTAGAAAAGATTTTTAGGTAAAACTATTGTCGGCTCCTTTTGATCTTCAGTGCATCCAATTCTGGCAAATAACAAGACATCACGAAGATTGCACCACAATGAAAACATATAGGAATCACTCCTATGGGTTTTACATATCAAACGAAGCATGTTTCATTCTAATGAAGATTGGCTTAGTATTTTTTTTTTGAGCAAACTTCTTATTGGCTCGTTATGATTTTTGAGTTGTAATTACTCTTACGTAGAAAGTAATTACTTTAAATACTTTAGATCTATTTGGTAATGTTCCTCTTTATTTAACCTGCGATTCCTCTTTTTATATTTGGTAATGTTTCTTTATTGAATATAGAACAATGGTTTGGACGATAATGACAGACAAAAAGTACAGTCTTGACGAAAAAGAATTAACAAAAATGTACACTCAAAAAAAGGTACAGTCTCGAAAATTATGTCCGAAAATTAGATTACGCTTATTAAACACAGATGTCGCGTGGTGCTCATAAGTTTCGAAACTGCATCACAACAATGGCATGAATCCAGCTACACCTTTGACATTTGATAGGTAAAGCTGCATACATAACAAATTTAAGATAAGTAAATTTTAATAACAATATTAGAATAAATTAATTAAATTACATTTTCTTTTCAGATTGGTTAATAACAATAAGAGCTACGAATATTAATTATGCTTGGAATATACTACAGGTTAAGTACAAACGTATAACAAATTACAATATTTTGTAGACAATTTAAGAATAATCACATATTTTGTTTCAGGAAATGTTGGCTGCCGTTGATCCGACAAACTTCATATATGTCATACATGAAATTTTTTATGCTGCCCTTTTCAGATTTAAACACCTATTATTCTCACAATAACAAAGCATCACGGAGATTGCACCACAATGAAACCGTATAAAAATCACTCCTACGGGTTAAACCTACCAAACGAAGCATGTTTCGTTCCAATGTAGATTTGCTCAGTATGATTTTTGAGCAAAATTCCAATTGGTTCCTGAAGTGAGAAGTTTGCTCAAAAACGTACTGAGCCAATCCATATTGGAACGAAACATGCCTCGTTTGATAGATTAAACTCGTTGGAGTGATTCCTACGTGGTTTCATTGTGGTGCAATCTCCGTGATGTCTTGTTATTGTGAGAATAAATGAGATTCACTCAAAAATCATAAGGAGCCGATGAAATGTTTTACTCTAAAAATCGACTAAACAAACCCACATTGGAGTGAAACATACTTTATTTGATAGGCTAAACCCGTATGAGTTAGTTCTTTATGGTGGCATTATGATGCAATCTCCATGATGCCTATTATTATGAAAAAAATGATATTTACTCAAAAATCGAAGAAGTCGATGGAAACTTTGTTCAAAGAAACATACTGAGTAAATCAACATTCGAACGAAACATGCTTCGTTTGATAAGGTAATCCTGTATGAGTTATTCCTATATGATATGATATGATAGAGGCGTACAGGCCAGCCATAACGGCGATCCTAGGTATGTTACCATAATCCTGAAATATCGACAATCAAATGACAGATTATATCTGCTTGCGAATAATATTTCAGCATTATGCGGGCCCAGGCCCTGCCAGCATCCTTAACAGATAAGGTTGATTAGGAAAGGGTGTTAATCACAGAAACAACTAGGGCGAACCGCAGCAAAGTCATTTTCTAACTACTTAAATATATTAAAATGTTAGTTTCAATTATATTCAAACTCTAGAATAGATTTTATTAGTTTATTAATTTGAGTTAGTTGTGGTTGAGGTAAAGGATACTAATATTCATCATATGTATTCGGCATCAGTCATAATAGACTGGTTTGGTTATTTAATTCACATCTACGGGTCATCTCATCATATACTGCTTGTAACCTTATTGTTCCCTATCTTCCCATCCAACACCATCTAACCGAGGGACTTCACGTTCGTAATGACTCGGCAGTATTATCATACATATGATGACCTAAATATTCCGTTGATATTGTTAAAAAAAAATTTTAAATCGGTATTGTCATTCAGCTACCTATATTTAAATTCATCCAACTAAAAATCGGGTTGATTTATATCTAACATTCACACAAACTCTAAAACATAACCTGAATTCATCCAGAAAGATCGTCGAAAAAAAACATTCCATAGCAAGAAGTCTTTAGATTGTTAATATATTTGATTGAATTGAGCTTATCCTCAAAGCGTAATCACAATCTTCCGGTATGATCAAATTTTTTTTTTTTTTAAATAATAAAAATAAATTGAATTATATTTGCCGACAACTTTATTGTTTTTAAGTCAGGACTTTCGACAAAATTTCAATTTATATAAATATACTTTAAATAATTAATGAACAAATTTAGGAACACAAAACATTCTACAAATATCTCGAGCCTAGAGCGTATAGAAGCCATTTAATTAATTAAAAAAAAAATATTTTGTACTTTACGGTATCATGAATACTTTTCAAAATTATTCAATCATACAAGTGCCGATGGTAATTGCTTATTCTCCTCATTAGTAACCCAAATAATATCCTGTCGTAAATGGCGTAGTGAATTTAGGAACCATGCAAAAAACCTTAGAGAGAGAGAGAGAGAGCTGTTAATCATATTCGCCGTAATGTTACTCGTTATGGAACCGTTTTAATCGAATCAGCCAAGGAAAAATGGCCTGAATTAGAAGCTAGCGATCAATTGATCAATTTATTTCTTATTGGACTTGCCCGTGAGAATACTTGAGGTGATGAGGAAATATCACAAGCTACAGGATATCAGGCCAAAACCGAAGAATATCAAGTCAACGCAACTCCATTAATCTTTGGTACTTCAATTGAAAAAATATTTTGAGTACTTTATATTAATAACAATCATTATGATTGGGTTATGTAGAAATGATGTTTTTAACTATCCCCTCCCCATTCAGCCACCTTCAATTAGTCACCTCATGCAAATACAAACCGATTCTAGTTCATTCCGGTTACAACCAGTCAAATCTAACAATCAACTACCTCTCATAATAACTAAACGTACTAATTTTTGTGTAGGTACACGGAATGTTCGGGTGTTCGGGATTCGGCTAAGGTTTCAAAGCAATCAATAATCGATAAAGCTTTAATGAAAGTTGGAATAGATATTGTAGCTATACAAGAAACAAATTCAGTATCCCTTCAAATCAACACTCCACATTATAATTGGTATTTGAGTAATAGAAAAAGAGGGGCTCTCAGTGGGCTACTGTACGAAACCGTGGAGTTAAAAACGGAGTTAGAATATTAGTGAAATAAAATTGTGGATTAAAAGTGCGATATTTCAAAGGTATATCAGAAAGATTATGTTTTGCAATCATAGAAGTCAAAGGATTAAGTGAAGTATTGCTAATTTGTACCCATTTCCGATCAGATTTTAATTCAACAATTTCACATCTCTTAACTCGTAGAATAACTACAAGTATACGAAAATATAGTAAAACACGAGCTGTTTGCATTTTAGGCGATTTTAATACTCATATAGGATTGGATCAATTGAATTTATCACATAAAAAATATTTGGGCAAAATGTATATCATCAAGAAACTGATGATCGTGGCGATATACTAATTGAATTTGCACTGCAGAATAGTTTATCAATTTGTACCACTTCTGGTCGTAGATCTTGTCTTACTACTTGGAAAGGTCATAAATCATCATCCCAATTAGATCATGTATTGTTCAACCCCGGAAAATCATTATTAGAGATAAAGCATGTAGTAAAAGACACATTTCGGAAAAAATTCAAACGAAGGAAAAAGGTAAACTAGTAAAGACATTTATTTCGGATCATAAATTAGTATTTGGACGTGTAATCAAAGTACAGTCTGACTCACGAAAGCTAATTAGAATAGCATTGCATCCACATGAAGACTACGAAGGTCAGAATTTTAGAAGATGGGGAGTTGATTTATTAAAAGATCCAGCTATCCTAACACAGTATTAATCCAACGTAATAAAATTCCTGGTTAGAAATGGTCTAATATTAGATGGTACTCTCAATTTCCCTATGATAACAACAGTTGAAATAGTTTGGAGGGCTTTAGCACATTCTATAAAGGCTACATCAGACCTAATTTTAACTAGAAAAGCCACTATGACTAAGGAACAGAAAACACCAACAACTTCTTTAAAAACTGCTTTGAGAAGGACACCCCGTAATCCTCATCTGACCAAAAATTGTCGATATAATGTTCATCAAGAGTTTAGAAAATCCAAAGCAGAAGAATGTAGAGAATTTTTCCGAAATTTAAACGATGTAAATTCTTTTAGATGACTCCGCCAAACCTACCAATTTATTCGTTCATATAGACAAAATTCTAATAAGATGGCAAGTACATATAGCAACTACCTCAGGTTCCGCCATTCCTTTAATAACGAAAAGGACCATTGACCATTAGGATTGCCTCCAACCCGGGAAGAAATAGAAACCATCCTATTTTCCATTAGAAGAGGAACTGATCCTGGTTTAGATCAAATTTCAATTGAGCTATTACAAGCTTTACGAGGGAATGAAGGTCATCCTGTATGTTTTACAACAGGTTTGGCTATTAAACACCCCACCAAGTGAGTGGTTAGAAACGGTCCAATTTCCTTTACCAAAAACCAACGACCCAATACGATCACAGACTATAGACGAATAACTCTTTCAGACACTGTTATCGATGAGGAATGGAAAACAGGATTGGAATTGCCCATTGTCTTGTTAATAGAATAATACGAACCTGTATGCGCGAATTAACATCAATCATATGCTATAAACAAAGAACAAGGGCATTTCAACGTGGTATGGGGTTTAAACAAGGATGTTCCTTTTCACCTACCTCATTCAATTTAATATTGGATTCCGTTCTACAAACCCTCGCAGAAGTTATTCCAGGTTTACGACTTTCACAAGATCAAAATATTAAATTACCATTAATATTAGCCTTTGCCGGTGATTTATGACTCGTTAATGACGATTTAAGCACATTGTCTACTATTCTAGAAGAGCTTGTTCCTCTATTTCACTCAGTAGGTTTAGAGGTAAATGAACGTAAATCTGAAATTCTCTTAAGACCATTTAATGAAAATATTATGACCATATCGATAGGTGGGTTAAACTTGCATGTTAGTGCTACTTTGCGATATTTAGGCACTTATATAACTGCCGGACTAAGCCGTCCAGAGACAATCCAAAAAAGATGCCGACAAGCACATGGTATTGTGAAAATGTTAACAAGATTTCGTCGTGAGCACAGATTTCCTTTTCCTATTGTAATACAGATGTATAAGCAACTAGTAACTCCTATCATGACATATGGTTTACGAGTTGCTGTTTTAACTAATGCATGTCGTTTACTATTAGCGCGTTATGAAAAAAACTTTTTAATACAATTATTGGAGTATTATACTAATTGCCCTCTAAGAATTTGTGTTAGAAGAAGCCCTCTAAGAATTTAAATTTCGCGCGGAAAACCATTCGTCGAAATATTATTTTTTCTATGTTGACATGACTGTCAGTGACATCTGTGTCAAATGTCACATCAAAATAATCATTAGTGTTTAGTATACAGCTTGTCTTTCTGAAGTACAAAAAGTACATTCGGCGATTTTTACAATGAGTGGAATTATTCAACAAAGAAGTTCCATTAAATTTTGTGTGCGGAATTAATTTTGTGGTGCCGAAACGTTCAGAACGTTGCAAAAGGCCTTCGGTGATAATTGTATGTCACGAGCAAGTGTTTTTGATTGGTACAAATTGTTCAAAGAGGGTCGAGAACTTTTTGCGACGAACCACATCTAAGACGGCCATCAACATCAACTGATGATCAAGACGTTAACAAAATCAAGGAATTGGTGCTCGAGAATCGCCGATTAACAGTCAGAGACCTTACTGGCATCGTGGAAATATCGGAAGAATCAGTGAAAACCATTTTGAAAGATCATTTGGGCCTAAGAAAAATGAAGGCACGATTGGTTCCAAAATCACTCAATTTTTTGGAAAAACGGCGTCGCGTTGACGTCTGTGAAACAATGATTTCCGACTACCAGGATGTCATGAAACGCATTATAACTGGCGATGAGTCTTGGATCTATGCTTACGACCCGGAAACAGACGATCAATCGGCCGAATATCGTGCCAAAGATGAGTCGAAGCCGAAAAAACCAACCTCGATTATCGGGGTGTGGTGCACTCCGAATTCCTTCCGATCGGCGAAACAGTCAACAAGGAATACTATTTGAGTGTTATGTGTCGTTTACGCGAAGCTTGGTTTTTGCACCACGATAATGCACCTTCTCATACTGCATTGGTTTTACGTGATTTTTTCGCTAAAAATTTCACCCATATAGTTCCGCAACCACCGTATTCGCCTGATTTAGCTTCGTGTGACTTCTGGCTGTTCAGCAAACTCAAACGACCGCTCCGGGGAAACAATTAAACAACCACGATTTGGTTAGTTAAAATTTTATTCAACCAAAATCTTGTTTGTTTTTTATCTAAGAGATTTGGTTGATCGAAAAATACCAAGATTATCGCAAAATAGACTCAGATTTTTGTTTTATTTACCCAAGTTTTTCTCTGGGTGTAATGTTACATACCTTACACTTCACCCGATTTACATCTTCTTTAACTTTGGCGAGCCATTCTATAAACTCCGGTGCTTCCAACTATTTGTCATTAAATACGCAATTTCTCGATTTCCCATTTTTTCGGTGGTGTTTTTTTGTGGATAGGTCATTTTCATTCGTTGCACCTTGTTTGTTGCTCGAAAAACCTGAATCACACATTGCCTAACACTTAAAAAAAACTTTTAAAGTAAACAAGCATTAATGGCATAAAATTATCTATCCCATAAAGCTAGTTTCACTGATATTCCAAATGTTTCTCTTTGTTCTATTTTAATTTAAAATTGTGAACCTCTAAAAGAAACACCCTTTACAAGGCGATATTTGGTCTTACATTTAATATCTTAAAAATACACGAACAAAACAACAAAGACAAATTGGGAATTGGATGGTTTAGGGTTACTGGCCCTTTTCGTATTTATTATCATTGTTAATTTATCGTTGGTATATAAATATAATAGGAAATGCCAGATAAACGATAATGATCGTAGTTAAAGACTTTTGTGGTTTTGCAGGTCCCATGACCTTAGAAATCGTGTACCGAGTATAAAAATGTGACGCTCTTACATTGGTTTCGTATAGTGCTAACCATTCGAAAGTGAATTACATACAGAACAAACAAGTGGTGAAATATTCGATATTGGGTTCACCACCTTGAATCGATTCAATTATATATCGTAAATTAAATTTGCATTTGTAAAAATGTAAAATACTTTCGACTTTTAATCGAAAGTGTGTTGTAAAATTTTAAATTACGGTTTACGATATGAAATGTCATTGTACTCTTTCTTAGTGTTTTATTGGGGGAGCGTAGTTTATAATTATGATTAAGAAAAATTCCTTTTTTCAATTTTAGATCATTGAACCTAGATCACATACGCATTTTTTATTATGACGTGTCATCCATCATCTTAAATTATATTATGCTGATGTTATTTTCCAAAGTTACTCGTATTTATTATTTTCAGTGAACCATCTTAGATACGTAATTAGACACATAAAGACCGATTAATTAAAGAACGCGTCTAGTCACGTACATACCATGCAATGCACAGTAGATTTTAATTAGACTTAATTATCTCGCTTTAAGTAACTCTTATTAACGGTTGATTTATTTACTGAGAAACATTTATAATTTATATACACAGGACCTGTTTCATTTTGATTACGCAGTATGGTCTGTTATCTAGAATCTAAATGTGTAAATCTAAAACATGTTGTGCGAAGTGCCCCGCATTATTATTTATATGTTATTTTAATCTAAGCTACGAATCAAACCTCAAACCTAATGATCACCCTAGGCGATTTAAACGAAACGTAGAAACGAATAATAATTTGACCCAATTTAACACATTTTGCGTATCGTATATTTTAGGTGTATGTCAAATTTACAACACACATGTTGTTTACTGCGTGTTTTAGCCGAAATTACGCGTTAGTTTATTTTATTGTTGTCGATCATTTTTCTGCTTTCTTAAGTTACACATTTTAAATTTATGATCGTAATCTACCGCATGAAGAATTTTGGTTGGACATCTTGATTATACTAATTGACAGTGAAAATACTTGAATGTGATAGTTTTATGCTGGCACAAAATTTATATGATTGGTATTGGTGGTAGGCAGATAGGATAAACCAATTTACAATGCATTCTGGATGATCCTGTAGGCAGAGCTCTATATACTCAAGAGGCTCTTTATACTCAAGAGTTGGTACTTTTCGGATAGCTCGGTTAATATGGCACCTAACCATATAGCTCGCTATCGTGTCAGATTGTTGTGGATATTTGAAAAAATTTAAAACGTAAAAAATGTCTTTATATGAGTTATGAGGAAAATTTTCGAGAATGGCTTGTCCTAGCCCCTGGCAAGGCTCTTTTTTCTCAAGAGTTGGTACTTTTTAGATTGATTGGTTAATATAGTAGCTAACCATATAGGTCGCTATTGTGTCAGATTGTTGTGGATATTTGCAAAAATTTAAAACGTAAAAAATGTCTTTATATGAGTTATGAGGAAAATTTTCGAGAATGGCTTGTCCTAGCCCCTGGCAAGGCTCTTTTTTCTCAAGAGTTGGTACTTTTTAGATTGATTGGTTAATATAGTAGCTAACCATATAGGTCGCTATTGTGTCAGATTGTTGTGGATATTTGCAAAAATTTAAAACGTAAAAAATGTCTTTATATGAGTTATGAGGAAAATTTTCGAGAATGGCTTGTCCTAGCCCCTGGCAAGGCTCTTTTTTCTCAAGAGTTGGTACTTTTTAGATTGATTGGTTAATATAGCACCTAACCATATAGATCGCTATCGTGTCAGATTGTTGTGGATATTTGAAAAAAATTAAAACGTAATAAATGTCTTTTTTTGAGTTATGAGGAAAATTTTCGAAAATGGCTTGTCCTAACCCCCGGCAAGGCTCTTTTTTCTCAATAGTTGGTACTTTTTAGATTGATTTGTTAATATAGCACCTAACCATATAGGTTGCTATTGTGTCAGATTGTTGTGGATATTTGCAAAAATTTAAAACGTAAAAAATGTCTTTATATGAGTTATGAGGAAAATTTTCGAGAATGGCTTGTCCTAGCCCCTGGTAAGGCTCTTTTTTCTCAAGAGTTGGTACTTTTTAGATTGATTGGTTAATATAGCACCTAACCATATAGGTTGCTATTGTGTCAGATTGTTGTGGATATTTGAAAAAAATTAAAACGTAATAAATGTCTTTTTTTGAGTTATGAGGAAAATTTTCGAAAATGGCTTGTCCTAACCCCCGGCAAGACTCTTTTTCCCAAGAGTTGGTACTTTTTGGATAACTCGGTTAATATAGCACCTAACCATAAAGGTCGCTATCGTGTCCGATTGTTCTGGATATTTGAAAAAATTTAAAACGTAATAAATATCTTCATGTGAGTTATGAGGAAAATTTTTGAAAATGGCTTGTCCTAACCCCCGGCAAGGCTCGTTTTTCTCAAGAGTTGGTAGTTTTTAGATTGATTGGTTAATATAGTACCTAACCATATAGGTCGCTATCGTGTCAGATTGTTGTGGATATTAGAAAAAATTTAAAACGTAATAAATGTCTTTTTTTGAGTTATGAGGAAGATTTTCGAAAATGGCTTGTCCTAACTCCCGGCAAGGCTCTTTTTCCCAAGAGTTGGTACTTTTTGGATAACTCGGTTAATATAGCACCTAACCATATAGGTCGCTATTGTGTCCGATTGTTGTGGATATTTGAAAAAATTTAAAACGTAATAAATATCTTCATATGAGTTATAAGGAAAATTTTTGAAAATGGCTTGTCCTAACCCCCGGCAAGGCTCTTTTTTCCTAAGCGTTGGTACTTGTTTGATAGCTTGGTCAATATAGAACCTAACCATATAGCTCGCTATCGTGTCAGATTGTTGTGGATATTAGAAAAAATTTAAAACGTAATAAATGTCCTTTTTTGAGTTATGATTAAGATTTTCGAAAATGGCTTGTCCTTACCCCCGGCAAGGCTCTTTTTTCTCAATAGTTGGTACTTTTTAGATTGATTTGTTAATATAGCACCTAACCATATAGGTCGCTATCGTGTCAGATTGTTGAGGATATTTGAAAAAATTTAAAACGTAAAAAATGTCTTTTTATGAGTTATGAGGAAAATTTTCGAAAATGGCTTGTCCTAACTCCCGGCAAGGCTCTTTTTCCCAAGAGTTGGTACTTTTTGGATAACTCGGTTAATATAGCACCTAACCATATAGGTCGCTATTGTGTCCGATTGTTGTGGATATTTGAAAAAATTTAAAACGTAATAAATATCTTCATATGAGTTATAAGGAAAATGTTTGAAAATGGCTTGTCCTAACCCCCGGCAAGGCTCTTTTTTCCTAAGCGTTGGTACTTGTTTGATAGCTTGGTCAATATAGAACCTAACCATATAGCTCGCTATCGTGTCAGATTGTTGTGGATATTAGAAAAAATTTAAAACGTAATAAATGTCCTTTTTTGAGTTATGATTAAGATTTTCGAAAATGGCTTGTCCTTACCCCCGGCAAGGCTCTTTTTTCTCAATAGTTGGTACTTTTTAGATTGATTTGTTAATATAGCACCTAACCATATAGGTCGCTATCGTGTCAGATTGTTGTGGATATTTGAAAAAATTTAAAACGTAATAAATATCTTCATATGAGTTATAAGGAAAATTTTTGAAAATGGCTTGTCCTAACCCCCGGCAAGGCTCTTTTTTCCTAAGCGTTGGTACTTGTTTGATAGCTTGGTCAATATAGAACCTAACCATATAGCTCGCTATCGTGTCAGATTGTTGTGGATATTAGAAAAAATTTAAAACGTAATAAATGTCTTTTTTTGAGTTATGAGGAAGATTTTCGAAAATGGCTTGTCCTTACCCCCGGCAAGGCTCTTTTTTCTCATGAGTTGGTACTTTTTCGATAGCTTGGTTAATATAGCACCTAACCATATAGGTTGCTATTGTGTCAGATTGTTGTGGATATTTGAAAAAAATTAAAACGTAATAAATGTCTTTTTTTGAGTTATGAGGAAAATTTTCGAAAATGGCTTGTCCTAACCCCCGGCAAGACTCTTTTTCCCAAGAGTTGGTACTTTTTGGATAACTCGGTTAATATAGCACCTAACCATAAAGGTCGCTATTGTGTCCGATTGTTGTGGATATTTGAAAAAATTTAAAACGTAATAAATATCTTCATATGAGTTATAAGGAAAATTTTTGAAAATGGCTTGTCCTAACCCCCGGCAAGGCTCTTTTTTCCTAAGCGTTGGTACTTGTTTGATAGCTTGGTTAATATAGAACCTAACCATATAGCTCGCTATCGTGTCAGATTGTTGTGGATATTTGAAAAAATTTAAAACGTATAAAATGTCTTTATATAAGTTATGGGGAAAATTCTCGAAAATGGCTTGTCCTTACCCCCGGCAAGGCTCTTTTTTCTCAATAGTTGGTACTTTTTAGATTGATTTGTTAATATAGCACCTTACTATATAGGTCGCTATTGTGTCAGATTGTTGTGGATATTTGAAAAAAATTAAAACGTAATAAATGTCTTTTTTTGAGTTATGAGGAAATTTTTTGAAAATGGCTTGTCCTAACCCCCGGCAAGGCTCTTTTTTCTTAAGCGTTGGTACTTGTTCGATAGCTTGGTTAATATAGCACCTAACCATATAGGTTGCTATTGCGTCAGATTGTTGTGGATATTTGAAAAAATTTAAAACGTAATAAATGTCTTTTTTTGAGTTATGAGGAAATTTTTTGAAAATGGCTTGTCCTAACCCCCGGCAAGGCTCTTTTTTCTCAAGAGTTGGTACTTGTTCGATAGCTTGGTTAATATAGCACCTAACCATATAGGTTGCTATTGCGTCAGATTGTTGTGGATATTTGAAAAAATTTAAAACGTAATAAATGTCTTTTTTTGAGTTATGAGGAAATTTTTTGAAAATGGCTTGTCCTAACCCCCGGCAAGGCTCTTTTTTCTTAAGCGTTGGTACTTGTTCGATAGCTTGATTAATATAGAACCTAACCATATAGCTCGCTATCGTGTCAGATTGTTGTGGATATTTGAAAAAATTTAAAACGTAAAAAATGTCTTTATATGAGTTATGAGGAAAATTTTCGAAAATGGCTTGTCCTAACCCCAGGCAAGGCTCTTTTTTCTCAAGAGTTGGTACTTGTTCGATAGCTTGGTTAATATAGCACCTAACCATATAGGTTGCTATTGCGTCAGATTGTTGTGGATATTTGAAAAAATTTAAAACGTAATAAATGTCTTTTTTTGAGTTATGAGGAAAATTTTCGAAAATGGCTTGTCCTAAAAAATACAGCAAATACCCCCAGCAATGTTTTTTTTCTCAAGAGTTGGTACTTTTTAGATTGATTGGTTAATATAGCAAATAACCATATAGCTCGCTATCGTGTCAGCTTTTTTATGTTTTATTTTATTTTCTCTCCAACATACCATTTTCTTTCAAAATACAACTAAATAAGACCACCAATGCTTTATATATAGATAAATTTAAATTTAAAACAAAATTTATTGGAAAAATTTTGTTTTTATTAAATATTAATTTAGTAATTTATTACATTTTAAATCTAATATAATCTTCACTTTTTTAATATTTCTTAAAATTAATGTAACCTTCTCCTGAAAGAGTAACTGCATGGAAATCGCGAGTTCCTTTTACAGTTTTACAATTTTTCGAACCTACTGGCAAGTTGAATTTTTTTCGAGTTATATTCAATGTCAGAATAAAACTCAAACCCCATGTCAGTCTTTAAAGTTTTAGCCCATTTGAATAATTCTGCTGCATTCGTAATGATACCATCAAATTCATCATTGAGACTGGCTCTGGACGCCATTCTCTTGATAGTACCTCTTACTCAAAATTATTTTTATTTTTATAATGGGTTACAGCACCATCAGTAACATAATACATTTTGGTTAAACTCGTCATTTTAGTTTTCAAGAACTGGATCATTTTTTCGGTGAACAAATGAACTGCCGCACTTACATAACTAAGCTAACAATGAAGCTGTAGTGCTGCAATTTCCCATCTACATTTATGTGAATTACAAATGGCTGAATAGTCGCTTGCTTATTATTCCAATGAAAACCTTGCGCTGCATTCTGCATTATAAATGAATAATTTTCTGCAAAGTCACGTGAAACAAGTGCGTCTGTAGGCTCCAGAGTAAGTTTCTTATTTTTTGCGAAGCTAGATTGTTGAAGTGAAATGAAGTAATGAGGAATCATATTTTCTAACTTCTTTATGAAGTAATCTAAAAATTATTCTAACGGTTTTGAGTACTTTTCCAAATTGCATCTGTCAGTTGAAATCCACTGACTGAGTGACAATTCTTGCATTTTAGAAGATAACATGTCGGCTTAGGATCCGGCCATAACATAGATGAAATGCAATCTTGGTATTTTGATATCTTTTCATTTGCAATAGTTTCTATTTTGGTTCCATAAATAATTAATTTTACATTTTGATGTATTGTACAAACATACACTATATGCGTTCCACTGCTTCCTGGTTGCACACAGTTTAAAAACTCCTAAAGGACGAAGCAAGCAAAATTTGGAAAATTCGATTTTTTTCTCCTTGTTCCGATACAGAATCTTGTAGCCCTCGTAGCATTCTTTTAATATACTCATCATTAGACGTTTCTGAACTTTAACTTTTTCAATAGTTAAGCAATCGTTTCATCCAGGCATTATCCGACTGACACTGATTGCTTTAGTTCATCGCTTATTCGTTTCCCAATTTTAGGTACAAGAAGCGCAAGTGGGCCGTTCGTTTTCTGAATTTATGCACCAAGTATTGTGTTGTGTTGAACTCCTGTTGAATTTTTTGTATGGTTAGTGACTTCGGCAGTGTAGTCAGCACCTGTATCTTATCACAATTTTTCTCCAATTGTTTGAATTTATTTTTCAGTTGATCCATAGGTTCGTCATATAAATTAGCCTTCATTGCGTTGTCCATTGATTGATTCACAAGGGGCTCGATTCCAGGAATCAAAGATGATGATGTTGATGGCACTATTGCAGCTAAATTGGTTAATTTTTGTTGTTGATGCTGTTGCCTAGCTCCTAGTTTGTGGGCGTATATGGGTGACAGTCCAATATATGGTAACATCGTATTGAGTTTTTGAAGAACGCTCGCTTTTTGAATTTGGCGTTCTTCACTATCACTCCTACCACTACCACTTGAACTACCTAAATATTGATTTTGACTCTTATTTATACCAAAAATTTAAAACTAGAAATGTATACCTGAAAAATGTACCTGAAAAACTCCTTTTAAAAGGAGGATTAAAACATTTTGTGTAGTAAATATACGGGGCTGGGCATTAACTAGTTTTATTATTCATTAGAAGTAATTTTTACCTTTATTTTGAAAAATTGAAGCAACAGTTAAAAACAACAGATTATGAGGAGAAATAGACTAGGTCATGATATTAAAACGTGTTTTGCAAGAAAACACAAAATATCGCCCAATTTTTTATTTGGTATGTTTTATAAAATTAAATGGCGAACAAAAAAACTAAAAAAAAAATTAGTTTTTTCAAAAAATTGAGAAAAACCAGGTTGGTGGCCATTTTGAAAATGAGAAACTTAAAGATGATACTATTTTTGTAGATTCTTTTACCTTTAAAATGAGATGCTGTATAAGATAGCATAAAATTTCGAGCAGAAAAAATTTATTTTTTCTATTCACCGCTAGAGGCAGCACTATCACAAAACGGAAATTTTTCTGCTGATATTTTTTGAAATCAGCCGAAATTTTTTGAAATTTTCAAGAAAATCAATAATTCTCAGCAGAAAGTTTTGTGAAAAAGCAAATAATTTATGAAAAAGAAGCGAAAATATATGTTTTAACATTTTGCGTATATATAAGGACGCTTAAATATACTAAAATTACCATAATCATCATAAAGCAAATAGAGAAACACAAAAAAATCGCCTACCTTGATACCACTCCATAAATTTTCAGTTATTAAATGTAACTTAAATGTTTTCAGTTTTTTAACAAAAGTGTTAGAAAAACCCCTCTGTAACTACCCTGGGTTTATGTTTTTATGTTTTTATGGAGTTCATAATCTATATACATGAGCAACATAAGAAAAATTTATGAAACGCTACTGACGCCAGCTATGATTCTCATGTTACTCATGTATATAGATTATGAACTCAGCTACCATAAAAACATAAGCCCAGGGCAGTTACAGGGAGGTTTTTCTAACACTTTTGTTAAAAAACTGAAAACATTTCACATTAAAATGACTTCAAAAATTAATGGAGTGCTATCAACGTAGGCGATTTCTTTTGTGTTGCCCTGTATTTGCATTATGATGATTATAATAATTTTAATATATTTTGAGAGTCCTTATACAACCGCAAATCTTTCTTTAAAGAAAATTTACGTTTTTCGTTTCAAAACGTTTAAACATACATTTTCTCTTCTTTTTCATAAATTATTTGATTTTTCACAAAACTTTCTGCTCAGAATTATTGATTTGCTTAAAAATTTCAAAAATTTTCTGCGGGTTTCAAAAAATATCAGCAGAATAATTTCCTTATTGTGATAGCGCTGCCTCTAGCGGTTAATAGTAGAAACACATTTTTTCTGCTGGAAATTTTCTGCTTTCATCTTATACAGCATTAAAATGAGCCCTATTTTATATTTCTCGGATAAATACTGTTTTTTATATTTGTATAAATCACCATTTTCAACAAATTCTTAAATTTTTGTCCGACTGTATCTTATGCAACAACAACAACAAAAAATACTAGTACTACTACCCAGTACTACACATTCATAACATAAAAATCTCAAAATTAAAACATGACTTCCGGTCCCATACGTTGAATTTTTGAGTTTACGAATTTTTCACCATATACTAAACAAAAATTAGCACGAAAAACGCAACGGCTGATAAAAAATAAGTAAAATAAACTTTTGATCAAACTTGATATAAAAGCCGCTTTCAAACATTTGTCGGACATGAAATTGAATTTTTATTTATTTTTGATGAACTTCTATGACGACGGTCGGCGATTGAACGTCGTAAAGGAAAGACGTGATTTTTGTCTCTCCTTTAAATAAATAAATAAATAGTTTAAATATGTGTTAATAATTGATTAATTATAATATTAATCATAATATTATTTATTAATATATGTCTTATGAAATAAATAAATAATAATATTAATAATAATTTGTGTGTAAAGAAGTAATAAGTAAAGTGAAAAGTTATACGTATTGTGTTAATATATTAATTTGTGTGCGGTGCGCTTGCATTGGTGTGGGATATGCATATAAAAATTTCGTTTATATGTTTTTCGACACCGTTGTTTGAATGCATCGTACGCATTGTATCGTATGTTAATATTCAATTTGTACGACTTTTTTGATTACAAAGGATGCTTAAGATAAGTGTTATTTTTATTACTTTATTTTACATTATACATTATATTTTATTACATAATAATCAATGAATCGTATGGATGAGTTATTTGTGTTGTTGTGGTATGAAACAGTTTGTGACGATAGTTGCACGCATTCATTCTATGTAATCTGTTTCTATGAAAAATACTGTCGTGGTCTCTAATTTTTATAATTTTGTTTTTTCTCTCGCATACGTATTGTTTATAGTTTTTTATGTACACAGTGATTTTGTTGAATTTCGTTATATGAGTAGATGGTATTTTCTTGGAAAAGTTGAACAAATCACGACCAAAAAGCTAATTTAAAATTTGGATATCAAGTCTTTATTGCATGTTGTACTGAAATCCTTATTTCTTTTAATGTTTTTATTTAAGGATATACATATAAGTGAAAATATGTTATATGGGATGCGCAAAATATAAACAAAATGATCGTATAATATTCTCTGCTCTCTCGCGGTTGTATTTATATTTTTGTAGGGGATTACACTAAGACTTCGTATTACGTTGTCTGAATGGGCGAATTTCTTTGGGTTTGCACTAAATGTTCTTGAATGTGGATGATTCAATTTGTGAATTGGGAAAGTCGATTAGACTTTAATTGTTCATAATTTGTTGATTTGTTATATGTATAATAATTTAGACTTTCGTTAACTTTGTGAGATTTTTTGCCGTCGTTGTGGAGAGGCGGCTGACGTTGACCTCTCCTTGTCGACCTGGGTTGGCGTCATCGGCAAGGGGTGGATGTTGTCGCAGGTCGAGATCGCGCAAAATGAATATTGTACATATAAAGGAATGTATATTTTTGGCGATTGGGAGGGGGTTATACTTTTTCTCTGTGGTGTGAAAACTGGATTAGATTTTGTCGAGTGGTGTATGTGTGTGATTGGTTTACACAGGATGTGCGGCGAGGATGTGCTGCAGCTGTATTGCAGTGAATCTTTTTTGATATTTGGAGTGATTTGAATGGGTTTCGTTCATGGTGAGTAATGGCTCGGTGTCTGCGGTTTGTGGTGATTGTTCGTTGAACGTTGTGTTTCTCAACTTGCGGAGAGTTGTGTTCATGTGTGTTCTGTCGTTACCTGTATTTATAAGGTATTTTTGACTGTTTTGAGTTGTTTTGTTTAGGACTTGAGGTAGTTCTCATTTGTTAGTGTATGAGGGCGGATTTGCAGTTTTGTATTGAATCATTGCCTGAATGTTGGATTTGTATGTCCAAATTGGTTTCTTTGCTGAATGCTTCGGGTGTTTTTGTTGGAGTTTGCCGTCGATTTGGCGGGGGCTGAATCATTTTGGGAGTTTTGGTATGATCGGTCGTACGCTGAAGTTTTTGGGCTGTAGGGTTGCCACGGTTCGTTTGTGATCTGTCATGGATTCGTCACGGCTTTGTGAAGCGTGGTTTTTGTTGAATGGTGGTGTTGGCAGGAGGTCGCTTGGTGGATGGTAGTGGTTTCATGGTGGGAAGATTCATGCCGTCTGTTGGGATCGTTTCGAGGTAATTTTAGCTCCTGGATGGACATTGCATAATTCTCTTGGTACATTTTACTACGATTGTTTGTAGAGGTGGTTTCTTCCACGCTTTGATTTCGGAGAGAGCTATTTTGGTGATGTTCCTTCATCCTATTATTCAGCGTTTGTGTATAAATTGTTATATTTTTATTTTGGTTTGATTAGCGATATAATTTTCCGTTTCCGTATTTCTTCTGTGCATTGAGAATATAGTGTAGGTAATTTATGATTAGCTGTTTTCTATATTGTATTTCCTTCATAATCCATCATTTTTGCAAGATTAATTGCAACTATGTTGGAGTTGGTAACGAATCCTATTATTTACCGCAAAATTGCCTTTTTGTGACACTCAATGGGTTACTAGTATTTTCTCACAGCTTATTAGCGATATTTTTGCTTTATAAAAAGAAATATTATTTGCATTGGATTTGGGATTTTAACAATCTTAACATAAAGAATTGTTTATCGGCAACTTCGTTATATCTATGTAACTGAAAAGCTAGAAATATTTGATGTAATTAATATAATTATTCAAAAGAAAGAGAAGGTTTGTATACTTCAATACACCAACGACTGGATGTTTGTCATAAAATGCAACGTTGCCAATCTTGACTGTTTTAGTACAAGAATTATAATTATTAATTCCCAATTTCAAATCAACCCTAAATATTAATCTACATGTACAGTGCCGAGCTATTATATAAAAATTATTCGGTTCTCAGGAAATCTCATTCAAATATATTTAATATACGAGTACATATTAACCCTCTTTTAAGATACTGGTACGATTTATATTTAATTATAAAATAAACTTATTTATCATTCATTTTAGAATAATTTTTTCAAATTTTATCTAGTTGCCTTTACTTAAATATTACCTTTCAGCAGGAAAGCCATTGTCGACACACTACTAATTTACGTTTGTTACCAGTCTGAGATGAATCGTTTATGACAAGTCTAATACGAGGTGACAAGTCCTAGACGAGTTGCATGTGTCATGTCTGAGATTAATTGTATGTGATATATCCCCAGCAAACGTAGAAGAAGTTCCAGAACTAGTGCAAAAGTAGTGATAAAAGTATTTGTTTCCTTGTGAAAAAGGATGGGCGTCGGGAAAAATTCATCAGTTTTATAAAAAATTTTTAGTAAACATACGAAATTTTTGCGAATTCTAAATTATTTAGGATATTTTAATGGATGGATATTTTAAGGGATATTTGAATGCAATCCGGTAGTTAATCTAGTTAATCTGTTTTTTTTTTGCTATTTTGTGTTCGCCCAATTCAACGGTTAAATACTAATGAATTTTAGAGTTATATTGAATATAGTTCAAATAACTTTGGTTTCAGGAAATTCTACTGTAAGTTGCGGAGTTGCAGAATGATTAAATTAATAAATGTTTCAATTATTTAGGAAGCCGGAAAATATGATAGAATTAAATTTCAGGAAATTTACTGATGCTTGTGAATTAATGCTTCATTGTAACTGCTGATTGTGTAGTTTAGAATTGTGTTGTCATTTTATTACTAACGACTTTACATAGGTGTCTGTAACGGGTCGAGTCAACCAATTTTGGTTAGGAAGCCGAAAAGTATTAATAGAATTAAATTTCAGGAAAATTCCAGATGCATGTGAAATAATAATATTTTTTCTTAGGTTGCCGTTTTAAAGAAGCAATTGTTGAAGACCAATACCATCGTTATCCATTAACCTATTAAGCCTTTATCCTTCATCTAGTAGATTAGAATTGTGTTGTCCTTGTGTTACTAACTATCGGCTATACCTAGGTGTCTGTAACCGGGCCGATTCTGTCCCACTTAACTAACCTATCCAATCCTTCGGTTTTGTTATGTGTAAAAAAGGGTGTACGGTGGACCCGGCGTCATCCGGGAACTCAAGCCTAAGAACTTGGTCGTACATTCAAAATCAATCAATCAATCAATCAATTTTTGATGAACTTCTATGACAAATTTCAAAGCAATTGTAGGAGGCCTGCTCGAACCATTAGTACTAACGTCTCACCCCTAAGATTGCTTTGAAATTTGTCTATGAAGTACATTAACGATTCTTCTAGTGAATTAATTAATAGCAATTGTGTGGGAAAGTAATTCCCTAGCCGTTAACTTCACAAAGCATTTCAACAAGCACGTCGATATTTCATTGGGCGCTTTGGTACCATAATTCCGTTTTCTGTAGTAATATACCGATTCCTGATTTGTCACAATGTTAAACTCGCGGTTATCTGTAATAATTTCGGATAAAACTCGGTCAATTTTGAAACACGATGTTTGCTGTTTAACTATAATATTATTCTAAGCAATTCAAGCTGCCATCGCTTGACAGTCGTTCCCAAAATTTTGTGTAGATACTAGGTAGATCTACTTCACTCACAGACATTCTCGTGCATGTATTAGGTGTGCAAGTAGAAACTCGGCTCTGAAGTAGGTTTCATTAAAATATACTTCAACGCATCCAAATCGCCCGCCATTTTGGATATACGTAGCTTAAGCCCCAACCAGTAAAAACTTAAGAGCTTAAGTTGTCCCCGTTTGGACCACTTGAGCATGTAACTTAAGCTCTTAAGTGTTCGCTGGTTGAGGCATTTTAGTCATTGCTGTTTTTATGACATAAGTTTCAGTCATTTACAAGCTGTCGTTCCGTGAGCATCAATTTTAAGAGATGAATGTCGACAAACAACCTATACGTCATTGTATTCTATTCTGTTTTCAAATGAAAAAAATGCGGCTCAAGCTATGGAATTTATTGGATGGTGATAAAAATGTTAGTCTTGAGGACGATGGTTGTGTTTTTAAATTTTATAAACATTTACGTTTGTAAGTGTAACGATATCATGTAAATGTAATTTAAACAACTCATGTAAACCCACCAAACCATACTGTCAATAAACATCATTAACCTAACATCCGAATGGAAGCGTTGTGTTAATCTTATAGTTAAGAACTTTTAGCTTGTACTGATGCGGCTTCTTGTCAATGAGCTTAGAACAAAACCAGTTCTTCCATCCTAAATTCATTCATAGCGATCTAACTCTGCTTATAGTGCGATATCTCTGCTTATGATGCCTTTTCAGCTGCGGAGAGCTTCCATCCTAATACTACTGCATAATCTATAGTGCTTCTTTGCATTTTATGGACTGTAAATGTCCATGACAGGATTAAAGGTAGCATGCCTGGTTCAGTAGTACGATAGCTGTACTTGGCTTGGAATTGGATAGACTCTGGTTAGATTTCGTGTAGGCCATTTCTCTAAATCCACTTGAACCGAAGGTATATCCGCGTCATACACCTGTGCCCTACGTAAATATGGCCATTTGACTCTGGTGATTACTTAGTGTCTAGAATACATCAATGTTCGAGCGTAGCATCACTTTTGCTCCTACGAATATTATTATTTATGTTGGGTTGATATTATCTAAGTCAACGTTTTCGATGTTTCTTAAACCATCAACTGGTCTTGGGCCTTGATGTTAATTATAGTTGTATGCTGATTCTTTAGTGCCTTTAATGGTATTGGGCTTGTTGGTTGGTTGGATAGATTATTCGTGCCTTATCCATCGAGAACTAGACTGAGGTGTTTGTGCTCACTCTCTTCTGGAGTTTCATTAGGTGGTCCTGAGGGAGCTCTCCAACTTTGAAAGTATTTAGTATATTTGAGTATTTGGTTTCGCTTTGCTGTCTTATGTTCAATGCAACTAGTGTAAACAGCCTCCACAGATGTACTGCCGGTGCTAATCGTCCCGGTTTACCGAAAACTTGATTTTCTCAAAATGGAGATAGCTGCATCAGATCTCCGAAGAGTAACACATTCATTCTTTCGAAGATCTCATTGTAATTCTTTAACTATGTCAAGTCTATCATATATGAACGCTTTTAGCAAGCTAGACAAAGTGGTTCTTCCGATTGATCACTCCGCTATTTCAATGTTTCAAGCATATCTTTCCAGTTCCAGCACCTCCAGTGATGAACAGTAGGTTCCGTTCCCGGCTCTCAGCTCGCCACTGTCCCTCGATACTTCCTGTGATTTTTATGAAGATCTCACGCTGATCCACATTTATGGCCTGCTATGGTATTTGTTCTTCCTCCTTATGCCCCATATCTAATTGGTCCGGCTGTTCAACTATTTTACATGCAAACATCCGGTTGATGACATTCTCTAATTGTTTATCTTTTTCGCGATAAACTTTCAAGTGCTTATTCATGATCTTCAATTCATTTTCGCGTGATCTGAATCAGCTCAGACTCGTTGAGATATGGCAGTAGGAGACTGTTGCAGTAATTCTTGGGATCAGATATGTCCTTGAAGTAGAGTGCTTGTTCCACTGTAGCCGCGCACTTCTAGTTCTGAGGCGTCTTCATCTGCACCATGCTGACTCTCATCTTGTCATTTGGGATATTTTGGCATGTACTCCGACCTCCAGGAGACATATTGTTGAACTTATCTTTTTGAGGACGAGCGTCCGAGTGCTCTGGATTATACACTTTCTCGAGCTCTTTTGTACGTTCTGGTATGCCAACCTGTATGCGCATTCATACGCCGAGTTTTTTTCTCGCAGAATTTGGCGTATTGCGTGTGGGATGCTGCCAAATTGTGTTGATTTTGACTTTGACATGTATACTTGGCTATTTAGAATGCTATTGTTTCGTATGGTCCACATGCTTGGATGTTCACATTTTCTTTCCATAGATAGACTCAGAAGAATCTCGTTTTAGTTATTGACACATTTTACTTCATTTTTGCGCTTCAGAAAGCGTATTCTGCCACCATTTCTTACGAAGTTGTTTGATTAATAGGATATCATTCGTGCGTTCCTGTTGGTTTTTAGAGAATTATGGCAAAGTATGGTTTTTCCCTCGGCTTCCAAGCACTTCACTGTTCTACATTATGAAGATCATTAGAACAGAAATCTAATCAAGTTGGCTCACGATGACCGGATATTTCTCTGATATGTTGGGTGGCGTGTATATCAAGTTCACTTTATTTAGTCATCCGGATGGACCATCAAGTTGCATCACGCATTTTGCGTGAAGTTGCACAATGTTGCATTATGTTGCACCATGTTGCGTGATGCTGCGCCATATTGCTCAATGTTGCATCATGTTGTGATATGTTTCTATGTATTACAACATGTTGCGTCATGTGTTTTGTACCATGTTGCGCTTTATTTTGTACTATGCTGCGTTATGTTGGCTCGTGTTGTGTCTTGTGTTTTTCGTTTGTTATATATCTGGCGTTAGGTGTCATAATGTTACGGAATGTAGCACCATGTTACATGTCTTGTTATGTTTGTTGTTTTAAGTCACAATATTTTAGTTACAATATTGATTTGTAGCATTCGCTATCTAAATAATGCGTTGATCGTGGTTCCTTTTCACATTTTGTTCCGCATCCAACGATTTTGATGACATCTGGGGCGGCCCGGGATCTTGTATTTAATTTTTCTTTGACTAGCACGATTTTTGTTATAATTGGTGAATGGAATGCCATGGAATCAAGTATTAGAAATCGATTTTTATGGATGTTAATTTCGGGAAAATTCGTTAGTAGGTCCATCGGCGAGACCCGGTACCCTTTTTTCTGCTCGAACGACTTATATTAAAATTGCGGTGACAAAGGGGTTTCAATAGAAATGGAATGGATTGCAATGGATCTCAACTGTAAAATTTATTTAGAGTTTTTCGGGTCGAACGATTTATAATAAAAATGGATGAGATGGGGTTTCGAGGGCTAAGAATCGATTGTGATGAATTCTAAATTTGTTTACGGGGTTCTCATATGAGATCTATTTTTAGACAAAGATAGGCGGTAGACTAGTCGGGCATTTGCCATAATATTTACAACCACCCTCCATTTTCATTAACTGTTGGCAAGAAAACTAATTTAATAATACCCCTACGTGGCCACTATGAGGTTTAGATCGGGCAAACTAGTTTGAAAGGAGTAACGTGGCCCAGTTATCTAACTCGATTGAGTTTGTTGAATCTGATAATACCGCTGCTTCCTAGAAGTTGATTTATCTGGCGATTCACACGATATTCGTTTTCGCAACTTTAATTGGACCAAAGATGGAACGAGTTATACCTTTCTCTCAAACGAAGTCAAGGTGTCGGAGTGAAGTTTATGCCAAAATAACAAAATATACACTGTGTCCTATAACTACTTAGATTTAAAAAAACACTCAGAAATTGTACTTTCAAAATAATATTTGAACATAAACACAAACATTTCTGCACAATAAATAGAAAAAAATTTAATTTTTGTGAAAAGTTGTGAGTGAATTTTTAAATAAGTAATTTATACAACAAAACACACAACGAATCGCACAGAGGTGATCGTAGTGGTTCTGAGTAGTACTTGATGTAAGAAAAAGATCTCGTTTATCCACATGCTCGGAAATCTCTGAAAATTTAGATATTCGAGAGAGAACATCATTGAGTGTAATCCGACAGAGAGAACATCATTGAGTGTAAGTCTTTAACATTTTGAATTATTTAACTCAGCCCCTACGGATCGCACAGAGATTTTCGGATTACACTCAATAATGTTCTCTCTCGAATAACTAAAATCTCAGAGATTTCCGAGCATGTGGATAAACGAGATGTTTTTCTTACATCAAGTACTACTTCAGAACCACTACGATCACCTCTGTGCGATTCGTAGTGTGTTTTGTTGTATAAATTTCTTATTACAAAATTCACTCAAAACTTTTCACAAAAATTAAATATTTTATTAAAAATTTTCAAATATTATTTTAAAAGTACAATTTCTGAGTGTTTTTTTAATTCTAAGTACTTATCAGACACAGTGTGTATTTTTACACACGTTACACGTGTATTTTTTACAGTTAGTGCCTAACTTCCGAAAGCAAGCTCAAGACTTATGGGTGCATTGTAAAATGCTAGCGTGTGCGAAAGACGTTTATCTCGCAAAAAAATTAATTGGCCGTAGAAATATCAGTGTCCGCCAGTAATTCGGGCTTATAATTCTGCCTGCATGTCATTAGACGATATTATTACTGAGCAGAGGTATTTAAAATTGTATACTCCATTGATAAGGATTTAGTTTTGCTGCTGTTCACTTCCAAACCAAGTCTTTTTGCGTAGCGATCGAGCGTTATGAATCTGTCCTTGATATCGCTAGGTCTTCGGGAAAGAAGTACGATATTATCTGCATATCTAAGGATTTGCTCTCATTTATTAAATATGCGCAAAGTTTCAATGTTGCTTTTTCTTACTAAGCATACTCAAGTGCCAAATTGAACAGCACGGGCATTTTGAAATGTTTATACTTCATGACACAAAGAGCTTTTAATTCAACCGTGTTTAAAGAGCAAGACTACTGGTTTCATAATTATAGTGACGAATTAACCATGATTTAGCGAACACATAGTTTCGGAACGAGATATTTTTCTCATCCCGAGGCATTTTTGTGCTCCCAACGCTAAATACAAAAAAAATTGAGGTTCCGGACACTAATAGTTTACCAAGTAAATCTAGTTTCCTTTGAGTTTTCTATTTGTCATTGGGATATTTAGTTGGCGGGAACAAATTTGTTTCTGTTCTGTCGATATAAAAGACATTTCTGACAATTTAAATGTCAACCTTGACATTTTTGTCAATGCCTACTCCATTACTATTTTAAACCAAATGAGAAGACAAAAGAAAATGTAGTGTGTCTTGAGTTCTCGTTTATGGTGAAAACAGACGTGCAGAATTTATGCATGCAGTACTGCATGCAGACCTGCACATGAACCACATATGCATCTTTTTGTGAAATTTTCATTTCTTTTGGTTGGTAGTAGAATTGATTACGAGCTGTCAGATTGTTATAAACTTTTGTACGTATCAGATCGTTTTCAATTGTGTGTGTTTAATAACAATTTTAGTTAGAAAGAATGAATGTGGTCAATTAATTTTGGTTTATTTGTGCTATTGAGCATATATAAAAATAATAAACTTGTGTTAATGCTCAAACTAGATCGAAAAGTAGAAGAATATGGACGCGCGAAATATTTTCTGAAAATGAACGCGAGTTACACGGCTCCTTCTCTAATTTTTTTCTTAAAATTAAAGAGAAAGACGCGGAACAATTTAGGAAAGCCACTAGGATGGGGGTAAGGGAGTTTGAAATTTTACATAATTTATTAAAAAGTAAATTGCAAAATCACAATTTTATTCAAACTCCAACACATTCCGAATTTAGATTGGTTTTGACACTAGTGTAAGTAAACTAATACTATTTTACATGAATATGATGTCAATTTAAACAATATTGTTACTTTTAGACATTTGGCCCATGGCACAGCTTGGCAAATTTTGTCGTGGTTTTTCCGCATCGGAGTGTCTACCGTGCGTGAAATTATATTGGAGGTATGCCAAATATTTTGGGATGAACTGAGTGGAATCTACCTGTCTCCATCGACAGAAGCCGAATGCAACAAAATTATTGATGATTTTTACATTAACACAGGAATGCGAAATGTCGTTGGTGCAATCGATGGCAAGCACATACGTATAAAATGTCCACCACACTCTGGCTCCCAATATTACAACTATAAAAACTATCAACCATAGAAACTACGTATTTTCGGCGGTAGATGTTGGTGCATATGAGAGCCAGAGTGACGGCGGCATTTTGAAACAGAGTGGTTTCGGACAGCAGATTTTAGAAGGAAATATGAATATTCCACAAACTAGCTAATTGCCACAAACAAATGAAGAATTTCCGTGCTTCTTTATCGACGATTCAGTATTTCCGTTGCGGTCAAATTAGATGAGGCCATATCCTGGACGTCTCCTTCCAAAGGACAAAAGAATATTTCAATAAAAAATTATCTTCGCCGGCAAGGGTTAAAATTAAAAACACACTTGGTATTCTAACCGCTAAAATTCGTGTCCTTACAAACTCTTTAAACATGTTCCCAGAAAATGCCGGAAAAATTGTAAGAGCGACATTGGTGCTTCATAATTTTATAAGGCTAAATGACGCCAACTATTACTCTAACAATTTTTATGGACCACGTTAATGAAGATAGTGCATTTGTACAAGGACGGAACGAAGTCGAGCGAAACGAAGTCGAGCCTTCGCCACAATACAGGATGTTCACTAGGTACAATGCCTGCAGAGAATCGTTTTCAGGTTCAAAAAAAACTCGCATAGGAGTTTTTGGTGCTTGTTCTTCGTGAATAAAAGATGTTTTGGCAATTTCCATCAGGCTCGGTGAAGGACGGTGAAGGATTGCTAGTGTCAAAATTTGTATTCGTTGTGCACTCTAACTCAAGAAAACTATAATTTGATGCGCAAGTTTCACTCTATTCAGTATCAATAGTTCGAACTCTGATCCGGATCGTCATATTTTGTCGAATGTTTGGGATAATTTCCAGTTGTTCTATAAATAAAAGAAATCGTAAAAATCAAATTTCAGAAGAAACAGGTAAATTACTTACGTTTCAATTGGTTTGTCAAAATCATTTAAAAATGACATGGAATCAAACCACTTCCACTTTTTTGGGGCTGGGTGCTTTATCGCCAGAGGTTTTGGTATGTCGTTTGCCTCTTTCTTTTAAGAATTTGTGCCTCAACGTTCACCAGCGTGCTTTCAGTTTGTCCACTAAAAGATTCAAAAATTGAATTACATATTTATTGTGTGTGGTGTATATGTAAACATTTTTGTGGGTTTTATTAAAAATAAATTCATTTTGCTGCACGAAACAATTCAATATTTACAATATGTATTGTCACAAATTTTGAAAAACAGTAAACATTACACCGTGAAGTAAGCAAACATTTTTAGTTTTATTTTTCTTACGTTGTCAGCTGTGAGTAATTTGCAGCGAAATTAGAAATAAAGACAACTTGCATCGTTATGCATGACATGCAGAACGCATGTGTTTCATTCCATATGAAGTAATGTTTTTTAAATTTATTTTGTTCCACTGCACGCAGAATTATGCACGTCTGTTTCCACCATTAGGAAATCACGATCTCGAAACTATAGTTATGAAACCAGTAGTCTGTCCATGGCATAACTTCGTAACACTTGTTTGACGTACTTCCTACAATTTAAATAAACTTGGAAATGGTAAAATTATGAAAAAATTAAAAACACGGGGGATCGATCAATAATATTTTTAGCCTATCAAGTTATTACTCAAAAATTAGAAAAACTATCAAATATCAAAAAATCAAGATAAAACTTAAAACCGTCCAATCAGCCGTTTCATGTTTCTCACAAATTTAGTGTATATCTACAATAATGTAGGGTCCATAAAACTGTCAAAATTCTGACAAAAATTAAGGTACTCAAATCCCATCGCATAAGTAGTTATTATTTATGAGACTCTGAAATACCTATAAATAAAAAACGACACAAATCTTTAATTTGAAGACATGTCAAGTGTGCATAGCCGTAGATGGTAAAAAGAAACCTTAACAGTTTTTTTATGTTGTTGTATTAAGAAAAAAGAAAATAAAATAGAAAACAGGCCTCTATTCAAGTGTTCATATCAGAATGTAATAATAATACCTTTATATCCCGAGTACGTTCATTCTACCCAAAAAGCATGATTGATGTAAATATAAATCTGTTGTACATAAGTCTTATAAATAATAATGATGATCTCTTACAGTCATCTTCATCATCATCATCATCATCATCATCGTAGGAAAAAAAAGAGATGATGCCCTTGAACTTTTAGGTCTATTGCGTAGTAAACAACACAACTGTTCAAAGCCGAAAAAAATGCTTTTGTTGTACACATTTTCGTGATTACATCTTAAATTCGAACTCTCGTAAACCATACCCAAGCATATATACAGCATGTCAATGAACTTTAATTTAATTTTGTTGTTGTTTGTTATATTTGTGTTGCGATGAAATCGTGAAATTTGATATGATCCGTCGTGCTGATGATGAATTTCTTTTATTTTCTTAGTACATTACATACATTATACACGTAAGTACATTTTACCGGAAACGTTTTTTTTTTCCAATTTTCTTCTCGGTGCAGTGCACAGTTATATAAATTTGGGTGTAATTTTTTGAATGAATACACGAGATTCATATTTGTACGTGCATATTATAATTTTCAATTTCCCAGAATGCGAACCAGCGATCTACTCCGCGCGCCTCAATGCGTAATTATATATGCATATATGTACATCAGGAGAAAAACCTCACCGCAATAATAATTTTCAATCAATTTTTAGTTTCATATTTCTTTCTGGGTTGGTTTGGTTTTATTGGATCATCAATATTTTCTTTGAAAGCCAAAATAATACATGACCATTATGCATTTCACTCATGGCTGTTGTTTAAATTCGTATGCGTACGAGACGTATTATAGTGAATGGATCGCAGGGAAATAATTCAAAATGATTATATGCCTAAATGGTAAATTGGTAAATACTTAAGAAAGTTTTTTTTTTGTTGTGCATATAACCGTTAATATAAATCATATGCTTGTGGCAAATTATTTGTTTTGGTCATGATTTTTATTTCAGAGAAACTTTCCAATATACAGTAGTAGTTAATGATGACCTTCTTGTGTGAAAACCGTTATTCAATTTAATGATACACCTCTAAGCTAAGATATTTTCCTTAACGTTAAACGGTTGCAATCTATTGCAAACTGGTTAGTATTCTAGGGTTGTTCTGAATACTTTACAGGTTATTTTCTGGGTTCAGTGACCTGAAAACATAAAATAGAATTCAAACCGCGAGAATGAAAAATTTTATTGTAACTTTTTATTACTGTTTGGGTCATCTAATCAATATACCGAAATGTAACCTACAACAATCTTCAATACAAGTATTAACGGCGAACCATTAATTAAGAATGCTGTGATGATCAACACTATAACTCTAAGCGATATGGACAGCTTGATGAAGTCAATGGTCATTGACAAAAAATGATAATCAGTGGAAGTGGAAGAAGTGGAATTAAAATTGTTTTTCTATAGAGCAAGCTGTTAAAATAAAATCTATTGTATGTAGAAAATTCAAAAAATGGCGTCGACAATGTAGAGAATGTAGATAATGTAGATAATGTCGAAAATTATTATTTCTGTTAGCATTTAGCAAAATTATATTGTTTGATTGTCTCTCCACATTGAAAAAATTGTCTCAAAGCTTTTATATGGTAATGGAGCACATTCATGTGCAAAGTTAAATTTTTTTAAGTCGTTTACACGATAAAAATTCGGTTGTAAATAGGACGAATGTGAAGAAAATGCTAATCTTTTGCTAGTTTCATTAATTGTGATTGTGTTAGTGATATTACCTGAGTAAAACGGAGCATTATCGAAGATTAGAGTTTTCTTATACGTATTTATTAAGTCATATTAAAATTAATTGAATAATAATAATTAACCGCTTTATTTCGACTAGTTACTTAAATTTTAGATTTGATTCAAAGATATGCATATTTAGACATCAAAAATAAATAGTGTTCATAATTCTAACCAAGAAGTTATACAATATAATAGATAACACAATCTTTAAGGAATTCTCGAAAAAGAGGTATTCCTAGAGATCTTAACACAACCTCAGGTATATGGCGTGTTAGTTGGAGGCCTTGTCAGTTAAAAAATATATTCAGTTGCTCCCCATCCTGGGGAGGGGACATTTAATAAAAGTTTGTATTATGACCAAATATAATAAAAATGGTTAGGCCAACTGAGATATTCTTAGAGATCTTAACACAACCTCATGCATATGAGGTATTAGAAGGGGACCATAGTTATTAGAAAAAATATTCAGGAGCTCCCCATCCAGGGGTGGGAACAGTTTGCAAGATTTTGTATTATGACCAAATATAACAAAAATTCTTAAACCAACTGAGATATCCCTAGAGATCTTAACACAACCTCAGGTATATGGCGTGTTAGCTAGAAGCCTTGTCAGTTAAAAAATATATTCAGTTACTCCCCATCCAGTGGAGGAGACATTTAATAAAAGCTTGCATTATGACCAAATATAATAAAAATTCTTAAACCAACTGAGATATCCGTAGAGTTCTTAACACAACCTCATGCATATGAGGTGTTAGAAGGAGACCATAGTTATTACAAAAATATTCAGTTGCTCCCCATCCAGGGGTGGGAACAGTTTACAAGATTTTGTATTATGACCAAATATAACAAAAATTCTTAAACCACATGAGATATCTCTATAGATCTTAACACAAGCTCAGGTATATGGGGTGTTAGTTGGGAACCATGTCAGTTAGAAAAAATTATCAGGAGCCTCCCATCCAGGGGTGGGAACAGTTTAGAGGATTTAGGTGTTAAGAACTCTAAGGATATCTCAGTTGGTTTAAGAATTTTTGTTATATTTGGTCATAATACAAAAACCTCTAAACTGTTTCCATCCCTGGATGGGAGGCTCCTGATAACTTTTTCTAACTGACATGGTACCCAACTAACACTCCATATACCTGAGGTTGTGTTAAGATCTCTGGGGATATCTCAGTTTGCCTATCAATTTTTATTATATTTGGTCATAATACTAAATTGTATGAATTGTTTCCACCCCTGGATGGGAAGCTCCTGAATATTTTTTCTAATAACTATGGTCCCCTTCTAACACCTCATATGCATGAGGTTGTGTTAAGATCTCTAAGGATATCTCAGTTGGCCTAATCATTTTTATTATATATGGTCATAATGCAAACTTTTATTAAATGCCTCCTCCCCTGGGTGGGGAGCAACTGAATATATTTTTCAACTGTCAAGGCCTCTAACTAACACGCCATATACCTGAGGTTGTGTTAAGATCTCTGGGGATATCTCAGTTGGTTTAAGAATTTTTGTTATATTTGGTCATAATACAAAATTCTCTAAACTGTTCCCACCCGTAGATGGGAGGCTCCTGATAATTTTTTCTAACTGGCATGGATCTCAAATAACACTCCATATACCTGAGGTTGTGTTAAGATCTCTGGGGATATCTCAGTTGACCTATCAATTTTTATTATATTTGGTCATAATGCTAAATTGTGTGAATTGTTCCCACCCCTGGATGGGGAGCTCCTGAATATTTTTTCTAATAACTATGGTCCCCTTCTAACACCTCATATGCATGAGGTTGTGTTAAGATCTCTAAGGATATCTCAGTTGGCCTAATCATTTTTATTATATTTGATCATAATACAAACCTTTATTAAGTGTCTTCTCCCCTGGATGGGGAGCAACTGAATATTATTTTTAACTGTCAAGGCCTCCAACTAACACGCCATATACCTGAGGTTGTGTTAAGGTCTCTGGGGATATCTCAGTTGGTTTAAGAATTTTTGTTATATTTAGTCATAATACAAAATCCTCTAAACTGTTCCCAGCCCTGGATGGGAGGCTCCTGATATTTTTTATAGCTGACATGGTTCCCAACTAATACCCCATATACCTGAGGTTGTGTTAAGATCTCTGGGGATATCTCAGTTGGCCTATCAATTTTTATTATATTTGGTTATAATGCTAAAATGTATGAATTGTTTCCACCCCTGGATGGGGAGCTCCTGAATATGTCTTCTAATAACTATGATCCCCTGGATGATAAGCAACTGAATATATTTTTTAACTGACATGGTCTCCAACTAACACGCCAAATACCTGAGGTTGCGTTAAGAACTCTAGGGTTATCTCAGTATACCATTTCTAAAATAGGATTTCTAAAAATAGGAGTTCCCTGGCTTTGGAGCTTGCTATTATTTTTCTAATTTTTTTACTCTTGGGTGCTAAAATTTTCCACAGTTGCATTTTTGCCCCCAAGTGTATTGCCACACATAGTTTACCCGAGTATGAATTAAAATTTCTCCGGTTATCTCATTTGATTTCAATAATTCTTCCTTATGTAGTTCAGTGTGTAGTGTTTGTTACTAATCTGCCTCGGATACTTATTTTATAGTTATTTTTGTAAAACTTTTATTAACCGCAATATTCGTGTTAGTGAATATTGATTAATGAAATGGTAATGATATTTTAATTTCGTTCGGTTTTTTTTAAAGATAACTGCAAAATAGTTAAAATAATGTAAGTTACGTTATTTCCGCTTTGTACGGTTTCATTTTGATATGCACCAACACATATAAACGTTTAGCATAGGTTTAGTAAAAACTTCACACTGCTGCATAAACATGTGAAGTTTTTGCTAATTTTTTTACTAGTAAAACTTTAGCAGTAACTTCACATGCATGTAAATAGGGCCTATGTTGGGAGGATTAAATGGCCGGAAGGAAGATACAGGAACTTGCCACATGCTCGTGAAACTTATGTCGGCCGATAAAGAATACAATTCCTGTTGACTAGACAACGCTATAACCTTCCATGGTAATTTGCCAAACACTACTGAAAAATTCACAACAGGTTTGATAACATCTAACAACTTGGCTGCTACAACCTAACAAATTTCTAGTGCCCCTATTAAAAGGTTCTTTACAATGTCCAACATCATTATCACGCAATAAAATGGTAAAGCATAAACAATTTTGAGGTAAATAATGACAATACGAGAACAAGTTCCTCGAGTTCATAATCCTAATAAATAAGCAATATTTTTTCCCATTATCTCCAATTTAGGAGAACATAGGGAGTCTACTGGGCTGGACCATCAAACTCTGTTGGGTTCTATTGCTTTAATTTACCCACGACTTTCCGAGTTGTTTCGCTTCTGGTAGCATCGTTCGTTCCATGTTAGAGCTGGTCGACCGACTTCCCTTCTCTCTTGTGGGTTCCATTTTATAGACCATCCGTTTTCGCTAAAGTACAACCAACGTATACGATTTCATTGGTGTGTTTAGTCTCATCGTCTGGCTTCCCTAATATTTATTTTGAGGCCAATTTCTTTTGCTAGATTTGAGTAGGAGCAGTGTTGAATTACATTCATTAGACTGCTGAATGAAGAGCGTTTTGTTTTAATATGATAACATTGGTGTAACTTCGCCCTGGGCTGAAGCCAGCATGTTCTTTTCTCAATTTCGCATTGACTGTCTGTGAAATTCTATAGATGAAGGCTATTGCTTATATTTTTATGGTTATGTTGACGAGAGATATATATCCTGCCAATTTATACATTATCTTAGGTCACCTTTCTTGAGACTCATTGTATTGATTATTGCATGCGCATTGATTGAAGTAGAACGCGCATGTTTTGTTCCAGGGGATTTGCGACTGAATTCTTGGTACCCGACCCGAGTGTGTTGATAGTTGTTTCGATATAGATTTCTTAGATTTGTTTCCACTGTTGGTTGGTCTACACTGATGGCTGCTTCTTTATTGGTTTCCCAGAATGTGTTTCTTATGCCCAGCATCTTTTAATCTGTCGGTGATTAGTTTTTTCCGATTTGTCTTGATACGTTTTACTGCGAGGTTTAATTTTGAATTATGATATTTTACCAATAGGTGGTCACTGCAAATGTCTACACCACTCGTTGCCCTGACATATTGTAATGGCTTGAGAAATTTATTGTTGCTCATCACGTTTCGTCATCACATTTCTTTCGTTATTCTTCTTCAGATGATGTCCATATGTGTATATTTTGTATAGAAATTTACTGCCTTCTATGAATTATCTGGTTTGTGTTGCAGTAGTCGATAAGCCTTATTCATTACTATTACCCACAGAGTCTATATTGATTGTTTACCACCCATATGATGGTTTATCAGGTCGGTTTTATATGTTCCAATTTTTGCATTTAAATCTCGCCTTCTTGTATTATTATTTGGATCATTTTCTTGTGTGTCCTTGCCATTCGGGCTTGTTCATAGAGCTCATCCTTGGTTGTTTCATCAACGTCTTTTGTTGGATCGTATCTTAAAGGTTGTGGTTTGTATTTTTGTATGGAATCCTGTAATCGCGTACAGAGAATATATTAAATAATTTTGCTTGTGTTGATTTCACCACTGTTTATCTCACTGCACTGAGGCCGAGGATTTCGTTTCTCTTCTCTCGCTAATTGTTGTGCTAAGCCTTGATGTTTCTGTAAGAGTTTTGATGTTTCATTGAATTTCACTATTTCTGAATGATTAATTCATTGAATTCTTCAATTTCAAGAAAGTTAGCTCCAATGAAAAAGGCCAAGGAAACGCAAACGTCGATTGATAATTAATGGGCGAATCTCTGGGACGAGAGTAATCCTGAGCTAAGCTGAGCAAAATCGCTTACATCAAGAACCCTCCACCTGTATTCTTGTGCAAGACAAGATCATCGTCCCAGCTATCAGGCAATATTTGTCTAGAAACCACATTATCTATACGAAACATCTTTTTTTGTATTTAAGTTTGATCAAAATACAACCAAAAACAGTAAACAATCAACAAAACTCATTTGCGCTATAAGTTTTGTTGTAGCCCCAACTACTTTGCTCAAAAACGGACGTTAAAATCATAAATTAAATATTTGTTTCGAAAATGTGCATGACCGAAGACACGTGTGGCATAGCGAAACCATAACCAAATTAAGCCCAGCAAATCGCTTATGGTGGTAGCAATATTGAAGACATCGATTGACCAAGATTTTCAATCTCACCTATTTGTTTAATAAAAATTGAATTTTAACTGCCAAAATTTAGCTAAAACCCAATTTAAACTGGAAAACTAGAAGATGACGACTTCGCACAGAAAAACAATTTTAAAAAAACAAAAAAGGAATAATCTACATTGTCTACGAATTTTCTACATATTCTACCGATTCTCGATATTGTCTACTCAAAAATCAATTGTCTACGCTATTTTCGACACCAACATGTAGACAATTCGGAAATACGCGTAGACGCACAACACAGCTTAGGAGTCACCATTTAAAACATTAGAGTATGGATTACAACATTTTGGAACTGCCATAATATTATGCTGTATAAGATAGCGGAAATTTGACAGCGGAAAATAAAAGATTTCGCTACTCGCCGCAAGTGGCAGCACCATCACAAAAGGGAATTTATTTTGTTATATAATTACCAGCGGAAATTTTGTATTCATTTTGTATCTCTTTTTTCACTAACTAAAACATACCAGCGGAATAAAATATTAAAAGTGATTCTTAAAATGATAAATTAATTGAGCTCCGAAGTAAAGGAACTCGGTAAATGAAATCTTGAAATTTAACAATATTCCGTCTTTCCGCCATTCTGAAAGAATGACGATGATATTTGGACAAAAGTATTGATCAGGGGTCCAAAACTTAAGAAATTCTAAAATCTGGTCATGCTGGACTAAACTAGGCCATTTCATTACATTGGTGAACTACTTTTGAAAATTTTAATTTTTTTAATAGTTTATTTTCTGTTTTTGGCCAATATCTCAAAATCTTCCACTAGTAACCAATACTTTCGATTGTTTTTCTAATAGCTTAGGACATACTGAGACTACCAGGAAAATTTGGGGAAAATTCTAATCCAACAATTACTAGTGGAAGTTTTTGAGATATCGGCCAAAAACTGAAAATATCTTATATGACCGCAGAAAATCGAAAAATTATAGTGAAAATTCTATTAAATCAATTTTCCCCAAATTTTCCTGGTATTCTCAGTATGACCTAAGCTATTAGAAAAACAATCGAAAGTATTAGTTACTAGTGAAGGTTTTTGAGATATTGGCCAAAAACTGAAACTAAATAAATGATTTGTTGGTAAATTTCAAGATTTCATAAGTTCCTTTACTTCGGAGATCAATCAATTTGCCATTTTAAGATATTTTATTTAGTGAAAAAGAGATACAAAATGAATAAAAAATTTCCGTTGGTAATTGTAATATAAAAAAATTCTCTTTTGTGATAGTTCTGCCACTTGCGGCGAGTAGCGTAATCTCTTGTTTTTCGCTGTCAAATTTCCGCTATCTTATACAGCATATAATATTCAGACATAAATAATATTTTTTCCACATTGACAAAAAAAAATTTAGTTTTGACGGTTAAGAATTTATGAGAGCAGTTTGATATGTCAGTGGCTTTTTCATAAAAGATTTGTTTTTCGGCAAAAAAGCGTTTTATTTCTCAACATAGTCTCCTTTAAGCTCGATACATTTAGCTCAGTTTATTCAAATTTTTGTATTCCTTCCAAATAATATATTTTTTTCAAGGCCATCAAAATTGGCGTTTGTGATGACCTCATCGTTAGACCCAAATCTCTCATCGCCCAGCCATTTTTTCAGGTTTGGAAAGAAGAAATAGTTGCAGGGGACTAAACCTGGAGAATATGCTGGATGGGGTAACAGTTCGTAGCCCAATTTATGAGTTTTTAGAAACAGCACTTTTTTCCAAATGTCAAAATATTCATGCAAAATGTGATGTACTCGCTCAATTGAGATGCCTATAGCCTCAGTCATCTCACGCATTTTCATTCTCCGATCTTCCAATATTTTTCGTTATTTTTAATAATTTTAATTAAACCACGCATTTCGAATTTCAAACTTTTTTCTTTTGCAGCTACACTTTTTGATAATTTCTGTATCTACACTTTTTGAATCTACACTTTTCGTTAAAATATGTAGCTACACTTTTCATTAACGTTAAGTACTTCACACCGGTAGAATCCAAGCTGACGTCTGCTAATAAAGGGTGATCCAATAGGCGGTAATTTTTCCAATTGTAATTCTCATTGGGATTCATGCGTCACAACTGTCATGTTCATATGACATTTCTGTTCAATATTCATTGACCATTCACCATGAATAGACTCACGCGAGAACAACGTTTGCAAATTGTGGAAATTTATTTCAAAAATCAGTGTTCAGTGAAAAATTGTTTCGGTGCTCTTCGACCATTTTATGGTGTTCTTAATCGTCCAACTGAACGCACTTTTCGCGAAACAATCAATAAATGTCGAACCACTTTTTCATTATTGGATATTCATCAACCGACTAGGACGTGAAGACCGCAATCAATCAATTCGTTGCCGTTCTCAAGCTCTGGGTCTCTCGTATGATATATTGTGGCGTATTTTGAAGAGAGATCTTGGTTTGAAGGCATACAAAAAACAGCTTGTTCAAGAATTGAAGCCGGTTGACCTTCTTTTGCGTCAACGATTTGGTTTATGGGCGTTGGACCAGAAACGGACCCGTGAATTGACCTCCAAGATATTTTGATCTAACGCCGATAGATTAATTTTTATGGAGGTATCTGAAATCACCTGAAATCACCATTGTTGACCATTGACTCGAAAAGTTTTGGAATGCAGGACAGAATAGCAACACATCAAGCTCAGAAAAAAACATTTTTTATTTATTTGAGATAGGTATCATTGGAGTTTGTGAGATATCCTTAATAAAAACGCTACTGAAGTAATCGGCAAAGAAATTGCACACTGTTAATGGATTATCCAATTTTTGGCCACTGAATTCCATAAACGACGATAAGCGGTTATTATAGTTCTTCAGTTTCTCGGGTTACATCGTAAATCGTCCTCTATATCAATCATGTAATTATTGTACAGAAATCGGTTAAGGCACGGGAACCGCCTGCGCTGAAACTGAAACTGAGTAAAATCGAAAGCTTTATTACGCAGGACCTCTAGTTTCTCGAGCTACTATTAAACAACTCATTGAAGGTGTCTACTGCACCATTGATATCCATGTTTGATAGAACAACTATCCAATCAACTGCAGCTAAGAAATTGTTTATAGAACCGTGGTCGGCATCCGCAAAACCAAATATAGAGCAATTCTTAATGAAATTCATGTTATTTGAAAGTCGGCCGGGAACCTGGATTGAAACTGGAGTGCGTGATTGAGAACGGAATGTGACACAATTCCTTTACATACGGTATGCCGTCGTTTCTGGCATTGAGCATTAAAAGCAATGAATTGTAACTTCTCGAAGCATAGAAGTGAACAAACTTTACATATAAATTTGTTATAAGCCGGTTAAACCAGTAGAATTTAATGTGCCATCAAACGAAATTATCCAAATTAAATTATGTATAGACGCGGGTTCATTACACCGCCAACCAAACATAAAACATAAATTTCTACGCGTCTACACAAAAGAAAAATTATGAAACGCTTCAAATTGCCTAACAATCTACATTCTACACGCACATTACAAGAAATTAGACAAAAACGCCCAACATAAAACGATTTTTTTATGTTCGTATTTAATCTTAGGAAACGTAAAAAATAAATCCTATACATGCGTGTATATATGTAAAAGGTCTTCAACATAAAACATAAGTTTTTGGTGGTGGTATTGTTGTTGTAGAAAAAAGAAATCAAATTTTTACGATAGCAATCATCATAATAATGGAGATAGCCATGACTAGACAAAAAGGGTTTCATAATTTATGGTTATTACAAATTTTGGAGCTGCGTACGAGAGAAGTACCTCCCTTTAGCCGTCCGCATAGATTAATTTAATTTCTTCCAAATTAATTTTTTTTTAAAGCCAATAAATTATTTCTGTACAACTAAAAAATATTTGTATGTGGTATCGCAGGCATCGAATCTGATGCGGTCAAAATAATTGGGGTCATTGACCAAATACATAGTTTCGTTCTATGATATTTCGAAAAACAATAAACTGTCGAAATTATCTTGATGAAGAATCGGTCTCTTAATGTTTTGTATACATAACTATCGTAACATACAAATAAATATTTTATAGGACGGGTGTCTATAGATATGTGTTTACATAAGAATAAAACACTTAACACGAAATTATTAAACCGTTTATTGTTTTAAGAAATGTTGTGCTGTGCACACAACTTTCTTCGAACGCTTTCAATGAATAACGTGTCAGGTCTTACAACGGAAGATTAATTTCCTTATGTTCTCGTGTTGCGAACTAATCAACAAAATTATCGAAACTTTATCTCAAATCGAATATTTCTAATTTAAAACGCTTTGTTTACTTTCTTAGACGTACTCGTACACAGATGTATGTTTCGTAGTATAGAGGAGAAAAAACGCCTGAGAATTTTATTTTTCTATAAACATTTTTTTGGGGGAAACGAATTCCATAATTTATATAGAAATTGACAGATACGAATGAACTCTGTGGAATCTCGGTGATACATAAAAATACGATGTTCTTAATCTCAATTGTGGTTATAAGAGTGTATTAAGAAGAGCTTAAGAAGAATGAATAATAAATACTTCCGAATGTAATTTTTCTATTCGTATTTATTTAGTATGATTGCTTTTGAACGATAATTTTGGTGTGAAGTGTTTTTTTTTGGTGTTACGGAAATCGCGTGATGATCTTATTATCGCGCGTTCTTTAGATTTTTGGAAATTGGAGTAATTCAACTTTTGTCGGGAAATCCTACTTTATATTTGAAAAGATTGGATGTAGCGACTTAATAGTATAAGCGGTGTTGTTCCGTATTGTCTACACCATGTAGATAATTAATATTCTACATGTGTAGAGAATGTATGTAGACAATTAAAAAAATGAGAATGTAGGCAATGTCGAAAATTATTGTTTCTCTTATAAATCAGCATAATTCTATGATTTTTTTTTTTAATGGAACCATTTCGGTTCCATGGAACATCATTTCTAACTCACATTTGAAAAATTTAAACCCAAATTGTTGTGTATGGCAATGACGTACTCCTATGTATCTAATATTTGGTGGTATGCTCGAAAAATGTAGAACTATATACACAGTTACATTTTTAAACCAAATATGGAGTGTCAAAAAATAAACGACTTTGAGTATAGGACTTCAATGAACCAAATCACCACTACGCTATAAAATGTTAAAGCACAAATTCATGGAAGGATTAATAACAGCTAACACACAGACCAGATTTAATTTTGGTAAAACCACTCAAATACCCCAATATTTATATGAAGCTGGCCGCCATATCTGTATGCCACAATTTTGCTTTAGAAATGGATGTACATAACAAACGGCGTTTCATAGAGAACTGCTTTCATAGCCGGGAATTTAGCACGTGTGTGAAATTGGCCCGAAAACCATCACGAAAAAACCTTTTAATAAAAATGTTTGTGTTCTCGCTTAATTAAAAAAAGCCTTTAAGCCCGAAAAATAATACAAAATAACTGGAAATGAAAATCCATCTCGAAAAAATATATATAAAAATTTTCTCAGGATCTCAAAAGTTTGATCTTCTAATTTTCGAACTAAGTATGTGGTAGATCAATAAAAATTCAAAATTGTTACAAAAATAAGAAAAAATCTTCATGTTTGTCCATGTGCATCTCTGTTCACAGAGGTTTAAAGATATAACGAGATATGTTATTTGCTTGACAAGGGCATTAACAATACACATCCGGAAGGTCATTACCATACGATGGGAATAAGGGTCATATACAAGTCATTTTCTGATTTAGTAAGAAATATATTTATATGAAGAAAAACAACCCCTTCATCATATCATGTTTTATTACAGTATTATTATATATTCTACACCAAAGTACGAGTTTGTCACCAGCGCCAAAACGGTGAATTTTCGAACTAATGTGCTGAAAATAAATTTGTTGCTTTCCCTAAACCTTTCAGCCATAAGTTACCGATATACGTTACATGATTTCATTGGAATGATCTAAATTTAACTGCGCCCCAACGGTAGCTTTGAGTACTAGCGAGCCTCAACTTACTTTATGATATTCTTCAAGACCTTTTCAATGATATAAGGTACGTATATGTTATATATCAAAGTAAAAATTTGCCACCCGTGCCAAAACGATGAATTTGTGAAATAAATTGCTGATAAAAATACTTTCCTTCGCCCAAAATATTAAAAATAATATGCCACATGACCATGTCAGAATGAGAAAAAATGTATCTGAAAACTTTTTCCAAGGCCTTTTAAATGATATGCCACGTGATTATATAGTAATAACAATTGTAACTGTTTCCAGCGCCAAAACGGTAGTTTATAGTTGTAAATTCTGATATGTGTGTGAAGTTAGCCCAAATTCCACCCCCGAAAAATGCGATGGCAATACTAATTGTTGCTATCATGACACTTTATACTCTCAGCCCAAAAAATCTCCACATTTTTACGATCAGCCCCAAAATACTTGCTATCACGATAGTAAAAATCTGTCATGACAGCTGAAATTTTCGGGGCTGAGAGTATATATAATATAAGACCAAGTTTCATATGTGTGTGAAGATAGGCTAAATTCAGTCTCAAACGAACGCGATGACAACAAAAGTATTGCTATCATGACATTTTTTATTCTCAGTCCCAAAAATCACCACATTTTACTCTCAGCCCCGAAAATTTGTACTATCACGATAGTTAAAAATTGTCACACCAATCTAAATTTTCGGGGTTGAGAGTAAAAATGTAGGGATTTTTTGTGCGGTGTACAACGTTTGACAGGTGAATGTTTGAACAACATTTATGATGTTTGTTAGAATTTTTCTATATCTAGGAGTTAAGATATAGTCCATAGAAGTCAAGAACTATTCGTTGGCCCAACTAGCGGTACAACGTTTGATAGGTAAATGTTTAAAGAGCAAGTGCGACTTTTTTTTAGAATTTTTCTATGTCTAGGAGTTGAGATATAGTCCATAGAATTTAGGGACTATTCGTTGGCCCAACTAGCGGTGCGTATCGTTGGTGAATGTTTAAGAAGCATGTACGACTTTTTTTAGAATTTAGTTCCTGACTTCTATGGGCATCTGAACTCCTTTTAAATTCAAATAAGCATAGAAATTATGATCAAATAATCCTCGACACTTTTATATTGTTAGTATAGTTGACAGTAATTTTTTATTTACGTAATTTATTTAGGAGCTCAAAACGTTGTACATGTTTTGAAAGACGAGTCTAGTTTTATTTATAGAATTCCGTATGCAAACTTTTATCACATGTTCTTAAATTTTTTATTTTTTAAATTTTTGACATATGAATAGTATAAAGTATAAGGAGAGAGCTATAATTATAATGAAATGTCGTAATAGTATAAATAGAACTAAATAGTATTGCAAACGCACCTTTTTTATTTTCGGGGCTTGAATTTTGGGCTATCTTCACAAAGGTAATTCTGATGTATTTATGAACCAAAGTTGTATCGAAATTGTTGTCTGATTCAAGATCTTTCATACCATATACACGGATATATGGGAAAAATATTAAGCAATATCGTGGTATTGGGTGATTTCTTATGGCAGTAACCGATCTTCTCTAGGTAGAGCTAAAAAATTATTCAATTTACAGCATAAGCCGTTGTAGAGATATTTGTGCAGACACCCAACCATCAAAAAACCATCCATCCGACCAAAAGTGGTCGAACAAATTCCGGAAATATTTTATGGGTTGGTAAATCGCAGTCAATTCGCTGTCATAAGTATAACGCATTTGCTTTGTATCAGATAATTTCTTCAAATAAAATCCTAATGGTTGATTGCTTTGTCAGATGCATCTGTAAACAAGACGAAATTTCTGTTGCTTGCCGGATGAGCCGGTATTAATCAGATCATATTTACAATTCTGGAAAGCGGATTCTGCCTCTTTTATCCAGTTGTTTGGAGTTCGGTCATTTTTCTTGTTACTATTTATTAGTTTTTGCAAAACTGATTGATTATTGACCGCCACACGTATAAATCTCCGGTAAAAATTTATCATATCCAGAAAACGTTTCAATTCCTCAGTAGTTGTTGGTCGTTCATATTTCTCTCTTGCTCTGATTCTTTCTGGCAGTGGTTTTAAACCAGGTGGAGTAATTAAATGTTCGTGAAAATTCACTTCTGCGATACCGAATACACACTTTGCAACGTTTATACTGAGGCCATATTGTCGTAAACGATCAAATACGATGGTAAGACGTTTTCGATGTAAGAGAACACGAACGGTAATTCTTTTGTTACCTTGTTTATTAAGCGCTGGTGTGTCTGCGCCGCCCTACAGAGTCCGAACGGAGTACAAACGAACTCAAATAAACCAAACGGCGTTGTGATCGTGGTCTTTGGTATATGTGCTGGTTCCACCGGCATTTGATGGTATGCCCGTTGAAAATGAATGGTAGAAAATATTGTACAACCATGCAATATGTTTGAAAAATCCTGAATGAACGGAATCGGGTGACGATCCGGAACAATAATTGCATTCTGGACCAGGTAATTTTTCTTCATTTTTATCAGGATTTCAATAACTTGGTCTTAGAGACCGAAGTTAAAATGACAAAAAAGCAGTAATCTACATTGTCTACAAATATTCTACATACTCTACACATTTTCGACATTGTCTACACTAAAATGAATTATGTATGACATTTTCGACACCAACATGTCGACAATTCCGAATTACGCGTTGTCGCACAACACTGATTATAAGTTCCTAAAAAACACAAGGTCGACGTTCTTCAATGCAATGAGAGGTGCTAAACGAGGAGTACTGAACGAGTTGCTGAAGGTTCAGCAAGGATGTTGTCAGTTCTTGAAATTTGAATAGAAATTCACTGCTAATGAAATGTGTCCATCAGAATTGTTATTAGCTGTTCAGCCATCGGCCTCTTAAAAATGAAACATTTTCTGTTAATAACTCGTTCATGGGTGAAAGAATAATCGAAGCATTTTTAAGTTTATTCGAACTGCATATACAGGGTTCGTTTTTGGGACTTGTCGAAAGGGCGTTTGGTAATCTGGAATGACTTATTTGTTTCGGAGCTATAGACGAAAAATACAATTTTTTGTTACTTCTAGCAACTTACAACTTTTGTGATAGGTGTTTTCAGTTCGTCGAGGGCATGAGATTTAGATGTTTGCTGAACCTACAGCAGTGGATCAGCCCCACATTTCTTCAAATCGGGTGAGATAGAGGTTTTAATTGGTGTCGACTAGTTCTTCGACCTGGTTTTACCTGAGCAAATTAAAATGAATGCTAAGGGTCAAGTTCTCAATCTATATTTGGCTGGAGTGTATCGATTGGGAAGGTCGATAAAGATGCTTTAGGAGACCGTCTTTGATCTATGATATCAACTACTGAGAGCAAGAATCTTAATTTAGATAAAAGCTCAGTTTCTGGGAATTATAATCAATTCCATACTCCAAAACTAATCTATCCCCAGAAGAAGCATTTTTTGCCATCTTAAATCTCCTCAAAACTTTGGTAAATCATTAAATATCGTAATTCAGAGATTGAGAGGTATCGAACGCCGGTTTACACGGGATCCAGAGTTTCAAAAGATGTACCAAGGCTTTATGATCGAATACGAGCGTCTCAACCATATGGAAGAAGTGATGCATAACAATACACAAGACACCGGATACTATTTACCTCATGACGGAGTTTTGAAGGAGTCCAGTTCAACCACAAAATTAAGGGTTGTATTTGATGGATCTGCTAAAACATCATCTGGTATTTCACTAAATGAATGCTTAGCGATTGGCCCTACGGTTCAAGCGACATTATAATCGATCATTCTGAGATTCAGAGAACACCAATTTGTCATCACAGCAGACATGGAGAAGATGTATCGACGAGTGCGAATAGCGGAAGAAGATACTAAATTTCAGAAAATAGTATGGCGCAATCATACGTCGGAGCCGATTCGCCATTATTGTCTTACAATCACATATGGACTAGCAGCCGCATCATTTCTAGCTACGAGGGTACTTAAAAAATTTCGGAGGAAAACCACTTAATTTTCCCAGTCGCTGTCAACGCCATCTTCGATGATATTTATGTCGACGATCTGATGACAGAAGCCAGCACCGAACCCGAAGCAGTGTAGCTGAAAGAGAGTATTAGTATGTTACTATCGAAACATGGATTAATTCTTCGCAAGTCGAATTCGAAAGCCGCTGTAGGCTTCAGTATCAGAGCTGTTGATACAGGTCCTGCTGACATAAAATCCACAAAAAACAACAATGAAAAAGTTCAAGGATCAAAGGAAATATAATGGTTAAAATATTCATCCACAAATTATGGGTATCAATTTAGATTGGGATGAACCGCTGCCGAAAGAAGTGTTAAATCAATCGAAGGGAATCCGAGGCCAATTACAACACGTCAACCTGATATTCATACCTAGATGGATCCACGGCAACGAAAATGATAAAACGCTTATGAGCGGTAGTGTACAGCAGAGCAAAGACTTTAGAAGGATATGATTCCATCAGTTTGATTTGGGCTAAGACAAAGGTGGCTCCTATGAAAAAAGTAACTCTTCCACGATAAAATCAGTCGCAGGCGAAACTAGGAAGACAGGAGTACCTTTGTGGGAAATAGAACTGCTGAAATCCTTACCACTCTATCCCGCAATCAATGGCTACATGTGCCCTCATCAGATAATCCGGCAGATTGTGCTTCCCGAGGATTACTTCCACATCAACTCCAGATCCATCAACTATGGTGGAATGGTTCTGCGTGGCTTCCTCAAACAATCGAATTCTGGCCTCCGCAAGAAATAAGTTACGGCTTAAACGACGAAGAAAATTCAAAATTGCACCTGTTTGAGGCGAATACCAACACTTATTGTTTCGATGGACTAATGGAAAAATATTCCTGATTAACAAAGGTACAAAGGGTCTTAGCTTACATGCTAAGATTCATCTCTTATCTCAAATATAAAGAGCCACCAAAATCAAATGTTCTACGAAAATGAATTCACTCAATTGCAGGCCAATAAAGAGATTAATAAAACTACCTAGGTCGAAATGGAGATTAAATCAAACATCCATAAAAAACGGCGATTTAATAGTTATAAGAAAAGCCAATATTCCAGTCAATCATTGCCTTTGGGAAGAGTTATTCGGGTACATCCTGGTTCCGATGAGATTGTAAGAGTGGTCACACTCAAGACGAAACCACGGGAAATTAAACGTCCAACGAACAAATTGGTTGTTCTTCCAGTATTTCCAGATGAAAAATCAAACCAACCATCAGAATAATCTACAATTTCACAAACATGAACAATTATTGTTACTACATAATCTAGTCTACGCAATCGCCCGTCAATTATTGAATCCGGTGGTTCACCGGTGGCCAACAATTATTTATTAAAATTTTCTGCTTCAAGCAGAAAAAATATAAGGATACAAACACGTGGGTAACTGCAGCAAGGAAACTTTTGAATTTCAAAATGAAACTTTCCATACCGATTAAGCCCAATTTGTGGTAATTAGTGCTCACGGGAAAAAAATAGTGCTAGTCCAGGAGCCGAAAAAACGGGAAAATAAAATTTCAAATTTCGCCTGAAAGACGGCATAAATAAAACCCGATTTCTAGAAAAAAACAGAAATAATTTCAGCCTAATTTTAAAGCTTTTAAAGCCCGCTAAACTGATGAAATTTGTGCTTATCATAGAAATATAATTTTCATAAATTTTCATTCATAAATCGAGGAAAACCAAACCAGCCCCTGAAAGATACTATATTAAAAAACAAAATACAGAGATTTATCGTTCAATAATATTTGTGTTGAACAACAAATAAAACAATAGAAATAAAATGTTCTAAAATCCAAGTCATAAGCAATTAAGATAGTATATTCCTATCAGGTATGTTCATTGCCATCCCAAAAATATAGTGACTGAATTTGTGCTAATCCAGAATTGGCCAAATCCCATTGAACAACAACGACCGTTGAATGAACAATTGACAAAAAATGTTCTAGAAACCAATGAAGTCGGCAGTTCTGATTACATATTCCGATCAAATATATTCATTGCCATCCGAAAAATATAGTGGCTGAATTTGTGCTAATCCAGAATGAGACCAATTCCATTGAACAACAACGACCGTTAGGTTAGGTTAGGTTAGGTTAGAGTGGCTGCTTCCGCACACTTAGGCCAATAATGGCTCATTGTGATACCACAGGATCCAATTTACCCTTTACCCCCGTTAACACCATCCGGAGCTACTTATGTAGCGTAAAATATCTCGCACTCCACAGTTCGCGAGTTCCGAAAGGCTGTTCATCCCGTACACACCTAAGTATTTATGCCTTCTGTATGACAGAGCTGGACACGAGCATAGGAAGTGATCTAAAGACTCTTCCTCCTCTCCGTCCATACAACTTCTACAAAAGTCATTCGTCTGTAGACCCAGCCTTCTCGCATGTTCCCCAAAAAGGCAGAGTCCTGTCAGTATCCGTACGACCAAACTTAAGTCCCGTTTCTCCAGGGATATGAGTGCCTTGGAGCGCTTCAAGTCCAGTTTTGGCCAAACCTGCTTTGCTACCCTGCACGTGAGAGTGTTGGTCCACCTCTCATTTGTCAAGGCGATTGCCTTTCTCCCGAGCGCCAATTTGAGCGCTGTTATAGGTCTCCCCAGAACTGCCCTTTCCGGCTGCATCTGGAGAGTCGTACCGTACCTAGCTAGTTCGTCTGCCCTGCAGTTTCCCGTGACGTCCGAGTGACCAGGGACCCAGATTATCTGGATGCTGAAATACTCGCTCATCTCATTAAGAGATGATCGGCAATCCAGCGTCAACCGTGACTTTAGACAAACAGCCTCTAGTGACTTGATCGCCGCCTGACTGTCCACATAGATTGCGATATCCCTCCCGGATACCACATTATGCTTCAACCATGTCATGACTTCCCCGATCGCCACCACTTCAGCCTGGTACACGCTGCAGTAGTCAGGGAGACGAACAGAAATATTGACGTTTAGCTTCTCACAGAAGACTCCGGCTCCTACCTTACCGTCTAGCTTAGAGCCGTCAGTGAAAAATTGCAGTGCCTCGTTTTCCAGTATTGATCCGTTCCTCCAGGATTCTCTCGAGAAACAGATGGTCCCGAAACCTTTATTGAAGCACAACGTTGGTTTACTATAATCTAGATTCGCCAGTTCTTCCCTTTGCGATCTAACTATCGTCGAGTGTCCCGTCTGAAGACACTTCCACTGCGAGATCGCCGAGAGTCTCGTGCCCACATTGGCTGCAATTTGTTTACCAAAAAATTCGATTGGAATAAGGTGGAACATAACCTCTAAAGCGCGTGTAGGAGTTGACCTGAGCGCCCCGCTTATAAGCATACAGGCCATTCTTTGTACCTTTTCCATCATCCTTACATATGTTACCTTATTCAGAGCTGGCCACCACACGCCCACCCCATACATCAGCACAGGTCTTACCACTGCGGTATAGATCCAGTGCACCAGCGCTGGTTTCAAACCCCAACTCTTACCTATGGCGTCCCTACACGAGTAAATGGCTACATTAGCCTTTTTCACCCTTTCTATAATGTTGGGCTTCCAACTGAGCTTACTGTCCAAGATTATGCCCAAAAATCTTGCTCTATCAGCAAAAGCCAGTCTAATGCCGTTCACGGTAGGAGGGCTAACTACCGGAATTTTATATTTCCTAGTAAATAGTACCAGCTCTGTCTTGGAAGGGTTGATCCCTAATCCACATTTGCTGGCCCATCTAGTAACGATCAGGAGTGCATTTTGCATAACATCCCTAATCGTATCCACATGTTTGCCTGAGATAGCTATCGCTAAATCATCTGCATACGCTACAACTCCTGTCCCCTCCCTCTCCAGTTCCAACAGCAATACATTCATCACTGCACTCCAAAGAAAGGGGGACATTACACCTCCCTGCGGGGTTCTTCTAACCGCCCTTCTTCTAATGGTGGACTCCCCCAGTTTTGAGGTAATGATCCTGCTTACCAGCATCTGATTTATTAACCTACTTATAGGGTAGTCCATCTTCAAACATCTTACAAACACCTTCAACACAGCACCCGACGTCCTAACAATGACCGTTGAATGAACAACTTTCTGGCAAAAAATGTTCTAGAAACCAATGAAGTCGGCAATTCTGATTGCATATTCCGATCAAATAAGTTCATTGCCATCCGAGAAATATGTTCAATGGAATTTGGCCAATTCTGGATTAGCACAAATTCAGCCACTATATTTTTCGGATGGCAAGATACATACCTGATAGGAATATACTATCTGAATTGCCTATGACTTGGATTTTAGAACATTTGATTTCTATTGTTTTATTTGTTGTTCAACACAAATATTATTGAACGATAAATTTCTGAATTTTGTTTTTCAATATAGTATCTTTCAGGGGCTGGTTTGGTTTTCCTCGATTTATGAAATTGAAATTGAAAATTGATGAAAATTTATGAAAATTATATTTCTATGATAAGCACAAATTGACCAGCTTTAAAATGAAAGATGAAAGCTTTAAAATTAGGCTGAAATTATTTCTGTTTTTTTTTTGATACAAACAAATTATACAAATTTAATTTCAAAAAAGTGTTTGAGTCCCGCGCACTACAGTCCCACTCAGTTGCTAATATTCAATAAAATATTCGACGGCAAGTGGTTTGCCCTAACACGCACATATACCTTGTTCGTTGGATATCTCCATAAAATCCATAAATTCCATTTATTTTGGTTTTGCAAAAATTGATCAACAAACTTGAACCGGGACAATTAAATTTAACTTAGAAAAGTTTTACAGATAATAAAACCTAGGAATTCCTGACACGATGTTTCGATAAACTGTTCACTTCACTCCTAAAACAATCATAAACATTTGTATTAAAAATAAAATATTTGCGTTGTAGGCGAGATCGCGCATACGAGTATACCTACCTGACATGCCTATCAAAATTCATTCAATAAAAATATCTTAAAATTTCTTAAGCGAGATCATATGGTATTGTATTATATATTATATATATTTTCATTTGAGAAATGTTGTCACGTGGGTATATTAGAACACAACAAAAAATATTTATTATTAAGTAAATGTGTCTTGAAGTATGCAACTCGCGTTTATTTGCCGCGGCAACACAAAAAAGAACCTAAGAATAAAAGTAACTGTCCAAAAATGGAAACTTGATCTCGATCTGTATTTTTAGATTTTTTTTTTTTGTATTTTCCCATTTACATAAAAAAATGCCGATAAATTAGTTTAATGCTTAAAACAATAACTATTTGGTTTAAGTTTAATTTTGAAAAAGATTATCTGTGTGAATAAATTATTTAAATATTTAAACGCGAACGTAATGATCGATCGTTTTCGTTTGGAGAAAAAAACGGCGCGTATTTAGATGAATGATCGTGGAAACTTGATGTTGCGCCAGCTTTAACCCCGTCTCGACTCCGCGTACCCACAATATATAAAATCCAGATGCAAGTCACGCTGTTGCATATTAATGTGATCTGGATTATCACACAAACATCTGCGATCGTGTGTGTGTGTGTGTACGAGTATTAACAAAAAACCAGTATTGATTTCCCTAAAATTATTTATATTTCCCTTATATTTAGTGATTTTTTGGAATTAAACAAAACCCATAAATAATAATTCCCTAAAATTTTAAAAACCATGTGTTACATTCCGTGCCTGTCAAGACCGATCATCATAACCGATATTTTTCCACCCCCTCGTAACGTAATTCATTTTCACAAAATAACTAAAATCCAGATGAGCATGCTAATGAGAAACTATGCACACATAAACCTGGTACAAACAAAAATTTACGGTCCAGGTGTTATTGACACGAAACGAAAAACGATCGAGAGGCCTGACTAGCCTCGTTTATATTATGATGGATATCCTTTTAATGTATCCTTTAATTTTTCGAACCTTATGATTTATACACATGAAAATAATTTTATGTAGGCAAATCAAGCATATGGTCCTTTATGTATTCTACGAGTATTTATATGATTTATGTTGTCATGTATTTATGAAATAATAGGTTTTAGGGAAGGATATTTATAATTTTCCGACAATTTTTTTGTTTAATTAAAATTAATGAACGGTGGATTTTGAGAGAATTTCGTTACAGCTATTGATGTTGGTTCATCAACAGAAATTTAATTATAATATAGGGGGAGTGAACTTGGTGTGTATAATACAAAGGCAGTAAAAGAACATTGACCTGTGTAGAGGATGCTTGGTTTCATGTTACATTTGCATTTCTTCTAAAAAGGTTCCTGTACAAATCGAACTGCATACGTATATTGTTTTAATTAGGTGAAGTCGGTTTCATGGTTAAATAATTTTCTTCAACTCGAAATCTTAATTAATCCCATAGGGAATTTCTTATCTTGCTTAAATAAGATTATGTATTTGTCACATATTTTATTATTTGAGAATCGGAAACACCGATTTAAGTTTTTTTATGCTTGTGGAAATATTTCATGCATATGTCGTTAGTTAACTATATCGTACGTGTAGCGTACGAGACCGTTGTACATCATTTTTCTCACACGCTCTAAGCACAATGTGGGTAGGTAGAATTCATTTTCACTTTATTAAACTTGCCATTTAGATAGATCGGCCGATGCCAAAACCTTGCACCCTCGTTTATTATTGCTCACTAACCGAACGGCGCATGAAACTTTGGGGTGGTATTCGCTCTAACCTCAATTAGGTTAAGTAGAACTCATGAGACATTTTTGACATTGAAACTTGCAAGGTAAATAGATTAGGCCTACATCTGATTCCAGTATCAATGAAACCGATGCCAAAACACTGCAACCTCGTTTCGTGTTACGTTCTAACCGAGCCACATATTGAATATAAGTAACGGCTAACCAAACGGCGTATAGAATTATGGAGTAGTTCACACTGCGACCACAATTATGATAATGAGCTAGATAGTTTACGCCTACATCTGATTCCACTTTCTAAGAAACTGATGCCAAAATCCAGCAATCTGTAACTTTACGGCTTAAACAATTATGATGTGGTGTACACTCCGCGTACCATAAGGTTGCGTATAATTTATTAGAACTTTGTGAAACTGTGAAATTGCCAATTAGACCTGTATCTGCCTATATTATCATGGAAAATGATATCAAAAAGCATTTTGTTTAATATTAAGTACAAATTGAATGGTTTAACGAAAGACAACGTAGAATACTCCGGGCGGCAGTAGAGGATGCAGGATTCAATAGAACTTGAGATCTCCTACATTGAGGAATTTCAGGAACTACAGCAAAGATTAGGTTAGGTTTAAGTGGTTGCTATCGCACCTTTAAGCCAATTTTGTCTTATTGTGATACCACAGGATTCGACCTCACCAAACTCTCTTTCGATATCAGAGAGGCTGTCCATAGTGTATTTGCCCAAGTGGTCATATCTTCTGCCAGCTAGCGCTGAGCATGAGCATAGGAAGTAGACAAGAGTCTCCTCCTTCTCCTTGTCGTTGTAGCTCCTGCAAAAGTCATTTGTATCTAGGACCCAGCCTTCTCGCATAATCTCCAAAAAGGCAGTGTCCAGTAAGGACCATTATAGTCTACCTAAATGAGCGCTTCAAGTTCAGCTCAGGCCATACTTCCTTCGCTACCCTACCAGTCGGACAAGCGAGCCACCTAGCATTTGCCAAGGCACCGCTTTCCTAAACATCGGTCTTCCTACATATTCGCCCCCTTGCTAATTCGTCCACTCTGCAATTTCCCTCAACATCAGAACGACCCAAAACCTAAACTAACTGGATATTGAAATATTCACTCATCTCGTTAAAAGATGTGTGACTATTCAACGCCACCCCTGACACCAGAGAAACTGAATTCAATGACAGAATGAGCGTCCGACCGTCCACATAAATAGTGATGTTAGCCAACGATATTACACTATGCTTCAACCGGTTCATTACCTCTTCAATCGCTATAATTTCAGCCTTGTAAACGGTGCAGTAATCAGATAAACTCACATGTAATTCACCAAAGAACACACCAGCGCCCATTCTACCATCGAGCTTGGAGCCGTCTGTAACGAATTTAACTGTCCCGATCTCCACTGCCATTGCAATACTTATTACGACAGCCGTGCTGCGTTGATTAATTGGACACGACGGAGTCGACGGCGTCCTTCGTTTCACTCCCTCCGCAGTTCCTACGCTTAAGGAGGTCCGCTTCACCTCCTTCAAAGTCCGATATGTCCCCCTTCCCCATGCCTAGGGATACTCGATTCCGGAATGCAAACCTGGATAATCTTCACAGATTCTTCCAGGCTAGCCGACTCCGTCGGATTCTAGACCTTTGCCTTAGGTCTGCTAGGTATTTCCTGCTTAGGAACTGCCCTGAGCTTGGCTCCTGGCCATAGGCCATACCTCGCCCAACTCCTCGATCGCGGATCAGCTTCAGGCGTTGCTGATACCAACCCACGTCCCTACCAATTGTCGGAGGTCCCGAATGTTGTCCAAGGACTTTGAGAAAAACGAGGTCAAGTGCATTGAATACCAACTTCCATTTTTCTCCTGTGATGCTGCTCTCCTTATGCCTCTCGTCCAAGGCGGCTAGCACAAACTCCCCCTTTTTCACAATTTTGCTAAAAATATGATGCTAGATTTTCTCTGTTCCTCAGTCCACTGCTTATCTGACACTGTAGCCGGTCTGTCCAAGGAATGGACGGCCGAACACCTGGTTCTGTATTTCCGAACTAGCCCCTTCGGAACCGCTCTTAATCACGAGATACACAATTATTACGAGGTTTAAATGCGGTAGGTCCTGGTGGTAATTCCAAAGATCCCTAGCTTATCTAACCTTAAATCCCTTAAAAATTGGAAAAAAAGTTTCGGCTAATCAAAAAGAAATTTTGGTTAGTTTTTTAGAATAAAATTTAGACTTGGCTCGTGTGAGGTAAATATTTTATTTATAAATCTACTATCAAGTAATGGTTTTATGTTTCTTGTAGATATGGAGGAATAGATGGTAAAACATGTGAGAGAAGTGCAATGAGGTGGCCGAGTTGTTGAATGCTGCAGGAGGAGCGTCTAAGGATGGGGAACGAGATATGGAGGAATAAATGGTAACAGAGACATGAGAGAGAAGTGCAATGAGGTGCCCGAGTTGTTGAATGCTGCAGGAGGTGCGTCTAAGGATGGGGACCGATGGAAAAAAGTTGGGTCGATTTGAGGTTAGTTAAATTTTTACGGCGTTTGTAGTTATTTGTAATTCAAGCAAAACACACAAAATATATAATATCCTATTTGAATTTAGACTTTATGTTAAAAACAGAGGGGCAGCTTTAAAAGCAATTGCCAATATATGTGGTGTTAATGGGTTGGGTCGTCAAAAACCCCGATCTTGAAGAACGCATTTTAAATATAATTACTTGGAACTCCGTGAAACTCGATGAATGTGCTGCACCAGAATCTGGGTTAATAACAGTAACAACAATGTACAATAATTTTATTTGGTATCTAAATATATCTTATATTTTTCAGAACTTACCTCGGATCGAACCTATTAACACCCCCTCAACATCCTCATCAAATATCCAGGAAGTCTATGAAAATATACTTGACATTGCCATTGAGCCAGTAATCGACAATACTGCTGGATGGAGGAAATTTGGACTCGCATCACACTTTAGAAAGCAATATTCGCCTAAATACAATGATTCTTTCTCAAATATAGCTTCGAGAAAGCGCAGACCGCGGAGTACGAAAGAAATATTGAAGGATTATTTGGTGGAAGATAAAAGGCGAAATACGATCCTAGAGCGCCAAATCGAAATAGAGAAAGAAAAACTTAAAGTGGATAAAGAAAAAGTCGTCGCTCTCCAGAACATAGCCGAAGCTATACGGAGCAATCCAAATAAAAATATTTTATAATACAATTTAAGTTTTTCTTTTATTTTTTGTTATACCGAGTGACTGACACGAAGTGTTACCAACTTCATTGCTGTCAAACCAGTGGTGACAGAGCGCTCAAAGTTACACTAACGACAGTTCATTCCATTGTTTACAAGCTTACAAAAGCATTTAGGTTGGAAATATTCAGAAAAAAAGTTATCCACAATGGAATTGAAGCGTAATAGTGTGATTGCTCTATATTTGGCTGGAAAACCACAGCCGCAGATTGTTAACCAATTAAAACCTCTGCATGTGAATAAAATGTTTGTGTATCGCATCATAAATCGTTATAACGATACTGGCAGTATTGCATAACGCCATGGTGGTGGACCGAAACGCACTGCAACATCGCCGGATATCATTCGGAAGATGAAGTGGCAGTAGTGGCAGAAAAATAGCTCGTGAGGCGAACATTTCGCTTGAACGGATGCAGTACATATTGAATGATAATCTTGGACGACAAAGGCCTTGAATGATAAAGGCCTTGAAATTCCATAAAACGCATGGTCTCACCGATGCTGAAAAATGTTAGAGTGGAAAGAGCAAAGGAGTTGTTACGCTTGCACGGAAGTGCCGATTTGCCGAATTTGCTCGTTATTGAGCAATATGTGAACAAGCAAAACGACCAGATTTACTTGCCCGGCCGTTCTACTGAAAATTTGGACCAACGGATTGCCGCTCGAGATGTAGCATTGTAGCATCAAGATAAATGCTCAAATTTATCGGGGTCATGTGTTGGAGGGGGCGTTGAAGCCTTGGGCACAAAAACATTTCGGTTGCAGAGCCTGGAAATTTGAACAGGACTCGGCTCCTAGTCATAAAGCGCGCGTCAATCAAGATTGGCTGAGAAACAACGTTCTGCGATTCATTTCCACTGCCCAATGGCCACCAAATTCACCGGATGCAAATCCGCTAGATTTCTCGGTTTGAGTTATTTTGAAGAACAAGGTTGGGACAAAAAAATACCAAAGTGTCGATCATCTCAAACAAGCGCTTCGCCGGGAATGGGCCAAAATACCGTAGAGTCACTTTCGTGCTGCATGCAATAGCTTTGTCGGCCGTTTGAAGGCCATAATCGCGGCTAAGGGTGGCCAAATCGAAAACTGCTTAATTTAAATATTTGTGAACATTTTTTACTTTGGTTCAATAAAATTCATCAAAAATTAAAAATTTTGTCGCGTTTTGTTTTGCCACCCTGCATATTAAAAATACACCCCTACCAGTTCACATCTTGCTTGTCTTCCTTCGTGTAGATAACTTGATCGCTTAATGTTATATTCGGGAGCATCAAGAATCTCATATTCTCAATCATCGGCAACAAAATTCAATTCATCTAGGTCAACCCGGTTTCTGACGAAAATGTTGTGGGGAACACTACATGCATTGATGATAAAACCATATTCTGATGGTGAATAACACAAAAATCGTTCTGGGTAGATTTATGCTCGACGTTGTAGTTACCTTCCTTCTCATTGGATGTGTTTAGGATTAGCGTCATTAACCACGGTTGTTGTGCACTGTGCAATTAAAATATATAACTTCACATACCTAACAACCAAAAGTTTCTTTCGCCTGTTTGATACAATTTGTAAAAGGGTATCTGAAGAAGTGACGACTTCCACACAAACGCGTCATGAGCGGTTCTATTATAGAGCAAAGTAGAAAGTAAAATGTTTTGATTAACTATTGATAGGCTCACTTCTAATGAAAAATAAACAAACTTTACGATTTGAATAGTTTTTGAATGCCCCTTTTCGACACACGTAGACGTGTTCAATGTTCTTGGTTGGCTTATTGTTACATGTGTCCCGTCGGTATACCCAATAACACCAGCGTAATTATGTTGTTGATAAAATCTAGAAGAATGAATCGTATTATAGCTACATTTATCGATTTTATGCTAGCTTACTCTCTACTTCGTTTGATGTTCATTTAATTGCATTGGCGTTTGCGGAAACATCTAAAGTCATCCTAAACGACAATCATAAAAGATGGTCATTTATGATATGGCTGAACTCTTTTATGCAGCGGCTTACTGAAGTTTGGCTCATTGTTTGTAGAAATCCATCACCAACAATTCCGTGGTATGAACCTCAAAAAAATACAAAAAAAACTTCAGTAAACTTTACCATCAGATAAGAAAATAACAATTTATATTTACCCGTAGTATAAAATCGAATCGCTATTAATATTGAAATGAATTTTTTGGCGTTGGTCCATAAAAATTGACAGATCATCAATAAAACATTTTGCCAAATGTTTTGGGACATGCTAAATGGATCGCTACAATCACCCAATTCTCGACAACGCCTTAATAATCCTAGTTTTTGCCGCAAAAATAATTAAAATGACAGAAATTTTCCTTTTTTGGACATTGAACTCGATTTAGAACTAGTACTAAAATGTTATCTCGAAGAAAAAACGAGAATCCCAATTTGTGGAATAAAATTATTTAGTGAGAAAACGAAATTCGGCATAATCAAAAATCCCATTTTAATTTATTCTATCTCATTAAACCGGAATCCTTGTACTGAAGCGAGAATGCTACTGAAGTTAGCCGACAATTTCAACCGAAAAAAAACCTGCATTAACGACATATTTCGTATCAGGTGGTAGTACAAAATTATGTTGATATTAGCCGAAAATTACATGTTATTGAAGTTAACCGTAAATTTTCGCCGAAAAAAATTTGAAACATCAATATCACGAAATTCGAATGTTTAAAGGTCATACGAACTGGGTGAAGTTAGACAGACTCGTAATTAGCCGGATCCCACATTTATAATTTGTCGTTTTTGGGGCCAATGAATTTGAGTTGTGATACTAATGCTGTTCACTGTTAGTGCCACAACTCATATTCATTGGCCCCTAACACGACAAATTATAAATGTACGAGCCTGGTTAACTTCACCCAGTTCGTATGACCTTTAAACATTCGAATTTTGTGATATTGATGTTTCAAATTTTTTTCGGCTGAAATTTTCGGCTAACTTCAGTAGCATGAATCGAGAACTGAATTTAAAATTCAAAAAAATTCACTGGCTTATTGAAAGAAACTCCAAACTGACAACGCACAACAAACTGCTGTTATATAAACAAATGTTAAAACCCTTCCGGACGAATGGTATTCAGTTATGGGGCTGCGCAAAGAAAACTACAGTTAAGATCATACAAACATTTCAAAACAAAGTATTATACGTAAGATTGTGACTGCTCCTTGGTACATTAGAAATAACGTCAGCGATAAAATACAAAAATTTCCAAGGAGTCATTTTCTGTGACGGACCGAAACGCCTAAAACGATCACATACGTAGATTTTTATATGATTTTTCGTCCCACTCGATAAATCTAAATTTTATTCGCCAAAACTAAAAATGACTCGGATCAGGGCTATATGATTTTGAAATGAATACACTGGTAGCTAATTTTTAGCTAAATTAGAACAAAATCGATCCGTGGTAAGTTTCCGAAAATTCTGGGCTGGGAATTTCATTGATTTTTATATAATTTTTCGTCCCACTCGATAAATCTAAATTTATATCGCCAAAACTAAAAGTGTCTCGGAACAGGGCTACATGATCTTGAAATGAATACACTGGTAGCTAATTTTTAGCTGAATTAAAACAAAATCGTTTCGTGGCAAGTTTCCGAAAATGAACTCTGGCTTTGAATTTCACTGATTTTATATAATTTTTCCCCCCATTGTTTTGGCGAAATAATTTTAGATTTATCGAGTGGGACGAAAAATTATATCAAAATCAATGAAATTCCCAGCCCAGAGTTAATTTTCGGAAACTTGCCACGGAACGATTTTCTTGTAATTTAGCTAAGAATTAGCTACTAGTGTATTCATTTCAAAATCATGGTTGTGAATATTTTCCTAAATACAAAGTTATTCCTAAAACCAACAACAACAAAACAAAATTTCTATGTAAAGGGTGATTTTTTTGTGGTTAGGATTTTCATGCATTAGTATTTGACAGATCACGCGGGATTTCAGACAAGGTGTCAAAGAGAAAGATGCTCAGTATGCTTTGACATTTCATAATGAATAGACTTACTAACGAGCAACGCTTGCAAATAATTGAATTATATTACAAAAATCAGTGTTCGGTTCGAAAAGTGTTTCGCGATTTACGTCCGATTTATGGTCTACATAATCGACCAAGTGAGCAAACAATTAATGCGATTGTGACCAAGTTTCGCACTCAGTTTACTTTATTGGACATTAAACCAACCACACGAATGCGTACAGTGCGTACAGAAGAGAATATTGCGTCTGTTTCTGAGAGTGTTGCTGAAGACCGTGAAATGTCGATTCGTCGCCGTTCGCAGCAATTGGGTTTGTGTTATTCGACGACATGGAAGATTTTACGCAAAGATCTTGGTGTAAAACCGTATAAAATACAGCTCCTGCAAGAACTGAAGCCGAACGATCTGCCACAACGTCGAATTTTCAGTGAATGGGCCCTAGAAAAGTTGGCAGAAAATCCGCTTTTTTATCGACAAATTTTGTTCAGCGATGAGGCTCATTTCTGGTTGAATGGCTACGTAAATAAGCAAAATTGCCGCATTTGGAGTGAAGAGCAACCAGAAGCCGTTCAAGAACTGCCCATGCATCCCGAAAAATGCACTGTTTGGTGTGGTTTGTACGCTGGTGGAATCATTGGACCGTATTTTTTCAAAGATGCTGTTGGACGCAACGTTACGGTGAATGGCGATCGCTATCGTTCGATGCTAACAAACTTTTTGTTGCCAAAAATGGAAGAACTGAACTTAGTTGACATGTGGTTTCAACAAGATGGCGCTACATGCCACACAGCTCGCGATTCTATGGCCATTTTGAGGGAAAACTTCGGAGAACAATTCATCTCAAGAAATGGCCCGGTAAGTTGGGCACCAAGATCATGCGATTTGACGCCTTTAGACTATTTTTTGTGGGGCTACGTCAAGTCTAAAGTCTACAGAAATAAGCCAGCAACTATTCCAGTTTTGGAAGACAACATTTCCGAAGAAATTCGGGCTATTCCGGCCGAAATGCTCGAAAAAGTTGCCCAAAATTGGACTTTCCGAATGGACCACCTAAGACGCAGCCGCGGTCAACATTTAAATGAAATTATCTTCAAAAAGTAAATGTCATGGACCAATCTAACGTTTCAAATAAAGAACCGATGAGATTTTGCAAATTTTATGCGTTTTTTTTTTAAAAAAAGTTCTCAAGCTCTTAAAAAATCACCCGTTATATGTAAAAACTTGTATTATTGAATAAATATAATAACTACATATTAACGAGTTAAAAGTTCATTCAACCGTACTTAATGGGCATCAGTTTGTAAGTCTCAGACTGACTAATTGAAAAATCATACACAATTTTCAAACTGTAGGCTTTCTGGTAGTTAGGATTAAGGATATTCGGTCACATATATATACGATACATTAAAATCGATAGTTTTTCCGACTTTTCCGATATATCTAAACGGCGCGCATCTTAGCGGAAAATTATTTTGAGTAGGCCTTAGTCTGGTTAATTGGAAAATCATACACACTTTTCAAAATGTAGGCTTTCTGGTAGTTAGGATTAAGGATATTCGGTCACATATATATACGATACATTAAAATCGATCGTTTTTCCGACTTTTCCGATATTTCTAAACGGCGCGCATTTTAGCGGAAAATTATTTTGAGTAGGCCTTAGTCTGGTTAATTGGAAAATCATACACACTTTTCAAACTGTAGGCTTTCTGGTAGTTAGGATTAAGGATATTCGGTCACATATATATACGATACATTAAAATCGATCGTTTTTCCGACTTTTCTGATATATCTAAACGGCGCGCATCTTAGCGGAAAATTATTTTGAGTAGGCCTTAGTCTGGTTAATTGGAAAATCATACACACTTTTCAAAATGTAGGCTTTCTGGTAGTTAGGATTAAGGATATTCGGTCACATATATATACGATACATTAAAATCGATAGTTTTTCCAATTTTTCCGATATATCTAAACGGCGCGCATCTTAGCGGAAACATATTTTGCGTAGGCCTTATTCTGGTAAATTGGAAAATCATACACACTTTTCAAACTGTAGGCTTTCTGGTAGTTAGGATTAAGGATATTCGGTCACATATATATACGATACATAAAAATCGATCGTTTTTCCGACTTTTCCGATATATCTAAACGGCGCGCATCTTAGCGGAAAATTATTTTGAGTAGGCCTTAGTCTGGTTAATTGGAAAATCATACACACTTTTCAAAATGTAGGCTTTCTGGTAGTTAGGATTAAGGATATTCGGTCACATATATATACGATACATAAAAATCGATCGTTTTTCCGACTTTTCCGATATTTCAATGACCGCACAAAGTCAACTGAAGAAGTTATGCATAGACGTGATTGAAATAAAGTGCGAATTAATTCTTCAGCAAATTCAATGGCAGTTCAATAATTTGGAGGCAGATCATGAATTATTATTAGCGAGCAACAAGGAAGTGCGCAGACCAAAACGGGCTTTAGGCGACACAATAGGCGTTGTGTTTGGGATTCTTACAGAACGTGAAGCAAGAGAATATGAAAATCAATTTGAAGCCATAAACAATGATCAGCATCAATTAGAGGCACCGATCAGGAATCATACCACAATAATAGACAACAAAGTTAAGCTAATAAAGCATAACTCAATTTTTACCATGAAATCATTAAGCAAACTGATAAATGATCATGGAACGCTAAAGGCTGAACTAGAACAATTGAACGAGTACTTCATACGGTAAAAGCAAACTCGTTTAATATTAAATTCAAGCATTGAATTGATATTAATATTGAAAAATTTCGAGGACACGCAACAAGCCTTACTAGACGTAATCCATAATGCACACAAGAACATTTTTCAATCGTCATTACTCTCCTCGGCTCAATTTGATCAAGAGTACAAAATTATTAAAAGACATATACCATCAACGATCACCATACCTGGGTATGGCATTCCAAATCTTCTTCACGTATATCATAGCATGAAGATACGTAGTAGAGTAACTCCAAGAAACATTATAGTAGAACTCACCATTTCATTATCATTTACGCGGGAGTACATATTGTTGGCCGTTTTCCAGTGCCTAATATCGAACACAAGAATTCGCAGTCTTACATCGACACCAAGGCAGAATATTTAGCAATAGATGCTCATCGGGAACAGCTCGCATTAATGACTAGAGAGCAAGTAAAAAATTGTCATTCATTTCAAGGAAGAAGATTTTTGTGTGAAATATCGCCAATATATAACATCATGAGCAGGCAAGCTCAGTGCGAGATGGCAATCCTACAACGGAAGATGAATCTTGAGGAATTATGTTCCATCTGAACTGTACATGCATCAAATCACTGGATAAAACTTAATTCCAACAATCAGTGGGTATATGCCATTCACAATGAAACAACAGTCGATGTAATATGCAGTCATGAAAGCAAATCGTATAACCTTCAAAGATCAGGCATAGAAAAATTCAAAGCTGGTTGTGTGCTACGGGATGCAAATTTTTATATCGTTGCAATCGGATCCTATTCTAACCATTTGAGAAAGGGATTCAATAGATCGGTTAATACGTTAGCTGAATCTATTCACTTAAAGAAGTTCATCACCCGGATTAAAGATAGCCTAGTCCGACATAATCATCCATAGTACGTAACGCTTCAAGATACCAACAAATTGGAACAAGAGACAAAAATGCTCGAAAATATGAAGATCCAACTACACGAGGCGAAGAACCATCATATCCACCATTATATCATAACTCATGTCATTTCTGGGATCCTTTTGGTCTTAGGTGTCATTTGGGGCATCAAATGTATAAGACAAATACGAGAAAATCCTCGCCCAATACCTTCGCCACTTCAACATGCAGAAGTCTAATGATCCCAAGTAGGCGGCCCGGAATATGTCGAGTTCATCATCAACAGGGCATCGATCTGCACAAATATTATAATTGTAATGTAGTATGTATATAAATAAGCATGCTTACTCATCAAATTATGATATAAATTGGCTAGTGACATATAAATTGAATAATACAACATTTTTGCATTAAAAAATTTTTTAACTATAAGCGCACTTATTTTTGTATATAAAGAACTAAAGTCTCAATAGTAAACCAGAACGAAATTATATCAGTAACGTTTTAGTTTTGTTTTCAAAAAATTTTAATTCAGAAATAGTGAGCCCTCACCAGCAAAAACAAACAACTAGTAAAATTAAACAACTAGTATACTAAATATGTATTACTTTAGTAAGTTTTACATATACCTGTTGAGCTTGCCTTAACAAGACAAATTCATGCATTTTTATATTAAGCGTCCTGTACGTAATAAACAATAACATAAAATCCAGACTAAAAAATTAATATTTCTGTTTAATACGGATTTTGTATGTTTTACACTAATACATTCTCAACTATTTAGTATTAGGAAATTTTTCACGATTCTGGCTAGAAACGTGAATTTTTTCCTAAAAAAAATCCTAAAAATATTTAAACGGTTTTAGGAAATACTTCACGCCAACTCAAAATCATGTAGCCCTGATCCGAGACATTTTTAGTTTTGGCGAAATAAATTTAGGCTTATCGAGTGGGACGAAAAATTATATAAAAATCAATGAAATTCCCAGCCCAGAATTAATTTTCGAGAACTTGCCACTGAACGATTTTCTTCTAATTCAACTCAAAATTAGCTACCAGTGTATACATTTCAAAATCATGTGGTCCTGATCCGAGACATTTTTAGTTTTGGCGAAATAAATTTCGATTTATCGAGTGGGACGAAAATTTATATAAAAATCAATGAAATTCCCAGCCCAGAGTTCATTTGCAAGAACTTGTCACGGATCGAGCTTTTATAACATTGCCTGTAATTTTCCTTTACTATATGCAATTCAGAAGTTTACAGTTTTCTGTTCTGGTACTTTAGTTTTTAATTTTTATATTATGTATAAACAAATCAAATTTAATAAATTTAATTGATAAAAATTCTGGCCTGGGCTAACTTCACACAAGAGCAAATTGGTTATTGATATGTTAGTGTTGCCTGATTAAATATTTTTATTTTCTGGGATAGAATTCTGGGATAACTTCACATACGTCTAAAATGAGCAAAGCCTTTAGAATCAGCGGTTCCCTGAGTTGCTGAAATCAAAGGACTGACAGAGCTGGGATGAACCGATAGGTTTCATCCCACCAGAATAAACTATTAAACTTATAAAACAATTACTAGATAACCAATGGGATTAGTTGGAATATTATGCAGAAATAAAGACTTATTGCTGTGTATTACCATCGCATTGGCCTCATTGTAAGTTTTAGTTAGGAGAGACAATTACATTTGACTTTTTATTCCCATGGTGGCGGTAAACGTGTTAACTATAACTACAGCTGAAATGATATGCTAAATTATAATCGTTAATGTTATTTACGGGATCATTCACCTCATGTTGCTCAGCTAACACAAACTATAATTTACAGCTTTACCAGACTGTAAAAATACCACAAATCGCAATACGATTATTTATTTAGTTTTCATTACAATTGAAAATACATATTTTCCAATTATCCAGTTGATTAAATTCAATCGCATAAAAGGGTATTTCTGCGCGATTAAATTGCAATGCAAATCTTCTTTCGTTCATAATTGATATACGCGAGTTGTAATGCCAAGGTTGGCTTATTTCAATAATAACAATTCTGTATAATACCGTGAAAGACTCGTGTGATGGAATTTTTGTGTAATCCCCATAACCGCATCTTACCATATACGAGCGGAGAAAGATTTCAGAAGTCTTGAAATTTATTGTAATCTTATCATAATCTTTTAATGTGATCGAAAAACACTCCGATGTAATAGAGAAAACCAGTAAGATTTTATTTCAATAATATTTTTTGTGTTTACGCTGCATAACAAGTTTCGAGATCTTATTAGAAATGATTTTTAATGGTATTATGTTAGTTTTATACCTGTCATAATCGTAATTAAAAAAAATTCTTATCGTCCTGTATACAAGAGGTAATTAGCTAGGGACTCGATTTCTAGTAAAAATACGTATTCCCAGCTCATAAAATTCCGTATTTTGTCTATACAAAACCAGTTTAAAGGAAACCCATATAACCTAATTCCCTCTATAGTAATTAAAATAATAATCTGTGCAGCTCCATAAAGGTTCCTTAAATAAAATCCTGTACAAAATAACAAAAAAAAGGGACATTCAAGTCAAATTTACGATTATTTTGGTTCGTAATAAATTTATACTTGGATATTGTAAATCATTTAATAAATCAAATTGGGGTTTTTATCTAACGTCTTAGGTACGTATACTAAGTATATAATTTAAGACACACCTGTGTCTGGTATATTCCAATTTGAACCGTAAAATATCCATACAACCGATCTAAACATTTTTATGATGCATTATTGTGTTTACGTCTCTATTGTTCTGTTCTGTCTATACCATAGAGGAACGTGAGGTTAAAAATAAATTCCCAATGCCCAAAACTTACAATCTCATGCATGTAGCTATATATGTCTATATGTGTATATGAGAGTATCCATAATTATCCATAAATACGAAGGGTCTTTAATATAATAATCGTGTGTAACGTGTCCATTCGGAGAGCTCAAATCATTACGATGGAAATCATTATTATTTTCCAACCATATACGATATTTAACCATAAATAATGATATCATTACGATAATAATAATTGTGACGATGGTTATGATTACGTTTCATAAAGGTACGATCGTCGAATGCATGCATGTACGTACATTCTATGCGAAGGTCATCCTCCATATATAATGTGCGGTTTATGTTAATATAATTTCTGGGTGGTTTACTATATGATACGAATTTGGATGAAGGTAGTTGTGGTTCAAAATAATTACAATCCCATTAAACTAGCTTTATCTCATAAGTCATAATGGCGTAAAACATTTATAGATTCATCGTAGTTTGTGCACAATGTATTTTGGGAAATAATGTGCGATTTCTGACGTGATTATCACACCATAAATTCCATAGATCCGTTTAACTATTAGAGCATATGTTTTGCTTTAGTTTAGTTGTGCCAAACCGTGCATGTCAAAATCAATCTAGTTCTCCTCCAGAATTGGTCAGGATTTCTCCTAGAACGGCTTTGTCTGCCCATTTACATGCGTTATGCATAAAATCTATTAAAGTAGATCAACTATGTTAGAAAATGTTGAAGATTTCTAGCTACAATATTTAGACTAGATGTATATAACCTGATAAGACCAGGATACACTGGTGGCATACTCTATATCAGACAGAATTGGGAATAGAAAACCCTTAATTCAACCCTACATTTAAAACTTAAATTTTTAAATACTTGTACTGAACATATCGATCAAATTTCATGATTGTGTCTACTCCCCACCAGCCAGAATTCCACATACAAGACTCTTCCATCGACCCTAATTTGAAAAGATCATTTTTGAAAATCTTTGTATGGGTGATTTCGGGAAATCCCACCTTTTACTAATTAACTCACCTAAACTAGTTAAAATGCACATTCAGATCAAATTTCATGATTGCGCCTACTCCCCATCAGCCAGAAATCCACATACAATACCCTTCCTTCATCCCTAATTTGCAGTGCTGGTGTAGTTTATCCAAACTAATCCAAAAAGTATAAAAACAACACACTTATAAAATACTTAGAATGACTTTAAAACGTACCTAAGGCCAATCAAAAAATCACTTCTCTTAATTACTTAATATAAATTCGCCTGAATGTTTACTTTCATCAATACTATTACAATAAGTGTGTTGTTTTTATACTTTTTGGATTAGTTTGGATAAACTACACCAGCACTTCAAATTAGGGATGAAGGAAGGGTATTGTATGTGGAATTCTGGCTGATGGGGAGTAGGCGCAATCATGAAATTTGATCTGAATGTTCATTTTAACTAGTTTAGGTGAGTTCATTAGTAAAAGGTGGGATTTCCCGAACTCACCCATACAAAGATTTTCAAAAATGATCTTTTCAAATTAGGGTTGAAGGAAGGGTATTGTATGTGGAATTCTGGCTGATGGGGAGTAGGCACAATCATGAAATTTGATCTGAATGTTTATTTTAACTAGTTTAGGTGAGTTCATTAGTAAAAGGTGGGATTTCCCGAACTCACCCATACAAAGATTTTCAAAAATGATCTTTTCAAATTAGGGTTGAAGGAAGGGTCTTGTATGTGGAATTCTGGCTGATGGGGAGTAGGCACAATCATGAAATTTGATCTGAATGTTTATTTTAACTAGTTTAGGTGAGTTCATTAGTAAAAGGTGGGATTTCCCGAACTCACCCATACAAAGATTTTCAAAAATGATCTTTTCAAATTAGGGTTGAAGGAAGGGTCTTGTATGTGGAATTCTGGCTGATGGGGAGTAGGCACAATCATGAAATTTGATCTGAATGTTTATTTTAACTAGTTTAGGTGAGTTCATTAGTAAAAGGTGTGATTTCCCGAACTCGCCCATACAAAGATTTTCAAAAATAATCTTTTCAGCACATCTAAGGCCGGATAAAACACTGGTCTATCGAACGAAGTAAAACGAATCAGCAACTACATTTCTGAACTTCGAAAATTAGTTAGTATCGAAAATAAGTGTGTAATTAAAATTCAAAATTCAACAGAAAAGTGAGTTGGAACAATGGTATTCGAAGATCTAGCATCAAAAACAAGAGTAGCTCCATTAAAAACAAATACACCACGACTAGAAATACGCGGGGCAGTTTTGTTGTCAAGATTAATAAACAGCATAGATAGTCATTAGAGTCGCCAACACCAATATTCGCCTATACGGATTCAACCATTACTCTTGCATAGATTCAAGCAAACCTTCAAACAAATGGAAGATATTCGTAGGAAATCGTGTAGCTGAAATCCAAAACAACATCAGTCCAGCCTATTGGTTCCACGTCATATCAGAAGACAACACATAAAGAAATCCAACACAACGATCTGTGGTAGTCTGAGCCCAAGTGGCGTCAAAGGATGAATCTGCCATCATCAAAACATCAAATTTACAGCACTCAGGAAGAAGTGAAGAAAATCGTAATCACCACGCAACCGTAGTAATCAAGGTGACGTCAAGGTTTATCAACAATGCCAGATGCAAGGACTACTTAAAAATAACATCTGACCCACTGTCGACCGACAGACCAAGGCTGAATTTCTCGAAGAAATAAAAATGTTAGAAAGGGACTTCAATTTAAGCAACAAAAGTTCTTTATGTCAATTACATCGATTTGTCGACAAAGTAGGTATTCTAGGACTAGGCGGAAGAATCAGAAACTCGATAGTATCATTCGATACTAAACATCCAATTATTATGCCGCAAAATCATCATTTTACTAAATTAATTATTGGATAAACAAATGCTAAGACGTTACATGGTGGATGTCAATTAGTTTTAAGCCGAATCAGGAGCCAATATTGGATTATAAATGCCAAACAAATAATTCAAAAAATAATCAAAAAGTGTGTTCGTTGTTACCGGTATAAGATAAAGAAAGCAACTCAGTTAATGGGACAAATGCCAGCATCGTGTGTTAGACCAACTCGTCTTTTTACTCACACGGGCCGCAGAAAAAAAATGTGTACACCCCGGTTGAAATATTTCCATTTCCCATTCGAGCTGCAGCAATTCTCAAATGGTTTGCATAACTTAATAAAGGCGGCAAACCTGTTACACTTTGATGTCAGAAGTGGGATTTGTCAAATGCCAGCAATGGTTAAAAACCTAAACACTAAAGCCTCGGGATTTCAACCGAGACTACAGAACACCGTGGAGGAAGATGCTGAAACAGGAGGGCGAAGGTCGCGACAATCAGCACCGACGCCAGGATCACTAAAGATTTCGCTAGCTACGCCAAATGGTGAGTAGAAAGTACAGCTTTGCATAGAAGAAGTTAAAAATGAGGCAACCGGAGCGATGACCAGACCAACAGAAATCAGCCTTGGACATGGGAGATATGATGCAAGCACTCTTACTTCAACTAAACGGAATGGACGCTAAATCAGTTACAAATTCGATCAGCAAGATGCAAAAATCGACCAACAAGGCGACCAGCAAAGTACACAATTGGCTGACTACGAGTGGAACAAGGTGGACAATTTGCAAAGTTCCTTAAGGAACAAAACTGAAAGTCTACAGACAGTTCAGTTGCTGGAACCTCAAGGGAAATTTTTAAAGCCTCCAACACTCGACGGCGAAATCTCATTCGAAAATTTTAAAGTGCAGCACAATCGTTGGAGCGCAGGAGAGCAGCTCAACGCACTCAATTTGGTTCTTCGTGGGAGAGCTGCAGATGTCTTGCAAACCATATCCCCAACAGAAAGTAGCTATGAGCGGGTCAAGATTGGATTTAAGTTAAGATATGCAGTCACACGTCGGAGAACTACGCAAGATTAAACTCCCAAAACAAGCGGCAACTACGTGGGAAAAGCCTGCAAGACCTGGAGAGAGAAGCAAGGATATGAGGCAGTTAGACGCTGAACGAGACGAGGAGAGAAAGCACTTGCATTATTTAATGGACATACATATATCCGAAAAACTAATTTATATCAGTTTTGAGTGGCGTAAGCTGGTGAAAGGGAGAAAATGCAGAAAATCAAGACCACCGTTAAATCGCACAACTAAGGGCGGATTACAAGAGTGTCGCTATTATTCGCGTATTGGCACAGTGTGAATTAAAGGTTCATTCACACTGTGCCAATACGCCGATACTGAATACCGGAGCTTCGAAATCGGTGGTGCGTCCTGATATGGTAGGTACGGAACAGTAGCATCTATTACTGTCCGCTATAACTTGCTAACAGCAACAGGTGAATCTACGATAGTCAAAAGAGATTGTACTCTTCCAGTAACATTAGCCGGAATGCGGTTCGAACATCGGTTTATCGTAGCTGAAAGACTGTTGAGTGTATCATCGAACTGGAAATTATGAAGAAGTACAAGATGGTCGTGAATTTGAAGAAGGTGCTTCAATGGCGCAATGTGGAGATACTTCTTCAAATGCATTGCGAGTTATAGTCGAAAACAGGGTCTAGATTCCACCGATATGCGAAAAAGTCACCTGCGCGAAAACTGACGGGTGGGTTGTTGTGTGCAAAAACCTCAGTGAAATTGCAGCAGAAAGTACCAATACGTGTTTTGAATGTGAATTCATCAACAAATGCGTAATCAAGAAAAGGGTGGTTATCGGTACAGCTGAGGGAATCAACTATATTGCCAACTGCCAGTCGAAACAATGTTGTCGATCAGCAAACCATAGGCAGAAGAAGATCACTCGCTCACGATGCAGCCATTTCCCAGCGTAACAATTAGATGTCGCAGTGGAAGCACTCAGGAAAAACTGATATTCTGCAAGCACCAAGACGAGTACATCTGCTCGCAAAGCAGCAGAGAACCGCCAAATTAACTAAAACAATGGAACGTGATGGAGTAATAGACGAGCTTAGCAGCCCATGGGGTTCGCGAGTGGTTCTTGTTCAGAAAAAGGACGGGCAACACGATTTTGCGTTGATTACATTAAACTAAACGAAGTAACAAAGAAAGACAGTTATCTGATATCGCGCATTGACGACACCTTGGGCACGTTGTCAGGGGCCAATAGTTTCAGTACATTGGATCTGAAAAGCGGATATTAGCAAGTATCCATCTATCCTGATGATAGAGAGAAAACGGCATTTTCAGCAGGAAACGGTAATGCGGTTTGAATTATGCAATACGACATCATTGTGTACTAGGCCAAACATTTGTTGAACGCGTCATCTTAAACGATAGTTACAAGCGATCCGTTTGCCAAGATTGCAGTTATGTGCAACGAAATGCAGACTGTTCCGGGAGGAAGTTAACTATTTGGGTCATATTGTTCCGAGCAATGTCGTGCGAACGGATTTAAGGAAGTTAGTATCAGTAATGGAATGGCCTGCACCAAAGGATATTAGCCAACTAAGAAGCTTTTTGCGATTATGCTCATACCACCAGCGCCTCTATTTTGCAGTATCCACAGGCTAGTGGGATATTCATTTTGGATACAGATGCTATAAACACGGGGATAGGTGCAGTGTTGTCACAGATGCAGGAGAGCAAAAAGCAAATGGTCGCGTAATATAGCCGACACCTCTCTATAGCCGAGCACAACAATACAGGTGGATTATCAGTAAGGCCCTGAGCAGTTCAGTGTAAGCAATGCGAAAGACAGAAAGCAAAGAACTGTTCCACGGTTATGGTGCAAATCTAATTTGAATCGGACCATGATTAGGATAGACAACTTTTAAAAGAATACCAGGAGGCTGATGAGTTAATTGGGATAGTAAGGTGTAGATGACCGCGCTGGCATGAAATTACATCTCAAATCGCTAGTGGCATTCGCTAAGAATAGATGATGGAATACTAGTAAGATCTGGGAAACGGTCAACGGCGCTGTGCAGTGCATGGTCCAACAAGAAATTCGCCTGACATGGTGTTGTTTTCCAGAGAGCTCCTCCTACTATGTGAAATTAAGTTTGGATTACCAGAAACCGAGCCATCAGTCGCACAGCATGAGTACGTAGCCGATCTAAGACGAAAAACTAACTGGATTGGAGTTGCGAAGGATATTTAAAAGGAGAGTTGGCTAAGCTTTTACAATCCTAAGAGAAGAAGCGGGATATCACCAAAATTACTACAAAGTTGGGAAGGTCCTTATAAAGTCATCAAGCGGATTAACGATGTTAAATACTGGATTCAACTAGGCTTCAGAACTAAGATGAACGTGGTTCACATTGATAGATTACGAAGATACAACATGAAGAAAATGAGAGTCTGTTCGGGACGAATAAATTTAAGAGTGGGCTTGTGTTACGAATTGTACTCTATACAAGTATATCACTCGGTGGTCAAGTGTTAAAGGTATACAGCACCAACTGTTATCAAACCAAAGGTAGCGAGTTCGAAACCAGAAGCAGACTATTAAGCAATTATTATTATTAACGTCATCGATGTTACCGTAATAAGTAAGGGGTTCACTAACGATGACAATTGGGAGATTCTGCAGCCATTTTCTTCTTTAATCGTGAAGACCTAACACATCGCCTGAAAAGTTCTCGGTTTAACAAAAAAAAAACACAAGTTTTGGGGCGTCTAGAGCGATACAATCAGTCCAACGCCTCTCTAATATTTCGAAACCTTTTTTGTAGAACGATTTATCTTTGTCTTCAAAATAAGCTTCAGTTAACGCAATCACTTCTTCATTGGAGCCAAATCTCTTTCTCTGGAGCTTCATTTTGAGGTCTGCAAACAAGTAATAATCGTTGGGGGACCAAATCTAACGAATACGGTGCATGCGGAAGCAATACAATGTGCAATTCGTGCAATTTTGCCATTGTTGCGATCGACTTGTGACATGGTGCATTGCCTTGGTGAAAGAGCAATTTTTTTCATGCACAAATGTTCGTGCTAAATGTGACCAACACGTTCCATTTATATCTGTACAATGTCAGCTATCCCACGCAACTTCACTTTACGGTCTTTCAAATCAATTTCGAGCATTTTTTATGGTTCCTAGAGTCAGAATCTCATTTGGGCGTCCAGTGGTACTATTCTGGTAATTCCCCGGGAATAGGGAACTGGAGAATGATTTTATATGAAATTTTTATTTAAACATTTTTTTTCTGGCATGCTGAGGTAAACAGTTAGTGTTATTTTTTTAAAAACAAAATTAAATGGGGAAATAGTTTTCCCTGCCAATTTAGGCATGGAAACTTTTCTCCTCAGTAGGCCGGAAAAAAAATATTTTAACAGAAATTACATATAAGTTCTATCCCCAGTTCCCAATTCCCGGGGAATTACCAGAATAGTGCCACACAGCGTGATCCATCATCGGTGGTTGTGCGACCACGTTAAAATTCAGCATACCAGTCACTGATGGTAGATTTTTCTGGTGCAGAGTCCGGATAACAATTGCCATTGCTGTAACGGGTATTGTTTCCCATCAAAAAACAGTATTTAATCAACAGACGATATTCTCTTTTAGTAGAATTTAAAAATCATATGGGTTTTTAATTTGTGACACCATCTATGAGTCAGACCGGGAACTTTTCAGGCGACGTAATATTTCGGTTCACAAGAGTTGGCAGATACAACAGTATATGCCTTTTAAATGTGCTGACCATCAGTAGTATGCACACAAATACTCGCTACGTTACTATGGGGACAAGGAGCCTCCTCAGCTGATTTAATATTTGCTCCTGTTAGGCTTCGGAATTATGGTCATAGTATGTTTATATATACAGTTATAGCTGCCAATCTCTGTGAACGGAGACATTTATGGTGGAATATGGGCATAATTTCGATTCCTAATCTAACAGAATTTGATTCATCTCCACTGTAAAGTAATGAGTATTTGTGTGCTTAATACTGACGGCCAGATAATTTAAAGGTCAAATACAGCTATATCTGCCAACCACTGTGAACCGAAATTTTAAAGTCGTTAAAAAAATTTCAATCAATTTTATTTGAGGGAATTGTTTTTTAAATTTCTTAATTTAAAGTGTGGTAAATCTCTTCTTGTAATAGATTTTTAACATAAAATCTGTTCTGTTCTCGGGATGGTTTTCGGGCTAAATCCAAGAATATCCAAAATCCAAGAATAATTGTTGAAGATCAAATGCATCCACTTAGATGCACAGTATGGTATGGAATAACTTCAGAAAGGATCATTGGACCATATTTTTTCGAATACGACGAACAAGTTGCAGTTAATGTGAATGGAATTCAATACCGTGCAATGATTGAATATTTTTTAAGACCAGAGGTAGAGAACAATCCCGATTGTGGTTCCAACAAAATGGAGCCACAGCTCAAACAGCTCATCCAACTATGGCTCTCCTGCACGAAATTTTTTACGATCGAATAATATCGCCTTAAAGAGCCGAATAAAGGATAAGGTGTATGCCAATAAGCCAAGAACTATCTAACAGCTTAAGGCCAATATACGAGAAGAAGTGAGGGCGCTGGGACCTGAAATTCTAAGAAAAGTAAGCTCTGGAAAGAGTACATCAGGTCGAGGCAAACAATGGGCACCACATGAAAGATATTATCTTCAAAACATAATGTGATAAATGCCAACGTTAAATAAAATCAGAAACAAAAAAGTTATTCATTAAAGATTAACATTTATTCGTATAAGAATCGCATGTATCTCTACTACTAATCTGAATATAAATAGAAAAGAACGATGGCCTCAATATGGAACTCGCAAGCACTCAAGCAATAACCTCGTAATCGCTGAAGAAAATGCACCGTCACATTCTGCTTCACATGCGCAATCTGAAATTTCCCATATAATATGATGGCACACCGCAGATGCGACCTTCAAATTAAGTGTTGCTTCCGACACTAATCCGTTTCAATTTATAACCATTTATACCAAATATTGTGAAAATATTTAAAAATAGACAATTTCATCATATTTAAGTACACAAAAATGACACAACTGACTACCTAGTGTCATCAAAACATCGTTAAAAAATCTCACCGTAATTAATAGTTTCTAGTACCCTCTGAATGACATAAGTTTCCTATATGCCTAGCACATAATGATAAGTTCATTGAACGTGCGCGCCGTACCAAACATGTTGTAACATGATGTAATCCGTTTCGCAAACTAGAATTACGATTAGCTATACACAAATATTGTACGAGTCTCTCAATTACATTTCGAGGCCCATAACCATTAATTAAAAAATTGGTCGGCCTTTTGCTTATGATTAATAGTTTATTAGTTTATGCGAATTTATTATTGGTAATTGTTTAATTTAAAAAATTTGTTCGTTTTCTATAATCAGCGCACCGAATTGTTACAGATATCGATATCTAATTCCGGATTTCATGAGGTCACCGCCGCCGGAGCCGATTTGTGATTTCTTTATTTTAGTGGTGTGTAACCGAGCAACAACCTTCTCATAATCGTTCGCTAATTATTATTAGTTTTCTAAACAGGGCGCGTAGGCGTTTTTATTTTCGTTGTCTGAGATAAGCGCTCGACTCCGTAGGTGTTTGATATATGATACGAGTCGGCTCGGTTTGCCCTATTCACTTGTTGTTTTCAACTGTGTGAAATCAGAGATGATATCATCGTGAATTGAACAAAGTAGTGACACACAATATATATAAAAAAAAATTGCATAACGTTTTAAATAAAGGCATGACAATGGTACGACCATAAGGGAAACAAAATACTTACAATAATCGGTATATAAGACGTTGTGTGCTGACGATGATTCATTCATTCAGACCTGTGTGTATAATTTATGTTGACCTGTTTGTTTTATATACAAACACCAATCGTCCGATTTAACAGCTTTATGGGAGAATAAGACAAATTGAAATACACAAAACAGAAAAATCGTATCGCCGACATGATTAAACAAGGTTTTTTTGTTAAACACATTTTTTATTGACAGATAATTTCACGATACGGTTGTGTTTTAACTTGACTAAAGTACGGATTTCTGTTGGAACATATGATTTTTGCAGTAACAACAAAGTGGTTGCGACCGATATTATGAGTAATCATCTATGAATTTCTTGCATGGTTCTCTTCAATTTCGTTTATGAGTCAATATGGTTGAGAAGCATGAAAAAATTATTGGTGATCGGTGCGATGACTAAGCGATACGTACGTAGATACGGTATCCACGAATTTCGTTTTCGTTTATATTTTGGCGGTAAATTTTTTCTTATTTATTTACTTATCTTTGTGAATAAACATGATGAAATAGTTTGGATAAACCGCGTATGCAATTTTTAAGGGCTTGATTTGGTATACAAGAAAACGTTAGTTTTAAATTTTATAAAATATAGTCTCGACCCTGGCGAAAGATAAGGATTTAGACTGGATGGATTTGGACGTATCTACGGATTTGTTTTATTCCGAAACGTTCAATTAAAATTCAGTTTTGCTTTTTTTGATGTGTTTTTCGAAATTGCTCGTTATCTTTAATCGTAAGTGACTTGATTCAAACTATGTCTGACAAAGTATAATATGAGGGCGGATGACCATGGTATAGTATAGGCTTTGAGAAATGTAAAACTTTTAACAACGGGGGCTCGTGTGAACAATATATGTTTGAACAATATACAGGGTGCCCCAGAATGAATGGGTAAGCCTGAAACACCTTATAGTAGTGCTATTTAGCGCTCCAAATAAACTACGGCTACAAATAAATTAAATCCATCGATTTTTTGGTGTTATAATATTCTTAATGGACTATACTAATTGATATGTAGTAAATAGTGTGAGCAGCTGTTGCAGTTTTTTTGAATAAAAAAATCTAAACTTCAATTTTCAGCATAAAATGTGGTAAATATTTTTTTTATAAAATTTTGAGCGTCTTTAGTGAAAAAAATGTATGAGAGCCTAAGTGGCCAACTATTTTAAAAACATGCATGTTTCATGCAGATTTTAAAATGGTATAATACATCCTTTTATCTAATGTAGATACGGGGTTATTACTATTAAAGGGTGGTTAAATTTTAAGGGCCGACGTTGAATGTGAACCACACCTAAACGTCAAGTTTTTTCTGCATTTAATTTGACATTTCTCAATTTCAGACTAACTCAATTTGAACCGTGGAAAGATACACAATCGAGCAACTCGTTAAAGTTATTCAGGCATATTATGAAAATGGGCGTTCAAATCAAAATGCATATCGTGCGCTTCGTGATTTTTTCGATCAATTTAATCGTCCAAATGTGCGTACAATCGGAAAAATCGTGCAAAAATTTGAGCAAACCGGGTCTGTAGGAGATTTTTAAACACCAGTGTGTGGCTGAAGAGCCGTCCACCTCAACTCGTCGACGTGCCCAACAATTGCTCCTCTCACGCTCGTCGTTGATGAACATTATGCATAAAGACTTGCATTTACACGCTTATAAGGTGCAATTGATTCAAGAACTAAAGCCTCTTGACCATTCCAAACGTCGTCAATGGTCAGAATGGTGGCAAGAAATGGCAACAGTCGATGATCAATTTTCGAAGAAAATCGTCTTCAGTGATGAGGCACATTTACACCTCAGTGGATTCGTCAATAAGCAGAATTGCCGCATTTGGGCGAATCATAATCCAAGAGTGATTGTCGAAAAACCAATGCACCCACAAAGAGTGACTGTTTGGTGCGGTTTATCCTGGCCGGTCAGGCAGTTACTGTGAATGGTGTTCGCTATCGTGAGATGATAACGAACATTTTATGGCCCGAATTGGAAGATATGGATGTGGACGATATGTGGTTTCAACAGGACGGTGCCACTTGCCACACAGCTAACGAAACAATGGCTCTTTTGCACGACAAATTCAATGGCCGTGTTATCTCACGTGGTGGCGATGTCAATTGGTCGCCCAGATCATGTGATTTGACACCGTTGGACTTCTTTCTTTGGGGTTATTTGAAAGAAAATGTGTACGTCGATAAGCCAGCAATAACTCAAGAGCTAAAGGATGAGATGATTCGGCACATTAACGGCATAGAACCTCAATTATGCCTAAGCGTCATCGAAAATTTGGACCATCGGGTGGAGGTGTGCCGCCGAGGTCGCGGCGGCCATTTGACCGATATTTTGTTCCATACATAATTGAACCATATCAAATTATCATAATAAAAATAATTGACAATAATTTCCTAAATAATTTGTGTTTTATTCAAAATCAACATCGGCCCTTAAAATTTAACCACCCTTTAGTATGCAGAAGGAATAAATTCGATTAAATAACAAAATTTTAAAAATTGGACTATTTCTTATCTTAAACTGTACCAGATGATAAGGGATTTATAAACTTGATATTTGCTACCTAAGCGTACTATGCGCTACCCATCTTTTGTTCATAAAATGTATTAAACATTAAATAATTAAACATTAACATTATTAAACATTAATTTAATGCGTCACTCGGCTTGTTCGACATTGCATGTCTTTATTCTGTTTTTGTGGCTTGTATCTGGGCGGATTTTTGTGTATCAAAATGCCACGTAATCAGTATACGTCACAACAATACGCAAACATGCATTATATTTATGGTGAATGCAGAAGCAACGCAAATGCAGCTCCGGCCCTTTATAAGGAAAGATACCCAAACGCGCGTCACTCGGATTATCGCGTATTCATCAGGGTCCACGGTTGTTACTCGGAAGGAAGATTACCTGGCAGCGGTGTTGGTGGTACTAGCACTGGAAAAGTCGCTAATATTGACACTGAAGAAACTGTGCTTTAGGAAATTGAGCGAGATCCGTCTATCTCTACAAGAGCAATATCACGGCTCACTGGAATCGCAAAATCGAACGTGCACCGTGTATTGAAAAAAAATAAGTTCCACCCGTACCATATTAGGCGCGTGCAAATTCTGAAACCAAGAGACTACTACGCAAGATTGTGTTTTTGCCGACAGATGCTTGAGAAAATAGAACAAGATCCGCAATTCTTTAATAATATTCTATTGAACGATGAATCAACTATTCAGTGTTGGAAATGGATGCTTTAACATGTCCAATCTTCACAGCTGGCAACTTTCAAATTCTTATCTAATGCGAGAAAACAGATCCCAGTACAAATTCAAAATAAATTATTGGACCGGCATTTGAACGGAAAGATAATTGGCCCAATTGAACTGCCATGGAACTTATCTGGCCAAAGCTATTTGGACTTTCTTCAAAATGATCTGCCAAATTTATTGGAAGAGGTGTCCGAGGAGGTGAGAGAATCCCATCAGCTCCAGAATGATGGGTGTCCTGCGCACTATGCAATAAACGTTCGGGCGTATTTGAATTCCACATATCCAGATAGATGGATTGGCCGTCTGGAGCCCATTTTGTGGCCTCCACGTTCCCCGGACCTAGCTCCGTCTACTCTAAACTGATCAGGAGTTTAGAAGAGTTACGTAGCCGTGTCGAGGAAGCCGCTTCAAAAATTACTCAACGGCGTTATGCGCGACTTCTCAAAAGAGCTTTAATTCGGAGATGTCGGGCGTGTATCAGAGTCGGTGGCAGACAGTTTGAACATTTACTGTAAATGAACATAGGTTAATTAAAGTATTATCAATGTATAACTATGTTTTTATGAAGCTCAAGGTACAGTTTAAGACAAGATATAATCCAATTTTTAAAATTTTGTTTTTAATCGAATTTACTCCTTCTGCATACTAATAGCAATAACCTCGTATCTACATTAGATAAACGGATGTATTATTCTATTTTAAAATCTTACAAATATTACAACACCAGAAAACCGATGGATTTAATTTTTTTGTAGCCGTGGTGATCGGAAACGTAAAGTAATGTGAAAAAAATCTACTTTTTTTTAAAAAATGATATATCTTAGGTACTACTTGGGATATATTTTTCTTGTATTTTATTTTGAGCGCCCAGTAGCTCTATAAGGTGCTTCAGGCTTATCCATTCATTCTGGAACACCCTGTATACTATAGTACGGATCTCAGTAATTGGCGGGCCAACTTGAGTACTCTGTTTATATGTCCGATGTTGTAACTACGAAGCTTTTGTTTTGTCTAATCTTAAGCGATATTTCTTAGCGGCTCATTGGTGTTTTTACGTAGTCCGTAATACTTCTAGTTCAGTGCTGCTTGAATTAGGCCACGGTGGATTCGTAGCCAGTGAATTTGCTATTTTCAACCAGCTGCTCGTTTCTTAGCATGCCAGAGGGGACGAGGAACTTCATTAAGTACATTTTTTTTACTAGTTCTATTTAAAAGAAATACCAGCTCCATGTTAACTTAGAGTAGAAGACAAGGGCGGTTTGGGGTTAACATTGCAGCTTGGTAGTCCAAGTTAATGAAAATTTCAGTTTTCTTGTGTTCAGACTTGTATTGCGAACATTTCACCTTCAGGTTCCGTAGTTGATTTTTATCCACTAATTTTGGTAATCCATCTAATCTGGCAATTGAACAATTTCATTTGCCAGATTTAATTTGGTCAAGATTCTGATATGACGTTGTCCGCTTGGTTTTATTTGGTTTAATATTATTAGTTTGATGGCCTTAAAATTACCCTTGACTGTGATAGGTAAGTGCTAGTTAGTTCTGTTTTGCCACTAAACTAAAGTCTCTTACAAAATCACCGATATTTAGCTTCTGGCATTATTTGCAGAGTGGGGAATTCGTACCGGTGTGAAGTTTTCAACATTTATCAAAAGTGTAGCTACACAAATTAACAAAAAACAAAAATGTAGATACACAATTTAACAAAAAGTGTAGAATTACATTAAAAAAATTATGGCAGTGTCGAAATTGTTGTTTATCTCACTAAACCTAATCTAGTTTAATCCGGGGCATGTCACTGTGACCTTCGGGGATTTTTTTTCTGTTTAGTGTAAATAGAAACTAGAATGTAAAAAATCCGACGGTATCATTGGTGTTAGCAACTTTAGGCACACCCTGTAGATGTGCGTTGAGTGACATATACTACCAGAAAGAAACGTCTACTTGTTTTTCCGCAGGAGTTATTTTACTTTACTCCTACCCTTCGGTTGTAGTCGAGGAGCTTTCCCCTATCCGCCACCTGAGGGCGCGCCCTCGATTTCAATCCGTCGTATGTACCGGGCTTCAAGGATGGCGCAAATAAATCGTGTCAGGGGTTCAATTAAAATTTGTTAACTTAATTAAAATTTATCAATTTCGACATCGGCTATTGTCAAATCTGAACTAAGTTTAAAATTTAGATGTAAATATCTTGAATATTTTGGTTTAAAACAATTAGAGACATTTATCTGTTATGAACCCACCTCCATATTAGTTTATTGAAAATTTAGACGAGCACACATTATTAAAGAAAAAAACGGTATGTGGTACAGAGTATAAGTAACACAATTTTTTGGTGAAAAATACATTTTATTCATCAACATAATTTCCTACTAGAGCACTACAATCAGTTCAACGCCTCTCTAACATTTTGATGCCTTTTTTGTAGAACGATTTAACTTTGTCTTCAATATAAGCTTTAGTTTCGGCAATCACTTCTTCATTGGAGCCAAATCACTTTCCCTCCAGCTTGGAGGGAATCACTTGGCCCTAATCACTTGGCCCTGGGGGCCAAATCAATTCAATGTGCAATTCGTAAAATTTTGCCATTGTTGCGATCGACTTGTGATATGGTGCATTGTCTTGGTGAAAGAGCAATGTCAGCTATCTCATGGTACTTCACTTTACTGTTTTTCAAAACAATTTCGTGATTTTTTTATTTTCTCTGGAGTCATAGCCTAATTGGGCGTCCAGAGCGTGATGCATCATCGGTGGTTGTCCGATCAAAGCCACTGCTTTGCTTGAACGGTATTTTTTCCAGTCAAAAAACGGTGTTTAATCAACACATGAAATTCTTTTGTTCCATTGTTCTTAAATTAACAAAAGTGGCGTCACTAAAACAACTGTAACTTGTAAACTAATGGTCGGAATGTAATGAAATTTTCATACTTGTCGTTTAAAGGTTGATAGAATTTAAAAATTATATGGGTTTTAAACTTGTCACCATCTATGTGTCAGGTCGGGAACTTTACAGGCGATGTAATATGTAACTTGGAAATATGTTACGGCGGAATTACAACTGGTTGTCGACGTTGTCTACGACTAGTTGACGTTTTCTACATTGTCGACAAGTTTCTACGTTGTCGATAAGTTGTCTACGCAATATCGTAAAATTTAGTAGATGACGCGTAATCGCCCATCTCTGTTAGCATGTATGCTCCTGGACAACCTCTAAACGAAAAGCATCTCAAAGTTAACGGGAGTACTCGAATAATTTTGACATGATGTTAAAAAGAATGGCTAGTTTGGAGATGTTATTTTTCTTAATTTATCTTTTTTTGTTCTAAGCTAAATACGTATATCCATCGAGCCGTATTGCAAACGGCATTTAATTTAAGTTTTTTGCGAAGATTTTGTTCATTTATAAGTGTATAAAATATTTTTCTGTCGTGAGAGTTTTTTATATCACGATTTTTACTTTGGTTTTATCAGCCTATAAAATCGTACTTTTTTGGGATACAATTTTCGGCCACCTTCACAAAGGACCATTTCAACCCTAATTTCAAAAGATCACTTTCGAAAAATTTTGTATGGGTAATTTCTGGAAATGCACAAATTTTACCGTTAGACACACAAAATTGCACAATCAAATACTACTCTCGTGGGATTTCCGTCGTGACTCACACACGAAAATGCATTCACGCAACCAACAATCAGCAAGCAAAGGTAAGTTAGTCTTTTACAACCGGTGCGCAGATTTTTATAAATTAATCAATTAGAAATTGTAAATTGCTTCTTTGCATAAATAAAATTATTACAACTACAAGTGCATAATTTGTATAGTTCGCTTAATCGTTCTTACAACTTAAGTTCTTAAGGATTAACTAGCCCTACAACTTGAACTTTAGACATCACTTGTATTGTAATGCTTTTAAAGAATTTATTTCTACTTTTACTTTACTTACTGCAAATTATAAAGGATGCCGTGTATATCAGAATAAAATTAAAAGTCAACAGAATAATAGAGCAAGCGCAGTGCAGCGATTACAAATCAAAGTTGCTAAACCACAAACAACAATCACACCATCCACAGTTGGATTATCCTATGCGCAAATCGCCAACGAGTCAAATAACACTGAAATTATTAAAATGCTTAGCCAAATTCAACAGTCACTTGGTCATTAAGCAGAGAGGGTGGCAAAACTGGAAACCTATATCTATCCACCAAGCAAAAAAGTCAGCATACTCACAAATGGTTAACTCGTTCCTACGCTTTGTAGCTTGGAACGCTAATGGACTCAACCAACGAGCCCACGAACTGGAAATATTTCTTTTTACAAACAACATTGATATTGCATACTGATTTCAGAGACGCACTTCTCCAACAAAAGCTTTATCAGAATAAGGAGTTTTAACTCCTACTGGACAACCCATCCTAGTGAAAGAGCTAGAGGTGGTTCAGCTGTACTAATCAAAAATAATATCAAACACAATCGACAAGAGGATATTCGTGAAAACTATTTGCAAGCAACTGTTATCTCAATCCAATATAATGGCGCAGATCTAAATATTGCAGCAGCGTACTGTCCTCCACGGCATACACCAACGAAGTTACAATTTAATAACGTCTTCAATAAGCTCGGTTCAAGATTTATTATTGGAGGTGACTACAATATAAAACATACATCTTGGGGTTCCAGGCTTATTTCTCCTGGGAAAGGTAACACCTTGTTCAATGCCATTCATGAAAACAAATGCGAATATCTGTCCCCAGGGGGGGCCAACGTATTGGCCAACGGATGCAGGAAAAATACCAGATCTACTGGATTTCTTCATCATAAAAGCGCTACAGTAATAAAGAAACAGAAAAAGCAAAACCTTACTAATAGATTCACGGATTGGGACATCTTCAGAGAAAAATTGGAAGAGCTGGTTGAATTAAAAGTTAGTATTAAAAGCAATGAAGAATTGGAACAACAAACAAACAATTTTATTGAATACACTCGAATGGCTGCCAGACTAGCTACTCCTGAATCAAAGGACAAAGCGGAGATTGAAGTCAAATACCCGGCTGAAATCAGGGAACAAATCAAGGCAAGAAGAAGGGCGAGGGGAATATGGCACTTCACCAGAAATCCCGCTGACAAGACAACTTTTAATCGAATAAGTAACAAATTCAATAGACTAATCAAAAATTTCAAACAGAATTGCCTCGATAACTACTTAAGCGGGCTAGGTCCAGAAATGGATAAAGACTACTCGTTATGGAAAGCAACCAGAAGATTTAAACGACCTGTAGTTCGAGTACCACCTTTAAGGAATGCTCAAGGCAGTTGGGTTCGACAAGACAAAGAAAAAGCGGAACTCTTTGCTCAACACCTATCAGCAGTGTTCCAACCCCATGACATTCAATCCAATATTGATGTAACATCTGTTTATCAACCAATTCAGGACTTTAAAAGGGTCACGCCAATGGAAATTGCTAAAGAAATCGACAAAAATCATAATCATAAAAAAGCACCAGGAATTGATGAAATATCACCGGGTCTATTCAAGGAACTTCCACGTAAAGCAATCATCTTGATCACATACTTATTTAATGCCTGTATGAGATTGAAGTATGTACCCAAATGCCTCAAAATGGCCCAAATAATTATGCTAAAGAAACCAGGTAAGGTAAACCAGATGAAGAAGTAACATCATACAGACCAATCTCACTGCTTCCGACCTTATCAAAGCTGTTCGAGAAACTGCTACTAAAACGTCTAAAGCCAATGGTAAACGTTCCTGATTTCCAATTTGGATTCAGGAATAACCACTCCACCATAGATCGAGTCCAACGAATAACTTCGGTAATAGAGCAAGCGTTAGAAGAAAATAAATATTGCCCGCCGTATTTCAGGATGTATCCCAGGCCTTCGATAGGGTTTGGCATGAGGGATTGACATTCAAAATGAGCAAAATTCTACCACAAAACTATTGCCAGCTGCTTGAATCATACCTCTCTGATCGCCAATTCAGAGTCATTCATGAAGAAACATGTTCTGACTTTTTACCAGCGATTGCGGGAGTTCCGCAGGGAAGCGTATTGGGTCCCCTCCTCTACCTTCTTTATACTGCGGACATACCTACAACGAATAAAACATTCATCGGCACGTTCGCTGACGACACTGTAATTATGTCAGTAGACGAATCTCAACCAAGAGCAGTGGAAAATCTTCAACGAGCAATGGACAACGTTACTAAATGGACAATTGACTGGAAAATCGCAATGAATGAGCTCAAATCAACATATGTGACATTTACGCTCCGACATAAAAATAACACTGTTCATATACACCTCAATGGAGTGCAAGTGCCGCAGGCTGAATCGGCAAAATACCTTGGTCTACATTTAGATTCCAGGCTCAACTGGAAACATCACGTGAGACAGAAAGCTGAACTGATACGATTGAAACAACGTCAAATGTACTGGTTAATTGGACATCATTCCAAAATGAACCTGTATTGCAAAAGACTGGTATACCAGACTATCTTCAAACCAATATGGATGTATGGTGCGCAGCTATGGGGTTGTACACATAAATCCAATAGAGACATTATACAACGAAGCCAAAATAAATTTCTTCGAATGGTCGCCAACGCCTACCGATTTGTGACTAACAAGGAAATCCACAATGATTTAGAAATACAATTGATAGACGACGTTATCCGCGAATGTGCCATAAAACATGAGAAGAGACTTCTTACCCACACCAATCTTGAGGCCGTACAACTACTGGACAGTACAAACGAAGTAAGGCGGCTCAAACGAATCAAACCACATGAGCTAACCGTATGAAAATTATAAACCAAGGGAACTGGACACTGGTCCAGCAAACCCACACAAGTGTATGCTTATCTCATAAGTACTAATGTCAACCATACTAATAAATTAATAATGTTTAAGATTGTAGTAGCCATATCAATAAAGTTGTTAAAAAAAAAAACTTTACTTACTGTTAATTTTTCACAGTCGCGAATTCGGACTTTAACCGTAACAAATACAAATCACGCATAAACAGCCACCAAAACCAAAAATTCGTTCATCGATGCAAAATGCCAAATCATAATAAACCGCAATCGTATTTATAGAGTAGGTTTACGCGATAGAAATTTAGAAAATTAAAAATTCATAAGCTTAATGGCATATGAAATCATTTTAGCATTACCTTTGCTAGCATTAGATCACTAAGCAAGAAAAAAATTTAGCAAATTCATGTCCATTCACGTTTAGTTCAAGATTCGTTTGAGAATATACCTAATAAAGCGAAATAGATTTTGTATATTTATGGCTTCTTGGTGTACACGCGATCGCAAATTCCGCGCACATAAAATGAATTAACGGAATTTTAATTTTTGGTCCAGTATCCGAATAACAATATGGTTAATCATGCATCGGCGAATATAATATGTCAACAGTTTTTTTTTGTTGTAAGTGTTTTGTTCGTGGTATTCCCAACGGTCTACTTGTAAAATGAATAGTTTATTGAAATGCGCCACTACCCCTAGGGATATTCGAAATACTTAATAATAAACTTTCTATTTTATATAGGTAGGTACATACGTAATATATGTGATTTGCATCCCTATTGTCATCTTCGAACAAAACGGAATACAATAATGTTTAAATTAACGAAAGGTACACAACACAATTCGATCCTCAAATATTTGGTGTGTCTATATTTTTATTGTAACCATTATTGTTGTAATCCGTTTGTAACCCTTTTGGTCGTATTGTCTTGTTGTTATGATAATTCCCCAAAAAACCGAATATTGTCTTGTGTTTATCAATGCAACGTAATAAGATGTAAAGCTCATTGTGTATCTTGTGCATGTAAATCATGATGATGCTGATGATGAAGTTGGTAAAATATCCTTTTGAAATTTGAATTAGCATGATATGCATTTTGTCGCATTATATGGAAGAGGAATTTTACAATTATGTATTTGGAATATATTGAAGGGTTACAGTTTTTTTGCCATTTATGTGGTTGAAATTTTTTTTTATTGTGTATGTGTACCACCGGCTTTGTACTCGAAGTTATATTACCTGCTGAATTGGTTCCTCTTTTAACCATTTTCACTACTCAATCCCAGGGCCCACAAAATCGTCACTTGAAAGAAATTGGAAAATATATATTAGGGCGACCCATTTTTCCTCATTTCTGATTTTCTACCGGGCTCAGGGCTAAAAATATTCGTTTCTACTAGAAATGAAATCATGCAAATTTTTAGGTCTATCGGACCTCGTTTATGGGTTGCTCAAATTGGTTTTTTGCAACAAAAAAACACTAAAACGACCCTTAGTGACGTTTTCTCCTCCCTTTCACTTCAGCTCCTTCAAGTAATGCCGGTTTAATATTTTCTAAGTATTTTTGAGTATACCGAATCCAACGAAATGATAAAAAAGGTGGTTGGCATTCCACCAGATGGTGGATAGATGAGAAATCTCTTTGCAGTGTCATTGTTTGCAGCGCGGGATGCATATTCTCCCTAAGGATTTCTATCAATTTTGGTTCAGAAAAACGATTAGTTAATCGGCCATTCAGCGTCTGCATTTCCAACGAATAATCATTAAAGATTCTTTACTTCTTTGCATTCGCCTCTCTATATTTCGCCTAGTTTCTCTCTCGGTTTCATGGCTTGAGAATCTGAATAAGAGAGCATTCCGCATTTGAAGCCACGTTGCGTTCGGCTGATCTCTAGTGAATACCCATAACCATTTTTCGGTCGATTCGGACACAAAACTATGTATAATCAATGGAAGTTGATTTTGTGGATAGCCATCACGCTTAGCAAATAATTCGAAGCGAAATATAAAGTCGTGAATATCTAAGCCTCGTTTACTTCCGTCAAAGGATGACTTCCACTTCGGAGGAAAATTTCTATAATTGTTATGTTTTGTCCCGCTTACTTGGGGAGGAGGTCTACCGAAACCCTGTGTATGATGATCATTTTGCTGAAATAGTTCCTGCGCAATCGAAGCTACTGCTCTAGGACTTCTCCCTATCATTGACCAAGTGTTGCTGGTTTCTGTTTCTCTAGTGGTGTCGTGAGACAAAGGAATTTGACCCACAGAACAAACTGGTGGTGGTATGTTGATTTTCGAATCCGAGGCTTTGGTTTCCATGTTACCACTAGTCACAGTTACTGTGGATGTTACACTATGTGGAAGCGATTGCCCGGATGTAATCGGAGCAGAAGAAACTCTGTCCTCCAGCTTTAGTTTCGCTTGTTGTCCAAGCCGTTTAAAATTGATCGATAAATTCGTTATGTTAATGGTATTCACTAGAGATCAGCCGAACGCATCGTGGCTGTAAATGCAGAATGCTCAACAATTGCTTTAGACAATTTGTTTTCGGGCCGTTTCGTTCAAAAAATTTAAAACTTGTTAGTCACGCCTATTTTTTTTAAAACAGTGCATATCATATGTTTGACTAAATTTCACTATTTGTGGCTATAGAGCAAAGAATTACGAAAAAATGAGACATTGCACGTCATCATAACTGAAAAATTAACAATTTTATAGACCTTAAACGACCAAAAGGGATAAATTTCAAATAATTGTTTGCCACTTGCTAAATCAATGGTTAGAGTTTATTAATAAAAAATTAAAGAGAAATGTTACTAGTACTCTCCTTGCAAATTAATTAATGCCTTAATAATGGTTCTAAGATTTATAGCTTGTCACAGAGAAACTAGGTTCCATATTTTTAAAAGATAGGTGGTTAAAGGCCACGGAAAAGATTTAAAATAGAAACACATTTCATATGTAGTTAACAAGATTTTCATATTTGAGATTTTTACTAGTTTTTCGGTTGCACAGTAGCTTTAATATTTGTTTTTGTTATTAAAGGAATTCTCTTGTAGTGATCTTATAGTGATACTCAAAACATAAAACAACAAACAACTTAAAACAATATTTTTCTTTGTATTTTTGAGTATGATACTCATACTCAAAAATACTTAGAAAATATTAAACCGGCATTACTTGAAGGAGCTGAAGTGAAAGGGAGGAGAAAACGTCACTAATGATCGTTTTAGTGTTTTTGTTTGCAAAAACCCAATTTGAGCGACACCTAAAGGTGGTCCGATGAACCTGAAAATTTGCATAAGGTCATTTCTAAAAGAAACGAATATTTTTAGCCCTGAGCCCAATAGAAAAAAAGAGATAAGATTTCCTCCATTCAAAAATAGAACGCCCTAATATATGTATATATATACCGAGTGAATTTTTTAAGCTGAAACTTTCAAATATCTCGGAAAATAAGTACTCTCTTTCTCTCTCTTTCTCTCTCTCTCTCTCTCTCTCTCTATCTATCTATCTTTCTCTCTCTATAAAAATTAGAAAAGTATTCTTCAATTTTATCTAAAGTAATAGTCCCCTTATTCAAAATGACGGCTATAAATTCACAACTATCAGCATCGGTAACCTCCTTCCAGGTATTCCACAAGGACCTTGCTTTTGAAACTTTTGAGATAATTTTCTGTCTGGCACATATGTTGGTTTGCTTTACAATATCTGCAATAAGTTCAGCAGTGAAAAATATTAAAAAACAATATATTGGCTCTAAGCCTTTGTCTTGAAATTAAAGACCAGCATTCTTGTTTCCAACTCTAAATTTAATTCTTGCTGGCAGTTCTTCCTCTTCTTCACTCACATCAATCCAACTTGATTCTGATATAGTGTCACTATCACTATCAGGTTCTGGTAATATAATTTATATTGTCATTTCGCACATCTATATTAGTAAATTCAAATTCACTGTGAAGATCCTGCGCGTATTCAAAATCCATTTTGAGCGGGAAATTCGAGTATGTATATGTTTACACTTCATATTACGGCCAAGTATAGTTGGGGTTGGCGATCACACAATTTAGAAAACTGTGATTTGAGGATTTTTCTCTACAAAAACAATAGCTACCAAGAAGTAAAAGTGCAGAGAAACGATAAATTCATTGAAATATACTAGGACCAGCACCAAAACAAATTCATGAGCGATTGCTAAAAGTGTATAAGGACTCTTCAGCTTCAATTAGAACAGTAGAAAGATGGGTTACTGAATATACAATACCAGAAATCGTAGCAAAAAAACAGCATATTTTTGAAGATCGTCGATTATCCGAGAGAGATGCGGAACAATGGAACAAAAACACATCCGAATGCGACTTCCTCAGCAACATTTGGAGCGCTATCGAAAAGATAAAAATAATTTTGTGTGTCGTTTCATCACTATGGATGACACTTGAGTCTATCACCATGATCCTGAATCAAATCAAGAGCATAAGGAGTGGTGTGAACCCGGTGCTTCCGGTCCGAAGCGAATTAGGGTTCGGAAATCCGCCACCAATGTGTTAACATCAGTTTTATGGGGTGTAAAAGAAATTTTGTTCGTGGATTACCTCAAATCTGGTAAAAAAATAAACTCAGATTATTATTGTAACTTTTCGGACCAGCTGGATGTAAAAATTCGTGAGAAAAGATCTGGTTTAGTGGAGAAAAACACACAGCTCAAAAAACCATTGTGAAAATCAGTGAATTGTTGCAATATCCACCCTATTCGCCAAATCTAGCTCTCTCTGGCTTCTGGCTGTTCTCACATCTAAAAAAATGCATGCGTGCGAAACGATTTTCATCGAATGAAGGGGTAACAGCAGCCAAGGGAGCGTATTTCGACAGTCTTCCGGATTCTTACTTCAGGGATGGGATGCTTAAATTAGAAGATTACTGGAACAAGTGGACTGAAGTTCAGGAAGATTATATTGATAACCAAAAGCTGATTGAAATTTATTTTCGAAATGTGACGCCTTTTATATTTAGATGGTGCGATATTAATTTTTTTTTCGATTTCTCCTACTGAGAACCTATGCATACGATTCTGCAATACGTTTGAATTAAAATTAACACGTTTTCAATGTAAACACTACCGACCAAATGACACAGTGGTTAAAACTTTGGCGTTTGGATCGGGAGGTACCGGGTTCGAATCCCGATAGGGGCAGGATGCAAAAGGAAATTTTCATCAACAGATTATGATCTGTGATTAAAAGGAACACAATTACGACCCCCTATCGGCGTGCAAGACTCATGGGCCGACCCATCTTCCATGTCCAGTACTATAGGCTGGCATGGAGCTATGCAATGCGCAGATGGTAACTTAAATCGATCCTATAGCCGTACGTCTTCGATTTGGTAGGAATTGCGTAAAGTAAGACGGGAAAATCAACCGCGAAAGAGCAGGGAGTGCTTCGGCCCAGTAGTTTTCTGTTCCCTTCGGAGTACTTGATTAACGTGAGACCCCTTGCCTCTCTCTCACATACCACATGCTTGCTTGCTTATATGGGTTTCTTCGCCTCATCATCTTTTAATTAAATTAAGTGCTCAAAATGATGGCCTTTGGCTTTAATGCACTTATTAATCCGCTTTTCAAATAAATGTACATAACTGAGAAGCGAATTTTGGCACAAGCATTTGTGATTCGCTCAATCATATTATCACATGTTGTTAGTGTTTGTTGGTAAACTTTGTCTTTGAGATAGACCCACAAAAAAAATCTGGCGAAGTAACATCTGGTGATCTGGCAAGCCAATTTACCAGACCAACTCTAGTCATGTCAAAACCATATGTTCTGTCGCAACTCTAAGCTCAAGTCTTCAAATAATGTTGGCAATTCATTTTCCAAAATGTCTCGGAACATTTGACCATTCAAGTTGTCATCAATAAAGTGGAGGCCGATGAGTTTTCAACACTCCAGTAATACATGTTTTGTCGATTAACCATTCCATGGATTGTAAAAGACGACTCGTCGGAGAATAATACGTCGCAAAAAAAATTGGGATTTTGCTGTATTTGTTCACGTGCCCACTAACAAAATGTTACCCGATTTTGAAAATCAACACCATGAAGATCTTGGTGTAAAGACGCATGATACGGGTGATACTTATGACGTTTTAATATTTTCCAAATATTGGTTTGGGACAATTTGGAATCGCTAGCTATTTTTCGTGTACTACTATGAGGATCATGAGTTACTGCAGCCAATACAGCAATTTCATTACTTTCCTCAGTCACCGTTGTAAATTAAATTATTTAACAGTCCGGTAAAATGAAGAACGTGGCCGAATCCTATCCGGAAAACGTGAAGCGTAGAGCGTGACAGTATTATCAAGACTACGGCCAGCTTCTCCATAAGCCAGGAGGACCATTTCAATTTTTTTTTTTACAGTTTTTTGTTTAAGAAATAATCTTCGAACTGATATTTTTAAAACAAAATACAAAAAAATAATTTATTTGAAAGCAGATCTAATTGCAAGTTCCTGGGTTACGCAATAGTTAATTTTTATTCAAACGTATTGCAGAATACGTTTGAATTAAAATTAAGAGAAATCGGAAAAACAATATATATATATATATATATATATATATATATATATATATATATATATATATATATATATATATATATATATATATATATATATATATATATATATATATATATATATATATATATATGGGTGTGTGAATGTGATTCCTCCCATAAAACGTAACAATTATTACTTATTGAAAGTACACTCCACCTTGTAGCTAAACCTTTCCCTCTCTGAAGAAATCCTGGTATTTGGAGGTAAACCAATCAATAAGCATAGTACCCCTCAAGTTCAGTTACTAATTACAATCTAGTGCCTCATTTTAAAAGTTATTCTAAATATCTCTATAATATTCAATAGTTCTCGTTTCATGAAACCAATAATGAGAAATTATCTTTAATTATTGATAGACTTAAAAAACTGCCTCAGCTTGCAATGATAGTATTTTCACAAGGCTTATCAAAAGGTTTGCTAAAACTTATTAATAAACATATCACTGCAAGAAATTTTCCTAATTCCCTAAAAACTGTTAAACTAATACCTATACATAAGCAAGATGATACATTAAAAATGGATAACTTTCGGCCTATCTCAATCTTAAATGGTTTCTCTAAAATATTCGAATCAGACCATTTGAGCATTAACATTAATCAGTTTGGATTTATTGAGCACTCTATACACGGTGCAATGGATGAGAAAATGTTTGTGTCCTTACTTTTCATTGACGTTAGTAAGGCCTTCGATTGTGTTAATCACACAATCATTTCAGAAAAATTCAAACTATTGAACTCATATCCCGCCGCTATACATATCTATAATTGAAAGTTATCTTGCAAACAGGAATACAATTACATCTCTAAGAGGTGTTCATCCTTTCGTCCATTTTTAATTTTTACATCAATGATATATATAATATACCATTACATGGGGCTCTTCAAATGTACGCCGATGACGCCATAATTGTTTATAAATCATTATTTTGGTCAAATCTATTAGAGCGCATCTTCAGATTTGACAATCATTAATAACTTTTTGAGGGCGCATCAAGTCAACATCAACCAGTCGTAAACTAATTATGTTATTTTTAATTCGAAACTGAAATCAGATGATGATGTCCTCTCTTTTCCTGAGTATTTCTGATTTAATGATACTAAAATTAAAGAGGAAGCAGAAGCAAAATTTCTTGGGGTTATAATTGATTCTGATCTTTCATGACGAAATCATATTACATATATTAAAAAAAATCGCACCTATGGTCTTTGCATTTAAACGAACCCGACCACTCATTAATTTAAAATGTGCATGCTGTACTTTGCTGTACAATTGCGGCAGAATATGTAATAGAACCTTTAAGGATTCTACAAAATAAATCATTAAAAATCATTTTGTAACTATCTTGGTTTGCTCCTTCGAAAATTCTCTATTCCCCCAAAATTATTCCTCTCCCACTTATATATAACTTATGAAAGTATACTTTTTATCAAACAAGTTAAGTCGAACCTAATTAAATGTAACTTAGAATTAGTGCAAGTCGGCCAAATTCATGGTATATAATGTTTAGTTTTTAGTTGTAATTTGTTTCGAAGAGTTTTTTTTAGCTAAGACACAAAATTCAAAGGCCTTTTAGGGCTGAAAAGACTTCTGCTCTTAGATGATGATAGAGATAAGTTATACCATGAAAATTCAAAAATTAACAAAAAACCTTGACAAATTATATGTAGAAATGATCGTTAGAGACATGTTGCCTTATCGAACCAGATCCGATCATACAGGATTTTAGATATTTGTTAATGCCTTAGATGCCAAATACGAATTGTCTGATAAAAATACTCTTAATGTGAAACTTGTACCAGAGTATTTTAATGGCACAAAAAATAATATCATCAGATATATGGACCAGTTCTTCGAATGAGGGAGTCCTAGCTGTCACTTGCCATTTCATTCAAGACGAGAAATTGATGTATCCGTTTATGAAAGCTATAAAAATTGAAGATCATCATACTGCCGAAGCTATGGCATAAGTAAATTATTTAATATTTTGCTGTAAATATATTTTAATATTTTTTTAATTATACTTTCAGGCTATTAACCGTATATTGATGGAATATCGATATTCGTCATAAAACTGTTACCGTAGTTACGGACCTTAGTTGCAGAAATATTATAATTTCGACATTTACCTTACTATGCTCATTGTCTCAACTTGGCAGTACCAGACAGTTTCAAAATTGTTTCATTTTCCGATATTTTAACATTTTAACTAAGTGCAATCGTGAACTTTTTTCGGAACAGTACCTTAGCAAATGATACTCCACGCAATGTCGAAAAACGAGCGAATAAAACAACACTCAAACTTATTCAGGAGGTAGCAACTTTTTGGAATAGCTCTTATTATCTGCTAAAAATAATTTTTGAATAATTTTTGAATTTGAAACAATATTTCAGGAGAAAAATATGTCACTCCCTCAATGATAATACCACTGACCAGAGGAATTGCCTAAAAATTGGCTGGGTTTGAAGGTAAATTAATAACGGTAGAAGCAAATAAAGTTCACAAATCTTTGGCAATGTTAGTCAAGAAGCACCTTATTAAACCCAAGCTTCAAAAAGATTAGTTTCTGGACTCAACAAGAAGCCGATAATGCCGTACAACTTTTACAAAAAGAGTATGTTACTTTTATTTCATACTCATCAAGACAAACGAACACGAATGTTCCTGTAGTAGAACAGCCTCAACCTTCTACATCTTCTGGGCAAAACTCTAAATTTAATGATTTACTTCTTGTAACAAATAATCTGCCTCGCTTGATTTCAGAGTCTTACTGGAGTAGACTCTATTATTGACATACGGCAATACCTCGAAAAGCCTGCAATAGACAAACAAAGCAATGTTTTAGAATATTGGGGCAAATCAACAAATATGCTCCGAGAGTTGTCCAAAATGTATTTGTGTATTCCAGCTACTTCGGTTCCGACGGAGAGAATATTTTTCAAAGCAGGCGACATAATGACCGAAAAGAGATACAGAATCAATGATTCAAATTTAGACAAACTGCTATTTCTAAATCATAATTTGACAGTGTTCGATTGAAAAGATTATTATTTTTATTTATGACAGCAAACGAGAATTTTCTTTTTTTAATAAATAATAATTGAAAAATAAAACTGTATTTCGATAGTATCGATACTATCGAAAGGGTATCGATGTTTAAGCAACACTACTCATGGCTATAAACAAATGAAAGGAAATATTAAGAATCGGAAAAGCGTCCCCCAATCAATTCCTGATTTGTAGTCGCAGTCAAAGCGCAGTCATAACAAAAAAGAAAGCGTCTAAACGAAACCAGTGCCTCCAGGAGCCTACTGCTGAGTTTGAGCCTATACAGTAATTATATGTATCACTAAAAAACATCATTTCTTTGAAATATTAACGTTGTCGTTTTTGAAGATCTGTAAATGAAGCACATTGATAAAGAAGAACAACTTCTGGATGGCCATGAAAATAGTAGAAAGATGTGCTGCACTAGAAGATTCAGAAAATTATGACGCCTGCAACCTACATTTGGATGATCGAGACAACGATGACGACCAAGAAATATTTCTGAAGCATGGACATCAAAACAGTAGTTTTAAGCCATTTGGTATTCAGTGCAGCATTAACGATTGCCTCCGTAGCTCGATTATATCTCTTATTGCTTCCTCCGAAGTAATTTACTATAGTTAGAAAAACCATATTAAACCTGCGGCTTTCATATTCGTTGTAATTTTCCATATTGCTGGCGTTTTAATGTTTTCAAATTTTTTTTTGTTGAGAAACTCGTTTCAATCTGTGATCAAAAGACACGATTTAAAAGAAGGTATGTGTTAGCCAATAATTAATACTCTTAGCAGCCGAAAAATTGGACGATGATACAAAACAACTATGGAAATACGAGTCAGCTGAAACCGATTATCCAACGATTTATGAATTCTTCGAAATTTTATCTAATAGAATGAATTCACTAGCTGAACCTACACTTAAACGATTTGCCACACCCAAATCAAATCACCAACATCGATTAATTCATATTATGTCACTATACAGTTTCCGCCCTGTTCGTTATTCTATATCCAAATCTAATCGTTGTTTTAGATGCATTACTGATCGATTCCTAATCACGAGCTGTCAAAGTAGAAGGCATTGGGAAAAATGTCCCAAACGACATAATATTTTATTGCATTACGTACATACCCCACCAACAAACGAGGGTTCACTGAATAATAAAGGATCGTCGAATACGAGTGCAAAAATTGCCGCATTTGGTGTGATGAGCAGTTACATGCAATGCAAGAACTGTCAATTCCTCCAGAAAAAACCCTGTTTGGTGTGGTTTGTGGGCCGGTGGAATCTTCGGTCCGTATTTTGGGACGATGACGATGGCCGCACCGTTACTAACTTTTTTGCCCAATAATACATGAACTTAATCTGGTCGATATGCCACACAACACACGAAACCATGGACTTATTGAGAAATGAGTTCGGTGAGCAATTTATCTCTCGTTTCCGTCCGGTAAATTGACCTAACTATTTTTTGGAGCTACGCTAATTCTCACGTCTATGCTAATAAACCAACAACAGTGATAATAAACCAACAAGTGGTGAAAAATTGGACATCTCGCATGGACAACTTAAAACGTAGTCGTGGCCAACATTTACATGAAATAATATTTAAAAAAATAAATGACAAATATTGATTTATCGACCAAACGCTTAAAAATCGCCCATTATACGTTTCCGAGATGGATTCTAATTTTTTATTATTTTTCAGGCTAAAAGGCCTTTTTGAATTAAGCGAAGACGCAAACAATTATATTAAAAGACTTTTTCGGGAAGGTTTTCGAGCCAGCTTCAAATACGTGTCTGATGGCCGGAACTTAATCGGAAAAGCAAACAAAGATTCATTAGTCCGTCAATTGGCTCATTTGGGGCTATAACTATGGAGTTTTGTCTTCGACTCCGCTTATTGCTATGGATTCTACTCCTGCGCTGCCACAGTAGAAATAATTTATTTTAAATTCAGCTCGTTCTGCTACTTACAGATTAAAGTGCAGTGAATGTTGAAATATACGTGGAGCATTTATGGGACACGTGGTAATTTTCGAAATTTTCTAATCGTTAATTCTAAAATATATGATGGAAACGATTGGCAAGAAACCCAAAGAATCGTTTAAATGAACTGATAGCAATTCGAAATCTGCATAACCTTATTCCCATAGTATTGCTTTCCTCGACTAATTTGTTGATCGATAAATAGATTTTCTTACTGTCATCGTCCATGACTCACTACCAAAGGTGACCGCTGGTCTAATCATCGTCTTTTAAAAAGTGAACAACTCAGGAATTAAGTGTTCCACGCTTCTGAGATTTTGTCAGTAGGTCATTTTGTTTAGACAAGTTTATATATCCGGCAGATACATCAGAAGCCTTGTTGCTTTTTATTTTTCACATTAGGTTCGTATTTCATCGAAGGGTGGTGAAGGTGCTGAAGTTATTTCAGTGTTGATGTCATTCTGTTTTGCGGCTCCTGGAGTACAACTAATTTTACACGTAGGCTCTAATTAACACAAGTAATGCATTAGCGATATACATTGAATGCTTCTCTGCAGCAATTACATACACTTAAATATTTCCCAAGTAAGAATCGTTTGGTACTTGTTCGTTTTTCCAAGTTGCAAAAAATATAAATTTGATCCTGAACCTATCGTTGTAAGTTTATTTAGTTTTATCTGAAACCCCGTTCTTGTTTATTTTAACATATTCAATAATCCACTACAAATCCCGAAAATGTTAAAATCATTTGGTTTCCCAAACATTTTCATTGACATTCGCATTGCGAAAATTTAATCGTAACTCTAATCCGGACCTGAAAACAAATTTTATAAATTAGAAAAAGACTCAATTTTAAATTGTTTTCGAATGTGTAGGCCGCAGCATTTAAGACAACATTTTTAATTAAAAACTGTCTGTACGTACAACAAGACATAATACTTAGAAGCCTCTCGCATTTTAAAACGCGATCTTCTTTAATTTTGTATTTCGTTTATGTAATTCATTCGAAACGTTGTCTTGTCTTACACACAAAGTAACGAATTTATTTTATAAATGTACAGTTTGGTTTTTGGGTTTTTGTTGGGTAATTTACGCCTACACACTTCATTAGAATTTATGTAAGTTTAGTTTCTCCGGTGGGATGAGCGTTGACTCTTCTTAGCTTGATAATTTATTGGTCTATGTGATAGGGTTCAGTGTTTTGTTTGGTTGTATTTCGGTATTGTTGTTGTCTTTTATATTTTTACCTTTACTCTTGGATGACAGCCTTTGTTTGTTTTTTTTTTAAATTTGAATTAACAAATTTATTTTTGGGGTTTAGTTCTTTATTTTAATATTCTAAGTGATTTAGAGATAAGAATAAAAACATATTTCCATTTTTGGGAATTTTGATTATAACATTATTTGTTTATTTAAAATTATGTTGATGATATTTTTTGTTTGTGGTTTGGTTTGGTCGGGTTATGTGTATTACAAATACAATAAATGTGTCTCCCAAAAATGTATTCATGAATATATCAAAAACCTGTCAAGTTATAGATGTCTTATAATCATTTATGTATGAGTCACGATACTTGTTGGGATTATGGTATATCGAACCGAGTGGAATACGTAATATCTATATATTCTTCAAGTGGCACATGAAAACTTACGTATAAATCGATTTGAGGAAATGTAAGACACACCATGTAGATGCTTATCTACTGTGCCGTGGATATGCTTACAATAAAGACATTATTTCGTACTTGAAATGATACCCACGCCTCTTCTCTGTATGTACGTTACATTATACTTATTTTTTCAATGACAAATTAATCGCTTGGCTGACGTTACATTACATGTTACAAAATATATATACAACAATAAAAGCAACAAAACGTAAAAAAATCCCACTTAATTGTCTTAATCACAAAAGATACATGTTTCCGTACTCAACTTACAATTAATCTTTCAAAATATTTTTCCAAGCTTAGCAAAAAATTTTTTTATTATTTTCGAAAATCATTAAGATGGAATATTTTGTTGTGTTTGAAATAAGTTACTCGGTAGCTATTTTAATTTAATTAACACAGTTAAACCATTGTTGAAATTAATCAAAGATTATAAATTCTATCACTCGACTCTCTTTTGCGACAATTGTTCTTAGATCTCGAATACACCACACATGGTGTGGTTGACCTACCTAATCAAATCGACTTGCATAATTAAAAATCATTATTCCTGATTAAATTGCAGAAAACCAACCCTTGTTTAAAATTGAATCTTGAATGCAAAATTTAAAAAAGCTCCTATGGGAAGCTGCCACCTCTGATACACAGACGTTCACCACATTTCGCATAGATCTTTCAATTTATGGAAAAAGCTTTAGTAATAACTTTTATTCCGAATAGTCAATCGGCCTGTATTGAATTAATTTTGTCTGGAATTTATTTTAAAATCTTTTTATTTTTAAAGGTTATTTCGTATAAATGGTATACACTTTACAAAGTATTTGCAAAACTCGAAAAAGCTTCGCGATCTCTACATTTTTGGAAAAAGCTTAAGTATCGGGTTTTCCAATAGGGACTTAACAATTTTGTATTTCAATACGAACGCATCCTTGAACGTTTTTCATGATCTGTCAACGACAAAGCGTCAGTCAAGGTTAACATTTTTATCATTTATCATTCAATCGTCCCACCAGACAGGCTGTGTGTGCTATAGTGGATCAATCCGAGTAAAAATATTCACTATTGATTGTGCCTGTGCCAGTAGAAGTGTCGGACATATCTCAGCCTTAAATACTTAAAGATCTTGGCTTACACAATAAGAAGATCGATTTAACTCAAGACCTGGAGCTTCTTGATCATTTGAAGCGCCGAAACTTCTCCAGTTGGGCTCTGCTAAAGTTTGAAGAAAATCCTGAACTTCATCGTAAAATCATCTTAGCGAAATATGCGTTTTTGGACAGCAACAAACCCACATGTGCTTCAACCTTCAAGAGACTCAATTACCACCACAAAAACAGACCGTCGATGAAAATGGAGTTCGCTATCGTGCCATGTTGGAAGACTATTTTTGGCCAGAATTGGATGAACTTGACATCAGTGATATGTCGTTCCAACAAGAACCACATGCTACACATCTGGCCAAATAATTGGTCTATGGAAGGGGAAGTTCGGTAACCGTGTAATCTCGAGAAATGATTAGGTCAAACAAGCCCTTCCCCTCTTAACGAGATCAAATTCCATAATGAACAGTAACATGTGTACTGCACCTGAAATAAGTTTCAGCCCAATATCTTCTTATTGAAAAACCCGATATAAAGTTTCAATCCGTCCAATTGTTAATGAAAAATAGTCTTACAGTCAAAACTTGACCGGTATTGTTGCAAAATTAATTTAGAATCTGTAAGTGCATAACCGTTTTTCTCGTAAACGATATACTTTTCAAAATATATGCAGAAAACGAAAAAGCTCCTATTGAACCTGTTATACTTCTGATGAAAAAACGGAAATGCTGTTATGGAAGCTGTCAGTTTCGGTGGACCGATTTCGGCCAAATTTCACTGGGATCTTTCAATGTCTGGCAAAAGCTTAAGTATGAAGTTTCATCCCGATCAATAAGACCATCAGTATTGTTAAATTTTTTTTTTAAATCTTATAGTTCATAATGGTTTTTTTTACATAAATGATATACTTTTAAAATAATAGCAAAAAAGGAAAGAGCTTCCGTGGAAACTGTCACTTCCGGTGTTCCGATTTAGGCCAAAATCCATTGGGTTTCATAAAAAAAGAATAAACGACAACAGAAAACTCAAACTGGTTTTTTGGGACTAAGAGTGTCGGGAACATCTCTTTATGTTATCAGCGTACCAAAGCTTTATCTTACCATGAACATGATGTTTCCAAGAACCAGGAGCAAAAAACTGAATTGTATGTGCTGGGCCATACACATATATACCTTTGAAACAATCTCTCTGTAAAATTCACTTGTGTTCGAGCGGATGAGAATGCGACTATATCACTTGAATTCGTTCCAGATGCGCATCGTTCTTGCTCGCAAACACAAAATAAAGAAATGTATTCGGCCACCAACACAGGATCCTCTAGCGCCAATCTTAATCATTGAATAGCATTGAAATTTTAATCAAAGCTTTATCTTATCACGGTACGATGATAACGTAAAGAGATGTGCCCAATTAGATCCAGAAGGAAAAAACTATATACTGGGCCATAGCATTATGCACACATCGCGCCAATCTCAATGATAGATTCCCTCGGTAGATTTCACTATAGTTTTGGGCGGATGAGAATACGAACGATAAACACAAGAAATGCATTCGGCCACCAACCCAAGATACTCTAGCGCTAATCTCAATCATAACCTGGCCTTATCTAATCATGATACGATGTTTCCGACACTCCAAGTTCCAAATTAGGAAAAAAATCCAATTTTATGTACTGCGTTATAGACTTATGTACAAATTGCGCCAATTTCAATCATAGTTGCTCAAATTTCATTAGCGAAAATTTCGACCGGATGAAAATACGACTATATCTCGTAAATTGGTTCCAGAGACTCATGGTTGAGTTCACCAATTTAGAATCACCAATTTAGAATCTCTAGAATCTCTAGTGCCAATCTCAATCTAGAGAAGTTCCTGAATATAAGAATCCGCGTTCCCCAATTTAAAATTTCTTATAATTGGAAATTTAATTTATCTTGCATTGGTTGGCATTTAAAAGATGTTAATGTTTTAACTGCAAAATCCTTCGAAGGTAGAATAGCAGAACATTTAAAAAAAAATGTTTGAATTAACAGGGTTATCCCAATTTAATTTAATAAAGAATTGTCGAAACAAGATACTCGATTTAGCCTAACATGTTGAGGTTTCTTCGAGTTTACAAGTTCCGTCTAAAATTGATATTATTCCCCGCTTCATCTTTTTTTTCAGATATATGTACATAGTTTAGATCTCTACCTAGATATAATTCTTGACATCTTGAGATGCCAGCATAAACTCCACTATATTTTCCGGCGTTCGTTGGACCCCACGTACACAGATACTCCTTCTCTCCTCAGCAAATCGTGGACACTCGAATAATACGTGCTCTACATTCTCCGTTACTCCGTTGCAAAAAGGGCAATCTGGTGACCCTTCGTGTTTGAATTTGAACAGGTATGATCTAAAGCAACCATGACCCATCAGAAACTGCGTCAGATGATAATCCACTTCACCGTATCGCCTGTTTAGCCACGCCTCGGTGTAGGGGATCAGGTAATGGGTCCATCTACCATTGGTCGACTCACTCCATCTTCTCTGCCATACAGTGATCGTCTCAGCACGTGCTAATCGGTGGTTCTCCGCTTTTGTTCTTTGACCACGACGCAGGTAAGTGGTTTGGCGCTCCTTGGCCAGTAGATCTATTGAGGGCATTCCCACAAGAACACCAGCAGCATCTTCTCACACCATCCGAAATGCGCACAATACTCTCAGAGCACTTAACCTCTGAACTGTTGCTACTCTTTGTCTATAAGTATTCTTCTCCAACGAGTTGACCCAAATTGGTGCCCCATACATCATTATAACATCATTATATTAGATGTAACGACGTTGGCGAGCAGAACTCTGCTGATCATCCGCGCTCTTCTTGTATTCGGCATTATTCGTGCTAGTGCCGCATTAACTCTCCTTGCTCGCTCGCTGGTGGTAATGAGATGTGTCTTATATGACAATCTGGCATCGATCATTACTCCTAGGTACCTCCTGATGGATGGTTGACTAACAATTTGTTAGGCTCCAATCTCTAAGGCTACGTTCTCCATTACTTTTCGGCTAGTAATAAGGACAGCTTCTGTTTTATGTTCCGCTAGTTGCAGCCCAGCAGATGTTAACCACTGTTGAATAAGTCTGACCGTCCTATTACAGATGTCCACAATCTCCTCTCTGTGTTTTGCGACAACTACAATCGCGATGTCGTCCGCAAATCCATTCACCCGTGCATCACTTGGTATGGGCAGTCGAAGTACACCATCATACATCACATTCCAGAGTGTAGGACCTAACACGGATCCTTGAGGAACTCCACCAGTCACCTCGTAAGTTCTCTTTCCTTCCTCCGTATCATACATCAAGATCCTCTCGCTAAAGTAGCTGGAAACTAGTCTCAGCAGGTACTTCGGTACGTTCAACCGCGTCAGTGCGTTAAATATGCAGCTCCAATTCGCCGTGTTGAATGCGTTTTTTACGTCCAATGTAACTATAGCATAGTAGTTCTTACTACCACGTAGCCATCGAGAACCGGATATCGCCCGTTGTGCCATATCTGCAACCTCTTAAATCGCATCCACTGTTGAGCGCGCCTTTCGAAAGCCATACTGTTGCTCAGCCAGGTTTCCTGCTCTAGCTATAGCCTTTTGTAACCGGTCACATACAACTCTCTCTAGGGTTTTGCCTACCGTATTCAACAGACAGACTGGACGCCAGGACGACGGCTCACCTGGTGGTTTGTCTCCTTTTGGCAACAATACTAGTCTCTGTTCCTTCCATTTACTAGGGAACACTCCCTCAACTAAGCATGCAGTATATACTTCCGTGAACAAGTTTGGGTATGCTTTAATCGCCGACTTCAATGCAATATTCGGAATGTTATCAGGGCCAGGAGCTTTATTGTTACCCATTTTGCCACATGCCTTCAGAAACTCCTCCTCAGTGGTATACCATCCTCCTCGTTGCCTAATACTTCTAACACACAATCGGATTGATGCGGGAACAAGTGACTCACTATGTCAGACAGCATTGCCGGGCATGTGGGAGCAGTGGCGTAATTGCTTCTGAGTTTTTAGACATTGCTGCATCACAGGCTCTTTTAACTTGTTTCATAAGCTGGGCGGCTTTGTTATTTGCGGTACCAGATAGGGTAAGACCCTCCACCATTAGACGGAAAATGTTCTCATCGAACGCTGCGGGCTTCCATCCTATTCTCTTCCTGTGTCTAACTATAGTCCTTTGGGGTTTACTATCCGCCAGTTCATACACAATAGCTTGATGATCACTATGCGTTTATAGATCGCTCACTCCCCACGCTACTCCTCTATCGGCAAGACAATGGCTCACAAACATTAGGTCAACTATCGAGGTTGCATTTCCTCTACAGAAAGTAGGTGTATTTCCTGTATTCATTAATACGACCGGCAATGATGCGAAGGCATCTAATAATGCGGTTCCTCTGCTACTGGTTTCTCTACTTCCCCACTCTACGGCCCATGCATTAAAATCCTCGGCTATGAGCACCGGGTTTTGGCTCCGTGCATCATCCGTTAATTGATCGAGAAATGTTTTAAATTCTTCAATCGATGCACTAGGAGGTGCGTAGCAACTACAAATATGAACGCCGTTCACTTTGGCTCTGACAAACCCGGGTACAGAACTCACACCAACTTCCTGTAGGGGGTAGGTACCACAAAACCATACAACAGCTCGATTCGATCTATCTGAAGCCCAACATCGTCTATCAAAGTTCCTATATTGCTCACACACAATTACCATGTCCGTTTTCACTTCCTGTATGGATTGCTGCAGCAGGTCCTGGGCAGCCTCACAGTGGTTAAGATTGACTTGGATGACTTTTATTTCCAATGCTCTTTTTGCAGCGCTTTCTGGTATACCGGACATCTACCACTACCAGTTGCGTGTTTGCTACAGCCTTTGGCCGTTTCGTCGCATAACATGCATTTTGAATCTTTTTGGCATGTTTTAGCAAAGTGCCCGTCTTCACCACATCTCCTGCAGAGTTTTGATCTATTCGCTTCTACAGTTCCATGACCGATGCCCATACCCGGGGCATTTAAAGCATCTAGTCAGCTCTATTTTTTCCCGGATTCGGCAAGAAACCCAGCCGATTCTAACTTTACCCACTTCTAGCACTTTCCCAACCATAGTGTTAGGGAGGCTAACAACCGCTGTCTACGTTCCTCGGTAAGCCTTCGTGAGTGACTTAACAATACAGACACCTTTCACCCCTTCAAACTGTGCTTCCAGAGCCTCTATCACCTCTTCAGACGTGGTAACCTCGTCCATGTCTTTGATCTCCAGTAACGCCTCATGGGGCAAAGTTTTAACCGCCGCATTGCCCCCGATCGCTTTCGCTAATTGCTCTCGAACTATTGCGGTCTTCGGCTTGTCTCCTGTAGTTTGTAGCTCCAACAATAGGTCTCCACTATAAGTTTGACGTATGTTTGATACCCTTTCACCCAGAGTATTAAGCGTCGGCTTCACCTTAACTTTCTGCAGCAGATCGGCAAATGAGATTTCGTCACTCTTCTTTATTAGCAGCGCATCCGGGCGAGCCCATTCCTTCGCGGACATGATCGCATTTTTGGCGTTCTTTTTTCCTTCACTTTCTGCCATTTTTGCTCTGAGCCAACTGTCGCATCCTCCAATTAATTTGAGCTCGTAGTGTTTATATCTCCATTACCCGACATAGATGCTGTGGTCTTTTGCTTCTTGTTTCCGTCCTCATTAATATGAGTCTCCGACATTCGAAGTGCTTGTGGAGGACCTTGTGGAGCAGCCTTAGTATTCCTTCTCTTACTTTGCCTTCTTTCATCACTCTTAGGTGGCGTGGACAACTTCCTCATACTGGGCTCCACAAGTGGTATATCTTCGTTAGTCGGCGCCTTCAGCTCCTCTTTCCTGCTCACAGTTCGTAGACGACCTAAATTCTCCTTCCCGTCATTATTGATCGGTGAAGTTTGGCACTGCTTTTCCGAAGCACTCCACTTACCTATAGCTGAGCCATAAAGCGTGCTAATGGTGCTTATCATCTTTTTATTCTCGCTATGAACATTATTTCGAGGTCTTACGAACTCCACCAGTTCCTCAATTTTTTCCCCAAGCCTGGCTAGCCTTATTTCTTGGGTTTCCCCCTTGTAACTCCCCAACGAAGGCGATGAAAAACCTCTCTCCAATGTACTGGTCAACGCTCTCTTCTTAGGGGACCTCTGCATTAACGCAGTTTTACCAAACGGGTTGCCGGGGATTCTTTTCCCATGCACGGATGTAGTGCTTCCTCTCTCTTGTAGGCATAACGGTTACATCGGCCAAGGTCGCCACCGTTGTGTGTGTGTGTGTGTGTGTGTGTGTGTGCGTGCGTGTGTTTGTGTGTGTGTGCGTGCGTGTGTGCGTATAGGCTTAATGTCTGTATCCTCCCTGTATTCCAGACGGTTGTCTGATCGGGGCGAAACTTCACAAAACAGCTTTGTTCATAAATTGGGAGATCCCAGTGATATTTGACAGAATCAGTAAATCGGATGTGAAAGCTTTCATAGGATCTTTTGTAATTATTTTGAAAACTATAACATTAACGAGAATAGCGATTACGAACCTAAAGATTCCAAATTAAATCCCAATGGATTCTGACCGAAAGCGGTCTATGCTACATGGCGGACTGATTAATTCGAATGAAACTTCATAGTTAAGCTCTTTACATAAATTTGGAGATCCCAGTGATATTTGGCTAAAATCCGTCCACCGGAAGTTTGGATCCATTGGAGTTTTTTCGTTTTTGCAAATATTATGAAAATTATCTCACTTACGAGTATGAGCAAATCTACTATGCACTACGAGTAGAAGATTCTAAATTAAATTTGCAACAATATCAATTCAGATCAATTTTCCAAAATTGAAGCGGAAAGGATTTTTGACAAAAAACTGTTTTTACTGTCTTCCCTGTAGTAAAATAAAGAATAAAGATTTACCTCCCGCTATATCGCCAAAGTCGAAAAACGTGGTTTAAAAAATGTTGGCTGACGCAGCGATTTTTGGCTGAAATCAGTTCACCGGATGTCAAAGCTTCCATAGAAGCTTTTTCACATTTTGGAAAGTATAGCATTTACGATAAAAACGGATAAAAACTCAAAGATTCTAAATGAAATTTGCAACAATATCGATCGATATAATTTTTCAAACATTTAAACGTAAAAAAACGGTTTTCAACAAAAATGCAGTCCTGTACAGCACATAAATGATTGGATTGGGGTGAAACTTCATACTTAAGTAATTTCTATAAATAGAGAGATTCTAGTGAATTCCGGTCGAAATCGGTCCCCAGGAAGTGCAACCTGTCGGAGGGAGGAGTTTCTTGCAAAATATTTTGAAAGGTATATTCAAAATTCGGCCCCTATACATCCCTAACGGGTTGGTAAATTTTGAGATCCCAGTTATATTTCGCTAAAATCGGCTAACCGGAAGTGGCGCATCAATTGGAGCTTTTTCGGTTTTTGCAAGTAGCAGTATCTCAATTATGAGAAAATGTACTAAAAATTATGTGACTATGTTCTAAAAATAAATTTGCAACAATATCGGTTCAGATCAATTTTTCAAAATTCAAGCGAAAAGGTTGATGTTTCACTAAAAACTATTTTTTGTATCTTGAACATTTGTGTCTTTGAGTTTTTTGACTAAATGTTCTCTCTCTCTCTCTCTCTACAGCTCAGAACGATTTACTGATCAGGATGACACTTAGTTCTTAAGCGCTTTATTTATATCGGAAGATCTCAGTGATTTCTGGCCAAAATTGATCTTCCTCAAGTTGTGCTTCCATAAAAGCCTTTTTTGTTTTTTTTGTTAAAAAAAACAAAAAAGGCTTTTATGGAAGCACAACTTGTTGTTGTGTTTTTTTGTTAAAAGTATATTTTCGTAAATGGAAAAAACAATGAAAATAAAAAGATTGCAAATTGACTTTTAAACAAATATAGTTCAGATCACATTTTAAATTTTACCGGAAATGGCGAGTTTTGATAGAAAAATTTTATTTCACCAAAATTCGGCATCTCTACAGATTGCGGATTGACTATTCGGAATCAAATTTCATTCTAAAGCTTTTTCCATAAATTGGCATGCGGAATGTGGTGGGCATCTATGTACCAGAAGTGGCAGCATCTGTAGCAGCTTCTTCAATTTTTGCAATGAAGATTAAATTTTTAACAACGGTTGACCTTGCTGGTTTATTGAAATAGAAACAGGAATAATGATATTTGATTTTGCTTTTTGATATTAGATTTGCCATGGAGATGCTCCTGAGTGTTGCTAAAAACTTGGTTTTGCTACTGTTCACCTCCAAACGAAGTCTTTTTCATGCAGTGATCGAGCGATATGAATCTGTTCTTGATATCGCTAGGTCTTCAGCGAAGAAGCACGATATCGTCTGCATATTCCAGAATTTGGCCTGATTTATTAAATATACAACGCTAGGTTCAATTTTGATTTTCCTTACCACATACTCAAGCGCCAAATTGATTAGATGTTATTTCAAACATCAATACAGTTCCCTCGATTACGATTCTACATATATGCCCAGGTGTTTTTAATTTACACAGATAATCGAGTTCCCCTGGAATTCCTAGATTCATGCGCGCGATTGATACTATCATGTGCCTGCAGAAAATCTATATATAGTTGATGTCTTGTTATATTGTACGCCCAACATTTTTCAAAAATTATCCTCATGATGATGAGGCAACATTGGTTAGTGGTAGATCGGTTGTGACGATAATCACATTGATAGTCGAAAATGATGTTTTTGGTGAGAGAAATGAGTCTGACCAGTAAAACTTTAGCCAACACTTTGATTTGATGAGAGAGTAGCGCTTCCGAGCTTAATCAAGTCTGCTGGCAGTCCATTAACATGTCTTTTTATGTTTCAGTCTACTAATAGCTGCCTCTACTTCCTCCACTGTGGGATATTGGACAAAACCTTTTCTTCTGATAGAACAATTGCTCTAATAAATGGCACTTCGTCATTCCGGTTTAGCAGATTTTGGAAGTTGGTTTGCCATACTGAGAGAACGTCTTGATCCTCTTGGATGCTAATATTTTCGATGCACGATTTCATATGTTCGCTCTTCTTTGACGGAGGTTTTTAGTTGTTGCTTTTTAAGCCCAGAGATATTCTGCTAGAGTGCTTTAAGCGTTGTGACCCAGCAATTTTTCTCGAAGCTTTTGTTCGTTTTCGATAACCAGATGGCAGTGATAATTGAACCAATCATTGCGGGGATCTCAGAAGTCTTCTTCCGATAGTATTTTGCCCCGCGGTATATATTGCTTACCGTATAGCGTGCCACTGCTCCTGTATGTTAAAAGGAGTTTCTTCGTTTTTATTGTGCCGGTGTCGATAGTCAGTGACTGCTAATTAGTAACTCTGCAGTGATGCTTGATGCTATATGCACCGATCGCGAGAAGGAAACTCCAAAGAGCAGATTTCAAGATCCTAAGTGGCTAAGTACATTCCATGTTCCCATTTTTAAAGCGTTGTCTGTGTACAATTTTCGAGAGTTTTGTGTAGGGTTCATAACTTAGTTGGTTTTATGGGGGAATGTTGTTAGCGTGGATTACTTATTTTATTTTTTATTTCGCCGGCGCTATATCACATGTAGAGGTTTGACTACCTCCCAAGGCCCCAGAGCTGTTTGAAGGTTCTTTACCGTCGATAGTGATGTAGTGATGATGTTGTCGAATTATCGCTTTCTGATACGCACCCCTCCTTCCCCAACGAAGAAGGAGAACAATTTAAGGCATCCGGTCGTACCTTGAACGCTTTTATATAGCAAGCCGCTTGATACAAGACAGAAACCCGCTTCAACTGTCTCTAACCTGGAGAAGAGATTAATTTCGAGTTACTCAGAGCGTACCGCACGGAGTTTCGGTTACGTTCGATCTCTACTGGAATACGTTGTATCGGTCCGGTATCCACACTATGCTGTAAAGAAAAGTGACTGGGATTACGACCACAACTTACCATTCCATGAAAATGTGGCTCGGTTACCTCCGTACTCAACAAGATGCACGGATTAAAAAATATATACGCTTGGAAATAGACGACTTCTCTTTGGTGCGGCTTTCATTGGTAACGTTTTGGTTGGTCACATTGATTCAGCTTACATTTTAGAAAACAGAGTTGAGAGTTTTTAGCACTAGAACACCACTCCACAAACTATGGAGGAAATAACCCCGGTCGTCTAAATCTTTCAACAATGTCATCGGTCTATTTGACTTTAATTTATCAACGGACAAGTTTAAAAATATACTTAAGAATTAATTTTTAAATTTTTAATTGTTAAATCAAAATTTGATTTATATTTTTGTGTTTTAAAGTTCTTTATTAAAATGTTTAATATTTTTGTCTTAAATTAAGTTATCTGAAATCACACATGTAAATCACAGAATAGATGTCTTTAAATAAATTAATAAGTAAATATTTTTGGTACTTTCAGAACCACTAGCATTTATTAAATTTGGGTTAGTTTCAGACGTCCGGGAAGGATTAAATTAATAAATTTGTATATTGTTTAGGAAACCGAAAGGCAGTGTTGGGCTTATCACATGTAAAAAAACGTTATCTACATTTTTATGTAAATAACGTAAATTACATAAAAATTTGTGTAATTTACATAAAATATGTAAAAAACCTGAAACCTCTGAAAAATAACTGAAAATATAGTACGAATGTAACAGTTAATTTAGACGGTTAATCATAATAATTTTATACTTTTAGTTATCTACAATCACAAACAGCAAATCATTTATGTATCCACACTGCCATCTGTGTTTGTCTTAAACAAGCTCTAAAATACGATTACTGGCATCTTTAGGTTTGGTCTAGCGACATATGAGAAAGATAATAATTTTTAGACACGTATTACAGTGCCATCTATTATCAAATTGTAGCATTTTACACGGTTTCTTCGTGAATGTCAAACAGTCGAGTAAATGACATCAACATATCAGGATCGAAACTTAAGAAAGTTGTAAAGGGTGCATTGACAAGTTCAAAGCGCTTTACAAAATGTCTTAATTGGAACAGCACAAGAAAGCTCATAACCTCAAATTTCTGACATATTCATTTTTTTTTGTTGTATATTCAACGTTACACAGTAAATTTTTATAATTATTAAATAGTTGTAAAATTATATAATAGATAGCGCACTTGTCAAGAAATAGTTATTATTTACTTAACATAATGTAAAAAACAACTTATATAGAGAACTGTTTGTAGATCTGACGGGAAAAAATTGAACCTGATTGGGACTATAAAAATATGACATTTGAGTTTTGTTTGGAAATCGTAGTGCAAATTCTGCAGAAAGTGTCGGTAAATATTAATTATTTTTAAATTAAATTCAATTTTAAATAAAAAAAAGTGTTAAGTGTTCGATTAATAAATATGTGATTTATTTAAAACACTAAAAGGATATTAGTTATACAAACGTAATGTTTCTCAAAAACAGGTCAAAAGATCAACAAAAAAGGTTTTATGTAGATATTTATGTTTTTAAATATTAAATGGATGGAGGTTTTTGATCAGTTTTTGCAGAGAGGTTATAATTATTAATACAAATAATTATTGAGCTCGAAAATATAAACTATTACAATTGTTTACTAATCATTACGGCCATCACGAAATATAAATAAATATTAACTTTTTAATTTTAGATTGATTGTTTTTTACATTGAATGAATAATGTCTCAGGGAGAAGTAAAAAGTGAATTAAAATTCTTTAGATACTGCGGGGTGCCGCAATGTAATAATTACCAATCGAATGAAAGATCTATGCATCGGATTCCAAAAACCGTATTAGATTCACCATTGGAACTGGCCAAATGGGCAGTTATTTTGAAGATGGGAAAAAAATTTCCTAAAAATTTTCGTATTTGTAGCGAACATTTTGAAGGAAACCAAATTATAACGGCGGTAACGAGTGGCCACAAAATCCTAATAAACGGGGCTCTGCCAAGTCAGAAATTACCGGTATCATCGATTACGACCATTAAAAAAAACAATCTAGCCCGTAAAATGCGTCTAGAAGCTCGTTCTACTGTATCCACTCAATCTACATTTAATATGTATAAAATTTGTTATATTTTTTGTATTTTATAATTAAATTACATATATTTTTAGGTTAATCGACAATAACGGATTGTTTCCAGCAAACGTAGACGAAATCGGGCCAAAGCAATATTCTTCTGTTGCTATTCAGTGTACCGAAGTTACTGCAGAAAAATCTGTTCAAGCAAACATATGCACTTTATTTGACATTACGTCGTTGTGGGATACCAATAGCAAATTATTTACCATGACTGGTATACCAAATATGGGCGTACTCGATGTCATGACCAATATGTGTGGCACGATTAGACCAAAAGATACTTGTGTCATGAATTTTAGAACCAGAATTTTGCTTACCATGCATAAATTAAAGACTAATTGTTCATTTGCCGCACTTAGTATTTCTTTTCAAATTTCAGACGCAACAGCAAAGCGTTATTTTTCCGACACGATACAATTACTGGCTCTCGGAATGAAAGGTTTAATACATTGGCAAACTCGTGAACAAAATATGAAAAATTTGCCTAAATGTTTTCATAGTTATCAAAATGTAAGGACAGTCTTAGATTGCACGGAGTTCAAAACTGTGACTTCTAGCTGTTTAACGTGCAGAATTTGTACCTATTCACACTATAAAGGCGGGCACACATTAAAAGTATTAATTGGTGTATCTCCATCTGGGGCCGTGAATTATATAAGCAAAGTAGCAACTGGAAAGTCTTCCGACAAAGCTATGTTTAACCTAACGGATCTGGTCACAAAATTAGAACCAGGCGATGCAGTAATGGTCGATAAAGGTTTTTTGATCGCCGATGAGCTTGCTAATTATGGAATAGAGATGATTAGACCGGATTTTTTGTTCGAAAAATTGTCGAAATCTCAGGTTGAAAGATCAACAAAAATTGCATCTGCCAGAGTACATGTAGAGCGAAGAATTGCTCGGCTGAAGCAGATGAAGGTGTTATCTGAAAAAATATGTTCCAGCCTTACCCCATACATCAATGAAATAATGATAGTTGTGAGTGCTATCTCAAATTTAACTTCTCCCATTTTAACAGATGATAAGTTTTAACTTTGCTAATGAAATAAGATAAGTTTTAAATAAATAATAAGGAAAAAATGTATTCCAAAAGAAATAAAATTTAATTCAAAATAAAAATTACATCAAATATGGTTCTTATTTCAAAAGTAACAAAATTAACCGTGCATAAATAAACAAATTCAAAAAAAATAATAAAAATACATATATCACAAAAAATAAATCACAGGACAAATGTGAAAATTTCATTTTTTCAAAACGAAAGGCAATATAAATTTAAAATAGATTTCAGTTAACGTTTTAATATAAGTTTTTATAAAAATGTTATTTTTCTTTACTTTTATTATTTTAAAACTATTGTTAAATAAACTAAATATAACTAGATCACAGGTGTTTAAGTTAGTTAAAGCTAAACCAAGCTGGATTTGTCCATAATAAGGATGTCGTTGTCGCAATTTATAGTTGCCGTCTTGATTAAGCTCTAAGTAAGGCAATGTTTTAACGACGTCGTCTGCTGTCATGTTCCTCCCATTTAGTGGTGATTTTATTTCCAATAGATTCCAATCTTCACCATTAAATGATATTCCATCTGGACTTACTGCTAGAAACGGTAGATCTGGTGAAATTATTAAGCCACATTCAAACAATAAATAATGGTTTCCATAAATTGTTTTAGCTATTTTTTCAGCATACAATCCATACTGGGTTGCCTTATTTCCTTTGAATGAGCTATGATAAACCCGAGATAATTTTTTATTCCAGTCCGGTTTCTTATTGGAAGCATAAGTAAATAAATAATAAGATATACTGGCTGTTATTCGAATTTTTCGTTCTACATGCCACTGCGAACTGGTTTGTTTAATTGTTGCCTTGCAAATTTGAATCGTCTCTTCTATATTTTTTTTTATCTTACAAAAACCAGTGGATGTTGTTTGTTTTAAGAATTCCTCCATGAAAGGCTTATAAGATTTTAAACCGTGGTGGCCCATAATAAATTGGTAAAATTCATTAAGTGAATTTTCAACTTCTATGTCCAAATCCGCGGAATTCGATATAATAGGCAATCGTGTTCGTGCACCTTTCACGAGTTTGGCTAATTCTGATTGTGGTCGACCTAACAAAAGAATTATACAATATGTTTCTTAATATATATATATATATATATATATATATATATATATATATATATATATATATATATATATATATATATATATATATATATATATATATATATATATATATATATATATATATATATATATATATATATATATATATATATGTATATATATATATATATATATATATATATATATATATATATATATATATATATATATATATATATATAATTACGATCTATAAATTGCTACAGAAATTCATTTTCTTGCTCCTCTGTTAGTGTTTCGGCAATCGTTTGTTTGTTTCGGAGGTGGCACATTTCTGTTGTAACTATGCCACTATATTGCTTCGGAATGGAAAGTCCCACTTTTCCCAACTTTTGCCTCATTTCGGTGCAGCTTATCCTCCGCAGTTTAGGGTTTCTGAAAAATTTAAAATAAATTTGAATTAAACTTTTATGTTTTAATAAATTTTCTTTATCTTACCGGTTTATATAAAGAAGGCATGCCGCGATATGCTTGCATCTAGCTCCTTCTCCAGCTTTGCAAGAGCACAAACACTTCCAACAAGAGGATGGCTTAGCAAGAAATTGTAATAAAATTTCATGCGGTTTTCCGGATAACGCGGAAGTTTGCACGACAGCACCAATTACCTTCAAACAACTTATTGAATTTGGGTCAATCCCTAAAGCTTGGATCCAGCCAGCTTTTAAAATTTCCTCGCCTTCACGAATTGGCCTTTTTGAATTCCCAAAATATTTCAATATTTTTGTTAAGGGAATGTCAATATTTTCACATAAATCATCTGACACTAACATTATCACAGAATAACCTAAAATTCAAAATGTATGAATAAATGAATGTATTTATTTACAACACACTGTTGAAACAATTAAGACTAACATATGTATGTATGTACATATATTTTAATTATAAAAATTATATATTTAACCGAACAACAAATAACATAACCTCCATTATAGATAAAACTATAAAAAAAATCTTGAACATTTGACGCCGTTTTAGAAAATATCACGATTTTACACCATATATTCTATTTGCGTTTTAAATAAATAACTTATTTGTTAATTGAACAAACTTTAATTTTATAAAATTATAATATATTTTAATTTAAAAATAATAAATACCTACCAGTCCTTTTGTTGCATTTACTTTGTGCTCTCCATATGCAAATCGGAAATGTCAGATTTCATAGTCCCAATCAGCTATTACTTTTTGGTGATAGATGTCACTACCCCGTACATTTATAGTTCTCAATAATTTACATGTAAATAACCGTGTAAATTACATCGTGTAATTTACGCGCTCAACAGTGCCGAATGTAATACTCTTAGTAACCATTAAAAACGACCTCCGTGAAGCTAGCCCGAATTTTCAGCCAGAAATTTTATTTTTTTATTTATGGCAATACAACTTCTTTCATGACCCAAAATATACTCAAATTATAACTATAAAGCAAATCTGAATGTGATTCAGAAATTTAAAATTGATGTTTATGGATATAGTCGTTTACATCTCGACTCACACTCAATTCACGAGCACTTGGCATATACCGGCGGATTCGTTGAAGTATTGACTACAGACGAAGAGGTTTGTAGAAAAATTCTATCTGGAATTATCTAGACATAGTCATTTGAATCTCGACTCACATTCGATTCACGAGCACTTGGCATATACCACCGGATTCGTTGAAGTTTTGACTACAAACGCGGAGTTTTTCAGAAAATTCTATCTGGAATTATCTAGATGTAGTCAAACAACTATAGTCATTCAAACGACTATATCAAGATAGAATTTTTCTACAAATCTAATCGTTTGTAGTTAAAACTTCAACGAATCTGGTGGTGTATGCCAAGTGCTCGTAAATCGCCTATAAGACGAGATTCAAACTACTATATCCAGATAATTCCAGATAGAATTTTCTGAAAAACTTCGAGTTGTAGACAAAACTTCAACGAATCCGGTGGTTTATGCCAAGTGCTCGTGAATCGCCTGTAAGACGAGAATCAAACGACTATATCCAGATAATTCCAGATAGAATTTTCTGAAAAACTTCTCGTTTGTAGTCAAAACTTCAACGTATCCGGTGGTTTATGCCAAGTGCTAGTGAATCGCATGTAAGACGAGGTTCAAACGACTATATCCAGATAATTCCAGATAGAATTTTTCTACATATCTCCTCGTTTGTAGTCAAAAGTTCACCGAATCCGACGGTATATGCCAAGTGCTCGTGAATTGCTTGTGAGTCGAGATTCAAACGACTATATCCATAAACATTTTAAATTTCGGGCTGAAAGTTCTTGCTAGACTCATAGTGGTCAATCACTTAATACTAATTAAGTTTCCGCATTGTCGCTTTCAGGTAAGATTTGAGCAGTCTAGGTTTTCCAACAAATGAAGAGATAATTTAAAAATACTTAAACGTAATATTTATAATTTCGGGCTGAATGCTCTAAATATCATTACAGATTATCATGCCACACTTTACTGTCGCGACAGTGCTATTTTTCGGGCTGGTATATAAAATGTTCTCGATAGTTATAGTTTAGTATTGCTAATGGGCATTTCAACTGAATATTGGTCTAGCTTCATATAAATGTAGTCTGACTATGCCACCAAACATAGTAATATATCTTAAAAATACATAAAAGTAATTTTAAAATTTCGGGCTGAAGAATGTTATAAATGTCATGACATTATTATATCATGATACTTTTTAATGTCACGATAGTGACATTTTTGCGGGCTGGGATTGTAAACTCTCACGATAGTGATAGTTTAGTGTTGCCATCGCGTTTTTTCGGGCTAAGTATCGGGCTAGCTTCATATACATTTAAGAACGGACATCCTGTCTTCTAGTGGATTAAAACTTTGTTGACTTTCCACGTAGTATTCATAACGTATATAAAGTTAGCCCAGCTTTCATCCCAGAAAACTGAAAAATGGCAACACTAAACTATCATGACAGTTGTTCTATCCCAGGATATTACTGTCAGCCCAGGATTTCTGCCATATCAAATTCACATTCAAGACAAAACTATAACGACACTAAAACATGATCCCATAAAATAATTTTGACCCAGCTATCACTATAGGGAAAGTTAACTATCCAATCAATGTCAACCAAGAAATTGTGAATACATAATGTAAAAATTTGTATCCGAGGATAACAATGTCCTCCCTGTATCTGTCGTTAAGATATTAAAAAACTATGTGTAAAAAACATACATTATAACAATTATATTTGAAATGATATGAAAATAAGGCAAAATTAAAAAAATACTTTATTGCGAATTACGAGTTAACATATTGATATAAAATAAAAAAATGTTTTAAAGATGTTGAATAGAGGTATCTCCGTATTGGGTTTCTGGTTGCACCAGTTATTTTAAAATGACATATGAGAGGGTATTTTTTAGATTAAGTACACCCATATGATCCTAAAGGATCGATTTCAAGTCCTTTGTATGAGTAAGAGGGCAAAATAGTTGAAAAAAACAAAGATTCACTTAGATTAAAAAAATCGTTAATTTACCCAAACTATCAATATTTGATCGCTTCTACAGCCCGTATTATAAAAGGTTCGGATTAGGGAGAGTATTAATTATATGTGGCATACTAACATCTTCACATTAGGTTAGTTTCATTAGACTTCTATGCGTCCGAGCGACACAATTGAGCTTTAAGCTCAAAAAATCATTAATTTACTCAAACGATCGATATTTGCTCGTACCTACAGCCCGTATTATAAAAGGTTCGGATTAGGGAGAGTAATAATTATATGTGGCATACTAACATCTTCACATTAGGTTAGTTTCATTAGACTTCTATGCGTCCGAGCGACACAATTGAGCTTTAAGCTCAAAAAATCATTAATTTACCCAAACTATCGATATTTGCTCGCATCTACAGCCCGTATTATAAAAGGTTCGGATTAGGGAGAGTATTAATTAAATGTGGCGTACTAACATCTTCACATTAGGTTAGTTTCATTAGACTTCTATGCGTCCGAGCGACACAATTGAGCTTTAAGCTCAAAAAATCATTAATTTACTCAAACGATCGATATTTGGTCGCTTCTACAGCCCGTATTATAAAAGGTTCGGATTAGGGAGAGTATTAATTATATGTGGCATACTAACATCTTCACATTAGGTTAGTTTCATTAGACTTCTATGCGCCCGAGCGACACAATTGAGCTTTAAGCTCAAAAAATCATTAATTTACTCAAACGATCGATATTTGCTCGTACCTACAGCCCGTATTATAAAAGGTTCGGATTAGGGAGAGTATTAATTCAATGTGGCGTACTAACAACTTCACATTAGGATAGTTTCATTAGACTTCCTTGCGTCCGAGCGACACAATTGAGCTTTAAGCTCAAAAAATCATTAATTTACCCAAACTATCGATATTTGTTCGTACCTGCAGCCCGTATTATAAAAGGTTCGGATTAGGGAGAGTATTAATTAAATGTGGCGTACTAACATCTTCACATTAGGTTAGTTTCATTAGACTTCTATGCGTCCGAGCGACACAATTGAGCTTTAACCTCAAAAAATCATTAATTTACTCAAACGATCGATATTTGCTCGTACCTACAGCCCGTATTATAAAAGGTTCGGATTAGGGAGAGTATTAATTAAACGTGGCGTACTAACATCTTCACATTAGGTTAGTTTCATTAGACTTCTATGCGTCCGAGCGACACAATTGAGCTATAAGCTCAAAAAATCATTAATTTACCCAAACTATCGATATTTGCTCGCATCTACAGCCCGTATTATAAAAGGTTCGGATTAGGGAGAGTATTAATTAAATGTGGCGTACTAACATCTTCACATTAGGTTAGTTTCATTAGACTTCTATGCGCCCGAGCGACACAATTGAGCTTTAAGCTCAAAAAATCATTAATTTACTCAAACGATCGATATTTGCTCGTACCTACAGCCCGTACTATAAAAGGTTCGGATTAGGGAGAATATTAATTAAATGTGGCGTACTAACATCTTCACAGTAGGTTAGTTTCATTAGACTTCTATGCGTCCGAGCGACACAATTGAGCTTTAACCTCAAAAAATCATTAATTTACTCAAACGATCGATATTTGCTCGTACCTACAGCCCGTATTATAAAAGGTTCGGATTAGGGAGAGTATTAATTAAACGTGGCGTACTAACATCTTCACATTAGGTTAGTTTCATTAGACTTCTATGCGTCCGAGCGACACAATTGAGCTTTAAGCTCAAAAAATCATTAATTTACTCAAACGATCGATATTTGCTCGTACCTACAGCCCGTATTATAAAAGGTTCGGATTAGGGAGAGTAATAATTATATGTGGCATACTAACATCTTCACATTAGGTTAGTTTCATTAGACTTCTATGCGTCCGAGCGACACAATTGAGCTTTAAGCTCAAAAAATCATTAATTTATCCAAACTATCGATATTTGCTCGCATCTACAGCCCGTATTATAAAAGGTTCGGATTAGGGAGAGTATTAATTAAATGTGGCGTACTAACATGTTCACATTAGGTTAGTTTCATTAGACTTCTATGCGTCCGAGCGACACAATTGAGCTTTAACCTCAAAAAATCATTAATTTACTCAAACGATCGATATTTGGTGGCTTCTACAGCCCGTACTATAAAAGGTTCGGATTAGGGAGAGTATTAATTAAATGTGGCGTACTAACATCTTCACATTAGGTTAGTTTCATTAGATTTCTATCCGTCCGAGCGACACAATTGAGCTTTAAGCTCAAAAAATCATTAATTTACTCAAACGATCGATATTTGTTCGCTTCTACAGCCCGTACTATAAAAGGTTTGGATTAGGGAGAGTATTAATTAAATGTGGCGTACTAACATCTTCACATTAGGTTAGTTTCATTAGACTTCTATGCGTCCGAGCGACACAATTGAGCTTTAAGCTCAAAAAATCATTAATTTACTCAAACTATCGATATTTGCTCGCACCTGCAGCCCGTATTATAAAAGGTTCGGATTAGGGAGAGTATTTATTAAATGTGGCGTACTAACATCTTCACATTAGGTTAGTTTCATTAGACTTCTATGCGTCCGAGCGACACAATTGAGCTTTAAGCTCAAAAAATCATTAATTTACTCAAACGATCGATATTTGCTCGTACCTACAGCCCGTATTATAAAAGGTTCGGATTAGGGAGAGTAATAATTATATGTGGCATACTAACATCTTCACATTAGGTTAGTTTCATTAGACTTCTATGCGTCCGAGCGACACAATTGAGCTTTAAGCTCAAAAAATCATTAATTTATCCAAACTATCGATATTTGCTCGCATCTACAGCCCGTATTATAAAAGGTTCGGATTAGGGAGAGTATTAATTAAATGTGGCGTACTAACATGTTCACATTAGGTTAGTTTCATTAGACTTCTATGCGTCCGAGCGACACAATTGAGCTTTAACCTCAAAAAATCATTAATTTACTCAAACGATCGATATTTGGTGGCTTCTACAGCCCGTACTATAAAAGGTTCGGATTAGGGAGAGTATTAATTAAATGTGGCGTACTAACATCTTCACATTAGGTTAGTTTCATTAGATTTCTATCCGTCCGAGCGACACAATTGAGCTTTAAGCTCAAAAAATCATTAATTTACTCAAACGATCGATATTTGTTCGCTTCTACAGCCCGTACTATAAAAGGTTTGGATTAGGGAGAGTATTAATTAAATGTGGCGTACTAACATCTTCACATTAGGTTAGTTTCATTAGACTTCTATGCGTCCGAGCGACACAATTGAGCTTTAAGCTCAAAAAATCATTAATTTACTCAAACTATCGATATTTGCTCGCACCTGCAGCCCGTATTATAAAAGGTTCGGATTAGGGAGAGTATTTATTAAATGTGGCGTACTAACATCTTCACATTAGGTTAGTTTCATTAGACTTCTATGCGTCCGAGCGACACAATTGAGCTTTAAGCTCAAAAAATCATTAATTTACTCAAACGATCGATATTTGGTGGCTCCTACAGCCCGTACTATAAAAGGTTCGGATTAGGGAGAGTATTAATTAAATGTGGCGTACTAACATGTTCACATTAGGTTAGTTTCATTAGACTTCTATGCGTCCGAGCGACACAATTGAGCTTTAAGCTCAAAAAATCATTAATTTACTCAAACGATCGATATTTGCTCGTACCTACAGCCCGTATTATAAAAGGTTCGGATTAGGGATAGTATTCAATGACATGGCATCGTAGAGATGTCTACGCTTAACGGTATATGGGATCATGTTTATTAAGCAATTCTGAATGTGTTCTAGAAGCCAACATATTTATGCGATGGGGCAGTCATAGATTTTTTTTAATTAAAAAATTTTTCTATAGTATAAAGTGTAGTGGCGGTTCGATGGTCAATGACAAGGCATCGTAGAGATGTCTACGCTTACCGGTATATGGGATTAAAGCTCAATTGTGTCGCTCGGACGCATAGAAGTCTAATGAAACTAACCTAATGTGAAGATTTTAGTACGCCACATTTAATTAATACTCTCCCTAATCCGAACCTTTTATAGTACGGGCTGTAGAAGCGACCAAATATCGATCGTTTGAGTAAATTAATGATTTTTTGAGGTTAAAGCTCAATTGTGTCGCTCGGACGCATAGAAGTCTAATGAAACTATTCTAATGTGAAGTTGTTAGTACGCCACATTGAATTAATACTCTCCCTAATCCGAACCTTTTATAATACGGGCTGTAGGTACGAGCAAATATCGATCGTTTGAGTAAATTAATGATTTTTTGAGCTTAAAGCTCAATTGTGTCGCTCGGGCGCATAGAAGTCTAATGAAACTAACCTAATGTGAAGATGTTAGTACGCCACATTTAATTAATACTCTCCCTAATCCGAACCTTTTATAACACGGGCTGTAAATGCGAGCAAATATCGATAGTTTGGGTAAATTAATGATTTTTTGAGCTTAAAGCTCAATTGTGTCGCTCGGACGCATAGAAGTCTAATGAAACTAACCTAATGTGAAGATGTTAGTACGCCACATTTAATTAATACTCTCCCTAATCCGAACCTTTTATAGTACGGGCTGCAGGTGCGAGCAAATATCGATCGTTTGAGTAAATTAATGATTTTTTGAGCTTAAAGCTCAATTGTGTCGCTCGTACGCATAGAAGTCTAATGAAACTAACCTAATGTGAAGTTGTTAGTACGCCACATTTAATTAATACTCTCCCTAATCCGAACCTTTTATAATACGGGCTGCAGGTGCGAGCAAATATCGATCGTTTGAGTAAATTAATGATTTTTTGAGCTTAAAGCTCAATTGTGTCGCTCGGGCGCATAGAAGTCTAATGAAACTAACCTAATGTGAAGATGTTAGTACGCCACATTTAATTAATACTCTCCCTAATCCGAACCTTTTATAATACGGGCTGTAGGTACGAGCAAATATCGATCGTTTGAGTAAATTAATGATTTTTTGAGCTTAAAGCTCAATTGTGTCGCTCGGGCGCATAGAAGTCTAATGAAACTAACCTAATGTGAAGATGTTAGTACGCCACATTTAATTAATACTCTCCCTAATCCGAACCTTTTATAATACGGTCTGTAGATGCGAGCAAATATCGATAGTTTGGGTAAATTAATGATTTTTTGAGCTTAAAGCTCAATTGTGTCGCTCGGACGCATAGAAGTCTAATGAAACTAACCTAATGTGAAGATGTTAGTATGCCACATATAATTAATACTCTCCCTAATCCGAACCTTTTATAATACGGGCTGTAGGTACGAGCAAATATCGATCGTTTGAGTAAATTAATGATTTTTTGAGCTTAAAGCTCAATTGTGTCGCTCGGACGCATAGAAGTCTAATGAAACTAACCTAATGTGAAGATGTTAGTACGCCACGTTTAATTAATACTCTCCCTAATCCGAACCTTTTATAATACGGGCTGTAGGTACGAGCAAATATCGATCGTTAGAGTAAATTAATGATTTTTTGAGGTTAAAGCTCAATTGTGTCGCTCGGACGCATAGAAGTCTAATGAAACTAACCTAATGTGAAGTTGTTAGTACGCCACATTTAATTAATACTCTCCCTAATCCGAACCTTTTATAATACGGGCTGCAGGTGCGAGCAAATATCGATAGTTTGGGTAAATTAATGATTTTTTGAGGTTAAAGCTCAATTGTGTCGCTCGGACGCATAGAAGTCTAATGAAACTAACCTAATGTGAAGATGTTAGTACGCCACATTTAATTAATACTCTCCCTAATCCGAACCTTTTATAGTACGGGCTGCAGGTGCGACCAAATATCGATCGTTTGAGTAAATTAATGATTTTTTGAGCTTAAAGCTCAATTGTGTCGCTCGGACGCATAGAAGTCTAATGAAACTAACCTAATGTGAAGTTGTTAGTACGCCACATTTAATTAATACTCTCCCTAATCCGAACCTTTTATAATACGGGCTGCAGGTGCGAGCAAATATCGATCGTTTGAGTAAATTAATGATTTTTTGAGCTTAAAGCTCAATTGTGTCGCTCGGACGCATAGAAGTCTAATGAAACTAACCTAATGTGAAGATGTTAGTATGCCACATTTAATTAATACTCTCCCTAATCCGAACCTTTTATAATACGGGCTGCAGGTACGAGCAAATATCGATAGTTTGGTTAAATTAATGATTTTTTGAGCTTAAAGCTCAATTGTGTCGCTCGCACGCATAGAAGTCTAATGAAACTAACCTAATGTGAAGTTGTTAGTACGCCACATATAATTAATACTCTCCCTAATCCGAACCTTTTATAATACGGGCTGCAGGTGCGAGCAAATATCGATCGTTTGAGTAAATTAATGATTTTTTGAGGTTAAAGCTCAATTGTGTCGCTCGGACGCATAGAAGTCTAATGAAACTAACCTAATGTGAAGATGTTAGTATGCCACATTTAATTAATACTCTCCCTAATCCGAACCTTTTAAAATACGGGCTGCAGGTACGAGCAAATATCGATAGTTTGGTTAAATTAATGATTTTTTGAGCTTAAAGCTCAATTGTGTCGCTCGCACGCATAGAAGTCTAATGAAACTAACCTAATGTGAAGATGTTAGTACGCCACATATAATTAATACTCTCCCTAATCCGAACCTTTTATAGTACGGGCTGTAGAAGCGACCAAATATCGATCGTTTGAGTAAATTAATGATTTTTTGAGCTTAAAGCTCAATTGTGTCGCTCGGACGCATAGAAGTCTAATGAAACTAACCTAATGTGAAGATGTGAGTACGCCACATTTAATTAATACTCTCCCTAATCCGAACCTTTTATAGTACGGGCTGTAGAAGCCACCAAATATCGATCGTTTGAGTAAATTAATGATTTTTTGAGGTTAAAGCTCAATTGTGTCGCTCGGACGCATAGAAGTCTAATGAAACTATCCTAATGTGAAGTTGTTAGTACGCCACATTGAATTAATACTCTCCCTAATCCGAACCTTTTATAATACGGGCTGTAGGTACGAGCAAATATCGATCGTTTGAGTAAATTAATGATTTTTTGAGCTTAAAGCTCAATTGTGTCGCTCGGACGCATAGAAGTCTAATGAAACTAACCTAATGTGAAGATGTTAGTACGCCACGTTTAATTAATACTCTCCCTAATCCGAACCTTTTATAATACGGGCTGTAGTTACGAGCAAATATCGATCGTTTGAGTAAATTAATGATTTTTTGAGCTTAAAGCTCAATTGTGTCGCTCGGACGCATAGAAGTCTAATGAAACTAACCTAATGTGAAGATGTTAGTACGCCACATATAATTAATACTCTCCCTAATCCGAACCTTTTATAATACGGGCTGCAGGTGCGAGCAAATATCGATCGTTTGAGTAAATTAATGATTTTTTGAGGTTAAAGCTCAATTGTGTCGCTCGGACGCATAGAAGTCTAATGAAACTAACCTAATGTGAAGATGTTAGTACGCCACATTTAATTAATACTCTCCCTAATCCGAACCTTTTATAATACGGGCTGCAGGTGCGAGCAAATATCGATCGTTTGAGTAAATTAATGATTTTTTGAGCTTAAAGCTCAATTGTGTCGCTCGGACGCATAGAAGTCTAATGAAACTAACCTAATGTGAAGATGTTAGTACGCCACATATAATTAATACTCTCCCTAATCCGAACCTTTTATAATACGGGCTGCAGGTGCGAGCAAATATCGATCGTTTGAGTAAATTAATGATTTTTTGAGCTTAAAGCTCAATTGTGTCGCTCGGACGCATAGAAGTCTAATGAAACTAACCTAATGTGAAGATGTTAGTACGCCACATTTAATTAATACTCTCCCTAATCCGAACCTTTTATAATACGGGCTGCAGGTGCGAGCAAATATCGATCGTTTGAGTAAATTAATGATTTTTTGAGCTTAAAGCTCAATTGTGTCGCTCGGACGCATAGAAGTCTAATGAAACTAACCTAATGTGAAGATGTTAGTACGCCACATTTAATTAATACTCTCCCTAATCCGAACCCTTTATAGTACGGGCTGCAGGTGCGACCAAATATCGATCGTTTGAGTAAATTAATGATTTTTTGAGCTTAAAGCTCAATTGTGTCGCTCGGACGCATAGAAGTCTAATGAAACTAACCTAATGTGAAGATGTTAGTACGCCACATTTAATTAATACTCTCCCTAATCCGAACCTTTTATAGTACGCGCTGCAGGTGCGAGCAAATATCGATCGTTTGAGTAAATTAATGATTTTTTGAGGTTAAAGCTCAATTGTGTCGCTCGGACGCATAGAAGTCTAATGAAACTAACCTAATGTGAAGATGTTAGTATGCCACATTTAATAAATACTCTCCCTAATCCGAACCTTTTAAAATACGGGCTGCAGGTACGAGCAAATATCGATAGTTTGGGTAAATTAATGATTTTTTGAGCTTAAAGCTCAATTGTGTCGCTCGGACGCATAGAAGTCTAATGAAACTAACCTAATGTGAAGTTGTTAGTACGCCACATATAATTAATACTCTCCCTAATCCGAACCTTTTATAATACGGGCTGTAGAAGCGACCAAATATCGATCGTTTGAGTAAATTAATGATTTTTTGAGCTTAAAGCTCAATTGTGTCGCTCGGACGCATAGAAGTCTAATGAAACTAACCTAATGTGAAGATGTTAGTACGCCACATTTAATTAATACTCTCCCTAATCCGAACCTTTTATAGTACAGGCTGTAGAAGCCACCAAATATCGATCGTTTGAGTAAATTAATGATTTTTTGAGGTTAAAGCTCAATTGTGTCGCTCGGACGCATAGAAGTCTAATGAAACTAACCTAATGTGAAGTTGTTAGTACGCCACATTTAATTAATACTCTCCCTAATCCGAACCTTTTATAATACGGGCTGCAGGTGCGAGCAAATATCGATAGTTTGGGTAAATTAATGATTTTTTGAGGTTAAAGCTCAATTGTGTCGCTCGGACGCATAGAAGTCTAATGAAACTAACCTAATGTGAACATGTTAGTACGTCACATTTAATTAATACTCTCCCTAATCCGAACCTTTTATAGTACGGGCTGCAGGTGCGAGCAAATATCGATCGTTTGAGTAAATTAATGATTTTTTGAGGTTAAAGCTCAATTGTGTCGCTCGGACGCATAGAAGTCTAATGAAACTAACCTAATGTGAAGATGTTAGTATGCCACATTTAATAAATACTCTCCCTAATCCGAACCTTTTAAAATACGGGCTGCAGGTACGAGCAAATATCGATAGTTTGAGTAAATTAATGATTTTTTGAGCTTAAAGCTCAATTGTGTCGCTCGGACGCATAGAAGTCTAATGAAACTAACCTAATGTGAAGATGTTAGTACGCCACATTTAATAAATACTCTCCCTAATCCGAACCTTTTATAATACGGGCTGTAGATGCGATCAAGTATGGATAGTTCTAATTTTAGGTCTTCAAATTTCGATTTTTCGTTGAATATGTCTTATTTTTTAAAACTAATAATATACATAAATTTAATTTATAATTGTTGTTAATTAATGATTATTCATATTTTTTTATTATAATCATATCTGCATTATTTCGTGTTTTGTATTTACAGTGAACTGTCGCTATAGTTTATCGGGCTATGATAATTTATATTTTGTCTCATAAATTATTATTATTATTAAATATTCCGCGTTGACTATTTTCGGAAAGTGTTTTGCTAATATGGGGACAGCAGCGCGAAAATTATTGGATGATAGTTAACTCTGTAGTTTTTTCTGGGATGGTAAATCCTGGGATGAGATAAACTATAGGTTGATAGTGATTGCCTGGGATGATAAATATATCGCGATAGTTTAGTGTTGCCACTACATTTTCCTGGGATGATTCCTGGGCTAACTTTTTATACGTGTATTCATAAATGGATACGGGCGTACTCTGGGCAAGGTTTTGTAGAACGAACGGTTGCGGTACCCAATCCATTCGTAGTAGTGAAGCAGAATAGCTAATTAGCCAATCAAAACTATGCAATGGTACAAACAAAAGGAAATAATACCCCAGGTGGTACACCAATATCAACATTGGTAAATCCACTCTCTGTGGAGACTGGCCCTATAGATTCTGGGAAGGGACATCTATTGCATTACCAGGGAACATCAAATCCGTTCCAGAGAAGACCAAATTTACAACGATCACCGATAAAAAAACATAGAAGCAACTCAGTAGCTGACAACTAGTTTAGTTTCTATAGATTTTTAAGTGTTGATAAGCTAAAATTATGACAAATCGAAATGGTTTATCAAATTATTTATAGGTTATTTAATTATTTTACATTTATTACTGCAACTTCAATAAACAAGAATACCAAGCCTAATAATATTACGAACGCTAATTTTACTAACGCTATTCCTAGACAAACATTACACGAAATAAGTGATGCCATCGGAAATTTTACTTTGCAAATAGCCGAATCTGGTAAAACAACTATTGACCTAGAAAAGGAGAACATGAATCTCTTGGCAAGGCTAGAGCATATGGAGCAATTATTTGCCAAGCTAAGCGAAGAAATTGAGTATCTAAAGCGAGAAAATGAAAACCTAAAAATGAATCGGGATTCAAAAGATGATTGCGATATAGGAAGCATTGAATTAGACAAACTCATCTATTCCACTGATGAAGATGAATTACAAAGAGAGATGGACTGGATCCTAAAGAAGAAGAAACAGTCCAGGAAGAGTAAGAAAAGAAAAGCTGAATCGTCACCTGAGGCCGAGCAATTAAATTGTAGGGGACAATCTAGTCCAGATTCAAACGATGCTCTACCCAAAGCCAATCAACCAAAAGGTAGTAAATCTATCAAGAACATTACACCAAATTTGGTGAAACCGAAAGAAAAATCAACTCCACCAAAAAATATTGTGGGTGTAACCAGTTACCCAGAAATTCAGTCACTGATGAAATCGGTTACTGACAAAGACTATAAGGTAACAGCGTTAAATAATGACATTTGGTAAATTAATACTCTGGACTCAGATACTTATAGAACCTTATCTATGAAATTGAATGCGGATAAGTATCAGTGGTTCACTTACGAAAACAAACAGGCCCGACCTATAAAAGTCATGGCAAGAGGTTTGCATCACACTTGCTCAAGCAAAGAAATAATGGAAGACTTACAAGATAAAGGTTTTAAAATATTAGATGCTGTGAATATTGTTAATAAAGAGAGAACAGAAATCCAGGAAGAAAGCCAAATTATCAGTAAAAGGGGACTCCTTCTTTTTATGCTAGTATTTGACAACAAAGAGAATGTTCAAAACATTTATGGAATAAAAGGAATTCTTCACATGAAGGTGAAAATTGAACCTATGAGGAGAACAACAACACGCATACCCCAATGCAAGAAATGCCAGGCATTTAATCACACCCAAAGATATTGCGGCCGGGATCCAAGATGTGTAAAATGCTCAGGTAATCATTTTACCCAGGCATGTACAATAGGAAAAGATGTGCCAGCCAAGTGTACAAATTGTAAGGGCCAACATCCGGCTAATTATCGAGGCTGTGAGGTTGCTAACAACTACAAAAATTAAGAGATAAAACAAGAAATCAACCGCAAAATCACGAAAATCGAAGGGTTCAGATGAATCAAAGCCCACAACCAAGCAATACAGGGCAAAGAAGATCATTTGTGCAGGTAGTGAAAGGTTTGGGTACAACCCAACATATGGGCTCTGAAAGTAACCAAATTACGGAAAACATTATGAATAGCATTGCAGCTATTACAAAGCGGCTAGATGACCAAAATAATCTGAACAACATGATACTTGATCAACTGAAGAAAATGCAACTCCCTCAACGCAATCCAACAAAAAATGTTAAGTAAGAACATAACTTTCAAAATAGCAATCTGGAATGCGACGGGCATTATGCAACATATTCCAGAAATAGAAATATTTTTAAATTCAGAAAAAATCGACATTTTCCTAATGTCTGAAAGCCATCTAGTTAAATCTTCGTTTGTTAAAATACGGGGTTATAACTTATATCACTCCATTCATACAGCGGAAAGAGCAAGAGGTGGTTCGGCATTACTAGTAAAAGAAAATATAAAACACAATTTAGAATCAAATATCGAAGAAGAAACAATGCAAGTCACTACTGTTAGGATCCAAATTAAACACAGACAGCTTACTGTCTCTGCAATATATTGTCCTCCCCGGCATAACTTGAAAAGGGCGGACTACCTTAAATTATTTAAATCGCTTAGACGAGATTTTATTATTGGAGATGACTTTAATGCGAAAAACACCTATTGGAGATCTATACTTACCACGTCAAAAGGTAAAGAATTGCTTGAAGCAGGGCAGACATCAAACTGTGAATTTTACTCTGGTGGTTCCCCAACATACTGGCCCAGTGACGAAACGAAGATACCTGACCTAAAAGACTTTTATGTAGCAAGCGGTATATCCCAGAACTACATTCACATTGAAGACAGTAATTCTATAGTATCGGATCATTCCCCGGTTATCATGACAGTCAATGAAATGGTAATTCAAAGGGAGAGGGCACCCAGATTAACAAATTCAAAAACAAACTGGGATCTCTTTCGTGAGGTATTGGAGGAAAAAATCAATCTTCAAGTGCCGATAAAAAATTTGTACCAGTTGGAAGATGAATTAGAACAACTCAATGAAGCAATTCACTATGCTGCTTTGGCAGGTACCCACCCCCATTATACAAAATAAGAAGAAGCTTAACATATCCTACCCAATGGAAGTTAGAGAGTTGGTAAGACAAAGAGTTGTGTAAAACCTGGCAAATAACTAGAACACCGGTGAACAAAACATTTCTTAACAATTTAGGTAACAGCCTCAAATCTCTTCTTAAAGAAGTTAAAAATGCATCAATCAACAGATATCTAATTAGCCTCCACTTAAAAAGGAGGATGGAACCTGGGCAAGAGGTCCTAAAGAGAAGGCCGATCTGTTTGCGGAGTATCTCGAGGATACCTTCCAACCACTACCAAGGCAAGCGGCCAATGAAGATATAATGTCAATCCAAACGCTAGATGATTTGGATATACGCACAGTAACTCTCAAAGAATTAAAAGAAGAAGTGAAAAGCAACATGACTGTTAAAAAAAGCCCCAGGATATGACTTGATTACTTGCCAAATAATCAAGGCTCTACCAGATAAAGGATTTCGTAAGCTATTACACATAATCAATGCAAACTTTCGGTTAAAATATGGAAGCAAAACCTGATAAACCACCTAACGATAAAAAATCATACAGACCAATTTCATTGCTGCCAATTATGTCAAAACTCTTTGAAAAATTATTACTAAAAAGACTTAAACCAATAATTGAGGACCGACAACTAATACCTCCACATCAATTTGGATTCAGGGAAAAGCACTCCACAATTGAACAGGTGCATAGAATCACCAACGTTATTGAAAGAACGTTAAAATCTAAAAAAGTATGCTCCAGCATATTTCTGGACGTCGCCCAAGCATTCGATAAAGTTTGGCAGAGTGGACTGGAATTCAAGCTGCATAGAGATCTGCCGAGGCAATTCTATGCCAAACTAAGATCTTATTTATCCAATAGACATTTTCGTGTGAAATATGAGGATGAATACTCCGAACTGAAGAAAATCTCTGCCGGTGTTCCATAGGGGAGTGTATTAGGACCAATCCTGTATTTATTATATACAAGGAATATTCCAACAACAGATGAAGGAAGCATAGCCACCTTTCCAGATGACACAGCAATCATAGTGATTGGAAGTAATGTCGCTGATGCAACGAGCAAACTCCTGAAGAATGTGGCTTGTAACTCGACTAAGTGCTGGAGAATCAAGCTTAATGAGACGAAAACCACGCATATTAACTTTACATATCAAAAGGCTTCCCATCTACCGATAGAAATTAGCTCCGACCGGTGCCGTATGCAAACAAAGCTAAATATCTTGGCATATTAATCGATGCCAAGCTCAAGTGGAGAGAGCATGTCAAAAAGAAAAACGAAGAACTTAATGTTAGGTTACCAATGCGGTTTGTAACTGGACTAAGTGCTGGAGAATCAAGCTTAATGAGATGAAATCTACGCATATTAACTTTACATATCAAAAGGCTTTCCATCTACCGATAGTATAGTAATTAACTCACGGCCGGTGCCATATGCTAACAGAGCTAAATATCTGGGCATGACTCTCAATGCCAAGCTCAAGTGGAGAGAGCACGTCAAAAAGCAAAAAGAATAACTTATTATTAAGTTCAGAAAAATGTATTGGCTCATAGATAGAGGCTCTGAGCTTACAATATACAACTAAGCTGCTGTTATATCGGCAAATACTGAAGTCGATATGGACCTACGGTATTCAACTCTGGGGATGTACTAAGCAACCAAACGTCAAAATCATACAGAAGTTTCAAAATAACGTTCTCCGTAGCATTTTAAATGCTCCGTGGTACACAAGAAATGAAGACCATCACAGGGATTTACAGATGGAATGCATCAAAGATTTTTTGTTTTTACTTATGAGATAAGCATAAACTTGTGTGGGTGTTCTGGACCAATGTCCAGTTCCCTTGGTTTATAATTTTCATACGGTTAGCTCATTTGGTTTGATTCGTTTGAGCCGCCTTACTTCGTTTGTACTGTCCAGTAGTTGTACGGCCTCAAGATTGGTGTGGGTAAGAAGTCTCTTCTCATGTTTTATGGCACATTCGCGGTTAACGTCGTCTATCAATTGTATTTCTAAATCATTGTGGATTTCCTTGTTAGCCACAAATAGGTAGGCGTTGGTGACCATTCGAAGAAATTTATTTTGGCTTCGTTGTATAATGTCTCTACTGGATTTATGTGTACAACCCCATAGCTGCGCACCATACATCCATATTGGTTTGAAGATAGTCTGGTATACCAGTCTTTTGCAATACAGGTTCATTTTGGAATGATGTCCAATTAACCAGTACATTTGACGTTGTTTCAATCGTATCAGTTCAGCTTTCTGTCTCACGTGATGTTTTCAGTTGAGCCTGGAATCTAAATGTAGACCAAGGTATTTTGCCGATTCAGCCTGCGGCACTTGCACTCGTTTGAGGTGTATATGAAGAGTGTTATTTTTATGTCGGAGCGTAAATGTCACATATGTTGATTTGAGCTCATTCAGTGCGATTTTCCAGTCAATTGTCCATTTAGTAACGTTGTCCATTGCTCGTTGAAGATTTTCCACTGCTCTTGGTTGAGATTCGTCTACTGACATAATTACAGTGTCGTCAGCGAACGTGCCGATGAATGTTTTATTCGTTGTAGGTATGTCCGCAGTATAAAGAAGGTAGAGGAGGGGACCCAATACGCTTCCCTGCGGAACTCCCGCAATCGTTGGATAAAAGTCAGAACATGTTTCTTCATGAATGACTCTGAATTGGCGATCAGAGAGGTATGATTCAAGCAGCTGGCAATAGTTTTGTGGTAGAATTCTGCTCATTTTGAATGTCAATCCCTCATGCCAAACCCTATCGAAGGCCTGGGATACATCCAGAAATACGGCGGGGCAATATTTATTTTCTTCTAACGCTTGCTCTATTACCGCAGTTATTCGATGGACTTGATATATGGTGGAGTGGTTATTCCTGAATCCAAATTGGAAATCAGGTCTATTGGCTTTAGACGTTTTAGTAGCAGTTCCTCAAACAGCTTTGATAAGGTCGGAAGCAGTGAGATTGGTCTGTATGATGTTACTTCTTCATCTGGTTTACCTGGTTTCTTTAGCATAATTATTTGGGCCATTTTGAGGCATTTGGGTACATACTTCAATCTCATACAGGCATTAAATAAGTATGTGATCAAGATGATTGCTTTACGTGGAAGTTCCTTGAATAGACCCGGTGATATTTCATCAATTCCTGGTGCTTTTTTATGATTAAGATTTTTGTCGATTTCTTTAGCAATTTCCATTGGCGTGACCCTTTTAAAGTCCTGATTTGGTTGATAAACAGATGTTACATCAATGTTGGATTGAATGTCATGGGGTTGGAACACTGCTGCTAGGTGTTGAGGAAAAAGTTCCGCTTTTTCTTTGTCTTGTCGAACCCAACTGCCTTGAGCATTCCTTAAAGGTGGTACTCGAACTACAGGTCGTTTAAATCTTCTGGTTGCTTTCCATAACGAGTAGTCTTTATCCATTTCTGGACCTAGCCCGCTTAAGTAGTTATCGAGGCAATTCTGTTTGAAATTTTTGATTAGTCTATTGAATTTGTTACTTATTCGATTAAAAGTTGTCTTGTCAGCGGGATTTCTGGTGAAGTGTCATATTCCCCTCGCCCTTCTTCTTGCCTTGATTTGTTCCCTGATTTCAGCCGGGTATTTGACTTCAATCTCCGCTTTGTCCTTTGATTCAGGAGTAGCTAGTCTGGCAGCCATTCGAGTGTATTCAATAAAATTGTTTGTTTGTTGTTCCAATTCTTCATTGCTTTTAATACTAACTTTTAATTCAACCAGCTCTTCCAATTTTTCTCTGAAGATGTCCCAATCCGTGAATCTATTAGTAAGGTTTGCTTTTTCTGTTTCTTTATTACTGTAGCGCCTACTGACAGCAGTACAGGAATGTGGTGAGATGTTAGGTCGTTAATTCCTTCGACTCTAGTGTAACTTAGAGGAATACCTTTTATGATGAAGAAATCCAGTAGATCTGGTATTTTTGCTGCATCCGTTGGCCAATACGTTGGCCCCCCTGGGGACAGATATTCGCATTTGTTTTCATGAATGGCATTGACCAAGGTGTTACCTTTCCCAGGAGAAATAAGCCTGGAACCCCAAGCTGTATGTTTTATATTGTAGTCCCCTCCAATAATAAATCTTGGACCGAGCTTATTGAAGACGTTATTAAATTGTAACTTCGTTGGTGTATGCCGTGGAGGACAGTACGCTGCTGCAATATTTAGATCTGCGCCATTATATTGGATTGAGATAACAGTTGCTTGCAAATAGTTTTCACGAATATCCTCTTGTCGATTGTGTTTGATATTATTTTTGATTAGTACAGCTGAACCACCTCTAGCTCTTTCACTAGGATGGGTTGTCCAGTAGGAATTAAAACTCCTTATTCTGATAAAGCTTTTGTTGGAGAAGTGCGTCTCTGAAATCAGTATGCAATATCAATGTTGTTTGTATGGAGAAATATTTCCAGTTCGTGGGCTCGATGGTTGAGCCCATTAGCGTTCCAAGCTACAATGCGTAGGAACGAGTTAACCATTTGTGAGTATGCTGACTTTTTTGCTTGGTGGATAGATATAGGTTTCCAGTTTTGCCACCCTCTCTGCTAGATGACCAAGTGACTGTTGAATTTGGCTCAGCATTTTAATAATTTCAGTGTTATTTGACTCGTTGGCGATTTGCGCATAGGATAATCCAACTGTGGATGGTGTGATTGTTATTTGTGGTTTAGCAACTTTGGTTTGTAATCGCTGCACTGCGCTTGTTCTATTATTCTGTTGACTTTTAATTTTATTCTGATATACACGGCATCCTTTATAATTTGCAGTATGCCCTTGTTGTTGACAAAGAGCACAAGAAGGCGCGATATCTGGTGTTTTCTTGCATTTTGTCGCGTGGTGATTTTCCGCGCATTTAACGCATTTGGTTTGACGATAGCAAAAGCTCTTGGTATGTCCAAGTTGTTGACAATTCGTACATTGTGGAATTCCCCTTGTCTTGTTAGGTGGCTCAATTTTAACTATACAGTACGCAACTTTCTTGATATTGTATACTTCTTTATTGTTGTCTTTTTGTTTTAAGTCGATGTAAAACAATGGAAAGTGTTTCCTGACTTTTACACCATCAATTGTGACCATTTTGTATATGTTGGTAATACCTGCAACTTCATGTCCCATTTTTTCTAAGTCTGCTTTAATTTCATCGTGACTAATAGAAGAAGGTAAGCCTCTGATAACCACTCTATAGGCCTTTTCACTCTTCAGCTGGTAGATGTGATATTGAATATTTTCTAGTTGGTTGCTAGATTCATTTTTTAATTCTTCCAGTAATTTTTTGACATTTCTGTAATCAATTTCATTTTGAAAGGTAATTCTAGTGTCACTATTTGAGAGCGCCTTAAAATTAGTTGATTCACTAGTGGTTTTTCTGTTCAGTGTTACTGTTCACATTTGTGTATTACTTTTTGGGGGAGTTTTCGTTTTTTTGCGCCTACATTTCTTAGGATTTCTGTTATTAGCTCTGGAGAGTTCTTCTTCAAGTTCTTCCTCATCTGTGAAATAATCCTCTATACTCAGAGCATTAAATCTATTATTCTGTTGAGAGACTGGAAATTGCTGCAGCAACCAGTTGGAATTATTTGAATGATGTTGACTTGTTGATGGCTGAATGTGGTTGACAGGCAGGTTGTTAGCTCGTGCTGAATTCTCAGCTTTACTATTTTTAGCCTTTTCTTTTAGTGTAGAGTTTTCTCTCTTAAGTTCAGCAATTTCATTGCTCAGCTGCGCGATTAGTTTCTCCATTTTCTGAAACTTGGATAACAGATCCTCGCTGTTTATATTGTTTGTTGATGCACTCGGCATTTGTAATGAAGTTCCTTTTTCAGTAGAGACCGCGTCTTTTGCAGTTACTGTGGACGCAGTCGTTGTTGGCATAGTTGTCTTTAATTGTAGTGTACGTCTATTTACATTTGGAGGTGGTGAAAGTTGTTTCCTTTATTTTCCAATTGTTGGTTCCCCCCAGAATCTATGGTACTAGAATCCGAAGAGTATATGGAGCGGCCCGGTTGATTTGATGCTTCTATAGACGCATCCGTCACGTTTCCTAATATTATTAGGCTATTATTTTCATCATTATTTTTCATCATAAATTTTTATTTTATTCCCACGAGTAGCACGAGAAATTAACGGTTGCCTATGACAGAGCTCCGCGTTATCATAAGAAGGCTATGGGTTTAAAACCGAATGACGCCAAATTCGGAGTTCACATACTAACGACTAAGCACCCTCTTAGCCACGCAGCCAGCGGCGTATGTAGTACCACCTTAGCTTTGGTGTGCTATTTTTTGGTCCGCCCCGAGTATTTAATTTCCCCGGTACCTACCATATCTGGCATGCATTCCAATATCCGCCACCCGGGGAGGAGCCTGATGGGGGTAACAGCAAACCCCACACAGGATTTCATCAAAGATGAAATAAAAAAGCACGCCGCCAAACACGAAATGAGGCTCCAGGAACAGGAAAACCCCTATATTCGCCATATGATAGATAACCCTGTCGTTGAAAGAAGACTTCAAAGAACGATGCCACTTGACCTAGTAAACATAGCAAATTAAAATTATATTTTAATTAATTTTGGGACTAACCATTGGGTTTCACCCCAACAAATCAGAATTATTTAAGAAATGTAAAATTTGTAAATTTGAAAGATAAATTGCTAGATGAGCACAATCTCAGTTGTAATTAATAAAGGAAAAAAAAACTTGTGCCGCACAATCGCTAGATGGCTGTAATCAGTCCGTTCCATCCTAAAAATACATTTTCTATCATCCCTCCTGTTATATGTAGACAGGCTATAGAAATTAGGCCTAGCGTTATCCCAAACACTTGCCAAGTACTTGGTGTTGCAGTTCAATCAATTATTCAATAACTAAAATGTTTTCGTGCAATAGAAACACAACACAAATTTAAATTCAAATGTTCACCACAGCTGGTATGAACCATGCGCGTTAACACTGGTCCGCCAACTTTAATTGGTTTACCAACTGCTAAACTCGTACAATGTAAATTTTTTTGTAGTATCTTGTTAGTACTTGGTTTTTTTACTTCAAATAATGCGATTCGAAAACATTAACAAAACCGGAAATGACGAACAAAGATGCTAAAAAATCGTATTTCACTAAAAAAGCTGGCTCGCCATTTTCATCAAACCAATTCAACCAAATCGTCTCATTATGTTGCGAGTACAAAAGGGTTTTGTCTATGCCTCACTTAATATTATTCAATTTAGTTGAGTGTTTTTTATGTTACGAGTTTCTAATTCCAAATTTGATTTGTTTTGTTTCAAATTCCCTATTTTGTTATTAGTTTTTTATGTTGCCTATTCCGTTTTGTATAATTGACCGTGTCGATGGGAAAATTTTGTTTTTAGAATTTTTTTCAATTTTTGAACCAAATATTCTAAAGAGTTATATTGGTTTTGTGTATTGTGTTTATGGAAGGGCATTGAATATCGATTTATGTTATTAGTGTTTACCTAAGGCATATACAAAAGAAACATAAAATATTACCTTTTAAGGTGTACACTGTTTATACACAAAACCATTGTGTTTGGTAATGCTTGATTGCGCTAGAAGTTAAATTGCGCGATGATTAAAAACGATGAATGAACAAAAAACCAACAGACAATAATTTTGTTGGTTTGATTTATATTTTAAAATTATTATTAGTTTTTTTTAATTAAAGTATATCGATTAGGCCCTAGCAGACTCGGCAATAATTCATGGTTAAACCAATTTAGAGAAGAATAGTATTTATACGTTAACCAAACATAATAAATTTATGAAATTCGATCAAAATGTAAATTCAATCAACGATTTATTTTCCGCGTCAAATCAACATAGATCAGTTTTTGTGTTTCGGGATTTTAACGATGCATACAAAATTAGCGAACCCTTTCAAGGCACATGTAAAAGATACATGTGTAAGCGCACAAATCACCCCAATTATAACGTCATTTGTACAATGTAAATTCGCAAGAATTACATATCGACTTACATTGTGTGCACATAAAAGGGTTTTGAAAAGAATTTTGATTTTTAGACGAGCTGTGTGACTGATGTGATTGCAATTTATTTGATGGGTTTTTCGTGTTTAGCTTATAAATAGGATGATTTGTATGCATCAAATAGCGATCACATTGCGCTCTCTATACACAGATTGAATAAATTCGCATCATCCGCAATTTGTTGTTCGTTATTATTGCAAAAATTTATATAAAATAAATAAATCGTAATAATACAATACGAGTGCATGTATAGGAAAAAATACGTTATAATTCTTAATTTTTTATTTTTAAGATGCGATGATGATGGGAACTTGGAGTAAAATTATCGTGTGAAGGGAAATTATTTCATCGGAAATGTTTTTGCTTGATGGTAAAATTATCTGCATACTGCATGATATATAATAAGCTACATACTTTGTTTGATTTGTTATTATTGTTGTTAGCTGTTAAAAAAACGTTCTTATTGTTACCTTAATGAGCGATGTTATTACCTTTTATTTCCTTGTTTTTCTTAAGAACATAATTGGTTTGGCATCAATATGTTGCAATTATTTCTCAACGCTTTTGGCGATCAATCCTAGATTGTATGTCGTGTGGTTAAAATACTGATGCCAGATGTTGTACAAACAGTTCTCTTTTGTCAATAATGTGTCTGCTTCTATTATCAGTTCTCGAATCTCTAGGGGTAGTTGATCTCATGAACAACTTTCTCATCTAATTCGGGTGTAGCAAGTATAGCTGCTTCAGCATATTCAGCTTGTCATTCAAGTTCTTGTTTAGCTTTAACACTAACTTTTAACTCAATTAGATTGTCCAGATTCTTTCTAAATAATTCCCAATCAATAAATTTATTAGTAAGGTTAAATTTCATTTTCTTCTTTACGACTAATGTACTTAGAGTCTTTAAGACCGCTGTATGATCAGAAATAAGGTCGTCAATGCCTTCGACTTCAATGTAATTTGAGGCTATTCCTTTCGAGATTTAATAGTCAATGACATCAGGAGCTTTGTTGATGTCTGTAGGCCAATTTTCCTGGTGTTATGTGTCGAGATTCCCAAACAATATGTTTGACGTTGTTGTCACTTCCTATAATAATCCTTGGTCCAAGTTTAGTAAAAATGTTGACATATTGAATTCTTATGATATTATGTGATAGTGGGCAGTAGATTGTCTCTAAGTAGCTTGCATAAACGGCATTTTGTTTGATTAAGATTGCTGTCTCTCCCCGAGCACGACCGCTGGGATGCAATGTATAATAGGCTCTATATCCCGTAATTTTGTATTAAGCCCATTAGCATTCCAGGCTATTATACGTAGGAGCATTACAGTCATTTACTTTTTATGTTTTAGTGGTTTGTTTGGTGGCTTAGAATTATCTTGTCTCATTTCTGCCTGAAATTTAGTGATAATTTTCATTATATTACTAATAGTTGGCTCGTTGAGCACAGGTTTCTGCCTGCTTTCTTGAATTAGATTGTTATTTGAGGTTTTGGTCAGCTAAACCTTCTCTCTAATAGTATCATATTGTTGGTTCGGCTATTGCTGTAAGAGCTGTACTACTATTTTATAGCTAGCCGGCTGGCCTTTTTCTCCGCACAGCGCGCTTTTGACTTTGTTTTGTTTGATGGTTCTTTGCACATTTGACACATTTGGCTTGCCTATTGCAGAAGTTCATCGTGTGTCCTAATTGTTGACAATTTGTATACTGAGGTATACCTATTACCGTTTTAGGTGGTTCAATAGACACCTTACAATATTGCAAGTTCTTAATTTCGTATATGTCCTTATTGTTTTCTCGCTGCAACAGGTCTACATAAAACAATGGAAGTGTCTAATAATTTTCTCATTATTAGTTGTTGACTTTTTATGAATATTACTAATGCTGTTTACTTTATGGCCATGGTCCTCAATTGCTGCTTTGAATTGAGATCGGTAGACGACGATAAACCTTGTATTACGACTCTATACCATCTTTCACTATTGACCTGATAAGAATTGTACTCCAAACTATTTAGTGTACAATCCTTGTTACTGTTTCTCTGTCACTGCCAATACTTGAGCCCTGAGTATATTAAAACCTCTAACATTGCTCACATTGGTTGGTGGTGGTAAGAGTTCCTTTTCGGGTGCATGTTGTGGTTGTTGTGGTGTTCCATTAGCGTGCGGTTCCTTTTTAAGTTCCTCTCCATCCGTAAAGTATTCATTGTTGAGATTTTGTGGGATCTGATTTCCACCATTAGGGAAGGTATACTACTTTGTTTGTTTATGTTTTTTGATTAAATGAAAGAGAATGGATCTTATATTGATAAATGTTTTATTTAATGTCGGCAATTATGTATGGAATACAATATCAGATAAATGTCCGCCTCTGTTAGCACATTTTTTATTACATTCTCACACATTTCACGCGGTATTTCATTAATTTCATCACGAATATTTTGTTTGAGTTGCTCAAGCGTTTCTGGTTTGTTTGCATAAGCCTTGCTTTTTAGATATCCCCACAAAAAGAAGTCCGGAGCAGTCAAATCAGGCGACCGTGGAGGCCAATCAACATCACCAGTTTTTGAAATAACTTGTTGTGGAAAGAGTTCTCGCAGTAATCCCATTGTAATCCTGGCTGTATGCGATGTGGCACCATCTTGTTGATACCACATGTTAATCAAGCCCAAAGTATGCAGTTGTCGCGTTAAAAAGTTTTCAATCATATCACGATATCGCTCCCCATTCACAATTACCGTTACGCCGTTTTCATTTTCAAAGAAGTAAGGTCCAATGATTCCTCCTGACCAAATTGCACACCAGACTGTCACTTTTAATGGATGTAAAGGTGACTGATGAATAATGTGAGGGTTTTCCATTGCCCAGAACCGACTATTCTGTTTATTCACATATCCATTTAAATGAAAATGTGCCTCGTCACTAATTATGATTTTTTCATGAAAATCGGGGTTGTCATGGGCGAGCTGTAACATCCTATGGGCATATGTACGGCGGCGTAAATGATCTTGTGGAAGAATTTGCCACGTGTCTACTTCACGACTGTCAAGTATGAACTGTCAATACTAATATTCGCCTAAATGGCGGCAAAACAAAGTAGTATACCTTCCCGGCGGACACCCTGTATATCTTGGTACTTATTACATTGTAACTCATATTGCTGGTATTTCATCCTTATTTCATTATTATGACGTTCGAGCGAGGCTAATTTTGATGTCATTTCATTGCCGTCTTGACGCAGAAGTTGTCTTTGCGCTATTATTGGAGAGCGATTGAAATCTATGGGATATAGGGAGCTTATACTTTTGTCTGCTGTAGCAGCTAAGCTTTCTACTATAAAGCATTGCGTCCGTTGAATATCGACGACTGGAAGTCCCTCGTCCGCTTTGCGAAGTCGCCGGTACTGGGCATCCGAATCGCTGCATTATATTATTCTACTGATTTGGCATGGTTGGTTTATTTTTCGGAGTTCCTTCTCCTAGCCAGATTTGATCCCCGGATGTATTTTATTTCCCACCTACCCTCCGACAAGCCGGTTAAACAGCATTCCCCTATCCGCGACCTGGAGACGTGTCACGAAGGAGTTCGGCATCTCCACATTGTTACTGAGGAAATCATTGAAAAGGTCCACTACATGATTCTCGCTGATCGTCGAACTATACAGGAAGTAGAAGAGGCCGTTGGCTTGTCGTACGGATGGCAATTAATATTTTAAATGATAAGATAAGTGTGAGAAGGTGTCGGCCGATAGGTGCCGAAATTGGCAAAATTGCGATCCGGAATTGTCGCGGCCAAATTGCATGAACTATACGCTACGAATTACAGTCCCACTCACCGGACTCGTCCGACCTAGATCCCTGCGATTCCTTTCTGTTCCCCAATATGAAAACATGGCTTGGAGGAAGAGAATTCAGCTCAAACGAGGAGGTTATCGCAGAGTAAGAAGCGTATTTTGAAGATTTTGGGAAATCACATTTTTAGAGGGGTTAAAGAAATGGCAGAAACATTGGGAAAAGTGTATCGAGCTAAAGGGAGATTACGTTGGAAAATGGAAAAAAAAAAATTTAAAAAACATGCGTCTTCATTTCTAACACGAGTACTTATTGATCGACCCTCTTACAAAGAGATTGTTGCAACATATTTTTAAAATCTGTTCAATAAATTTTAAAAGATGGGTTGGCTTTCTGGAACTCTTATGATATGTTCTCTTACTGGAATAAGCTAATCAAACAACTCCTGGGCTGGGCCATATAAATAACGGGTCTTTTAATTAGCGGTTGTTGCAACAAATTTCAATTAACAAATCTGTTTAACAAATTTCAAAAGACTGTAGAATTTTTGGAATGGTCGTGATACGTTCTCTTGACGGGACAAATGAATCTAACGATTCCTGGGGTCGGTGGCATAAATAACGAGTGTTTTACTAAGAGGCTGTTGCAACAAATTTTCATTAACGTCGACCCCAACATATTTTTTAATTGAAATTTATTGCAAAAAGCTATTGATTGTGCAACGTATATTGCATGCAACAAATTTTGGATTTTTTTGGTACATATTTCACTTGGGTTTTTAAAATGTGAACCAAAGGATGACTTACTCTTCTAAATATCCTTCTTCAATATATTTACGATAAACTTAGAAAGTTGGAGCAACTGATTATTTTGCATGGCCAAATGCGATACGCTCACTCGTCAAAAAGCAAAAAATCTGTTAAGTGAAATATTTATTTTCAATAAATTTGTCATACATCCAAAATCCCAAAAGTTATTTTGGACCTCTCGTCCGAGACAAATAATAATATTCGAGTGTTTTTAAAATGTATCTCTGTCTCTCCGTCCGTATCAGTACCGTCGTTCGGCTTTCATGTCAAAACTACTAAACCGATTTTAGTGTACCTTATACTATCACTACAGAAATATTATAATAGACAAATTAAAAAATTTATGGGCGAATATGGTGTGACCAAAACCCTATTTTCTTCATTTCTAAAGCCAAAATTAAACTAATCGGACATTTGGTAAAAACCGTCTTGTATAATCAATAATCGTTATTCCTGCTTAAATTTCAGTAAAGAAATAAGGCCAATCCATGTCGAAAATTTAATCTCAAACAAAATTTAAAAAAAAAAATCTACAAATTTAATTTACAATCTGTTTATATAAATGTTATATAGGGTGTCCCAGATTTGGTCCATCAAACGATGCAAGGTGATAGGGAACCTCATTTCCAACAAAAAAGCCAAGTAAAGTTTTTTCGAATTGTTGATGATACAAAATTTATTCCATTTTTAGTGTTTTAGTGTTTAGAGAAATCCCAAGCGCACCCACCAAAAAGTTAATTGAAAAAACAAGAGTTCTTTTGTTTAACTTTATCTTTTAAAAAGATCTAGGAGAGTGTGTCTTGCCAATTTATGCTCCCCTGTCACTCTGCTTCGTTTGATCGTCCAAATCTGGGACACCCTGTACATTTTTCTAAATATTTGCAAAAAACGAAAAACCTCTGAGGAAGTTTCCACTTCCGGTGAACTGATTTCGGTTTATGGAAAAAGCGTAGGTAAGGAGTTACATCTAGATCAATCAATCCGCCGGGCATGTACAATGACTCGATTACCGTCAAATATCACTGTGATCTTCCAATTTATGGAGAAAGCTTAAGTATGAAGCATTACTATCAGCCAATCCGTCTGACCTGTACAGAGGCCGAATTTTGGGATGAAGACATTTGTTGTCAAAAAAAAAATAAAAGGCTTAAGTAAGAAGTTTGATTCATATTAATCCATCTGGGCTGTACAGACCGAATTTTTGAAAAAATTACTTTGTTAAAAATCGTCATTTGCGCTTAAAATTTGGAAAACTGACGGGGACCGTCATTGTTGCATATTTAATTTAGTATCTTTAAGTTCATAGTCGTTTTTCTCATCTAAAAAATCTAATAGCTTCTTTGAATGCTTCCGCTTCCGGTGAACCGATATTGAACAAAAATCACTTGAATCTCCCAATTTATGAAAAAAGTTTATGGATGAAGATTCATCCTGATCAGACAAACCATCAGGGCTGCAAAAGACACATTTAGTCTGCACAGTATCACACATACTGTCAAACCAACTTTTTCGGACTTCGGCAATATGGCGAATGGTAAAATGTGCGTGAATACTATACATTATTTTACTACGTATAACAGAGCCTTTTCACCAAATTTCAAGTTTCTAGCATCCCTTTTAATATTTACCGTTCATTAACACAGGACCTAGCACACCTAGAAGAACGTTCGAAATTAAAGGTATTTCCGTGAACTTATTTCTCGATTTACTTACTTTTCATTAAGTGAATATCATTATGACCAGAAATTGCAGAAATCGCACCAAAACAACATCATATATTTAGAACTAGTAACTCCTAATAGTTTGACTTATCAAGCGTGTTTCGTTTGCATGTGTATGAATCATTTCAATGCGAACTTCCTAAGCTTGAAGTTTTCAGGAAAACTCTCATTGACCTTTTCTTTATTTGGGGTGAATCTCATTAGGGCCAATAACAATACATCACATAGATCGTCCGTACGATCAGTATGATCTGGCGTCCTCCAAAGTTGTTTGCAAAAAGGTATCCTGTTTCCTTTGTTGCTTCCTAGTACGTTTTACAACTTTTAATCTCGTCGCTAACTGGAATCGTTCCGACATCTTTAAATGATTCATCCTCCGTCTGACATAAAATAATTCAGAGTCCTTCATACTAACCATATATATCCGTCGAATTATTTTATTCCCATCCTGTCGTTTCTTCTAGCAGAAAGTATGTTTGCTATCCCAAACACAGTGAACGGGGATTTCCCAATATTTCCACTGGCTTGCATCTGTATTATTTTTGTTGAGTTTGAACCGAGTAAGTTTCGTATCTCTTGAAATGTCACGGTTTGCTGCAAGCAAAATTTAACGGTTTGCTCTTTCTGCAAATGAACTGGCAAACGGTATATGGTATGACTTTGATCATGCATTAGGATACAAAAAAATACATGTATATGAAGCTAACCGGATACTCAGCGCAGAAAAATGTCAGCCTCATATTAGTCACTATCGTGACAGTAAACAGTGTCATGATACGCTGTCATGACATTTATAACATTCAACCCGAAATTTTAAAATTACTTTTATGTATTTTTAAGATGTCTTCCTATTGTTTGGTAGCCTAGTCAGACCTAAACTCAGTATATGAAGCTACCCCGATATTCAGTCCAAAAAACCTAATAGCAGCAATAAATTATTACTACCGGGAAAGTTTTATATCCCGGACCGCAAAAATATCACTATCGCGGCAGTAAAATGTGTCATGATAACCTGTTATGACATTCAGCACGAAATGTTAAATATTATTTTATAGTTATCCTTCAATTGCTGGGAAGCCTAGACTGACTCAAGCCGAAAAATACAATGCAAAAACTCAATTAGCATTACGTGATTGATCACCATGAAGCTAGAATGAATTTTTAGCCTGAAATATTAATTTGTGGTTTATGGATGTAGTTGGAAGTTTTTGACTACAAACTGAGAGTTTTCAAAAAAAAATCGTTTTGAAATTATCTGGATATAGCCGTTTGAATCTCGCATTTGCAGACGATTCACGAGTACTAAAAATTTCTCAGTTTGACGTCAATACTTCAATGAATTTGGTGGTTATATGTAAAGTACTCGGCGTGATTGTCTGTAAGACGAGATTCAAGCAACTATACCTATATAAAATTTTTCTGAAGGTTTGTTGGTTTGTATAGTCAAAGCTTTAGCAATTCCATTAGTGTAGGTCAATTCCTTCTAAATCAGCTGTGAGGCTAAATTTTTCGTGAAATATCTCAGTCTTGTATTCAAAACTTCAACGAATTCAGTATTGTTGTTAAAACTTTAACGAATCTTGTGGTATACGTCAAGTGTTCGTTAATCGCCAGTAAGACGAGACTCACACGATTATATCCCGATAATTACAAATAGAATTTTATTGAAAATCTGTCAGTTTGAAGTCAAAACTTCAACGAAATTTTTCTTGAATCTCCTGAGGCGAAATATACGCTTTTACGTTCACTGTAACTGTTTACTACTTTTCCACACTGTTTACTTTTTACTTGCACTGTACACTGGTTAAATTGGTTGCTCGCGCTTCTATCGCTGTTCGCGATTATCCTTTTTATTGCATCTGGCGATGTATGCGTTTCGCAATTGTAAATCACTTTCGTGTTTTCGCCAGCATCACGTGGTCAATTTATTTCGCCGTATAGAATTGCTTTCAGGATCTTCATACTCCCCTCCACTTGGAATGCCATTCTAAAATCCAATTGGAGGAATATTTGATCCGATAAGATCTATGATGTTAAGAAATCGCTTAATAAAATTATATTCTCCAACTGGGTTCGAACTCGCGACCATTGGTTTGATAACAGTTGGTGGTGTATAAGTTTACCAATGGACCTCCGTGTGGTATGCTTGTGTAGAGTAGAATTCGTAACACTACTCCCACATTAAATCTGATTATCCCGAACAGACACATTCATTCTGCAAAACTTTTCGTCCACCGTTAAAGCGTTCTTGTATCCGATACACGTCGTTGATGACCCTCTTGTATGAACCTTTCCTATCTCGTTGTGCATCTTGAGATCTTTTTTCTGTTTTCTGGAAATTCAGCCACACTAAGTCACCTCGTCGAAAACCGGCAAATCTCCCACTCTGGTCGTATTGCGCTACTAATTTTTTTCTGGAATTCGTGCTGTTGTTCCCTAGTGCGGATCGATCTTTGTCCATTCGTGTTCGTTGTTCAGCTACGTTATTTTTGCATTCTCTTACTGCTTGACAAATCGGACGTTTCTCGGCTTTTTGGATGCTTTCCATTACTGACTCATCATATCCCTGAACCTTTTGTGCCTCGTTGTATTCCAGCGCACCTCATCTCAACTCCAATGCATGCCAGCATTGCACGAATCGTCGTCGTGGTTTTCTGGATCGCTCTCTCTTTAACAACCAACTCCAATGCTGAATTCACCCTCAAATAATTGTGCTGCAAACTTTCACTGGGCCTCTCCCAAGGATCTTTGCTGCATCGGATAAGCCAATTCGTTCCTCCTGTCCTCTGGCCCTCCTTTCCTCTGGCATCTGAAGCATCTTCTTTAACTTTTGATGTCACCTGGCTCAACAATTGACTGTTGTAATTTTCTATGGCTCCAATAGTTTTGTGTGAGTTTCCTTAACTCCTTTCTTATTATAATCTTTATCTCCGCACTAACCTCGAAATCCAGCTTGTGCAACTTTGTTGAGTTAGTGGTCAAACTTGCTCTGGCTGTCTCGTACACTAACACCAACGCCAATATTTCATTCATGGTTTTATCTTTAGTATTGGTTCGTAAATGAAGTTTCAGCGGGTCGTCCTTGACAGCACTGATATACGCGTCCACTGTTAGTAAGTCCAATACATCTGCAGGTGCACTGCTCTAAGCTTGTTGTGACAATTTCGATACTTCTGCCGCTGGCTTTAGAGTTGAATCTTGCATATTTCTCTGACGTGTGACTGCCCGTATCTTAGTTCCAACTAAGTTATGACTCGCTCATAATTCCCATATGTTACGGAAACAGTTTGCAAGACATTTGCTGCTTCCAACGAAGAGCCAAAATGAATGCATTGAGCTGCTCCCCTGCGCCCGAACAACTAGTTGCAATTTAAAATTGTTAAATGGCATCTGGCCATTTGGAATAGCTTGCAATATATGTGTTTCGAGGTGGGCCCCCTCTTGCTTAATTTTATTTTCAATCTTTTGCCTTATTTGTGATTCAATCTCCTTGAGCTAGTCGTCGACTTTTGTCTCTAGAGACTTTATCTCTCCTCTAATCTCTTTATCTTTGTCTAAATCGGCAAACCACCCACCTTATTCCGATCACATAGTTCAGCAAAATGTCCACTTTGCCCCTTTAATTTGATAAGGCAGGTCTGTTCTCATTTTCTTCATTTGGAGTGACAGTGCCTTCATCATCTCCCATGTTCAAACATTGATTTCTGTGGTTCTGGAGTAAGCGCGGCTTTACTTAGCTTTTCCCTCAATTGCTGTGATGAATGGTTGTTAACTATTTAAATCCAACTTCTGACATCAAATGTTGCGAATTTCGGTCGTTCGATATGGATTTGTTTTCGATCAATCTTTATTTTCAAAGTTTTCACTCGTTTACTGCTCACTAATAATAATTCACGTTTTCTATTCACTCTAACTGTTCTCACTTTTACTGTTCACTACTTTTCGCACTGTCTATAAAATAAATAACAATACTTTTCACTTTTTAACTGGCACTTTTTACTGGTTGATTGCTTGGTACAAGTGTCCCTGCGTCGCAAACTGCCGGCGCTTATCTACTTGTCTCTCTGTTCGAGATTATTCTTTTTATTGCATCTGACGATTTAAGCGTCTTGCTATTGTAGTCTCCAATGTGATTTGGACTCGCGAGATTTTGGGTTGATAACAGTTCGTGGTGTATAACTTTATCACTCGCCCACCACTGTTATTCAAAGCAGCATCTGATGCTAGTTTCTGCACATGGTTCTATTCTTCAGAAATACACGTTCCATACATGAACGAGGTCTGGATAGTTTTCTAAGCTCTCATTTCTTATACATACGATTAGTCATGGCTGATATAGCAAAGATATAAATTAAACAAACTACCAAAACTGCACAATAAAATGTTACGGTTTAATGTGTATCGTGTTTTATTTGTTGGTGTCATTATTGTCCGGAAGCTATTTAACTTTTACAAAAATGTTAAATATTTTGTCGTGAAGACAAAAAATTTTTTTTTTTCAACAAAAGCAGTACGAACAACATTAAGAAATTCCATTAAATTTTGGGTACAAAAAATAAAAGTGGAATGTTCGTTACTTAAAACTAAAACTAAAACTCGATATAAATGGCGGTTTCTTTTGCAAAAAATCAATAAGATTACAAATTATTGTATGTCTGTACAATAATAGGATGTCGGTGAAATTTATGCAAATCTCAATTTGTATTGGTATTTTGGAAATTTGCTTTATAAGCTGCATTGAATTTTATACATAATCCGTATTATTTCGAAGGTATTATACGAGTATAGAGAGAGGGTTCTTAACAGAATATAATACCCGTATCGTCTTAAAACTTCTTCATCATAATCATATATCACTCTAAATAAAACGTACAACTGTATGTACTCGCACAAAGTGCTCTTATCTATCTAAAGATAATAAGTTTTAATGAGTTTACGTTAACGTTTCAAGGACAGGAAATAGTTAAAATTGTGTTGTACTGTACTTGAAAGTGAAATCTAGAGCGCACAGGAAAGGAAGTTTATCTCAACATAATTTGCTTGGAAAGATAAAGTAAAATACAAAAATTTCTTAATTACTTCCTTTTATATATAACACAAAAATGTATGTACGTCGAAGATAATCTTATGGTTTTAGTGAATTTGTTTCTCTGTCAATATTTAACTATCGATAATTTGTAAATCAACACCTGCTATTTTCGTGGGCACCTTACTTTAGTTCCAAATGGACTAATTTCATAATTCCACAATATCCTAATTAGCTTTATTGGCAGGAATGAAATAATTCCTAAATAAATCCATTCCTTGTTTAAAAATTGCTTGGAATTCAAAAGAATACAAGTCATGATTTTGTGAGGTGTTCATCGATCTCACTATGCTTTTATGTTTGATTGATCAAGTGACTATTTTCATGGCGATTTTCAGCATTTTATTATAGTTTATCCTATAGAAGAAGCTTATCATTACGGTTAAACTTATTTTTTGGATTTGCACGAAATACAAGTCGAGATTTTGGGAGGTGGTCGACGATTTCATTAAAAAACTTTCTAAAAAGTAATAACCCTCTGTCCAAAGATACGTTTAAGAGGTTACAACTCTTGGAATAGGTGTTTTAACTTTATACTAGATCCAATCCATCTAGAAAACATGAGTTTGCCGAAAAAATTAGAGGAACACTGGGTTTAATATTGACCCAGTGGTAGAGGTAAAATTCGAAGTAATAACCCTCTGTCCTAAGATACTTCTAAGAGGTTACAACTCTTGAGATAGGAGTTTTCACTTTGTACTAGGTCTAATCCATCTAGAAAACATGAGTTTTCTGAAAAAACTTAGGGGAACACTGGGCTGAATATTCAAAAGTTTTAGAAGTAAAAAATCGAAGTAAAAACCCTCAGTCCTAAGATACTTCTAAGAGGTTGCACTTTTGGCATAGGTATTTTCACTTTGTACTAGACCCAATCCAACTAGAAAACCTGAATTTTCAGGAAAAATTAGGGAAACACTGGGCTGAATATTCAAAAATTGTAGAGGTAAAAATCGAAGTAAAAACCGTCTGCCCTAAGATACTTCTAAGAGGTTACAACTCCTGGGATAGGTGTTTTTACTTTGTACTAGATCCAATCCAACTAGAAAACATGTGTTTTTCGAGAAAATTAGGGGAACACTGGGCCGAATATTCAAAAGTCGTAGAGGTAAAATTCGAAGTAAAAACCTTCTGTCCTAAGATACTTTTAAGAAGTTAAACCTCTTAGGATAGGTGTTTTTTTCACTTTGCACTAGACCAAGTTCAGCTAGAAAACATGAATTTTCCGGAAAATTAGGGGAACACTGGGTTTAATATTCAAAAGTTGTAGAGGCAAAAATTGAAGTAAAAAACCCTCTATACTAAGATACTTCTAAGAGGTTACAACTTTTGGGATAGGTGTTTTCACTTTGTACTAAACCCAATCCAACTAGAAAACTTGAATTTTCAGGAAAAACTAGGGGACCACTGGGCTGAATATTCAAAAGTTGTAGAAGTAAAAATCGAAGTAAAAACCTTCTGTCCTAAGATACTTCTAAGAAGTTATAACTCTTGGGACAGGTGTTTTCACATTGTACTAGATCCAATCCATTTAGGTGGTGGTAGGTTTCAGTGGTTGCTTACTGCACACTTAGGCCAATTTTTAGGCCCATTGTGACACCACTAATTCTCTCCACATCATTAACCCACCTACTTCACATACTCACACAACTACAGTATACCACCTGCACATTGCAAGCTCCATGTCAACCTGTACATTGACATGGAAGGTGGGTCCGCGCGTGACACGGAATTCTGTACTCCATCCGAGGGTCTTAGTAGTATTTATTAGCATCACCGATCGAAATCGATGATGAAAATTCGATTTGCATCTAGCCTCTGATGGGATTCGAACCCAGCACCTCCTGGTCCAAGTACCGAAGCTTTAACCACTGCACCACTTGTCCGGTATCCAATCCATTTAGAAAGCATGAGTTTTCCGGAAAAGTTAGGGAAACACTGGGTTTAATATTCAAAAGTCGTAGAGATACAAATCGAAGTAATAACCCTATGTCCTAAGATACTTCTAAGAGGTTACAACTCCTGGGATAGGTGTTTTTATTTTGTACTAGATCCAATCCAACTAGAAAACATGAGTTTTTCGACAAAATTAGGGGAACACTGGGCCGAATATTCAAAAGTCGTAGAGGTAAAAATCGAAGTAAAAACCTTCTGTCATAAGATACTTCTAAGAAGTTAAAACTCTTGGGATAGGTGTTTTCACTTTGTACTAGATCCAATCCAACTAGAAAACATGAATTTTCAGGAAAAATTAGAGGACAACTGGGTTTAATATTCAAAAGTTTTAGAGGCAAAAATTGAAATATAAACCCTCTATCCTAAGATACTTCTAAGAGATTACAACTCTTGGAATAAATGTTTTCACTTTGTACTAGACCCAATTCAACTAGAAAACATGAATTTTCCGGAAAAATTAGGGGAACACTGGGTGTAATATTCAAAAGTTGTAGAGGCAAAATTCGAAGTAATAACCCTCTGTCCTAAGATACTTCTAAGAGGTACAACTCTTGAGATACCGACCAAATGGCATAGTGGTTAAAGCTTTGGCGGTTGGATCGGGAGGTACCGGGGTCGAATCCCGATAGGGGCAGGATGCAAAGGGAATTTTCGTCAACAAATTACGATTTGGGATGAGAAGGAACACATCTATGACCCCCTGTCGGAGTGCGGGGCTCGCGGGCCGACCCATCTTCCATGCCAGTATAGGCTGGCATGGAGCTATGCAATTATCAGATGGTAATAAAGTCGGACCTATATCCGTACGTCCTCGAATTGGCCAATACAGTCGTAAAGGTAAGGACGTGAATAAGCAAACCGCGAAGAGTAGGGAGAGCTGCGGCCCCAGAACAGGTAAAATTCGAAGTAATAACCCTCTGACCTAAGATACTTCTAAGAGGTTACAACTCTTGGGATAGGTGTTTTCACTTTGTACTAGACCAAATCCAACTAGGAAATATTCATTTTTGCGGAGTGTTCCCCTAAGTTTTTTCAGAAAACTCATGTTTTCTAGATGGATTAGACTTAGTACAAAGTGAAAACACCTAGTTTTTGAAATTTTAAATCTGTCAGTAAAACCAATTATTCAAAATTGCATATTTAACTAGTATACAGGGGTGTGAAATATTTCCTAAACCTTCCCTAAATTTTTTTTTAACTTAGGATAATTTTAGGAAATATTTCACGCGCATCTTTACTGGGTGGTTTCAGGTCACTAAAGAGATGACAAGATTTTGGCTAAAATCACGGCCAAGGTTTTACAAATTTTGGTTGTATGAAACTCCAAAATCAAATTGGTGTTGATTGCAGTACTTATGAATTCAACGGTTGGCCGACTTGAAAGTGCCCATTGTCTGGAAATTTATAAAGTATAAATACTTGTACTAAAAAACCTCTTCAACACTTTACATGAGTGGGTTTACACTTTACGTAGGTATTTTCTTTTTGTTATCTAACTGGTAGCCTCAGTTTCTAACGACACCAAAATATAAAAAATTAAGTATTAATTAAATTGTATTACCATTATTCATTATCCATCATCCATTATTTATGGATAAATAAGTAACAGGTCCGCATTCACTCGATTAAACGGTTTCGTTACATTAGCAGATAAAGATAAGCAATTAAAACGTTTTTGGGTGCCGCTAAACGATGACAAACTAAGAGAAGTGTCAGTGGGCGACTCTAAAGCCAAGGCAGTAGCAAGACTGCAGATATTGAATATCCATGGAACATCATTCTATAATAAAAAAGGAGAGCACACCAACAAAGTTGAAAGTAGTTTTGATGCTTCCTGCAAAACAGCAACAAACACATCCCTAAACGAAATGATGTATGTATGTAGGTCAAACCTTAAAAGGCAACCCAACAATAATATTGATTAAAAGAAACATCGTTATGTAATTGCAACGGACATTAAAAAAATCTAGATTCGAGAAATGAATCCTCTGTCGATCAAACCCAAATAAACCAATAATAGTTTAAACGTTTTCATCTCCACCTTAAATGTCACAACCTTTAGCGACAGATGAAGCTTCAAGATATTTAATTTTTTCAAAGATGTATCAAAAAATCTTCTATGTGGATGGGCATTTATCTGGAGCCACCACAACAGCAGAGGCAATATTTGCGCAAAAAGAATTATTAAAACTCCTTCCCGGTAAAGAATTTAATCTCAGAAAATGAACCAAAAATGCAACGACAATTTTAGAAGAACCTCCAGAATTTAATGACACAGTTAAAACACAGGACACCTCTGGAACTCTGCAACGAATACATTTAAATTTAAAGTTTCCTTTCCAGATACAAACACAACAATATCCACTAGGATGGTTAGCACTAGTGGTAATTCAAACAAAAATCCTACTTGAAGATTTGTGTGCTTCTAACGTAAGATGGAACAACACACCCCAAATCAAATCTTGAAACCAGATGGGTAAACTGGAACTATCACCGTTAGAAAAGATTAGAATTCATCGTTGGATATCTTATACCAGCGGTGCTAATATGGGACTACATGGTTTCTGCGATACATCCAATCAAGCATATGCTGGAGTGGAATACAGCAAGATAGACATAACAATAATTGCAATTGGAAATTAACATATTAATCCTGGCCAATGGTAACACGTGGCTTCAAACGAGAATCCAGAGTACTCTTCAAAAGGAATTAAAATCAAATCAAAATTTACCAAAGAGTAGTGTAATCCTTGCATTAAATCCATTCATCAACGGAAATGATCTGGTACAGGTCCAGGAAGACTAACTAACTCCAACAACTCGGATGGCAAAGATCACTCAAAAAAGATGCCGAAATGCCATAAGTTGTCAAGACTGCTCATCAGAGAAACTCATTTCAAAGCACTACATGGAGGAAACCAAGTACCATTATCACGCCTGAAAGCGCGGTGTTGGGATGCGGCACTGATACAATTTGTCACACTATATGTGAGTGTGTAATTTGCATCAGAGCAAATAAATGTGCACAAAGCCAAGACCCCAGCTTGCATAAAATAGTTTAAACGGCGCTGGAAGCAATCCGTCTAAAATTGGTAATGACGATTCCTTTCAAGAAACGTAATTTGTCTGAAAATATTCAGTGATTATCAGTGCCCCCCGGAAAAAGTGCCACAAGGAAATTTGGTAATCAACAAATTTTCATCGAAAGAATGTATAGAAAATAGTTTTCGGGATTGATCAATATTCACCATTAATCCTCATGATTTTCGAACGGGCATCTGAATATTTGTTCTATGCAGATTGGCACACCTAACTTCGTATGCTAAGGGAGGGGGTCATCTCTGAGTTCGCCACAAGGAAATTTGGTAATGAACAAATTTTCACCGGAAGAATGTATAGAAAACTGTTTTAGGGATTGATCAATATTCACCATTAATCCTCGTGATTTTCGAACGGGCATCTGAATACATGTTCTATGCAGATTGGCACACCTAACTTCATATGCCAAAGGAGGGGGTCATCTCTGAGTTCGCCACAAGGAATTTTGGTAATGAACAACTTTTCATCGGAAGAATGTATAGAAAATTGTTTACGGGATTGATCAATATTCACCATTAATCCTCGTGATTTTCGAACGGGCATCTGAATACATGTTCTATGCAGATTGGCACACCTAACTTCGTATGCTAAGGGAGGGGGTCATCTCTGAGTTCGCCACAAGGAAATTTGGTAATGAACAAATTTTCATCGGAAGAATGTATAGAAAACTGTTTTCGGGATTGATCAATATTCACCATTAATCCTCATGATTTTCGAACGGGCATCTGAATATTTGTTCTATGCAGATTGGCACACCTAACTTCGTATGCTAAGGGAGGGGGTCATCTCTGAGTTCGCCACAAGGAAATTTGGTAATGAACAAATTTTCACCGGAAGAATGTATAGAAAACTGTTTTAGGGATTGATCAATATTCACCATTAATCCTCGTGATTTTCGAACGGGCATCTGAATACATGTTCTATGCAGATTGGCACACCTAACTTCATATGCCAAAGGAGGGGGTCATCTCTGAGTTCGCCACAAGGAATTTTGGTAATGAACAACTTTTCATCGGAAGAATGTATAGAAAATTGTTTACGGGATTGATCAATATTCACCATTAATCCTCGTGATTTTCGAACGGGCATCTGAATACATGTTCTATGCAGATTGGCACACCTAACTTCGTATGCTAAGGGAGGGGGTCATCTCTGAGTTCGCCACAAGGAAATTTGGTAATGAACAAATTTTCATCGGAAGAATGTATAGAAAACTGTTTTCGGGATTGATCAATATTCACCATTAATCCTCGTGATTTTCGAACGGGCATCTGAATATATGTTCTATGCAGATTGGCACACCTAACTTCATATGCCAAGGGAGGGGGTCATCTCTGAGTTCGCCACAAGGAATTTTGGTAATGAACAACTTTTCATCGGAAGAATGTATAGAAAATTGTTTACGGGATTGTTCAATATTCACCATTAATCCTCGTGATTTTCGAACGGGCATCTGAATATATGTTCTATGCAGATTGGCACACCTAACTTCGTATGCTAAGGGAGGGGGTCATCTCTGAGTTCGCCACAAGGAAATTTGGTAATGAACAAATTTTCACCGGAAGAATGTATAGAAAACTGTTTTCGGGATTGATCAATATTCACCATTAATCCTCGTGATTTTCGAACGGGCATCTGAATACATGTTCTAAGCAGATTGGCACACCTAACTTCATATACCAAGGGAGGGGCTCATCTCTGAGTTCGCCACAAGGAATTTTGGTAATGAACAAATTTTCATCGGAAGAATGTATAGAAAATTGTTTACGGGATTCTTCAATATTCACCATTAATCCTCGTGATTTTCGAACGGGCATCTGAATATATGTTCTATGCAGATTGGCACACATGACTTCATATGCCAAGGGAGGGGGTCATCTCTGAGTTCGCCACAAGGAATTTTGGTAATGAACAACTTTTCATCGGAAGAATGTATAAAAAATTGTTTACGGGATTGATCAATATTCACCATTAATCCTCGTGATTTTCGAACGGGCATCTGAATACATGTTCTATGCAGATTGGCACACCTAACTTCATATACCAAGGGAGGGGGTCATCTCTGAGTTCGCCACAAGGAATTTTGGTAATGAACAAATTTTCATCGGAAGAATGTATAGAAAATTGTTTTCGGGATTGATCAATATTCACCATTAATCCTCGTGATTTTCGAACGGGCATCTGAAAATTTGTTCTATGCAGATTGGCACACCTAACTTCGTATGCTAAGGGAGGGGGTCATCTCTGAGTTCGCCACAAGGAAATTTGGTAATGAACAAATTTTCATCGGAAGAATGTATAGAAAACTGTTTTCGGGATTGATCAATATTCACCATTAATCCTCGTGATTTTCGAACGGGCATCTGAATATATGTTCTATGCAGATTGGCACACCTAACTTCATATGCCAAGGGAGGGGGTCATCTCTGAGTTCGCCACAAGGAATTTTGGTAATGAACAAATTTTCATCGGAAGAATGTATAGAAAATTGTTTACGGGATTGATCAATATTCACCATTAATCCTCGTGATTTTCGAACGGGCATCTGAATATATATTCTATGCAGATTGGCACACATGACTTCATATGCCAAGGGAGGGGGTCATCTCGGAGTTCGCCACAAGGAAATTTGGTAATGAACAAATTTTCATCGGAAGAATGTATAGAAAACTGTTTTCGGGATTGATCAATATTGACCATTAATTCTCGTGATTTTCGAACGGGCATCTGAATATATGTTCTATGCAGATTGGCACACCTAGCTTCATATGCCAAGAGAGGGGGTCATCTCTGAGTTCGCCACAAGGAATTTTGGTAATGAAGAAATTTTCATCGGAAGAATGTATAGAAAATTGTTTTCAGGATTGATCAATATTCACCATTAATCCTCGTGATTTTCGAACGGGCATCTGAATATATGTTCTATGCAGATTGGCACACCTAACTTCATATGCCAAGGGAGGGGGTCATCTCTGAGTTCGCCACAAGGAATTTTGGTAATGAACAACTTTTCATCGGAAGAATGTATAGAAAATTGTTTACGGGATTGTTCAATATTCACCATTAATCCTCGTGATTTTCGAACGGGCATCTGAGTATATGTTCTATGCAGATTGGCACACCTAACTTCATATGCCAAGGGAGGGGGTCATCTCTGAGTTCGCCACAAGGAATTTTGGTAATGAAGAAATTTTCATCGGAAGAATGTATAGAAAATTGTTTTCAGGATTGATCAATATTCACCATTAATCCTCGTGATTTTCGAACGGGCATCTGAGTATATGTTCTATGCAGATTGGCACACCTAACTTCATATGCCAAGGGAGGAGGTCATCTCTGAGTTCGCCACAAGGAATTTTGGTAATGAACAACTTTTCATCGGAAGAATGTATAGAAAATTGTTTACGGGATTGTTCAATATTCACCATTAATCCTCGTGATTTTCGAACGGGCATCTGAGTATATGTTCTATGCAGATTGGCACACCTAACTTCATATGCCAAGGGAGGGGGTCATCTCTGAGTTCGCCACAAGGAATTTTGGTAATGAAGAAATTTTCATCGGAAGAATGTATAGAAAATTGTTTTCAGGATTGATCAATATTCACCATTAATCCTCGTGATTTTCGAACGGGCATCTGAATATATGTTCTATGCAGATTGGCACACCTAACTTCATATGCCAAGGGAGGGGGTCATCTCTGAGTTCGCCACAAGGAAATTTGGTAATGAACAAATTTTCATCGGAAGAATGTATAGAAAATTGTTTACGGGATTGTTCAATATTCACCATTAATCCTCGTGATTTTCGAACGGGCATCTGAATATATGTTCTATGCAGATTGGCACACATGACTTCATATGCCAAGGGAAGGGGTCATCTCTGAGTTCGCCACAAGGAATTTTGGTAATGAAGAAATTTTCATCGGAAGAATGTATAGAAAATTGTTTTCAGGATTGATCAATATTCACCATTAATCCTCGTGATTTTCGAACGGGCATCTGAATATATGTTCTATGCAGATTGGCACACCTAACTTCATATGCCAAGGGAGGGGGTCATCTCTGAGTTCGCCACAAGGAATTTTGGTAATGAACAACTTTTCATCGGAAGAATGTATAGAAAATTGTTTTCGGGATGATTAATAATTTATCTTTAATTTTTCATTGATATTTCATACAGATTAAATTTATTAATATATTGAAGTGAATCTTTTTTAATGCAAACTGTTGTATAATTCTATAATTTTCTCGGGCTGATTTTTTTTTTTTAATTTAACAATTAAATTTTCGGGATGGAATTATTTTATGTAATTTAGCTAAGACACACACTTTATGAAAAAAAACCTTTTCGGGATGGAAATTTCGGGCCAACTTCTTATACATAAAATTGACCTAATTTCTTTCCACATGTGAGTATTATTTAGACCTAAAATTTGAATATATTTCCAGCCATGACACTCTAAATGGTCAATTTTAAGAAATTTTCATATTTTGTGTGTGCGATATATTCAAACGAGTTTTCCCGGACTCCCAACATGAAAATTGACTTTACGTTTTTAAAATGATATTCAATAGAAGGCACTTTAATTGAAATAATATCTGGACATGTCACTATAGATGCATTTCCCATTTAGCCTCCTCAAACATCTAATAAAGCACTTAGAAAAATTTGCTTTGGGTAATTTGATTTAAATATTTAAATTTTCGAATTAAAAATTCTTATTTAATTTTTGTAGCTGATTTTTAGGAACAGCAAAATAAAAATGACTAATCTAATTAATTGATTTCCGACATAAAACTTGTATCTGCATTATCGGTATTTTTCGGCTGGCGTTTTCGATGAACATGTTACCGACAATTATCGGCTGTCATTTACGTTTGATTAGTTTGAATCTACATTACCGACATTTTTCGGCTGAATATTTTCGGACTTTAATAGTGTAGATAAATTATCGTTTACACGTTTACAAATTGCTTAGCGAATTAGAGCACTGGCTTCTAATGTTTTATTTCTCAACAAAATAAAATGTAGATTTTGTTGCGATGAACGATTTCGCTTTAAAAAATTTGGGTTTGAACCCTTTAAATAATTTAGTGGCCCTGTCAGAGACATTTCTAGAGGAATAGACGAATGAATAAGCAGAAACCTGTCATTTTCACAAAATATGTGATTATTTTTCAAAACCCGATATCAATTTTATTGTACTTAGGTGTGTAGTGCATATCATCACGAAACAAACGTCTTACATTTTCCAAAATTTAACCATAATCCAAACCAAAGAAGAATTTGAGAACAACAAAGGCACCATAACAAAGAGAAAATCAGTTCAGGTGCATACGATGAGGTGATCATAAAACAGATAAAAACGTATACAACAAATGATCATTAAAAAGTGTTTTATTTTATTTTGTTGGTTAACTTTTTTGTGCGTTAAGAAAACGAGCCAGACTTTAAGACGACGTTAATATGTTTACGTATATAGTAATAAACTGTATCAAAAAAGTCTTGGAATTTGAATTCTTTCTTTTCATTTTGGGGTTTAGTATGTAGGTACATATGAGTAAATAAGCTAGATTTAGAAAACGAATATAGCAGATTGGAATTTATGTGTTCGACGATCGTCTGTAATACCAAAAATAATTAAAATTTGTACGGTTTAATATTCGTTAAATGAGTTTACAGATCGGGAAGAACAAACAAAGTGTATTATGTGCTTACTCACCCACACCAAAGTATTCGGCACGTCTATACATACACGACTAGTATATACTGAAATTGTAACATTGTCATGTACGCTAATGTTTACTATTGACTCAGAACTAATATGTGACGATCAATATGTGTACATAATCGCGAATGTTGTATTTAAATATGACGTGCGCGATCGCTGCGATATGAAGTTCAAGGTAATTATTAAATTGAATCAACATTTTCATATTGATTTGTTTATTTAACATGAATGATTATTTTTTATTAGGATCATAACAGTTTAAAATCAATTAAATTTTGTTGCATTGTGTTTATTAAACAAATTAATTCGTATAACACGACTCTTTGCACAGTTTTTATCGGGCAGACTGTAAATTCACATATAAGAATTGCCTTGTGTTTTATAGCGAATTATATAAGCCAATTAAAAATATTTGCACGTTCGAAATGCGCATGCGATCACCAAGATGCATTTTTTTTGCTTAATTATCCATTGTTGATTGTCATTATTGTATTAATAATAGTGGTCTATTGTTATTATTATATGCTGCAGTAAATCATAAAGCCGAGTACATTTAACAGTCGGCACGATGCATACAAATCCGCAATTAAAAAACGTTAGTGCTAATGGTATTAATATTGGGCAGCCACATTCCCGAAATTTAACAAAAAAAACATTGAATTATTTTTTCAATTACAAAGATTCGCGACTGAACTTTAAAGGGTGAGTAAATTCGTAGATAGTATGGAGTTATTTAGTTAGATTTGATGTAGATTTTTCGCACCTGCGCAACAAAATCCATTGAGATGGATTATTTCTGTAAGAACATCATAAAACTGTGAATATAAAATCTGCAATTTCCATTTCAAACAAAATCGTAAGATGATGCTACAAAAATTTTGGTGAATCGAGCACACACACACACACACATTCAAATAGGTACAAACTTACATGGAACCATTCGCTGACGAAGACAAAGATTTGTGTATTACATTGCTTGTGTATGACAGCCTACTTAGTGTCTTTCTTAGTGTCTAGAAGTTTTCAAGTCTAGCCGTTGTTACAGATAATTCCCGGGTGATTTTTTTAAGCTGAAACTTTCGGAAAATAAGCACTCTACGAGAAATATGTACATTACCACAATTTATCATTCCGGGTGGGGGAAGGCATGCATTAGTGCTAAAACCTCTCCTCCCCTTCTTGTAAGTGGGGCGGAGGGTAACTTGGAAATTAAAATAGTAATCCCTATTTTTTATTGCAGATTCGGATTCTACGGCTTAAAGTACGTAGGATTTCTTTGAAACACTTGTTTGGATTCATGATAGATGGCGCTGTAATAACGATATTAAATTTTTTTCGATTTCTCCTACTGAGAACCTATGCATACGATTTTGCAATACATTGGAATAAAAATTAACGATATTTTTAAAACAAAACACAAACAAAAATCATTTATTGATTTAATCGCATGTTTCTGGTTTACGATAATTGTAAATTTTAATTCAAACGTATTGCAGAATCGTATGCATAGATTCTCAGTAGGAGAAATCGAAAAAATTTAATATCGTTATTACAGCGCCATCTATCATGAATCAAAACAAGTGTTTCAAAGAAATCCTACGTACTTTAAGCCGTAGAATCCGAATCTGCAATAAAAAATAGGGATTACTATTTTAATTTCAAAGTGACCCCCCCGCCCCACTTATAAGAAGGGCAGAATTGAAATGAAATTATATTTTTATCGAAACAGAATCGTTGATGAACTTCTTTGACAAATTTCAAAGCAATTTTATGGGTCCGACTGTAGAATTAATGGCTCGGAATGGACTCTTCCAAGCATTTGTTGGATATGAAATTAAATTTTTATTGTGGTAGAATCCTTAATAATCGTCCCCATCTCAAAACTCGATTTAAAAACAATCGGCAAATTAAAGGTTAATTTTAGGCTAATTAAACCCAATATTACATTTTTTTATTCTGCTTGTTCTAGAAACATTAGGCTACTGCAAAGCTAGCAGAACCGAAATTGGAAATCGGACCAAAACCGAAATTAGAAGGCAAAACTTGATCCACTGGCTTACAAATAATTTAGGATCCATTAAATAGTTTGGACTCCACTCATTCTAGATAAAATTTCATGCAATTTAATTTATAGCGATAGAACTACGCTAGTTATATTAATATATTTAGGCGTATTATAATTTTGGGCTCTACCCGTTGAAATCTAAATTGAAAATTGAACTAAAATCAAAATTAGAACGGATATCAAGATCAATTGACATACAAGTGATTTTAGGCTTATTATAGCCTAATTGGAATGAATTAAAATCATAGCCTCCACTCGTTTTTGGTCAAACTTCAGGTCATTTAATTTAAAGCTAGCAGGATTCAAATCAAAATCAAAAATCAAAACTGAAATTAGAACACGCAAACCAAAATCAATCAGCATACTAATAATTTTAGGCTCATTATGGGATAATCAAATGTCCCATTAAAAAATTTTGGGCTCCACTCATTCTAGGTAAAATTTCAGGCCATTTAATTTAAAGCGATATAATTAGGCTAGTTAACTTAATAGATTTAGGCTTATTATGGTTTATTTAAATACCCCGGTAAACAATTTTGGGCTCTACCAGTTCTGGACTAAGCTTAAGGTCATTTAATTTAAAGCTAGAAGAACCCAAATTGATAATCGAGGCAAAACCGAAATTAGAACCCAAAAACAAGATCAATCGTCATATTAATAATTTCAGGCTCATTATGGCCTAATTAAATGCCCCATAGAAACTCACCCATTTCCACTCGTTCTTGACCAAGTTTCAGGTTATTTAATTTAAAGTGATTGATCTCGTTTTTCGTTCTAATTTCGGTTTTTGTCCGATTTTCCATTTGGAGTCTGCCAGCTTTAAATTAAGTGACCTGAAATTTGGTTAAGAATGAGCAGAGCCCAAAATTTTTAATTGAGGCATTTGATTAAGCGATAATTAGATTAAAATTATTTGTATGTCAATTGGTCTTGTTTTGCGTTCTTAATTAAAATGGCTGCGTTTAAATTAAACCTCCTGAGATTTGGTCTAGAACTAGTACCACCCAAAATTGTTTAATGGATCATCTGATTAAGTCATAATGAGCCCAAAATTATGTGTATGTCAATGGATCTTGATATGCGTTTTAATTTCGGTTTTTCGTTCGATTTTCAATTTGGGTTCTGCTAGCTTAAATGCCTTCGAGGTTAGTCAACAACGAGTGGAGCCCAAAATGGTTTACTGGGACATTTAAATAAGCCATAATACGCCTAAATCTATTGGTATGTTAATGGATCTTGGTTTGCGTTGTAATTTCGATTTTGGTCCGATTTTTGATTTGGGTTTTGATAGCTTTGAAGTGATAAAGGCAAATGCTTTTAGAACGAGCAGAATAAAAAAATGTAATAGTGGGTTTAATTAGGCTAAAATTAATCTTTAATTTTCTAAATGTTTTTAAATCTTAACTTTTTCTAAAGCTAGCAGAACCCATCCTTGTAGTTGGAAAGGATGGAGTTTACTTCGGCGATATAGCGAATGGTAAATCTGCAAAAATCTTATTGTCAAAATTGTATTTCGTTATTTACAGAAGATTGAAGCTGCGAGCTGAGTAAAATCAGAGTAAACCTCTATAGAGAAGCTGAGGAATATTGATAAGCTTGAGGTGTGGTTATTGTAAAAAGATTAGGCATCACATAAGTGTATGTCGCTCGCGTGAAAAAGCTAACCTAAGAAAAAAATCAATTTGAGAGTAAACATGTATCACCGTCACAGGCTCAACCGTCGGAAAACTTAAACGAACTTTACCGGGAGCAGAATTATGTAGCGGTAAAAGTTCAAAACATTTAGATCTACATCCATCAATTAATGAAAAGTCCGTCTCAGGCTCTTGTACAACAAATAAATCATATTGCTTTTCGATAAAATTTTATAACGATAATATTAAATTCGTGAAAGTTAATTTGACACTGGGGCAGACATTAGCGAGAATCAATTGACACAATAGCAGCATGCACTTCTAAAATTTACGTTTAGGAAAACTACATAGTTGGGCATGATTTTCACATAGTGCCATCTGCGTTTCCTATAAATTGTGCGGGAATTATCGAAAATGACTTTCTTCGACAAAATATGTGTATCATTGATTACTCGCGGAACATAATTCAAATAAACAAGAATTCGGAGACCAATGATAGCATCCAATTAACTCTTACTTCCAACAATCCTCCTATTATTTTACCTAGCCGTTCAGAAACGGTTGACAATATAAAATTTCGAAGATGACACAACCGGGCGTGTACATGGCTAATGCTATTATCAAAATAATAAACTCGTTCGCCACAGTTAGTTTGATAAATAGTAATGAATATTCTGTAAAATTAGACGAAATGACCATAGAACCCGAAAGCTTAGATAATTATCAGATTCTTCAACTAAACCATTCGATACCTTACAAAGTAGATACCTTACAAGGTAGATTACGTAATTTAGAAATTCAGATAGATACAACACACTTGAACTCAGAAGAAAAATCTTCCATAATCAAAATATGCGATCATCTTACAATTACAAATGCAGGATTTTAAAGTCAGATTCTGAGTCAATTAATGTTAAGCCATATCGCCTACTTCATGCAGCAAAATCTGAAATTAATTCTCAAGTCGAAAAATTGCTTGCAGACGGTTTATTTTACGACGTTGGATCTTGGCTACCATCAAATCCCATTGTACGAAGAAGATAAGAAAAAAACGGGATTTAGTACTCAAACAGGGCACTATAACTTTACTAAAACGCCTTTTGGTCTCAAAGGTGCACCCGCAACTTTTCAGAGAATTATGAATAGCGTACTTACCGGTTTGAATGGATTTAAATGCTTTGTTTATTTGGCCGACGTAGTTTGTGTATGGTTATAATCTTTTCGACCACAAGAAAAAGCTTATCGATGTATTTCAATCATTCCGTAAATATAATCTTAAATTACAACCTAAAAAATGTTATTTTATTAGAAAGGAAATATAGATGGAATCAAACCTGATCCCTCAAAAATCCCTCAAAAGGTTACTATAGGCGGTTTATTAACAAACTCTCAGAAATGGCCCAACCAATGAATGCATTGTTAAAGACAAATGTACAATTCATTTGGGACGCTTTCTGTGATGAAACAAATAAGAAAATTTTAATAAATCCTCCAATTCTTCAATACCCTGAATTCCAGAAGCCATTTTTTGTAACTACGGATGCTAGTGATATAGCGCTTGGATTAATCCTTTCGCAAAGAATCAGTGAATATGTTTACTGGTGGCTTATGCAAGCCGAGTATTAAATCAAGCCGGAAAAAATTACTCTACTGTGGAGAAGGAGTTGCTTGCAATTGTTTTTGCTGTGAAACTATTCCGCCCCTATTTATCATTATTCATTACTGATCATAAACCGCTAATATGGCTTTACCGCCAGAGTTGGATGAATTTGATTTCGATATTACTTACAAACCAGTGGCACTATTCTGGTAATTCCCCGGGAATAGGGAACTGAGGAAAGAATTTATATGTGATTTCTGTTCAAATTTTTTTGTTCCGGCCTACTGAGGAGAAAAGTTTGATGTAAATATTTATAAATTGGGAATAAATTTTCCATACCTAAATTGGCAGGGAAAATTATTCCCCATTTAATTTTGTTTTCAAAAAAATTAACACTAACATTTTACCTCAGCATGTCAGAATTTTTTTTTAAAATAAAAATTACATATAAAAACATCATTCCCTAGTTCCCTATTCCCGGGGAATTACCAGAATAGTGCCACAGGAGTAACATGTTATAACATCACATTTTCGATAATTTGTCGAAGTTTGTGTCTCAGTTCTCTAGATTAAAATGGGGCACTGTTTCATTTCTAATAAAATATTCCAGCCTGCTAGATTTAAAAATTGTGATATTTCTACTCCATTTCTATCACCAAATAATTTGTTTTCGATACTTGAACGAAATTGGAGAGTAAGGCACTGGTCATGTTTATTCTAATTGTTGGCGATAGCAATCGAACAGAAATAATTCATAAACGAAACAGTAGCCAATTTCAGTTTAGGAAAAGGAGACATAACTTTCGATAAAGTATCGAAAATGCTTTGAGTAGAATTCAAATAAATTCTGACGATCAAAGTAACCAAATTGGCATAGTTACTCGTTCCCAAACAAAAGCACAACAAAATCAATCAAACTCAGTTAATTCCTTAAATGAAACTATAATGAATAATGTTAGATCTCAATCGTTAAACCAATTTTCTAACGAAGATACTGAAAATTCAATCACCTTCCTGTTGTACTATTCTGGTAATTCCCCGGAAATAGCGAATTGGGGAAAGAATTTATATGTAAGTTAATTTTTTTAAAGAATGTTTTTCTGGCATACTGAGGTAAAAACTTAGTGCTAATTTTTTTGAAAACAAAATTAATTTGGGAATAATTCTCCCTGCAAATTTAGGTATGGAAAATTTATTCCCAATTAATAAATATTTACATAAAACTTTACTCCTCAGTAGGCCGGAAAAAATATTTGAACAGAAATTACATATAAATTCTTTTCCCAGTTTCCTATTCCCGGGGAACTACCAGAATAGTGCCACTGGAGAGTGAAAATTTCATCGCTAATGTTATTAAAGAATTTCACAATTGTCCATTGGGGGGACACCAAGGTATAGAAAGAACCTTTAAACGGATTAAATCGTATTATCATTTTCCGCAGATGTTAACAAGAATTAAAAAATTTATAAAAAAATGTGAAGTATGTCAAAAAAAATGAAATTTCCAGGATTAACAAGTGCTCAATGGTGGTAACGACCACTTCCAAGAAACGTTTTGAGAAAGTGTTTTTAGACATTGTAGGTCCCTTAAGAATTTCTTATAATAACAATCGTTACATTCTCACAATGCAGAACGACTTGTCTAAATTTTCTGTAGCAATAGCTATCTGAAATCAATTATTAGAGACAATTGCCAAAGCTTTCGTCGATAACTTTATTTGTAAATTCGGAGCACCGTCATGTATTTTAACGGGTCAAGGAACTAACTTTGTTAGTGAATTGTTCCAAAACGTATGTAAGCTACTAAGGATTAAAAAATTACAGTTTACTGCATATCATCCACAAACGAATGGGGCTTTAGAGAGATTACTCAACATCGCTGATATAACTCAACTCCACATTCATCAACTAATTTAATGCCTTTTGAAATTGTTCATAAATTTAAACCAAATATGTCATCCTCTGTTAAGAATAATAATACAACTTTATATAAGCCGGACGATTACTTGCAAAATTTACGAATGAAATTAGCAAAAGCATATGAAATAGCGAAAAATAACTTAATAGTCAACAAGCAAAAATCTAAAATCTACTACGACAAATCAATTAATGAAGTCGAGTTTCATGTTGGTGACAAAGTTCTATTGAAAAACGAGAAATCTAAAGGTGAATTTGATGCTATTTGGACGGGTTCTTATGAAATAACAGATACCTCTACAAATGTTAATTCATCCATTCGTATGGGAAGACAAATTAAACTTGTTCACAATAACCGTTTAAAATTATTTATTGAATAAAATTGAAAATATTAAAAAATTTATTATAAAATATTTTTTTTTATGGGTACATCCCTGCCTTCTTTGTATTTAGTCCGTAATAAGTATTCTTTATTGACTTTAATTATATACAGGGTGGCTGACACGAAGTGTTACCAAAAAAAAACGCCACAGCAGTTTTCGAGTTGGCCACCCTTAGCCACGATTATGGCCTTCAAACGGCCGATAAAGCTATTGCATGCAGCACGAAAGTGGCTCTGCGGTATTTTGCCCCATTCCCGACGAAGCGCTTTGGTATTTTTTATCCCAACCTTGCTCTTCAAAATACCCCAAACCGAGAAATCTAGCGGATTTGCATCCGGTGAATTTGGTGGCCATTGGGCAGTGGAAATGAACCGCGGAACGTTGTTTCTCAGCCAATCTTGATTGACTTGCGCTTTAAGACTCAGCACCGAGTCCTGTTGAAAGGTCCAGGCTCTGTGGCCGAAATGTTTTTGTGCCCTAGGCTTCATGAATTTGAGCATTTATCTTGATGCCACGGTCCAAAAAACGAGCGGTGAACTGCTTTCGGCCGTCACGGCGGCCCAAACCATCACCATCGGCGGCGCTTGGTTTCGAGTGGCAATCCGTTGGTCCAAATTTTCAGTAGAACGGCCGGGCAAGTAAATCTGGTCGTTTTGTTTGTTCACATATTGCTCAATAACGAACGGTGACTTATCGGAGAAGACCAAATTCGGGAAATCGCCACTTTCGTGCAAGCGTAACAACTCCTTTGCTCTTAACACTCTAACTTTTTTTTGAGCATCGGTGAGACCATGCGTTTTATGAAATTTCAAGGCCTTTACACAGAAAAAAATAACTTAGTAAAATTGATAAAATATTAGTATTATTGATAAAAAACGCAACCCATAAGTAAAATTGACGAAATTGATAATTTTTTTCATCGGTTTAAGGGGAAAAGCAAATGTGGTAGAAAGTATGAACAGTTTATAGTATTTATAAGAAAATTATGAATATGATAAATAATTTTTTTAAAATAAGTACTAGAGGTTCATCACTTTGATAAATCGATTTATGCGAATGTTACTAATGTTTTCAAACTGAAGTTCAGTTTCAGTAATCTATAATAATCCTGTTTTCTTATGATGCAAAATTAATCATTTTAAAGAAACTCCTTATTGATACGATAACCTGATTTCATGAAAACTATATCTTTCGTTTTCTAGTTTATAAAAAATGTATTGTCCACATACAAACCTCTTTCGATTTAATAACTCAATCTTAATGAAAATATAGAATTTTTATTTAATTTTATGAATTTATTTTTTATTTTTAACTTAGATTTTTTTCAAACAAACATAACTTTTAAAATTAATGAAATATTTTTGGTTGATAATTGCAACAGTTTACGCTGGATTTCCAGGAGCACCTCTTGAAATGAAAAATTCTGCCGGCACAAGTATCCAAAAACCTGAAAAGTGAAATGATTAAAGTATTATCGCAAACTAATAATTATTTTCCATTAAACTCACCAGTTGGTTGCGGCATTTTCGAGTGTTGAGTGTTTTGACCAAATGGATCGGGTTGCTCTAAGTAGCGATTTTACATGACCCTCATTATTCTCGGGTATTTATCTACATCATCATCTGTAAGTGATAATTTGAATGAATATATTAAAATATCTCGAAATTATCGCCGATGTTTATTTTACCTGAATATTTAACCTCCAATATGGCGAAAACAACAACTTCAATTTTGTATAGAAGAACCAGCCATTTTTTTTCGCTTTTTGGCGTCAGCAAAAAGTTTTTGTTCACTTATTACTTTTTCACTTAACACTTTAAAACTACTAGAATCACACAATATTTTTCAAAAACTTTATAATTTATAATAATTATAATTATAATTAAAAAAAAAACACAAACTTAGTTAGTGACATCCTCTCGGCATAAAATTTCGATACTGAATACTAGAATAAATGTGCTTTTGTGAACGCCAATATTTCGGTTTTGCGATTTTTACAAAATGTATGAAAATGATAACTTATTTTTGAAAACCATAACTCGATGATATAAAAAAATGTAAGTCATAAATTCCTGAGTCAAGTTCATAACTCGACTTATGATTATTAATATTTTTACAAATGGTTTTATAATTTATGAACGATTTTAATAAAATGAAAACGAGGTGTATAATTTATGAAAAAAGGAGGAACTCATTTTCCTTAATGCACGGTTAAATAATACACAATTTAAGAAAACGATCAGCGCGCGTGAATGCTAACTCTGACTCAATTTCTTCTAACTAATTCTAAACAAAAATCGATTTTCTAACCAGTAATTTGGGACCCCGTACAAACAAATACTTATAAGACTATCAAAGCAAAACTGTAAGATGAAATAGTGATCCATCTTCGAATTACTTTGCAGAAGTTTCGCGTTTCCCAAATAAATTTTTGCATGTACTTTGTATCTGTTTCCTGAGTCCGAGTCTCTTAAGCCAGTCAAATTTGGTTTTAAACGGTTATTTGTGTGCCTTTAATCCCCGGAAGAAAGTATAGCTAAACAAACCTGATGGTTTTTAAACAGCTAATTTTTTTTAAGAATTGATCTTATGATTGAGTGTTTAACAGTTTTTTAAAGTCTTGCAAAAAAATTATAAATTTTTCTCAGTAACTACAGAAAAAACGATGAAATTTTTAAAGTAGGATTCATACAACGATAACTCTGAATTTTTCTCATGTGAGCCTCAAGTGTGTACTACAAAAAATTTGGAATTCTGATAATATATAAATGATGTACATGAAATTAAAATTTTCTAGGAGCAATGAGGTATTATAACAGTATATAAAAAAAATATAAATTATTTTTCAAGCCAGTACGTAAATTTTATAGGCATAAAAGCAAATTTATACATTTCTTACTTTTTGTATAAAATGGCTAATTTGAAAATCATATTTTGCACATTTTTATTTAATTTGTCAAATAAAAAACTTTAATTAAAGACTAATGCTTTTTATACAAATAGTTATATGCTGCATTACGAATTTTATCAAATATATAAAAAAAATTATACAAAATTGAAAACCAGTAATTTATCAATTTAACAAAATTTATTTTTTTCTGTGTACTCCAAGATAATTTTAAATTTTAGTCCAAGCCTCACGAGCCATTTTTCTGCCGCTACGGCGCGGATTCCGAGCCAATTTGGCCATCACCTTCCGAATGATATCCGGCGATGTTGCAGTGCGTTTCGGTCCACCACCATGGCGTTTTGCACCGCTGCCAGTATTGTTATAACGATTTATGGTGCGATACGCAAACATTTTATTCACATGCAGATGTTTAACTGGTTAACAATCTGCGGGTGTAGTTTTCCAGCTAAATATAGAGTAATCACACTATTACGCTTGAATTCCATTGCGGATAACTTTTTTCTGAATATTTCCCACTAAAATGCTTTTATACGCTTGTAAACAATGAAATGAACTGTCATTAGTGTAAATTTGAGCGCTCTGTCATCACTGGTTTGGCAGCAATGACAGTCTGAAGTTGGTAACACTTCGTGTCAGTCACCCGGTATACGAGTATATACGAGTATATATTGGGTAGAAAATGAAAGAATGTTTTATTCAAAGTATGCTCCTCCGGAAGCTATAACCTTCGCTCATCGTTCAGGAATTAAACGGATTCCTCGAAGGAAGAAGTCTAGTTGTTTCGAAGCGATCCAGTCATCGATCCATTTTTGATGTTTTCATATGAAGTGAAGTGCTGCTGTGCCAGGGCTGATTGCATCGACCGGAATAAGTGGTAATCAGAGGGAGCAATGTCTGGTGAATACGGCAAGGGGAGTAGAATTTCCCAGTTCTGCCTGTCCAAATAGTTTTTCACAGGTATAGCAACATGTGGGTTAGCGTTGTCATGTTGTAAAATAATCTTATCGTACCTTTTGTTCCATCCCGATCGTTTTCCAGCGAGAGCTTGCTTTAAAGCCATCAGTTGTCGTCGATATACTTGTCCCGTAATAGTTGCACGCTCGTTCAGGAGCTCATAATAGGCGACACCCATCATATCCCACCAAATACAAAGCATCACCTTCGAACCATGGATATTTGCTTTTGGCGTCAACGGCCCTGGTTCACCTGGTTAGACCCACGCTGGTTTGCGCTTTGGATTGTCATAATGGATACACTTTTCTTCCCTAGTGATGATCCGATGCAAAAACCCTTTCCTCTGTTGTCGTTGAAGCAACAATTCGCACATGGTTTTCTAATTTTCCATGTCCCATTCTTGCAATTTGTGTGGCACCCAATTCCCAGCTTCTGAACCAATCCCATTGCATGTATACATATGTTGCGAAACACATTGTTGGGTAATATTCAACTCTTCTGCCAATTGTTTTTCGGTCTGACAAGGGTCCACGTCAAGCAACTCTTCCAATTCTGTAAATCACCCACTTTGAACCGTTGAAACCACTCTTTGCATGTTGTATTGGATTGAGCATGTTCACCGTAAACTTCCACAAGCAAACGATTTATTTCCGCTGCACTTGTCTTCAACAAACAATAATGAAGTAAAACTTCCCGCAAATGCTGTTTTTGGCACAATATTCGACATTTTCAATTACATAAAAATAATTGTTGTTTACACAAATGTCACTAGTAATTATTCAAGCTTGACCTAACCTTCAAAAACATGTATTGCCCGATTGAATAATATGCAAGCAGTGATACTAACGACACCTCTATAAAATGGCCGGGAATACATTTGTACTTTTGTAGAAAAAATAGTGCCTTGCCGTATTTCTAGATGTATCTCCGGCTTCCGATAGAGTGTGGCATGAGGGTCTTATAACAGGAAATGTAAATTAGTGGCATAAAATGACTGCCGATTGCTCGAGTCGTATCTCTTCAAATGAAAATGTAGAGTTTCACATGAAGAAACATACACTCGAAACATACACTGGAAACATACACAAGCACTCGATAAAATCAGCTATTGGACTATGGAATCAAAAATAAAGCTGAAATCAGTCCATGTAACACACGCGTTGCGGCACAAAAATAGCAACCTCCATACATTTCTCAATGGGATACAAATTCTCCAAGCTGAATCTGCTAAATATCTCGCATCTGGATTCAAGAATGAACTGGACCACGTTAGACAAAAAGTAGAAGAAATTAAAATAAAAGAACGTGAGCTGTACTGACTAATAGGGGAACATTCTAAGCTTAGCCTGTATTGTAAACGGCTATCTACGAATAGATAATTAACTCAATTTCGACTTATGGTATCCACCTTTGAGGCTATACTAAACAATCAAATCGTTTAATTATTCAACGTTGTCCAAATAAATTTCTACTTCAACGACGAATTCAAAAATCAAAAATGAAAGAAGATTACTGCAGCATACCAACAGTGAAGCAATTCAACTTCTTAACATAACACAAGAACTAGAAGGCCTTAAAAGAATTAAACTGCATGAGTCATCTAATAATTGAAGGTTCGTTATTGGGAGCAGAATATTTATTGCTTGTAAACCCACACTCGATTCACTTATTTGTTTTAAATACGCGGCCTCATAGACAGCATTCTTTTATTCCTTCGTATGTTCGTGTCCGTGTTATTGAGAAACACGAAAAACGAACGTGTGAACTGAAAATTAGTATGGTGTCGTTTGACAGATGACAGTACACGATGGTAATGTCAAATTCCTTCAGCAACGCCACCTGTTTTCAAACACGGGCACTTATAGATCGACCCTCGTAAAAGACCTATTATTTATATCGCAGATCCCAGGAACCGTTCGATCTGTTTGTTCCGGTAAAAGACCATATCATGAACACACATAAGCTTTGTGTTATTTATGTTTCCAACATATAAGGTTATATGACACAATACTAATGAAACAACAAATAAATTATTTGCATAATAAAATTTTTGGGAATGTCGCGCTGAAAATCTATCTATCTAAATTTTAGATTTTAGATTGGATTTTATCCAACAAATTTGAAATTTTTTTTGACATATTTCACACGCATTTCTAAAAATATTCAGCAAATGCATTCTATGAAATGGCCAACGCATTTTGAAATAATATCCCATGACCTTCGCAATCCCCTTTGTATTCACGAAATGTGAATATTAAAACTAATCCATCAGTTCTAGTTTGGTTAGTAAGTAACTAGAAACGCAGTGCATAGCCTCAAAGCGGAAGAAGCAAAAAGTAATTAACAAAAATGTTGCATTGTGTAACCCAAGTCTAAATTGTATTGTGGTTTCCCACATTAGGAAAACAATTCTCAAGAACATAATAAACCAACAACCTCTAAATAATAATAACATGTAATGTAAAGTTATCTCTGTGCTCATCGAATAAAACACGCTAATTAATTAAACATCACATAGACAACTAATTAACAATAATTGTTTTGCAAAAAAAAATATCAAATTTCATTTTCTAATTAAAAACAATGATCGATGTCCCCAGTGTCTGCCGAATACTCGGTAGAATTGTAATGTAAGTTGCGTGTTTATTGTAGGCCGCCGAGATCGAGTCTCTTTCATCGAATGGCATGCCAGGCCACAGAATTAAATTTAATCTTGTTACCGGCTCAAATCAAATATGTAATTTGAAACATTAAAATACGTAGGTAAGAGATCATCTTGAACAGAAGAAAATTGATTTTATGATTCAATGAATTCATTTTGCGGTATGTCTGTATGTTTTATGTATTTATGCAATGGCAACATGAGATACACAAATAATACAAAATTATGATTCTAGAACACAATAAAAACTACATATTTATCTGTAATAATGATCTCGGCCACAATACACAATATGATCATAAAAAATAATACGAAGAATCATAAATAAATTCAAAAATTATCAAAAAATTGTAATCGTAATGGATTTTATTGAATCATTATATGAGTTGGGATGAGATCATATCGCAAATCATTTTTGCCATATAAACACAATAAAATGTAAATACTTTGTTGTAATCAAGATTTTGTATTTTGATGTACGGTTCAGGTGCTGCAAAACATCATATTTCTTGTAAAAGATAATTGATTCCATAAAAACGGCGTATGATCAATTAGCTTTAAGTCTAATTTATTACCCATATAGACCGCGGATAAAACAATTTACTATTTTTACAAAGACGATTAACTTCCGTTTGTGTGCGATGATCAAAGTAAAAAATCAAAAACCTTTTGTCTCCCAATCGACAACAATTCAATAAGAAGCCTACACATAAAGTTTAGTTCCATAAGATAGAAACAAGTTTTGCAACAAAAAAAAATATAATTATCGTTATAAACTGGGGTCTAGGCTATAAGATATGTCATTTTGGCACTTAAATATATGCGTGTAGGATTTTTATCCATATTGGGAGTATTCAAATATGATTAATCGACCAACATTTTTTATAAAACAATGATGTGAAACGAACGGCGTGTCATAAAGTGATATTCAATGATAAAGTGTTATGCATATTTATTGAGGAACAATAAAGTTCTGCGATTCCATTACAGGTGGATCATTTTAGCAACCTTGAACCAAAAACAGGCTGCTGATTTGCGGTATTTCAAAATGTAGTTTGAGAATGTACAAACTTTTTCCACATATCATAATTACATAAAACACCTAACCATGGCCTTTCTTATCCGGAAATTGACCATTTATTCGCTCATCCCGCGGCTGTGGGCGTACAGGGGGAATTCGGCTGTAACTGGGTGCACCGCGGCAATTCTTGGTAGGCGCGCCTACGTCACGGGGGATGGGCATTGCTTGCAGTGGCTAAATTCTGCCAGGGACCTAGTGTTGGAAGGTATAACCTGACCAATAAAAGCAATGAATACAACGGAAAAAGGAGAAAATACACCAGGTGGTACACCAACTACCCAGTTGGCTAATCCACCCTATAACGAGGCTGGCACAATGGATTCTGGGGTGATGATCCAATCATTGCTATACCCATTCATTAGTAGTTTAAAGTTATTAAGATCACCAACTATAGACAAACTAACTCAGCAAATGAGCTGAAAAATGGAAACGCTGAACTTATGACCCAACTAAGAAGCGAAGTTGACAAGCAAAAATAGGAAATGAAGAATTACAAAAACGTATGTGAAGTTAGACTCGAATTTTATTATATGAAACATAAAAATGTTTATTAAAATTGTTTTCATTCGAAAAACAGGAACATTATATGAACAAAATCGTACCGTTGCAACATAGCGAAATTAGGAGTGCTCTTAACCTGCACCGACCAAATTAGCGCGCCTCAATGAAACCTGTACTATAATTTGTTACACATTTATTACAATTTTTAACAACAAATTCCGATTTTATTACAGTTACCGTTTTCGAGGAACGAGTAAGCGGTAACTCGTTTAGCTAACAATTATACCTGCACCGCCAAAATTGTAACTTTTGATGTAGCTATGATATCGGGATGATTCTTGAACCAGAATTTATTACAAATTGATTACATTGAATAAGTTAGTTCAAGACCACCCCTATAACTATCCTAAGGGTAAATTTCACCCCAAAACGATTATATATTTCAAAAACGTCAATTTAACCAAATTTAATAAAAAAATTTACACCAGACTGCCACCAGATTTTAGGAAAAATGTTGCAAGAAGTCTTGTCGAGAGTAATTAATCCCTATCCAGATGTGTAATAAATTATTTTTGTGTCACGATACGCGGAATTCGCTCCCAACGGTAGAGGCCTCGAATAGGTAATTTAATTGTCGATTTTACCACCTATAATAATTTATTACACCAGACCGCCACCTGATATTGTGTCAAATGTTACTCCTTGGACATTGTGGTGAGTAGGTCAACCTTATTCAGGTGTGTAACAAATTATTTTTGTGTCAGGATACGTGGAATTCGCTCCCAACGGTAGAGGCTTTAAATAGGTAATTTAAAGGTCGATTCTACCACCTATAATAATTTATTATACCAGACCGCCACCAGATTTGGTGTTTGTTGTTACTCTGTGGTTGTTGTAAAGGGTAGGTCAATCTTATACAAGTGCGTAATAAATTATTTTTGTGTCAAGTAACACGGAATTTGCTCCGAACGGTAAAGCTTTGAAATGTTTAATTTAAATGTCGATTTTACCACATTTAATAATTTATTACACCAGACCGCCACAACTGAACAAGGTTGACCTACTCACCACAATGTCCAAGGAGTAACATTTGACTTAATATCTGGTGGCGGCCTGGTGTAATAAATTATTAAAGGTGGTAAAATCAACCCTTAAATTACCTATTCGAGGCTTCTACCGTTGGGAGCCAATTCCGCGTATCGTGACAAAAAAATTATTTATTACACAACTGTATAAGGTTGACCTACCCACCACAATGTCCAAGGAGTAACATTTGACTCAATAACTGGTGACGGTCTGGTATAATAAATTATTATAGGTGGTAGAATCGACCTTTAAATTACCTATTTAAAGCCTCTACCGTTGGGAGCGAATTCCACGTATCCTGACACAAAAATAATTTGTTACACACCTGAATAAGGTTTACCTACTCACCACAATGTCCAAGGAGTAACATTTGACACAATATCAGGTGGCGGTCTGGTGTAATAAATTATTATAGGTGGTAAAATGACCTTTAAATTACCTATTTGAAGCATCTACCGTTGGGAGCGAATTCCGCGTATCGTAACACAAAAATAATTTATTACACATCTGGATAGGGATTAACTACTCTCGACAAGACTTCTTGCAACATTTTTCCTAAAATCTGGTGGCAGTCTGGTGTAAAAAAATTTATTAAATTCGGTTAAATTGACATTTTTGAAATATATAATCGTTTTGGGGTGAAACTTACCCTTAGGATAGTTATAGGGGTGGTGTTGAACTAACTTATTCAATGTAATCAATTTGTAATAAATTCTGGTTCAAGAATCATCCCGATATCATAGCTACATCAAAAGTTACAATTTTGTCGGTGCAGGTATAATTGTTAGCTAAACGAGTTACCGCTTACTCGTTCCTCGAAAACGGTAACTGTAATAAAATCGGGATTTGTTGTAATAAATTGTAGTAAATGTGGAACAAATTATAGTACAGGTTTCATTGAGGTGGGCTAATTTGGTCGGTGCAGGTTAAGAGCACTGAAATTAGGCTCCAAACAAAATATTTACATGTAATATGTTTTGGACCCAAAATGACATTTTAATTTGGCATGTGAAAGTATTACTTTGTCAGATCAGAGCTATATGGTTTTGAGATGGCCAGACTCATCCGTCACTTTTCGCAAAGTATGAACAAAATCGTACCATTGCAACAAAGCGAAATTAGGCTCCAAACAAAATATTTACATGTAATACCTTTTGGACCCAAAATAACATTTTAATTTGACATGTGAAAGTATTACTTTGTCAGATCAGAACTATATGGTTTTGAGATGGTCAGACCCAAACGTCACTTTTCGTAAAATATGAACAAAATCGTCCCATTGAAACTTAGCGAAATTAGGCTCTAAACAAAAAATGTGCATTTAATATGTTTTGGGCCCAAAATAACATTTTAATTTGATATGTGAAAAGTATTAATTTGTCGGATCAGAGCTGAGTAGTTTTGAAAAAGCCGGACCCATACGTCACTTTTGGTAAAGACCCAAAATAACGTTTTAATTAATTCCAAAACCACACAGCTCTGATCCCACAAATTAATACTTTTCACATGCCAAATTAAAATGTTATTTTTAGTCAAAAATGTATTACGTGAAAATATTTTGCTCCGAGCCTAATTTCGCTAGGTTGCAACAGTACGATTTTGTTCATATTTTGCGAAAAGTGACGTATGGGTCTAACTTTTCCAAAACTATACAGCTCTGATCCGACAAATTAATAATTTTTACATTTCAAACTAAAATGTTATGTTTGGTCAAAAATGTATTACGTGAAAATATTTTGCTCCGAGCCTAAAACCGCTAGACTGCATCGGTACGATTTTGTTCATATTTTGCGAAAAGTGACGTATGGGTCTAACTTTTCCAAAACTATACAGCTCTGATCCGACAAATTAATAATTTTTACATGTCAAACTAAAATGTTATGTTTGGTCAAAAATGTATTGTGTGAAAATATTTTGCTCTGAGCCTAAAATCGCTAGACTGCAATGGTACGATTTTGTTCATATTTTGCGAAAAGTGACGTATGGGTCTAACTTTTCCAAAACTATACAGCTCTGATCCGACAAATTAATAATTTTTACATGTCAAACTAAAATGTTATGTTTGGTCAAAAATGTATTGTGTGAAAATATTTTGCTCTGAGCCTAAAACCGCTAGACTGCATCGGTACGATTTTGTTCATATTTTGCGAAAAGTGACGTATGGGTCTAACTTTTCCAAAACTATACAGCTCTGATCCGACAAATTAATAATTTTTACATGTCAAACTAAAATGTTATTTTTGGTCAAAAATGTATTACGTGAAAATATTTTGCTCTGAGCCTAAAACCGCTAGACTGCATCGGTACGATTTTGTTCATATTTTGTGAAAAGTGACGTATGGGTCTAACTTTGCCAAAACTATACAGCTCTGATCCGACAAATTAATAACTTTTACATGTCAAACTAAAATGTTATGTTTTATGAAATGTCGTTATGAAAATATTTTGCTCTGAGCCTAATTTCGCTAGGTTGCAACGGTACGATTTTGTTCGTATAATGTTCGTGTTTTTCGAATGAAAATAATTTTAATAGACATTTTTATGTTTCATATAATAAAATTTGGGGCTAACTTCACATATGAAGTGTATTTGGAATAAAATATAATATAAAACGGCGCGAGGATACACAAGAGTCAGAAGGATATAATTATGTTAGTGTTGCCTGATTATTTTTTTTTTAATTTCGGGGATAAAATCCGGGATAACTTCACATACGTATTAAAGAAGCCCAACGAAATGGAAATTTCTGAAAACCCCCTAACCAGTTATAACGAAGCAAGTACTTACACCAGTTCTAACACCGAGTTCCATACTGATAAAAAGGAACTCGCGAGAGAAGCAGACTGGGTACTGAAAAGGAAAAAAAGACCTACCAAAAAAACGAAGAGCAGATTTCTCACCTGAAATTGAAGAACAATCGCAGGCTACTGTAATTGGTATTACTAATACTAGTCCAGCACATCAGCAACAAAAAGTTGCACCGAAAGAAAAGGCTCCTTCGCCAATTAATGTATTCGGCAAAACAGAATTTGCTAGTATACAAACTATAATGAAATCAGTGACCACTAAGGAGTACAGAGTAGTGTCACTATCCAATAGCCTGTGGAAAATCAATACACCAGATTCCGATATATATGGAGCACTAGCCACAAAGCCCAATGAGGAAGGTAAACAATGGTTAACATACGCAGATAAAAACAACCGTTCAATTAAGGTTATGACTAGAGGCCCTCATTCATCGTGTAAGAAGGTGGATATAATGGAGGACCTATAGGCAAAAGATTTGCAAATAACGGGTTTTCCGATACGAATGATACAATTTAAAATGGTTATAATGGCCAAATTATTTTTTGACATTTCTTATGCCATTTGTGTTCAGTAGGTTATGCCATTTACGTGACGCAAAAAATACACGCTTCAACAACATTTAGAAATTGCTAAACTGTTTTATCAAAATCAGTGCTCATTTCTGAATACTTAGAGAAATTTAAGAAGATTTCTTCTGTCGTATTGTAGGCAAATTTGAAAGTACGACAAAGAAATGCACGCTCACAAGAGAATATTGTCTTGGTAGCAGCGTAAGTGTAAGAGAAAATCCAAATTTATCGGGTCTAGGTCGTTCAACAACTAAATATTTCTCAAACAACAACATGGAGAATTTTAAGAAAAGATTTAGGTTTACATCCTTACAAAATTCAACTGGTTCAAGAACTGAAGCCATTAGACCACCATAAATGTCGTTGATTTTCCGATTTCGCTCTCTTTGAAAATGATGAACATTTTTAAATGGTTATGTAAACAAACAGAATTGCAGAATTTGGAGGGATGAAAATCCGCACGAAACTGTACAGACACAATTACATCCAGATACAGTCACTGTCTGGTGTGCAATTCATGCTGGTGGAGTGATTGGTCCATATTTCTTTGAAGAAAGTGGTCGAAGAGTCAATGGAGAATGATACAGAACAATGTTAAATGATTTTTTTCCTGATGTTGAGATTAATCTGAAAGATATGTGGTTTCAACGAGACGTTGCCATCTGCTACACAGCCACCTTAACAGTCGATTTATTGAAGAAAAAAATTTAGTGATGAAATTATCTCAAGATTTGGTCCAGTTAATTATCCTCCCAGGTCGTGTGATTTAACACCCTGTGATTTCTTTCTTTGGGTGATATTCCAACAACAATTGAGCAATTAAAAATAAACATTGAACGCGCTATAGATGAAATACAGCCAAATTTATGTGAAAAAGTGATGATAAATTGGGCTGACAGAATGCAGTACGTACGGAGAAGTCGTGGTGGTCATTTGAATGATGTTATTTTCCATACATAATGGCATAATGTAACCTTTCAAATAAAAAAAAATGTTGGTCTCACTGATAATTTAGATGCAGTAAATATCCTAAAACAAGAGAGAGAGGTGAGAACAATGAAGTAAAAAAGAGGGTTCCCACTCTTTATGCTTACTTTTAATAAAAAGGAGAAAGTTGAAACAAATTTCAACATCAAAGCAATTCTAAATGTGAGGGTTAAAATAGAACCCTTAAAGAAAAACACGAGGACGAATATATCAGTGCAAAAAATTGTCAAGGTCTAAACCACTCGCAGAAATATTGCGGTCGGGAGCCTAGATGCGTAAGATGTGCTGAAAAACGCGAGAGTGTAAGAAAAATAGAAACCCTGTAAAAGGCATAAACTGTAAAGGACATCATCCTGCGAATTACAGAGGATGTGAAGTAGCTAAAGAAGTCGAAAGGTTAAGAAACAAAATGAAACAGTTTCCTCAAAACTCTAAGGTTACAAGAGAGAAATCAGTCAGTGACATCTATGCCAAATGGCACATCAAAATAATCATTAGTGTTTAGTATACGCTTGTCTTTCTGAAGTACAAAAAGTGCATTCGGCGATTTTTACAATGAGTGAAATTATTCAACAACGAAGTTTCCATTGCCGAAACGTTCAGAATGTTGCAAAAGGCCTTCGGTGATAATTGTATGTCGCGAGCAAGTGTTTTTGATTAGTACAAATTGGTCAAAGAGGGTCGAGAACGTGTTGACGACGAACCACGTCTAGGACGGCCATCAACATCAACTGATGGTCAACACGTTAATAAAATCAAGGTATTGGTGCTCGAGAATCGACGATTAACAGTCAGAGATCTTACTGGCATCGTTGAAATATCGGAAGGATCAGTGAAAACGATTGGTTACAAAATCACTCAATTTTTTGAAAAAACTGCGTCGCGTTGACGTCTGTGAAACAATGCTTTCTGACTACCAGGATGTCATGAATCGTATTATAACTGGCGATGAGTATTGGATCTATGCTTACGACACAGAAACAGACGATCAATCGGCCGAATATCGTCAAAGCAAGATTATCGATTATCGAGGTGTAGTGCACTCCGAATTCCTTCCGACCGGCCAAACTTTCAACAAGGAATACTATTTGAGTGTTATGCGTCGTTTGCGCGAAGCTATTCGTAGAAAGAGGCCGGAATTATGGGTCGACAACTCGTGGTTTTTGTACCGCGATAATGCACCTTCTCATACTGCATTAGTTTTACGTGATTTTTTCGCCAAAAATTCCACCCATATCGTTCCGCAACCACCGTATTCACCTGATTTAGCTACGTGTGACTTCTGGCTGTTCAGCAAACTCAAACGACCGCTTCGGGGAAACCGTTTTGAGTCAATTAAAGACATTAAACGTGAATCGCTACGCGCATTGTAGGCTATTCCGGAAATTCACTTTAACGACTGTTTCGAGGATTGGAAAAATCGTTGGCACAAGTGTATTGAGGCCGGGGGGATTACTTTGAGTGGGACGAAATAGATATGGAGAAATAAATAAAGAATTTTAAAATTATGAACAAAGTCTTACTGCTTTTTGCCCACAGTATTATATCAAATAATGGCATTAGAAATGCTCTTTGATATAAAATTGGTCTCATCAAAAAACTACGAGATTTTACCCTTTGGTAATGCGTTGGAAAATCGGAACGCATAGAATATTTTGGCGATTTTTGGGTTTCACTGTATTAATTAGTGGCCAGATCACAGAGATTCTGCCAAGTAGTGGCTAGTATCAAATGATGGCATAAGAGGTGCTCGGAGGCTGAGATACCGGGAGGAGGCTTTTTAGTACCAGGAGGCAATTGTGATGGATCCTGATTTCGGGGAAAAACGTGTAAGGGCTTGTCTGGTGGGCCCCGATTTTTTTTTAATTTTTTCTTAGCTGAGATGATTTAAATGAAAATTGCTTGAAAGAGGTTTTTAGTACCATTAATCGATTGCGATGGATCCAGATTTCGTAAAAAATCATGTAAGACCTTGTCTGGTGGGACCCGAGTTCATTCTTAATTTTTTTTCTCCGCCCAAACGATTTAAATCAAAATTGCTTTAAGGCGGTTTTCGAGTACGACTCCTGATTAATTTTTAATTTGTTTTCTTAGCACAAACGATTTTAATGAAAATTGCGTGAAGATGGTTCTCGAGTGCCAAGAGCCGATTACGATGGATCCTTATTTCGGGAAAAAATCTTGTAAGGGCTTGTCTGGTGGACCCCGAGTTAATTTTTAATTTTTTTCTTAGCTCAAACAATTTAAATGTAAATTGCATGTCGTAGGTTTTCTAGTACCAGGAACCGGTTCGATGGATCCTAGTTTTGGGAAAATTCGTACAAGGGCTTGTCTGGTGGGCCCCGGGCTTATTTTAACCTTTTTTATTAGCTCAAACGATTTAAAAGAAAATTGATTGTAGGAGGTTTTCTATTACCGGGAACCGATTGCGATGGACACTGATTTCGAGAAAAATCGTATACGGGGTTGTCCGGTGGGTCCCGGGTTTATCTAATTGAAAAATCTCGTAGTTCTTTGATGATACCAATTTTATTTCAAAGAACGCCTCTTATGCCTTCCTTTGATACTGGCCACTACTCGGTAGAATCTCTGTGATCTGGCCAATAATTAATACAGCAAAACCCCAAAATCGCCAAAATATTCTATGCGATCCGATTTTCCAGCGCATTAACAAATGAGAAAATCTCGTAGTTTTTTGATCAGACCAATTTTATTTCAAAGAGCACCTCTTATGCCATCATTTGATACTGGCCACTACTCGGTAGAGTTTCTGTGATCTGGCCAATAATTAATACAGTGAAACCCAAAAATCGCCAAAATATTCTATGCGATCCGTTTTTCCAGCGCATTAACAAATGGGAAAATCTCGTAGTTTCTTGATCAGACCAATTTTATTTCAAAGATCACCTCTAATGCCATCATTCGATATAACGTTTATGCAACTCGAGTTCATTGCTGTGCCCATTGTTAATACAATTTATTAACATTATTAAATTACATAAATTGTTTTGTCTTACTTGTGTAAATATTTTTAAATTATAAATTTATTTTTTTTATTTCAATTAAAATTAAGTTTTGATTATTTAAAGAAAATAGTTAAAATTAAAAGAAATCCGTCTGTTGTCAGGTTTCCATTGTTAACATTGCTTTTACCGACTGTTTGTTTTTGTTAATTTAACAAATTTGATTTTTGTTAATTTTGTTGTTTTGTTAAAAACTTCACGTCCGTGATAATATACGTAAAGCCTCAGCCAGCGAACACTTAAGAGCTTAAGTTGCACGCTGTTTGTACAATTTCGGTTAGTGCATTAATCACCAAAATTTATAGGCCTCTCGTTACAAATAAACAACTGACCTTTAAAATGTTGGTGGTCGGACCGCTCCCCTAAATGGTCCAAACGGAGCACAACTTAAGCTCTTCAGTTTTCGCTGGTTGAGGTTCAAAACAACTGTAGTAAGAAAAACGTAATTCCTTTGCGACATCCGTCATACACTCGTATCTAGATATGTGCTGTCGCAAAGAAAGAAAATTGTTCAATGCAAGCAACTCGGTATACGTACAGTTTTTACAAGAATTGATAAAATCTTTTATCTTAATTTTTTGCTTTGTACTTCGTAAAGTAGTTTTTATCGGAATATGTATAACATACAGTGTTAGTATGCGGTGCAACTGCACAGTGCGCACCGCGCACACAAAACATGACTTAATGGATTTCTATTTATAAAACTATTAACTCATTTGATAAAATAAGTTTATGTTTAAATTGCACTTTAATTAATGAACATACTGCATCTGCGTATTTTGTATTATATCATCGCGCGGTCATTTTGAACTAATTAGAAGTTTGCGCAAGTGCGCACTGCGGAGTGACCTCGCTGTAGCCGTACATAAATCAAAGTGTCAGTGTGTAAATACTTACCTTACGTATTGTTATGTGTCATGTCTTATTCGTCTTATGTCATTTGCTGGTGGTGTCATCATTACGCAATAATACTAATAATCATTTTGAGTCTAGTGTAAACGTTGCACTCATTACGGCATATGTCGCATACAAATGAAACTATTAATTAACAATTTAGCACACTATCTTTATCTAAACTATAATGTGTATGCATGCATGTGCCTAGTTAATTTATTGCTAATTACCTTCCGGTAATAATATTTATATAATTTAACCCTTTTGCTATACATACAAAAATAATTTAATTAATGGCGTAACAATTGATAAAACATTGTACAGATCTGATTTCATGAGAACTACATATGTACAAGCATTTTTTCCGGTAAATTAATAACCGATTAACATTTAGATACAATTATTTTATCGTTAGTATTTTCTGAGAAGTACCTTAACCTTAAGAAAAAATCTTTACATAAAGGTATCTGATTGTTAAGCACAATGTCGCTCGTTAAGTTACGCACTGTTGAATTTTAGTTAGAAGTGGTGCTAGATTATTGACAGATTTAGTCTAAAATAATTTGGTTACAATTATGGTGCTTTGTTTATTGTTTAGGTAAATACCCATTAGAAGGTGTTTGATCGGTTACTTAGATTGAAGGTTTATTTTAGGAAAAGATTACATTTCAAATGCACAACCTTATCTGGATTGCATCTACACCTTATTTTGTTCAATGGCAGTCAAAATTAAAACTGGACTCATATTGTCATGTATATAAGGGCAATGGATTGGATTGGGTAATGTTAGTATTCATGTCGATTATACAACTCGCCGAATTTACTGCGACTGGAGAACATCCGATTCGCGTTCGATCCGCATTTGAAAATATTTGCATTATAGAATCCGACGGAAATCTGCGTTATCGATCCGCAATGAAACTGCAGTTTCATCACCAGCTGGCAAATTTTCCACATTGAACAAAGTGTTTATTTAATAATTTATAAATATTTTCGTGAATTCAAACAAAAATAAATATTTAAGTGCAAAAAATTAAGTGTTATAGTGCGTAATTATGGATACAATTTAGGCGGGGGAACGAATAACAGGAGAGATTCCTAGACGATAGAGATTCCTAGAGAGAAATACGTGGTAAGATATTTTCCAGTTGTCGACCGTTTCAGGTTTATAAAACATGCCAGACTAAGCAAAGTCGCGATTAGTTAAGTTTTAAAAGTACTGAAAACTAAATTACCACCGGTAGTAAAATCGTCCTCACTAACTGCAGAATTTAAATTGGCAGCGTGTCTAAAATGTTTGGCAGAATGCGAAAAACGAGCTTGTTTTTTATCGTGGGTAGGCAATGAAACAATTGAATTATTACAAAAATTGTTTTCGGACAATCTGGTAGGGTAGCCGATTTAAAAGGCGCTGTTCGAGATCGTTTATTTCTTTGACAGAAAGCTGAATGTAACACTTCGTATGCTGATTGTGAAATTCGTGACATGATAGTCAAGCATACACCACACGATCAAGTGCGTATCAGTGCCCTTCAAAAAACAAATCCGACATTAGATGAAGTTCTCGAAATTGCAACCATCTACGAGTCTACCCAGCAATCATGTAAAGAAGTCAAAAAAGAACCAACCACGTTCACAACGGTTGAAACGTTCCCAAAAACGGGAAAAATCATCACCGCTATCATTCCAATCGATCACGTCACACAAACCGCAACAATCGTGCATTGTCATCGGAGCGGCGATATACGGGTAATCAATGCATCCCAGGGTGCAACATTTATCATTTGCGTCGTGACTGTAAGTATATTAAGTCTGTGTGTGATAATTGTGGTAAGCAAGGTCATATTTCGCCTGTGTGTTTATCCCGTTCATCAGCTGGGACAAATTTTAATTGCGGAAATACAAAAAATATTACCAGTTGCGGTTATCATCAACGTGGTAGAAGGAATCAATTATGAATCAGGTAAAATCATCGTAGATCTTCTTGTTAACGGCGTCGCAATGACTTTTCAAGTCGACACGGGTGCTTCGTGTTCCTTGATTGGACTGGATGGATATAGGAAGTTTAGGTCGCCACGATGCCAACCTACAAACAAATCTTTAACATCATATGGTGGAACTTTTCTGGAATTGAAAGGAGTTACTGAAGTAGTTATCTCACTAGCTGATAAATCGTTCGAAAGCGATCTCTTAATTGTTAATAGTAATAAGGCTACAAATGTTATGGGATTAGTCTGGTTTAAAGCACTTAACTTTGATATTTCGTATCCAAAAAATTATTCCAGTTCTAAAAATGAAATTAATTCTATTTTATATTCTCCAGATCATCGAAAATTAATCGAGCGGGTTAATAATTTGTGTGCTGAACATCCAAATTTATTTTCATCAACACTAGGACTTTGCAAAGCCTTTAAAGCCGAAATAGTTCTCAAGTCGAATGGTTGTCCGAAGTTTTTGAAGCCCTACAATATAGCTTTTGCGTACGTCAAACAAGTTCATGAGGGAATCGACCGGCTGGTCAGCCAAAATATTTTAAAACCAGTAAAATTTAGTCAATGGGCTGCACCCATTGTAATAGTCTCGAAACCGAATGGCAAAATTCGAATTTGCGGGGACTTCAAAGTTACTGTAAACCCACAGATTGAGATCGATCGCTATCCAATACCGCGAATCGAAGAACTCTTCCACAAATTGCAAGGAGGTAAATTTTTCACGAAAATTGATTTAACCGAAGCGAATCTGCAAATCGAATTAACTGACAAGTCGAAGAAATTAATGGTAATCAAAACGCCATTCGGATTATTTGAATATCAAAGGCTTCCCTTCAGAGTGGCCAGCGCACCTGGAATTTTTCAACGGTTCATGGAGGAAGTCGTTGCAGGTGTACCGAAATGCGCTGTTTACCTTGACGATGTAATTATTTCTGGAGAAACAAACGAGAAACACATCGCAAATCTAACCGAAATTTTACAAATTCCGAAATTTTTTAATACAATTTTCGAATTCAATAATACGTCAATCGTCAAATCCGAATAAAATTCCCTTCGCAGTCAATCCAGCGAGTTGTATAATAGGCACCATTATTTACATTGACAAACTGCAATGGCAACACTAATCATTATTGGTATAGCATATTTTCAACGTGAGTGTCTAAAAAGCTACATTTTTACTCTCAACTTCGAAATTGTTTTCTACCATGGCAATTTAAACTAAAGTGTTGAGGTTCACAATTTTAAATTAAAATACAACAAAGAAGAAGATTTTAAATGTCAGTGAAACTGACTAATGGAGTTAGAACACACGAACTCGGCAGCCAATTAACCGCGCTGTGTGGCATGTGGCACCGTCCTGTTGGAACCTCATATCAGTAAGATTTATGCTAGCCAATTGGGGTACAAAAAAGTTACAAATCCTGACTTTATACCGTTCATCGTTGACTGTAACATTTCGGCAAAGGCTTCTTTCGGCTTTCACCCAAAAGTGAGGTTTATTGCTGTACAAAATTATGTTTGGAAAATCAACATCAATATCAATTTGTGATTCAGTCCATTGGCCGAATTGGAATTTTGTAAGCACTTAAACCAAGATCCTTGCCGAAATGGTAAACCAAACTAATCACAAAGCAAATGTCAGCTGCCAAATCGGTTTTCAAACAAAACAGTGTTGCCAACTTAAAGATGTGAACCTCTAAAAAAACACCCTTTATCAAGGCGTTTAAACTATATCGAACAATTTTAGGGGTTGAGAGTAGGAAGTTGGGAAGCGAAGTCCTAGATTCATAGCTCCTCGCGGTGCTCTCTAGATAACTTTAAATGATTTAGAGGAATAGTGGAGACGAACAGAAGAAGTGCTGTTTATGGTCATGGACACTACATGTCACAGCGAGTCATTAGCCTCCTAAACCCAATACAAAATAAGAGCGTCTGAATACAGCTCGCTATATATAGGGTGGGCCAAATAATTTTTTTTTTTAAAATGCAATAAAACAAAGAGTTCTCAAAATTTTTTAAAATTTATTTTTTCATTGTAAAGAACAATACTTCCGATTAATTATGGAATACTATTTCATTCATATGACTACCTCGGCTGGCCTTGACATACTCCATACGGTCGGTCCAATCTTTGAGCACTTTTTCGATGGTATGCGGCATTATGTCTTCAATGGCAATGCGAATATTGTTCTTGAGAGCGTCCATCGTTGCTGGTTTATCGGCGTAACACTTATCTTTGACGGCACCCCAAAGAAAATAGTCCAACGGCGTCAAATCACAGCTTCGAGGTGGCTAAATCACATCAGCATTTCGGATGATAATTCGATCTTCGAAGACAGTGCGCAAAAGGTCAATTGATGAAACGTGTGCTGTGTGACACGGAGCGTCGTCTTGTTCAAACCAAATGTTGCCTATGTCCTCCTCTTCAAGTGCCGGGAACAAAAAATCGTTTACCATGGCGCGGTAGCGCTTACCATTGACAGTAACGGCGGCCCCTTGCTCATTTTCAAAGAAAGATGGCTTTCCGTGCCCAAATGCGACAATTCTGCTTGGTTACATAGCCGCCAAGATGAAAATGAGCCTCATCCGAAAAGATGTTTTTTTTTGCCAAAATCGGCATCTTCTTCAAGTCGATTGCAAACCCACTCAGCGAACCGAATACACAACCATTTTCGTTTAGCGGGAGGATAAAACTAACTTTCTGTCAAATCAGAAGTGGCATAACCCTTACCATACTCAAAAAACCGCTAGTTCAAAAAAAAAATTATTTGGCCCACCTTGTATACTCCGCGACACTTGATTATCCTCACTTGAAAATTTGTCATCACCTTTGTTTTATCTGTATTTAATATTTAGTGTGTGCTCCGTTTTTTCTTACAACATCATTAATTTTATTAGGCAAAAGACCTATAAAGATTTTGTATAAATTCTATCGATACTTTCTCGAAAGCATCATACACAGCTGCCTTAAGGTCATCCTCGAGACAGAGCCGACCAATTCAAAACTGCCACGTTATTTTCTTCAAAACCCTATTCCACTCGTGCAGCTATGTGGATTGCTGCGTTATCCTGCTGAAAAATCCAGCGATGGCCTTCAAACATTCCGTGAAAATTGACTTTTTGCACTTCTAGGAGCTCGATATAGCTGCTTTGCGAGTTTTGTCGGCCTTCTAGGACAACCAAATCAATAGCACCATGAAAAGAAATTGCTGCCCACACCAGGATGGAACCAACACTGGTGTGGCGACGGGACAGGAATAGCCCTGATTTCCTTAAATCATGGAAGTAATGTCTAAAACCATCTGGCCCATCTAAATTAAAATTTTTCTCGTCCGAAAAAATAACCTGGAACCATTCTTCCTTCTAATGCAGATATCCACGGCAACATTCCAATCGAGCACTTCTATGTTGCTGGAGCAGACGTGGTTTTTTCATAATTTTTTGTCGCCGGAGATGTAAACACTTTTTTATTATCCTCTGAACAGTACGGACACTGGCTGAGACTCCAATTTTCTGCTTTATTTTTTTTGCAGATTGCATCGAATTTGAAACTTCGCGCAAAATAGCTATATATTCCCGTTCTGTTGTCGCCGTTGCTGTGCGACCTCTTCGATTTTTTCCGCAATTTTCTGGATCTTTGAGACAGTTGTTGATGGTCCAAGAATTGCGACCAATTTTTCTGGAAATCGCAAGAATCTTTCCAATTTCTACCTTTGTTAGGGCTACCCATTTTCACCGCTATTAACTGCAGCTGGTAATACACTTAATAAATTGATGATAAACTATTAAACTGAACACAACTAAATTTATTTACACGCACCTTACGCCTTTGACGTCAACAACAAAGTGATGAGGGTCGCAGTTTAAATAAGCAAAAGAATCGAAATGGGGATTTCCACTTCGCACTGCATGCAGGTGTGTGTATTAGCAAAAAAAATTTAAGTAATTAGTCGCATTATCTTAGGTTTTATGAAAAATTCTCCAGTGAGAGTAGTCAAGTGTCGCAGAGTGTATAAATATAGTCAAGGTCGGGCTAGATGTCATAAGATTATTCTGCAGTACGTTGCAAACACACCTCGAACTGTACACAAACAAGGCTTTAAAAATGAGAACATGGAACGTGCTAAGCCAAATAAGACCGGAAAATCTCATCTCAAAACCGATTCGGACCAAAGACAAAGTAATACGTTAGACATACTTGCACCTTAGATTGTCTGGGTGTGGTTTCCAGTACACCACTAATGGTTACTCTGGTAGCTCAAACAATTTAAATGTAAATTGCATGTAGTAGGTTTTCTAGTACCAGGAACCGGGTCGATGGATCCTAGTTTCGGGAAAATTCGTATAAGGGCTTGTCTGGTGGGTCCCGGGCTTATTTTAACCTTTTTTATTAGCTCAAACGATTTAAAAGAAAATTGATTGTAGGAGGTTTTCTAGTACCAGGAACCAATTGCGATGGATCCTGGCTTCGGGAAAATTCGTATACGGGGTTGTCTGGTGGGTCCCGGGTTTATCTAATTGAAAAATCTCGTAGTTCTTTGATGATACCAATTTTATTTCAAAGAGCACCTCTTATGCCATCATTTGATACTAGCCACTACTCGGTAGAATCTCTGTGGCCTGGCCAATAATTAATACTGTGAAACCGATGCGATCCGTTTTTCCAGCGCATTAACAAATGGGGAAATCTCGTAGTTTCTTGATCAGACCAATTTTATTTCAAAGAGCACCTCTTATGCCATCATTTGATACTGGCCACTACTCGGTAGAGTTTCTGTGATCTGGCCAATAATTAATACAGTGAAACCCAAAAATCGCCAAAATATTCTATGCGATCCGTTTTTCCAGCGCATTAACAAATGGGAAAATCTCGTAGTTTCTTGATCAGACCAATTTTATTTCAAAGATCACCTCTAATGCCATCATTCGATATAACGTTTATGCAACTCGAGTTCATTGCTGTGCCCATTGTTAATACAATTTATTAACATTATTAAATTACATAAATTGTTTTGTCTTACTTGTGTAAATATTTTTAAATTATAAATTTATTTTTTTTATTTCAATTAAAATTAAGTTTTGATTATTTAAAGAAAATAGTTAAAATTAAAAGAAATCCGTCTGTTGTCAGGTTTCCATTGTTAACATTGCTTTTACCGACTGTTTGTTTTTGTTAATTTAACAAATTTGATTTTTGTTAATTTTGTTGTTTTGTTAAAAACTTCACGTCCGTGATAATATACGTAAAGCCTCAGCCAGCGAACACTTAAGAGCTTAAGTTGCACGCTGTTTGTACAATTTCGGTTAGTGCATTAATCACCAAAATTTATAGGCCTCTCGTTACAAATAAACAACTGACCTTTAAAATGTTGGTGGTCGGACCGCTCCCCTAAATGGTCCAAACGGAGCACAACTTAAGCTCTTCAGTTTTCGCTGGTTGAGGTTCAAAACAACTGTAGTAAGAAAAACGTAATTCCTTTGCGACATCCGTCATACACTCGTATCTAGATATGTGCTGTCGCAAAGAAAGAAAATTGTTCAATGCAAGCAACTCGGTATACGTACAGTTTTTACAAGAATTGATAAAATCTTTTATCTTAATTTTTTGCTTTGTACTTCGTAAAGTAGTTTTTATCGGAATATGTATAACATACAGTGTTAGTATGCGGTGCAACTGCACAGTGCGCACCGCGCACACAAAACATGACTTAATGGATTTCTATTTATAAAACTATTAACTCATTTGATAAAATAAGTTTATGTTTAAATTGCACTTTAATTAATGAACATACTGCATCTGCGTATTTTGTATTATATCATCGCGCGGTCATTTTGAACTAATTAGAAGTTTGCGCAAGTGCGCACTGCGGAGTGACCTCGCTGTAGCCGTACATAAATCAAAGTGTCAGTGTGTAAATACTTACCTTACGTATTGTTATGTGTCATGTCTTATTCGTCTTATGTCATTTGCTGGTGGTGTCATCATTACGCAATAATACTAATAATCATTTTGAGTCTAGTGTAAACGTTGCACTCATTACGGCATATGTCGCATACAAATGAAACTATTAATTAACAATTTAGCACACTATCTTTATCTAAACTATAATGTGTATGCATGCATGTGCCTAGTTAATTTATTGCTAATTACCTTCCGGTAATAATATTTATATAATTTAACCCTTTTGCTATACATACAAAAATAATTTAATTAATGGCGTAACAATTGATAAAACATTGTACAGATCTGATTTCATGAGAACTACATATGTACAAGCATTTTTTCCGGTAAATTAATAACCGATTAACATTTAGATACAATTATTTTATCGTTAGTATTTTCTGAGAAGTACCTTAACCTTAAGAAAAAATCTTTACATAAAGGTATCTGATTGTTAAGCACAATGTCGCTCGTTAAGTTACGCACTGTTGAATTTTAGTTAGAAGTGGTGCTAGATTATTGACAGATTTAGTCTAAAATAATTTGGTTACAATTATGGTGCTTTGTTTATTGTTTAGGTAAATACCCATTAGAAGGTGTTTGATCGGTTACTTAGATTGAAGGTTTATTTTAGGAAAAGATTACATTTCAAATGCACAACCTTATCTGGATTGCATCTACACCTTATTTTGTTCAATGGCAGTCAAAATTAAAACTGGACTCATATTGTCATGTATATAAGGGCAATGGATTGGATTGGGTAATGTTAGTATTCATGTCGATTATACAACTCGCCGAATTTACTGCGACTGGAGAACATCCGATTCGCGTTCGATCCGCATTTGAAAATATTTGCATTATAGAATCCGACGGAAATCTGCGTTATCGATCCGCAATGAAACTGCAGTTTCATCACCAGCTGGCAAATTTTCCACATTGAACAAAGTGTTTATTTAATAATTTATAAATATTTTCGTGAATTCAAACAAAAATAAATATTTAAGTGCAAAAAATTAAGTGTTATAGTGCGTAATTATGGATACAATTTAGGCGGGGGAACGAATAACAGGAGAGATTCCTAGACGATAGAGATTCCTAGAGAGAAATACGTGGTAAGATATTTTCCAGTTGTCGACCGTTTCAGGTTTATAAAACATGCCAGACTAAGCAAAGTCGCGATTAGTTAAGTTTTAAAAGTACTGAAAACTAAATTACCACCGGTAGTAAAATCGTCCTCACTAACTGCAGAATTTAAATTGGCAGCGTGTCTAAAATGTTTGGCAGAATGCGAAAAACGAGCTTGTTTTTTATCGTGGGTAGGCAATGAAACAATTGAATTATTACAAAAATTGTTTTCGGACAATCTGGTAGGGTAGCCGATTTAAAAGGCGCTGTTCGAGATCGTTTATTTCTTTGACAGAAAGCTGAATGTAACACTTCGTATGCTGATTGTGAAATTCGTGACATGATAGTCAAGCATACACCACACGATCAAGTGCGTATCAGTGCCCTTCAAAAAACAAATCCGACATTAGATGAAGTTCTCGAAATTGCAACCATCTACGAGTCTACCCAGCAATCATGTAAAGAAGTCAAAAAAGAACCAACCACGTTCACAACGGTTGAAACGTTCCCAAAAACGGGAAAAATCATCACCGCTATCATTCCAATCGATCACGCCACACAAACCGCAACAATCGTGCATTGTCATCGGAGCGGCGATATACGGGTAATCAATGCATCCCAGGGTGCAACATTTATCATTTGCGTCGTGACTGTAAGTATATTAAGTCTGTGTGTGATAATTGTGGTAAGCAAGGTCATATTTCGCCTGTGTGTTTATCCCGTTCATCAGCTGGGACAAATTTTAATTGCGGAAATACAAAAAATATTACCAGTTGCGGTTATCATCAACGTGGTAGAAGGAATCAATTATGAATCAGGTAAAATCATCGTAGATCTTCTTGTTAACGGCGTCGCAATGACTTTTCAAGTCGACACGGGTGCTTCGTGTTCCTTGATTGGACTGGATGGATATAGGAAGTTTAGGTCGCCACGATGCCAACCTACAAACAAATCTTTAACATCATATGGTGGAACTTTTCTGGAATTGAAAGGAGTTACTGAAGTAGTTATCTCACTAGCTGATAAATCGTTCGAAAGCGATCTCTTAATTGTTAATAGTAATAAGGCTACAAATGTTATGGGATTAGTCTGGTTTAAAGCACTTAACTTTGATATTTCGTATCCAAAAAATTATTCCAGTTCTAAAAATGAAATTAATTCTATTTTATATTCTCCAGATCATCGAAAATTAATCGAGCGGGTTAATAATTTGTGTGCTGAACATCCAAATTTATTTTCATCAACACTAGGACTTTGCAAAGCCTTTAAAGCCGAAATAGTTCTCAAGTCGAATGGTTGTCCGAAGTTTTTGAAGCCCTACAATATAGCTTTTGCGTACGTCAAACAAGTTCATGAGGGAATCGACCGGCTGGTCAGCCAAAATATTTTAAAACCAGTAAAATTTAGTCAATGGGCTGCACCCATTGTAATAGTCTCGAAACCGAATGGCAAAATTCGAATTTGCGGGGACTTCAAAGTTACTGTAAACCCACAGATTGAGATCGATCGCTATCCAATACCGCGAATCGAAGAACTCTTCCACAAATTGCAAGGAGGTAAATTTTTCACGAAAATTGATTTAACCGAAGCGAATCTGCAAATCGAATTAACTGACAAGTCGAAGAAATTAATGGTAATCAAAACGCCATTCGGATTATTTGAATATCAAAGGCTTCCCTTCAGAGTGGCCAGCGCACCTGGAATTTTTCAACGGTTCATGGAGGAAGTCGTTGCAGGTGTACCGAAATGCGCTGTTTACCTTGACGATGTAATTATTTCTGGAGAAACAAACGAGAAACACATCGCAAATCTAACCGAAATTTTACAAATTCCGAAATTTTTTAATACAATTTTCGAATTCAATAATACGTCAATCGTCAAATCCGAATAAAATTCCCTTCGCAGTCAATCCAGCGAGTTGTATAATAGGCACCATTATTTACATTGACAAACTGCAATGGCAACACTAATCATTATTGGTATAGCATATTTTCAACGTGAGTGTCTAAAAAGCTACATTTTTACTCTCAACTTCGAAATTGTTTTCTACCATGGCAATTTAAACTAAAGTGTTGAGGTTCACAATTTTAAATTAAAATACAACAAAGAAGAAGATTTTAAATGTCAGTGAAACTGACTAATGGAGTTAGAACACACGAACTCGGCAGCCAATTAACCGCGCTGTGTGGCATGTGGCACCGTCCTGTTGGAACCTCATATCAGTAAGATTTATGCTAGCCAATTGGGGTACAAAAAAGTTACAAATCCTGACTTTATACCGTTCATCGTTGACTGTAACATTTCGGCAAAGGCTTCTTTCGGCTTTCACCCAAAAGTGAGGTTTATTGCTGTACAAAATTATGTTTGGAAAATCAACATCAATATCAATTTGTGATTCAGTCCATTGGCCGAATTGGAATTTTGTAAGCACTTAAACCAAGATCCTTGCCGAAATGGTAAACCAAACTAATCACAAAGCAAATGTCAGCTGCCAAATCGGTTTTCAAACAAAACAGTGTTGCCAACTTAAAGATGTGAACCTCTAAAAAAACACCCTTTATCAAGGCGTTTAAACTATATCGAACAATTTTAGGGGTTGAGAGTAGGAAGTTGGGAAGCGAAGTCCTAGATTCATAGCTCCTCGCGGTGCTCTCTAGATAACTTTAAATGATTTAGAGGAATAGTGGAGACGAACAGAAGAAGTGCTGTTTATGGTCATGGACACTACATGTCACAGCGAGTCATTAGCCTCCTAAACCCAATACAAAATAAGAGCGTCTGAATACAGCTCGCTATATATAGGGTGGGCCAAATAATTTTTTTTTTTAAAATGCAATAAAACAAAGAGTTCTCAAAATTTTTTAAAATTTATTTTTTCATTGTAAAGAACAATACTTCCGATTAATTATGGAATACTATTTCATTCATATGACTACCTCGGCTGGCCTTGACATACTCCATACGGTCGGTCCAATCTTTGAGCACATTTTCGATGGTATGCGGCATTATGTCTTCAATGGCAATGCGAATATTGTTCTTGAGAGCGTCCATCGTTGCTGGTTTATCGGCGTAACACTTATCTTTGACGGCACCCCAAAGAAAATAGTCCAACGGCGTCAAATCACAGCTTCGAGGTGGCTAAATCACATCAGCATTTCGGATGATAATTCGATCTTCGAAGACAGTGCGCAAAAGGTCAATTGATGAAACGTGTGCTGTGTGACACGGAGCGTCGTCTTGTTCAAACCAAATGTTGCCTATGTCCTCCTCTTCAAGTGCCGGGAACAAAAAATCGTTTACCATGGCGCGGTAGCGCTTACCATTGACAGTAACGGCGGCCCCTTGCTCATTTTCAAAGAAAGATGGCTTTCCGTGCCCAAATGCGACAATTCTGCTTGGTTACATAGCCGCCAAGATGAAAATGAGCCTCATCCGAAAAGATGTTTTTTTTTGCCAAAATCGGCATCTTCTTCAAGTCGATTGCAAACCCACTCAGCGAACCGAATACACAACCATTTTCGTTTAGCGGGAGGATAAAACTAACTTTCTGTCAAATCAGAAGTGGCATAACCCTTACCATACTCAAAAAACCGCTAGTTCAAAAAAAAAATTATTTGGCCCACCTTGTATACTCCGCGACACTTGATTATCCTCACTTGAAAATTTGTCATCACCTTTGTTTTATCTGTATTTAATATTTAGTGTGTGCTCCGTTTTTTCTTACAACATCATTAATTTTATTAGGCAAAAGACCTATAAAGATTTTGTATAAATTCTATCGATACTTTCTCGAAAGCATCATACACAGCTGCCTTAAGGTCATCCTCGAGACAGAGCCGACCAATTCAAAACTGCCACGTTATTTTCTTCAAAACCCTATTCCACTCGTGCAGCTATGTGGATTGCTGCGTTATCCTGCTGAAAAATCCAGCGATGGCCTTCAAACATTCCGTGAAAATTGACTTTTTGCACTTCTAGGAGCTCGATATAGCTGCTTTGCGAGTTTTGTCGGCCTTCTAGGACAACCAAATCAATAGCACCATGAAAAGAAATTGCTGCCCACACCAGGATGGAACCAACACTGGTGTGGCGACGGGACAGGAATAGCCCTGATTTCCTTAAATCATGGAAGTAATGTCTAAAACCATCTGGCCCATCTAAATTAAAATTTTTCTCGTCCGAAAAAATAACCTGGAACCATTCTTCCTTCTAATGCAGATATCCACGGCAACATTCCAATCGAGCACTTCTATGTTGCTGGAGCAGACGTGGTTTTTTCATAATTTTTTGTCGCCGGAGATGTAAACACTTTTTTATTATCCTCTGAACAGTACGGACACTGGCTGAGACTCCAATTTTCTGCTTTATTTTTTTTGCAGATTGCATCGAATTTGAAACTTCGCGCAAAATAGCTATATATTCCCGTTCTGTTGTCGCCGTTGCTGTGCGACCTCTTCGATTTTTTCCGCAATTTTCTGGATCTTTGAGACAGTTGTTGATGGTCCAAGAATTGCGACCAATTTTTCTGGAAATCGCAAGAATCTTTCCAATTTCTACCTTTGTTAGGGCTACCCATTTTCACCGCTATTAACTGCAGCTGGTAATACACTTAATAAATTGATGATAAACTATTAAACTGAACACAACTAAATTTATTTACACGCACCTTACGCCTTTGACGTCAACAACAAAGTGATGAGGGTCGCAGTTTAAATAAGCAAAAGAATCGAAATGGGGATTTCCACTTCGCACTGCATGCAGGTGTGTGTATTAGCAAAAAAAATTTAAGTAATTAGTCGCATTATCTTAGGTTTTATGAAAAATTCTCCAGTGAGAGTAGTCAAGTGTCGCAGAGTGTATAAATATAGTCAAGGTCGGGCTAGATGTCATAAGATTATTCTGCAGTACGTTGCAAACACACCTCGAACTGTACACAAACAAGGCTTTAAAAATGAGAACATGGAACGTGCTAAGCCAAATAAGACCGGAAAATCTCATCTCAAAACCGATTCGGACCAAAGACAAAGTAATACGTTAGACATACTTGCACCTTAGATTGTCTGGGTGTGGTTTCCAGTACACCACTAATGGTTACATCCTTCATTACAGCGGCAACAACCCCCCTTCCATAACATACCGCACCACGGCATTAAAATCATTGTGGGTAACCACCACCAGTAACAACAACGGCTAGTGCGTCACTGACCTAGCAATAATGTGCAATTTAGTTGTATCAAGTACGTTTTTTTCACATAAGAGAATCCACAAACGTCGACTTAAAGGCGCCGTCTTAAATGTGAAAACTATCATCGCATAACTGTATTGTACACGGCTTATAAAGTGTTTACTTATTTATTCCTAATGCCGAAAATATCATTGGAGGCTATCGATGTAGTTTTCATCCCAAACGATCAATCATCGACCAGTACTTCTGCATGAGGATAATTTTGGAAACATGTTGGAGAGGTTCTTTCTGTGCCGCGATCATTTGTCATAGAATGCCGGAGGAGCTCGTCCAAATTAACAATGAATGGGTCTCTATGAAGAATCGTAATCGATGGGTCAGTATCAGACTCCTTCGAAGTAACATCTATTGTTCAACAAGGAGATGTTCTCGTGCCCGGGCTATTCAATTTACCGCAACAAGAACAGTTGCATATTGGAAGTGAACCGTAACGCGACTATATTCTTAACGTTGATGGGTGTATGGGTAACTCCGTGGTAAATTTCGGAATCGGCCACCATAATTTTGAAAGCTTATGAACATTTAATGTTACATTCGTATGGTTGAATTTTTCGAATTTGTCGATTTTTATGATTCCAACATAGACAATTTATGCTTCGACGGGTCGCATAATTATGTTGCCTTCTACAAAATGCAATAGGGTTAGTACTATACACGATAACATATTTCGATTTACTTAGACATCTCTACGATGCCTTGTCATTGACGATCGAAGCGCCACTACACTTTCTACAATAGCAAAACTTAAAATTTAAAAAAAATTATGACTGCTCCACCGCATAGTTAATTTAGCTCCTAGAAATCAAGATGAATGGTTATGACATATGGGTCGATTAGCTTGCCAATATGACCTTATTTTTTAACAATTTGTTTCGTTTTGCATAACACGTTTCTTTGATAGTGTAGATTTACACTTTTTGGGCTGTTGTGAAGTTTTTCTCATTTCTAGTTTGTCAGAAACTTCACAATAGTGCGTTGTTTTTGGTAGCGTTGCCCATTGAAAGCGTCGCCCACCAAACGCAGAACATTGTCTTCTTTTCGAAGCGATTTCGCCGTGCCGGCGATGTTGATGCCTCGGCAGATGAAAGCCACGACTTTTTGCGTTTGGGATTCTCAAGAAGATCCACTTCTCATCTCCCGTGACAATTCGATGCAGGAAGCCCTTTCTTTGCATGCCGTGAAAACAAAATTTCGCAAGTGGTTCTTCGATTTTCCATCTGTCTCTCAGTCAACATATGCTTTCAGCTCGGTGTCTTCAAATGTTTTTGGTCTTCCGCAGCGGATCTTGTTCTAAATGTCGAAATAGCCACTTCTGAAGCATTTAGACCACTCTCCACAGGTAGTTTTCGATGGTGCATGTTCGCCATAGTCCTCCTCAAGCAAATGACGCGCTTCATTTTTTTTTAAATTGGAGCAGAAAAGCAAATGCTGTTTATTTGGCACAAAACTCGAAATTTTTTAGAAAAACTATTTTTCGTTGCGAAATGTGCTGGTATTACAAGTGGTTATCGTTAACAGCTGTTGACGCTATGAACAAAACACAACTTTTGATATAAATGACAACTAGATGTACCACAAATGCAATCATTGGTTGGAAAGTCAAATTATATTTTTTTAACTTTGCAAAATATATCGGTAAAATATTGGTAAAATATTAAAAAAATTCTTATTACTTGTTTATCCGGACCAAATCAAGGTTGCAGTTTATTTTGGGCCTACTTTTTTTCATTCACACCGAGCTGTGCAATGTATAATATTTTCTTGTCTTGCAAAAAGAAATAGAAAGGAAAATAGGATTTCTCTTCAGTAGCACTATTCAGTCTTGCCCTGGGAACATGGGATTCTGAAAAATATTTTCTTAGCGTTTTTATTGGAGTGCATTTTTTCTGGTCTACTAAGGATATACGTTTGGTGTAAATATTCCCTAAACAAAGTTATTGGTTATTGAAAAATGTTTGTTCCTTAAATGTTTATAGGGAAAATTAATTTACCATTTTACTTTGCTTTGATAATTCGATAATTTGAATTAGTGTTCAGCTGAATTTTTGGAATTTGCAACTTCCACTATTTTTGATTGTACTGTATTCCAATTTTCAATTAGTTTATTTCCAAAATTTCAATACTTTAAATCGAAATCTATTAATAAAAGTGAGCTACCTGATTGGCATTTTAAAACAGGAAATCTAGTGAAATACTGTTCGATGCTAATAGTCGATATTGGGTTCTCTAGAAGCTTTTGTCGTACATCGAACGTGACTTTTCACGCCTCAATGATGTCTTCGAGAGGTTCAAGATGCGTTGATAGGAATTCCAAACTAACGGCTTCCGCACTATCAGGATCGACTGCTCTGTCTTCCGTCTCGAGTTTGTCTAAATTTCGCACTTTTTATAGAAACTCCGGTTCATTTGGAAATGTATTGACAATCTGAGAGGCTAGTTCAATAAATCGCGCAGATCTAAAGGCAAATTTTGCCTTATGTTTACAGTTATTAAATTCTGCATTTATTATTAAGGTTGTCAATGAATTTCGAATAATAATTTTGAACTAAAATCCCGTTAGTACAATTTAAAAAGGATTCCACATTGTTTTCGGATAAACTTATTATAATTAAATCGCTGTCAGGTAAATTCTGTAAGCGTAAGACAAATTTTATTAAAAGAAACACAAAATCACCATAACCCAAAACGTATCTCAGATTCCGGCGTTGATGCCTGATAGTCTTCATAAGTCGGAATACTCATAGTTGTTCTATGAGCTCTCCAACGGGAACTGGATGATCCTCAACAGGCAATAATTAAATCTCACATAATATCACTCCATGAGGTAGAGCTGGAAGCAGCTCGCAAGGCCTATTCCATTCTTGATTCGCAGAAAATAAATAACCCACAATGTAATGTAGTTCCCAAAGAGGTGTACTTTCGTAATATTCATTGGCTGAAGCGTTTAAAAAGGCTGAACGCGTCTTATAGCCATGCCGTTAATAAAACTAATTTATCAATCAATTTTAAACGACTGGGGCAACAAGCAAAACTTAAGCTGGAAGCCGAAATTTTTCCTGCACCGATTACATCGCTTTCAGATGGCGTAACATCCACAGTAACTGTGACAAGTATTAACATGAACAGCAAAGCCTTGGTTACGAAAGTTAACAAACCACCACCAGTTGGGTCTGTGGACCAAATTCCTCCACTTCACTTCACTACTAGAGAAACAGAAACCAGCAATACTTGGTCAATTATAGGGAGAAGACTTGGAACAGTAGCTTCAATTGAGCAGGAACTATTTCACCAAAATGACCATCATACCCCGGGTTTCGGAGGACCTCCTCCACATGTGAGCGAACCATTAAATGGTGGTGGTCAATATGGTCAAGACTCCAGATTCGACCTGAACGACTACTCTCCAAAACATAGCATTCATAGACATTTCCCGCCGAAGTGGAAGCTATCCTTTGATGGAAGTAAACGAGACTTAGATATTCACGATTTCGTATTCCGCCTTGAATTTTTGCTAAACGTGATGGCTATCTTCAAGATTAACTTCCATTGAGTATCTATAGTTTTGTGTCCGAATCGGCCGAAAAATTCTCAAGCCATGAAACCGAGCGAGAAACTAGGCGAGAAATAGAGAGACAAATGCAAAGAGGTAAAGAATCTTTTAATGAGTTTTCGTTGGAAATCCAGACTTATCTAATCGTTTTTCTGAGCCTGAATTGATAGAAATCCTTAGGGGAAATATGCATCCCGCGTTACAAACAATGACTCTGCAAAGAAATTTTCCATCTATCAACCACCTTCCGAATGTGTGTCAGAAAGACGAGAGACTATGGATGAATTCCGGTTATGATTTAAAGAATAGCGCAGAACACCTAGACCGGCGAGTAAGGTTTCACAACTTACTGGTCAAAAAGCCCTGAATCTTTTTGCAAATTCACTCAAAATCGAAGATACTCGAATTGAAGGAACTGCAGAGACCTTGGCCATAGATATCGATGGACTGCATGCCTTTACGTATGTAAATGGTACATGCAGAGGTCCGTAAAAGTTTAGCTCTTGCTTTTCAAAAATATTCACAGCCTTATAACCTCTGCACTCGTAAACCAGCCTTTGAACCGGGAGCTATCTTTTACGTGAGAAAACACCCGCTGTAATCGCCGGTGTGGTTTTATAATGGTGCGGCGAACACAAATGGTGTTGAATGCTTCTTTTGCCTATTTTCGGAGTACTGACGGACTGAATGTCGACGACAATGTTTGATATTACGGTCGTCGGGTGTCATAAATTATAACACTTTAGATTCAAAATTAATAAATCTTTTTAACGAAACTTAAATAATTTCCTATTCGTTCAGCTCATAGACAATCAATAATTTCCCTATGACTTTGCTGGGCTAAATAATTGTAACAAATTGCTCGTATTTCTTTCAATTTCATCGCTCAGTAGAAAACAACCAAAAAATAAAAACCGTTCAAATATAAAAAAAAAACGACGCTTATATCGGTCGCGCAGAGGAAGCCTACCAGACTGAAGCATCCGGATGTTGGAAAAAGAATACCCAAGACAACATGTGCAAAGCGACCAAGGATGGTTACATGATTTGACTATTAAGTGAACATGAAGTGAAGGACAAATTAGTTCATCGAATGAAGTTCAGATGAGTAGAAGTTAAACAAGTTGAGTTGCCTTTTGGTCTTCCTTTCCTACCCTACCCCTTCCATATGTCCTTTTCTTATGCGGTCCAAACGAGGATTATTCAGCTGTTCATAATTACACACCCCAACGCTGAGTCTAGCCGACAAACAACGACCACCTGGATAGTTGAATAGTTAAATTCTGTTAACATGACACCTGGTCATGTTACAATCTTATACAGCATTTTTCTTCCTAGTTTTTCATTTTGTTGGTATTATTTGAAAATATTCTGTCCGAATTCTACAAATGTCTTGCAAATTAGTTTTGTTTACGTTGCCAATAGGCGATTGTTTTCTGAACATGTCAAAATTATAACACACAAATACAACTACATGGTACGAAAATCTCCGATAGTGAATAATCGCAATCCATCCAAATGGAAACTATAGGTTATATAAAAGATTACATTTCTAGTGACATCTATTAATCACTAGTTAAACTAATATTAATTTTATTTACCGATTTAATGAAATTGCGTTGCACTATAAATTTCTAATCGAATTTAGGTCAGGGGCATGTACACTATTTCAAAAAAGTCGTTAATTCATTCCTATATACAATTTCCATTAATTGTTATAATTATAATTAATAAAACTATCATGTCAAATGCTTAATTAATGTCAAAATTCTTTTCTTACTTGGAGTTCACACTATCATTTAAGATTTAAGATTATCTTTCAAACACAAAAAAATTGTAATTAACTTTGAAATGATTTTACTTAATTCCAAAGACCTTCTTCTGCAATTAAACGTAATAAAATGGAAAACAACTCCTCAGAGTATCCACGACTTATAGACACTCAAGAGCGTACGTACACTCGATATTAATTGTAAAATTTGTTGCATTCGTGCTAATCAACGATGACGATCTAATTTTAATACATTTTTATCGTCTTTATGTGTGCATCTCAAACTTTCAATCATGCTAATTGTAAGTGAATTTAAAAAAATTTAGTTTAATGTGATAATTGGATTTTTTTTTATTTTTTGCTTGTTTCTTCGTTTCTGCATCAATTTATCTTATTGCTCGTGTCGCCATGTCATGGCCAAGTTAAATGCAATTTAATTTAATATTTCGCTTTTTTTGTTGCCTTATTAATATTTGACTTAAATAAAACATTTTATTTATTTATTTCGAAATACACATCATCATCACCATGACCATAACCAACGTGATATTTAATTAAATTGTTGATTGATTTTTTGTTTGTTAATTTTCTGTGTGTACATATTTTGCCATATGTGGGGAAGATTTTTAATGTCTGGCTGATGTCTAATGGTTTGGTTTGTATTACGATATGTCTATCTATATTATAGGCAATTGATCGTAAAGGGTGTTTTTTTAGGAGGTTTGTTTTTCCGATAGATGTCGTTTTATTTTATGACAGTTGTTTTGACAGCTCAAAGTGGCATTTCTACTCAGTATTGTTTGGCAAATCATTATGAATAGGTTAACTCCAGAACAACGTTTTCAAATCGTGGAAATTTATTTTCAAAATCAGTGTTCAATTAAAAATGTTTATAGAGCACTTCGTGAATTTTATGGTGCACATAATCGTCCGTCAGAGACCACCATAAAGAACGTAATTACCAAATTTCGGTCTACATTCACTCTTTTGGATGCCAAGCCACCGACAAGAATGAGAAGAGTTCGTACAGAAGAAAATATTGCTGTCGTTGAGGCCAGTGTCGAAGAAAACGACAATTTATCGATTCGTCGTCGTGCTCAGCAAATTGGACTTTGTCCATCGACTTTATGGAAAATTTTACGTAAAGATTTGGGTTTGGTGCCATACAAAATTCAATTGGTGCAAGAATTAAAGCCACACGACCATCGTTTGCGCCGTGAATTCAGTGATTGGTCGTTAAATCAATTGAACGAAGATCCATTTTTTTACCGTAAAATTCTCTTCAGTGATGAGGCGCATTTTTGGTTAAATGGATACGTCAACAAACAAAATTGTCGCATTTGGAGCAAAGATAATCCACACGCCGTTCTAGAATTACCAATGCATCCTGATAAATGTACTGTTTGGTGCGGTCTATGGGCTGGTGGGATCATCGGTCCATATTTCTTTAAAAATGAGGAAGGACGACGCGTTACCGTGAATGGAAATCGATACAGAACCATGTTAAATGAGTTTTTGTTGTCAAATCTTGAAGATATGGATATGAATGAAATGTGGTTTCAACAAGATGGTGCCACTTGCCATACAGCACGTGAAACAATCGACTTATTGAAAGAAACTTTCAACGACAACATTATTTCGAGAAATGGTCCGGTGAATTGGCCTCCGCGTTCGTGCGATTTGACGCCACTCGATTACTTTTTGTGGGGATACGTGAAGTCATTGGTTTATGTGGATAAACCTCAATCGATTGACGCTTTGGAAACCAATATTCAACGTGTCATTGCTGACATACGCCCTCAAATGCTTGAAAAAGTGCTGGAAAATTGGACCTCCAGAATGACATTTGTGAAAAATAGTCGTGGTAGCCATATGCCAGAAATTGTGTTTAAATGTTAAATGCCAAAAAATTATCTACCAAATAAAAAAAAATTTTGGTCATTTCATAATTTTATATGTGTTTTATTCAAAAAAAAAATCGGCAACCTCTTAAAAAAACACCCTTTATTTAAGATACTTTTTAGTGATGTGACAGAGTGATGCGTAGCTATCGTTTGGAGGATAGAACATCTGCACTAAATTATATCATTCCATATAAGGAAGACATGAGAAGTCGATCTGACATTTCATTAATTGAATACAATTAATCAAAATAATTGTCAAAAATTATTTACTTGAGAAGGAATAAGTTAATTATCTTATGACTACATTTCAATTTAGTGTGTTTGTTATTTTTTTTTTATTGATCGTTAGCAAATTGACAATTTCTCCATTAAAAATAAACGAATAATAAATCATCCTTATATAAAAATTAATTACTTGCTCGAGTTTATAAAATGCCAACATTTTGCATAAATTGGGAAACCGGGATAGATGTACTGAAATCTATAAGTAGTGAAAAAAGTTGTAGTGGAAACTTTCAAAATTTAAACCTTAATTCAAAAAAATATTTCCTTATTTAAAAGGTTACGTAAGGGAAGAAGTATAAAATTTGTATTTATTTATTTATTTATATTGAAATAAGTCTTCAAATTTGACTTGAAAAAAATACAAAATAAAACAAATCCGCGTTGAATTTGAAAATTTGAAATATAAAGGTAAAGTACTTAGTACCTTAACCTACTTTTAAAATTATCTTTAATCAATCAAAAATCAAATAAATAGTTGCCCCTCAGCCTAGGGTACTCAGAAGGTTTCGGCTGTCTCTGTGTACATCTAGGTAACACCAAGGTAGCCGCGTCCTCGTCGCGGGGGGCGGGTACCGCTTCGACAGTAGCAAAGTGCTACCGAGAACCAAATGCCAGTGGTATAAATTGGCTAAAACAACCAAATGAGTACAACAAATACGGAATGTAATAATACCCCAGGTGGTGCAGCAGCAGATATGCTGCCAAATCCACACTCCTCGAAGGCAGATCCAACAGATTCTGGGGTGGGCCAATCATTGTTTAACCCATTTGGACGAACTCCGTGAAAAACTAAGAGAAATAAAAGAATTTACTACTAAATTGGAAGAAAAATTTACAATTTTAAAGAAAGAGAATGAAGAACTCAAAAAAGCAGTTGATGATGACATTAATTAACTCCATACGAATGAAGAAGAATTAGAAAGAGAAACAAATTGGATGTTGAACCGGAATAAAAGACCAAGCAAGAAAAAGAAAGCGCAACACTCACAAGAAATGGCAGTAACTTTACCATCAACTTCAATTGCGGTTTCTAGAAAACAGTTAATCATCAAGAAACAACTAGCTCTAGAACAACAACCAGCTAAACCAAAAGAAAAATCACCTCCACTAATAAATGTCATCGGGATATCAAATTTCTCCACTATACAATCGATTATGAAATAATTTACGATAGCCGAGTACAAACTCGTATCTCTAAACAACTCTCTGGAAAATTAATGTTGTAGACTCTGAAACTTATAGAGCTTTGGCTACAAAGCTTAATTCCGAGGTGTATCAGTGATTTACCTATAAGAATGATCGCCCAATTAAAGTTATGGCTAGAGGTCTTCACCCAACCTGTGCAAAAGAGGAAATTATTGAGGATCTCAAGCAAAAGGGTTATCAAATATAAAATGCCGTAAACATTATTAAGAAAGAAAAAATCGAAACTGAACAAGGAGTCCAAGTTAAAAAAGAGGGCTTCCACTATTTATGCTCACTTTTAATAACAAACAAAAAGTGGAAGATGTTTATAATATCAAGGCAATACTTAGCATGAGAGTTAAAATAGAGCCATTGAAAAAGAATAATGGATTAATACCGCAGTGCATAAAATGTCAAGGTTTTAATCATACGCAGAAATATTGCCAAAGAGAGATTAGATGCGTGAAATGTGCCGGAAAGCATCATGCAATAAGTCACATTCCGTAAACTACCGGAGATGTAAAATAGCTAAGGAGCTACAAAGAATAAGAAATAAAACGCGAAAACAAAGTCCAGGAATATCGGTAAAAAATTATCAAACTTCCATCAAAGAGGAACCTAAACCTCATGCTAGGAAAACGGGAGAACCAAAACTGTACTTGCAAGTAGTCATGACAAAGCCAATTATTTCGGAGGACACTACTGAAGGTACAGCAGTGCTTCAAAAGATACTACGAAGCATTGAAGCTCTTAACATTCGTCTAGCTAAACAAGAGAAATGCCTTCAAGCTCTAAGCAACAGGCTAGATAAGCAAGACTCTCTAAATGAAATGTAATCCATGCTCTTTTAAAATGATGCAAACAACAACAAATAAAACATTAAGAATAGTAACCTGGAATGCAAATGGGCTAATGCAACATATTCCAGAATTAGAAATTTTCCTAGATACTGAAAAAATATAAATACAGTTGTTACCATGCCATTCATCCAGCAGGAAGGGCAAGGGGAGGATCGTCGGTGGTTATAAAAGAAAACATAAAACACTTTATAGATCTTAAAATTGAAGAGGAATTTATGCAAGTAGTCACCTTAAAAGTATTTATAAATAATAACAAAGAATATAGTGTATCGTCAATATATTGCCCTCCAAGATATAATTTAATTAAACAAGACTATTGCACGTTATTTAAATCACTTGGATCAAGTTTTATAATCGGAGGTGATTTTAATGCAAAAAACACCTACTGGGGATCAAGAGTAACCTCTAAAAAAGGAAGAGAGCTGTTTGCAGCAGGAAGACTATGCAATTGCGATTTTCATTCTGGAGATCAACCAACTTATTGGCCTACGGATAGAAACAAAATACCCGATATCATTGACTTCTTTATCACCAAAGGTATAGACGAAAACTACATATACCTAGAAAGCAGTGAGGGGATTATGTCGGATCATACGCCTGTTATTATGACAATCAGTGCAACGATTATTAAAAAAACTAGTCCACCTTCGCTAACGAACAAAAAAACCTGCTGGGAGAAATTCCAGAAACTTATTGAGGATAATATTGATCTTCAGGTGCCAATTAAAAACCCGATAGAGCTAGAAGAAGAACTAGAACAACTCAACAACAGTATACAAGAAGCGGCGTCTAGTAGTACCCCCTCAAGTTCAAAGGAAATGCGCCGAAATGCTATTTATCCTCTAGAAGTTAGGGAACTGGTTGCAGCAAAACGAAAAGCAAGAAAGGCAAAGAAGTCGAGCGCCAGAATATATAACAACTCTAAATTTTTTATCCAATAAACTAAAGTTGCTAATTAAAGAAATCAAAAACGAATCCATTAATAAATACTTGAGTGGCCTTACTGGGGAAAAAGATACCGAGTACTCCCTTTGGAAAGCGACAAAAAGTTTAAAACGATCTAAACTACAAATTCCACCAGTAAAAAATGAAGATGGCACATGGGCTATAAGCGCAAAGCAAAAAGCTTCGTTGTTTGCAACCCACCTCGAGAACACGTTTCAGCCACTACCTAGACAAACTGGAGAGGAAAACATACCACCAGTATATAAAATGGATAACTGCAATATATCTCCTGTCACACTACAAGAATTAAAAGAGGAAATCAATCTCAACCTAAATACAAAGAAATCTCCAGGATATGACTTAATTACAGGACAAATAGTAAAAGCTCTTCCTGAAAAAGGTCTACGTAAACTACTCCAAATAATTAATGCAGTGTTCAGACTTAAACACGTTTCAAGTCAATGGAAAGTAGCAGAAGTAATTATGATACCTAAACCAAACAAAAATTCGTATAGGCCGATTTCCTTACTCCCAATAATTTCAAAATTATTCGAGAAACTACTCCTAAAGAACCTAAAACCAATAATAGCAGAAAGAAATCTTATTCCTCCACATCAATTTGGCTTCAGAGAAAACCATTCAACAATAGAACAAGTACACCGAATTACAAACATAATTGAAGACGTACTTGAAAACAAGAAAGTATGTTCAAGCATCTTCTTGGATGTAGCACAGGCCTTTGACAGAGTATGGCATAAAGGTTTAGAATATAAATCACAAAGAGACTTACCAAAGCAGTTTTATGAAATTCTAAAATCTTACATATCTAATCGACACTTTCGAGTTAAATTAGATGGCGAATACTCAGAAATAAAGAAAATATCAGCAGGGGTAAAACAAGGTAGCGTTCTGGGACCAATTTTATATGATCTATACACCTCGGACTTGCGAACGATAGACAAGACTAACATAGCGACGTTTGCGGATGATACGGCCATCTTAGCAGTTGCTAATTGCATAGAAGAATCTACAAGCAAATTGCAAAGAGCTACTAATATTGTCAGTACCTGGATCAAGAGATGGCGAATAAAACTTAATGAAACAAAATCTGTTCACGTAAACTTTACCAACAAGAAGATCAACTGGATACAAGTAGAACTGAATTCCCAGCAAATTCCCTATGCAAATATGGCAAAATATCTAGGCATGACTCTAGACGCGAAACTAAAATGGAAAGAGCTTGTGAAAAAGAAAAAAGAAGAGTTAAACATCAAATACAGAAAGATGGATTGGCTCTTGGAAGAAATTCTGAGCTAACTCTACATAATAAATTGCTAATAAATTGCTCCTAAAACCTGTGTGGACTTACGGTATTCAGCTCTGGGGCTGTACAAAGAAAACCAATGTCAATATCATCCAGTCATTCCAAAGCAAAGTCCTTCGTGGAATAGTTAATGCACCGTGGTACATAAGAAAAGACAACCTCCATAGAGATCTGAAGATGGATTTCGTTAGTGAAGAAATAAGCAAACACGCGAGAAAACACATGCAACGTATTATTCTACACCAAAATGCTGAGATACGTCGTATGTTGGATGATTCAAACCCAGTAAGACTAAAAATATAATAAAATTGTAAAGGGGACAAGCGAAAGGGCTACAACCCTCCAAACAAGAATTATAAACTATGAAAGATAAATTACTAGATGATTTATAAATCAGTTGTAATAAATAAATGTATATATAAAAAAATAGGTAATTCTATTGAAACTCTTACACATCATCTTCACTGGTTCATTATCGCCATAGTTCGTTCTGTGTCTATTGAAGTGGAGGAAGTCACGATCTCTTAGTTGTATACCAAAAACCTTTTTTTTAATTAACTTCAGCACATCCGGTGCGTCGATTAGGCCTAGTAGCAGATTACCAATAACTGTACTTTTTAGCAATTCTCGTCTATTTTCTAGAGTTGTCAAGTTGTTGCCATAAACCCATCCGTCTTTCCAGGTGAAGTAGCGTATAAACTTCTTTTGAATTTTCTCAATACTTTGAATATGATCTTTGTGTAATGAACACCACACATTAACAGCATATTCCAGCTGGAATTGAACGTAAGCGCAATACAGGATCTTAATTGTTTCCACATCAAAAATGTCACCCGTTCAACTTTTGTCAAAACCGAGCATGGAGTTCGCTCTAGCAATGCACAGCTCAATGTGCTTAGTAAAGTTCATGTTTTCAACAAAAGTAACCGTTAGGTCTTTACTTTCAACTACTACCTGAAGGAGTACACCATTTATCTTGTAGCCTTGTGTAACAGGATTGGCTTTTCGGTGAAATTTGCACTTTTCAGACTCAGAGAATTAAACTCGCATCATAACGCTAGGTTGTCAATATCTTCCTGTAGTTTATTGGCTTCATCGACTGACTCGATGGAATTGTAGATTTTGAGGTCAACTGCGAACATCAGCATATTGGAACGCTTTATTACTTCAGTAATACTACTAGTGTGAGAGCCTTGTGGTACAACGTAGGTTGCTTGTATTCTATTCGGCGTTTTACCTCTTATTTCAATATATTGGATTCGATTATTCAAATAAAATTTGAACCAGGCTACAAACTGGCTGAAAAATCCGAACTTGAAAATGTGTTCCAAAGTTTTACAATGGCTGATGGGGTCGAAAGCTTTTGCAAAGTCGGTGTATACATATTACGTCAACTTGTTTGTTCTTCTCAATTTATTTAATAGAATAGCTAGTAAATTCTATGAGATTTGTAGATCCTGATCTTGTGATAAATTTTCCATTTTTGTGGAAAAGTTGCCAATTTTAATGACTGATTGAACAAAATGCTTAGAGGAACAGCCAAATTTTTAGAATTTTTTAAAAATGAAGCCGGAATACCATCAGGACCACATCCTTCCCCGAGTCCTACCAATGCTCGCTGGATGTCTTCTGGCTCTATGTGTGAAGTAAATATGAATGTCACAGCAAATATGATCATCACTAGTGGTTGGACCTTTATAATTATGAATGTCCTCTGCTTTATAAACAGATTGGAAAAACTCAGCAAACATTTTGGTTATGATCTGCGGATCACATGACTTTTGATCATTAAATTCCATCCAAGCTGGGTAACCATCAGTTTCGCGTTTGGGTTTAAAAAATTCCAAAAGTGTCTGGGATCGCCTTTTATTTAATCCTTTAGATTGCGAATATAGCTTCCGGCATCTCAGTTCAAAATAAGATTCAAAATTTCGGGTGTATGTAGAAAATCAGTTGCCTTTATTATGCCTAAAACTGTTGTTTTGCTAGCTATAATCGGCCAACCACCTACTGGTCAAAATACCAAACACGTTCTCAACAACTATCCTGGCTCGAGATAACCTATAATTGAACGCGATTTTTTTTCATGGTATAGTACTGACGTATTTCGGCCAGGATATGGGCGCATTAAATTTGGTAGCAGCGGGAATGCTTCATCTCCAACAAATACGAATGGGTATTCATTTCCGTCCTCCAGATTTTCCGCTGATGGAAGATTCAGTTGGGTATCACCGCATATCACAGCCCTGCCGAAGGAACTACGCCGAAAGATATTGCTATTACTATCTCCAGTGTGTCCTGGTGCTCCGATATCGACGACTATAAATTTAACATCGGCATCCGCAATTGCAAAAAGTAAAGGGTGATTTTTTTGTGGTTAGGATTTTCATGCATTAGTATTTGACAGATCACGCGGGATTTCAGACAAGGTGTCAAAGAGAAAGATGCTCAGTATGCTTTGACATTTCATAATGAATAGACTTACTAACGAGCAACGCTTGCAAATAATTGAATTATATTACAAAAATCAGTGTTCGGTTCGAAAAGTGTTTCGCGATTTACGTCCGATTTATGGTCTACATAATCGACCAAGTGAGCAAACAATTAATGCGATTGTGACCAAGTTTCGCACTCAGTTTACTTTATTGGACATTAAACCAACCACACGAATGCGTACAGTGCGTACAGAAGAGAATATTGCGTCTGTTTCTGAGAGTGTTGCTGAAGACCGTGAAATGTCGATTCGTCGCCGTTCGCAGCAATTGGGTTTGTGTTATTCGACGACATGGAAGATTTTACGCAAAGATCTTGGTGTAAAACCGTATAAAATACAGCTCCTGCAAGAACTGAAGCCGAACGATCTGCCACAACGTCGAATTTTCAGTGAATGGGCCCTAGAAAAGTTGGCAGAAAAACCGCTTTTTTATCGACAAATTTTGTTCAGCGATGAGGCTCATTTCTGGTTGAATGGCTACGTAAATAAGCAAAATTGCCGCATTTGGAGTGAAGAGCAACCAGAAGCCGTTCAAGAACTGCCCATGCATCCCGAAAAATGCACTGTTTGGTGTGGTTTGTACGCTGGTGGAATCATTGGACCGTATTTTTTCAAAGATGCTGTTGGACGCAACGTTACGGTGAATGGCGATCGCTATCGTTCGATGCTAACAAACTTTTTGTTGCCAAAAATGGAAGAACTGAACTTAGTTGACATGTGGTTTCAACAAGATGGCGCTACATGCCACACAGCTCGCGATTCTATGGCCATTTTGAGGGAAAACTTCGGAGAACAATTCATCTCAAGAAATGGCCCGGTAAGTTGGGCACCAAGATCATGCGATTTGACGCCTTTAGACTATTTTTTGTGGGGCTACGTCAAGTCTAAAGTCTACAGAAATAAGCCAGCAACTATTCCAGTTTTGGAAGACAACATTTCCGAAGAAATTCGGGCTATTCCGGCCGAAATGCTCGAAAAAGTTGCCCAAAATTGGACTTTCCGAATGGACCACCTAAGACGCAGCCGCGGTCAACATTTAAATGAAATTATCTTCAAAAAGTAAATGTCATGGACCAATCTAACGTTTCAAATAAAGAACCGATGAGATTTTGCAAATTTTATGCGTTTTTTTTTAAAAAAAAGTTCTCAAGCTCTTAAAAAATCACCCGTTACAACAAAATGGCTGTGTTTATAATTGCGGTTTATCGAACCAGAATGAGAAAATGCCTACAAATGAAAATAGATTTTGCATTAATAAAATAAAATTGAAAAATTTTGCTTAAATAATACTTACTTGTATTATCACGTGATTTCCATTGCCTCTAAACAATGTGGAAGGCTCCATTGCCGCTGAAATTGGTTACAAATTTTTTGCCACATTGCGAGGGTAGGCTTAGGACAGACAACTTCTTTTAAAACCAGCCACAACTTTTCACAGGTTTCTCTGATCACTACAGATGTTATGATTTTCCCTATTCGAAACGCGTATCTCCCGATGGATACCTTGCTGTCACCACTCGCGAGATATCTGAAAAAACAATTAACAATTTTAAAAATATATATCAAATATAAAATAATGTTTAACATCATTACCTTAGAGTGAACTCTCGCCAATATCTTGAACTCTCGCCAATATCGATGCGCAGGTTTAGGGGACCTACCAACGACAATAATTCATCAAACACCACCGGAGTAATTCTATGAAAATTTACGAATGATTTCTAAACCCCTTGTTAATGTCGGTTATGATTAACCAGGTTTCCTCTGAACCGTCTGACATTGTGATGCCTGAGAAAAGTTTGTCTCGATAAAGACATTTTTTAGTACTATTCCAATAAACCAAATGTACAATTAAATAAGATTAAGTTAAAAAATGTATTGATTGATTGATTTTGAATGTACGACCAAGTTCTTAGGCTTGAGTTCCCGGATGACGCCGGGTCCACCGTACACCCTTTTTACACATAACAAAACCGAAGGATTGGATAGGTTAGTTAAGTGGGACAGAATCGGCCCGGTTACAGACACCTAGGTATAGCCGATAGTTAGTAACACAAAGACAACACAATTCTAATCTACTAGATGAAGGATAAAGGCTTAATAGGTTAATGGATAACGATGGTATTGGTCTTCAACAATTGCTTCTTTAAAACAGCAACCTAAGAAAAAATATTATTATTTCACATGCATCTGGAATTTCCCTGAAATTTAATTCTATTAATACTTTTCGGCTTCCTAACCAAAATTGGTTGACTCGACCCGTTACAGACACCTATGTAAAGTCGTTAGTAATAAAATGACAACACAATTCTAAACTACACAATCAGCAATTACAACGAAGCATTAATTCACAAGCATCTGTAAATTTCCTGAAATTTAATTCTAAATTCATATTTTCCGGCGTCCTAAATAATTGAAACATTTATTAATTTAATCATTCTGCAACTCCGCAACTTACCAAAGTTATTTGAACTATATTCAAAATAACTCTAAAATTCATTAGTATTTAACCGTTGAATTGGGCGAACACGAAATAGCAAAAAAAAAAAACCAGATTAACTAGATTAACTACCGGATTGCATTCAAATATCCCTTAAAATATCCATCCCTCAAATAATTTAGAATTCGCAAAAATTTCGTATCTTTACTAAAAATTTTTATAAAACTGATGAATTTTTCCCGACGCCCATCCTTTTTCACAAGGAAACAAATACTTTTATCACTACTTTTGCACTACTTCTGGAACTTCTTCTACGTTTGCTGGGGATATATCACATACAATTAATCTCAGACATGACACAGGCGATCGTCTATGACTTGTCACCTCGTATTAGACTTGTCATAAACGATTCATCTCAGACTGGTAACAAACGTAAATTAGTAATTAGTGTGTCGTCAATGGCTTTCCTGCTGGAAGGTAATATTTAAGTAAAGGCAACTAGATAAAATTTGAAAAAATTATTCTAAAATGAATGATAAATAAGTTTATTTTATAATTTTTATAATTAAATATAAATCGTACCAGTATCTTAAAAGAGGGATAATATGTACTCGTGTATTAAATATATTTGAATGAGATTTCCTGAGAACCGAATAATTTTAATATAATAGCTCGGCACTGTACATGTAGATTAATATTTAGGGTTGATTTGAAATTGGGAATTAATAATTATAATTCTTGTACTAAAACAGTCAAGATTGGCAACGTTGCATTTTATGACAAACATCCAGTCGTTGGTGTATTGAAGTATACAAACCTTCTCTTTCTTTTGAATAATTATATTAATTATATCACATATTTCTAGCTTTTCAGTTACATAGATATAACGAAGTTGCCGATAAACAATTCTTTATGTTATGATTGTTAAAATCCCAAATCCAATGCAAATAATATTTCTTTTTATAAAGCAAAAATATCGCTAATAAGCTGTGAGAAAATACTAGTAACCCATTGAGTGTCACAAAAAGGCAGTTTTGCGGTAAATAATGGGATTCGTTACCAACTCCAACATAGTTGCAATTAATCTTGCAAAAATGATGGATTATGAAGGAAATACAATATAGAAAACAGCTAATCATAAATTACCTACACTATATTCTCAATGCACAGAAGAAATACGGAAACGGAAAATTCTATCGATAATCAAACCAAAATAAAAATATAACAATTTATTACACAAACGCTGAATAATAGGATGAAGGAACATCACCAAAATAGCTCTCTCCGAAAATCTCCGAAATCAAAGCGTGGAAGAAACCACCTCTACAAACAATCGTAGTAAAATGTACCAAGAGAATTATGCAATGTCCATCCAGGAGCTAAAATTACCTCGAAACGATCCCAACAGACGGCATGAATCTGCCCACCATGAAACCACTACCATCCACCAAGCGACCTCCTGCCAACACCACCATTCAACAAAAACCACGCTTCACAAAGCCGTGACGAATCCATGACAGATCACAAACGAACCATGGCAACCCTACAGCCCAAAAACTTCAGCGTACGACCGATCATACCAAAACTCCCAAAATGATTCAGCCCCCGCCAAATCGACGGCAAACTCCAACAAAAACACCCGAAGCATTCAGCAAAGAAACCAATTTGGACATACAAATCCAACATTCAGGCAATGATTCAATACAAAACTGCAAATCTGCCCTCATACACTAACAAATGAGAACTACCTCAAGTCCTAAACAAAACAACTCAAAACAGTCAAAAATACGTTATAAATACAGGTAACACAAAATTTGATTATGTGAAATAGAGAAATATTAGTGTATTTTACACACTACATAAGGTGCCCAAAAATTATTATTGAGGTTGGTTTTCTGTGTTCTTGGATAAATGAAATTAATCAAAACCAGTGATTAATCAATAAAGATAATTAGAAGATATTACTGAGGGTTTTCTATATTTTGGTGTAAATTTAAAGTGATCAATTTTATTTCGACTTTGTGATATGCAATTTATCAGTTGTTTCAAGGCTATAGGGCTTCAAGCTATAGGGTCATTTCAAGCTATAGCTATTTTATAGTGATAATTTTCATTTTATCCATTTTAGACCAACCCTCCTTTATAAAACTTTGTTTGTACATAAAACCAAATATGATAGATGGGCCGTCACACGCCACCGATAGAAATAAGATCAATCACTTGTTTAAACACACAAAAGATACGGGCACTCAAATTTCAGTATTTACTACAATAAATTCCATAAATGTATATTAGCACGTTTTTGTACTATAAAACAAGGGGCCCCTAGATTTGTGAATGGAATGGTGTGTACCTGTTAGTTTTGATTCAGAACAACTGAAAAGTGCGCTTAATGTTTGGTAGCAGTTTTTCTAAATTTGGGAAAAATGCTCGGAAAAACCATACGATATGCAAATTGACTTCTTTACAAGTTTTATTTACTAAAACACCCGAGGTCTCTAGATTTTTCAATGGAATGGTGTGTATCTGTTAGTTTTGATCCAGAACAACTCTAAAGTGCGCTTAGAATTTGGTAGCGGTTTTTCTAAATTTGGGAAAAATGCTCGGAAAAACCATAGTATGACGTCTTTACAAGTTATATTTACTAAAACACCCGGGGCTCCTAGATTTTTCAATAGATTGGTGTTTATCTGTTAGTTTTGATCCAGAGCAACTCATACGTGCGCTTAGTATGAATATTCGTTATACGAAGTTTTATAAATACACCCATCCCTCGTTAAACGAAGTCTCGTTTTACGAAAAGTCTCGTAAAATTCGATTTACGAATTTTATTTTTGTTCTTGTAAATACTCAAAAATATACTGAAAATTCGGTTAACTAAATTTCGATTTGCGTAGGAATGAATTAATTCGTTAAACGAGGGATGGGTGTACAGTCAAATAAAAATTAATATTTTTGTTTATTTAGGAAGGTTTAGGAAATATTTCATCACCGTGCATTTTTTGGATATGAAGAGATTGAATGCTACTGAAGTTTATCCAAACTAATCCAAAAAATACAACAACAACATACTTATTGTACTAGTATTGGTGAAAGTAAACATTCAGGCGAATTTGAGTAATTTAGAGGAGATCTGATTTTTTAATTGGGCTTAGGTGCATCCCAAAGTCATCCAACTTCAGTGATACTGGCGGACTACTGAAACAAAAGGGAGTGCCCCAAGCAAGTTATATGATTTTCTAATGAGTCTGACAGGGTGTTCCATAAGATTTAAAAATGTATCTTTTTTAATGAGCCTTAGGTACATTCCAAAGTCATTCTAAGTATTTTCTAAGCATTTAGCATGAACTTCAGTGATACTGGTGAACTACTAAAACAAAAAGGAGTGCCCCAAGCAGGTTATATGATTTTCTAATTAAGATTAAGTTAAAAAATGTATAAAAATTTAAATATTAAAATAAAATTAAAACCGGAAAACTATATGATATTTTACATTAACAAAGCAAGCAAAATTGAAGAACCAAACGAAATTGTACGAAAAACTAAATATTTTTAAAATTCACGATAAAACAAAATTACCAACACTCTAGAATTCAAAATAAAAATTATAAAAGTATTAAAATAAATTGACAGATGAAATAGACCAAAAATTTGAGCAAAAAATAAAACTAAACGCCGGGATAGGTAAAAACGATATTAGTAAAAACCTTATAAATGTCGAATTTGTATTAGATTAGCTTAATACTGAGTCCGTTTAACGTATAATAGTTTATCAAGTGCTGCTATCTACTAAAAGTTGTACAACATTGTATTTATATTGAGTTGGCAAAATAATGTGTTGTATCATAGCTCTATGGAAAACCATCAATCCGTAAACAATCAATAATAATCATGTAAGGTATAATAAACATAAAACTATTTTATGGATTTATTTGCTAAAACTGTGGTTGGTTGAACATGTCGTTTATTGTTTGTGACTGTAAATATGTAATTTGGCGTTGGCGAGTTAGGATAAAATTGAATGAAAAATTTTGTTTAAACTATTTTTTCATGGCACACTTAAGTAAAAAGTTAGTGGTAAATTTGTTCAGTTTCGGTGTCAGTTTAGATCAAACATAAAACATTTTTTAAAAGTGGATGAAAAATGACAGAAAAGTAGCGCTAGAATGTGTGTTTATTTGATGGCCAACATTTTTGAGCTTCTAGTTAACGCGTAGATTACACGGTGGAATGCAAATCAATTTTTTTCAGTCGAATCCTAGCCGTGATCTCGGTGAACGCAAGTAATTATACTTCGAGTAAAGAAAACAAATTTTTTAAGTCTGAGGTGAGGTCCTTAGTAACAACGTACTGTTTACGAGTATCCAGCGAATACTGTGACTTTAAATCATGAGCAGGACTCCCTTGATTGTACACCGAACGAAGAATGTGCAGAGTCAATTGATCCGGTAAGCATATTGTATTAAATTGTTTTTACTTGAACACCTTTAGTACACTCACGTTAATTTCAGAGTAAAGTTTGACGAACCGAGTAAACACGATGTAAACATAGTTCGTCAAGAAAAACGCAATAGTATTGTAAAATAATTCAGTTAGGGATCAAACATCCATTTGAAGGCTGCTAGATTTATTTCGATTTTAAAGTGAATCATATCTGTAACACACATTAGACGATCAATAATAATGTCGATGCTCTCTAAGAATGGCATAAATATTGATTGAGTAAGTCGATGGAATCAAGAATGAAGTTTCGGTGAGTGATGGGGATACTGTCATTATTAAGGATATCGTAGTGTTTGTGTCATTACTATTTTCCCTATAAATATTGCTCAGTAACAGGCCTACTAATCTATGAAATCTGCCGTTAGATTCGACAATCTCTGTGAACAGAGATTAATGCTCTGATATTTCTCGTAAATAATCGAGTTACTCGTATATGAATCTGGCCCCAGATAAATGCCTCATCCCCGTCATATTTTAATGGGAGTACGGATGAAGTTGAAAAATAGTCCTAAGAATCTAATAAAATCATCCGTTAGATCTGGCAATCTCCGTGAACAGAGGCTTTGATAATAATCGTTCGTTTAATTTAAAATTAAATTAGTTAGAAGCTTTTATTTACTTTTAAATCAAATAATAGTGCTATTATAGTGCACAAATGGAAATTACTCAAAATAATTCACTTAATCTTTGAATCGATTACATTCTCTATTTTATTTTATTATCAAACAACGGTTCCGATTCTCGTGACATAAATATTTTATATCCCAGCTTCCTATTGAAATTTACATTGAAAATAGTAATAATATACTCGTAACATTATATAAAATTTTAGATTCCGGAATCGGCCCTTATAGCTTTTATTTAATGAATTATTAATTTTTATTGTCTACTAAAATGTGGTGGCACGAATTTTTAATAAACAAATTGTTTGAACCAGTTTCCAGACATTTATTCAAGTTTTCGGGATAGAGTATGATTTGAAGGTAAATGATTTTTATTTTTCGGGCTAAAAGGCCTTTTGATGATTTTAGTGAGGACACCCACCATTTTATAGAAAGTCTTGTTTAGGGCTGGTTTTCGGGCTATCTTCACATACGTTACATTGCGTGATGATTGGTTATTGAAATACTCCGAAACTGTACGCTAATATTCGATTATTGAGCTTCATCTAAGGATTTCCGGGAGTATGGTTTCAGCAAATCAGTGGATATGGATATTGTTTAATGCTCCTATAAATTCTTTTAGAAGAGACTTCTTTTAGATAGAACAAGACAAAGGAATTGGAAGGTTTTCTAATGGCAATGGGTTTGCTCTCTGTATTTACATTCTTCAAAAACAACATTTCTGTTTTGCGAATAAAGTTAAAATTATTGTAATACATGCTTTTTTCTGATCTATTATACTGACCTGAAGTTTCTAACAAAAAAATTAGCAAGCAAACGAATATGATTCCAATTGGATTACTAAGCAGTTTTTCTTTTGTGGATTAGTGTAACACTGTACAAATATATTTTTTTAATGAGAGAAATATAATTATTATAAGAGATGTGCTATCTCATTCTAAATATATATATTTGTTTCTGCTATTTTGCAAATTCCATTTTTATATAAAAATAATATTTAGAACTAAATATTTTAAAAACCAGTGAAAAAATATCGTCGTAAAACAAAATTTATTAGAATGAGTAAGTCCTTGTAATGGCATGGATTCTTCCGACAACTAGTAACTTCCATTACCTTCACATTACAGCTGTTTGGCTAATTTGACCATTGATATATATCTAGATACAATGTCATGATGTTTCACTCAATTGTGCTTATTTTCGAAGCCATTTAACCAGAAATGAGCTTCATCGCTGAAGATGATTGAAATGAAATATAGGATTTAATTCAAGTTGCCCCAAAGCCAAACCTGCAAAATTTCTACGCAATAAATGCTCATTTCGTTTAAGAACTTGGGTTAACTGAATTTTATATGTTTTGAAATGCAAAGGTTTATGAAGAATATTTCATGTGCTGCCATAAGAATATCCAAGTTCTTGAGAACGTCGGATTGTTCTCATTTTTCATCCACACTTTGGTTCACAACATCGATATTTTCAGCAGCACGTTTACGTTTTAGGCGGGTTGGATTCTTAACATTACAAAGACATCCATTTGTCTTAAATTTTTAATTCCATTAAGAATAGTAAGCTCTGTGGGTCAATTTTGTTGGTCATACATTTCACGTAAAGTACGAAACGTAGCTCAAATAAATGTCTATAGGCCATGTCCCAGCGGTCTCTCCAATTCTCAATTTTCAATTTAATTTGTATGGCATACCGATTTCATCTGCTTGAGTAATTTATATTTCGACAGTGATTCTTCTGAGATGTCATCAAAAGGATATAATAGCCCTTAATACTGAGAATTAGAATGTGTAGCTGCCATGCATTATCTTAGAACAATCGCTGCCCAAACATGTGAAATTGGTATGCCATACACACTCAACAATTTTGCATTCTTTTGTGATGCAAGGCTTGCATTGCGGCATATGCGATGTACGATATATCACATTATGAAGTAAACCTTACATTGAAAATCAAATCGATGCAATTATGTTAAAATTGGAAGCAAGTTTTGCAACGGAACGTCGATGTTCAATTCAACTTAATGAGTTCAAAATAATTTTGCTTTTTCCAACAATAAATTTAATGGAAATTTGACAAAGTCCTTTATTGCTAATAATAATAAATTAACTCAAACATTTTGCCGGTTAAATTATGGAACAGTAACTTTACAATAAATTATAATTTAATATTTATATGAAAGTGGTATGTTCAATTTTGGTACGGCTTGTATCGTTTGTAACAGAGAAAAACTCAAAACAGGGCTAACTGCAGTTTGTAATAGATGAGTACGATCAAAATTATATTATTTTAAAATTATGATTACCTATAGTTGGTTATTTATTATGTAAAATTATCTATTTACAATAATACTAAAAGTGAAATTACAGAATTCAATCGAGTAATTATGCATAAAACACCAAAAAATTCCTTAAAATAAACACAGTGCAATTAAATTTTTTTAAAGTTCATACCCCTGTTTCCTACGAACTAGAGAATGATTTTTTTTCCTTTATCCATATACGGCCTGTAAAACGTTTTACAGTACAGTGCACAGTGGATCGTTTAATAGTTTAGTGGTATAGAAATTCGATTATAAGGTTTATTATAACAATTTATTATATAATCTTTTTATAATATTTATTATATTCGCGAATAATTAACGCCTTTCTTAAATTGTTGTGTTGTGCTATATATATTTAATACAAAACAGTTTTACTGAAATTTTGTGTTTGATGGATTTGTACATGGTGAATTTCCTCTACATTAAAATTAATTATAACGGTACCGTTAACTACGTTAAGATTAGAAAACATGAAGATATCTGGGAATATAAAGATTTTCTTTTATCGGGTAAGTAATAATTCATGTCATTTTAATTATCAATTGGCTTCTGATGGTAGCAAATATAATAATAATTCAATATTTTTGTGTGGCGTCTAATTTTTTCCTATGTGATGGAACGTTGCATCATAACTTTGTTGGTTTATGATGCAACGTTGCATCAGTTCAGATGTTAACACCTAAATGGCGATATTTCTGTGATTGTCAATTTTTTTGAAATTAATATTTCACAATAACATTTTGTATTGATTTTTTTGCTTTCAGCATCGATAAATGTGAACATCTCGGTATATGATATTGATTACTTTACGGACTCTAAAGATGTTAGAATTTATGAGGACGATTTTTTAAAAATTGTTAACCAGTATAAAAGTAATCCAGAATTTCAACTAAAGATAGTTTTAAAAGACAACGATAAAGGTATAAATCAAAGTAGTTCATAAATTGGCTTGATTATATTAAAATCATTTTTTTGAATTTTAAAAGAATTACCTGAAAATCCAGCAACGCCAGTGAGCCGCCAAAATTGCCGATTGGATTATCAAATGCACATAAATGCTCTGGTAATTAAACTTGATAATTAAGTACAATAAAAAACAGTTTCATAACTATAATTAATGTTATCCACTGCAGGACTTAGAAACTTTCATTCTCCAAACTCAAAACGCGTACGTATTAAGTAAAAAATTTATTTCCGGAGAATCATCGAAAGGGCTCTCAGATGTTGAAAGACGAGCAATAATTAGAGAAAGTGTAGATTGCTTAACATCAAAATTCTCCTACCATCCCGATCCAGCGTGCATAACGGCCTTAGCACTTGCTATTGTAGAACTTTTTCCTCAATTAAAAACAATTCAGAAAGAAAATGGAGGAATAGTAAGATTTTAAAAAGATATATAATTTGTTTAGATGTTTTAATATTTATATATATATAGGACGCTTTATATGACCGAAAGAAAAATCGAGGATACGTAATTTCCAGACTAAACCGTGTCCGACAAAAATTATACACCGCGGAACAGTATTCAGGAGTAATCAGTCGGAAACGTAACGCAGCAAAATCGTCAGTTTAAACAATAATCGCGCCATCTTATGATATTGAAAAAGACGAAAATTTATTAATTTTAAAAAATTTAAATGTTGTAACTCAGAAGGATCTTATTAAGCAAAAGCTTTGCGACACTTTGAGTATGCGCCTAGATGTTTTTCAGACTTCATTAAAAATAGAGAAATTTTCAAAACATTTTCCATTTTTTTTCACGTCACCTGATTTGGTAAAATTTAATAATATATAATTAAAATTGCAAAAAATTGATAAATATTTTCCATTTTGAAATAATTCTAGATTCTATATGACTTCGAAATTAGGTACCCAACAAAACATAAAAATTTTATAAACAAATGGCAAATTTGTGCTCCACACATAAAAAAAGTGTTTATGGAAACCAAAGGACAACATTTTAAAAGTTTACCTGAAGTTGAAGGTAGCATAAATATATCGTTTATTATTTAAAATTAACTTTTAATAAATTTTTATTTATAGAACTACTACCATCGATGCGGGATTTATTTTATCTATTAAATATTTTACCACAAGTCGTAGCGGGTAGATCGTCGGCCAATATTCAAAGAGATCGATTCTCCATTAATAAAATATTAGTGTTTCGAACGGTAAGTTTTATTCTATAATACGTAAACAAAGTACGAGTATATTTATATAGATTTCCTAACAATAAATTCACAGTTAAATCTTGCTCAAGAAGAATTAATGACATCGGAATTAACTCATCCATACATCATTGCTGAAGGAGAAAATAAATCAGCAATATCAAATTATCTTCTTTGTATAGAGCGGGAGCTAATCATCCTACCAGATCATTTTACCTTTATCGAGGCGATTGATATGTTGTTTAAATCCCATTATGTTTTTGGGCAGCATTTCGATAATTCTTTAAAAACTTTTTGGGCATTTATTGGATACTATTTTTATGATTTAGAAATAGCAGGAACAATTACGTCTAGAATCAAAGAAATAGTCAGCAAACTAGATCAGCAGGTAACAGCTTTGCCCATAGCTATATTTTTTCAATCATTCTTTTTATAAACATATTACATATTATAACATATAATTTTTCTACAGTTCCCTTTTTTAATTTACACCGCCTAAAATGTTTTTTTGTTATGTTTGTAGTGAACTATTTTCTGAACTTGATACATTAATTCTTCATTTAAAATATAAAGAATTTGTGAAAGAAAAATTTGAAGTTAAAATTAAATGTGTCAAAGAAAAGAACTGCGCGTGTACTTTTCAAACTTTCTTTGCCCTACGAAAGCATATACTTAAATCTCACGTTGAGAAAGCTAATATTGAACAAACGAATACTCCAATATTTGGTTTAATCGAAGCAGGAAGCCCAACTAGTTCTTTGGGAAAAAGCGATCCTTTTAATAACAATATCCTGTTAGACAAATCGCCAACAATTCAAATTCCAACTATAAATGATTTTGAAAAATCATTGAAATGTTTTTATGCTAAACTTAATCTACTGAGTTTGCCTGAGGCAACAGTAACAGAAATTTTTTATGAATCCAAAATTGTAACTGAAATCGCTGTAAATATAGTATCTGCGCCATCTGAAATTAAGAATACCATGTTTAATAAAACTAAAATCTCTGAAACCTTGAAAAATTTTTGTTCGATACATAAACGTAAAAAACTGTTCTTAGAAAATCCTTTTTATGTGGAACCGCAGCAAATTCCCATTGGTTTTAGATGGGAAATGAAGTTCAACGTACAAACATCTACTTATTCAAGAAAGATTGTTCAAAATTATTTTCAATTTATACCAATTTCGAAGACAATTAAAACAATATTTAAAAATTATAATTTCCTTCATTTATTTAAACGTTTCAATAGTTCTCATAACTGTGCTAGTGGAATTTACAAATTTGGTTGTTGCGGAAATCGATTTCAATCTATTAAAAGCGAATTTATGAACAATCATAAAGTTTTGATTCAGCTATATTACGATGATTTTGAGATTGCTAGAGTGCTTGGTAGTAAGACTATAATCCATAAAGTAGGTGCTATATATTTTACAATAGTAAACAGCCCATCCAATCTAAAGTCCAACCTACAAAATATATTTTTAGTAAGCCTGTTCTACGTAAACGATCTCCATGATGATTTTTATTTAAATTCCATTTTAAAACCAATTGTCGATGATATAAAATTATTAGAAAATGATGGTTTATTAATAGAAGAACTAGGATTGGTATTCGGCACTATTATTTCATTATCTCACGATAATTTAGCGGCAAACGATCTAATTGGGTTTACTAAATCTTTTTCCGCAAAATACTTTTGTCGATTTTGTGTTATGCCTAGCGAAGAAACGAAAAAAGTAACAGTCGAAAACGTAGGACTTTTAAGAGCACACGATTGCTACAATATTTTAAGCGGGCAACCACCGTCAAAAAAGTTAAAGATGATCGAAACACAAGGTATCAGTCGCAAATCAGTTTTAAACGATTTAAAATATTTTCACGCTATTAAAAACCATAGTGTCGATTTGATGCACGATGGTTTAGAGGGCTTCGTAGTTTTATTAATTAAATATCAATTTGAATTTTTTATTGAACAGAAGATTTTAACGAATGTTGATAAAATAAATAATTGCATTTCAGCTTACAATTATGGATTCATTGACCGACAAAATAAACCTTCCAATATTAATCTTGATAAAAGCAACTTGGGACAAAACGCTATACAAATTTTATGTCTATTGACACATTTTCCATTTATTTTTGAACGTTATTGAAATAGTATCTATTTTATTTCGATACGAAGTATCTGATAACGATATCAAACATTTACAAAATATAATAACTTCTCATTTGGAATCAATTAAAACTACGTTCAAAAAGGATTTTACTCCAAAACAACACTTTCTCCTGCATTACCCTTCGGTAATCAGACAAATGGGTCCGGTTATACATTTGTGGACAATGCGGTATGAAGGAAAGCATCGTTTTTTTAAAAAGAATGTAACACCTAATTTCATAAATGTTTGTCAGTCGTTCGCTAAAAAACATCAACAAATGATGTGTGATGTGTGGACCAATTTAACATTTGAACCAAAAATTAAAAAAGGGAAAAAAGTGTTGTATAATTTTAAATGTAATTATAATTGTCTTAATGATTTTTCTAGGCCAATATTTAGTTTATCGTATTTTATCAGCGATTACCATTATAAGAAAGAATTTTTTATTTTGAAGAAAAAATCATCCCATGAATTAATCTATGTATATAAAATTATTGAGATTCTAGAATGCGACAATGAAATAATTTTCCTATTGAGTGATTTTATTGGAATTTACGATACATTTTATTGTGGTTATCAGTTAATCGACAAAGAAAATAGTCCTATTTATATTAAGTTTAATTCATTACAATACAAAAAAGCATATGAAAAACATTTTTCTTGTAAAAGTAACAAATTTTATATTCTAGGATGTAATGTTCAATTAGTATAAGTTAACATTTTCTTTGTATTCATAGTTTTAATTGTGATCGGTTCCTTTACTTCCGTAATGATTCGATCGTGATTAAAATTATGAAAATAAAATTTATTTTGATGTAAAACGTAAATGCAAAAAACTCATGTATTTATATAATGTAATATTAGCAAATTGAAAAAGCGATTAGAAATAAGTAAACTTTAAACTACCATTATATTTTTTAAATGTATATAAATATAAAACTATTATTTTTTGAATTATTAATTTTATTTCAATAAATAGAAACACGAAAAATAAATCAATTTGTTGTTATTTGAGTAGCTAGTGTTATGGATGGAGAGTGCAACATTCGATGTTAAATGCATCTTGCTTACGACGTAAATTAATACAAAACTAAAATGATTTCGATACAATTAACATCTCACGATGTTTCGTTTCAAAAGTAATCAAAAATCGATATTGTGAACATCGCAATAATTGTGATACAAATTTTAATAGATTACGATACATATTACATCGAACTATAATTGAACACAATTGATTCAAATTTCCGCGTAAGATGCATCAATTATGCATTGGTGCATATTGTTTTATAATTCGTCGTAAGTAACATCATAATATTTTAAATTCAATTTGTTTCGAATATCGGAGCATCATACACTTCTTTTTTTATGAAGCAAAGCTTGCTGCGAAAAACGATATTATTTTGCGCTGGAGTCATATACGTAATTATTTGCATCACATATCAAAAAAATTTTTGAGTGTGTACAAATTAAATTAGAGATTGGGGAGACCGCTGAGACATGGCACATAGAGAGATTAATGCTTCGCTCTATAAGCTATTGTAATCTATTGATGACGTCTTAGAAGAATCACTATGATCCTCTTGATAGTAGTCGACACATAAATTACTCATACAGGTGAAATCGGCATGCCATTAAGATAAATTTAAAATTGAAAATTAGAGAGAACGCGTCTAATACTCAGTATAAAGGGCTGGTGAAGGTGAAATCGACATGCAATGCTAATTTATTTAAAAATTGAGAATTCGGGAGAAGGCGGGGCATGCCATATAGATAGTTTAATACTCAGTACTTAGAGATATTGTATGCCCTTGAAGACGTCTTAGAAGAATCCCCGTGAAATTAGTCGAAATATAAACTACTCAAACAGTGGAAATCGGCATAAAAAATTGAGAATTCGGGAGGATGTTATATGGAGCATATTAGCTCTTCTCACTTGAAACTATTTTATCGACTTGACGATGACGACATATTAGAACAATTCTTTAAACATTTCAAAGCATGTTTTTTCACAATATTTCACTCAATATTTTTATAAGAAATTAGGTTAACAATGTAACACTAATACAACGTGATATACGATCAAATGAAGCAGGTGATGGGGGAGCTCGTTTTCAACAAAAATAGCCAAGTAAAGTTTTTCGAATTGTTAATGGTGCAAAACTTATTCCACTTTTACTGTTTTTAGAGAAATCGCATGCAAAATTAATTTAAAACACAAGAGTTCTTTTGTATAACTTTCTTTTTTAATACCATTAAAAGAGCTTCGATTATACGTTGCCCCATCTCCTAATCGGTTTGGTTTACTCTTTTATAAACCAGCGCTTGGATAATTTACGTTCAGGTGTTGTCTCATTTTATGTGCATAGTGAGGAGGAGCTCCATCATGCTGCAGGCACCTATTTCCACGTTTTTGTAGAGAAACGTCATCAAGTAATTCATTTAAGTCATTTTGTAGAAAACTTAGATAGACTTCCCCGTTGACTCGACGTAGGAGTTCAAATGGGCCAATAAATTTTCCGCCGACTATTCCCGCCGTAGGAATAAGCCACATAGCTTATTGACATTTTAATTATCAACGTTCGAGTACGTATGTATGAAACTACTAACATGAATCACTAAACGTTTTTCTTTTTATAGCACAAATTTTGTTTAATTCGGGTTACTAGATTTGCTTAAAAAAATTGTTATACTTTAGTTTACCATTGTGTTCATCATTTTGTTTTATTTCTGACAAATGATGCTATGTTTGGTGTGTGATACCATTCGGATATTTTTTTGATAATGGGTCAACTTTTTGTATTACATTATTTTCCAGCTGGTGTCACTTAAACATCAACACAAACTTTTGAGAAACAAGAAGACTTTACATAACCATTGTTTTTATTTGACAGAAGATAATACAGCGTATGAAAATGATTTTGTTGGAAAGGAACACTCTTCTAGATCTTGTTAAAAAAAAAGTTAAACAAAATAACTTGGTTTTTTTAATTAATTTTTTGGTGGGTGCGCGTGTGACTTCAGTAAAAAACACTAAAAGTAGAATAACTTTTACACCATCAACCATTCGAAAAAATTTTACTCGGCTGTTTTTGTTGGAAATGAGCTCCCCTACCACCCTGCTTGTTGTACTACAATTTTAGAGACAATTATTTTCCTACCCATGGCTGGAACGTTGTACCAACACTATTTTAGTCTTTCGATTTCGATTACATCTCAATTTTGACGAGTATAATCTCAGTTTATTTCTCTTTTAAAATTACGTTTTTTCTTTTTTTTTCGGGTAAAACATTATCCTATTTCTAACGGACCGACCAGATCGCCGACAACAACATCCCAACATGAATTTTAGCCGACAAGCCACATCGCTGACACCCTCATCGCAGACAGCCACAATCGACAAAATAAACATCGCCAAAAGCCTCTTACGATGTTGATATCGCAATTCGAAAATTAGCAAAGTGTTGGCTGTTGGTTTGCTTTAGTGTTGCAGGAAATGAGTGTCTCAGATTTTGATAAGAGCAATATAATTATAATTATAAGTAATAGTTGTACTGGTTAGTTGAATTTTGGCCAATACTACCAGATCGCCGACAAGCAAAATTGAAAAAACAACCACATCGTCGACAACCAGATTCCCACATATCGCTGACACAACCACATATTGCCGACATAGCCGCACATAGCTGACAACCACACCCCCGACAATCACATCGACTACACCTACATCGACACTACCATATTGCCGACAGGAATTTTACCTGACCAGCTCACTTCGCCGACTCAACCAGATCACCGAACAGCCACATCGCTGACATCCGCGTCGCCGTTACCCACACCACTAAAATAAACATTACCGAGAGCCACATATGATGTTGATATAGCAATTCGAGAATTAGCAAAGTGAAAGTTTGCTTTAGCGTTGCAGGCAGTGTAAATATGACCATGTCCCCGACAACCACATCCCCGACACCTACTTGACCGACATCCACATCGAAGACACCGATATCGCCGACGCGTAATTCCCGAAACCCACATAGCCGTCATCCACATTGCCGACAAGCATATAGACAATACCAAACCGCCGACAACCGCTTAGTCTACATTAATTTTGAAGGACAATTATAATTAACGCTCCATAAGAAGACCGACAAGTAATTTTACCGATACGCCTACCACGCCGACACCAGTGGGGTGGGTAAAAGTTTGCTTTAGAGTTACTACTAATGTAAATATGAGCAATATAATTCGTCTTAGGAGTGTCATAGATTTTGATAAGCGTAATTTAATTATCAGGAATCGTTGTACCATTCATTCATTCGTCGTAGTCAATTCAAAAATTAGGTATGCTTTCAACTTACAATGTCCGCAGAGATAACTTGGCACATGGAGCTCGTCAGTGGTAATTTCATTTTTAGTCTTTCTTTTATATCAGGAATGATTGGCTTCAAGAGGTATGCCTTCCATTGGCTGATTCATTCCACCTTCGTTGCCAGAGGTCAATCGCCATCGCTTCTATATCATTTTTATTATTATATTGATCCTGCCTACTATCAGCAGTATCTACATATTCACCTATATTATTTTGGCCTATATTAGTTTAACCTATCATACCAACCAGCCGCCGCATACGTGAAAAGTGCCTCCGCCACACCTTTGTATATTAACTTCAGTGTTTTGTGATTAAGTCCTCATCCTTCTCTTGACACTCTCGCCAAAGAGTGGAATAGCTTCTTAGCGTTTTCACAGACTCTAAGAACTGGGATGATACGCCCATTCGTTCATCAAGGTCAACACCTAGACATCTAACGCACTTGACCATTTTCATTTTTTTACCGTTTAGTGATATCGTTTGTGGTCGACTAGAGTCAAATTTGCCCTTTAGTTGCAGCATCACTGTTTTTCTGCTGATAGTGACATCTTATTTACTTCACACCCTTTTGTAGGACATCCTTTTGTAATTTGATTTGAAACAGAACCATACATGTCTCTGATTATTGTGTATCGATTACTGAAGTAGCTCCTAAAAACATTCATCGTGTTTCTAGGGAGATTGTCGACCGATAAACTTGCAATGACACTAGGCCACGTAAGAGTATCAAATAGTCCGGCAATGTCCAAGAATATACCCATAACATATTTAGAACTTAGGGTTTTGACAGTGTTGGTTAGGCGGACTATCGCATCCTCAGTAGACATGCCACGTCGAAATCCGAATTGCTTGCCCGAGAACAGTCCACTTTGTTCAACTCGCAGTATAGTGCGAGTGGCAGCAACCTTTCTAAGAGCTTCCCAATAACTGGTAGTAACATTATGGGTCTATAAGATTTCGAGCATAGTGGATCTCTATCACCAGGTTTCCTGATTATGATCATTTCACCATTTTTCCCCACCTAGGGGAAGTAACCAAATTTTAAGCAGCTGTTTAATAATTTTACTATGCTAGACCCTATGATGGGCCATGCCAGCTGGATTATTTCAGCGTTCAAGTTATCCAGTCCAGAGGACTAGTTACGCTTGAAGAAAGTTAAGGCACTGGTGACCTCTTCCCCTGTAAATGGGGGGTCTTCCGCATCGTTCCACCTACTGTCGGTAGCGATCTCGCGCGTTTCATTCACGGAAGTATTTATTTCTTGCTACTCTAAAGCGAGACAATTTTAACTCTTTTGCTATTTGGAATCGTTGTACCGCTAGAAACATTCGTATCACCGACATGAATTTTGACCGAGAAGCTCAATTAGAATGCACAACTATAGTTGTTGATCTATAGATCGCCGACAGACGAAAAGTCACTTCACCTACATAACCATACCGCTAACACAACTACAGCACCGACATGTACTTCGCCGACACAGGGAAGTGAATCGCGATGTGGATCAGGGTTTGTAATTTTATGTTTTTTATTCAAATAAATCTATGAGAGGTAGGGTTTTTGATTAAAACTGTTTTGCAGAATGGATCGATTTCCCCTTGGTTAAACCCAAGAACCAATTGACGATTCAGAAAACATATTTTGCACTGTGCTAATTAAAAAGTAAATAATTTGTTTTCGAGTTGCTTCCAAATCGAGTTGTTTCTCAATCCGCAAAGAGAGCTTCCTATATAACAGTCACCTTTTTGGGTTAATTTTTAAAATTTATGCAGAATGATGATTATGAAATGATTTAAATCATACATCGCCAACACAAACAACGCAGACAACCATGTAGCCAGCCCAAATCGCCTATAAAAATTTTGAACGACCATCGCACATAACACACTCTATATCGCCTACATAACCACATCAACGATGTTCACACCACCAACACCCACATTGCCGAAAACCACAGCTGATATGGATTTAGGTAATACGGCTGTGGGGCGCTTGAGGGACGGGTTAACAACCATCACTCACAAAAACTGACAAAGTGAATGATTTGAAAAAATTCGAATTACCATAACGGCGGTTGCATCACAAACAGGGCGAAAATTATACACTAACATTACTTTAAAATGAATTTTATCCTTTTTAGACTTGCAGATCCCCCAAACCCTTGAATCATGCCAATATTTACACATAAAACGTGTACGGGACAGCAATATTCTGTCATTGCTGGGCTTGTCGGCGATCTGGTTGTGTCGGCTGAGTGGGTCTGTGGGTCAAAATTTCTGTCGCCGATGTGGGTGCCGACGATTTGGTTGTCGGCGATGTGGATGTCGGCGATGTGGGTGTCGATGATGTGGTTGTGTAGACGATGTCGCTTGTTGGCAATCTGGTTAGATCAAGAATCAAAACAGTTCATGGTCCAGCATTGTATTTGAGAGCTTGGCCAAGAAAAGCGATCTTTAAAGTGTATAATGTAACATTTACAGCTGCACTATTCTGTTTTTAGTTCAATCGATTTATAACCTATAAATCGGTTTAGAAAAAATGCAGTTCATAATTTAGCGGGCAATAAGACTACTTGTGCAATATTCTGAAATGGTGGTAGTCGAAAATTGTTAAATATATTTGAAGAACAAAATGAATTACGCAATAAAGGGTGACCCAATAAGAAGTTCAGATGGTTATTTATGGCAAATTATTTCATTCAAATGGGAGCCACGGCTGGCCTTGGCGATGCTGTATAAGATAGCAGAAAATTTCCAGCAGAAAAAATGTGTTTTTGTTATTCACCGCTAAAGGCAGCACTATCACAAAGAGGAAATTTTTCTGCTGATATTTTTTGAAACCAGCAGGAAATTTTTGAAATTTTTAAGAAAATCAATAATTCTGAGCAGAAAGTTTGATGAAAAATCAAATAATTAATGATTAATTTTTTTACATTTTACATTAAAATGACTTCAAAAATTAATGGAGTGCTATCAGCGTAGCCGATTTTTTTTGTGTTGCCCTGTATATGCATTATGATGATTATAATAATTTTAATATATTTTGAGAGTCCTTACTTATACAACCGCAAAACGTTAAAACATGTATTTTCGCTTCTTTTTCATAAATTATTTGATTTTTCACAAAATTTTCTGCTGAGAATTAGTGATTTGCTTGAAAATTTCAAAAAATTTCTGCTAGTTTCAAAAAATATCAGCATAAAAATTTCCTTTTTGTGATAGTGATGCCTCTAGCGGTGAATAGCAATAATAAATTCTTCTGCTGGAAATTTTCTGCTATCTTATACAGGATGCCTTGGCGTACTCTATTCGGTCGGTCCAATTTCTGAACACATTTTGGATCGATTTCGGCAATGGTTGTTTCAATCTTGGCTTTCAAATGCTCAATTGTTTGTGGATTCTCAATAAATAAATATCCAAAGGCGTCAAATCAAAGCTCCTTGCCGGTCAATTCACGTCACCATTTTGACTGGTAATGCGGCCATCGAATTTTTGGCGCAGTGTCGCTATTGTAACGCCTGATGTGTGGCATGGCGCACCATCTTGCTGGAACCAAAGGTCGTCCAAACCAATATCTTCAGGATATGGGTACAAAAAGATGTTAACATGTGGCGGTAGTCGATTCCGTTGACGGTAACGGTCGCGCTGTCCTCATCTTCGAAGAAATACAGCCCAATAATGCCGCTGCTAAACAGTAACACGCACAATGGATGCATTGGCTCCACATATCATTGTGAATTTTCCGATCCCCAAACGCGATAATTTTGTTTGTTTACGAACCCATCGAGATAGAAATGCGCCTCGTCCGAAAATATGATTTTTTGAGCAAAATCCTCATCAATTTCGAGTTTGTCGCAGGCTCACACAACGAATCGATATCGAAGCGGATGGTCCCCGTGACAATTGCTGGACTAATTGAACTTTAAAGGGCCTCAAACCAAGATCTTTACGCCGAATTAGTTGCATGGAAGACCGGCTGAGGTTCATTTCCGATGCAAGACGACGAATTGGTGTTCGCGGTCGTTGGTGCACATTTTCGGCCACCGCGGCAATATTTTTGGCTAAACGAACACGACGAGCACGAATACACATTGGATTGTTGACTATCCTAGTGTTGCCAGAGCCAAAATAACCGATATGTCAAAACTGAACCGGTTATTGTGACACCCTATAACAGCTGAAAATTTTATCGGAATTTTAATTGAAAATTGGAAGCAATAAAAACGAAATTGTCAAAGCAACTAACAGAAGCAGTACTAGAAGATTCATTGTTAAACTATTTACGTAAATTCTACAACGAAATGTGTTTCGATCGACCTCCAAAAATACATAAAGCATTACAAAACTTACTTCACCATATTGCAAATAGCAAAATACCAATTATTTTTGAACAAGCAATTTTAATCATAATAAAAATAACAAACAGCAGATTTCAAATATTAGAAATCATTCCCTTGGAAAATAAAAGTATATAATTATTAACCGACCGATCGGACCGGCTCGACCACCGCATAGCAAACAAAATATACTTAATATGTACCAATTCCAAAGGTAATAATTACCTGAATACATATTTCTGTTATTGATCTGTCTTGCTTCTGTGTGTGCTTTATGTTTTTTTTTTTGTTATATAACCGCAAAAACAGCAAACGAAGATTATTCTGCGTACAATAACAATAATTTTTCATCCGGTCGCGTCTTAGCCAATGGCGATCTGACGACGTCCAGTAGCTGGAAAAAAAATCAAATTTAATTATTTCCGATTACATAACATGTACGAGTATTATTGGGGTACGGTGACCGAGCAGATTTTTATGTATTTAAATCTAGATGAATACACGAACTTGTATATGTAATTTAATGCTGGGTATATAAACCTAAAAGGATTAGACGTATTTAAAGACGATGAGTCTATTGCGGGGCACACAACAAATATAATCAATCTGCTATTTCCGATCGTGCACACAGACAAAATGTTGTGGCGGCAACAACAAAACCTAAAAAATTATTTACTTTGATCTTTTCTTTGTACGGACGGAGAGAAGAAACCCAAACAAGGGTAAGTCAAAAATTGATTTTTCACGGTGCATTTGTAAAGATTTTTTTTAATTACAAATTTATTTATTTTTTGTGTGTGCGACATTTTACGAGTTTGTCTAATACAAATTACGAGACCGATGCTGAAGTGGATACAAACATACTCGTACATAAGTGAAATATCAATCTTGTATCGACATTGAGGAAACCAAACATTGCGTATAGGGACCATAAATTTAAGTTAAATACAAAACCACATTAAATCTATAAAAATCGTGTCTGGATATCAATCTTATTTCGTGTCCTATTTGAAATTACATAATATACGAGTAAAAAGGGTCTGTCTAATAAATTAGACAAGAAAAGGATGACGAGGAATATTAAAGGTATACATATTGCGTGTGTAATACAAATCACGAGAAATCAAAATTTATGATTTTGAATAAGGAACGATGTGAACCCTAAATTATAGAGGGACTACGAAATTATAGAGATAAATCGAAATCCTTTTTTGGGGTTCGTTTTTGTACAAAACGAATTATATATCCTTAACACTTGTTGGAATTATAATTTGGATTTGTATATAAATAAAATCCTTATTGGATCCTTATTTTTGGGTTACTTTGATTTTATTTTTATATTTGGAAAAAGGTAGACTTCGTCTATGGTCTAAGATATGTCGGGATTATAAGGGCGTTGCACTGGAATTAATCTTATATCAAAATACTGAAAGACGTAACATTCTCTAGCTGTGGCATTATGGTTAATCTACTCGTATAAGCACAACATCCTTGAAGTATTTTTTTTAAAGCTCAAGCCTAGAAGATGCATATAACATTATTTTTCAATACCAACACATCGATAATTAATTATCGCTGCGTGTTTCACAAAATGATTTAAAAAATAACCGGAAACCTATTTCCTTGACACACTGAAGGAGTCTAAACTTAACTTGTACTGATGGTTGCACTTCCTTACAATGTTCGAATCAACTAAGAAGCTTACAGTAGCTTACTTATCCCTATATGGGGATGCTAGTTGACAGCCTTCTCGTGGCGCATCCAATCCCTACGTAGTAGAGAAACAGTATATCAGATAGTCAACAAAAAAATGAAATGTCGGGTATAAACAAAAACATACTCCAGGTGGGTCTGAACTCAGATTCTAAATCCCACCCCGATTTATCGGGGTTGTTCCTAGTACTACTGGAAGCACGGAACAAGCGATAAATGAATGGTCGTTTGGTAGAAGTGCGGCACTTCATAGAACACCACCATCAACACCACCTCCAGAGAGCACCGCACTGCGTGAACGTAGCAATGAGAAGGAAAATACCTCTTCTATCAAGCATAAAAATTTTGAGCTAACTTCTGAAGCCACGCCCCGTGCACGAACAGTCATAATAAACAACGCGGAGTTAATAAATAAATTTGAACAAATGAAGTTGCTGTGCTAAAGAAAGAAAACCTTATGCTAAAGGAAACAGTAAATAAAAATAACAACGCAGGAAACTCAGCATTATTGCACAGCCAATTTTTAGTACTGTTGTGGTTTATAATTTTATGTTTTAATAAAATAATTATTACAACTTTATGTTAATATTTTTATTGTGTTTAAGATTTTATAATTTTTATTATTAATTTATTAAAAATATATTTAATTTTACGTACATATTTTTTAATGTAAACGTTAACTCCACTTTTTTTTGACTCCCTTTGTTAAACGTTTTTAGCATTTATTACACCTCGGTTTATAAATGTATTCTACCACAAGTTACTTAGATAAATTGGTATTAGGTCTATAATAGATTTATTATACTAAATCAGGGGTTTACAACACCTCACCCCATAGAAAAAAAAGATGAATTTATTTATCTTTTCTAACTTAACTAAAGGCTTTGTCAAGACTTGACTAAATTGTTTTATTTAATTCGAGTAACTTATCTAAAATTTAAATTTAAATAATTTTATTATAAGTTTTTTTTTTTATACAAATTATTTAATTATAAAAATAATAATAATAATTTTATTTATTTTTATTTAAATACATTTTGATAACACTTCTGTTTATGATTTCATTTGTTTAAGGTTTAATGAAGAAGGAAGGTTAATGAATTGGGTTTCTTAATATTTAATATATTTTCAAAATTTAATCAATAAATAACTTTAATCGATTGTTATGAACAACTTTATTTTGTCGGCCTATACGTAAAGACGAATTAACATCGTTGATAATTTCAATTATATCAAACGGACCTGTCCAAAGTGAATCACGCTTGCCTTTGGTGTTTTCATTTTTCAATAAAACTTTATCTCCAACATAAAATTCAACATTGGTACTAGATTTGTCATAGTAGGTTTTTGATTTTTCTTTTTGGTTAATTAAATTTTTTCTTGCTATTTCATATGAATTTGCTAATTTTACTCGTAGGTTTTGCAATTATAAAAAGTACGATTATTATGTTTAAGTGAAGATGGTATGATTGGTTTAAATCCGTGAACAATTTCAAATGGCATTAAATTTGTAGAAGTATGTGGGGTTGAATTATAGGTAAACATTGCAAATGGTAACCAATAGTCCCAGTTGTTAGAATCATTATCGGTATAGGATCGTAAGTATTCAACAAGTGTTCGATGAGACCTCTCTAAAGCACCGTTTGTTTGGGGATGATAAGCAGTAGATTGTAATTTTTTTATTTTCAATAATTTGCACATGTTGTGGAACAACTGACTAACAAAATTAGTTCCTTGATCGGTAAGAATGCACAATGGTGCCCCAAATCGGCATATGAAGTTTTCAACAAAAACTTTAGCAATGGTTTCCGACATTTGATTTTCGATAGGTATTGCCAGTGAAAATTTTGATAAATCATCCTGTATGGTAAGTATATAACGATTATTATTGCATGAAACATGTAAGGGACCAACAATGTCTAAAATAATTTTCTCAAATGGAGCTTTTGAAGTTGTTGTCACTACCATGGGAAGTTTAGTTAGTTTTGAGATTTTATTTTTCTGGCATAGTTCACATTTTTTTATAAATTTTCTAATTTGGGTCAACATTTTTGGAAAAGTAATAATAAGATTTGATCCTTTTAAAAGTTCTTTCTATTCCTTGGTGTCCTCCTAACGGGCAGTTGTGAAATTCCTTGATCACGTTAAGAATGTCCGTATCATTATCTAGAACAGTGACACGATTTTGAGGAGGTTCATCTGATGATTGGCTTGAATTTGTGTTGTTATTTGATGTAGTATGGTTTAATGTTTGGTCAAGATTTGGTTTTGGTTCACTAGCTTTTGCTTGCGAACGAGTAACAACATTAATTTGATTACCTTGACCGGCAGATTTCAGTTCGATTCTGCTCAAAGCGTCCGCGTTAAGGTTGTCTCTTCCTGGCTTATACATTATATCGAAATCGTATTCATCTAATTCGATTCTCCAGCGCATTAAACGTGACGATAAATTTTTGGCTTTATTTAGCCACAATAGTGGTTTATGGTCGGTAATAATGGTAAATTTTACGCCATACAAATAAGGATGAAAACGTTTTATAGCAAAAACTATGGCAAGCAATTCCTTCTCCACAGTAGAATAGTTTCGCTCAGCTTTGTTTAATACCCGGCTTGCATAAGCCTCAGGTAAGTCATAATCGCCTATTCTCTGTGAAAGAACTGTGCCAAGTGCTACATCGCTAGCATCTGTTGTGACATAAAATTGCTTCTGGAAATTGGGGTATTGTAAGATTGGAGGTTTAATTAATTTTTCTTTTAATTTTTGGAAACTCTCGAAACAAAAAGCATCCTAATTGAATCGTGCATTCTTTTTCAGTAATGCATTCAATGGTTGTGCTAGTTCTGAAAATTTATTAATAAATCTGCGATAGTATCCTATCAAACCCAGAAAAGATTTAATTTCCTTTTGATTCTTAGGAATTGGAAAATTTTGGATTGCATCGATCTTTGACGGGTCTGGTTTAATTCCGTTATTAGTTATGATGTGACCCAGATAGCAAATCTCTTTTCTAAGGAAATGACACTTTAGAGGTTGTAATTTTAAGTTATATTTTCGAAATGACTCAAATACTTGCAATAGTTTTTAATTATGATCGTTAAGGTTATAGCCGTATACAACAACGTCATCTAAATATACGAAACATTTCAAGCCGTTCAACCCGGATAATACATTGTTCATAATGCGCTGAAATGTTGCTGGTGCTCCTTTTAAACCAAAGGGCATCCTTTGGAAGTGATAGTGTCCCATCTGGGTGCTAAAGGCGGTTTTATCTTTATCTTCTTCACTTAGAGGTATTTGGTGATAGCCGTCTGCTAAGTAATGTTGTAAAATAAACTGCATCTCCTAGTTGTTCTAAAATGTCTACGATATTGGGCAATGGAAAGACATCGTTAACCGTCAAATCATTTAACCGACGAAAATCCACTACGACTCTCCAACGTTTAGATTGATCGCTGGATTTTTTCGGGACAATTAGTAAAGGGGAGTTAAATGGGCTGTTACTGTTTTCGATGATGCCATTTTCGAACATTTTCTCCACTTGTGAGTTAATTTCGAATTTTGCCGAATGAGGAAGACGATAAGGTTTTTATTGACCGGCTGTGAATCAGGTTTTAATGGGATATGGTGAACTCCTGCATTGGTAATTGTCAGTTGATCACCAGGTAAATGAAATATATCGTTAAATTCTCGGCAAATTTTAATGATGGATGATTTTTCTTCCTTGTTTAAGTGAGCTGTGTCAATTTGATTTTCCAAATTCTGCAATCTACCTTCTAGTGAATCTGACCAATGTTTTAATGCAAAAATTTGATAATGCTCTAGACTTTCTGGTACTATGTACATGTTATCTAGTTTCACTGGAAAATCGTTGGTGTTTACAACGCTTACTGTTGCAAACGAGTTTATTATTTCAATGCTTGCATTTGCTATGTACACACCTGGTTTTATCATTTGTGAGGGACATAAATATACATTGTCACCTTTAGTTTTAAATCTAATTTTAACGATCCTTTCTGAACGACTAGGTATAATGATTGGAGGATTGTTGGAAGAAAGAGTTAAACTTGTGTATTCAGTGTCATTAGGATTATTAAGTATTTGAATTACGTTATGGCAATAGTCAATATTACATTTATTTTTAATAAGAAAATCATTCCCAATGATACCTGCACAATTTAACGGGAAATTTGATGGTACTAGGTGAAATTCATGCGAGATTGTATTATTTTTTGAAATTTTAATTTTAGAATTGCAAACTCCCAAGGTATCAATAGATTATGCAGTTATTCCCTTTATAGTTAATTTTTGATTAGGGTAACATAAAGTATCGGGCTTAACTAAATCTTTCTTAATAACACTAATGTCTGCCCCTGTGTCAACTAAGAAAAACTGTGGTTTAAGTAAAATATCTAAGTTAAGGCTTACGAATTTCAAATCATCATTATGGAAATTAATTGAAAAGCAAAGTAATTTGTTTGTTATGAAATTGTCTTTTGATCGCATTAAATATTTTGTATCTTTACGACTTGTATCGTAAATAAGATTAGATGAATGTAGATTTAAATCCCTTGAAATCGCACCGCTACATTCTTGGGTTCCCGATGAAGTTCGTTTAAGTTTTCCGTTGTTTGTGATTGCGAAGTTGATGGTTGCTGAATGTTATCGGATTGCCTGTTTCGTTGATTGGATCTTTCGCGAGATCGGCAAACACTAATATGTTGACCAAACTTTTTGCAATAGGCACACGGATACGAAATTTGATTAATTCGAAGGTTAGGATTTGGTTGGATTGGAGTCTGCGAGAATGATCGTGTAGACGTTTGTCTATTGTTATTAAAAGTTGAGTTAAAGGTTGGATTATTACGGAATGGAATAAATTGTGTTTGGTTCGAATTTCGGTTATAACAGTTTAATGCGGTGTGTCCTACTTTGAAACAAATCTGGCATTTAGCGAATTTGGTAGAAGTATTAGAAGATTGAAATTGCCTAGGTATATTTTTATTAGATTGATTTATTTTTTCTTCTTCTATCCCTTTAGCAATAGCATCTTTTAAATTTTTGAATCGACATGCTTTAATTAAAATTTTGAGTGGGTCTCTCAAACCATATTCGAACGCACGTAAAGCAGTTTTTGAATTTATAATTTTTATATTTTTATCGAGGACTCCTGCGTTTGATGTAGCTGAAACACACGATTTATTTAAATCAGCAAGAATATTTTCTATTCGGATACCGAAATCCTTTACGCTTTCGTCAACACGTTTTCGTGCTTGCACAAGATCAACTTGGATATTTTCTAGGGCTCGATCGTTTCAAAATTTTTGCTTAAGTTCCTTTTGCAAATCTTCCCATGTTTCATACGTGCCAGTTAGTACCGTTTTATTATAAGCACTGTCTATCAACCTAATCTGTACTAATTCTAAAAACATTGAGTGATCTTCATTCGTTTTTACATCTTTAAATACAAGATTGCAACATTGCAAAAATCTATGGAGCTTTTCGGGAGTTCCATCGAACTCGGGTATTAATTTAATAGCTCTATCAAAGCCATAGCTGGAATACGCCATAACTGGAATTGAAAGCCATAGCTGGAATACAAGGTTCTACCTGCTTACCAAAATGTTGATCAAATAATTTTCGATCAATTGACAGTGGTCATTTAAGTCCGTAATAAGGTAAGAGTGTTGTTGTTGGATTACAAGTTAAAGATAAGAGTTCTTTATTGACCACCGATTTAGATGTTTCACTTTTATTTTCTTCTTTAGGAACAATGTTAATTTTTCTATTTCGTAAACGCTTGTAATTAATTGGTTGGCTATTCATTTGTTAAGTACGCAGAATTGATTGAATATTGAATAATATTTTACCCAACTTATTAATTGACAAAAAAAAAATTGCATCCGATTGACAAGGAAAATAATTTAAACACGATAAACAAACAAACTAAATTTGAAATTGAAATAAATAAGACTAATTTTAGCTTACATGAATGAAGAAATTGACTTACAATTTACTATAAGGTTGTTTGTTCTAGATGAATTCATGTTTGATTGTTGATCAGCTGGTTAATAACGACAATAAAACATCTCGATTTTATTTTGGAAGTAATATAATCCGGTATGATTTATGATGATCGATGAGGTAAATTCTACAATTGTTCGAATACTTTTATGATAATGTCGTACAGTTGTACGTTATTCCAAATAATTTTTATCGTTGCACGTATTGAGATGTTGGAATGTAGTTGTTGTACGATGATGATTGTTTCTCAAAGAATTTAAATCGATTAAATGAACGTTCCAAATAATGATGACGAGGTATTCGTATATGATGAATGATACACGATCGCAAGTTTTCTGAATACCATTGATAACTTTATATTAGGATATGTCACAATTATTTTTTATAAATGCTAATTTTAGTTACGTAATATTAATAATTTATTTTAAATTAAGTTATTAATTAATTATTATTATAATCACTTTAAACACTTTTTGTTTGTTATATTTTTTCACAATAAAAATCCCAATGACAATAAACTTTTAATTATCGGTTTTATGAAATGTTTAATTATATAGCACTAGATGTTTTCACAAGGTACTCAAAACGTCTTTGAAAAATGTTATTTTTTTCTAAATGAACATCGTGGTTTTGGCGTCTTTTTGTAAACGGTTCAATTAATGACGAGGTTTACGGATTTTTGTAAATACATATCACCGTTTACTTATTTTAAGATAATTCGACACAAAACACTTTGACTTTCACCGAGTTCATGCTATATGTTATACGAGAATTATATACGTTTTTAATATTATTGATTTTTTTAATTTAATAAGTTTTATAAATTTACGAGTAATAATTAATTAAAACAATTATTTTATTAGCCGATTCAAACCACAACGGGTATCTTTTAAAGATGATAGTGGATAATTTGGATACCTTCGGTGTCCTTGTACGCACTATCATCCCACCGCTGCCACCAAATTTTGTTGTGGTTTATAATTTTATGTTTTAATAAAATAATTATTACAACTTTATGTTAATATTTTTATTGTGTTTTAAGATTTTATAATTTTTATTATTAATTTATTAAAAATAATATTTAATTTTACGTACATATTTTTTAATGTAAACGTTAACTCCACTTTTTTTGACTCCCTTTGTTAAACGTTTTTAGCATTTATTACACCTCGATTTATAAATGTATTCTACAACAAGTTACTTAGATAAATTGGTATTAGGTCTATAATAGATTTATTATACTAAATCAGGGGTTTACAACAGTACTCACAGATCTAGACGAATATCACACGGATGAAGATGAGCTTGAAAGGGAAACCAATTGGATACTACAGAAATCCAAAAGAGCAAATAAAAAACCAAGATACCAACCCAAGCAAGAGAAAAGCTGAATCGTCACCAGAAGTTGAGCATATTGGAAAGAGTTTTTGAGCCAATTTGGTCCATTCCACCAGAAAGGGTAATAATACGTAGTTGATTTCCACTATCCTATTTGCTACGTATGTTTTAAATCTATTAGGTTTGTAGATGTTTTAATATCCGGTCCTTGTAACGCTTGTTTGGTTTTCTTGATCAATTTTGAAAGTAATACAGCTGCACAAAATCTAGGGGTGGTTAAATTGGATTTTAACGCCGCAACCTTTGTTTTAGCAGTGACTTTGGTTGTTTGTAATCTTAGATTTGTAGTAAATTACTGAGGCATATGCGTCTTCCGAAACATCGCAAAAGCCGTGTAATTCGCCAATATATTCCTAATGTCCATATTAGTTCATATATTCCTAATGTCCATAGTTATTGCATGAATAGTTTTGCTTTTATTATAAGCAGTGGCAGCCAACCTATATAAGGCCAAATAGTTTGGAAGTTTCGGATAGCAATTTCTCTTTGTTATAGGTGCTTCGATATTTATTGGTTTGATTTGGAAAATAGCTTCCTATTTCGATTGTGTGGTTGTTTTCATATCGATGTTCAGTATATGTTTCCTAGTATATTCTGGTTGTTGCTACTCCATTTTCTCAGATTGAAATCTGCTTGTCTCAAACATTTGTTTAATTGTTCTTCTTATGATACATAAAATTCTACAGTAGCTGCCCTTTTTGTTACTGTGTATTTGTCGCCCTCATCTTGTGCTAGTTGGCCTAGGACTCTTGTGGCTAGATATGTAACTTGTTCGTTCAGATAGCTTTGATCTGGGGAACGGATTTTTATTTATCTAAACATCTTTCCAATGTCAGCTTTAAACACATACTTATGTTTCCCCCTACATAACAATATCTCTACGAGTGGTTGTTATATTGTTGGGCCGGTGTGAAGCAGGTCAATTAAAGATATTCCATTTGGCGTTTTTGTTGAAGCATCAACGACTACTCTGAGCTTGGTTTTTGAGCTATCATCTCTGGTTACAGCATGGTGTGGTAGAATATAGTTTCTACCTGCATCATCACGTTGGTTTATTTCTACCATATGATCCAATTTGATCTATTCATCAATGAAGCTTCTACATTCATTCTTCATCTGGGGTTTTTTATTTAGTTGTTTTTCCTTGATTCGCCCTTTCTAATCCTTTATAGCTATTTTGAAAGTGGTATTCGCACTTTGTTCACCACTGGTAAGTTGTACGTGTACTTCTTCAGTTTACCAGAATCTCTTTAGTTGATTTTCTAAATCGACATACGATATCATAGATTTTATGTGGTGACGTTCGATACTTAAGCTTTTGAATTTTCCTAACACGATCCAATCTAATTTTGTTTTTTGCGCAATTGGTTGTTCTGGATTTCCTTGATCATTTCACTCAATACGATATTTAGAAAATAACCCGCTCCAAGCAACATAACTAAGGGGCCAGATGTGTTATAATTTGGATCTGCAATCTCTTGGTTGTTTAGATTTTCCCATCCTTCGGTGTGTATCCGTTTTCCCGGTAGCAGCGCCGCAAGTTTTTGAAATACTAAAACATCTAAGCGTAATTCAAATTCGGATGCTCTGACAGATTGGATTTTGAGACTCACTATTTTCTTTACCTCCTCAATACTACGACCACCGACTTCAGCTATTTTGGCATATACTTTCTGCACTTTAAGCTCCAATTATTGAACTAATTCCTCGGTAATGAAAGTTGCTTGAGATCCTGGGTCAATCAGAACTTTTAATATAGCGTGCGTGGCTGCCATTATCATTAGTGGAGTTGACCATTGCTGTTGCTAACGATACGTGTTCTTTATCATGATTTACGTTGGTTATTAGTTTAAAAAAATTGACTTCATCTATACTCGTGGTTTGTACTTTGGACTTTGCTGATCGAGCATTTTTTCTCTCGGCCGCAACGGTACGTTTAATGTTCTGGTAGGCATCTTCTACATAGCTGGTGTAGTAGCACTATTTGGGTTTTATCTGTTATTGACAGCTGCCTAAACCGTGGACATTGGTCTAATGTGTGGTTCATCTGGCAATAGATGCAAATCTCGCTTAGGATTATTGTGGCGAATGTTTGTCTTACAGCTTGCGTCTTTGCTTGTTGCGATTGGTTATTAGGGTTATATGTAATGTATGTTTCCAAGGACATTAAACGTTCTTCAAGAAACTTCCGAAATTCCTCGATTTTCTGAAATTCTGTTGGGTCCTGCGGCGAACCTCTATATATTCGTTGTGTTTCATTGCCCAATCTCTTCGATAATGTGAAAATTAGAAATGAATTCCAGGTTTCGACGTTTATTCCTAGGCTTTTAATCGCGTATATGCACTGATTAGTTTTGTCGTGAAAATTAATAATTGCGGCTAATTCATAATTTCTCTATTAATTGATGGTTGGTTTAGTAGCGTATTTAGGTAAGCTGATATAATTACGCGTTTGTTGTTGTACCTATTGTTTAAGGCACCCCATTTAATATATTCATCAGCGATTGATTCCAAGTGGCATATTAGTTTAGCTGCTGCTCCACTAAAATCATTTTTCAGATAGTTTATTCTTTGCGTTGTTTGAATATTTCAGATTTCATTCGGTTTCAGCTTTATTTCTGAGTTTATGTCATTTCAATTGTCATCTTTGTGCAATTTTATTCTAATGCCTAATAATTCCCTCTTGTGAAGTATCTTAGCCTCTCATGGTCTTGGTCTGAGGCCTCGACACAAAGCTCTTCGTGCCCATCAATTATTTGATTCAATGATTGACAGCCTCCACGAAGTAATCTCAATGCAATGGACCAAAACACAAAAGGATTTACCCCAGGTGGTACACCATTTTTCAAATTGGCTAATCCACACACTTCGGAGGTCGGTTCTATGGATTCTGGGGGGAACCTCTTATTGCATGTTAGTGAAATCAATTTTGAAACAGCGAATCTGTTTCAACAGCAGTTAAATACCGCAAGAACGTATGCCAAAAGTAGAAACAGTATCAGTTCAAGCACTAAATCAAAAAATTCAAGACATGGAGCTTCTAATCTCCAATATTCAACGCGAGTTAGTCTGCCTGAAAACAGATAAAACAAATTCAAAAACAAAAACAAAACCATAAACAAAGAAGCGTCAGACAAGAATGTATAACCTAACAGAGACGAATTGCAGAAGACTGAATACTCAACGGACGATGAAGAAACTTCCCTATCTAAGGAAACTCGGTGGATGCTGAAGAGGGGAAAAGCTAAACAAAACAAGATAAATAAAAAACGAAAGCTGAGTCCTCAGCAGAGGTAAAAAAATCACCCAAACGGCAACCAGCTCAACAAAATGCAGCACAGCCATAGGTAAAAGCCCCTCCAGCGATATTTATAGTAGGAGTAACCAACTATTCCGAAATCCAAAGTATAGCGAGTAATGTTATGGAACAAGAGTACAAAATCACTGCTCTGAACAATAATGTATTGAAGATTAACACTTCCAATCAATGAAGCTGAATATGGAAAAATATCAGTGGTACACGAACGAAAATAAAAACGACCGTCCCATCAAGGTCATGGCAAGAGGCCTACATCCAACCTGTGAAAGTAATTCAATAACGGAGTACCTAGAAAATAAAGGATTTAAAATCCTTGATGCCGTGCACATTATTAAAAAAGAGAGACGTAGCGGAGAGAACCGAGTAGAACCTCGGAAGTAGAAAATATGCCAAGGCTATAACCATACGCAACGATATTGCGCGCGCGAATCAAGATGTGTCAAATGTGCTGGAAAGTACCCATTACAAACTTGCAAAATATCTAAAGTAGAACCAACAAAATGTATAAATTGTAATGGGCAGCATCCAGCCAGCTACCGAGGATGTGAGGTTGCCAAGCAGCTACAGGAAATGAAGGATCAGGCATGCAAACCCCATCTAAGTCATCCAAACAAGGATCGAGCAAGAAATGAAGTACATATGCGTAGGGAGAACTTGACAGGCCTCTTCAAATTCGAAAGAAAATGACACCAACGGTTTTCCATCGATTGGGATCTCCTCGAATTCATGTCAAAACAATAGTTGAATCGGCCCAAAAATGATATTTATTTGATTAGACGAAATTTGACGTATTGATGCTATTTCGTTGCCAAAACTGCTCCGCACAATTCAATCCTTGGAATTGTTGGAGCTCGCTTGGGAGTTACCTTGCATTTGACAAACAGTAAATGGACGAAAACTTCTCCATGAACTGTTTCGATTCGTAAATACGTTGCAGCAGAATATACGTGTATTGATCCATCACAGAACGTATGTAATTCGACTGTTTGGTGATTGTTATCAGTGTGTATCCAACGAGGAATTGTGATTTGATTGACGCTATTCAAACTCTCGATGAATGATTGCCAAATATGAACTAAATTGTGTGGAAGCTGATCATCCCAATCAAATCCTTCGCACCACAAACGTTTAAGAAATGTTTGATGGAATCCATCCCAACGGATCAAATAAGCGAGCACTTGTGGACAAAGCTGTTCGTTTTGTATTCTTAGTTTCTAGATCAAAATTAATTTTGCAATGATATTCATCATTTAAAGGGTGCCAATACATACCGAGTGCTTTAACTGAGCCATTTTGTCCAACTAAGAAATCCGATTTACTTTCACGATACTCCAGTGGAATTGCCGATAACACGGGTGATGCATTGCTTGACCATTTTCTTAATTCAAATCCGGCTGACTGAAGACATTTTATGATTTGCTGTTGAAGTTCAATAGTCGATTCGATTGTGTGACTTCCGGAAAGTATGTCATCGATATACATTTGACTTTTAATAGCAAATGCCGCTAGTGGAAAATTGTTTTCTTTCTCTTGAGCTAACTGATGCATTACACGAATCGCAGTATATGGTGCGCTAGCCGTCCCAAATGTCACTGTCATCAATCGATATGTTTTGATGATTTCATCGGGTGAGTCAGCGGGATGACAGCTGTCGGGATGACAGCTGGTAAATCTGATTGAAGTGCTGGCTCCGATAATAAAATGTCGTTCAGTGAATGTTATTCGACGTCGTCGCAGACGAATCAAAAACTACCCGAAGATTGGTGGTGGAACTCGTAGTTTTGAATACTGGATGGTGTGGTAAATAGCAATATTGAAAAGACGAGACGCCATTTTTGATGGTTCTGTAGTCCGCCTCGGGAGTAATTTCCAATTTCATTTGTCCTAATTCGAGATATTCGTTGATGACTGCAGAATATACTGAATGGAATGATGGATCTCGATGGAAGCGTCCTTCCAATTGTAGGAACCGATCATACACCATTTTATGAGTTGAACCAATGACTGCGTTCGAGTCATAATGTGTTTTAAGTGGCAGTTGGACTACATATTTACCATCAGGTTGCCGCTTGTGAGTTCACTGAAAAAACTCTTCACGCCACTTGTCTTCAGTGAATAATGTCTTTTCATTTGGGATCTCTTCTATTTCCCGGAATTTGCGTATAAGGGAGTCAATTTCGATTTGAGAATGAAAGCTGGATACATTAATGGTAGCAGAATGAGTTTGAATAATCTCACCTGACATTATCCATCCCAAAGCTGTATATTGAGCGATTGGAATACCAATTTTTCCACGGCATAGACCTGGTCGTAGGATTGAAGCATGTACTTCGGCACCTAGAAGCAAATCGATATGGCTCGGTAGCGAAAAATGTGGATCCGCTAGCGGTAACTTTTGAATATGATCCTAATCGGTGAAATCGACGCTATATGAAGGAAATTTTGTTGTCAATTTTTCGAGAATCAATGCATTAGTGTGACATAGACATTCGAAACGGTCGTCGTGGCACGATCTGATGTCAATTGAAATTGAAGATTTGCTTTGATTAGTTTGAGAGTTACCAATACCATTGACTTGAGCGCGATCTGTTGGGTAAGCCTAAGCGTTGAGCAGCTGATTGAGTGATTAAGGTGGCTTGTGATCCTTGATCGACTAAAGCACAGAATGGAATGAGTTTACCATTATTAGCACGAATATGGACGATTGCAGTAGCTAATACTATTTGTCGGCATCGATTTGTTGGGTTTGTAGCGTGACTACATATTGGAGTTTGCGTAGTAGCGTTAGGCACAGATGGGGATGCAGGCGAACCTTCATTGAACTTCACAAAATGAAGTAATGTATGGTGACGACTACCACATGTGGCGCAATTCTTCTGACTTGGACAACTTGGCAATACATGATTGAATCCAAGGCAATTAAAACAATACCTAAGTTTCTCAACTATTATTTTGTGTTCTTGTACGGATAGTTTGAGAAACGATGGACATTTTCGTAAAATGTGTGATACTTTGCAATGTGGACACGGTACTGAAGTTGAATTAGATACGTGGAATGAATTTGATTTTTTATTCGCTGAACTGGACGTGATTTTATTCCATTTGTATGCTTCCTTAGACGAGGAAAGTGATGCATTCGGATTGGAGGATGGCTTCTTGGCATTACTTGAATTAATTAACGGAAGAGAAGCTAATCGTTCTCTATTGCGTTTTCTAAATTACATCATAATGGGAGTTTCTTTGTGTTGAACGATTGGAGGCAGAATGTTCGGGCATCTTGATGTAATTTTTGCAGTACAATGTGAACTAAAATCGCTTCACTCGATTCAACACCTAATTTTGAAATCACATGCATTGAAGCCCGAAAAAAACATAACAAATGTTGGATTTCTAACAACAACTGTTGGGATTGTTATCGGTGATTGCTAAAAGACGTATTTTTAATTCAGCTTCGCCTTGTAAACAACCTTTGAGGTATTGATTTTTTTGTGAGAAAGACAGCGTAAGACTAACCGGTGTGAAGTTTTCAACATTTATCAAAAGTGTAACTACACAAATTAACAAAAAACAAAAATGTATACATACACAATTCGACAAAAAGTGTAGAACTACATAAAAAAATTGTGGCAGGGTTGAAATTGTTATAATTTTCACTAAATATAATCTAATCTAATCCACGGCATATCACTGCGAGCTTCGGGGATTTTTTTTTGTTTAGTGTAAATGGAAATAATAAGATAAAAAGTGTAAACCGGGTCTTGTGGGTGTATAAGGGCCATCAACACTAAATTCTAGAGATGACACCCCAAATCGGAGTATACTGGCATTTCGGGGACACTCCCTTTAGCCTTTAGTCATATGCGGCATATCTCTGCGACCTTCGGGAATTTTTTTTTGTTTAGTGTAAAAGGAAATGTGGGTGTTTAAAGGCCATCAACACTAAATTCTAGAGATGTCACCACAAACCGAGTAAACTGGCATTTCAAATGCCAGTATACACAGACTTGTGGTGTCACCTCTAGAATTTAGTGTTGATGGCCCTTAAACACCCACAAGACCAGGTTTACATTTTTTATCTTATTATTTCAATTTACACTAAACAAAAAAATTTCACACCGGTGTAAGACTATCGTGAATTTGTTTAAATGAATCGAAAAATAAAGGCCATTCGAAAATATTACCTGGAAATTTAGGCAAATCCAACATTGGTAACCGCACATTTGAAGGTTCTGTATGCGTAAGCCTTGACGATGCTCGTCTATTCGAGATCGATTGAGTCGACGAAGGGAATGCGAGTGCATAGGCTTCATATATTTCGGCAGTTGAGCCGAGAAATGCTTCTTCAAATTGATTCGGGATATCTTCTTTCAGATAATCTTCGTTTTTGTCTATTGAAGGAATGATTAGACGCTGATTTACGTGGAAATCGGAACAAAATTTGTCTAAACAGGACAAACGCCGTTTAAAATAGGATTTGGTTTTTCTAACCGCAGGATCTTTTTTAAAGTTTGTCAACTGTTTCCGCACGAAATCAAACAGTTGATACTGTTGAATATCTGTTGTATAATCCTTTACCGGACAAGTGGTGCAGTGGTTAAAGCTTCGGCACTTGGACCGGGAGGTGCTGGGTTCGAATCCCATCAGAGGCTAGATGCAAATCGAATTTTCATCATCGATTACGATTCGGTGATGCTAATAAATACAACTAAGACCCTCTGATGGAGTGCAGAATTCCGTGTCACGTGCCGACCTACCTTCCATGTCAATGTACAGGTTGACATGGAGCTTGCAATGTGCAGGTGGTATACTGTAGTTGTGTGAGTAGGTGAAGTAGGTGGGTTAATGATGTGGAGTGAATGAGTGGTATCACAATGGGCCTAAAAATTGGCCTAAGTGTGCAGTAAGCAACCACTGAAACCTAACCTACTGTTGAATAATTAATGAATCGGCGTCTATCGTTTCGTCAGCCATTTTGTTGATAATTGAACAATAGAAATGTCGATTCGAAGAATGGTATAATTTGTTGCACAGATTCACTAATCAATTCTATTAAATAAAAATGTAAAACGCTTACCTTGCTTTGCTATCGCGAAACCACGAGGCTATCCCATGTACCGTACAGCGGAAGCGATGATGATCCAACTTTTTAAGATGTCCGCTTCCAGCAGCAGCGATGATGATACAAAATTTTATTTTACAAAATGTCCGGTTTTAAACAGCGATGATTCCCATATCCGGCTCGAAGGACCAGAAATGTATGTTGTGTATTTTAATTTTTTTATTTTATGGTTCAAATATGAGTGGGTGGAAGTGTTTATGTTCGACGAGATTATATACAAACACACTTATTGATTTTTTTTAATATTTAATTTTATTTTTAAGAGTCAAGGTGCTCGTACTACAAAATTGTTTGGCAGAAGAACTTTTATTTTTCTTTGTACAATATTTGGTTACAAAATTTTCTGTGTCAAATAAAAAAATGACATCTAGATTTTAACATAAAGCTAAAAAGTACAATTTTTATCTTGCTTATCGCTTAATCTAGTACATCATGTGTTTTCAATGTTCTATTATCATTTTATGTTCAGCTGAATATTGCTAACACCTTCCAAATCCAAACATGAACTTAATATCAAATATCGAAAAATGTATTGGCTGCTCGGGAAAAATTGGGAATTATCATCCGAATTGGTATTTTATCAACAGATGCTAACACCTGTATGGACTTACGGAATTCAGCTCTGGGGCTATACAAGGAAAAGCAACACTAAAATACTACAAACTTTTTAGAAAAAAGTACTACGTTGTATAGTTAACGCTCCGTGGTACATTAGGAATGATGACCTTCATAGGGACCTAAATATCCAGACAGTTCAAGAAGAAATAAAAAAAATTTGCAGTAATTCATGGACAACGTATTTAGCAACACGTGATATGTTGGACACTTCATATGCAGTAAGGCGATTACAGCGAACGAAACCAATTGATTTAATGGATTAAGGACACCAGTGCTTCTCATTCACAGGTGACTAAATTAAGAAAGAAAAATTACTAGATGAATTGTATTCAGATGTAATAATTTAAATAAAAAAATATTTGATTCATGGCACACTACTTGTACTGTATGGCAAATTGCATTTCTTGCTTGCTTTGTTTTGCCTCCAAAACATTTTTGGCCTTCGCTATTTCTCTACAATTCCCTCATTTTAAAATTCTGCTTTCGTAGCATTTTTTTGAGCGTGCTGTTGCTGCTTTGATCTATCGGTGTGTTGATTTGAATGAACTCCAGGCTGTACGATCGTCTAACCGCTTGTGCATTTCATCTATACGTTTTTTGTAGGTTGATGATCTTTATTGTGTACAGAGTTTTCAAATATTTGTTCGTCTTGCGAGATACTAAATCTTTGTTGTATTTGCTCTCTAATTGAACTATTTTCCCTCTATGTCTTGCTGCCAGTAAATTATTCATTATGGCCGGTCGTTTTGTGACTGTTGAATAATGATACCCGGTTTCACTGGTTGTCGTATAGCCCTTAATTATGGTTGAGAACTTCGCTGGTTATTATGTGGCCGGGAGGTGTTTGGCTTCGAAATTAATTTTTTATAGTTGCTGGTTGTTTTTTCGTTAAGAAGGACCATGTATTGAATTGATATTATAGTTTATGTTATTTCAGCATTTTGAATTGATAGTTTTCTGTTACCAGCTGAATTGGTAACAATAAGGTATATCGACATTTTTATTAAACGTTTCTTATTAACAATAATAATCAAATAAAAATGACATGATAATCAGATAAATTTATCGTACTAGACCAGCAGCAATTAAATTTAATTAAAAATTTAAAATTTTTCAACGGATCTGTAATTAACATGATACGAATCAAATCAAGTACTATGACACCTGAATTTGCTACATACAACTTATATACATATATTCTTATATCAAGATTCTTGGAATTAACAAAAACCCAAACGAAAAAAATATATTAAGGCGTTCTCCAATGCTTGTTGAATGCTACTTCCGAACACAAGACGATTTGATTAATGTTAAACTCTTGTGTATCTGCGCAGAGAGAAAAATCCCTAACAAAATCGTTTTACCTCACCACGTTCACTCTTAACGTTTGGTTTTATTCTTATTCGTTATCTTTAAATCAATTCTTGTATTTCGTATGTATATCTACCTTCTTCAAAATTTCATCTTCTTCTTCTTATAAAATGTTGTACATATAAAGAGATAAATTATTTTTTGGGCCAATGTATTCTTAATAACTCGAATTTATTTTTATTATTCGAATCTGTTCTAAGTCTGGCTACTGGAATCATGTTTCAAATTTTGTTACTTTTGTTATTGTTGTACTGTAAATGTAAAGAATTGTGAAGTGAAATATAAGAAAAGATTTGTCTGATTTTTAAATTAATCTCGGCAGGAGGAGAATTTTATTTCCACAAAAATCATAAACTATGTATGTATATGTACCAGGGCAGGGCTATGAACCGGACTCCAAACTACATATATAAACGTGTTCATATCCCTTTATAAATTCCCGACTTTGATGTTTTTTGTAGATCGTTTCGTCATTACCATGACATGATATTTAGTTTTTAAATAATTTTAAAATAGAGACGCGCACAACTATAAAAAAGATAGGCGACTTGATTTTATAATGTAAACTCATCTTAAGTAACTATAAAACATATATATAAAAATTTAGATCAAAAAGATCATCAGTATTGTTTTTTAGATTTTTTAAGACCACCCTGAAGTACATGAAATTAACACAAAATTATAGTTTTAATGCATTTAGATTGTGAATATGCTCACGTATAGCGATACACAAAAGGGTTACAACAAAATAATAATTGTATTATCTTAATACGAAACTAACTGTGTACGACCCAAGGAGGTCGTCTATAGTTAGCATTTAACCCAAGCCAAACACACAAAAATATTTAAATTAAAATTATTTTAGACATGCCTCGGCAAAGATAATCTATCTGAATACACGCACATACATAAAACTAGGACCATTTTTTCATTAATCATTTATGGAAAAACTATTAACCCAAATCATAAAAAAATGTTTATCTCTTTGACAAATGACCATTCGTACACACAAAAATTACTACAAAATACTATAAATAACCAAACTATCTCATACTTTTTTATGTGGAACTGTACCAACCACATAGACGTTTGATGATGATATGATTTGTTTCATTAATCTAACATTCTAACATAATTAAGAATAATACATTAGTTTATAATTTAATTCTGATCTTATCTATTTACATTATAATGTAAGACGTTGAACAAATATTTTGGACTTTAAGACAGCACAGTGCTCTCTGTGCACAACACAACAAAATTTTATATAAACATTTTTTGTTGTTTAACAATCAATAATGACTGTTCAATATGTGGGTTCCTGCTGTGATTTATCTGTTCTCTGGTTTTATTTATTTTGTGTTTTACGACACGGGGTTTATTTATATTTGTGTGTTTATGCGGCCAAGGGGCGAACTCAATTCAAAATACATAAATTATTAAATGAGACTTCAGAATTGAAACCCCTTAAAATTATAATTTTAATAAAATTATTATTTTATCCTTCGTCGAAAGACGAGGTCCAGCTCAAATTAATGTGGTAAGCAAAAACCATCAACCAATATGACCAATAAAAAATAAAATACATTTTTCCTAAATATGATTCCACTGCTCGTAGGTTACGTCCCTAAATCTAGCAGAAAATTACCCGAAAGTATATGTTGGGTTTAGAATTAATGTAGTGAACGTGTAATGAATATGTTCCACGTAGCCTGTGAGTAAAGTTCCTGCTGGTACTGGGGCATCGCGTAAATATCATGCTGAATGGGTCAGTTGTACAAGATGACGAGGGTGACCTCGTTCGCTTGGCAAAGCACATCAAAAAAGACGAGACGTTCAGGATCAGATAGATTAGGTATTTAAAAAAGTAGGTAGCAGAAGGGTGTGGAAGCAGTATAAATTGAGATATAAGCGGGGATAGTGTCTTGGTTGAGTGTTATTGTGGCAAAAGAGCTTACAACTGGCTCAGATAATAATCGATTTATTTTATTTATAATAAAATAATAGTGATAATAAGTATACCTATCTACATATAGAAAATTATATGCTAATAAAAGGCTAATTATAATAAATGCTCTATATTAAACAATTTTGGGCTTCATCCCTTCCAACTAAAACGATGTGTTTTTCTAGCTTTAGAAAAAGCTAGCAGAACCCATATCAAAAAATGATTTTTAAACAATTGGAAAATTAAATTCTAATTATATGCTTCATTGCCGCACAATCGTCGCCGCCTCCAGGTTCTCATTCTTGGTAATAAGAATGGGTGAAATAAGTAACCTCAGCGTGGGGCGCGTCACGCTAAATGGTGGCGGACGGGTCAGATCAGCCAGGCGCGCAACGCGGATTTTGAGTATAAAACGTCTGACTTTTATCTAACGAAGAGGAGCATGGAGGTCTGGATGCCGAGATGCTAGCCATCGTGGACGAGATCCATGAGGAGGGGAGCGTCACAGGAGAAAAATGGAGGTTAGTGTTCAATGCACTTAACCTCGTTTTTTTTCAAGGGGAGCGTCACAGGAGAAAAATGGAGGTTAGTGTTCAATGCACTTAACCTCGTTTTTTTTCAAAGTCCTTCGACAATGTTTGGGACCCCGCCAATTTGTAGGGATTCGGGTTGGTATCAACGACGGCTGATGCAAATTAGAGATTGGCTTTCTTATACAAGAAGGCGTTCGAGGAGTTAGTCGAGGTATGGCCAGGAGCCAAGCTCAGAGCAATTCCTAAGGAGGAAATGCCTAGCAGACCTAGCTAGGATCTTCCGACGGGGAACTGGTGATTGTGAAGCAAGAGGAACCTAAGGGCAGTTTCAGAATATCCATATTTTACAAAAATGCAAGAGTAGAGGAAGGAAATGGGGTCTGAAACCGGAGCTGGTGCACTGATTTTGCAGCAGTAAGGCCCGTACTGCTGTATGGTGTGAGTTTGTGGTGGTCAGCTCTGGAGAAATTATCATACAGCTTGTTTGCTCATTAGTGGGGCGCTGAAAACGACGCACTCACTAGTGCCTTAGAAGTCATGCTGTACCTTCTCCCGTTGGATATTATTGGTAAGCAAATGGCGATCAATACTACCGCTCGGCTATCAGCGATTTCGGGATGCAATTGCATACAAAAAGGACACTCAACTATAGTCAATTCTGTGAGGCATGACCTGGTGAATTTGGACTATATAACACCCGTTTTGTGCTTTTACAAGCATTTTAAGGTGATTCTCCTCTCTATGGAGAATTGGAAAAGTAATCTCATCGTGGAGACCGGGCAGTTAAATTCATCACCAACAGCTCCAAGCTCGATAGTAGAGTGGGAGATGATTGTGAAATAGTTACATACCAAAAATAATACCAAAAATTACACTGTTAAATTTAAAAATATTCCAATTGGATTTGTTTTGTAGTGAAACTGAAACGTTTTTAGATAATCTTAAACATTTATACTAGAGAAGTCCCTGAATCCCTAATAGTGTAGCTGTAATGATCAAATAACTTTGTCAAAAATAGTTATCAAATAGTTTTTTTAATTCTAAAGAAGGTTATTTTAGACACTGTTTCTACTTTTATATCTCCGAATCTAGAGACGTTCACGGGGTCTCGCCTATATGACTGAATCCTGGCTATCCTTGTGCTTTATTAATGGCTATTCCAAATGCGAGTCGCACTGGAAATTGCAATCTATTAAATTCGAATTGCATATCGGTCGGTATCGTTGGTATTCGCGATTATAAGACATGTTCTCTTTGAATTTGCCATTCAATATTATTGCTTCGATAACGTTATTCATCAATTTTTTGACTGCAAGTCTGGTGCCATTGCACAGTCGTGGCGGATCGATATTTCGAAGCATTTTGTCAAAGAATAGATGATTTGAGACATGCGTTTAGTTCATCGGCTGGTGCGGAATGTGGTATAACTGGTCAAGTCTAACGAAAATCACTAGCCAGCAAAATGTGGGTAACTCCGAATGGCTCTGTATTACCTCTTAAACCTGGGAGCGTTCAATTTATTGCTTCAGAACTATTAGTTTATATGCTTGCAAAAGTTTTCCCATTCCTGAATTCTTTTTTGTATTGCATGTGAACGTCTCAGTAGTCTCAAATACTTCTACCTCCATCCAAAAGAGCTGCTGCAACGTCAGACGGCCAATGCAATGCTACTTTGTGTGCGAATGGTCGCAAAAATCAATAATAACAGAAATGTTTTGCCTGTTGCCATTGTGTTGTTGTATCGTCAGTTTTGGCAGACTTATTTGAATTAATTCTGCTCTCTGTCCTGCTCTCCTATTGGAGAAAATAATAAAATTTCCAATTGAGAGTAAAATTGAAAATGAGGAAGTTGTAAATTTTGGAAAACATGATGAAAATCATCATTCGTATCCCATTTTCACAATATTGATAGAAAATTTTCTAACCTATTCGAGTATATGATATAACCGTAACCGGCGATATAACCATAAACGTAAAAGAGAGACTTTTAGACAAGTTAAAAATCATCATAAATATATCCCGTTGATTACCCTCATAGGGTTTTGACTGATCTATCTGACCATGTAGGTGAGACCTCGTACACATCTCTACGATCAGTGAAATAAAATTTGAAAGTTTATTCAAATTCATGAAACTTCGACGTCGTATATGCCACAGTAAATATCATCACAATTGGACCCTGTTCGGAACTATCGAATGTCGATTCTTTGAACTATCCAAAATTACAAACGTGACCCTGTGAACATCCATAGGACTTTTTCTATTTGATTGTTTTTACAATAAATCGGGTTCGTAGCTTATTTGGGAATGTCAATTGGGTAAAAATCATATTGGAGAAAATACCAAAATTTCCAATAGAGAGTAAAATTGAAAATGAAGAAGTTTTAGATTTTGGAAAACGTGATGAAAATCATCATTCATGTCTCATTTTCACAATATAGATAGAAAATTTTGTGACCTATTCAAATATATGAAATCTCGTGAACATTTCTGGGATAGGCGATATAACCGTAAACGTAAATATGGCATAAAAAACACTCATAAAATCTTTACTGGCTTTCCGAAGCGAGAGCTGAACTCCGATCTCTAACTACTATAGAATGTTATATACTGTCGAAAGGAAGAGGATTCGTACCATTTTTGATCCAATTAAAGTTGCGGAAAACAATCGGATTCATATGAACCAAGAGACAATGCGACTTCTCGGACACAGCGATATCATTGGATTCATTAAATCCAACCGAATTAGATGGCTGAACCACCTTGCAAGGTGGTGCCAGAACAAAGAATGATCAAAAAAGTGATCCAGCAACAACCAACCGGTGTACATCGTAGAGATAGATCCTGGCTCACATAGGATGTTATAGCTAGAGAGAGACAGAGATAATTATCAGTTTTGCTAGTATCGTAATTTGTCAACGCTCTATGCTCTTAGGTGTCTTGACTTACGTCAATAAGTACGCCGTGAGATGTCGTGTAGTGATTAAAACTTAACCAAATATAAAAAATTCAATTTTAGTGCATTTCGAGCAAATATTTAATAGACGAGGGTGGATTGACAAATGTTTAGAATAACGCCATCTATGCATCACTAGTAATAACTTCTTTTGTTTGTCGTGAAATTTGTTCTTTTTGACGAAAGCTATGAAATTTTTAATACAATTGACTGAATAGTTTCTTAGTTAAAATCGTGTTTAAACTCACTTTTGATTTTTTTTAGAAATATAAGAAAAATGAATATCGTGCAGTGATTAAATACTTTCATTTAAAAGATTGGACGTATACACAACATCATTCTCGAAGAATTACATTTGAAAAGCTGTCAGCATGATGGGTGCCGCGTTTGTTAACAAATGTTCAAAAAATGAACCGAATGACCCTTTCTAAGCAATGTTGTAAGATGTGTCATAACGGTTGATGAAACATCGATCCATCACTACACTCCAGAATCAAAACAACAGTCAAAACAATGAGTAGAGTGAGTGGTTCAAGTGCTCCAAAGAAAGGAAGCGTTAGCAAACGGTAAATTTATGGTCCATGCATTTTGGGATGCACAAGGCATAATATTCATCGACTATCTAGAGAAAAATACCACTTTGAATGAAAAAATTAAGGAAAAACGGCCACATTTAAAGAAGAAGAAGTGCTCTTCTTCAATGACAGTCCACCATCATATTCATCATAGAAAAAACAGCACAAATTGGGTGAATTGGGCTTCTGCACAATTGAATAAATGGCTTGCCCACCATATTCATCTCATTTAGCCCTTTGTGACTTTCCTGTCTCCAAACATAAAGAAGTGGCTCAATGGAAAAATATTTAGGTTCCATGATGAAATATTAGGTGTATGACTTAATTTTTACAGATTTTTCATCAAATTTATTTTAGATAAAATAATATAAAACAACGAATTTAATCTTGGGAATAGTGTCCATCATTTCTTATGACCATGCGCTATCTCTCAGGTAACATATGAATACCACCGCGAAAAAACTTACAGGCTTCAACACATTAAGGCGTGCTGCATTGACCGGAACAAATGTTAGTCAGCACCAAGTCTGGTGAATATGCCGCGTGAGGGAGAACTTCCCATCCGAAGTTCAAGGGGATTTTCTGAGTCACGTGAGCAATGTGACGTCGAGCGATGTCATGTCAAATGGCCTTTTTTGATCAAGTTCTTTGCTCAGTTTGTTCAACTGTCAGCTGTAGCATTCTACAGTCACCGTCTGACTAGTTTCCAGGAGTTCATAATAAAGCACACCCTTCATGTCCAACCAGATACACAGGAGAATCTTCTTAAAGTGCATGTTCTGTTTCGGTGTCAATCTTGTACTGGGTTGCCCGGGATATATCCACGACAATTTTCCACAAGAAGTCCTTTTTTTGTTGCCGAGCAAGCACGTGGGATCCACCCTCCAAGTTTTTGAATTTAGAGCTGTTTGGATGACTCCTAACTGAGCTGCAAGCACTTGTTGCATTTGCGTTGAATCTTCATTCAGTGAGCTTGTAATTCCGCATGTTCAAACTTTCGAGGCTATCCAGGGCGCAACTGATCACTAAGATCGAAATTGTCACTTCTAAAAAGTTTGTACCAATAATTACACGTTTCATAAGATACAACCTCGGCACATCTTGCTTGTTCGAATTCGCATAAATGTTTTTCAATTGCCATCGTAAACTCTGCTATTCTGAGAGGTTATGTAACTCACGTAGACTTTGTCGTTCGGTGTTCTGAAACGTCCGATCCTGGAAAAATCTAAAATACCGTGTAATTATTTCTATTTTAAATATAATTTTAAGCACGAAGATAAAATTCTGTAAAAATTAAGTCATACATCTAAAATAGCTGAAACGAACGCTTATTTTGAGAAGTGTGATAAATCGTATTTTAAAGGAGGTTTAATGAAATTGGAAAAACGTTAGAATAAGTGTATCGAGCTAACAGGGGACTATGATGAAATATAAATCAAATTCTACTTAAAAACATTTTGTTTACTGTTGTAAGACTCATCAAACAAACCTCCCTCGTAAACGGCATTTCGTTTAGTGTGTTGGCTTTTATAAGAACACCAGTATTTCAAAAATAGAGGAAAGCATGACCCACCATAATATGGTACATAATATGGTACATGACTAAAATGTTGACGATATACTTATTAATCTCAATCTTCTGTAGTATTTTTTTTTTTATTTGGCCCTAGCTCCAAAAATTTGGTGCCATATGGCCCGTTTCAAAATTTACAAATTTAATTTTTACATTTTTTAACATAATAATTTAATTTTAATTTCACACATCGATCCCCTTTCACACTTCTATCTGATTTGTTCTAATAAATTCATCACATTCTTATATACGTTCATTCCCATTCGTAATAATTCAGTCAAACTACTAGCACTCAATAGAACATCGGACATTTGTCTGCTCTGGTTAAATGCAGAACATTTCAGAATAAAATGTTCGATGTCCTCCACAACCAAACAGCTTTCACATAATTCACACACAACCAAATTTCGTTTTTTCAAACATTCTTTCCAATTTCCATGATTCAATCTCACTCGTTCTATAGTTCGTAACATTCCAGTATCTCCTTTTGTAACCGCCTTCTGGTTTCGGTTTTTCCAGGCAGAATTTTCTTCGGTATTGCTCGTCGTTAGGCGGGTTCATAGTCCCGAAACCATTTGTGCTACCTACTAAGTCCGTAGCTGAAGCGGCTGATTACAAGGTATTGCCTGGATCCAAAATAATATTAAATTTAACACACGCGGATCATCTACACTCTGTCACTAACACTTATAATAATAAACAAAAATTACTCGGTCATGTCACTAGATATAACATCAAAATTTAATTGAACGAAGGGTACCAAAATTTGGAGGGTACGAACCAAAATCCGTTATACCATATAGGAATATATATCCAATCACATTAATGAATACAATTTATCCAAACCTATACATATCAAAAAAAACTTAAAAAAACCAAAATATCACAAAGAGAAGGAACTGGTGAACTGATCATAGATTTTACGAATTCAAAGAAAATGTAATTAAATATAATAATAAAAAAATGTAAAAAAAATAATACTTAAATTTTTGTTTATAATGAACTAATGACTATCGGCCGTCGCCGCAGGTGCTCCTCGGTTCCTGGATCGTTCGCGTCCTTAACCGTTGAATTGGCAAATTATCGGTTGCTTACTGTGGTTAGTTCGTGTTGATATTACGTTATATACGTAGTATTCTGCACCAATCTCGAATGCGTTTTTTTTATATGTGTATATTCCGTTTTCAATACAGGGATTTCGTTTTTATTAAAACACTTGATTTCCCATATAATCATATATATTAACTTAACAACATTTTTATTAAAATTTTTTTATAGAACATTTTTGTATACATTTGTTATAAACTTTCCGAGGCTCGTAACAATTTTTTTCATTATACGCCCCGAATTAATTCACAATGCCCTTTTTGGGCTTTAATTAATCTGATATTTTTTTTTTCTTGTACACAGAACAGTTCACCAGCTTAAAAATTTTTATTATTTTCTTTAACCACTTATTTTATGCGGTGCTATTTTACTTTTAGTTTACTAGGCTTTTAGTTTAAATACCAATTTAGTCTTCAGCTTAATATTTTACACTTGATATAGTATACATATCTATATTTTATTTTATTTTTGAATATATATTGCTATATCGTCTCGAGTTCTTTTCGAGATCGACCAGCGGATCCCACAACCAAAACTTAACTAACTCACTCCAAAACACGCCATACCATCCATCCAACCAAAATTTGAGAGCAAGCATTCATATTCGAGTTTTATTGGTTTTTACTGTTTTTTAAATAAAATCCGTACAAAAAAAATTATCATATGAACGCAAATAAATATAGAAACAGGGTGTCCCATAATTTCGTTACACTTTGACCACCTACTTCTTACTTTTCACCTGCCATTTTCAACAAACTCTCTTTCCCATTTTCTCCACAGATTCACCTGAAACGTGCGAAATACGTCTCTGGCATCCATGAATTCATATTCATGTACATCCTCAATCAAACAACCCCGTTTCGCAAGCATATCGGCGCTTTAATTACCTTCAATATGCAGGTGTGAAGATATCCATTGAAGGATGACCTCTCTCCCACAAGATTGAAGATACTTATATAGCATTTCTTCATAAACATTGCCTTAAGCTCCCCCACCCTTACTGATTATATCCAACTCACTCCGGGAGTCAGAGTATAATACTATTCTCCTTCACCCTTTTGGCATTGCCAACTTGATCCCTTCCATAATTCGAAGCAACTCTGCATTCATCATACAGATACTGTCATACTCTCTTACCATTTTCTCTTCCCCCATTGAAGGAATATAAATTTCCACACCTACGCGATCATCATTTACACTTGCATCTGTATACACTTCCACATGTGCAACATAATTCATTCGCATTTTGCTAAATTCACTCTTAACCGATAACTAATTCATCATTACTTTTGTTGTGTCATCAAACTTTAACCGCGCTATTAGATTGCTCGGAGGGACTTTTGGATTTGCCGGACGAATCTTGGAGAATATGTTAATATTTTCCAAGGTTACCAGTGATCTTGTTGTCTTTCTGTAAACCGTCCCTCTTTACAATCTCTTAAGAGGCGAATCACCCAATTCAGACCACATAGTGTGTATTGTTGTTGAATTGATCGCTCCCAATACCACTCTAGCACACGCATTCTCCACAAGCATTAACTTTTTAAACCCAACTTTGGACCCATCACCATATATACTCATTCTATACGAAATTTTAGTTGACACTAGCGCCTTTCGTAACATATCAGTCACACCCGGATGAGCTCCCCATTTCGGTTTGCTCACTCTTTTAATCGCGTTCAATACACTTTTCCAATTATCGGTAAATTTTTCCATATGCACTTTAAAACTCTTCTGTCAATCCAGAATCCTAATCAATTTCACACACTCAATTCGCTCATTATATATTCTCACATCAACCATCCGATTCGTACTAAAAGCCATACTACAACATTTACTCGAATTTACCCTCAAATTGAATTCACTCAAACATTCGGTTACCTGATTCACACATTCTTGAGCCCGACTCAAGGCCTCCTCGATGATCCTCTCCTTGCCCATCAGGACAAAGTCATCTGCAAATTGCAAAATAACTTTGCTCGAGGAGTTACACCTATATGCATCGAGCTCGTGTAAAGGTTGAAGAGAGTCGGTGAGATTTCATTGCCTTGGGGGAGCTCCATAGTCACCGCTTCTTCCAACCTATACCCTCTACCACACAAAATTAACTTTCTCTCATTCATGAACTCATATACCCATTTGCAAATTTTCCAAGGAAACCCCTAGTCTATCAGATCCTATAAAATTTCCCTGGAACCACGTAATCATATGCCCTTTCTATATCCAAAAATACCGCCACAACATACTTATTTTCCTTTTGTACTTCAAACACAAACTTTTCTACACATTCACTAGCAGAGTGGTTGCGACGGAACCCAAAGGTGGTTTCCGGCAACTGTAGAATATAAAGCAAATTGCACTTACTGTAAGTACCCTTTTTTTATATTACGACTGAGTCTTGTACCCATTTAGTAATTTACATTGCATGATAAAGTATTTGATTAGTCGGCGTAATCAAGTGATTATTCCCAGTTACGTGTCACTCCTCCTCAGTTCTTTCGCCTCAGTAAGTCTACTGACCTCCTGGTCGCGATAAGTCCAGTGGTTTGGTTCTTTGCATCTTCTTGTTGGTGTGGTAGTCAGCATACAGCGTATGTCCAGATTTTCATGCTGGTGCAGACGCTGTAGGTATTTTGTTGCATGATGCTTGATTTCATCCGCGACAAGCTCGATCTTTAGATCTCGATGGAGGTTGTCGTTTCGAATGTACCACGTGCATTAACAATGCATCGCAGGATTTTATTTTGAACTTTTTGTATGATTTTGATATTTGTTTTCTTGGCACAACCCCAGAGTTGGCTACCATATGTCCATACAGGATTCAGGATTTGTTTGTACAACAGCAGTTTGTTATGGATCGCTAGTTCAGATTGTCTCCCTAAGAGCCATTGCATTTTTCTAAATTTTATGTTTAGCTCTGCTCTCCTCTTTTTTATGTGCTCCTTCCATTTAACTTTAGCGTTTAAAGTCATGCCGAGGTATTTAGCAGTGTTTGCATGCGGTACTACTATCGAGTTTATCTTTATTGGTATATGATTAACTTTTAGATTTGTAAAGTTCACTTGGATTGATTTTGCTTCATTTAATTTAATTCGCCATTTCTTTGTCCAATTACATATCAGGTTAGTAGCCTTCTGTAATTTACATTGGAGTCATTGATGTTCTTTGCTGTTGCAAGCATTGCCGTGTCGTCGGCAAAAGTCGCCATAGTTGCTTCTGTAATTGGTATATCTCTAGTATATAGGAGATAAAGGATTGGCCCAAGATGATTTTAGAATTTGAAAGATTTATTCTGGAATATCTCGATGAAGTTTGAATTCTAACCCCTGGTACCACACTTTGTCGAATGCCTACGCTACATCAAGGAATACAGTTGAGCATATTTATTTGCTTTCTAGTGATTTCTCGATTACATCAGTAATTCGATGTACTTGTTCTATCGTAGAATGTTTTTCCCTAAATCCAAACTGATGTGGAGGGATAAGATTCCTTTCTTCGATAATTGGTTTTAGTCTTTTAAGAAGATCCTTTTCAAATAGTTTCGATAATGTCGGTAGTAAGGCAGTTAGTAATAGTTCGATAATGCACTACTTTCCTCAACGCTTTCTCCGGCAACACTTTTATTATCTGACCCATTAAAAGATCATATCCTGTAGTCTTATTCGCATTCAGATTATTCTTGATTTTCCATTTTAGTTCTTTCAATGCGTTACAGGTGTAATTTTCATTTCATCCTGTTTATTTATCGGGATGATATTTTCCTCTTCCGCTTGTTGGGGGTAAGGTTAAAATGTCTTTTCAAGGTGACTTGCAAACAAATCTGCTTTCTGTTTAGCATTTCGAGCCCAATTTTCTTTCTTTTTAATTGGATGAACCTGAAGTTTGGGTCTTTTAAAATTCTTAGTTGCTTTCCATAATGAATAATCAGTATCTTGTTGCCCAGTTAGAGTGCTGAGGTATTTATTAACTGACTGATTTTTAATGGCTTGTATTAGTATTTTAGTTTGTTGAACAAATGGTTTAATATCCTCTTATTTTCTGGGTTTCGATGTTTTTGCCATATCTTCCGTGCTTTTCTTTTGTTTATAAGGAGTTCTCTCACTTCTTCTGGATAGCTAGCATGGCGTTTCATTTTCTTACTATTATTAGGAGTGCTTTCCCACACAGCACTTTGGATATTATGGTTCAGCTTATCTAGTTCATCTTCTACTTACAGGGTTCTACAGACTAATTCTTTATGTTAAATGTGTTTGGAAGAGATCCCAATTGGTTTTTGAGCTGGGCAATTTCGGGTTGCTCTCTTTCATAATCATTATTTGGCTAAGTATCATAATAACTGGTGAATGATCTGAAGATAGACTTTCACTGTTCTCTACATGGATATAATTATCTGAATTCCCTCTTGTAATGAATATTTGAGAAGATTAGTATAATCCACTTGTTTGAGATTGTATCTTGGAGGGCAGTATATTGCTGAGATACCACAAGTTTTATTATTGTTTAATTGTATTTTGATTGTTGTGACTTGCATGGAGAGCTTCTCGACTTTCAGTTCTTCGTTATGTTTTATATGATCTTTTATGAGGATAGCTGATCCACCTCTAGCTTTGTTCTCTGGATGTATTGCATGGTAGCAATTATATCCTTTTATTTTACAGAATGAAGTTTTGGTGGAATGGGTTTCTGATATAACACATATCTAGTTCTTGAATGTGATGCAATAGCCCATTTGCATTCCAGGTTACAATCCGTATTGTTTTATTCATTTCTTTTGTTTATAATTCGATTTTATATACCGGGTGACTGACACGAAGTGTTACCAACTTCAGACTGTCATCGCTGTCAAACCAGCGATGACAGAACGCTCAAATTTACACTAATGGCAGTTCATTTTATTATTTACAAGCGTACAAAAGCATTTTAGTGGGAAATATTCAGAAAAAAGGTTATCCGCAATGGAATTCAAGCGTTATAGTGTGATTGCTCTATATTTGGCTGGAAAAGCACAGCCGCAGATTGGCAACCAAATAAAACATCTGCAAGTGAATAATCTGTTTGTGTATCGCACCATAAATCGTTTTAACGATACTGGCAGCATTGCAAAACGCCATGGTGGTGGACCGAAACGCACTGCAACATCGCCGAATATCATTCGGAAGGTGAAGGCCAAATTGGCTCGGAATCCGCGCCGTAGCGGCAGAAAAATGGCTTGAGGCAAACATTTCGCTCGAACGGATGCAGCACATATTGAAAGATCATCCTGGACTAAAGGCCTAGAAATTCCATAAAACGCATGGTCTCACCGATTTTTAAAAAAAAGCTAGAGTGGAAAGAGCAATGGAGTTGTTACGCTTGCACGAAAGTGGCGATTTGCCGAATTCGGGTTCTCCGATGAGTCACCATTCGTTATTGAGCAATGTGTGAACAAGCAAAACGACAGGATTTACTTGCTCGGCCATTCTACTGAAAATTTGGACCAACGGATGGCCTCTCGAAACCAAGCGCTGCCGATGGTGATGGTTTGGGCCGCCGTAACAGCCGAAAGCCGTTCACCGCTCGTTTTTTTTGGACCGTAGCATCAAGATAAATGGTCAAATTTATCGGGATCATGTGTTAGAGGCAGCGTTGAAGCCTTGGGCACAAAAACATTTCGGCAGCAGAGTCTGGACATTTCGACAGGACTCGGCGCCGAGTCATAAAGCGCGCGTCATTCAAGATTGGCTGAGAAACAATGTTCCGCGGTTCATTTCCACTGCCCAATGGTCACCAAATTCACCGGATGCATATCCGCTAGATTTCTCGGTTTTGGGTATTTTGAAGAGCAAGGTTGGGACAAAAAAATACCAAAGTGTCGATCATCTCAAGTAAGCGCTTCGCTGGGAATGGGCCAAAATACCGCAGAGCCACTTTCGGGCTGCATGCAATAGCTTTGTCGGCCGTTTGAAGGCCATAATCGCGGCTAAGGGTGGCCAAATCGAAAGTGCTAATGCAATTCGAAAATTTAAATATTTGTGAACATTTTTTACTTTGATTCAATAATCAAAAAATAAAAATTCTGTGGCGTTTTGTTTTGGTAACACTTCGTGTCACACTCGATCACGGTTTCCTTCTACTCTTTTATTGAAAATAGTTTGTGATTTCATTTCTTCTAGTGTGTTCTGCCGATTCATTTCCTGTGAGGTAAGTCTTTTGTTGAGGTGCTCTAAATGTCTCAGATGTCCTGTACAACAAGATCCAGTTTTGACTGTTTCTGCTCCGTTTGCTGAACTATTTGTGCATAAGTAACGTTTTCATTTACTCGCCCTCTTTGTATGTTGAAATTAGAAGTTGACGATTTAGGCTCCGTGGTTTTTTGTATAGGTTGTACATGTCTTGATGTATCTGGTTTGTGTGATTTATCTCTCATTTTCTATAGTTATACTGCTATTTCACATCCTCTGTAGTTGGCTGGATGCTGGCCTTTACAGTTGATACACTTCGGTGTTGTATTTCGGGGAACTGTGCAGTCGTTTCCAGCGTGTTTTCCTGCATATTTAACACATCTTGCTTCGCGATGGCAGTACTTGTGAGTGTGATTATAATCTTGGCAGTTAATATTATAAATATTTTCGATTTTTTCTTGATTGTCGAAGGTTAGCATGAAAAGTGGGAATCCTCTTCTCATGATTTCAACATTTCCTTCTCCATTTTCTCGTCTCTCTTTTCTAATGATGTTGATTGCATCGATTATTTTCAGGCCTTTGTTTTGTAGGTCCTCAATAATTTCATCTTTTGAACCCCTTGCCATTACTTTAATTGATCGATCATTTTTATCGTCGTGGCTATACCACTGGTGACCAACAGAATTTAATTTGCTAGCTAGAGCTTTACAATCTTCAGGCTCTGTTGTGTTTATTTTCCAAATATTATTACTGAGCGATATTATTTTGTAGTCATTTGGTACTACTTCTTTCATCAGTTTCTGAATACTACCGTGATTTGTTATTCCTAGGATATTGATCGGGGATGGAACCTGTTGGTGATGGAACGACAACTTCATTGTTCAGCTGCGCGAATAATTTCCCCATTTGTTCAAATTTATTTATTAACTCCGCGTTGTTTATTATGACTGTTCGTGTACTGGGCGTGGTTTCAGAAGTTAGCTCTAAATTTGTATGCTTGATAGACGAGTTATTTTCCTTCTCATTGTTACGTTCACACAGTGCGGCGCTCTCTGACGGTGGAGTTGATGGTGGTGTTCTATGAAGTGCCGTACTCCTACCTTCTACCGGCCATTCATTTATCGCTTGTTCCGTACTTCCAGTAGTACTAGGAACAGGATCAACCTGGTTGTTTACCGACGATTTCCTTTGCAATGTCGCGTTAGGTTAGGTTAGGTTAGGTTTCAGTGGCTGCCATCGCACACTTAGGCCAGTTATGGCCCATTGTGATACCACAGGATCCGACATCATCAAACTCCTTAAACCCATTTAGTGCTTGCCCAAGTGATCATGTCTTCTGCCAGCTAGCGCAGGGCATGAGCATAGAAAGTGAACAAGAGTCTCCTCCTCCTCCTCGTCCCTGCAGTTTCTGCAGAAATCATTTGAATCTAGACCCAGCCTTCTCGCATGATCTCCGAAAAGGCAGTGTCCGGTAAGTACCCTTACAATTCTACCTAAATCACGCTTCTCTAGTGTGATTAAGATCTTAGAGCGCTTCAAGTTCAGCACAGGCCATACTTGCTTCGCTATCCTACCGGTTGGACTCTCAAGCCACCTAGCATTCGCCAAAGCAACTGCTTTCCTATGGCTTGCCGTTTTCAGCGTAGACATAGGTCTCCCTAAACATTCTCTCCCTGATTCCAGTTGGAGAGTTGTACCGTACCTTGCTAACTCGTCTGCCCTGCAATTCCCCTCAACGTCAGAGTGACCCGGAACCCAGACCAACTGGATATTGAAATACTCACTCATCTCGTTAAGAGATGTGTGACAATTCAATGCCACCCGTGACGCCGGGAAACTGAATCCAGCGAAAGAATGGCCGCCCGACTGTCCACATAAATAGTGATATCAATGCACGATATCACATTATGCTTCAACCAGTTCATGACCTCTTCGATCGCTATAACTTCAGCCTCGTACACGCTGCAGTAATCAGGTAGACGAAAAGATAAATTGACATTTAATTCCTCACAGAACACATCCACTCCCACTCTACCATAGAGCTTGGAGCCGTCGGTGAAGAAATTAACTGTCCCGGTCTCGATAAGGAGACCTCTGTTCCAATCCTCCCGAGAGGGGAGAACCACCTTAAAATACTTGTCGAAGCACAACTTGAGTATTTTATAATCTAAATTCTCCAAGTCATGCCTCACCGAATTGACTATAGTTGAGTGCCCCTTTTGCAGGCACTTCCAACCAGAGGTCGCTGATAGCCGGGCGGCCGTATTAACCGCCATTTGCTTACCGATAATATCCAACGGGAGAAGATGCAGTATGACCTCTAAGGCACTAGTGGGGGTGGTTTTCAGAGCCCCACTAATGAGCAAACAGGCTGCCCTCTGCACCTTCGCCATCATGTTAGTATATGATGATTTCTCCAGAGCTGGCCACCACACACTCACACCATACAGCAGTATGGGCCTTACAACTGCCGTGTAAAGCCAGTGCACCAGCTCCGGTTTCAGGCCTCATTTCCTTCCAATGGCGTTTTTACAAGAGTAGAGTGCCACAGCGGCCTTCTTTACTCTTTTTATCGTGTTTGGCTTCCAACTGAGCTTACTGTTTAGGAGAATCCCTAGGAATCTCGCCTTATCAGTAAGGACCAGCGTAGTACCATTCAGGCTCGGTGGAACCATTTCCGGAATTTTGTATCTCCTAGTGAAAAGGACCAGCTCTGTTTTTGATGGGTTAATCCCCAATCCACATCTGCTGGCCCAACCCGCAGTGATTGACAACGCATTTTGCATCATATCCCTGACTGTTCCCAGGTGCTTTCCCGAGACAGCTATCGCCACATCATCGGCATAAGCAACCACACCTATCCCTTCTCTCTCCAGTACCAATAGTAGTCCATTGATTACTAAGTTCCAGAGAAGGGGGGAGATGACCCCTCCCTGAGGGGTTCCCCGAACGACCCGTCTTCTGACGGAAACTTCCCCCATCCCTGCTATGACTCTTCTGCTACCCAGCAGATGAGTAATTTGCCTGGTTATAGGGTCTACAATCTCAAGTGGCAGCAATCCTTCCAAAATTGCTTCCATCTTTACGTTATTGAATTCGCCCTCGATATCGAGAAACGCAACCAGCGAGAATTCCTGAAAATCCAGTGACTTCTCAATTCCCCGAACCAGGGTATGTAATGCCGTATCCACGGACTTACCCTTATGATATACATGTTGCGACTGAGCCCAGTTACTGGGTCCAATTTTCGAACGAATATATACATCCAGCATCCTTTCCATGATTTTCAGCAGAAAAGATGACAAAGATATAGGTCTAAGGTCCTTAGGGTTGCTGTGCGAGCTTCTTCCCGCCTTCGGGATGAAGATCACCCTAGCCTCCCTCCATTTCTTGGGAGTGTACCCCAGCTTCAGACACCCTTTGAAGATAACTTCCAGCCAGGGAAGCAAGATCTCCGAGTTCTTCTGAATTTCTGCTGGTACAATCCCATCCGGACCAGCTGACTTAAACGGCTTGAACCCATTAATGGCCCATTTTAGCTTTCGCGTGTTCAGAATAGCCTCTGTACACACCCGTTGGATCCCGCCGTGATCCCCTGACCCACGGTCGTCCAGAGAATTCGCAGACATCACGTCCTCACTTCCCGGGAAGTGTGTTTCCATCAAGAGATCAAGTGTCTCTTCACTAGAAAACGTCCATTCGCCATCCGTTTTTAACAGATAGCCTGGAACAGTTGGATTGGTAGACAGAATTTTTCTTAAGCGCGAAGTTTCCGAGACCCCTTCTTTATTTCCCTTTTGTACACTCTGAGGCTTTCCTTATAGAAGTCCCAGTCTTGACTGTCTGTCTAGATCTTTTCGCTCTAGTAAAGGCAGACCCACAGACCTTCCGGCACTCCGCAAGTGCCGGGTTCCACCAAACAGGCTTTCGCTTCCCCCTAAGCTTTGTTAAAGGGCAGGCTACCCTAATAGAGGTATTGCAAGCCCTAGTTAGAGTGTCCACCATTGAATCCAGTTCACTTCCAGTGTCGGGAAGTCCTGGAACTCTGGATGGAATGATGCCCTCCAATACCTCCCTATACACATGCCATACTGTCCTCCGGAGGTTTCTGAACACGTATTGGTTTGTAATGTTGAGATTAAGTTTAAACGTTAAGTATCGGTGGTCGGAGAAGGAATGCTCCTTCGCCACCCTCCATTCTCTGATCATCGGTGAAATAAATTCGGAGACCAGAGTAATATCCAGAACCTCCTGTCTATTACTAATAATAAAGGTGGGTTCCTGGCCTATATTGCTAATAGTGAGATTAGTTCTTAAGAGAAAATCAAAAAGTAACTCATCCCTGTCATTTATATTCGAGCTACCCCAGATGGTATGGTGTGCGTTGGCGTCGCACCCCAGGATAACTCCCACCTTTCTTCTATATGCGTCAGCAACCAGTGCCCCCAGTATGTCTGGCGGCACTGACATCTCCCGGTCCATATACGCGGCTGCAAGCCAGAATATTCTCCCCTCCGTCTCTATGCAGACCGCAGTAATGTCCCCATTACTATACTGTGGAAGTAGAAAAACATTTATGTTATTTCCCACCAATATACATGATCTGCTCTTTTCAGCCCCACAAGCATAAAGAAGGGTTTAGCCCTTCGCTCGCAGACCGCAGATCTTATTATTCTTGATCCAAGGTTCTTGGATCACCACTATCTCCTCGCCCGACTTAGCAAGTCTGAGAAGTAGCGCCGCCGAAACCGCCTTAGTGTGATGTAAGTTTATCTGCACAAACCTAATCATTGATAACAGTATTCACTTACCTTAATTGCGACAGCAGTGCTGCGTCGGTTATGCAGACCCGACGGAGTCGACGGTATCCTCCGTCTCACTCCCTCCGCAGTCCCTAAAACTAAGGAGATCCACATCTCCCCCCTCGGAATCCGATGCATCCCTCATCCCCCTGTCAAGGGATAGTCGGTCCCTTAGTTCGCTAGTCAACCCCTCACTCGGGTTCGCCACTAGCGGCAGTGTCTCCCCTGAAGAGATACTGCTCCTCGCGGTTCCCATAGCAAGCTGGACCTCCTCCACCCCCTTCTCGGGCTGTGTAGTAACTAATTTGACTCCGACCTCATCCTTTCTGAACACCTTAAGTGTCACAGAACCGAAGCCGAAGTTTATAACCCCTTTAGTTTTTGGCAGGGGAGCCAGGGATTCTTTATTTATCACCATAATTGATGATCTGAAATTGCCCTTAGGCTCCTCCTGCTTCACAATCTTCCAATTTCCTGTCGGAAGATCCGGATTGCAAACCTGGATAATCCTCAGGGATTCACCCAGGCTTACCGGCTCCGTGGGGAGCCAGACCATTGCTCTTGGTCTGCTCGGTATTTTCTCCTTGGGAATTGCCTTGAGCCTAGCTCCTGGCCATACCTCGCCTACCTCCTCGATCGCCTTCCTATACAAGAAGGCCGACCGTTGACCCGCGCACGCGGTCAGCTTCAGCCGTCGCTGATACCAACCCGCGTCCCTGCAAACTAGCGGCGGTCCTGGATGTTGTCCAAGGACTCGGAGGAAAACGAGGTTCAGTGCATTGAACACCAACCTCCATTTTTCCCCGGTGATGCTCCTATCTTCGTGACTCTCGTCCACGACGGCTAGCACCACCTCCCCCTCCTTCACAACGTCGCTGAAGAGCTTAGGCCCCTTCCTCGACTGTTCCTGTTTTCTTTCGGCACCCAAACTCCCCTGCTCTTCCTCTCCAGACCTCTGTCTTTTCGACCCAAGATCTTCTTTCTTAGGCTTGCTGACATTGGCGACGCAGCTCTTCGCCCACTCCGCCCTCCGCCTCTGTTCCTCCGTCCACTGCTCCTCCGGGACTGTGGCCAGTCTATCCAAGGCACGGTAGGCCGAAGGCCTTGACCGATACCTTCGAACCGAAGGAGCAGTGACTTTCTCCTTCTTGCCGCTACCACTAGTTCCTGGCTTGCAAGCCTCGGAAGCAGTTTTAGCTCCACCGACGGCTGGAGTCACAGACCCCCCCGTCTCCTCCAGCATTTGAGAAGTGCTGGCCACTTTTTTTTGTTTTTTAATATTTTTATCCATAGTGTGTTCCCACGAGTATCGGAGAAATAGATGGTCCGCCCGTGTAGAGATCCGTATACACGGGTAAGGCTAAATACAACTGGAGGTCGCCAGGTATCCAGAGGGCTCCGTTCAAGACTGGGCTTTGTTAAATGGGCCCCCAGCCTAGTCGATCATCAGCACGGGTCGCGTAATACCTTAAGCCAGCCCATTGGCTCGCCGAGCGCCTCGCCCCTCCGCGCCCCAGCCCTTCTCCCATATTCACCTACTCATTCCGCCATTCACATGGAATCCCAACCCAATAGGACCCATTTCATTCAGGGGATTACCATTTATAGGGTTCTGTACTCACTACTTGAAGACCCGGGGCGCATTGAGACGTGATCACCGTGGTTTGTGGTCGATGGTTTTATGGCGCCATCAGTTCGCCCATCCATACTGGATATCATAGGCACTCAGGATTTAGTGAACAGAGGTTAACCACTCCCCAGTTCCCTGAGACTCTCCTCCCAGCAGAGCTGCGGTTGGGGGCGGCTTATTTGATTCACCGCTAACCTACCTATCGATAGACCGTCCACTATCCACCACCTGTGACCCCCCTCCCCCCCGGTAGCTGCAGCCCGCCTCGAGCAATGTCGCGTTGCTCCCTCCAGAATCCGTGGAGCAGCGCGATAAATCGGGGTGGGATTTAGAATCTGAATTCAGACTCACCTGGAGTATGTTATTGTTTATACCCGACATTTCAATTTTTTTTTGCTGACTATCTGCTATACTGTTTCTCTACTACGTAGAGCTTGGATACCACAACCCTTCCAACTAGCATTCCACAGTTAGTACCCTGATTAAATCAGTTTATTATTTAACATAAAAATTTATTTAAACTCATTTAGTGGCTGGGAACCCTAATTTGGACACGAACGACCATGCTATAACCAACATCGCTGGTTAAACTGCATTTAATTTTGCGTAATCATTTTTATATAGAGATAAACCTCTTGGCTCCTAACTCTTGTACATTTTCGTTTGATTTGCCTCGAACTAATTAAAATGTGTTTATAATTTTTACAGCGGAGCCAACAATAATTAATTAAACTGTAAATCATGCCATATTAAATTTTTATATTTTACGATTTGTTTATTTCGTGTTTCTTTACCAACATGGTATCAAAAGTGCGCGCACAGTTATCTTTATTATATATGTAGATGGTCACAAGACGGTCTGCTAATTAATTATTCATCATATAAAAGAAAAATTAGCGCATTTCTTAATATGGCTTAAGAATATATAAATAGTAGTAAATGTAATAATAGAATCGAGTTCGAAAGAGGTTGATCAACCTTGCATTTTTCTAAGTTCGATTCACGATTTGTTTATATTTGATAAAATAATTTTTGGGTTCTCGGCTCTCTATTGTGTATGGAAGAACACGCGCATCTACACTTAATACCTCAGGGTGCAGTAAACTTTTGTGCTATGCATTCCTTCGAAAATATATTTTTATTGTTTATTTATTTTTATTGTAAAGTAAATAGTTTATAGTATATAGGTGATTATACTATTTGTGTTTGCCTAATAAATAAATAAAAAATTGTTTGAAATTTGAATAGCATACATTGGTAAGTAAGAATGCACTACGAGGAACCAACTCGTCTGTGTGTGTGTGTACATAAAACTTTCGAACGACGGGTTCTCATTCTAATCATAATCGTATATCACTATAAAGAAAATAAATTAATTGACCAATGTATGTGATTCTAATATTTAGCATTTCTAGAATTCATCCGATGAATTTTAATTTACGAGAATATTACAACTCTTGACCAGCCACATAGATTTATGCGTTATGCTATACGGCAGTTACCTGTTTAGAATATAATTACGAGTGGAAATCATTCCGCGCATAAGTTCATACTATTCTGGTGGGTGTAGCGTATTATCAAAATATTTATTGCATCCTTTGATTGAATTTAAAATACGCGAACAGCTGCCGTCTTTTTCATCCAGAATAGTAATGACTTTTTTTTGGGTAGATCATACTGGAATAGACAAAAAGATTCAATGAACTCTTATTGCGGAACGGAAAATGAGAAATTACGTGGCTGCTTATCTTAATAGTGTGATGTCATTGTAACTTTTACTTCAACCGATAGAGATTTGGTATAGAAATCTCTTCCTGAAATTGTATCTGCCAAGAATGTTAATGAATATTTGAACGAATTTTTTTTAAATTCCGTAAGTAGCACTGAACGATCTCCCAACACAATTGATTAACTAAAATAAACTGCACAAGATCATAAGACTTAGTGGCAGGGTGGTAACGGTGCCTTTCATTTCTAGGCAAATGTTGCTTTTTTATTCCTTATTTATTTTGTATAGAATTTATTCGATATTTTGTCATCGATGTTTTGCTAATTAATTTTAGTTGGTGACTTTATTGCCTTCAGTAAAGAATCGTTGAATAACCAAGATTTTAATTTTACAGGGCGCTAGGCAGAGTGGATTGCCGCTTCGCATGACCTCACACAACAATCTGTGTGGAGTGGTTCCACGTTTGAATGTCAAAATTGCAGTGCTGTACGTCTACGCGAATTTCGGAATTAACTACATGTGGGTGTCGAAAATATTACAGCAACTTGAGCCTATTGACGTGATTAAAGTTATCGCAGTCCGCTCAAAATTCCACTTTTCAAATTAACACTTTTCAATTTGCATCTCCAATTTTTATAGGGATTACTCTTTTATTTTCCTTGACTGATGTCAGCTTGATCTCTTGGCACGTGATCTTTAGAGACCTGGAATACTCCTTTAATTTTATGTACTTTTATGAACTTTACCTTCTGGGGTTTCTATTACTATTCCTTTATCCTTTAACACTTGGACCGGTGTAATTGTATGGCGTAGTGACGTGCAATTCAATTTGGTATTTTACTATTAGTGCGTTAACTTCTCCTCCATTCCCTATTTCATGATCTGCTATGATTTTGCCTGGTAATCCGTGTTGAATAACATATTGAATTAAAGCTTCGGATATCCTTTTAGTTGTTTTTTCCTCTAATAGGTAGACTGCTGCAAATTTGCTGAATTTGTCTATAACTGTTAAGAATTTTACCGCCTCTAATTGGAATATATCAATGTGTATAATCTCCATGGGTTTCTTTGGTGTTTCGGTTAAAGACGGTTGTACTTGTGGAGATTGTCGATCGAATTTTACTTGTTAGCAGACGTTGTATTGATTCACGCAATCCCGTATCATTTCTTTGATCCTTGGAAAATAGTACTCCTGTTTGATATACTCGTAATTTTCTATGATGCCATGATGTTCGTTTTGCTCGTGGGTGTTTGTTAAGAGCTCTTGTTGTTTGTTGGTTCATCTCCGATATCAATTAGAAGTGATAGGGACCCTATAAGCTTCTAAGACGTATTAGAAACATTCTTCTGACGTGAAGATACATGTCAGATTCCTAGTTCGTCCAAATAGCTTATTTAGTTCTTCCGTGATTGTAGTTTTTATACCGCATTTACGTGGTATGTATACCGTTACACCTTTCTCGGGGTTTAAAGATCGTTTCAGTTATTATCAGTGGTTCTTTTAGGGTATCAGATAGATAAATCACTAATTGTCTTTCGAACATGTTGATGGTATTCTGGATTAGATGCTTGCAGTATCTTCTACTGAGGATGAACTTTCAGTGTGGTTAACTTTGATATTGTTAGAATTGGCTTGAATCCGAGATAGGGCATCTGTATTTGCATTTTGAATTTTTTCTAGATGATGTTATAGTCGAACTCCTCTAATTCCAATCTCTGTCGCACGAGTTTTGAATTTGTTTCTTTTAATGAGAATAGCCAAGTTTATGATTTGTAATGGTGGTGAATTTACGGCCTAATAAGTATGGTCGGATATACCTCGTTGCCCATACTATTGCTAGGAGCTCTTTTTCAATAGTTGAATAATTTTGCTCGGTTTTCGTAGGCGTGCGTGCAGCATAGCTTACTGGCAAGTCCTGTCCTACTGTACCTTGAGATAAAATAGCACCTATAGCGACATTACTTGCGTCTGTTGTCACTAAAAATGGTTGCTCAAAATACGGGTAATGTAATATAGAGGTTTCACATAGCAACTTCTTGCATGTTTCAAAGTATCTAATATAGTTTGCGTTGAGTTCAATGACAGAATCTTTCCTTAAACACTCGGTCATTGGTTTGGTAAGAAATGCGAAGTTTGTTATGAATTTTGTTTTTTGGCATGGGGAAATTCTGGATTGCCCTTATCTTATCGGGATTAGGTTTAACTCCCTCTGAAGTGACAATATGACCTAGAAAAGCGCCTCATGAAGAAACTCACTCTTATCAAGTTTTACTTTTAGGTTTGCATCTGTTAGTTTTGCAAATACTTTTTTAGACTAGTTATATGCTCCTGGAGTGACGTAGAGAAGATGATAATGTCATCCATAAACATGGTCCATAACCCGTTCAAACTTGTTACGAGTATTTTTTAATCCAAATGACATACGAACAAATTCTTTATCCCCTTATTTGACACTAAATGTCGTTTTGGGTAGGTCCCTTGGATTTACTTCTGTCTGGTGGAAGCCAGATGCAAGATCTAAGGTTGTAAAGTATATGCATGTGATGTTGGGTAATGCGTACCTATCGGAAATGCTTGTTTCATTTAACTTCCGGTAATCAATGACCATCCGCCATTTAATTAGTCCAGAAGTGTCCCTTTTTTACGTACTATCCAGATCGGTGACGATCAGGAGGAATAACTGGGCCGTATAATGGCTTGTTTAGCATTTTGTTGATCTGTTTTTCCATTTGTTATTTCTGGATGTACGGATATCTATAATTTTTTTAAAATTTGGTTTGTCATCCTCTATCTCGATGTCATGCTTGATGGCATCTTCTTCTTCCGGGAAGGTTTGTTCATATTGTGCACAGAGGTTTTCAATATGCTTTTTTCTTCGTAGTTGAGGTGAGATGTTCTAATTAATTGTCTTATATCGGAATTATTATGATCCTGTATAGGTTCAATGTTGTTGATTTCAGTGTATTATTTACTAATTTCTTCGCACTCCATAGGATGTTGGACTACGATTTTTTTATTTTGCGGGCCATAATTGGCGACTTCTACGTTAGCGTAGTTATTTTACTCACGTATATACCTACCGGTATGATTAAATTGTCGTTGAGGATTTGCGGTTTAATATATACTTCGCCTTTTTCGATAGTGACGAGTAGACTTGCCACTAGTTTACTGCTTGGAGTGATATTGTAAATAGCAGACATAAAATTTAATTTGGATTTCAAAGGGATTTGGACTAATGGGGTTCTAAGTAGATATTGCCCCAAGTCGAGAGTTATTTTTAGTGTTTGCACGGTTTCCATGCCAATTAAACCGCTAAAATAGTTATGAAATTTAAATAGAATAAAGTCAAGTTCTTGGTTGGTTTTGAATTCTTTTATGCCCTTCAACTTAACCATTTTATAAACCTTTGTATTGTTAAATAAAGTGGATATAGTTATTGGTTCAATTGAATAACTTTTCTAAAAATCCTCGTCCTGAATCTCGATAATTGAGATATTTTGTTGCTGGTGTTGTAGGTTTGCGTCATAATACTCGTCCATGCCCGATTCCTGTTCTTCGTATGAATATTCCAATTCTTGATTTGAGTAATATTAGTCTTGGAAGTAGTTGTCGCTTTCACTGTTATAAGGGTTGGATGAAATGTTGTATATTTCCCTAGTTTAGTATCGGTTTGGCTGGTAATCCTCTTGGGTTTCCAAATTGTTGGTTATTTTGTTGAGTGAAGGGCCGATTATTAAAGCACTGAGGTCTATTAAAATTTTGAAGTTTATGTTGCGGAAATTGGTTATACGTGGATGTTGATTTTAATGTGGATATTGGTTATATCGGGGATATTGGTTTCTGGGCATCACTATTTTTGGAGGTATTGGTGGAGGAAGTGTTTTGTTTTTCATATAGTCTATGTTCTGTTTTTGCAAACAGTACAGTCTAGCCGTCGGGAGATCTGGTGGCTGCATTGCTCGTAGGATAACATCAAGTGAGTCTCTCCAGTTGGCAGGTAACACGGACACATGGAATCATACTGCTGGAGTATTGAGATACGCCCAAGTTTTCAATGTGTTGCATATTTCTAGGATTCTGGTGGAATATACTACCACGCTATCATTTCTTTGTGTGATTGCGTGTAGATCCCGAATCAAACTGTTTTCGTCCCTCTTATCGGCAAAGTGAGGCTGATAAGGCTTCCTTTAATACTGACCACTCATTTGTGGTATTGTACATTTCTAGGGTCTTGTTACAGTATCTTTGATTGCGTTAGGGATCTGTAAAAGTTTTAATGTGCGTTCCATTTGTCTGAATTGTTTCTCTTCGTGTTCAGTCATTTTAAGAGATTTATTAGTTAATTCACTTTCACTGTCAGAATCTTCTCGAAGATCACGTATCGCGTTTTATTTCGCGTATTTATCTATTACGAGAGCGGATTGAAAATGAAACTACCTAGCGCTAGATGGCAGCACAAACACAAAAACTTTTTGTTTTTTAGAAATTGCGATCTGTCAAACGTCAGCTGTTAAAATTTCAAACAAATTCATCGATTAGTTTATTTGTTGTAGTCGTTTGAAGTAAGCAACTTTTGTGTCTCTTGAAAAATGGAAAAAGACGAATTTCGTGCAGTGATTAAACACTATTATTTGAAAGGGAAAACGGCGAAAGAGACAAAAGAAAAGCTCGATAAACATTACGGTGAGTCTGCTCCGTCAGATTACATGGTAAAATATTGGATTGCTGAATTTAAACGCGGGCGAAGAAGCACTGCAACAATACCATCAACAGGAAGGAAAAAAGAGGTGGTTACTGAAGAAAATATCAAGAAAATCCTCGATATCGTTATGAATTTTCGCCGAGTCAAGTTGCGTGAGATTGTTGAAATAGTAAACATATCATATGAACGTGTGTTCAACAATTTGCATGAACATTTGCATATGAAAAAGCTATCGACAAGATGGGTGCCGCGTTTGCTCAGTGCCGAACAAAAACTAAACAAATGCTAAAATTCGAACAAATGCTAAAATTACGTGAAATACACTTCGAATTGGTTGATCATCCATCTTATAGTCCAGATTTAGCTCCTAGTGACTTTTCCTGTTTCCAAACTTGAAAAAATGGCTCGCAGGACAAAGAATCATCTCAGACGAAGAAGTGATTATCGAAACAAACGCGTATTTTGAGGGGTTCCCGAAATCGTATTATTCAGATGGTATAAAAAAGTTGGAATATCGTCTCACTAAATGTGTCGAACTAAATGGAGACTATGTTGAGAAATAAATGGTTTTTGGCAAAAAAAATTTTGTTTTCCTACTTAGGTAGCTTCATTTTCAATCCGCCCTCGTAGTTTTGCAATTTTGATTTTTCCTAAGATCTTATGTTGTCTATGGTATGACCCTAATGCTGCACCAGCGAAGCACAATCCAATGAAAATGGTACTGGAATTTTTTACAAATTAATTTAAAAATTTGTTACGCAGTTAGACAATTTTTTACAAGTCCCGTTATTCTGCAATTCGTGTGTGGGCTGGCATTAGACAAAGCTACATCACACTTCTCGTATTTTTGTTAGTATTTATTGTATCGAGCTGGGGGTGGTACTGGAATTTTTTCCAAATTAATTACAACATATCGGCATAGTTCAATCCCCAAAAAACTACCCCTAAGGGGTGCAATTCTTCAAAAACCATATTTTTCGTTACAACATGCTTATCGCATTTCTGTTAATTTTCTGTTAATACTTGTTGTATCGTTGTATTGTACTGGGGGTGGTACTGTAATTTTTTACAAATAGTGTCAACCCTCCTAAAACTACCCCCAAGCGGTGTAATTTGTACACCCTTAATTTATTACAACAGAGTCCACACTCACAAAAATCGAACATAATGTATCGAACTTCCTTCCTTAGCAAGAAATAGGTATCCCTGAATTTATTACAACAGCCCACACCCACAATAATCGATCAAAAAGTATCGAACTTCCTTCCTATGCAAGAAATAGGCACCCCTGAATTTATTACAACAGCCCACACCTATGCGATCGTTTTTTGTGGGTGTGGGCTGTTGTAATAAATTCAGGGATAGCTAGTTCTTGCATAGGAAGGAAGTTCAATGCATTACGATCGATTTTTATGGGTGTGGGGGGTTTTAATAAATTCAGTGGTGCCTATTTCTTGCATCTGAAGGAAGTTCAAAGCATTTTGATCGATTTTTGTGGGTGTGGGCTGTTGTAATAAATTCAGGGGTGCCTATTTCTTGCATATGAAGGAAGTTCGATGCAATTTGATCGATTTTTGTGGGTGTGGGCTGTTGTAATAAATTCAGGGGTGCCTATTTCTTGCATAGGAAGGAAGTTCGATACATTACGATCGATTTTTGTGGGTGTGGGCTGTTGTAATAAATTAAGGGTGTACAAAGTACACCGCTTGGGGGTAGTTTTAGGGGGGTTGAGCTATTCCAATATGTTGTAGTTAATTTGCAAAAATTACAGTACCACCCCCAGTACGATACAACGATACAACAAATATTAAGCATGTTGTAATGGAAAATATGGTTTTTGAAGAATTGCACCCCTTAGGGGTAGTTTTTTGGGGGTTGAACTATGCCAATATGTTGTAATTAATTTGCAAAAAATTCCAATACCATTTTCATTGGATTGTGCTACAAGTGCTGGTGCAGCATTAGGGTCATGTATATAGTTTTAATTTGTCAACTTAAAAGGAGGTTTGGATATCGGCGGGGAATTAATTATTATATCAAAGTGCACTTACCAATTCAACAATATCAGGAAAAAGAGTTGCCGTAATATCGATACCGTCTTATAAGTTGAATTGACGATTTTTTTACCTTTTATTAAAAAACATTTTTGTTTACACTGTTCGAGTACAGACGCTGTGTCGTCAATTTTTTTATTTTTTATTCTTTTATTGATTTTTCTTAACTATGTTTGGTATGCCGCCAAACAGTATATTGTTTGTATACTCGCGAATAATAGTTCGGTTTTAGCACTCAAGTTAGTAATCCGTTAAGTTTCGCTTTTTATGACACTAAAACACTTTGATACTTACTATGCAGTTGATCTAGGGTAGGTGTTTAAAAATATCCGCTACCACAGTGCGCCAATTATATTTATCACCGAAAATAACTTAACATTTTTTAATGCTGTGGAATTTTCCACAGCTCCTTACATTATTAATTACAATTTTTATAAAAGTTACACTTCAAAGATAAAATAAAACTAATTCAAAGTAATTAGTATGGTTAGTGTTTATATAGTAAAACTGCAGAATACTTAGTTAGTAAAATATGCACGCTTACAATGTTGTTTGCGTAGGTATACATTTGGAGAGCTCGTATGTCTTGTAACGTAACAACGCTACGAAATTATTAAAAGTTACTTTGAAAATCAGGCCGGGGATCGCGTTACGGTCAATGGAGATCGTTACCGCACCATGATCAATGATTTTTTGTTTGAAAATATGGATGACATTGATCCGGACGAGATGTGGTTTCAACAGGATGACGCTACGTGCCATGCGGCGACCGCAACCATCGACTTATTAAAATCAAAATTTAGCGATAAGCTAAAGTGAAGCCACTAGTTTATGCTGATAAACCAGCAACAATTGACGCCTTGGAGGCGAGCATTCTCCTTGTTATTCGTGATATACGGCCAGCAGTGCTCGAAAAAGTGGCTGAAAATTGTACGTCTAGAATGCGTTTCGTCAATAACAGCTACGGTGCCCATATATCGACATGTATTGTGATCATATCGTTACTGAAGTCGATTTCGTTACTGAAATGAAGAAAAAAATTCATCCAAAAATGCATTGGCAGTTTAAATGGGTTATACAATAAACTTGCACATCCGGAATGGGACCAAATGATGGGTCCGAGGGTGATTAAAATAAACGGAACTAGGCTATTTCTTAACCAATTAAGATCAAAATTGGTTTGTAAAGCACTCAGTAATAAGAAACGAAATTTAGCCATCTCTCAATCGATAATTTTCAAACTTGAAACTGTTATTAGATCTGTATTGAAATTTGAACATGAGTTTGGGATTCTAAACTTCTTTTTTTTACATTTATTATATTTTTTGATTGAAATCAACAAAATAAAATGCTATTGACTTTTTAAATAATATAAAGGGTGGTTAAATTTTAAGGGCCCACGTTGAATGTGAACCACACCTAAACGTCAAGTTTTTTTCTGCAATTAATTTGACATTTCTCAATTTCAGACTAACTCAATTTGAACCATGGAAAGATACACAATCGAGCAACGCGTTAAAGTTATTCAGGCATATTATGAAAATAGGCGTTCAAATCAAAATGCATATCGTCCACTTCGTGATTTTTTCGGTCAATTTAATCGTCCAAATGTGCGAACAATCGGAAAAATCGTGCAAAAATTTGAGCAAACCGGGTAGGAGATTTTAAAACACCAGTGCATGCTCGTACAGCAGAAAATATTGCTGCTGTTCGCGATAGTGTGGCTGAAGAGCCGTACACCTCAACTCGTCGTCGTGCCCAACAATTGAACCTCTCACGCTCGTCGTTGATGAACATTATGCATAAAGACTTGCATTTACACGCTTATAAGGTGCAATTGACTCAATAACTAAAGTCTCTTGACCATTCCAAACGTCGTCAATGGTCAGAATGGTGGCAAGAAATGGCAACAGTGGATGATCAATTTTCGAAGAAAATCATCTTCAGTGATGAGGCACATTTTCACCTCAGTGGATTCGTCAATAAGTAGAATTGCCGCATTTGAGCGAATCATAATCCAAGAGTGATTGTCGAAAACCCAATGCACCCACAAAGAGTGACTGTTTGGTGCGGTTTATGGGCTGGCGGCATCATCGGGCCGTATTTTTTCCAAAATGAGGCCGGTCAGGCAGTTACTGTGAATGGTGTTCACTATCGTGAGATGATAACGAACGTTTTATGGCCCTAATTGGAAGATATGGATGTGGACGATATGTGGTTTCAACAGAACGGTGCCATTTGCCACACAGCTAACGAAACAATCGCTCTTTTGCGCGACAAATTCAATGGCCGTGCTATCTCACATGGTGGCGATGTCAATTGGCCGCCAAGATCATGTGATTTGACACCGTTGGACTTCTTTCTTTGGGGTTATTTGAAAGAAAAGGTGTACGTCGATAAGCCAGCAACAATTCAAGAGCTAAAGGATGAGATAATTCGGCACATTAACGGCATAGAACCTCAATTATGCCTAAGCGTCATCGAAAATTTGGACCATCGGGTGGAGGTGTGCCGCCGAGGTCGCGGCGGCTATTTGGCCGATATTTTGTTCCATACATAATTGAACCATACCATATTATCATAATAAAAAGAATTGACAATAATTTCCTAAATAATTTGTGTTTTATTCAAAATCAACATCGGCCCTTGAAATTTAACCACCTTTTACAATAAACTTGCACAACCGGAATGGGACCAAATGATGGGTCCGAGGGTGATTAAAATAAACGGAACTAGGCTATTTGTTAACAAATTAAGATCAAACTTGGTTTGTAAAGCGATCAAGCGGTCAATCGACAATTTTCAAACTTGAAATTGTTTTAGACCTGTATAGATGTGAGAAACGGAACCAGGTAGTTTCTCCCAATTTTTTTTTTATATTTATTATATTTTTTGATTGAAATCAACAAAATAAAATGCCATTGACTTTTTAAATAATATATATATATACTCGTAGGTATGTAAGGGAATTGTATTTTAAGCGAACGGTTCGGAAAGGAATTTTCGTAGAATGGAATTTTCTTAAATAAATAAATCTTGGGATTTCCACTATTGGAATGTTGAATTTTGATTTTTATGTTACGGTAACTTGTATAAAATGGGATTTCAATTTGTTTGTGAAGTGGGGTTTTGGAGTTTAAGTCATTTGGACTTTTTCTTAGGAATAGCGAACCATTCCCTTCCAAAACTTCATTCAAAATTCAAGTAGAAATAGAATAGCAGTAATCGAATCCCAATTCAAGTCTGCATACCAAATTTGACAATTATTGGTTGAGGAACGGCTAACTTCAATTGAGCATGGCTTAGTTCTAAAAATTCTTGAAAAATTCATGTTAAAATGAAAATCACATGGAAATTTGACAATGATCGTGCAAGAAATTGTTGAGTTCTAAATGTGGATCAAAATTTTTAATGTTTTAAAAAAATCACGATTTTGACAGGATTTTTAAAGATCCAGCAAAAGCGGAATTTTCAAAAGCGGTATAGTGAAAAGGCGGGATTTTTTAGAAGCTCGAGCTTTACACCATCAAACAAACTTTTCATATATTTGTTGATATTGGTGAATTGACCCTCGCGCCGATCAAAGAAGATTAAAAAATTATAGTGAAAATTCTAACCCATCAATTTTCCCCAAAATTTTCCTCGTAGTCTCAGTATGACCTAAGCTGTTAGAAAAACAACCGAATGTAGTGGTCACTAGTGAAAGTTTTTGAAATATTTGCCAAAAACTGAAAATAAATTAATAAACATTTTTAAATTTTCTAAAGGATGTGTTAAGAAATGGCCTCCAGGATGAACCAGAATGAACAGATCCTAGAATTTTGTCCAAAACTACCTTTAAAATCCCTGCTCAATACTATTATCCAAATTTCATCGTCATTCTTTTAGGATGGCGGAAAGACGAAATATTGTTAAATTTCAAGATTTCATTTACCGAGTTCCATTACTTCGGAGATCAATCAATTTGTCATTTTAAGGATCACTTTTAATATGTTATTCCGCTGGGATGTTTTAGTTAGTGATAAAAGAGATACAAAATGAATAAAAAATGAATAAAAAATTACGCTGGTAATTGCATAACAAAATAAATTCTCTTGTGTGATGGTGCTGCCACTTGCTTTTTTGCTATCTTATACAGCACCAAGGAAACAAAAAATGTATTCTTCAAATTTATGTTTATTTCTCTACATAGTCTCCTTGTAAGTCTATACACTTCTCCCAGCAATGCTCCCATCTCGTCAATCCGTCCCGATCTCTGCAAAATAGTTGTTTACGAAGGTGATGTCCTCCTCATTTGACGAAAATCTTTGTCCTCCGAGCTCACAAAAAACGGAACATGGCAACCGCTGAGTTGTGAGACGGTGCAATACACCGTCTTGGTGGAGCACGATTTTTTCTTCTGCAGATATGGCCGTTTTTCCGCAATCTCTGCCTTCAGATTGTCAAATAATGACGCATAGTACGCTCCTATAATGGTTTTCCCCTTTTGAAGATAATCGATTAAAATAACTCCATGACTGTCCCATAAAATAGTCGCCATCACTTTCCCAGCCGAAGGAACAGTCTTTGCCTTTTTTGGTGCCGATTCGCCTTTGGTAGTCTACTGTTTTGACTGTATTTTTGATTCTGTATAGTAAAATTATGTATCCATATTATGCACCTCCGTATTATGCACCTTAACTGCGCCAACCGAGCGTTGGAAATGTTCATTCGAACACCTGTCTGGCCAAAGTGCAAACGTGACACACAACGCGCGAACAGTTTTCTCATGCCTAAATCTTGATTCAATATATGATAAACATGTTTTTGGACATATTCATAGCCTCTTCTATATCTCTAACGTTAATTCGACGGTTGTCTAGCACCATTTGGTGAACTTGAGCAATGTTATCGCAATTGGTTGCAGTTTTTGGTCGTCCCGAATGCTCGTCGTCACTCAAGCTGGTACGCCCACGTTTAAATTCAGCTCCTAATTTCCACGGTGGTAATTAATAATGCACGTCACCTTACTGTGCGTTTATACTTGCGGAAGCGATTCAGGAAATAATTCTGCAGAATCGTACTTAATGTATTAAAACAACAACAAAGTTAAAAATAGTTCAACTCGTGTGTGGAATTAGTAGGCGGAGCATAAAGCATTTCACGAAATTTGATTGGTTTATAGTGCGGAAGCGAATGCGTCAATTTTTATTTCCGCAAGTATAAACGCACAGTTACACAACGTCCAACTCGTCTTTGATTTGCGCAGACGTATTGCCTTTCAAAAATAAATATTTAATGGCATGACTCACTCACACGATTGTTAAACAACTACTGCGCCGCATCCAAAATGGCTGATATTTCGGTGGGTACCTTTCAACGCATGTGCAGACACACTCTCCCACTTTTGTTGCCGAGTGCTGCCGTTTTCATGTTGAGGTCGGCAACTTTTCAGACAACCCTCGTATCAAATCGATTTTGGAACGGATTATTGTCAGGAGGTGCATAATTTATTTGAAAAACATTGAATTTCTGTAATAATTCGAATATTTTGAGAACTTATGGAGCAGGGGGTTGGTCTCATGTACCCAAATATATATGAAAACACGGATAATATTTGTGAAAATTAAAGGATAATCTGATATCCTTCCTCCGGGAAATATTATGTTAAAAAAATTAGTTCCGTGATTACGCGTGTTTTGATGTCAAATCCCACAAAACATGAAAAAAATTGTGTTCGTCACGCCAGCTGGAAGCATATCAGCCGGAACCAAACCAACTGTAGCACAAGAAGCACAATGTATTGTGTATCATTGTGCACTATATGATTTTTCAGGTGTATACATATATGGCCTATACTTTTCGGTCTAAACCTTATAATTCCAGTCATAATCTTATAAAGCCAGCCACCCCATGCTAAGCCAGCCGGAACCGTTCAACCCCAGCCCGAACCAGAGCTATACCAACCGGAACCATTAGGAATTTGAACAATGAGCACAATGCACTTAAATAGTAGTAAAACATATAAAGCTTACAGCCGGAACCATAACAAAGTTAGCAGGACATGATTTTTCAGCCGGAAATCTGTATTACGCACCAGAATTTAAGAAAAAAATTATTTTTATTCTCTCTCGGATACCTTTATGGGGTAATTTAATGAGGAAAACTTTTGGGGCAACCAACCAATATCAAGCTGAGTTGTGACCACCTTTAAAAATGTTGGATCATTATCACGTAACCATTCTTAAAATTGAAATTGAACCCTATTCTACATAAATATTTTATTGAAATCTACCAATTTAATTTAATTTTTCTCCGCCACTGACATATTCTGAATCCTTTCCTGAACCAATTGCCGTGGGTTAGTCTCGCAAAAACTCAAGAACGACTCAATCGATTTGGTGATTCTCTTTTTTCATCTTAATACTAGGGTGGTTTAGGAAAAAAGAAAATTCGGAAAATTCACTTCGGATTATAGCAATATATGGTGGTTGGTGGCGGACCTATCGTTTGACAGATGCGCCATGCATTACTAATTTCTGATTCGATTATTCATACCGTGCGGTTATGCTCAAACATTTCAGTGAGAATTTGTGAACTCTACTAAATTTAAAATTGTTTTTTCATAAAAAACAGGTAATGGATTTTGACAACAGATTTAGTTAAAGCGAATTTAATTACATTTTGCGAAAAATCATTTTGATCAGCTGTTCTATTAAGGTAAATTGGCTTTGTAGGCTTAGAGATATTTTCGATAGATTTGGTTGGTGTGAAAACAATTCCGTGTCGTTTTACAGTTTCCAGTACAGTGCCTAAAGCTAACATATGTAGGTCGTCGCCAAATGTGCGGCGATCTACTTCACGTGTAAACCGCACTGATAACTAGCGCGCGACGGATAATGAAAACAGTCGTATTAGCATGGTGCTCGAACGTATCGAGACCGTCTGAAGATGAACGACAAGCGAATAGATTCAGAATGCAACAAGTTCGTGCACATCAAACACAACGCCAGCGAGCACAACACCATAAATATGACCGATTGCGCCGACGTGATGCTCCTATAAACCTTGAACGAGCAAAATTCCATTACGATTCGGAAACCGATTACAGTGCGAACATATCAGTGACGTTTGGAGAAATGTCAGTCGTTTGTCTACCTAGTAAGGCTTAAAATTCTCCGATGAAACTCCAAGAACAGTTGCTTCCAAATGACGTCATTTGGCGTAACGCATATTGTACGGGACAATTTCATACTCGCACTTTTAAGGTAATCACAACACAATTCTCTTCAGCATCATTCGCCGTTGCATCAGAAAACACATTAAAATCATTTAACACAGTCAATTTCAAATCAACATTGCAGATTCAAGTGCAAATATTACATTTAGTAGGAGCGCTGTTGCCACCACTGAATGCGGACCATCAATCCTTACAAATTTATTACTTGACCAATTCGGATGCTAAAGTTAAACAGCGTTCTGCTCACAATCCGACAACGAAGCGAGATATTGTCGGATAATTACCAACACGTCTTCATCAGAACAACTAATTAATGAAATTGCTCAAAATTTGCTTTGGATCGGATACCATTCGGCAGTCATAACATTGTCATCAGGGCCGACAAAACGCCGGCAAGTGAGCACGCAAGAAATTTAAATTTGCCGACAATCAACGAAGTGGCTGTTGTTATTGTTCAAGGGCTTTGAGGCTCACATCAATGTGGAATGCAGTAACTTCGTCAAATCGATCAAATACATATGCAAAGATGTGAACAAAGGCAGCAATATGGCTGTTTTTGGTGTGACAAATGCAAACGACGAAGTATCTCAGTATCAGAGGGGTCGCTACAGTTGTACATTTGGCAGTGCATCTGTAAAAAAACATCGAGTGTATTTTAATCCAGAGAACGCAGCGGACAGAGCAGCACGGCCACCGGCGACAACATTAACAAGCTCCTTCTCGGTTTGTTAAGCAGACGATTTCGTTTCCACTTTGCTGTATGTTGAAATGCCACGCTAATACACATGTAACATATTATCGAAATCGTTTTAGCGTCGGAAACAAAGCACACGAAATGAAGGGCATCCAAATGTATTTGCTCCAGACACTCCGGGTCGCATCTACACTTTGCATCCAAATAATGACGTATGTTATTATCTTCGATTGTTGTTGATGAATGTTCATGGCCCGACGTCGTTTCAATAACTAAGAAACATTAATGGGCATCTGTGCGCGACTTACCGTGAGGCGTGTTAACTCTTACAGTTGCTCGAGAACGATTCACATTGGGACAATACACCCAAAAATTCCGTCATATCTTCATCAGTTCATTGTTTGCGATTACCATATCCACGTTCCTCTCCGAATCCGAACGATTTGTGGGTGAAATAAAAGGACGACCTTCATGTTTAAGGATGTTTTGCATCGTGCGTCGTCAAACTTCAAATCCGATATTGCTAATGACAGCAGAAATGCACAATGAGGCATTAATTATGATAGAAGACATGGGTTTATTGATGGCGAATAAAGTGTTGTCGTATTTGAGCGTGATATGACATAATCATTCAATGCAATTCAAGAAAACAACAATATGGCATTGAATCATTAGTCGAAGCAGTTCGTACAAATATTTCGCAATTAAATTAACAACCAAAGACCGCGCACGACTCTTTTATAGAAGCTGTGAACAATGAAACTGGTGGCATTTACTTCCTGGATGCTCTCGAAGTTTGTACTTGTTGTTGCAAAGTTGTCGTGTCGTAAGCACGCTCGGGTTCCAATTCACGATTCCTTACATCTCTAGTTTGACGATTTGTCGCTGGCATATAAGTTTCAGTCAATAGTTTGCCACTCATTAGCAAACACAAATCTTTAATCAGCACTAACGCTTCATTGTAGATGTCATCGTTCATTTGGAATTCGAAATTCCCTGTCGCGACTCCAAAGCGATGTAAAATGTGTTCTGCGATATCATCTTTGTACGTGAAGGCTAACATGTTGAAATGATCATAGTGAAAAGTTTACGAACTTGATTGCCAGGCGAAGAGCTATCGCATTGTCTAGCATTTTATTCCAGTGATTGTCGTGTTCAAGCAATTGAAATTATTGACATGCTTCTCGAAATGTTGCACACACCGTACCATTTACAGTCCACAATGGCTCAAATGAAGTTGAACCGCGCACATTAAGGTAGAAGTAATCGTCATTCTTTGGATGGATTGTGTAAATTCGTCCCAATGCATCATTTGAAAACATACCTGGATATCCATCCACTGATTGGCCTTGCTTTATGCGTAACTATTTCTTCGACGATGCGTTCCATGTGTAATATCGAGACATATCCGAGTAAAGCAATGTTTCCGCAAACGGATCACTGGCGCAAGTTGAAAAGAAACTTGTTAATGTTAGTGTTGCTGGTGGTCTTTCCACAAATGAAAATATTTTCCTTTCGCAAATTAAAATATTCTCCAGAGTGCTTCGTTTGCAGTTCACATATCGGCCCATTTGAAACTTGCTGATTTCTTGGCATATTGCTTAATCGATTTCACCGAACTGCAATACTCAACATTGATATGTGTTTTAAATGCCTTAGACCATATTGGCGAATATGACACGATCTTTCAATTGAGTGATGAATGGTTTGCCATTGCCATCTGGTGAGCGACGCCGATAGAGTGGATATTCATCGTTTCCAGTTTGAGTTTCCGAAATAAAAGTACGCCAAGTCATCGCGTCCTGGGAGTACTCGTGCATGTGGCTCGGACTGCCAATGTATGTCGATGGCAAAATTGTGAATCGACCAATATTTGTAATAGCAGCGTCGCTGTTGACCGCATTTCGCAAGTGAATATATTCTTCAGATCGCAAATTAGCATGATTGCATATTGTTGAAACAATCGGCGCTATCTCAGTAACTGGTTGTCAATGTTTTGGCGAATCATCATTCGATATGCGTAAAAGTTCATTGAACTGACCTTTTTTTTATCTCGACCCCTAAAAATTTACAATTTATGAAGTGACAATCTTAAGTGTTTTTTTTTGTACTAACCATTGGCGGGATTTATCATGTTGTGTCTCAAGTGATATCCTCACCACGGCAGAGCATAAGCGGATATTGCAGTGCGTCATACGATCGATGTGTCTCACTTATTCGCTTGGTGTGCGTTTCCAGTTCGGCGTTTGAAGATTATATCACGCGATTCCAAATTTACCAACAATTTCTGTTTCACTAATATTGTATGGTCGTTCATGAGTTCCTGTTGGTCGTTGGTCCGCTTTTATGACAATGCTGTGATCATCGGATGGCATCTTTTCCAACGAAGTAGCCAACAGTTTGATGAGCTCATTGTGTTCGTGTAACATTTGCTGCAATTGCTGAATCTCCAAGAAAGTATATTTGCAGATAACTGTGGTCTTGATCTGGATGCGGCAACAGCGATGCAGCAAGATGAAAAATTTGCCCATGAATCTGTATACGAGTAGTTGGAGGCAAATTATGTAATTTTGCAATAGCATTCATTGCTGAAGTTTGTGAAATTACCTTGAATGTTGGATTATAAATTAGTTAATTTACAATTTCACTACCAAACGACGTCATTTGAAAACAATCGTTGTACATCTTGATGTGTTGCAAGAAATGGTTCGAATTAGGAGATTATCCAAGCAACTCTGACAATCTCACCTTGCCGCTCGCGCATAACACAATCCAGGAGGTTTTTTCTCAAATTTAACTACATTGCAATGCTGACAAACGACAGACATCTGGCCGAATTGAACTGATGCGTGCGCACTGCATTGAATGTTTGGCTCATATCGAAAGGCTGAACATCTCTTCTTCTCAATCGTTGTTGCTCATTGCAAGCTCGTTGATCTCTTCTGACCGTCGCGCACGATTTTCAATCGTTGCATTCTGGGAACGCCGACCAATATTACCATGACCTCTTCTTGGCATCGTAACAAATATCGAAATGTAAATGATTATCACTTTGTATAAATCGCACATAAAGTTTTCACTAATCAATAATTTACCTTAGAAATAGCCAAAATAAAGGAAGCAAGCGAACGAAAAAGATGCAATTAAAATTTTTGAAATCGACTGAAAAAACAAAACAAATCGATTACCGATCTATTCCAATGGAAATGGGGTTAGGATTTCGCCGACAAACAAAAACAATGAACTCACTTTTTTGTGATTGAAATATCAATAATATCACTCAGAAATAGATAATCCGCAGATTCGCAATGATATATTTCGTAAATGTAAACTATTTCACTCGAAAAATCAATGAAAAATCATAAAAATTTCGGAAAGTCGTTTAATCGTGACCGTACACCTCAAATTATCAATTCATAAAAACAAACAATATGCTGACCTGTCAAACGGGATGACCGCCTACAGCGTTGAACCACCTGTTGAACTGTAATTGAATTGAACTAAAAAACGGAATGTGCGCCTACAGCGCATCTGTTGAGAATTAGCAGTTACGAACAAACCCGCAGAAGGAAGTACCCAATTTGGTCCAGTCGTTTTCAAGTTTTTAGACCAGAACGATTACCGCATCCGGTCATATAAGCTTCTGTCGTAATTGTAAGCTGCTTAGGTGAAAGTCATGAGCTCACGTAAAACATCACTGTATGATGAATAAATTATAAATGCAACGCACGATAATTGTCGAAAGTAAATTGTCTAAGGTTCAAATTAAAACAAAACAGAAAAATTAATTAACGTAGGCCGTCATTTAATACGAAACAGAACATATTCATATATCAAACACAAACACCTACATACGTAATACGTATTCATAGCACAAACTAAAATACAAATTCGCAATCTAACATACAAACAAAAACGATTTTGGCGCGAAACTGTACTCATGCAAATTGGTTTTTAAGAAAAAAAGCGCGAGCGTGCAAAAACCAAATATACGTTACACACACATGCACACTGGCAATTTCTTTGCACAGTTTTTGTTTACTTATTTACGATATTTGCGAGCACGAGAGAGATGTCAAGGACACACAAATTCGCGAAAAATATATCATAATTTGAACGTACCTACAGAGATAATATGTTTGGCTAAGTATTTTTGTATGGCGATATATGTACAATCGGTTTGATTTGTTGCTGTATTCGTTGTTTGTTGCTTTTTATTTGCTTTTATGTATTCTGATTAAATAAATAAATATATGAATAATAAAAAAAACGTGTTATGACACGATTTAACTTGTTACAAACATACAATTTTTTGTTTTGTATAATAAAATTGGCGTACTGTGTGTTTATTTTGGGTACGGTTTCGCGCTGTCTTGAGATATAGAAGTGCATAAGTTCAAAAGGTAAGTAGGTAGAGTTGATTACGAACTATATCGAAACATCGGTTTATATTTGTCTATTAGATCGATACAACAAGTTCTTATAGCCACACCATCGTGTGGACAGTTAATCGTAAACCACATTATCGTATCGACAAATCTAAAATTATGACGCACTGTATGTCGTATCTATATAAAATCAGATTATCTGTAGCGCGTCGTTTCGATCGCCCTTTTTTAAAAATCAGTGTAAATTCTAGGTAATTCGTATGAACACGTTAATTACCCTTAGAACTGTAAGACGTTTGGCGATATCTTGGAATATTGATGATGTCTATCCTATAATGAATTCTGATTAATATAAACTCCGTACGAAATGGTATTGTCCCATAATCAGTCAATTTTTTACTAATTTGCAAATTGACGGGCAGACATCAGCCGAAACCATATCAGCCGGAACCAAACCAACAATGCCAATGTATTATTCATCATTGTGCACTGAATGATTTTTCGGCTGAAACCTTATAATTCCAGCCGGATCATTATAAAGCCAGTCGGAACCATATCCTCTTCAGCCAAACCAAATATTGCACAAGAAGCACAATATGTTGTATATATAATGTACTTTTCCGCTTTTCAGCCGAAACCTAACAAAGCCAGCCGGAACCATACTACAGCTAAACAGTTGGTTTATAAGAAGCACAATGTATTGTACATAATTGTGCACTATATGATTTTGCAGCCGGAACCTTACAATTCCAACCGAAATCTTATAAAGCCAGCCGGACCCATACCCTTTACATCCAAACTATTTATGGCCCAAAAGGTACAATGAATTGTGCATCATTGTGCACTATATGATTTTGCAGCGGGAAGCTTATAATTCCAGTTGAAACCTAATAAAGCCAGACGGAACCATACTACAGCCAAATCAAATATGGCACAAGAAGCACAATGTATTATTTAAAAATGTCCTTTGTTTAAACTTGTCCTTTGTCGTTTAAAGTCTCCACATGGCTTTTGACAAACGTCGTAAATTGGCCGCACTGTGTACGGTTTGAGTTTCGTTTGGTGATTATATGAAACTCGTTCGTAATTCAAATGTATTCAATGTTTTTTATTTACTTGGAAAAGAAATGAGGTTCAATGATGGTTCAATGGGAAGCGTTGTGGTAAACTACGTTTTTCGTTTTGTTTTCGGGCGCGTAAACAAACAAAGGTAATGGCTTGCCGACAAGCGAACACGCGACATACAGTTGTCCATGCGCGAAACACGGAAACTCCAAGTTATTCCCGCAATCTCCCAACGACTGGCCTTGTGATTTGTTAACGCACGGAGAGTTAACGCCGTTTGAGGCATGATGTTGCTCACAACCTTTTTGACAGCCAGTCTCGTTCCATTGCACAGTCGAGGTTGATTGAATTGCAAATCGCGAAGTGGTAATCTGGGCAATTCTAGCGAATTCAAGAATTATGTGGGATAGTAGACTACTTCATTCTGGTTGATTCTGTGTCAACCGATTTGAAGGAAAACAACTATCTCGGAATGACATTTTGAATGGTCGAGGAACGGTATTTGATATGGCTCAGCCAATTATGGTTTTATAAGTATTGCACTATGTTCAGAAAGACACGTCGGTCACAACACTCGAGATGTGAACTGCCATTTTCCCATTACCAATGTCCAACAATTGCTTCGAAAACACATCTGCAGTTCAATCTTGTTACACTCGCATGTTAGTCGTTAATCGGAGGGTCTTTACATGCTGCCACAAATAATCGCGTTTAGTTCGTCAGCAGCAGTTGAACGTGGAATAACAGGAAGGGTCGGATGGAAATCATCGGATAACAAAATCATGGTTCCACCAAAAATGTTTTGATTGTAACGGAGATCTCCCAACGTTCTCTCCAGCTCCTCCATCATGCATTCGTCCAAACGATCAATTTACATATCTGTAGAATCTTTGCCATTTTGTTGTTTTTACCGATGTTGTACGTTGGTTTCTTGTTGATTTGCATGTTCAGTGGTAATTTTAGTGTAGAATGTGCAGTTCGTTCGCCTTCTAACAAAGTCACATTCCAGTTGAAGGAAATAGAAGGCGAAAATATCACTATCTGCAGAAAAAAACAGTGATGCTACAGCTAAAAAGCAAATTTGACTTTTGTCGACCTCCAACAATATGTTTAAAAGGTCGAAAATTGAAAATGGTCAAAACTGCGAGACATCTAGAAGTTGACTTTGATGAAGGTATGAGAGTGACTTCTAAGAACTTCTCACGTTCTAAGAGTATGAGAATGCTAAGACACTATTCCATTCCCTGACAAGGGGGTCAAAGGAGGAATGGAAACCGTATCATAAAACACTAGAAATAATTTACAAAGGTTTGGCGAAGGCACTATTCACGTATGCCGCTACTGATGAATGATAGACTAAACTGGTACCACATGAGATCATTTGGAACGATGCTGTATTGGTTCTAGCCGGTGTACTCCCAGTGGATATTCTAATCATCAAGAGAGCGCACTTGTACCACCTAAGAAGAATTGATCCAAACGAACCAGGTGACTAGTAGACCGGCAATCTGGCCTGTATATATCTCCACACGGCTTGGGATCGAAACGCCAGAAACTTTTAATTGTGGCCGGCTAAATGTACAAGGCACTTATCGGTTAACTATGCTAATTGATATAAACAATATATAATTGGCCTTGTGAATTGATATAAATGTTAAATTCCTAGTTGAAAGTTTTACTCGTACCTGGTTAAGAAATTAAAGCAAGTTTTTTTCAGTTATGCTGACTACGATTAATAATTAAAAATGAGAATATTCCACTGTCATGAGTAAGGGGAACAGATCTCGTGAATGTTCGAGTATATTAAAGGTAAAATGCCATTTACCAGAGATCTTCGTATGCAACACAGCGTTCTATCAACATATCCAAGCTAGCAAATTGACTTTCAAATTGTAGTAAGTAAATAAGCTCTAGATCCGAAATACGAGGATTCACCTATAGCGAATAGCAATCATTTACTGTTATTAGTCTAAGACTAATTACAGTCGTCCGTTTTCTATCTACGATTGGCCACTTTAAGCCTTTTGTAAAATGTATGTAGTTTTCAGCTAGTAAAGAATATGTCGAGACAAAATCTAAATCTAGTATTTCTATATTAATATCAATGGGCCAAAATTGATTATGGATTGATTTCAATCAGTTTTGTTCGCCAAATTAAGTTTAAGTTTATTTATTTTTATAAACTACTACGAGCAAACCCGCTCTCCCCTCTTTCATTACCATTTCCCCTAACAATGCGCCTCAACACACTAAAGTCCCTTTTTACCACCGGCAGGCGCCTTTATTTTCTGTAATTTTACGTTTCAGATTTTTTCAAGCAAGAGTTGTACACAGAAAAATATATTTTAGAAATGAAATGAAATTGAATTTTAAGATATTTTCGAAATATTTCAGAAATTTCCAAAATCTGTTTCCATTGTCACGTAAATTGTCAATTCAACATTGATACGAATTGTTCCTGTCAAATTCGATTCGCATCACTGGATTATGAATACCACTATAAAATGTACGGTTCACAACAACAATTATTTTACCTTACACAACGAACGAAACATTCCAGAAAATTCCGGAAATATCTTCACAATCTCTTTCATATCCACTCAACATTAAAATACGACAAGAATAATTTCCACAATTATTAATTTATCTGCTTTTCACCATTTACAATTTATTTAAATTACACCACTAATTTCACTTTAAACTGATCGGCATTCATCGTTGCACATACAGAGAAAATATTCTAAACTCGCCTATAGATTTATACAGAAGTAAATGTTCTCGAAGGTTCTGTTCCATGCTAAAATTGTCTATAAAACCAATGCTACTACAGTACTGAAACCTAGATGTCACTAACTATATAAATGTCGGGTGGCGGTCGTTTTATCGTAAACAATTTAGAGTGTTTCGATTAAACGTGAACATTTTACCGTAGAACAGTTTATCTTGGACACAATTTACCGTGGACACAATTTATCGTGTGGACAATGTATCATATGCCAGTTTATCGTAGTTTGTAAAATTGGCCGTATAACAAAATTATGTGTAAATAAAAAATTAAAGTGTCTTCGGTTTATAAAATTATATTGGATTCGGCCTTTATTAATCGATTAAAATGTGATTGAATATGTTGGATGCAATTGAGATTCTTAAATGATTTTTGGAAGAAGCTCTAAAATATGGCCACATGGGACGGAACTCGGCCATTTCTTAACCGATATTTATGGAGTTTTGTATTTTTAATGAAAATGGGATTCTAAAACAGTTTTTGAACGATGTTCTTGAATGTAGCCATCTGGGACGGAACTCGGTAATTGCTGAGCCGATTATGATGGGATTGGGTATGTGGGATGGAAATAGGATTCTTAAATGTTGTATGGAAGCAGTTCTGGAATTTATTCGCCTGATGGGATGGAATTCGGGCTATTTCTTAATCGATATTGATAATATTTTGTACGTTGGATGGAAATGAGATTCTTAAATGATTATTGGAAGAAGTTCTGGAATAAGACCACTTGGGGCGGAACTCGGTAATTTTTTAACATCGTAATATCTTATTGATAATATTTTGTCTGTTGGATGGAAATTGGATTCTTAAATTACTTTTAGAAAAAGTTCTGGAACATGGCCACCTGGGGCGGAACTCGTTAATTTCTTAAACAATTATTTTGGTATTGAGTATGTTGGATGGAAATGGGATTCTTAAATGATTTTTGGATGAATTTTTGGAATATGGTCATCTGGGGCGGAACTTGGCAACTTCTTAACCGATTATGATGAAACTTGATATGATAAATAGAAATGAGATTCTTAAATGATTTTTCTGGATTATGGCCAGGTGGGAGAAACTCGTTAATTTCTTAACTGGTTTTGATTGAATTTTTTATTTTGGATGGAAATGAGATTGTAAAACAGTTTTTGGAATAAGTTCTGGAATATGGCCACTTGGGACGGTACTCGGCCATTTCTTAACCGATATGAATGGAATTTTGTATTTTGAAAGGAAATGGGAACCTTAAATAATTTTTGTAAGAAGTTTTTGTTTATGGTCATCCAGGACGGAACTCGGTAATTTCTTAACCGATTATCAAGGGATTGGGTACGTTGGAAGCAAATGGGATTCTTAAATGGTTTTTGGAAGAAGTTCTGGAATATGGCCTCCTTCAAACGGTTATTGTACGTTGTATATATGTGGATGATAGACGTTTTTCGCAACTACTAGCCACAGTGCGTGAATGCGTTTATATAGGAAATACGTACCTGCAATCAACAGATTGTAGAACATAACTAGAAGAATGGTTCAGGTCCCTTTATTGTTTAAAAACAGAACGTACGGAGTTCGAACTGATGGTGCCGCTATATATCTCGTGAGCACCTCTGATTTGAGCATTTAAATCATCCAGTAACATTTTTTGAAGCCGTATTGTAGTATTTTGCTCACGATGATATTGTTTGTAGAAAGCATGCTTGATTTAAATTTAACCTGAGTAAGAAAATATGATGGCTAATAGGTATAAAATTAATTATATGTTAATTGATGATGTTAGTGAATGAGTTTGTTAATTACGTATGTTAATTGATGATGTTAGTGATGAGTAACCCAACTTCCAATTCGAGCTTCTTTGTTTTTGCTTCCACAAAGTGTGTTTCTGTACGTGTTTCCGGTTATAATCGACGAAGCAATTGCCAATTTTTCTTGTAGTGCCAAAATATCAAGTTTTTATTGAAATACTTGTTGAAAATGTAGGTGGAAGCTTTCCGTTTCAATTGTTTCATTTCCATCCATCCATCTTTAATTCATATTTCACTTTTCAGTATTCTGTTCAAAGAAAACAAAACTTTTTATTCGTTACGAAGTTTTCGTACTTTATTAAAAATGAGAATGTTTGTTAGGAATCGCATTGCATTTCGCAAATTCTTTATTTTTGTAAAATTAAAAGATTTTTGATTCTATATCGTCAATCTATTTAAATTATATTTGAAGGTAATATGAGGGCGAAAATTTTTTGATTAATAAACCCGCTACGTATAACTCTTAATGAATAAGGTGGTCTATTGAAAACGATTCAAGCAAAATTTTGCTTCTGGTTATTGACACTACAAGTCAGGGCAAGTTATTGATGCCGCAAAACTAATACCTCATCATATTCTGCTCTCCAGGTTAGAGGCGACGAAGACAGGCGTCGATCTTGGGCTCATGATGTAACCAATCTTCCAAGTATCACCAGTCTGTCTTGATTTAAGAACTTCTTCCAAAAATCATTTGAGAATCACATTTCCATCCAACATACCCAATTTCGTCACGATAGTTAAGAAATGACCGAATTCTTATACGAAATACAATATGAAAAATGTTTTATGTATGCTTCAAATCCAAGAAATTAATTGTGATATATGATAAACACGTTGTCCAACGATAAACTGACAGTAAATCACAAATATCATTAATTTGCTAACCCTTAACTAGCTAGTTTACGCTGAACTAATATCCAGACCAATCCATCAAACCAAGCTGAATTAACGTCCATCAGCCCCACAGGCAATTCATAAGCACTTGACATATACCGCCGAATTCTTTAAAGTTTCACGAAAAACTGAAAAATTTTGTAACCGCATGGCTTGGCCTCAAGGCTGTTACGGTGGTCGCACACATTTTATTTGATAGCTCGTAGTCGGACGGGGGGTCCCGCTATCCACCGCTAACCAGCAGCCATGTTACAAAGAAGAAATTTTACGTGTGCTCAAACTTCCCAATTATCAGAACAAAAAAAAACACTAAGAACACTAAGAAATGCAAATAGAATCCGGAATAACATAGCACTTTAAACACATTATCCTCCCGAGACGCACAACCTTTAATGCATATTAACTTTTACCGACAGGCCAGAACAATTGTCCTATGGACTATATCAAAAAGGCATACACGAAAAAAAATGAAATTTTTCATAAAAAATTTTCCACCAGAAATATACCACAAAAATAAATCAAAATGAAACTTAAAATCAAAAAAATACGTTAAAACGAAAATATAAGCTTGAATAGATAATTTAAAAATAAAAAGAAAAATAATTTAAGAAAAGTAACATGCTATACTTTACAGTTTTTCGCTGTTGAATGACCCTGGGATGACGTGGGGTTGAAACGATGCGATGGTTACCGCGACCTCGTCTTGCACATGCACCACCGTATATGTAGCGTTTTTGTTGATTACCGCAATGTCACAATATGAAATAATCCGGATTGGTTAGCGCAGCTTCTCGAAATTCCGCGATGTTGTAATCCTGGTTTGCACCTCTGCGTTTATGAAATACAATACACGCTCGTAGTAATGTTGATTATATACTTCTCTTGTATTATATTGCACCACACTCGTATTTAGATGGTATATAGCAGCCGCATATAATCGGTTTGTATATAGTAGTACGATTTATTGTTTGTTGTTGCTTACTACCGCACGTTGTTGATTATTTACTAGGTATAACGTTAGCTCACAGCGTGGATTTAAAATAATGTTCGGCACTTCACATAGAGTTTGTAGATTTTGGTTTTACACTCGCCGTTATGCATAGGTAAATCTTATGAACGAACATGCATGTATCAATCGCGCACTTTATTCGAAATCGAAGAAATTACTGATTCCGTTCCAAGCAATCTCCAAAACGAACACTGGTGGTCAGCGTAATTGCTGCCAGTAATAAAACACCAAATAGTTTATAATTTATTTATATAACTAGTGTATTTCAAATACAGTTTAGTAATGCACTACATATGAAATGATGCACAAACAATTTTTTTTTTTTTACCACATGCAATTTTTCTGGTTTTGTTGCATGCAATTTTTCTGGTTTTGAAATAAAATATTTATTCACAATTTTTTTGGTAATTTTATAATGTTGTGTGTATAAACTCACAAACAATTAAATATCACAACTTTAACTTTTCAAGAATATTATATTAAAAACATACTTAATTAATTAAATTTAATTGAATTTAATTCAAGTTACAAAATTTTTTTTAAAATTTATTTTGGTGTACTTCTGGTCAGAGTATTCATTTTTTGCTTTTCGACCTTCTTATCTGATATTTCCAATTAGACTCCCTTTCCACCTCAAAACGATTTTTTATTTCAGCTCGGTTTCATAGTAGATGCGTCTTCTTCATTTTCCCCTTTTGTCTCACCTGTACTAATTAGTACAATTTTCAACCAGCTGATCGATTTCGGAGTTGTAAGGCAAAACAGTGTAGGTACAAAACAAAATAAAAACGGGTGTAAGTTAAAAGGTCGGTAAGTACAAACAAATGGTTAAGTATGGAATATAGAATTATCATGTATTATTTAAGAAAAGGCAAAACAGTAAGGGAATTTCAGGTAAGTATATATTACAACAACTGGCAGTGGTAATATTGTAAACCGATACATTTAGGAATTTCGTTACAGGGCAGGTTCAAATTCAATTACTCTCGCATTTGAATTTGAAGCTGAAAAAAAAATTACTAAAATTTATCCGAACATTCACATCGTGGAAGACCGATTAGGTTTTAATGTCCATGAGATGAAAAATGCCTAATTCTTTATTATTTTCATCAACCAAGCGATAATACAGGAAACCGAGTTTTTCTTTTACAAATGCCTTTCGATATTGGTAGGCAAATTTGGCGGTAAATCGTTTATTTGCATCGCTAACTGGATGTTGCTTAACAAACACTTTTTGCCCAGCTTCTAGAGATCGGTCCTTAGTACGAAGATTGTATTGGTTTGAGTATCTATTATAGGCTTTAATCAAATTATTTTTGACATCATCATGTATGATTGCCAGCCTATCAGGAGTTTCCATCCAATCCACCCCATTCTCGCTCAGTAAATCAACGTCACGCAGAAGTTGGTAATCCTTACCATGTAAGATTTTATGATATCCGTATAGTAAAAAATGTGGTGAATAATTGGTTGACTGATGGATCGAATTGCGCAGTGCGCTCCCAATTTCCGGTAAAAATTTATCCCAACTTGAATGTTTACTGCTTACGTAGGCTCGTAACGCGGCTACTATTGAACGGTTAATCCTTTCGGATGCGTTACTTTGCGGGGAGTAGTAGGCGGTTTTCATGTGATGAATTCCTAAATCCTTAGTCAAGGCAGCAAATTCTTTCCCAACGAATTGCACTCCGTTATCACTATGAATCGTTTCTGGCACACTAAACAATGGGAATAATTCGTCTCGCAGAAGTTCGACTATTTTAGTAGAGGTAGCTTTTGCAAGAGGTTTAAGATAGACGAACTTGGTTAGGTTGTCAACTACGATCAATATTGTGGTTTTCCCCGTTGATGTCCTAGGATAAGGTCCCAACAAATCGATAAAGATTTTCTGCCACGGTCTCTCCGATATCGTTTGTTTTCCCAATGGTGGGCGTAAGCACTGATTAGAAGCTTTTGTCTGCTTGCATGTATCGCAATTGCCAATGTATTGGTGCACATCTATTGTCATCTTTGGCCAATAATATAACCGTCTCAAGCGGTCTAACGTTTTGCGAATACCACCATGCGCACCGTTGGGTGTATCATGCTCTCTGCTAATCAACTTCTCTCGACAGTCGCTTGGTACCCACAATTTCCAACAAGGAACGTCTGTTAGTTTCTCATACGATTTCGGTTCAATCCTTATAAAAATCTGTTGTCGTAGAATTCGTAGATTCGGATAAGTTTGAGGATCTTGTTGTAGTTTAGCCAATAGAGTCGTGTACGCTTGGTCCTGAACAGTATGACCATCAAATACCATGTCCCCATGTAATTTTACATCTTGGTCGATCTCAGTAATCGTATCACAGTATATTCGTGATAACGCGTCTGGAACTACGTTTTCCCGCCCCTTTTGGTGTATTATTTGGAAGTCGAAGCCCTGCATCTTAAGGCTCCACCTTGCTAGTCGGCCACATAGCTCTTTCTGTGACATGAGCCATTGCAGGCTGGCGTGGTCGGTAATAATTGTAAACCTGTAACCTTCTATGTAAGGACGAAATTTTTTAACACTCACTATAGCTGCCAGACACTCTAGCTCGGTTACAGTATAGTTACGCTGGGCAGCATTTAACTTTTGCGACATGAATGCGATAGGCGTTTCATTTTGGTCGCTGTCTATCTGAAAAAAGTACGCTTCCGATTCCTTGTGTACTAGCGTCGCAGCGAATATAAAAGGTTTTCGAGAAATCTGGGTTATGCAATACCGGGGCGTTGGAGAGTAGGTATTTAAGTTTGGTAAATGCAGCGTCTGCTTCGTCGGTCCATTGAAATTTCACTCCCTTCTTGAGTAAGTTGGTGATTGGTGCTGTTACTTCGGCATAATTACAGACAAATCGGCGATACCAGCCGGCCATTCCTAAGAGTCTCCGTGTTTGTTTTACTGATTTTGGAGCTGGAAAAGATGTAATCGCCTCTATTTTCGCGGGGTCGGTTCTTAAACCACGTTCGCCAATCAGAAACCCTAGATACCTCGTCTCCTTGAGCACGAAATGACTTTTTTCTACATTTATCGTCAACCCTGCTTTGGACAAAAAATGTGATACGGCCTTTAAGGTTTCCAGGTGCTCGTCGATACTAGGTGAGATGACTAATAGGTCGTCTAAATAGACGAACACTCTATCTCTAAGCACATGTGGAATCACTCTATCCATCAGTCTGCACATGGTTTGGGGTGCATTACACAACCCAAACGGCATGACGCAGAACTGATAGAGAGGACGGCCTGGAACCGTAAAAGCCGTAATCTCTTTCGCGCTCTCGGAGAGAGGTATCTGCCAGAACGCATCCTTTAGGTCGATGCTGCTGATGTATTTTGTTTCTTGAAGTCTTCCAAGTAGACCATCGATGATTGGTAGCGGATAAGCGTCTTTCTTGGTAACTGCGTTAATTTTCCTTGAATCTAAACATAATCTAGATTTGCCGTTTGCTTTGGTTACCAATACTACTGGGGAACTCCACGCACTAGTGCTCTCCTCTATCACGCCAAGGGAAATCATTCGGTCTAGTTCCTGATATATTAATTCTTGTTTCACAGGCGATACTGGGTAGTGTCTTTGTTTTATAGGTGCAAAGTTTCCAACATCTATATGGTGCGTTACAAGGCTCGTTCTACCCAGTCCTCTCTTTCCGAACGAAGGAAAACTGTCTATGACTTCCTGGAGCTCTTTCTCGTGTTTGGAGCTTAACGCATGACGGTTTTCACTCTTTCCCGTGGTGCTGCTCTGAAAAGTCACATCACTGATGATGTCTGGTGCTATATTAAATTTTCTCCAGAAATCTACTCCTAAATATATTTCTGACTGGAGTGTTGGCACTACGCAAAATTTTATATTTTCGGTTTTTCCCATATATGACACTGGTAGATGTACGTGGCCGATCACTACGTTTGATGTTCCATCTGCTGTTTGAATGTAAGTATTTAATTTCTTAACCGGTACTGCCAATAATCTTAAAAACTCCTCGCTGCCTTTACCTAAAATGCTTACGCTGGCCCCGCTATCTAGCAATCCAAATTTTACATGACCGAGAAGTGAGATTTTTGCGTAGGGTCGAGCGTCATTAGGCATGAATTCCGTAATAGTGGAGATATTGCATAAATAATTAAAAGATTTTATCTTGTTCCAATAACTTCTTACTCGTTTTATTCGATTATATTGTAAATCTGGTACGAAATCATTATCATGTGGGGTCGAAATCACTGTTGGATTCGATGAAGCTATAATTTGTTCGGATTTATATTCAGTATTGATCTGGGGCTCACCGTTTTCCCCGAACGTGATTCCCCAGGGTTTATCGCGCTCGGCCTCGAATTTCCCGGGAATTGCTTTCTTTTCTGACACCTCAGACAATCAGCTATATTCTTGTTCGCCAAGCCACAACCTTCACAAAAAACATGAGTTTTCTCCATTTCGCAAGCTGCAAATTTGTGACCCAAGTCCTTGCAATTCCAGCATACGACGAACTGTACCCGGTTAATTGCACTGACGTTCGATGAACGTTGTTCCTTAGTTTCCAAATCGTCGTCCGTTTCATAATCGCACTTAATATCCTGATAATTCTGCACACTGGATGAAGGCTCCTGTTGATTCGACAGTTGGGCAATTACAGGGGTTCGTTTCACCCGCGATTCTATAAGGCGTCTGGGGTCAAATCCGGAAGTATTCCATAATTTTTCGAAGTTGTCGCATATTTTCCTCAATGTTGCGATATTGTTAATTTTCATGGGGTGAGTTGCGCTCTTCAATGCAGGATTCATGTTATCCAGAAGCAGTTCTAAAATTTCGTCGTCAGGAAGCGGATTTATTAATCGGTAATTTGCACTCTCAATCTCCGTTAGGAAATCGTTGAATGTTTCTTTCGCGGCTTGAGTTCGACATCTTATGTACTTCCTGGTTTCGCGGTCTCCTTCGATACTACTAAACCGATCTATTAGCGACTCCTTCATATCCTTCCAGGTGGCGTGTTTGTTCTTCCTGATAAAATTGTAGTACCATTTGTCCGCCTTATCCGTAACGAAGTTTCTCATTAAAGTTACCAGCTCGTGTCTTGGTACGTCATCTTGTATTGCGTATTCCTCTAATCGCATAATGAAATCTTGTACGTTTTCGTCCCGCTTACCCTCTCGACCGGAAAAGGATAATTTCCATTTAGTTGGATCCGCACGTCTTCTGTAACTTGAATTAAATGAACGTGATTTGTTACGATATTGATGAAACGTTTCTGAACTAGTTTCCGATTCACTTCCTGATCCCGAGGTTTCGTGCGTATCTTTTGACACTTTAGATTGTTTCTTCCGTGACTGTTTTTCACTATCTCGTGTTGAGAATGATACAAGTTTTTCCATCAGTTTTTGAGACAACTCGTCGAGCTGTTTGGAAAACCGTTTGTGTAGTCTCTCCTCCAGTTCTGCCTCAGATTTCTCCGCTTCAGTCTCGGTGCGTCTGTGTTCTTGTTCAGAGTCATTCCTCTCATCGTTCTTGGAAAAATCCGGCTTTTGTCGCTTCTGCTCTTTTTTCAATGGTTTGCTGATCTTTTCAACTCTCTTAATATCTCGGCTGATGAATCGGTAAAGCCTATCCAATGAATTTATTACCACCACACTCCCCGCTAACTCGGGAAACGAATTATATAATCGTTGCGCTCTATCTCTCCAGTGCATGATGCGGAAAAGCATCTTTCTTTTCTCAATTACTGGGCTATTTTCTAATTGATCCAACGCATTGTCTATTACTGCAGTTTGCTGGCTAATGGCATTTAACTCTTTCTCAGGTTCGTCCTTAATATGAGACTTTTTTGGTTTTAAATTCGCATTCTGGTACTCCTTTTGAATTACTTCAAGGAACTTTTTCTCGACTCCAACTGAGGTACTCGCTAATTCACGGACTTGGTATTCCACCTCTAACTCATCCGGACTTAAGCTGTCAACCAATAATTTATGTTCCATTGCGCGCTTGTTGGTTAATGGATTAGATTGATTCAAAAAAAAAAAACACAATGGTACTTCACACGAAAAAAATAAATAAATTCGCGAAATTATTGTGAAAATGAACGAATAAAGTATCTAAGTATCAAAAAGATTATTACGAAAAACGTGTTAACGGCAGTGGGATAAAGAGATTACCAGTTATTTAGTAGTAAGTCGAGTAATGCCAAAGAAAAGGATAATATATTAATTGAAAAGAGCTTTCACCAAATATAATTAATAAAAAAAAAATTATTATAATTGTAAAAATAGTACAAAAGTTATATTATTATTAATTAAACTGTTTCGCAATAAATTATAGCAATTGAGAAACATCAATCACTAGTTTCCGAAATTGATCAGCAGGTGAGCCAATACTGGTAAAGATATTGTTAATTGGTTTGGGAAAATATATATATGTAAAAAAAAATATATCAACAAAAAAAAGAATTATAAATATATAATATAATCAAGATAAATATAATCAAATAAATAATATAATTGTTTAATTCAGATCATTAAAGAGGGAGGGATAATGTCACCAAAGTGCTATTTTTTTTTTCTCATTAGTTGCAGAATTGTCTAAACAAAATAAGCAACTAAATGATTCAATTGCTTTTCTATATGTGTATTAACAAAAATTTTAACGGAAGTTTACTTTAATGAAATTAATTACACAGACCATTTGATTCCAAAAATAAGATAAAAAAGTGGAATATTGCTAAATTATTAATGAGGAAGAAAAAATTTCATTAAGGCGAAGAATTCGGAATCTCCGAACCATCAATCGGTCTCAATACTAAAATATTTTAATCGGCATTAATAATTTATTTGTACTGGTAATAATAAATTGAATGAATTAATGATAATTTGATCAATTGTAGTTATGTAATTATGAAAGGAAAGGAAAAAAAAAATAAAAAAAATGATTCTATGTTCAAATTTCATAGTTAATTTTCATACTGCCAACACAAGGAATTCAAATCATGAACCATCAACTGTGAAGCCAATATGAAAACCAATAATTATGACCCAAAATACATAGATGATTGGTTTGAAATTTAACTTGGAATCAAAATGAAAAAAATAAAACAACAAATAATAATAATTGGGATTACTAAAATAACTACTTTAATATTGATGTCACAACTTAATCTTTCTTGATTTAAAACAAAAACTATTGACATCCAGGCTATTGAACAACCTGTTATTGAGGAAAGACAATTTAATTGAGACGAGGAATTTGGACTCTCCAAACCATCAATCGACCTCAGAATTAAAATCCTTATCAATCACTAGCAGTTTGTTAATTGACAGTCAGAAAAATAATTTGGAACCGGTAAAAAAAGTGAAAAATTATTTGGAATAAAATTTTGATGCTACGATCAATCTACATGAGGAATTTCCATATTGCATTACAAGGTATTCAATTCATGAATAATCAATTGTAAGACAAATATAAAAACCATCAATCACGACGATTAACAATAGGTAAAATTTGTAATGTTATTTTAAACCGTTATTAGTATCAAGAAGGAAAAACTGTTTAATTGACAAGTCACTAAAATGTGCTTGCTGAAAACCAGAAGGGCAAAGTACAAAAAGAGATAGATCAACCGCGTTTACCCAAACTAAGCGGTTTATATGATCTACCTGTTATTGCTGGGTAGTGAAGCTACCTGGATGCCTTATTAGGGCCACCTGCTTACATAATCACAAAATATTTCCGTTAAATATAAAACATGTTAAATAATAAGACCCTTTACGGTCCCTGTTTCGGCGCCATTTGTAACCGCATGGCTTGGCCTCAAGGCTGTTACGGTGGTCGCACACATTTTATTTGATAGCTCGTAGTCGGACGGGGGGTCCCGCTATCCACCGCTAACCAGCAGCCATGTTACAAAGAAGAAATTTTACGTGTGCTCAAACTTCCCAATTATCAGAACAAAAAAAAACACTAAGAACACTAAGAAATGCAAATAGAATCCGGAATAACATAGCACTTTAAACACATTATCCTCCCGAGACGCACAACCTTTAATGCATATTAACTTTTACCGACAGGCCAGAACAATTGTCCTATGGACTATATCAAAAAGGCATACACGAAAAAAAATGAAATTTTTCATAAAAAATTTTCCACCAGAAATATACCACAAAAATAAATCAAAATGAAACTTAAAATCAAAAAAATACGTTAAAACGAAAATATAAGCTTGAATAGATAATTTAAAAATAAAAAGAAAAATAATTTAAGAAAAGTAACATGCTATACTTTACAGTTTTTCGCTGTTGAATGACCCTGGGATGACGTGGGGTTGAAACGATGCGATGGTTACCGCGACCTCGTCTTGCACATGCACCACCGTATATGTAGCGTTTTTGTTGATTACCGCAATGTCACAATATGAAATAATCCGGATTGGTTAGCGCAGCTTCTCGAAATTCCGCGATGTTGTAATCCTGGTTTGCACCTCTGCGTTTATGAAATACAATACACGCTCGTAGTAATGTTGATTATATACTTCTCTTGTATTATATTGCACCACACTCGTATTTAGATGGTATATAGCAGCCGCATATAATCGGTTTGTATATAGTAGTACGATTTATTGTTTGTTGTTGCTTACTACCGCACGTTGTTGATTATTTACTAGGTATAACGTTAGCTCACAGCGTGGATTTAAAATAATGTTCGGCACTTCACATAGAGTTTGTAGATTTTGGTTTTACACTCGCCGTTATGCATAGGTAAATCTTATGAACGAACATGCATGTATCAATCGCGCACTTTATTCGAAATCGAAGAAATTACTGATTCCGTTCCAAGCAATCTCCAAAACGAACACTGGTGGTCAGCGTAATTGCTGCCAGTAATAAAACACCAAATAGTTTATAATTTATTTATATAACTAGTGTATTTCAAATACAGTTTAGTAATGCACTACATATGAAATGATGCACAAACAATTTTTTTTTTTTTACCACATGCAATTTTTCTGGTTTTGTTGCATGCAATTTTTCTGGTTTTGAAATAAAATATTTATTCACAATTTTTTTGGTAATTTTATAATGTTGTGTGTATAAACTCACAAACAATTAAATATCACAACTTTAACTTTTCAAGAATATTATATTAAAAACATACTTAATTAATTAAATTTAATTGAATTTAATTCAAGTTACAAAATTTTTTTTAAAATTTATTTTGGTGTACTTCTGGTCAGAGTATTCATTTTTTGCTTTTCGACCTTCTTATCTGATATTTCCAATTAGACTCCCTTTCCACCTCAAAACGATTTTTTATTTCAGCTCGGTTTCATAGTAGATGCGTCTTCTTCATTTTCCCCTTTTGTCTCACCTGTACTAATTAGTACAATTTTCAACCAGCTGATCGATTTCGGAGTTGTAAGGCAAAACAGTGTAGGTACAAAACAAAATAAAAACGGGTGTAAGTTAAAAGGTCGGTAAGTACAAACAAATGGTTAAGTATGGAATATAGAATTATCATGTATTATTTAAGAAAAGGCAAAACAGTAAGGGAATTTCAGGTAAGTATATATTACAACAACTGGCAGTGGTAATATTGTAAACCGATACATTTAGGAATTTCGTTACAATTTACAGAAAAATTATATCTGGATTTAACGGGATATAGTCGTTTGAACTGTCCTCACATGCGATTCACGAGCACTTGACATATACCGTAGGATTCGTTGAATATTTCACTTCAAATTGAGGTTTTTGCAGAAAAACTCTATCTGGAACTATCTGGATATAATCATTTAAATCTCGCCTCACCACGAATTCGTTGACGTTTTGACTACAATCTGAGAGATTGGCAAAACAATTCTATTTGGAATTATCGTTTGAATTTCGCCTCACAGGCGATTCAAGAGAAAATGTCGTATCCCGCAGAATTCGTTGAAGGTTTGGTTGGAGCTCTTTGGTAACTATAAATAGGCCGTGGAGTCGAAACAGTAGTGGGAATTCTGTTTATAGTCATGGGCAGTAAATGTTCCATCGGTTCATTGAGAACTTTTGTGCTACGCTGATATGCATAGTAATTCCAGAAAAACTCATTTGCCTGTCTAAATTAACAACGTCTAGGTTTATATGTAGAATGGCAGTCGAAGAAATAGTTTCAGGTCCCCTTGAAATAACATTTCAGTGTGATGCACTCGCCCTTGTGATTGTTCACTTTTGCGCTGAAACGGCAAAATCGTAGCTTCACGCTGCCTATTTGATAAGTAGGGCCAAATTCTTGGATATGCAGATGATATCGTGCTTTGGCCGAAGACCAATCGAGGCGAAATTAAAACAAAGCTCAATTTAACACTCATTAATCGGAGACTATAATTTTGATAGCGTAGAAGACTTCGAAGACATAAAAGTCCAAACTGCTCCCGCACATTGAGTTTCCTATTCGATTTAAATATATGTCACAGTCGTGTAAGCTTGCAAGTACAAAGCACTCATAGGATCTGATTTGACCCTGACCTCTAACGAATGTAGAATGTTATCTACTTGTGAATGGCACGTCGTACGTTCCATCTTTGGTCCAATTATAGTTGTTAACAAGGAATATCGGATTCGCATAAACCGTGAGATAAATCTACTTCTCGGAAACAAAGAGATCATCGGATTCATAAAATCTAAATGAAATAGATGACTGGGTCACAAAGTCTCCGCAACAAGGAATCATAAAAAAGTGTTCCTGCAACAACCAGCTCTTGTAAGTCGTAGAGGAAAACCCGACTGCAATAGCGAGACAACGTCGATTAAGACCTTCTGTAATGTAATTGATTGCTAGTTGAAGTCATCATCTCGAATTGTAACGTAATGCAACAACCGGTATTCATCTTGTTGGGTATGACCTCTAACCAATTCAAATATAGTCGCAATATTTACTAATTGTTGTTATTGTATTGTATAGCACGCTACCTCTGTCTGACGTCTTCGTGATATGAGGTAACCATTTATAATTTTTTTTGAACATATCGATGCTGTTAGTCGAGGTCGAGCTGTAATTGCAATTTTTTTTACAAGTTGTTTGGTAGTTATTATAGCTTGAAACGTTATCTCTGGTTTGCTTTTAGTTGGTTTTCGGAGTTCATGTTAAAACGTTGTGTTGTGCCCCATAATGGAATACGTGTGTAGAAAAACCAAAATAAAAAGCTAAAACTTTACAATAATTTAATTTATCTAATATATTGTACATTGCCGCAGTTCACTGTAACCAAAATATACCCGAAGTAAGTGGGAACCAGTAAAATTATAATTATTCAAATACCAATTTGTGCTTTTCATATTCTGTAGGCATTCTTGTAAACCAGCGGTATCGGAATAAATTATCGTCCGTATTTTGTGTCCATATAGTGATATACCGTATAGTGGTTACGAATCATACGCATCATAGGTAAATAGGGAATCATACTGGGTTTTTTATGATATTTCCTAATAAATTTTTATGTGTTATCTATTACTTCCTAGTGTAGCGGGTCCGCTATATTGCTGAGCCAGTTAGCTTATACGTACCTTAAAAGGAAACAATTGTGGCTTTATATCGTGTGTTTGTTTGAATAAAACAGAGAGCAAAAGCAAACACTTTCAAAATTTCACCAGGTGCGAGGGCGTACATCACATTCCGAGCCGGTGGAAAAATACCATCGTTATAAATACAGTGTAGACTAAAATCCAGATCTCCGTTATACAAAGACGAAGCGCATCACCATACACTTACGGAAACCCGCTTTGCTAGTGGAATCTACGCGTCGTTGATTGGGCGTTAAAGTTAATATTAAACCAAAAGAAACTATCGGAACTAATTTTTAGTTCCCCAATAGTCGATAAATTATTAGGTTTTGTTTTAGTATCCTTGTGAGCCTTAAGATTTGTAATAGTTCTGCCTACGCATATAGTGTTTTTTTTTAGATACAGCACATTGCTTTCAATAACGTTTTGGAAAGGACAACCGAGCGCTCGAGATCCGGACTAAAACGGTAAGTCGTTATATGTCAATTTTATTCAAACGTTCGATAATATAGCTTGTATGCAATAGCTTAATAAGAAAACCAAAAAAAAATGTTTTGTATTAATGTTTAGCCTTATATTAAATTTATGTAAATATACCTTTGCGTTTCTTTTGTATATTGTTATGAAACTATAAATAATGTCGCGTTTCTAATTTCATTGGGATTTCGAGATGAGGGGGAGCCATTGATGATGGTGGCCGCGTTAGTAATCTGGTTTTTGGCTGTCTTCGTACCCACCCAAACTACCGTGCTATTCTTCCAGGTCAGAAATTATTAAGGGTGGTTCCATCCTGTACCCAAAAAGGAACACATGTTACACTTCGTTTAATCGGATACCAAAATTGAAAGGCTCGAGCGGTGGATCGAGATGGATGGAGGATGTAATGTAAGAAAGATAGATAGATAGAATATAAAACTGCACCATATATACCCTGTGTGATACCTTCTCTGTATTTTGTTTGTACAATTGCTGTAAAGAAATATTTTAGGTTAGCTCAATCCTGTTTAGAAGAACCGGATAAACCATCATCCCAACCGAATATAGTAGCCATAGTTATTGAATTAAAACCTTGATAATAATAGACATTGAAACGAGTTATCCAGTAAAGGCAAATATTTTTGATACTTCAAGCCTAGCATCGATATCGTCTTGTTACTCAGAAAATTATTTTAAAAAATAAAGAATGACTAAGGAACGCAAGTTGTAACAGATATCTTCTCAAAAACTAATGGATTACGGATGATCTATTTAATTCTTCAGGTATTAATTAACCATCAATAAGTCAAGTGTGAGTAACCCCTATTCCATATTCTTTATAAACATGGCCCTCACAAAACCTTATCAGCGTTTGAATTGTGCAAGTGTCAAAATGTTGTAATGGTCGCGGAATGTCGCCTCATTTGAACAGAAATCTAGTGTTGATTTTCGTCAATTAGTCGAACCGGCATAAACGATGCACCTCCCTCCAATATTTGTACTGTATAACCACGCTGTACATTTATGGCGGCAAAGCTCCAGATTCATTCCATACCACATCAGCATCTGTTCTCCTTGTTAGAGCGGCTGGATGTCTTAAGATCTACAAGCCACCGCTTGACCCACGCACAACTTGCCAAAATGAACACAGACAACACTATTAAAATGGGAACATGGAAAATGCGTAGCTTTCTAAGAGGTGTCTCCAGAACATTTTAAACGAGATGAAGGGTGTTTTTTAGAGATTCACATGTTTAAGTTGGTAACACTGTTTTGTCATTTCATTTCACTCACGCCAGAGCAACGCTCGCAAATTGTTGATTTTTTTTGTCAAAATAATGGTTCTGTTCGCCAAACTCATCGTGCATTACGTCCAGTTTACGGTCGTCATAATGATCCATCAGAGCAGGTAATTCGGTTAACTATGGATCGTTTTCGCACCTCGTATACTCTAACTGATAAGCATCCAGTACCAAACAAGTGATAGACGCTGTACAGCGTAGCATTGACGAACGCCCAAATCAATCGACTCGACGTCATTCTCAGCAACTGGAGATGTGTCCATCCACTTTATGGAAGATTTTATCTAACGATCTTGGTTTACGTGCTTACAAAATTCAACTTGTGCGGGAATTAAAGCCAACCGACCAGCGCACACGCCGTCAATTCTCCCAATGGACTGGAGCATAAATTGATATTGATGTTGATTTTCCAAACAAAATGTTGTTCAACGATGAAGCTCACTTTTGGTTGAATTGGTACGTTAATAAACAGAATTGTCGGATTTGGAGTGAAGATAGACCACAAGCATTTACCGAAACACCATTACATTAGTCCATATGTCTTCAAGAGCCATTGGTACATATGTCTTCAAAAACGATGATGGGCGGAATGTTACAGTCAACGGTGAACGGTATCCCCTAATTTGCTGGCATACATCTTGCTGACATGTGGTTCCACAAAGATTCTTACTCAATAAAACATTTGATGAAAGACTAATTTCACATAATGGTAGTAACTCCATTAGATTATTTTCATTGAGGATATGTTAAGTCACTTGTCTACACCGATAAACCGGAGACGATTGAACACTTGGAACACAACAATCGGCGAGTTATTAGCGAATACGGCCGCAAATGCTGCGAAGAGTGATCGAAAATTGAACCTCCAGATTACGCCATGTTCGCGCCAGTCGCGGCGGCCACATGGCCGAAATCATATTCAAGCATTAATGGCATAAAATTATCTATCCAATAAAGCTAGTTTCACTGATATTCAAAATGTTTTTTTTGTTCTATTTTAATTTAAAATTGTGAACTTCTAAAAAAACACCCTTTACGTGCTTACAATACAAGATCTTAGATGGTCTGGAAGTTGGATCCGTAATATCACCAATAGGTAATGTCTCCACTACAGTGGCCACTAGAATGGTCGATAGTTTGGAGTCGGGTTTATGATTAACCGGCGAGTGCTGCAGCATATTATCGACTTCCGCCCTGTCAACATGTTGATATGTACGGCTAGATTACGCACACAAAAGTTCAATATCACGATTGTAAATGGTCAGGGGCCATTCACAGACTGTGCAGATGGTGTGAAGAATTTGTTCTTTATTGAGCTGAAATATATCATCAGTGACATCTCACACCATGACATCAAAATCAACGAAGGCGACTTTCAACGAGTTTAATAGAAAAAATCGACAGGATTGCAGAAACTTAATCACATAGTCCACACAGCTTACATGAACTTAGTAACAACAACGCACAATGCGTCTCGCGAAAATTGACAAAGTAACGTGGCGATCCAATGATGGAGGAACAGAAAATTAAATTGATTAAGTAATGATTTCGTGCTTATTATGTGCTGGACTATCGGTGCGCTAAAAAATTAAGGTTCCGCGCACTCAGCATTCAGGTGTATCAGAATATTTAGACTAGCACGCGGGACCGATGGCTTGGTCTCCAGTCAACCTTAGCAAGCACAGTGGAAAATACAAATGAAAAGAGATCACCAAAATCATGTAATGATTGATTTGACGATCAATGCCGTCAACTTATCCAAAATAGATGAAAGCTGCATGCAAAGTCGTTGGCTCGTATAGTAAAACTAGGTGCTTTGAAACAAGATAACTCTGTGCCAGAAAACCTAAACCAAATTTCTCCGACAAAAAAAGGACGAATATATGAACACCTGCAACCATCAGCTTACAAGTGGAAAACGAATATTCGGAAGAATGTTTTGCCAAGTGGAGAGCGGAGAACTAACGCGGCTGATGTTCCTTAACCTAAGATGCAGGCTATGTGGTAATTGTCCCATATTCTACAGTAGAGTAAGTGGTCGCAGAAATTAGTATATTATAAAAGGGCAAGCACCGATCAACTGAGAGCACTTAACTATTCTACTAAGAATACGACAGCCGTCGGTAAGCATCAATATCAAAAACCTCCTTGACAAAGTGGAAAACTATAAATACCTCGGGCCAATTATAACATAAACAAAAGATATCCAGACAGGTATAAAATCGCGCAAATCTGCTGGAGTCGAATCATTTATGAACAAAGAGTCAGGTAAACTTGCATTTTATAATGCTCTTAAAAGACCTGTGCTAACTTTTGAAAGTAAGAGCTTAACCTTGGCCACCAATGGCTGTAGATTACTATCAACATTTGCGAGAAAGGGATTTCAATCGATTTATAGTTCCAATTAAAATTGCGAATAAAGAATGTCGCATTCGAATGAAACACGAAATTAAGCATTTCCTAGACGACTAGACCACGCTAAAAAATTTCCACCGTACCGAATGATAGGAAAAGTGTTCCGTAAACAATTAGTCGGCGTAAGTTGTAATGAAAGACCTAGACCAGCGTGGCGACGAGCGACAAGATTTACGAGTCTTACAATGTCGAAACTTCATCGGCTTCAATGTAAACTGCTACAATTCCTAATACTGACCGTGGTTCCATCCACTTCTCTAGAATTACAAAGTATATAGCATAAACCTGTAAAAGAAACATGACAATATACTATTGTGATTTCGGGCCTTCCCTTCCGGATGGATTCGTAATGAATTTTGAAAATGAAACACTTCGCGTTTAAAATCCCAAATTTTATTTATCAACAATTTTAACTTATTTTACATTTCACGATAATTTGTTATATTACACTTTTCACTGTACACTGCTACACTTTTACCGTTCAACTTGTATTATTGTACCGTCATACTTCTCCACTTGTACTGTACATTACGGTCCAATGTATGCGTATTACAAATGCAAATTACTTGTAAGAAACTAGTAGCCCTGCTTCTTACTTGGAATGTCGCTGTAAAATCCATTTTCAAAATCAGTATCGGAGGAATACTTAAAACCGGTAAACCAAGGACTCTAACTAAATTCGAGCCCGCGACTCTAGGATTAATAACACTTAATGTTCTACACTTTAACCACTCGATCAATACTTACTTTAACACCTTCGATCAGAAATGGAACGTGGTCCTTTGTCGTAACGTCTCTCTAACAGAAATCGCAATTTCGGGTAATACTTTCATTGTACAATTACATTCGTAGTACCAGTGTTGATGCACATTGCACACTAATTTATTATAAATTGCACGTGAGAAGGAATAGTGATACAACTCAAAAATTTAAATATGTCAGGGAAGCGCAAACAAAAAAATCGAAATTATGAACATTTTTACTACAAAACTCACATAACGAATAACGTCACTTCGCGCACTGTATTATTCGGTGTAGTAAAAACAAAATTGTCTTTAGCGAATTAAATCAAAAAGTTAATTTTTTGAGTTGTGCCGCTGCTCTTTGTCACATGCGTAATGTCGCTATGAAAGGTGGCCCACAAAAAAGTGATTTATTAACACACTCGATTAATTAAATCGTGAATACTTGAATGGTAATCTACACATCCATGAATTTATCCCCGTACATCTTTTGAACAACGTTTCTGTATGACGGACAAATGTCAAATATACTTTAATAAAATAACCGACAAGAATTATATTAAATATTTCGAGAGGCGAATGAGAAAATAAAAAAGAAATGCAATAGCTGTCATACATACTCACAGATTTCGTTATAGTATATTTCAAAAAATCAACAAAAAATGTAATATTTTTGTTGGAGAGAGGCATACGCATATGAGACGAAAATATAAATGTGGAGAGAATATAAAACTGATAACAAAATATAAACAATTTTTGATGTGTGTGTGTATTGTTTGTCATAGAAAACGATAAAATATAATACAATGAATTTTATCAGTATTGATTTCTGTGACTAAAAATACATATACAGCTAAAATCATTTATATTTTAAAATTCTCTCAGACAAAAATATTACAGATTTTGTTTTATTTTCTTTGCCATATACCATAAATGTGTGTGATGTGGAGCGTTTCATTCAAAATCGGGGAAAAATTTCGAGCTAAAAAACTCTGTCATCTCATCAGACTGTGTTGATCAACAAAATTATGGAAAATACTTTGAACTTAGTATATTCAAAATATAATCGCAATATTTTAGCGAATTAGTAACCGCGTAATCTCCTATTTTATTGTATTATTTCTATAAGATATTTTGGGTTATTTCGGACGAAAGCCAGATATATATTTTTTTTATCTAACAATCTTCCAAACGCCCTTGTAGCCTCATCTCGATGTGTAGAACTTAAAAGTAGCGCTCAATAAACCGAGTACGGGTGATCGAGAAATATTATAAACCATTCACTAATATAGTATCATCAAAACATGTTAAACACAACCGATCAAATTATGTTAAAGGCTATGCCACAGATAAAATTATTGGCGACGGTCTGAAAATTTAATGCAAAAAAGCAAACTTTAAAATGATTCTGCCGCCAATTTTTAGTCAGTTTAGGAATACTTAAGTTTGAAATAAAACAAATATTACTTTTAAGTAATAGTTTATTGATTTACAAATTCGGATGGATATTAGTACACATTTCCTGTTTTATTTCAGGCTCACCTATCATTAAAATCAATTTTTGAATATTATATTCAAGCTCGTGCCTTTTACATGCCGAAAGTCTTCTTATTTGAACCGCAACATAGTCGCCAAAACTTTGACTTTCGTCATTTGGTCGAACTGGAATATGTTTAAGCACCTTCCCCAATACTTCTTTGTGCCCATTATTTGTGATGTGTGATATCTGTTCCGCCACCTCTTCGGTCTGAATGGCTATGCTGCTCGTATTTCTTGCTACAGATGATGCATGACTTATTTGTAAATCTGCATTTGCTGTATTTGTTACATCTGGTTCATCGGTAATACTTAACGTGCAACAACTTTCAATACTTAGTGGGTCTGGTTCATCAGGCTGCTTATATTACAAATTACATAGTAAACGCATGTAAGATCAATATGATAATATACTTACTTTTATACCTTCGATTGCAATAGGGCTGTGGTCCAGCATAGACTCGGGTTGATTGTCTATTTCGTTCGATGTTCGATTTTTGTCTAGCAGAAATAACAGTTTCGAATAATACTTCCATTGTACAATTATATTCGGGTTATACCGAATTTTATTGGAATATTGAACAAATTGGCCACGTAAATTCTGCCATTTTTGATTCAGTTCGGTTGGTGAAATTCGTTTATTAAATTTATGCACACTAATCCACTTCCATCGGCTACGTTTTTTTAAATGTTCCCGATTTATGATGACCCATAGAATGGGTGATTCCTTAACACTCTCGATTAATAAGAGTACATCTTCATCCTCCCATTTAAATGTTAGCCTTTGCATTCTTCGCTTTTGCACTTTCATAATTATTTAATGTTTCTCTATGACAGATAAACTTTAACAAATGGTAGCTGCCGATATACTAACTAAACTATACATGAAGAAGAGAATGAGAAATATACCAAATATTTTCATAACAAATGTAAAAAAATAAACATAAAAGCTGCCACACTCACCGATTTTGTGTTAGTATATGTCAAAGAAAACAACAAAAACTGTAAGTTTTGCGAGAGAGAATTTTCTCATTTTTTTGTTTACCACACATAAGAAAAGAGGGGGAAACAAAAGTTGAAAGAAATATAATAGATTTGTGTTGTTTGTGTATTTTGACTTGTAGTCATAGAAATCGACATGTTTAAAATGTATAATACGTGGAATATGCAATTTAATAATATATTTAACAAGTGACAGTTGCCGATATACTGAATATAATATAAATAAAACTGTATTTATTGCTAAAGGGGAGATAAAGAAAGTTTGATACCGGTATCATGATATCTCGTGTGGATGCATAGAAAGAGAATATATACCAAATTTTAATAACAAAAGTAAAAAACAAGCGTAAAAGATACAAATGTAAAAAATAAATATAAAAGCTGCCACACTCACCGATTTTGTGTTAGTATATGTCAAAAAAAACAACAAAAACTAAGATTTGCGAGAGAGAATTTTTTAATATTTTTGTTTAAGCACCAATGCCTGTGTATGTATACGGCTATATCACAATATACGGACTATGTATGCATGATGGCCTAAAACATCAAACACGATAAAAACTCTCATACAAACGCTATGTGGCAGAAAAATTAGTTTTCGTGCTGTTGAGTGTGAATTTTGTTTATTTATCTTACAAGCAAAGTTTGTTTGTATGCATGAAGAATATTTTTCTTTTTCTGCAGCTATAAAAACCGAATTTTTTTATTTTGGGGAGTAAAATTGTTGTTCGTTTATCGATAACGAACGATAAACGATTTATGGTACCGGAAAACGGAGAAAATTTTTCTCGAGATAGGGCTGTAGCCAGTCGTAACGCGTGATAAGCGGCAGGCTATTCCGTTAGAATGCCAACTATTTTAACCGGCACACTACCGCACTGCAAAATACTGTCAGAAGACAGTGCTCGTTGAAAATAAACAATAGCTTCATAATAAATTAAGGGCTCTTAACACTAAAAGGACTATATCAGAATACCTCCGTGCTAGGTACGATCATAGATGATAATGTCAGAAACCTCACGTCAGGAATCTCACAAAATATTTCCACCCAAGAAGTAAAGCCGTCATAGACGAGGATGGAGAACTGAGAATAAGTGCGGCCAATATTCTCTCAATACGGCAAAACTACTTTCAAAATTTACTAAATTGAATAGAGATCAATGTTCTTGCATCAAATCTGCGGGTTTTCACAGAAACCTTTAAAACGTGATCCCTGAACAAAGGCCTAAAATTAATTTATCGGATTCATTACAACGACTTCGCAAAACGGACACGACCAACTATATTGAAATGGGAACATGAAAAGAGTGACAAGTCAGAAATTGACACAATAGTCGTGTTCACACTTCATAAGTTTGAAGTCGACTTTCCGATGTACAGATGTTATGAAAAATTTGTTCTTTTCTGAGCTGAAAGACATCATCCGTAACATGACGCACTAAGACATCAAAATCATTACAGAGAAGTCATTACATAACATAATGGCCCATTTAGCTCTTATATCAGCTTAGTAAACAACAACGCCCAATGCGTCTCGGAACTTGCTATAATTATAACCTAGTCCTATCGAGTACGTTGTTTTAACATCAAAACATTGGCAAGGCAAGATGGCGGAAAAATAATGGAAAATGGAAAAACGGAAAATCAAATTGACCACTTTCCAAATAAAGGTTCAATTAAGGTTTTGCGCTCAGTTAGCATTTTGATGTCGCTGCCTCAATCGGTCTTCCAAGACCAGTGGCAAACCATCAAGTTAGGTTTAACAGCCGCAGCGGAAAATACAATTGGAAGACGAGTCCTAAGATCAGGTAATGATTAGTGTGACAATCAGTGCTATAATCAGTGCCGAAAATTAACGAAAACTGTGTGCAAGATGATTGGCTCATAACACTAGAAGCTCTCAAATTTCTTAAAACACAGAAGAAGCGCTAATATATGAGTGCCTATATCAAAACCATTAGCTTATAAGTTTAAGCGTAAATTGGACAAATTGTTTTGCCAACTCCAGAAATCTTACTAAAGACTTCCTTTAAATATACCCGCTATCAAAAACTCGAATGGAGAGCTTAGAACCACGGACTCACGTAGTTCCTACATTCCAAACTATTGATCCACCAGGCTAGATGGTATTTGTCTCAGCTATTAGTAGATTAATAAATGGCAACAAACCCGGTTCCGCAGATTTATTAAAACACGGAGGAATTACTCTAATCTTTATGATCTCATCGTGATGATTTGGGGCTAGGACGAGTTACCAGATGAATCAAAGGCCACACTCATATGGCCGATGCATTAAAAAGCTGACGACAAAATGAAAATCTTTGGGACTCCTCGGATCAATTATAACATCAACAAACGATATCCATCTAGATATAAAACCGGCATAGCACCAGGAGTAGGGTCTTTCAGGCACAATCACTTATAAAGCCAGTGCTAATTATCGGAAGTAAGATTTGGAATATGATTCATCAATTTTGATGAAATTAAACATTTGGAGACTGTGATATTATCGGATTTATTAAATCCAACCGAATTAGATGACAAGCTCACGTTGAAAGATCCCCATCAAACCGTATGATAGGAAAAACGTTCCATCAACAACCAACGGTCTAAGTCGTAAGGGAAGTTCTAGACTAAGAAGATCTACGAGCCATACGATGTCGAAAAACAAGAGGGAAAGAAAGAGAGAGATAATTGGTGCTGGGTAATACCTGTAATGTCGCTTCATCGGTTTAAATGGATACTACTGTTACAGTTTCCAATACTGTGCGTGTGGCTCGTCAGACTCTTCTATAGAGTTACAAAGTATATAGCAAATGCATGTAAAAATACGACAATATACTGTAGTAATTTCGGACCTTCGATACAGATTAGTAATGCATCTTGCGAATAAAACACGCAGCGTTTAAAGATCTAAATTTTAATTATCAACACTTTCAACTTCTTTCAAAATTCAGGCTGCGTACTTGTAGAAATAAAAATTGACACACTCGCTTCCACACTCTAAACCAATCAAATTTCGTGAAATGCTTTATGCCCCGCCTACTAGTTCCACACTCGAGTCGAAATATTTTTATCTTTGAGCAGATGATTTCCTCAGGCTTGCCAACCAAAAACTACAAATAGATCTAGATTTAGTGCTCATTGTAATTCGCCATTTTTATTTTTGCTATGACACAAAAAATGTTCATGTGTTTGAAAATTTTTGTTGTGCAAAATTTTTTGTCAGTTGCAAAAATTTTCAGCTATCGATATGGTAGCAGAAAGTGTTGCTGACTGGTATAGGTAAAATGGGCCAAGCAAATTTCGTGGAAGCTCAAATACTGACCGTATAGTTTTATAATTTTGGACCATATTTGCACTTCAAACGGAACTACAAGTACTCTTAGGTCAAAATAAAGAAATGGTTGAAATAAAATTATTTATCATGACGTGTTCCTAGCCGAACCAGTGAACAAAACAGATATAGGAAATTTACCGAAGCAACGTAAAAGTGAAACGGAAATTACAATGAATTTCGAAAGGCAACACATGTTCGCTGGCAATGATTCAGGCACATCAACTAGACTAGTAGTTCACCATCGGTTAGTATACAAATTCAACCAACTCCGTCATTCATCGAATACAGTATGCCTGAACGAAATTTTCCACAGGGCTGGATCACGGCGCATATTCGGCAAATACGCTGCTATTTTCTATTGTGTCCGGTAAAGATGATACCCTAATGTTGTTTCGAAGTGATAGCATTTTAACGAAGAGGACATCATCTAGATTCATCATCACGCGGTATCAACGAAAGTGATGAAGAGGTTATAGTTGATAAGTAGCGTTGCGTGGCTCATTTTTTGATTGCATCGTTGGTGTAGCTTCTTACGTCGGGTGGCACTGCTCTCCAGGGACTCACCGATATCGAAGAGCTTATAATCGCAAAATCAATTCGGGCCACAACGTCACAAACTGAATTGAGGTTAATCCAAAAAACACGGGCTTATTGAATTTATATCAGAACCTGCATGCTATCCAGTGCATCCTAATATATGGATTCAACACTAATTCGTTTTCCAGAAATTGGACAGTTTGTTATAAGCACAGTACAAGGAAATGGACACTTATCTTTGCAATGTAAGTGGGCAAATCACATTGAACTGAAAAATGAATTATATTTCATAATTAATAAAAATAATATTTTAGCTAATTTTTATGTAAAAACCGATTATTATTTATTTTGTTCTTTCGAACCCTGATGCATGTTGAATGCTTATAGCTTTCGGTTGTGATTAGTTTCCTTGCGGTTGTAGTTGGTGATGTATTTGAAATGTATGTTGTGAGGGACGTATCAGCAGCACCAGTGCGATTTACTTGTCCTGTTTAATGACCGGAAACTGTTTTAGACTCAGGTGAATTAATAAGGCCACTTGTTGCAAATTCTTGGATTTAATCCATAACATAGAGTTCCTCCATAGAGTAGTAAAAAAATAAAGCAGGAAAAAAAAATCTTGGTTTACGCAATGGCGGTTCTGGTTATATCTATTCTGTGCCTAAACCACCAACTAGACCAGCGCACATATCATTCAAAATGTCACCATACAACACCAAGCGAACTTAAAATATCAAAATAAAAATTCTCAATATTAAACGTGCGGCCATTCATAGAAAAATGTTTCACTACTGTGTGTGTGTGCTGAACTTGGTGTGATTTGCAATGTTTTTTTATTTTTTGCCACCCAACCAGAGCCAAGCGCAAATTCTAAATTGAAATGAAAAATTTGACAAGCAAAATGACTACTATTTTGAGCAAAAGCAATAATAACCAACTTCGATTCTGCAGAATATGTTATACTGTTTAAGTCAATCTTTGACTTTCATTTTGTGGAACAGATTTCTTAATTTAAATTTGTTGTAACAACCATTTTGTAGAAGACTCGTTATTTATATCACCGATCCCAGGAGTCGTTTGATTCGTTTGTTCCCGACAATATCAAGAACATTCCAAAAAACCAACCCACATTTCAATCTTTATTCCAAAGATTTATATCGCCGACCTCAGGAATCGTTCGATTCATTTGTCCCGGTAAGAGAGCATTCTAGAAAACCTATCCGCAAGACAATCTTTCGAAGTTTGTTAAGCATATTTCTTAACTGAAATTTGTTGCAACAACCCTTTTGTAAGAAAACCCGTTATTTATATGGCTGACTCGAGGAATCGTTCAATTAGTTTGTACCCATAAGAGACCATATCATGAGCTTTCAGATAACCTCCCATATTTCACGCTTTTCTACATTTTCTTAATTGAAACTTCTTGCAACAACATAATTAGTGTGCAACATTTATTGCATGCAACTTGTGATTTTTTGGAACATATTCTTGAAAGTTAAATTTTTTTATTTCTAATTTAGTTCGATTGCCGAATTCCGTTTACTTCATTTACGCACACTAATCTATTTCATTAATTAAGTTCATTATAAATCGGACGAGAAAAAATGTACAACTCAAAACTTTAATTTTTCGGGAGTTTTAAAATAAAAGATAAAACTTATCAACGTTATTTAATGCAACTCACAAAACGAAAAACTACACTTCGCGCACTGTAACTTTCGATTAAGGAAAAACAAAACTGACCGAAATTAACTCAAAAAGTTCATTTGTTGAGTTGTATCACTTTTCTCCATGAGAAGTGGGCCACAGGGTGATTTATTAATACACTCGACTAATTAAATCGTGAATCTATTTAAATTGTAACGAGTTTTCCCCGCACATAGAAATATATCACTACAAATATACTGTATTAACCGCCAACAAATATATTAAATATTGCGAGAGGCGAATGAGAAAATAAAAAAGAATTGCAATAGCTGTCATAACACACTCACACATTTCGTTATAGTATATTTCAAAGCAAATACAAAATGTAATATTTTTGTTGGAGAGGCCGAAAATAAAAATGGGAGAATATAAAAATGATACTAAATATAAACAACTTTTGAAGTGTGTGTATTTTGGTCATAGAAAATGATTCTGATAAAATATTTTGACTAAACGCGGTAATACAACCATAGAAATACAAAGAATTTTATCAGTATCGATTTCTATGACAGAAAATACACATTCAACTAAATTCAATTATATTTTTATCATGGCATTCTCGCTCTTCTCTGGTATATTTTTTATTTTCAATGCACAATATTAAAAAAATTCTCTCAGGCAAAAATATTACAGATTTTGTTTTCTTTGACGTATGATGTATGTGGTGTGGCAGCGATTTTGTTCAAAATCGGGCAAAATTTTTGGGCTAATGAAACATTGAATTATTTAAACTAAAAAACACAAAATTATGTAAACTTATGTTCAAAGCGAATTATTATATTTCATAACGCTCCTTCGTAACCTCGAATTTTACTGTAATTTAACGAATACCGGATTCATATCAGACATTTTGGGTTATTCTGGACGGTAGTCAGATATTGTTTTCATATCAAATTAAGTATCAAACAAGTTTGAAATAAAACAAATATTACTTTTAAGTAATAGTTTATTGATTTACAAATTCGGATGGATATTAGTACACATTTCCTGTTTTATTTCAGGCTCACCTATCATTAAAATCAATTTTTGAATATTATATTCAAGCTCGTGCCTTTTGCATGCCGCTAGTCTTCTTATTTGAACCGCAACATAGTCGCCAAAACTTTGGCTTTCGTCATTTGGTCGAACTGGAATATGTTTAAGCACCTTCCCCAATACTTCTTTGTGCCCATTATTTGTGATGTGTGATGTCTGTTCCGCCACCCCTTCGGTCTGAATGGCTATGCTGCTCGTATTTCCTGCTACAGATGATGCATGACTTATTTGTAAATCTGCGTTCGCTGTATTTGTTACATCTGGTTCATTGGTAATGCTTAACGTGCTACAACTTTCAATACTTAGTGGGTCTGGTTCATCAGGCTGCTTATATTACAAATTACATAGTAAACGCATGTAAGATCAATATGATAATATACTTACTTTTATGTCTTCGATTGCAATAGGGACGTGGTCCAGCATAGACTCCAGTTGATTGCCTATTTCGTTCGTTGTTCGATTTTTGTCTAACAGAAATAACAATTTCGAATAATACTTCCATTGTATAATTAGATTCGGGTTATACCGAGTTTTGCTGTAATATTCAAAAAACTGACCACGTAAATTCTGCCATTTTTGATTTAGTTCGATTGGTGAAATTCGTTTATTAAATTTATGCTCACTAACCCATTTCCATCGGTTACGTTTTTTTAAATGTTCCCGATTTATGATGACCCATAGAATGGGTGATTCCTTAACACACTCGATTAATAAGAGTACATCCTCATGAGTCCATTTTAATGTTAACTTTCGTATTCTTAGTTTTTGCCCTTTCATCGTTTTTAAAAAATTTCTATGGCATATAAACTTTAACAAGTGGCATCCGCCGATAAACTAAATATACATGAAACAGAGAATGAGAAAATATACCAATTATGTTAATACAAAAGTAAAAAATAAACGTAAAAGCTGCCACACTCACCGACTTTGTGTTAGTATATGTCAAAGAAAACAACAAAAACTGTAAGTTTTGCGAGAGAGAATTTTCTCATTTTTATATTTCTTGTTTAACACACATTAGTAGAGCGAAAACAAATGTTGAAATATATAAACGATTTTAGTTTGTGTATTTTGACTGACTTTCGTACAAATCAATACTTTTAAAATATTTTGTTTTAAACTGTATACCTATTAGTGTATCAACCGTTTTACCCGGTTGGTGTATGTCATACATAATAAGACAGTAATATAAAAACTAAGAGATGACAACTCTGGTATAGTGATATTCATACCTGAACAGTGTAGTAGCATGAAAAATTGTCAAAATACTGCTCGGCTTTAATTTTGAAAACTCATAACTGTGTTTCTAAAGTATCATACATTTTGGTTTGTAATTAGGTTTATATTTTAAAAAATGTACATCGCCAACAAAAACCATAATATTAAATAAGATCGATACTTGTTTAAAAAAATAAGTTATATTTTAAATAAAGCAATATTTACATTTTATTCGTTTATAAATTCGGATGAATCTCTGTACAAATTTCCTGATTTATTTCAGGTTCATCGAAAGTTCTTAAAATTAATTTTTGTATAACATATTCGAGGGCCTGCCTTTTATGTGTCGAAAGTCGCCTCATTTGAGCTGCAACATAGTCGCCAAATATTTGACTATCATCATTTAGTCGAGTCGGAATACGGTTAAGCACCTCCCTCAAAATTTCTTCACGCGAATCATTTGTGCAGTGTGATATCCGTTCCGGCACTTCTTCAGTTTGGATAGCTATGCTGCTGGTATTTACTGCTAACGATACTACATGACTTATTTGAAAGTTTGGACTTGCCGTATTTGTTAGATCTGGTTTCTCTGTGGTGCTGACGGTGCAACAGTTTACAATACTTAGCGGATCTGGTTCCTCAGGCTGTGGAAAATTTTCGAAATATGTAGTAAACGTATTTAAGGCTAATATTGTAAAATACTTACCTTTATATTATGTTCGATTACAAAAGGGACGTGGTTCAGTCTCAACTCTGGTTGGTTGCTTATTTCTCTCGTTCGATTCCTTTCTAAGAGAAATAATAATTTCGGATAATACTTCCATTGTATAGTTGTATTCGCGTTATACCGAATTTTATTGAAATATTCATAAAACGAACAACGCAAATTTTGCCATTTTTGATTTAGTTCGGTTGGTGAAATAGTATTATTAAATTTATTCACACTAATCCATTTCCATCGATTACGTTTTTTTAAAGTTTCTCGGGAAATGGCCCACAGAATAGGTGATTCCTTAACACACTCGATTAACAGAAGTACATCCTCATGAGCCCATTTTAATGTCAATCTACGTAATCTTGGTGTTTGTGCGTACATACTTTTAAATGTCATATAAACTTTAACAATCGACGGGTGACAGTATACTGAACTGAAACTGAATACGTGGAGATGAGAATAATAAAATAAATATAAAAGCTGCCATACACTACTCTCACGTCTTTTGCTTTAGTATATGTAAAAGAAAAACAAAAAAAAAACTGTAATTTTGGAATGAGAGAGAAATTTTTATTTACGTATTTAAAATAAAATGTGTTGAGTAAAATTAAATATACTATAAGAGACTTCACTTGTATGTGTGTGTATATTTAGCCATAGAAATTTTATGTTTTATACAGTGAAAACGAATTATATTCAGACACATTTTCTTAACTAGTTTGTGGCATATTATGTTTACTGTTCTATCGAAATGATTCAGTCAATTATTTAAAGCTGGCTTGATTAAAAATTGAGGGGAAATGGGGAGTGGAATATTGTATTCACAAAGTTTATCAATTTTTAAGCTATTCTGATTTCTGTGTAATTTAACGACTCCATACATAAAATATTTTGCAAAACAATTTTAAGTCAATAGTTATTTATTAAGATATTGGTAACAATATACACGCCATATGTCAGAATTATACATAATGTAAACATAAGAAAACTAGTCCGTGTGCGTCCCAAACACTAACCAAAGTATATATTGTGGAACCTGCAATGGTAACTGGAACGAAAACTACAAGTCAGTACAATGTGAAGCAAAATGGATTATGATGCGATGCGGTTTGTGTGGGTTTGGCAGACCTTAACTATTATAAAAAGCTATGTGACTTTAGAAAACAAGCAAAGCTGATGGGGAGGAAGACCAACGAGCTACGGTAATTACCAATAGAAATCATTCTACTTGTATACTTCTTAAACTAATGTGCGGTACAGAAAATTGCTACAAGTCGTAATTATTAAAGTTTTAACGATGCAAGATCAAAACGAAACTAACACCGTATTGAGAGGAAACCGATCCAAAGGCAAATCGGTATCGGGTAGGATCTTTCATACGATGGCGCGCAATTTGTTAGGTCATAGCAGCCATGTTGTTAAAGCAGCATCTGCCAAATTTACTGTAAATTGTTTAGTACAAAGTGTGTAAATCATCAAATTTTATTTTTAAAATCAGTGCTCCGTTCGAGAAACGTTCAATTCATACTGGGTCTTTCGGCGACTGCAACTTGGCTAATTTGGCGTTGGGACTTGGGGCTGCACCCGTATAAAATCCAGCTGATTTAGGAACGTAAGGTGAACGATCATGAACAACGTTGAGTGTTCGCTGATTAGGCTTTAGTACAGTTGGAAGTTGACTCAAATTTTGAAAATAATCATCTCTAGCAACGAGGTTCGTTTTTGATGAAAGGTTAAAAAGCCTGAAACGGGAAGTAAAATTGTGCGGTGACAAGTTACACATTATAGATAGAGGGTCAACAACACGCTATTTACAATGGAGAGAATGTTGAGGCTGATTAAATATTAGAACTGACAACCGGTGTATTGCATATTGATGACCAACTAAGTCGTTTTACGACTTGAAAGTCGACATCAGCAGCATCCTCTAAATTATTTGACGCTTTCCAGAAATTATTGGGTTGCCTGCAGGACATCCGCACAGAACAGATGGTATCGGAGAAGAACAATACAACTGATAACCGTGGGGATGACATAGCTCCTAAAGTTCCAACGAACCCACAACCATGTACCTCGAAACAAATGAGTGGTCCTATCCCTAAACTAGTAAGTCAGCCAGTTCCTGGACTAACAAAAGAGCAAAGGAGACGTTCCGCCGCCAAACAAACTTCAAACCAAATATGAAGATTATCAATTTCCAAAATTAATGAATCTTCAGAAACTTTGTGGTTTTGACCCAACAGTACTTCCACCGTTAAAGTGTTAAATTGCAATGTTTAGAAATATACAACTACAATCTACTAAATCATTGCGGTGAAAAATATGAACTGCCGATTGAAAGGTTTGTATATCGTATTCAACGGATGGCAACTGAAAATGGTTTAACAAAAGAGAGACTAACATTAATGTGTTACTAAAGGGAGGATCACTTAACTGATACTGGGAGTAATTCGAGACATATGGGGTGAGGCTATGAGAGCTTTTTAAAACAAGAAGAACAGATGACAATGTGATGCGGGATATAGAACGACGTAAGCAAAAATTTAGAGAATCATTCCTCGATTTCTACCACACAATCAGAATTTTGGCACTTCCCTTATTAAAGCCAATTTTTGACATTGAACTTTGTCTGCAACTTTCCAGCACGTCAGTTCTCAAACATGGCCGAAATGGTAATGCAGTGTGTATTAGTAAAGGATACATGTAATCGTTTACCTTCACAGTTTCCTTACCGTTCTCCATTCCCATTGAGCATCGTAAATAAGGTGAGGTTCGGCTCTGCCTGGATGCTCGCAAGGTACATCCGATGACGATGACAGATGCTTACTCTTCACCCTTCTTCGACGGGTTGCTAAGTCGATTGGATCAAACAAGGTTCAAAAATTCCATCGACTTAAACGATACCTTCTTGCAAATACCCTTAGATCAGGGGTCAACGGATTTCACATTCCCCGAGCGTCGACACTATCCCAGTTCGTCATCTTGCTGTTTGGGCTGTGCAATGCAGTCCAAAGGATGTGTCAACTTATGCATAAGGTTATCCCTCACTAGTTATATGACCGGGTTTTAGTCTACCTTGGAGATCTCGTCGTTTCAGCTACGTTTGAAGATCATATTCAATTGCTCTCACTGCAGATAACAGAATATTCATGCTCAGGGAGACGAAGCACCTTGATTGTGTAATTGATGATCGATGCATCAGAGTGGACGCATCAGTAGTCACGGCAGTTGCCGAATACTCTGTGCCTCGCATGACTCAACAGATCCGAAGATTCCTGGGGATGACTGGATGGTATAGAAGGTCCATTCCAAATTATTCAGTAATAGCTGCTCCAATTACGGACCTGTTAAAAAGGGCGTCAAACCAAAATGAAACCAACAAGCACAAGATGCACACGATCTATTGAAGCACTCTCTAATTTCATTACCAGAATTAGTCAACCCTGGTTTTAGCAAGCACATGTGTGTTCAATGTGACGCGGGCACGGAGCATAGAAAAATGGAGACGAGGAACACCCCATTGCCTAAACAGAGCGGAATTATACAATCACTGAGTTGGAGAGCTTGGCTGCAGTGATGAGTGTAAACAAATTTAGACCGTACATCGAAGGATACCCATTCACCATAATCACCATTTAGCGCGTTGAGCTTTAAAACTTCAGTCTCATAGGTTCACCATAGAATACAGAAAGGGTACGTAAAATATTGTCCCCGTTAAGAGAATTTCCCGGAAACGTAACTTCTAATGCGGTTTTGACGCCATATTGATTTTTTTCAAGATGGATGAATCTTAATAATTCATAAAATATCATGAAACAACATAAAAGTATGCATTTTAATTAAATATAAGCGTTTCACAGCATGTTGCCGAATTTACCAGAAACGTATCTTCTAATGCGGTTTTGACGCCATTTTGAATTTTTTCAAGATGGATTAACCTTAATAATTACCGACCAAATGGCACAGTGGTTAAAGCTTTGGCGTTTGGATCGGAGGTACCGGGTTCGAATCCCGATAAGGGCAGGTTGTAAAAGGAAATTTTCATCAACAGATTGTAATCTGTGATTAAAAGGAACACAACTACGACCCCCTGTCGGCGTGCAAAACTCATGGGCCGACCCATCTTCCATGTCCAGTACTATAGGCTGGCATGGAGCTATGCAATGCGCAGATGGTAACTTAAAATCGGTCCTATAGCCGTACGTCTTCGATTTGGCAGGGATGCGTAAAGTAAGACGGGAAAATCAACCGCGAAAGAGCAGGGAGTGCTTCGGCCCCAGAAAAGATTGCATGGATTAAAAAAAAAAAACCTTAATAATTCATAAAATGTCATGGATTAATCTTAAGAATTCATTAAATATCATGAAACAACATAAAAGTACGCATTTTAATTCAATTCAAGCGGTTGACATGCAGCATGTTGACGAATTTCCCGGAAACGTATCTTCTAATGCGGTTTTGACGCCATTTTGAATTTTTTCAAGATGGATTAACCTTAATAATTCATAAAATGTCATGTATTAATCTTAATAATTCGTAAATATCATAAAACAACATAAAGTAAGCATTTTAGTTAAATATAAGCGTTTGACAGCATGTTGCCGAATTTACCGGAAAAGTATCTTTAGTGCGGTGGATTAAATTTTAAATTTTATTGCGGCGCAATAAAACCGATTTTATAGGTAAAGGGAAAAGAAACGAAGTTTGATTCCGGAATCATAATTCCTCGTGTGAGCTCACGTACCACATGCAATTAAAAACTACTTGTACATCATTATTGGTCATTTTAATCTAGTTAACAAATACACTTTAACTACCAGTAGCTACATGTACAATGAATCGTAGAGAGGAGAATGAGTAAATTAAAAATAAAGTAATAGCTGTCACACACACTCACATTTCGGTATAGTATATTTCAGATAATCAAAACAAAATAAAATTAAAAATGTTGTCGGTATAAAAGAAAAGTTGTTCTGGATTTTTAGTCAAACTTAAAAAATTTCTATTAAACTTTATACTCTAAAATACACACTCTATACTCTAAACTGAAATGTTTTATATTTTATTTTTATGTTCGTATTCTCGCTCTTCTCTGCGATTTTTGGTAAACAAATTCTCTTAAACAAAAATATGACATATACGTACTACATATAACAAAATTTGTGTGGTGTGGCAGCAATTACGTATTTCAATATTTATTTTTTTCGTAAATGGAAATCTGAATATGTAATTTGACAAATTTTATTAAATCTTTTGGCATATATTCTAATTATTATGGTAATCCAAAGTTTTATTAATTTGCTCTTAAAACTGTTTAATACTATATCCATTTTCATTTTAGTTGTATGACTTGCTTATAGCATAGTGGCGTCATCATTATTTAACAAATTTAATTTGCCTTTAAATTTAAAAATTTATTTTCTAAAATCACATTTAAAAGTGCCACTTCTATGAAGATCATAAAAGAACAAAGTATATAGAGTATTTTTACTCTCATTAAACTCGTAGACTATACATTTTTCATTGGTATTTTGCATCCAGTGCAGTAGGTTGAAATTTTAATATTTTGTCGCCGTTTTATAGTAAATGGATAAAAAATCGACACAATCGTTGTAACAATTTTCAATCAATTTACTGCATCAAGTAGTGTTGACCTACAAAGGCTATAAACCTCTGTAAAATCTGTTGATACATTTATAAGTTTCAAATAAAACAAAATTACCATTTTATGATAATTTATTAAATTTACAAATTCATATGAGAATCGCCAATTCACATTTCCTGTTTTATTTCAGGTTCATCAATATCTAAAATTAATTTTTGTACTTTGCGTTCAAGCTCCTGCCTTTTAATCGCTGAAAGCCTTCTCATTTGAACCGCAACAAAGTCGCAAAATATTTGACTTTCGTCGTTTGGTCGAACCGGAATGCGTTTGACCGCCTCCTCCAATATTTCGTCACGTGTATCATTTTTGCTGTGTGATATTTGTTCCGTCATTTCATCAGTCTGAACCCCTATGCTACTAATATTACTTGCTAAAGATGCTACATGACATATTTTTAAATCTGGATTAGCTATAATTGTTAAATCTGATACCCCTGTAATATTGGTGGCGTTACAGTTTTCGAAGCTGGCAGGATTTGACTCCTCAGGCTGTTGTAATATTACAAATTATATATAGTAAACGTACATCAGACAAATATAACATTATACTTACTTTTACTTCTTCGATTTGAACAGAGTCCGCGCACATCATCGGCTCTAGTTGTTTGCTTAGATTGAGTTTTCGAGCTGGATCTAATAAAAATAATAAGTTCCGGAAATAAATCCAGTGTACAGTTGCATTCGTTCTTCTCATTTTATTATAATATTCATGAAACTGGCAGCGTAAATTTTGCCATTTTTGATTTAGTTCGGTTGGCGAAATATGTTTATTAAATTTATTCACACTAATCCATTTCCATCGAATACGTTTTTTTAAATGTTCTCGTTGTGGGAAAGCCCATAGAATAGGCGATTGTTTAACGCACTCAATCAACAAAATTACATCCTCATGAGCCCATTTTAATGTTAATCTACGTAATCTTGGTTTTTTCGCGTACATAATATTTGAACTTTATGTTCTATATGACATATAAACTTTAAACAACGGCAACTACCAGTATACTGAATATATATGGAGAGGAGAATAAGAAAGTATACCAAACTAATAGACAAAACTAAAAAATAAATGTAATAACTGCCATATAACAAACATACGCGTACACAGCACACCGATTTTGTTTTAGTATATGTCAAAGAAAACAGCAAAAATCTGTAATTTTTTTGTGAGAGAGTAATTTTTTTATTTTTTATTTACTACGTAAAAAAATGTATGAGAGAGGGAAACAAAAATTAAAATAAAATATACAAGGTTTTAGTAGTATGTGTATATTGACTGTAGACGATACTTTTGAAATGTTTTGTTTTAACATATAAACGCATGGAAAATGGCATATTTTACGACTGTTTTGGCATATTATGCTTGTTATTCTAGATAATTTACATTATTAATTTCTAGAACACACACTTAAGGGCGGCACTACATAATACATAGCAATTTGTTTAGAAATATTATAAAAATAAGGTATACCGACCCAAGTATTACTATCAGGTACTATTCGTACCTGAACCAAAATATAATTTTGTGCAGCCCCTCGCAGGAACAAACCATGCTTTCTTTTAGTTAAAACGGATAAATTTAAAATTTAGGATTAACCCTAACGAAGCTTGCAGAATTGCATACTTAGGTATCACGAATTTTAGTGATACATTTTTCAGTTTCAATTAAAACAAAATTTACATTTTATTGAGTTTTATTAGTTTATAAATTCGAACGAGTCTCAGTACGAATTTCCTGATTTAGCTCAGGTTCAGTTAAAGTACTTAAAATAAATTTTTGTAAAACAAATTCAAGCGCGTGTCTTTTATGTTCCGATAGTCGTCTCATTTGGATCGCAACATAATCACCAAATACTTGACTTTCGTCATTTGGACGAATCGGAATATGTTTAAGCGTCTGCTCCAATATTTCTACAGGTGCATCATTAGTGCTGTGTGATATCTGTTCCATCACTTCCTCGGTCTGAACTCCTATGCTGCTGGTATTTTTTGCAATAGATGCTTCACAACTTATTTGTAAGTCTGTAGGTGCTATATTTGGTGGTTCTGGCTCATCGCTAATGCTGGTGGTGGTACAATTTTCAATATTAAGCGGATCTGGTTCCTCAGGCTGTTATTATATTACAAATTTAATTATAGTAAGGGGATTAAAGACAAAATATACTTACTTTGACATTTTCGATTAAAAAAGGGGCATGGTCTATTTTCGGCGTTACTTGGCTGCAAACTTTTATTCTTCGATTATGGTCCAACAAAAATAACAATTTCGGGAAATACTTCCATTTTATGTTCCATGTTCCGGTTTTATTCGGAGTATACCGGATTTTATTGATATATTCGTAAAACTGGCTACGCAAATTTTGCCATTTTTGATTTAGTTCGGTTGGTGAAATTCGTTTATTAAACTTATTCACACTAAACCATTTCCATCGACGATGTTTTTCTATAGACTCACGCTGAGAGATGGCCCATAGAATAGGTGATTCCTTAACGCACTCGATTAACAAGATTATATCCTCATGAGTCCATTTTAATGTTAATCTACGTGATCTTAGTTTGTGTACGTACATTATTACTTTTTGATGTTTTGTATGGCTTATAAACTATACAATCGGCAGCTGCCAGTACACTGAATAAGTGGAGAAGAGAATCAGAAAATAAAAATAAATGTAATCAAAATCTTCATGTGTTGAAATTATGCTAAAACAACGTGTATATGGTATAAAAACCTACCGAAAGTTGTGGTGGTGTATACTTTAGCTATACATACATACAACTGTTGGTAGGCACATAATCGTCGGTAGAAATTTTTTATATAAATACCTGTCATTCAAAGTGTGTTCAGGACTTTTATTTATGAGGATTTTGTTGTGATAGCTGCCTTCTCACAGATTTTGTTTTAGTATACGTCAAAAAACACTAAGAAACTTTTTTTTTGCCGAGAGAGGATTTTTTATTTCCATGCGTGAAAATACAAACGAAAAGGGGTGATACGAAAATGAAATATAAAATGTTTTAGATGTATGTGTATTTTTAGTCATAGATTCGGTTTGTTAAAATATTTTGTTTATAGCTTCGTAATACATAGAAAACAAAATATAATCGGACAAATTTTTTTTCAACTCTTTTGGCATATTATGTTTACTGTTCTATCGAAATAGTTTATTCAATTAGTAGTTGAGTTGAGACTGGCTTAATACTACATTTATTATACTATGCTATAGTATAGTATACACAGAGAGTATTACTTAAACTACTGTCAGTTGGTATTGAAGTGAGATTTGTATATGAAATATACTTTTAAAATTAATATCGTTGTTGTTTAAGAATGTTACAGATTATAAAATATATTTTCTAATTAGAGATATTTTTATATGTTGTAAATTGAAAATTTTCCAAAAATAATTTTAGAATTCAATTACAATGATGTGGTTTTATGTGGTGTAACGATTAAAGATGCAATAACTTAAATTGTTAACTGAGCTTTTTATATTATAAATTATATTTAACAGTATTTAGCTCAAATTTTAAAAATTCTCTTTATTAATTCTTTAGCTTTCGGAACCTTTTCGGTTCCATTTTCAAAAGAATAAAGAGAATTTTTAAAATTTGAGCTACCTACATACTGTTAGCTATAATTTATAAAAGGTGCAATATTTACGATGATTTGGTATAATACCTAAAAGACTAAATATATGATTTGCATTGAACCACTCCTTTTCCTGGGTGAGTCAAGACAGAAATCCCATTTTGGAAATTCCACGGTTTTCTTATTTTGTCGAGTAGTATTTGATTGGGCGTCTAACTGTCCGTTCTCACATAAATCGCTTTGCGATTATTCGCATTTCATTTTATTTTGTATTCACACCGACAGTATACATTGAAAAAAAATCATATCCGTATATGCCCCTCAGCCTAGGGTATTCAGAGGGCTTCGGCTGTCTCTGTGTACACCTAGCTAACACCAAGGTAGCCGCGTCTTCGTCGCGGGAGGCGAGTACTGCTTCGGCAGTAGCAAAGTGCTACCGTTGGTCCCCGGTGCCAGTGCGTCAAATTGGCTAAAACAAACACTACGTACAACAAATACGGAATGTAATACCCCAGGTGGTACAGCAGCAGATATGCTGCGAAATCCACACTCTTCAGAGGCAGGCCTAACAGATTCTGGGGTGCGCCAATCATTTGTAACGATCAGGTGGGTCACGCTGTTATTTAACTACGCGTAAGGAAATTTTTATGGTCATGGATGGTATTGGTATAACTTTTATGGGTTTAAAATTCGATAATTGGGTAATTATGCATGTTAACCGGTTAATATTGATAAGATAAAACTAGATCATAAAAGTATAAAACGAGAGGGGAATCAAAAAGAGCGAAGTAAAAGAAAAAAAACCAAGCGGACGATGGTGAACATTTCATCTGATAAAATTATTTGAGTTTAAAAAAAAAAAAAAAAATAAAGAAAAAATTTTTTTTCGTGGCGTTAAGCAAATACTCGAACGCTACAAAAAAAAAAATATCGAGTCGGATGACATCGAGTGTTAATACTGTTAGTGTGTGAAAAGACTAAGTAGTTAATCGGAGAAACTGTCGGAATTACAACTTAAGTCGATATTAAACAAGTGTATGGTTATTTGGGTTAGAATCTAGTGCTAATCGTAACTACTAAATAACTGTGTAAACGAATGTGTTTAACGTAGTGCAAAACGGTACAGATACATATAAAGCGATAACGCTGTTAATTAAATTTTTTTGCGGGTGCTCAGGCAGTCATACGACTGCAATTATTAACGGTACCATTGAAATGTGTAATTTATTTTCTGAGTAGCCTAACCTGATAAACCAAAATTATTGTTGAATTGGAATAATAATAAAATACGTTATAATAAATTTAATAAATAGAAGAAATAAAAGCGAAACCAAAAGAAGATTGTTGTTTGGGGTAATCCATTCCGCTATAGCAGCGGCTCCTTAAGTACCCGTTCGTTACATAAGTCGGGAATTGGATCCTGTTCGGAGTTGTAGGTTTGATCCAAATATAAACCCATTGAATATATATAAGCTACCAGTGGGAATCACCGTTTACACCAGCAACCGGTTGGTAAAAGGAAATTGTTTACGACACAGCGACCATAGGCGAAGGACCACACCCACCAACGGAAACTATTTACAATATCGAGTACAGTTTTGGATATTAATTAACAATTTGAGGGACCCGTCGCCAGCTGACTTCACGGAGGCATATCGGGGTGCAGAGATAATGATGGCTTTCATTTTGATTATTCGTATGTAAGTACCCAAAATTTTATTTCTAGCACATTCGTAATTTTCTTAATGAATTTTGTAAAAGAATTTTTTTTTGCGTTAATTTGGTCAAACTATGTAAAACCACTACAACTGTAGTATACATACTATTTTGTGTTCCATGGTATTTTCCTGATTAACTACCCTACCTTTACATAAAATTTATTATTCATTCATACGATTTTTTTTATATATAATTTAATATCTTTGAAATGTTATACGTAGTCATGTCAGGTTAGGGTAAGGTATTGTAGGTTGGTGATGAACGTTTTAGGTCGTCCGCGTGCTCCGACCTTTCATGACCAGGTGTAACTTGGTATCGGTCTTTAAGTGAGTTTTCGGCAGATGAATCCTGTCCGACGAGCCTGCCCCGTATTTAATCACCTGGTAGCCGAAAACAACAGGATCGTTACACATTGTTTAACCCATTTGGAAAGAAGTTCCAAATTATCAAGATCACCAAGATCTTCAAATGGAAATATATTTCAGTACGAGAAGGAAAATGCCAAACTCCGTGAACAACTAAGAGAAATAAAAGAATTTACTACTAAATTGAAAGAAGAATTTACAATTTTAAAGAAAGAAAATGAAGAACTCAAAAAAGCAGTTGAAACACGTGCAGAACTTGGGACGACACCTAGTCCAACAGTCGATGATGGCATTAATTCATTCCATACGGATGAAGAAGAATTAGAAAGAGAAACAAATTGGATGTTGAATCGGAATAAAAGACCAAGTAAGAAAAGGAAAGCACCACATTCACCAGAAATGACAGTGACTTTACCATGAACTTCAAAAGAGGTTTACAGAAATCAGTTAATCATTAAGAAACAACTAGCTCTAGAACAACAACCAGCTAAACCAAAAGAAAAATCACCTTCACCAATAAATGTCGTCGGGATATCAAATTTCTCCACTATACAATATATTATGAAATCGATTACGATAGCCGAGTACAAACTCGTATCTCTAAACAACGGCGTCTGGAAAATTAATACTGTAGACTCTGAAACTTATAGAGCTTTGGCTACAAAGCTTAATTCCGAAGGGCATCAGTGGTTTACCTATGAGGATAAGAATGATCGCCCTATTAAAGTTATGGCTAGAAGTCTTCACCCAACCTGTGCAAAAGAGGAAATTATTGTGGATCCTAAGCAAAAGAGTTACCAAATAGAAAATGCCGTAAACATTATTAAGAAAGAAAAAATCGAAACTAAACAAGGAGTTCAAGTTAACAAAAAAGGGCTTCCATATTTGTGCTCACTTTTAATAACAAACAAAAAGTGGAAGATGTGTATAATATCAAGGCAATACTTAGCATGAGAGTTAAAATAGAGTCAATGGCTCTAAAGAATAACGGATTAATACCGTAGTGCAAAAAATGTCAAGGTTTTAATCATACGCAGAAATATTGCCAAAGAGAGATTAGATGTGAGAAATTTGTGGGAAAGCATCATGCCCAGGTATGCCCGGTTATTAAAAATATTGCTGCAAAATGTGTCAATTGCAATAAGTTGCATCCCGCAAACTACCGGGGATGTGAAATAGCTAAGGACTTTATACAAAGAATAAGAAATAAAACGCGAAAACAAAGTCCAGGAATATCTGTAAAAAATTATCAAACTTCCACCAAAGAGTAACCTAAACCTCATGCTAGTAAAACGGGAGAACCAAAACCAAAACTGTACTCGCAAGTAGTCATGACAAAACCAGTTATTTCAGAGGACACTACTGAAGGTACAGCAGTGCTCCAAAAGATACTAAGAAGCATGGAAGCTCTTAACATTCGTCTAGCTAAACAAGAGAAATGCCTTCAAGCTCTAAGCAACAGGTTAGATAAGCAAGACTCTCTAAATGAAATGAAATCCATGCTCTTTTAAAATGATGCAAACAACAACAAATAAAACATTAAGAATAGTAACCTGGAATGCAAATGGGCTAATTGCAACAAATTCCAAAATTAGAAATTTTCCTAAATACTGAAAAAATAGATATTTGCCTAGTATCGGAAACCAATTTTACTTCAACTTCATATCTTAAAATATATGGATACTATTGCTACCACGCCATTCATCAAGCAGGAAGGGCAAGGGGAGGATCGTCGGTGGTTATAAAAGAAAACATCAACCACTTTATAGATCTTAAAATTGAAGAGGAATTTATGCAGGTACTCACCTTAAAAGTATTTATAAATAATAACAAAGAATATAGTAGGGATCAAGAGTAGCCTCTAAAAAAGGAAGAGAGCTGTTTGCAGCGGGAAGACTATGCAATTGCGATTTTCATTCTAGAGATCAACCAACTTATTTGGCTACGGATAGAAACAAAATACCCGATATCATTGACTTCTTTATCACCAAAGGTATAGACGAAAACTACATATACTACATACACTAAAAAGCAGCGAGGGGATTATGTCGGATCACACGCCTGTTATTATGACAATCAGTGCAACGATTGTTAAAAAAAACTAGTCCACCTTCGCTAACGAACAAAAAAAACTGCTGGGAGAAATTCCAGAAACTTGTTGAGGATAATATTGATCTTCAGGTGTAAAATTAAAAATCCGACAGAGCTAGAAGAAGACCTAGAAGCGCCAGAATATAAAACAACTCTAAATTTTTTATCCAATAAACTAAAGTTGCTAATTAAAGAAATCAAAAACGAATCCATTAATAAATACTTGAGTGGCCTTACTGGGGAAAAAGATACCGAGTACTCCCTTTAGAGAGCGACAAAAAGTTTAAAACGACCTAAACTACAAATTCCACCAGTAAAAAATGAAGATGGCACATGGGCTATAAGTGCAAAGCAGAAGCTTTGTTGTTTGCAACCCACCTCGAGAACACGTTCCAGCCTCTACCTAGACAAACTGCAGAGGAAAACATACCACCAGTATATTAAATGGATAACTGCAATATATCTCCTGTCACACTACAAGAATTAAAAGAGGAAATCAATCTCAACCTAAATACAAAGAAATCTCCAGGATAATTACAGGACAAATAGTAAAAGCTCTTCCTGAAAAAGGACTACGTAAACTACTCCAAATAATAATGCAGTGTTCAGACTTAAGCACGTTCCAAGTCAATGGAAAGTAGCAGAAGTAATTATCATACCTAAACCAAACAAACCACTTAATGACAAAAATTCGTATAGGCCGATTTCCTTACTCCCAATAATTTAGAAATTATTCGAGAAACTACCCCTAAAGAGACTAAAACCAATATTAGCCGAAAGAAATCTTGTTCCTCCACATCAATTTGGCTTCAGAGAAAACCATTCAACAATAGAACAAGTACACCGAATTACAAACATAATCGAAGACGTACTAGAAAAAAAGAAAGTATGTTCAAGCGTCTTCTTGGATGTAGCACAGGCCTTTGACAGAGTATGGCATAAAGGTTTGGAATATAAATTACAAAGAGACTTACCAAAGCAGTTTTATGAAATTCTAAAATCTTACATATCTAACCGACACTTTCGAGTTAAATTAGATGGCGAATACTCAGAAATAAAGAAGATATCAGCAGGGGTACCACAAGGTAGCGTTCTGGGACCAACTTTATATGTTCTATACACCTCGGACCTGCCAACGATAGAGGAGACTAACATAGCGACGTTTGCGGATGATACGGCCATCTTAGCAGTTGTTAATTGCATAGAAGAATCGACAAGCAAATTGCAAAGAGCTACTAATATTGTCAGTACCTGGATCAAGAGATGGCGAATAAAACTTAATGAAACAAAATCTGTTCACGTAAACTTTACCAACAAGAAGATCAACTGGATACAAGTAGAACTGAACTCCCAGCAAATTCCCTATGCAAATACGGCAAAATATCTAGGCATGACTCTAGACGCGAAACTAAAATGGAAAGAGCATGTGAAAAAGAAAAAAGAAGAGTTAAACATCAAATCCAGAAAGATGGATTGGCTCTTAGGAAGAAATTCTGAGCTAACTCTACATAATAAATTGGTAACTATACCGACAAATCCTAAAACCTGTATGAACTTACGGTATTCAGCTCTGGGGCTGTACAAAGAAAACCGACGTCAATATCATCCAGTGATTCCAAAGCAAAGTCCTTCGTGGAATAGTAAATGCACCGTGGTACATAAGAAATGGCAACCTCCATAGGGATCTGAAGATGGATTTCGTTAGTGAATAAATCAGCAACCACGCGAGAAAACACATGCAACGTAATAGTCTACACCAAAATGCTGAGATACGTCGTATGTTGAATGACTCAAACCCAGTAAGACGGCTGCGAAGGAAGAAACCGCATGATCTACAAGATCCAATCAGGATCGCCAAAGGGCTACAACCCTCCAAACAAGAATATAAATTATGAAAGATAAATTACTAGATGATTTGTAAATCAGTTGTAATAAATAAATATAAAAATAAAAAAAAATAAAAAAATATCCGTATATGAAAAACTGTACACACACATACAAAATTTGCAAAGCGATTTGCATTGAAAAGTAGTCTTTGCTGTGGCACTATTCTGGTAATTCCCCGGGAATAGGGAACTGGGGAAAGATTTTATATGTAATTTGTATTTTACAAAAAATTTCTGGCATGCTGAGGTAAAATGTTAGTGTTAATTTTTTTGAAAACAAAATTAAATGGGGAATAATTTTATAATTTTCCTTGCCAATTTATAGATATGGAAAAATTATTCCCAATTTATAAATATTTACATCAAACTTTTCTCCTCAGTAGGCCGGAAAAATAATATTTAAACAGAAATTACATATAAATTCTTTCCCCGGTTCCCTATTCCCGGGAAATTACCAGAATAGTTTTGAAAATATTTCCCTTATTTTTCATTGGGAAATTTTCAACCCTACATTAAACGTCTATCTGACAAATTGCTAATAGAAATTCAAAAGTGAATCTTTGATGTAAGAACATAGACGCAAATTTATTGTTTGATTTTTTATCGTTTATCTAAACTATTCCAGAATAGTGTCCGATGGATTTTGAAGAGTACGAAAATTATGAAGTGCTCGATGAGGAGCTGGAAAATGTTAATTTTAGTTGTGGTGAAGCAGCGGATATTATACAACAAAAAATACATAAAAAAGTTGTTGCCACCAAAGGGTATGAAAACAATACACAAGTAAAGAATATGTTAAAAGGAACCAGCCGATTTGAATTCGAAAGCCATTTGTTGTTCGATTACACGTTACCAATTCGAAATCGAACACCAGCAACTATAAATAAACTTTGGGACCGGTGTGAAGTTCTTGGACAAGAGTTTTTGGACAAAAATTTATGCGAGTGTTCTTTGTGAAGTTTTTGGACACAATGTTAATTCTTGGACAAAAATTTATAAAAGTGTTTAATTTTAACAGTGTATTTATTTTATATTAAAATAATTCGAAACAATTATCATAATAAATATTCATCAAATAAAAGAAATTGTTTTAAATTAAAAAATGTAATATGCTCATTATTATATATTTTAAAGTAAATAAATAATCACATACCATACTGTATAAAATGATACACTCGTGACTATATACGTTCGAAAGGGGATACATTGAGCTATTTAAATTAGTAAGCCCTATCCCTATATGATGAACAAGGCTCGTGAATCGAATTTTTAAAGTTTTTTCAATTCAGCGAGTAATGCATATCCACAGATGTTCTACTGCACTAAGCCAAATAGCAAAAATCTCAGAGATTGGCTCGCATAGTGACTATATACGTTTGAAAGGAGATACATTGAGCTATTTAAATTAGTAAGCCTTATCTCGATATGATGAATCGGTCACATCCTCGTTTTTAACGGAATCTAGAAGATTCAAATGAAAGGTCTTAATGATGCTCACACCTAAAAAATTTCAGGCCATTTTTGGTGTGTGGGGAGTCCGGGAAAACTCCATTGAATATATCGCACACAAAATTTGAAAATTTCTCAATATTGACCGTTTAAAGTGTCATGGTTAGAAATAGATTCAAATGAAAGGTCTTAATGATACTCGCACCTGGAAAACATTTCAAGTCAATTTTCATATGGGGAATCAGGGAAAACTCTATTGAATATATCGCACACACAAAATTTGAAAATTTCTCAAGATTGACCGTTTAAAGTGTCATGGTTAGAAATAGATTCAAATGAAAGGTCTTAATGATGCTCGCACCTGAAACAAATTGTAGGTCAATATTCATGTGGGGAGTGATTGAATATATCGCACACACAAAGTTTGAAAATTTCTCAATATTGACCGTTTAAAGTGTCATGGTTGGAAATAGATTCAAATGAAAGGTCTTAATGATGCTCGCACACGGAAAAAATTTCAGGTTAATTTTGGTGTGTGGGGTGTCCGGGAAAACTCGATTGAATATATCGCACACACAAAATTTGAAAAATTCTCAAGATTGACCGTTTAAAGTGTCATGGTTAGAAATAGATTCAAATGAAATATCGCAATGATGCTCGCACCTGAAACAAATTGTAGGTCAATATTCATGTGGGGAGTGATTGAATATATCGCACACACAAAGTTTGAAAATTTCTCAATATTGACCGTTTAAAGTGTCATGGTTGGAAATAGATTCAAATGAAAGGTCTTAATGATGCTCGCACACGGAAAAAATTTCAGGTTAATTTTGGTGTGTGGGGAGTCCGGGAAAACTCGATTGAATATATCGCACACACAAAATTTGAAAAATTCTCAAGATTGACCGTTTAAAGTGTCATGGTTAGAAATAGATTCAATATCGCATAGATGAAATATCGCAATGATGCTCGCACCTGAAACAAATTGTAGGTCAATATTCATGTGGGGAGTGATTGAATATATCGCACACACAAAGTTTGAAAATTTCTCAATATTGACCGTTTAAAGTGTCATGGTTAGAAATAGATTCAAATGAAAGGTCTTAATGATGCTCGCACACGGAAAAAAATTCAGGTTAATTTTGGTGTGTGGGGAGTCCGGGAAAACTCGATTGAATATATCGCACACACAAAATTTGAAAAATTCTCAAGATTGACCGTTTAAAGTGTCATGGTTAGAAATAGATTCAAATGAAATATCGCAATGATGCTCGCACCTGAAACAAATTGTAGGTCAATATTCATGTGGGGAGTGATTGAATATATCGCACACACAAAGTTTGAAAATTTCTCAATATTGACCGTTTAAAGTGTCATGGTTGGAAATAGATTCAAATGAAAGGTCTTAATGATGCTCGCACACGGAAAAAATTTCAGGTTAATTTTGGTGTGTGGGGTGTCCGGGAAAACTCGATTGAATATATCGCACACACAAAATTTGAAAAATTCTCAAGATTGACCGTTTAAAGTGTCATGGTTAGAAATAGATTCAAATGAAATATCGCAATGATGCTCGCACCTGAAACAAATTGTAGGTCAATATTCATGTGGGGAGTGATTGAATATATCGCACACACAAAGTTTGAAAATTTCTCAATATTGACCGTTTAAAGTGTCATGGTTGGAAATAGATTCAAATGAAAGGTCTTAATGATGCTCGCACACGGAAAAAATTTCAGGTTAATTTTGGTGTGTGGGGTGTCCGGGAAAACTCGATTGAATATATCGCACACACAAAATTTGAAAAATTCTCAAGATTGACCGTTTAAAGTGTCATGGTTAGAAATAGATTCAAATGAAATATCGCAATGATGCTCGCACCTGAAACAAATTGTAGGTCAATATTCATGTGGGGAGTGATTGAATATATCGCACACACAAAGTTTGAAAATTTCTCAATATTGACCGTTTAAAGTGTCATGGTTGGAAATAGATTCAAATGAAAGGTCTTAATGATGCTCGCACACGGAAAAAATTTCAGGTTAATTTTGGTGTGTGGGGTGTCCGGGAAAACTCGATTGAATATATCGCACACACAAAATTTGAAAAATTCTCAAGATTGACCGTTTAAAGTGTCATGGTTAGAAATAGATTCAAATGAAATATCGCAATGATGCTCGCACCTGAAACAAATTGTAGGTCAATATTCATGTGGGGAGTGATTGAATATATCGCACACACAAAGTTTGAAAATTTCTCAATATTGACCGTTTAAAGTGTCATGGTTGGAAATAGATTCAAATGAAAGGTCTTAATGATGCTCGCACACGGAAAAAATTTCAGGTTAATTTTGGTGTGTGGGGTGTCCGGGAAAACTCGATTGAATATATCGCACACACAAAATTTGAAAAATTCTCAAGATTGACCGTTTAAAGTGTCATGGTTAGAAATAGATTCAAATGAAATATCGCAATGATGCTCGCACCTGAAACAAATTGTAGGTCAATATTCATGTGGGGAGTGATTGAATATATCGCACACACAAAGTTTGAAAATTTCTCAATATTGACCGTTTAAAGTGTCATGGTTGGAAATAGATTCAAATGAAAGGTCTTAATGATGCTCGCACACGGAAAAAATTTCAGGTTAATTTTGGTGTGTGGGGTGTCCGGGAAAACTCGATTGAATATATCGCACACACAAAATTTGAAAAATTCTCAAGATTGACCGTTTAAAGTGTCATGGTTAGAAATAGATTCAAATGAAATATCGCAATGATGCTCGCACCTGAAACAAATTGTAGGTCAATATTCATGTGGGGAGTGATTGAATATATCGCACACACAAAGTTTGAAAATTTCTCAATATTGACCGTTTAAAGTGTCATGGTTGGAAATAGATTCAAATGAAAGGTCTTAATGATGCTCACACCTAAAAAATTTCAGGCCATTTTTGGTGTGTGGGGAGTCCGGGAAAACTCCATTGAATATATCGCACACAAAATTTGAAAATTTCTCAATATTGACCGTTTAAAGTGTCATGGTTAGAAATAGATTCAAATGAAAGGTCTTAATGATACTCGCACCTGGAAAACATTTCAAGTCAATTTTCATATGGGGAATCAGGGAAAACTCTATTGAATATATCGCACACACAAAATTTGAAAATTTCTCAAGATTGACCGTTTAAAGTGTCATGGTTAGAAATAGATTCAAATGAAAGGTCTTAATGATGCTCGCACCTGAAACAAATTGTAGGTCAATATTCATGTGGGGAGTGATTGAATATATCGCACACACAAAGTTTGAAAATTTCTCAATATTGACCGTTTAAAGTGTCATGGTTGGAAATAGATTCAAATGAAAGGTCTTAATGATGCTCGCACACGGAAAAAATTTCAGGTTAATTTTGGTGTGTGGGGAGTCCGGGAAAACTCGATTGAATATATCGCACACACAAAATTTGAAAAATTCTCAAGATTGACCGTTTAAAGTGTCATGGTTAGAAATAGATTCAATATCGCATAGATGAAATATCGCAATGATGCTCGCACCTGAAACAAATTGTAGGTCAATATTCATGTGGGGAGTGATTGAATATATCGCACACACAAAGTTTGAAAATTTCTCAATATTGACCGTTTAAAGTGTCATGGTTAGAAATAGATTCAAATGAAAGGTCTTAATGATGCTCGCACACGGAAAAAATTTCAGGTTAATTTTGGTGTGTGGGGAGTCCGGGAAAACTCGATTGAATATATCGCACACACAAAATTTGAAAAATTCTCAAGATTGACCGTTTAAAGTGTCATGGTTAGAAATAGATTCAAATGAAATATCGCAATGATGCTCGCACCTGAAACAAATTGTAGGTCAATATTCATGTGGGGAGTGATTGAATATATCGCACACACAAAGTTTGAAAATTTCTCAATATTGACCGTTTAAAGTGTCATGGTTGGAAATAGATTCAAATGAAAGGTCTTAATGATGCTCGCACACGGAAAAAATTTCAGGTTAATTTTGGTGTGTGGGGTGTCCGGGAAAACTCGATTGAATATATCGCACACACAAAATTTGAAAAATTCTCAAGATTGACCGTTTAAAGTGTCATGGTTAGAAATAGATTCAAATGAAATATCGCAATGATGCTCGCACCTGAAACAAATTGTAGGTCAATATTCATGTGGGGAGTGATTGAATATATCGCACACACAAAGTTTGAAAATTTCTCAATATTGACCGTTTAAAGTGTCATGGTTGGAAATAGATTCAAATGAAAGGTCTTAATGATGCTCGCACACGGAAAAAATTTCAGGTTAATTTTGGTGTGTGGGGAGTCCGGGAAAACTCGATTGAATATATCGCACACACAAAATTTGAAAAATTCTCAAGATTGACCGTTTAAAGTGTCATGGTTAGAAATAGATTCAATATCGCATAGATGAAATATCGCAATGATGCTCGCACCTGAAACAAATTGTAGGTCAATATTCATGTGGGGAGTGATTGAATATATCGCACACACAAAGTTTGAAAATTTCTCAATATTGACCGTTTAAAGTGTCATGGTTAGAAATAGATTCAAATGAAAGATCTTAATGATACTCGCACCCCGCAATATTCATGTGGGGAGTGATTGAATATATCGCACACACAAAATTTGAAAATTTCTCAAGATTGACCGTTTAAAGTGTCATGGTTGGAAATAGATTCAAATGAAAGGTCTTAATGATGCTCGCACACGGAAAAAATTTCAGGTTAATTTTGGTGTGTGGGGAGTCCGGGAAAACTCGATTGAATATATCGCACACACAAAATTTGAAAAATTCTCAAGATTGACCGTTTAAAGTGTCATGGTTAGAAATAGATTCAAATGAAATATCGCAATGATGCTCGCACCTGAAACAAATTGTAGGTCAATATTCATGTGGGGAGTGATTGAATATATCGCACACACAAAGTTTGAAAATTTCTCAATATTGACCGTTTAAAGTGTCATGGTTAGAAATAGATTCAAATGAAAGATCTTAATGATACTCGCACCTGAAAAAAAATTCAAGTTAATTTTCATGAGGGAGCCTGCGAAAACTCGATTGAATATATCGCACACACAAAATTTGAAAATTTCTGAATATTGACCGTTTAAAGTGTCATGGTTGGAAATAGATTTCAAATGATGTTCGCACCTGAAAAAATTTCAGGTCAATTTTCATGTGGGGAGTCCGGGAAAACTCTATTGAATATATCGCACACACAAAATTTGAAAATTTCTCAAGATTGACCGTTTAAAGTGTCGTGGTTAGAAATAGATTCAAATGAAATATCTTAATGATGCTCGCACCTGGAAAACAATTTCAGGTCAATTTTCATGTGGGGAGTCTGGGAAAACTCGATTGAATATATCGCACATAGAAAATTTGAAAATTTCTCAATATTGACCGTTTAAAGTGTCATGGATGCAAGGTAGTTGATATGAATGGTCTTCGTTATTGTTCCTGTGTAAAATTTCTTACTTGTTTTAATTGTCTTTTTTGTTATTCTTGTTGGCCTGAATCATTTTGCATTACCCAGGTAGCACCACGTTAGGTATGAATCTCGGACTTCGCTAACCCTAAAATGCTATTAATATTATTCTTTAGTATTTTATTTAAAACGGTTTCAGTTGAATTTGTTTTGGTATAAAAAACGCTTTCGGCTGAAAATGTCGGCTGAGAAATGTCGGCTAAAACATATCGACTGAAGCATATTAATATTTGACATAACATATTATATTTTCGGCTGAGATAGCAAAGACACTATCTGCATTATCGATTTTTTTAACTTTCGGCTGGAAACTATCGGCTAACTTTAATAGTATAAATGTTCCTGAAAAATCTCTAAGTCGTTACTTTCAACTATAATGACTTATTTAATCAACGCCATCTACGTTGATGGCTTATATCATTATTTGATGATTGAAAAATTAGCATATCACCCCAAATAATTAAATACTTAACCTGTCCATATTTATGAAGATGCGGACACCGTAACAAAACCAAAAATGAATATACACAAAATCTTACATTCATTCATTCTTCAAGAAATGATTTTTTTTGAAAGAATTCCGAAGAAACCGCAATTAACCCGTCAAGGTGTTGTAATCACTTGCGTTATAAAAAAATTCCGTTAAGGTTATGAATAAATCATAAATGTCCATATGTTCCGAAAACAATATGCTAATTATTTACCAACAATTTTATGTTACGAGTCTGTTCAGGATAATTTATGCAACACAAGAAATTAATGCTATGCTATGATTTTTGTTAATTTAATTCAATTTTATGTAAAAATATTTTATTGTTTTCCAAAAAGTTCTCATGCACTGGTTAAAATATTTGGTTCTTGTTGAAGGGAGCTCAAATAATTTTTTTTTTTTTTAGAATTCATTTGCAGCCGATTATTACAAACAAGTGAATAGAAAATTTTAAATTTTTGATTTAATTTAAGTTTGGTTTATGTTTAATTTTCGAGGGGGCGAATTACCAATGCGGCCAAACACAAAATTTTAGTTTGGTGTCGTAATTTATTCATGGAAATATGGTTCAGTGGTTTAAAATAAATAATCCGAGTTACTAAAATAATTCGTTATTTTTTGTTTAAGCAATAAAAGGCGGTTTTAAATGTTGCATTAATTAAAAATGCATTAACAATTTTCTTGTTTTGGTTAATTACATGCACTATCGTTGAAGTGATAATTTTTAAACGTTTTAGAAGCTGCAATCACTAAAAATGAGTAGCTCGATCAGCTGAAAGTATCTGTAGTAAATAATACGTGCGGGCTAGCCTGAAATTAGTCTCTATACTGTTTATTTTCAAAATATGTTTGTTCGATTAGATTGAGGAATTACCGACCAAACCGCACAGTGGTTAAAGCTTTGGCGTTTGAATCGGGAGGTACAGAGTTCGAATCCCGATAGGGGCAGGATGCAAAAGTGAACTCTCATCAAGGGATTACGATCTGTGATGAAATGGAACACAACTATGACACCTGTTAGAGTGGAAAACTCACAGGCCGACCCATCTTCCATGCGAGTATAGGCTATATGGAGCTATGTAATGTGCAGATGGTGATGAAATCGGACCTATAGCCGTACGTCCTCGATTTGGCAGGCGACTGCGTAGGAGTTGGGAGTGATTCAGCCCCAGAACAGATTGCAAAGATTAAATAACAAAAAAAAATGATTGAGGAATTAATAAATCGCAATGTGGTTGTGGATGTCATACTCGTTAACGATAGCCTAGATTTCATCTTTCTCTTAGAGTTAATTTATACTAAATTGTACAGAGATTAAGGATACAGTTTGAGGCAATTCCAGACTTCCTTCTTCTTTAATAAATATAGTTGTTGTTTCAATTGCACTATCGCTGTTCTTGGATACTAGACTATACAAGTTCCTTAATTTTTACAACAATCCATTTTGCTAAATTGACAGCTTGGTATAATGTGACCAGTTTGTTTGAGCAATTGCACTTCACAATGGTCTGTATTTGTGTTATAATCATATAATGGTTGGTGTATGTTGCAGAGGTACGCTCCATTGAGGGAGGTGCATGCATTAAATTTTTCAGCAGATAGCGATTTTGTTGTAGGGCAATTAGCAGGTAGATTGAATTTGGTTTGATGTATAAAGTTCTAAATGGATATGTTCAAATCTACCTGATGGAATTTGAAAATTCCCGTGAGGTGATTTGGTATGTCTTTGTACTTTGCATTTTTGACAGGATAAAGAAGATTTCGCCCAAAGGGTTACATCTTTGTTCATACTGGGCCAAAAATACCTTGAAGTGACGAGTTTGCGGGTTGCTCGTACACTTGCGTGTGAAATATTATGCAGAGTGTCGAAAATAGTTCGACGCAATGGCTCTGGAATGTACGGGCGATTGTTGCCTGTAGATATTTCACAGTAAATTGTCAAATCGGCTAATAGAAATTTATCTAATTTCCATTTGGAAGTACGCCGATTTGTAGAACTAGAAAGTAAGTCTTGTAGTTCCTGATCGCAAGCTTGTGCTTTCGCAATCGTTGTGATGTCGTAGCGAGTAGGTGCGGAGGGAAGTTGGAAGTCCGAGATAGTGTATCGGCTACCACATTGTCTTTGCCTTGAATATGTTGTATGTCTGTCGTGAATTGAGAGACAAAATCTAAGTGGCGTGCTTGCCTTGGATTTCGTTCCGCTTTAGAGGTAATTGCTCTAGTAAACGGTTTGTGGTCGGTTAATATGGTAAATTCGCGAAAATTGCAAGCAATTCACGATCAAATGCGGAATATTTTCTTTCTGCATCTGATAGTTTCTTTTAGAAAAATCCAAGAGGTTCCCAGGTCTTATTATTTAATTGTTGTAAGACCGCGCCTATTGCTGTGTTGGATGCATCAGTGGTGATGCTATATTTCGTTTCATTTAGCGGATGCGCTAAAAGTGCAATTTTTTCCAAGCTGTTCTTGAGCTGAAGGAATGCGTTTTGACACTCTTCAGTCCAAGAAAAATTTGAGGCGTTTTTGGTTTTTTAAGAAGACTTGCCAAATGCGTGTGAATTGGGGCAAGTACTTCTGCAAGTTTTGGTATAAATCGGTGGTAGTAATTTACCATGCCGATGAATTGTTGGATTTGTTTCACGTTTTGTGGTGCTGGGAATTCTCTAATTGCATTAATTCGTCCTTCGGACGGCAGAATGCCATTAGGAGTAATTTTGTGACTACGGAAGTCAAGATTGCTTCTCCCAAATACGGATTTTGTCGTGTTGATATTAACACCGTACTTTGATAATTTTTGGAAGAGTTGTTCCAAATGAAGTAGGTCTTGCTTCTCGTCTTTTGAAGCTACGAGAATGTCATCGATATATATTCAAAAACGAATTCAAGATCTTTTACAATTTCGTTGATGAAACACTGAAATGTTTGTGCAGCATTTCTTAGTCCAAATGGCATTCGGGTGAATTCGACTAAGCCAAATGGAGTGGTAATAGCAGTTTTGTGAATGTCGTCAGGAGCAATTGGAATGAAATGGTATGCTCTGGCGAGATCGATTTTAGTGAAAATTATGCATCCTTGTAGTTGCATGGAGAAATCTTGTATGTGGGGGATAGTCGGCAGATGGTCGGCAGATTCCTAGTTCCACCATGTGTTGGAATTCTAGGAAAGCTGCTTTGTGGCGAATTGGATCAAGCCTTCTTGGCCTTGAAAATGGTAAATGCCCTGTATTCACAATGTGGTGAACTACATTTTGCATACCGGAGCGGTGTAGTTTGGTGGAGCTGTTAAAGAAGGGAATTTCTCCGTAGAGAAACGGAGGATTGTCCGTTGAAAATAATTGTGCGGAGTTTCTTATAGTGAAAGAAACTACCCGCTACAGATGTGTACGTATTCCATCTGATGGATAATATGAATTGGTATAACATGATATAAATTAACTCGTGCGGTTCAGAGACCATCAGGATTTATATTTTGGATCGGAATATTTCTTCCCTACTTTTTATAGTTTTTTTATTATCTTTACAATCTGTTCTGTGGCCGAGGTTCTCCCAACTCTTTCGCGGTTCGCTTTTCTCGTTCTTAATTTTACGCCGTTGCTATAGCCCATTCGAGGGCGTACGGCTATAGGTTCGATTTTCGTAGAAACATCTGCATATTGCATAGCTTCAAGCCAGCCTATTGTACTGGCCCCCGACAGCGGGTCATATTTGTGTTCCTTTTCATCACAGATCGTAATCTGATTATGAAAATTCAGTTTTGCATCGATCCAAACGAAAAAGCTTTAACCACTGTGCCGTTTTGGCATGGTATTTCTTGACTCGATTTCTGTGAACGATTTGTCTAATTTGTTCTTGAAGTCGGTGCAGGATCAATATCAGAGAGTCTAGTTTTCCTTGAGGAACCGCTATTGAAGATTATTGCAAGTTTGATCATTTCCATCATAGGGCTAAATCAGTGAATTCCTTATGAAACTTTAGATTGCTCAGTATACTTTATGATTTGATTGTTCCAATTATATCAGAGTTGTTCAGATAATTTCTGATCTCGAGTTTCAGATACGTCCTGTACATGTCTCCATCCTTAATAGAGCTGATCACACGCACTAATTTGCGATCGGATTTTCACTTCCTGATGCTATTTCAAAAGCCTCCGATAGTTTGCCTTCGACTATCACAAATGGCTTCACGACACTTATTCTTTGACCTAACGAACCACATGATAACACATGACAGATGAATTCGACCTTTGAATTTAACGCAATTTTTGCGGGCGTGCTTTATAGCCAACGACAAAGCTCGATCGTGATCCCACTCGGTCCGACCCATAATTGCAATGTCGTTTAAATACACTACGACTCCCGGTATATCTCCGAACATCTGGACCATGTTTCGCTGAAACATTTCCGGTACGCAGTTTAGCTCAAAAGGCACACGATTAAATTTGAATCGTCCGAATTGGGTCGTGAACGTAATCAGATCTGAACTGACCTGATCCAGTTTCATCTGCCAGAATCCACTTGACAGGCCAAGAACCGTAAATAACCGGCCAAGAACCGTCATATGACTGGTAACGTCATCTATAGTGGGAATGAGGAAATCACGTTCACGTTTAATGGCCCTATAGGATCCAAACAAATTCACAATTTACCGTTTGATTTTTCCACAATCTGCAGGTTAGTAACCGAGTCCGTTGGATATGACACTGGTGAAATGATTCCCTCCATTACCAATCGTTTTAACTCCGTGTCCAAAGGTTCTAGTAGACTATGTGATATTCGTTTTTTATAATGCAATGACGGCTCTGCGTCTTCTTTCAGTATGATAGATTGTGTTTAACGGAAACCTCCCCAGACCATTAAAAATATCGGGAAACACCTTCCCAAACTGTTTCTCTGTTATTGGCAAGCAGGCAATTGAGTCAATGTCCAATCGTCCAATAAGATTGAATTTAATAGAGCTATCCAAACCAAGAATTGGATCAAAAGTGTCTTCCACAACAAGAAGGTTCGTTTTCGTTTTTAAATCCAAATCCACAGTACCATAAATTTTAATTTTATTCTTACTATAATCAAATACTGGATAATTTAATTCTTTGTTTTGAATCTCCGTTTTTATTTTTTTACGACGTTGATCGAAACACAATTCACATCTGAGCCAGTATCGATCTTAAAATCCATTTTTTGATTTCCTATTTGATAGGATAGATCTATCGCTATTTGAATTTATGTATTTTACAAGATAATATATTTCTACTTAGGCTACATGCACTCTCATCACCTACCTCACCACCACTGGTCACCCCAGGTGAGCGACTTTGTATCCTTTTTTCCTTCTTCTTTTTTGTTGTTTTCTTCCGATCCACCTTGCTTGTTGTTGTTCCATTTGACTCTGCTAGATTTGCAGACTCGCGCAAAGTGACCCATTTTCCCACACGAATTGCACGACACTTCTTTTGCCCTACATTCTTTTGATGATGGCCCGAACAATGTACCACAATTATAACATCTGCGTACAATGGCATCAACCACATTTGACCGTTGCTTTCCCACACTGTTGACCGTTTGAATAACACCTCGATCCAACAGCAATTTATTTTTATTCACCGCTTCAAATGCTTTGCATTTGTCAATCACATTATTCAAAAGTTCATTTTTTTACATCCAGCAGATGTTACGATCACGAAGCATTCTTTCTTCATAGGTTACCCGCAAGTGCATTTATATTCACAGAGCTGAGTTTGCTTACGTATTTCGGTTTCAAAATCGACAAATAGTTGTTTTTCCCGTTGCACAATGGTATTGAATTTGAATGATTCCATTGTTGCATTTTTTTTTGGAAAGAAATATTCATCGAATGCTTCGATTACCTCTTGCAAAGTTCGAATTGCGATACTTTTGTCTGCGACTGTTAGATTTCCAAGAATCTCGTTTGTCGAATAAGGTGTTGTAAATACCCATTGCACTTGCACCGATTAACCACAAAAATGTTGCGTTCTTTTTCAGTTCTTTGTCCACGTCTTTACCGATGGGTATCATGTACATCTGGAATGTTCTTTTCCATACTGGCCAATCACGTGCTAAATTCGAACAATCTAGCTCTAGCGGTAGACGGTCACTTTTTCCAATTTTTTTTATTATTAACAACTACCACACGATTAATTTCACGAATAATGATATTTTACGTTCCGATGGCGTTTAATTTAGCCGATGATCACAGATCTTGATTTATTATCAGTAGGGTGAGATGATGGATGCGTTCAATATACGAACGCACGGTGCGTTCCTATTACAATAACATTTCAATATCTCTAAATGCTGAATATAGAAAATTTGTGTACAAAGCCATTATATGGAAATTAGACGATAAGACGACATCCAGAAAATAGAAAAGACAATCGAGTGAGATAACGGATCTTTCCATAAAAATGGGACACTTCTATTTTTTTTTGTAGTAAATTAAGTGAATTCGTTCGGTATAGGTAGTTTAATTTTAAATAAATCACTAAAATCGAGCAGTTTGCCGGAAAATGCCTATAAGGTAACACAATCAAGTGAACCAAGTTTCCAAATTGAGAGAGGGGTATCCTTTTTAGTTTGATTTTATTAGTTTGTTGAATTTTTGTTAAAATATATCGTAAACTTTATTTGTAAACTATGAATAGCCTTAGTTAACAAAATCAAATGAGTTAACTGCCATTTCCAAACAAAGAGTTGGGATATCCTAATTAGTTGTGGTAAATGAAGACGATTTTATTGGTTTGAATAGAATTTGTTTTGATAATTTCTGGATATCCAAGGGTTTGTCGAAAAATTTCACTATGTGCAAATGTTAGCTTAAGGTTGACACAATCAAATGAATCAAACGTCATTTCCTTCTCGATAAATAAATTCTCGATATCGTAGAGTTTGTCGGACAATTTCACTAAGTAAAAGTCTTGGAACCTGAAGCAGTTATTTTCTCAAACCCATGTTCATATTTTCTAAAACAACGAATGATATCTATCCCCTAGATATGGAAATGGCTCTTGATTTATTTGATTGTGTCAACCTTAAGCTAACATTTGCGCATGGTGGAATTTTCCGACAAACTGTACGATTCCCGGAAGTTATCTAAATTAAAATACTCAACACCAATAAAAATCGATGTGAATTACGAGATCGAATATAATATCAGTACGTTCCGTTTGGAAAGGGCGCTTGACTGTTATCCTAAGGCTATCATTCCAACGGAATCGATTTTCCGACAACTACGATTTATATTCTAAATTATTTTTATCAATGAAATCCACTGAAGCAACTCTGTTCCTGTTCTGAATTATACAGGGTGTCCGCCGGGAAGGTATACTACTTTGTTTGTTTATGATTTTTGATTAAATGAAAAAGAATGGATCTTATATTGATAAATGTTTTATTTAATGTCGGCAATTATGTATGGAATACAATATCAGATAAATGTCTGCCTCTGTTAGCCTCACAAATGCGAGCCCTTTTGAGCACATTTTTCATTACATTCTCACACATTTTAGATATCCCCACAAAAAGAAGTCCGGAGCAGTCAAATCAGGCGACCGTGGAGGCCAATCAATATCAGCATTTTTTGAAATAACTTGTTGTGGAAAGAGTTCTCGCAGTAATTCCATTGTAATCCTGGCTGTATGCGATGTGGCACCGTCTTGTTGATACCACATGTTAATCAAGCCCAAAGTATGCAGTTGTGGCGTTAAAAAGTTTTCAATCATATCACGATATCGCTCCCCATTCACAGTTACCGTTACGCCGTTTTCATTTTCAAAGAAGTAAGGTCCAATGATTCCTCCTGACCAAATTGCACACCAGACGGTCACTTTTAATCGATGTAAAGGTGACTGATGAATAATGTGAGGGTTTTCCATTGGCCAGAGCCGACTATTCTGTTTATTCACATATCCATTTAAATGAAAATGTGCCTCGTCACTCATTATGATTTTTTCATGAAAATCGGGGTTGTCATGGGCGAGCTGTAACATCCTATTGGCATATGTACGGCGGCTTCAATGGTCTTGTGGAAGAATTTGCCACGTGTCTACTTCACGACTGTCAAGTATGAACTGTCAATACTAATATTCGCCTAAATGGCGGCAAACAAAATAGTATAGCTTCCCGGCGGACACCCTGTACTTTGTATTCTTACAAGAATTTATTTTGTTTACGTTTTCATGTTTCATTTTTAATTCATTTGTTTTTTAAATTTAAATATCTATATAGTAAATAATATTTAATTTAAATATAATGTTTAAATTCTATATAGTTTTAAATTAATTTATTGAACTCAATTAAAAGATTAATTATCAATTAATTATAATATATTATTAATTATAATTATAATGTGTTTTATTTTGTTTTCTCAAGATTATTTCTTACTCTTTCTTTTGCTACCGTTTCCGCAAAATAAAAAACATGGCGCCTAATATAGTTTTTTCGTCAAAATTTTCGTTTAACAGTGTAGTTACTAATGCTTGTTCTATATTAAAAATTTCTTATTGGATTTGTATATCTACACATACTGTTAAAGTTAGCCGAAAGTTTCCAGCCGAAAGATGATAATGCAGATAGTGTCTTTGATATCCAGCCGAAAGATGGCAATGCAGATATTAAATGTTGACCCTACACGGAAATACCCATAGAAATAGAGTATATAGAATGAATGTAAAGAACTGTCAAGCGTCACAAATTCGGAGAGTAAAAGAGAAAGCATATAAATTAACAGGGCCGTATTTAGAATTTTTTTCGATCGAATGCAGTGAAGTTAGGAAGTTTAAATTAAAAAATTATTTATATTTAATTACATTTTTATTTCTTTAATAAAGTACATTAATTATTTTTATTTAAATATAATATTAATATAATAAAAAATTATAAAATATAAAAAATATAAAATATAAAAAATAATAATTATAAAACCACTACGCTTATTTATTTCACATTCCTTTGAAATGTAATAAAGAAACAAACTTGTTTCTTTTCGTTAATTTATATGACCTTTGGTTACAAAAATAATTCAATCGGATGTCATAATATTTTTCTATGATAGAATGAGCTAGCAAATTAACGTGTTCTTGAGAATGACAATATTGATCTTCATCATCGAAAATATTTACACTTATTAGGTTGTGAAGAACGTTATAACTTATTTTTTTTAAACAATTTAGAACTAGATTTTAGTTGCGTTATGTTTTTGTAGTCCGCAATAGCCAATTCCCGTTTTAATACAGCTTCTGAATATTTACAAATTTTTAATACTGACGACGAAGGAGTTAACAGACCACCCTTATTTTTTAAATTGATTAGCGAGGTATAAGAGTTACATTGTTGTATTAATGTGCAACAGTCCTCACAATTCAATTTTCTAAATTAATATCGGACTATAAATCCTCCTATGTATTCAATAACATTAATTGAAAATTCACTTAGTATAATTGGGTATCCAAGAAAATCTTCATCATACATATTCGATTCGTCTACTTTTGAAATTTCTTGGTCAATAGAAATATCATCTGATGAGGCTTCAACCATTGCTTTTGCAATTCTCCTTATTTTGGTAAACTAAAAACAAATGTTTACATTATAATTTCTGTAAAAAATTGTATTTACAGTACATATTCCAAAATAAAAATAAATTATGAAAAGCAAAGCACTTAGCACATGAAATAAAATAAGAAAAATGCGGCACTGGTAAAAACATATGTTTATTAAAAGCATCAACCCACGCCAATAACCAAAATTGTTTTCTTATTTTTATCTGATTTATAACTTAAATTAAGGATAGTTTTACCACAAATCACTTTCTTTTCAACATAATTTACATTTTATTTTTTTATAAACACTTACTGATGGTACGAAATTTCATCTTGTAATTTTTGAGGCGTAATTAGCGTTTTTTCACGAGACACTTCATTTTATTAAATGTTTGTAATTTTTATTACTAAAATAATACACTACACACAATCCACTAACTATTTTACTAATATTTTAATTATTTTTTAATTATTTTAATTAATATTTTCACGATTTTTTAAGAGCACAAAATTAAACGCGTAATTTAAAACAAAAACAAAAACTGGTTTGAGGGGGTTGAATCTTTGACATATGAGACCGCCATATGCATTTTTTATATAACCATCCTGCTCTGGCTTGTGACACATGAAATAGCAAATCTTATATGGGAAAAATCTTTACATTCATTCGATAGTATATAATTCTATGGAAATACCATAATATGCCGATAATGCAGATTACGTCAATAAAGAAGTTAAACTTCAATACTCAATCGAAAAATCCCGGCAATACATATTTAAAACTAACAAATAATTTATCAATTTTCTAAAAGAAAAATGTCAATAACAGACATGTATAGAAAGTTAGTGGAAAGTTGCCAGCCGAAAATGAAAAATCAATAATATAAATAGTGTCTTGACTCGGCTGAAGTACGAAAGTTAAACAAACATTAAATTGAAATATCCTAGCCGAAAGTGACAGACCTAAAAAAACATGTATCATAACAAACAACAAATACAATTTACAATTTAACCGATATTAATTTATTGTTCCATGTGAACATAGCAGCAAACGGCCAACTTTCAAAGTTTATTATAACTTAACTAAATTTTGTTTATAGGTTAGGGGTAAGTCTGATGGGGTTGTAGGGGTGAAATTGTTATTTTTCTCTTCTTCTGACGATAAAACCGTCCATCATCCGAGATTTTGCAACATGGACACCAATCTGACTATGCTGGGTTATAGGGGTGAAATATTTATTTTTCTCTTCTTCTGACGATAAAATCGTCCATCATTTGAGATTTTGCAACATGGACACCAATCTGACTATGCCGATTTGATAGTCCATGACCATAGGTAGATTTTGATTACAGGTTAGGGGTAAGTCTGATGGGGTTGTAGGGGTGAAATTTTTATTTTTCCCTTCTCCTGACGATAAAGTCGTCCATCATTTGAGATTTTGTAACATGGACACCAATCTGACTAGGCCGGTTTGAAAGCCTACGACCATAGGTAGATTTTAATTATAAGTTAGGGGTAAGTCTGATGGGGTTGTAGGGGTGAAGTTTTTATTTTTCCCTTCTCCTGACGATAAAATCGTTCATCAGTCGAGATTTTGCAACATGGACACCAATTTGACTATGCTGATTCGTTAGCCCATGACCATAAGTAGATTTTGATTATAGGTTAGGGGTAAGTTTTATGGGGTTGTAGGGGTGAAATTTTTATTTTTCTCTTCTTCTTCCGATAAAATCCTCCATCATTCGAGATTTTGCAACATGGACACCAATCTGACTATGCTGGGTTATAGGGGTGAAATGTTTATATTTCAACATATTCTGACGATAAAATCGTCCATCATTCGAGATTTTGCAACATGGACACCAATCTGACTAGGCCGATTCGATAGCCTATGACCATAGGTAGATTTTGATTATAAGTTAGGGGTAAGTCTGATGGGGTTATAGGCGTCAAGCGATATATCCATTTCATACAGCCGAAAAATGTCGATAAAGAAGTTTATTGGTTTATTGGTCTTTCGCGATTTTGCAACATGGACACCAATCTGACTATGCCGATTTGATAGTCCATGACCATAGGTAGATTTTGATTATAGAAAAAAAAATATTTTTCCCTTCTCCTGACGATAAAGTCGTCCATCATTTGAGATTTTGCAAAATGGACACCAATCTGACTATGCTGGTTCGATAGCTCATGACCATAGGTAGGTTTTGATTATAGGTTAGGAGTAAGTCTGATGGGGTTGTAGGGGTGAAGTTTTTATTTTTCTCTTCTTCTGACGATAAAATCGTTCATCAGTCGAGATTTTGCAACATGGACACCAATCTGACTATGCCGATTCGATAGCCCATGACCATAGATAGATTTTGATTATAGGTTAGGGGTAAGTCTGATGGGGTTGTAGGGGTGAAATTTTTATTTTTCTCTTCTTCTTCCGATAAAATCGTCCATCGTTCGAGATTTTGCAACATGTACACCAATCTGACTATGTCAATTCCATAGCCTATAATCTTAAGTAGGTTTTAGTTACAGGTTGGGGGTAAGTCTGATGGGGTTATAGGGTAAAATTTTTATGTTTCCCTTATTCTGACGATAAAATCGTTCATCATTCGAGATTTTGGCACAAGGACACGTCAATCGCGATTTTGCAACATGGACACCAATCTGACTATGCCGATTTGATAGTCCATGACCATAGGTAGATTTTGATTACAGGTTAGGGGTAAGTCTGATGGGGTTGTAGGGGTGAAATTTTTATTTTTCCCTTCTCCTGACGATAAAACCGTCCATTATTGGAGATTTTGTAACATGAACACCAATCTGACTATGCCGATTCGAAAGCCCTTAACCATAGGTAGATTTTGATTATAGGTTAGGGGTAAGTCTGATGGGGTCTATCTTGTTAAATCTATAACATCTATATAAAATAAATTTTTGAAAGTTGGCCGCATGCTGCTATATACACATGAAACAATAAATTAATATCGGCTAAATTGCAAATTGTATTTGTTGTTTGTTACGATACATATGTTTGCGGCTGGTTAATTAGGTTAGTCACTTTCGATTATGATATTTCAATTTAATATATAGTTTGTTTAACTTTCGGCTGAAGTAGTCAAGACACTATCTGCATTATCGATTTTTTCACTTTCGGCACTTTTTTTCCCATGTACACGGGATTTTTTTTGGGACAAACTTCACAAGTTTTGTGTTTTTGCTGTAAAAAAATGGATTCTTTTTGTTACATATTTAGCCATTTTAGCGCATATTTCATGATTGTTTAATGAATATTTCCATACATATTTTACTTATTTTTAGAACATAAAAATCTGGGCTCTATTTATAAGAAATAAAAGTATTTCTTGCGCGGTTCAATAATTCCAAAACGTCTATCCGGCAAACGCGGTTTCAGAAAATCCGGATGTTTGGAAACCGCAGTTCCTTCTCTCTATAAATCTAAAGGGGTTGCTAAAAACACTGGTGGATCGGTGATATAACGTTATACCTATATAAAAACATTAAATAGTAATCTATACTAAATCTAATTTTAATTGTATTCCAGATAAATGTAATTATATATTCTTATGAGCATAAAATATCACTGTTTGTTCATCACACACACGGATTGCAGACAAACAGACAGACAGACAACAAAAACTTGTTGATCATGTTTCAAAATCCAATATCCAAGCGCGAACGAAAAACTTATGCAGGTGGCTAAACAAATTACAATTCGTCTTACTCTTAAAGAGTTTTGAAGCATCCATAATCTTTATATCTTTTATGTGTGTTTGGTATATATTAAGGAACACTCGCAAAGGTAATGTTCCATCGAGTGTATACTCATTAATTAGAAATTTTTTTTTCTTATATTTAATATTGTTGAAATGAGATATTAATGATTAATAGTTTGAATAAAAAAAAAATCTATTCCTATTATTATTCGTCTAACGTTGATTTATATCGACGGTTGGTTTTGTACTTAATACGACTTTTACAGTATAAATACACAAACACACACACGCACATGAGATACAAGACCCGTGTTTTATGTATGTACAAAAAAAAAAGATTTAAGAAGGTAAATAAGAAAAAAAATCAGCAAAGATATTATACTGAGCTGAGTGCTACTGAATTACACATTTTATTTATTTATTTTTTTGTTCCATGTTCTTAAAAAACGCTTTATTTACTTACACAACACATACACATACATACCAAATTGATTTTGATTCGTTTTTGTGTTGTGCTGGATTTTGGGATAACGTACAGTGGCGATGGTAAACATGCGATCGGTATTTAGACCATGCAGTGTATGCCGGACATGGATTGCAAAATTATAATCTTGGCTGTAATTCTTTAGAAGTCCGCAGTATAGAATAATAAATGATATAAATTTAAGAACCGCCTTGTCAAATTCTATCATAATTTATAATTTAAAGAAACACAAAATAATAATCTTATAAGTTGATATTAAAGTTTGATTATCGTTGAATTACGGAACAGCAGTAGCAGATTTTTATTCTTTGTGTCATGCTTAGCTTTTATAATATTTTTCTTTTGTTTCTTTTATTTAACATTTAATTTACTTAAATCACGTTTTATAATGAATGGAATCAACTAACATTGTGTGCTAGAAGTTTAGGGCCTAAATTGCATCTAATCAGATATCATAACACAAAGCTCAAGTGATGGTAGAACCCAAACAGCCAACGTGCCTCAATAATTTTTTGTATGTGAACGTTTAGAAAAATTTTCCTAAATGCAAAGTTATTCCTAAAACCAACAACAACAAAACAAAATGTTTAAATTGTGTTATCGTACTTAGTGGATCGGACTCACTAGTTGTTAGGATTAATAATATTTGGTCACATTTGAATCCAAATAAAATTCTTCATAGAATGGGCGAGAAAGTGCATAATTTTGCAAACGAAGTCGAAGTCAAGAAACTTGAATTATTAATCGTAGAAAAATCAGGAGAAAGTGAAATTCATACTAAAAATGAGCGAAAAATCAATTTTGATTCAGTATATTGCTGATAGTCACTTAGAGTATGTTAAGGACAAAAATCGAGCGAAAGGAATTTTGACGCTTTGGTAGCCATTTTCGTACGGAAAAGTGTGGCTGGACAATTGTATTTGCGAAGGAAGTTGATGATGCTACTGAAGTTAGCCGAAAATTTCAGCCGAAAAAACCCTACATTATCGACATATTTCGTATCAGGTGTTAGTACAAAATTCTGTTGATATTAGCCGAAAATTACATGTTATTGAAGTTAACAGTAAATTTTCGCCGAAAAAAATTTCAATAATCAATATCACATAATTCAAATGTTTAAAGGTCATATGAACTGGGTGAAGTCAGACAGACTCGTAATTAGCTGGCTCCCATATTTATAATTTGTCGTGTTAGAGGCCATTGAATTTGAGTTGTGGCACTAACACTGAACACCTGTGCCAAAAATCGGGCCATATTTTATGTAGCATCATAGTGAAATAAATTAAAAACTGTACGCATGTTTAGTTCTAATTTGTACTGGGTGAAGTAGACCTACATACATTTGTATTCCTAATATTCCTAAAAAAAAGATGGAATTGGGGGGGGGGATAAATTCCGTATTCCTATCTGGCTTTTAGTTTACGATTCTTAGGGCATCAAGTTGACGAAGAAACAATGAGCAAATTGTGCTTTGGAAGCACGGCTTCTCGTCTGAAGTTTGAAAATTGTTCCAATTTCAAACATCAATTACCGAAAAATGACACTACTCCATTGCCAAATTTGTTTTAGAATGTCAAATTATTTCGAAAGTTTTATGATCTAACCCAATTGAGTAAAAACGTGAAACCAATCGTGATCATAAAATTAGCTGGGATTTGATTTACGATTATTAGGACATCAAGTTGACAAAGAAATAATGAGCAAATTATGAACATAAAAAAAATTAAAAAATATTTCAGGTTGGGGCATAATACCGCTTTACTTACTTATGCAAACATCAAATAAATGGTTAATGTTGTTAAAGGCATCCGACATGATATTGATTGTTTCATTTACGCGATAGTTGGTATTATGTAGGTCTATAGTGGAAGTAATTCGAATTTTCTTAGGTTTCTACTTGGTGCCTTAAATTTAACCAATTCTAGTCTAGATGGTAAGAAATTGAGTATCTAAAGCGAGAAAATGAAAACCTAAAAATGAATCGGGATTCAAAAGAAGATTGCGATATAAGAAGCATCGAACCAGACAAACTCATCTATTCCACTGGTGAAGATGAATTACAAAGAGAGACGGACTAGAACTTAAAGAAGAAAAACAGTCCAGGAAGAGTAAGAAAAGAAATGCTGAATCGTCACCTGAGGCTGAGCAATTAAATGGTAGGATACAATCTAGTCCAGATTCAAACGATGCTCAACCCAAAGCCAATCAACCAAAAGGTAGTAAATCTACGAAGAACATTACACCAAATTTGGTGCAACCGAAAGAGAAATCACCCCCACCAATAAATATTGTGGGTGTAACCAGTTACCCAGAAATTCAGTCACTGATGAAATCGGTTACTGACAAATACTATAAGGTAACAGTGTTAAATAATGACGTTTGGAAAATTAGTACTCTGGACTCAGATACTTATAGAACCTTATCTATGAAATTGAATGCTGAAAAGTATCAGTGGTTCACTTACGAAAACAAACAGGCCCGACCTATAAAAGTCATGGCAAGAGGTATGCATCACACTCGCTCAAGCAAAGAAATAATGGAAGACTTACAAAATAACGGTTTTAAAATACTAGGTGATGTGAATATTGTTAAAATGAGAGAACAACAATTCAGGAAGGAAACCAAATTATCAGTAAAAGGGGACTCCTTCTTTTTATGCTGCTATTTGACAACAAAGAGAATGTTCAAAACATTTATGGAATAAAAGGAATCCTTCACATGAAGGTGGAAATTGAACCAATGAGGAGAACCACAACACGCATACCCCAATGCAAGAAATGCCATTTCCGCAATGCTATGCGTGGTGTTAGTGAGTTAACAGTAACTGACCGTTACAAGATCAACCGCAAAATCACGAACATCAAAGGGTTCAAATATCAAATCAGATGAATCAAAACCCACAACTAAGCAACGCAAGGCCTTTGCGCATTTGCGCAGGTAGTGAAAGGTTTGGGTTCAACCAAACATATGGGCTCTGAAATGCGGCTAGATGACCAAAGTAATCTGAACAACATGATACTTGATCAACTGAAGAAAAGGCAAATAGAAATATTTTTAAATTCAGAAAAAATCGACATTTTCTTAATATCTGAAAGCCATCTAGTTAAATCTTCGTTTGTTAAAATACGGGATTATAACTTATATCACTCCATTCATCCAGCGGAAAGAGCAAGAGGTGGTTCAGCATTACTAATAAAATAAAATATAAAAGACCATTTAGAATCAAATATCGAAGAAGAAACAGTGCAAGTCACTACTGTAAGGATCCAAATTAAACACAGACAGCTTACTGTCTCTGCAATATATTGTCCTCCCCGACATAACTTGAAAAGGGAGAACTACCTTAAACTATTTAAATCGCTTGGACGTGATTTTATTATTGGAGGTGACTTTAATGGGAAAAACACCTATTAGAGATTCAGACTTACGACGTCAAAAGGTAAAGAATTGCTTCAAGCAGGGCAGACATCAAAATGTGAATTTTTTGGTGGTTCCCCAACATACTGGCCCAGTGACGGAACGAAGATACCTGACCTAATAGACTTTTATGTAGCAAGAGGTATATCCCAGAACTATATTCACATTGAAGACAGTAATTCTCTAGTATCGGATCATTCCCCGGTTATCATGACAGTCAGTGAAATGGTAATTCAAAGGGAGAGTGCACCCAGATAACCAAATTCAAAAACAATCTGGGATCTCTTTCGTGAGGTATTGGAGGAGAATCGATCTTCAGGTACCGAGCTTAACATATCCTACCCAATGTAAGTTAGAGCAAAAAACCACAATGTAAGTTAGAGTAAAACCTGGCAAATAACTAGAACACCGGAGAACAAAACAATTCTTAACAATTTAGGAAACAGACCCAAATCTCTTCTTAAACAAGTTAAAAATGCATCAATCAACAGATATCTAGTTAGCCTAACCGATGAAAAAAATTCTGATTATTCTCTGTGGAAGGCGACGAAGGGACTCAAAAGACCCAGAATGCCAGTGCCTCCACTTAAAAAGGAAGATGGAACCTGGGCAAGAGGTCCTAACGAGAATGCTGATCCGTTTGCGGAGTATCTCGAGGATACCTTCCAACCACTACCAAAGCAAACGGCCAATGGACATATAACGTCAATCCAAAAGCTAGATGATTTTGATATACGCCCAGTAGCTCTCAAAGAATTAAAAGAAGAAGTGAAAAACAACATGAATGTTAAAAAAGCCCCAACATATGACTTGATTACTTGCCAAATAATCAAGGCTCTACCAGATAATGGATTTCGTAAGCTATTACACATAATCAATGCAAGCTTTCGGTTAAAATATGTTCCGTGGCAATGGAAAGTAGCAGAAGTAATCATGATAGCAAATGATAAACCATCTAACGATAAAAAATCATACAGGGCAATTTCATTGCTGCCAATTATGTCAGAACTCTTTGAAAAATTATTACTAAAACGACTTAAACCAATAATTGAGGACCGACAACTAATTCCTCCACATCAATTTGGATTCAGGGAAAAGCACTCCACAATTGAACAGGTACATAGAATCACCAACATTATTGAAAGAACGTTAGAACGTAAAAAGATATGCTCCAGCATATTTCTGGGCGTCGCCCAAGCATTCGGTAAAGTTTGGCACAGTGGACTGGAATCCAAGATGCATAGCGATCTGCCGATGCAATTCTTTGCCATACTAAGATCTTATTTATCCAATAGCCATTTTCGTGAGAAATATGAGGATGAATACTCCGAACTAAAGGAAATCTCTGCCGGGGTCCCACAGAGGAGTGTCTTAGGACCAATCCTGTATTTATTATATGCAAGGGATATTCCAACAACAGATGAAGGAACCATAGCCACCTTTCCAGATGACACAGCAATCATAGCCATTGGAAATAATGTGGCTGATGCAAACTTCAGAAGATTACCAATGCGGTTTGTAACTGGACTAAGCCCTGGAGAATCAAGCTTAATGAGACGAAATCTACGCATATTAACTTTACATATTAAAAGGCATGCAAAAGGTATGCAAACAAAGCTAAATATCTGGACATGACTCTCGATGCCAAGCTCAAGTGGAGAGAGCACGTTAAAAAGAAAAAAGAATAACTTAATATTAAGTTTAGAAAAACGTATTGGCTCATAGGTAGAGGCTCTGAGCTTACAATATACAACAAGCTGCTGCTATATCGGCAAATACTGAAGCCGATATGGACCTACGGTATTTATCTCTGGGGATGTACTAAGCAAACAAACGCCAAAATGATACAGAAGTTCCAAAATAAGGTTCTCCGTAGCATCGTAAATGCTCCGTGGTACACGACAAATGAAGACCTTCACAGGGACTTGCAGATGGAATACATCCAAGGTGAAATAAAAAAGCACGCCGCCAAACACGAAATAAGGCTCCAGGAACATGGAAAGCCCTATATTCACCATATGATAGATAACCCTGTCGTTGAAAGAAGACTTCAAAGAACGAGACCACTTGACCTAGTAAACATACCAAATTAAAATTATATTTTAAATAGGTTAATTTATTTTGGGACTTACCACTGGGTTTCACCCCAACAAATCAGAATTATTTAAGAAATGTAAAATTTGTAAATTTGAAAGATAAATTGTTAGATGAGCACAGTCTCAGTTGTAATTAATAAGAGAAAAAAAACAAATTTAAATCATTTGTCAATCATTGACAGTTTTTTCATTATTGAAAATAAGAAAAAATTGTGCCATACACTTCTTTGCCAATTCCATGATGACATAAGATTCCAAACATGTCCCGTAAATCAAAAACACGATTGCAATTGGGTGACTGGACAGTTTTATCATAAAGGCGAACTAAACATTCCTGGCCATCGGTGAATATAAAACGGATCTATTCCTGAAATTCTAGCACTACATTTTTTGATACTCAGTCACAATTCATAATCGGGTTGTTCGAGTACATTCGGAGTAATTTGATTCGGAGTAATATCCACGTCCCTAAAGCTAGAAGAACCCGTACAGAAGAACATTACAAGATAGTATGAATAATTGGAGGCTAATTAAATGCTCTATTAAAAAATGTTAGGCTCCACTCCTTCCAACTAAAACGATGGGTTTTACTACCTTTAGAAAAGTTATCAGACCCATATCAAAAAAATTGGAAAATTAAAGGTTAATTTTAGGCTGAATTTTATTCTGCTCGTCTAGAAAAACTCGTCAAGCTTTACTTCGGTATAGCTAATTTATGTTGCTTGTTATTTTGGCCACCTTACGAACAAAATGTCAGATTGCCTTCAACATGTCTTCGGTCGATCACGTTCGACCACCAGTATTAGTGAATTCGTGTCCCAACAAATTCGTACAGTTTTCCAAAATTTATTCAGTAGACATACAACACGCATGCAATTAAAATTGTCATAAACGTCGAATACTTAATTTTCGTCCATCATTCCGAGAAACAACAAACCATATTATACTCGTATGTACACGAAATAAAATGATATTCCACATCCATGTCATTGATATATCAATCAGCAATTTCCAATGAACGGCGCATATAAGACAACCAGTCCAGCGAAATGTAATTAAAAACAAAAAACAAAATTAAGAAGCAGAAGAAGACGTTTATTGAGAAATGATTACAAATTGTTTGAATAAATTTTCGTGACAAGCCATTCATTTTGTTGTTGGTGTGTTCTCGTTTTCTGCTAAATCCATCATCATTGTATTCAGATTTTATTTCCGTAATCGAATATCCTCCGCCGAATATAAAATCTTACATAAATCTTTCCACGATAAGAATGTGATAATTTGCATATTTTCAGCATGAATCTGTATACAGTTTTTTGGCAGTCTTATACACAAAATTCGCATTTGCACATATTGCAACAAATCGAGAATACGGTTTACAATGACTAATTCACATATTTTATTATTATTGGTGTGTGCTAAAAATTTTGCGCGGTTATTGTCTGCCTTAATGTTCAATGCGCGCGCTTTTCGCGATTTTGCTGTTGCCTTTGAATTGTTGTTGTTTATTGTTTTTTGTGTAGTACTGCAAAATATACAAAAAATATTTTGCAAACAAAAAAAGTTTAACAAATCATGTTTGCAAGCAAACGACCTTGGAATGTGTATGGGTAATAATTGGCACACAAAATATACACAAATTGTATATTACGGTGTATGAACCGTGATGTAACATTTAGGTGAAGAAGAGAGCAATTTGTTGTAATTATTTGGAAATTTTTCTACAGAAGTGTTTTGTGAGTGACGGATTTCATCTAGCGGATTTTCAATAATCTTCAATAATTAGAAATCTTGACATTTATGCCTCATAGATGAAAGTTTTACATATTCAGTGCTTTTGTGATGCATGCGAAGTTTATCCTAATTTTCTCCTAGATTTTAAAAAAATGGCGTTTAGTACTATTTTAGGAAAAATTTCACACGCTTATATAGGGATGTGAAGTTTATACTAAATAAAAAAATACCAAAAAAGTGAGAAAGTATTAATGAATTGCAAACATTTAGGCGATTCTAAAAAATACAAACTATCTAATATTTGCGAACAACTGAGTATTTGTATGACATGCTTGAATAGCCAGTTTCATAAGTTCTAATAAACTGGAAAAATGCTCCTTCAAATTTAGATTAGAATAAAAATGCCCCTCTCTCACTAACAATTGAAAAATACTACAAACAGATCGACATTTTTCTATTTGTTTTCCCGATAACTATTAGTAAAAGTAACTTCTGTTCACTCAAGCCGAATCATGAAGTTCTAATAAAATCTACCCCTCAAATTTGGCCTGGATCGCATCTACCCATATTTTGCTAATCAGTTTACTTTAGGGTAGAATAATAAGGGGTTTTCTGGCCATTACACTATATTTGAGTGATCGAACAAAATTAGGGGGTAGATGCGATTCAGGCCAAATTTGCGGGTGTAGATTTTATTAGAACTTCATGATTCGGCTTGAGTGAACAGATATTACCATTACCTAATTGTGCTATCAAGGAAACCGATGATAAAAACCTGGAAATGTGTTTAGTATTACGCTAAATGTTACTGAATAAACATAATTAGGGGTAGGTACAATCCAGGACAAATATTAGATTAGTAACGTTTTAAAATTCAGCAATCATTGGAATAATATAGTTAAATAATTAATAGTTAAAAATTTCAGGTTTAACTATAAAATTAAATTTTTTTTAATGATATTTTTGCAGTTTGAATTCAACTATATGTATTTTTAAATAACTAACGCCTAAATGTTCTTTTTTTTACACATACATTCATAAAATATGTTGTTTTTGTAGTTTTAGGATAAATTTAGTAAAAACTTCATATCGGTCTTTTGTGACATATTTAATAAAAAAAAAACTTACCTGAATTATACGTCTATCATGGTTTTCGCAATTCTGACGCTAGGTGAGTTGAACTCGCCACATTCAAATTTGGGTATCATGATTTTCGCCGTGAGTGAAAATAGCGTAAAAAATGTTCACTCATAATTTTTACATGAGCTTTATACAAACAACAACCAACTCACAAAAATGGTTGAAATTTTAGAATAAAATTCGGATATAGCACGGGGATTCCCAAACGCCGGAAAAACAAAACGAGAAATGAATGATTTCTGGAAGGAATTAATAGTAACTCTAAACAGCTTGGGACCACCAATGAAAGAGTATTTGGAATGGAGAAGGTAAAGTTATTTTAATTAAATCTAGTTTGTTATACTGGTGCACGTCTTCGTTCTTGTATTTGTTTGACAGGTTTGTACTGATTTGAAACTCGTGCGACTGGTGGTGGTAACAATGCTCAATAGACGCTTACACCACTAGAACAACAGGTGGACACGATGGTGAGTCTAAGTCAATCAGGCACTCCCAGCGGGCAAACGTTTCCACATGAAGAAAAACACAACACACAACTATTTCGGAAGTGCCAATGGAATGTACCAATAATGTTGAAAATCGGTCCCCCAAATACTCCTAACAATAGATTAAGGCGAAGTTCCACAAACAACACTATTAACGCGGAAAAGGAGAGATTCAAACTGTTGCAACAACAAACAAAAAATCAAACGGAAATTGTTGATTTGCTAAAAAAAACGTTTAATTTGCAGTACTATTCCAAGAAGCAGTTTGATGTGAAGGAACGAAAACGTGCATTGATGAAACGAGAAATTGAAAGGCAACAAAAAATGATATCTTCAGAAATAAGCTAGCTCTACAACAAATTGAAATAAAAAAAAAAGAAAATTGGAACTAGCGGAAAAGAAGTTAGACTGTGCTACTGTGAGATACTCCAGTAGTGATGAGTGATTGTTTACAGAACAAATGACTATTGGTATACGTTTTTTTTGAAGTAATATAAAATATGTTTTATTTCATTATTTTATTTTTAAAAGTTTATGAATTTAAATAAATGCTAAACTAGAGAATAAAGGATTTCATCCCGTATTGTTTTGCCTTCTCAAGAAAAATTATTTATTTCATCAGTTACGACAGGTTCTGATTCTACGCCATCTTCTATGGTTAAAGGAGTTTCGTCTTCCATTATGTCCACATTGTAATATCTGTTTGGCCTTGTCAAGACCATAATGCAGCTCTCTAGCCCCAATTAGACACCGAAAGCGCAACTTGAACACTCCAATAGTTCATCCAACAATATATCTTGCGGAGGAATGAATTTTATTAAATTTCGCTTGACGACGTTCTGGAGTCGGCATTGTTAGTGCAGATGTGGAGAACCAGCCGGTGGAAGCGTTGATTGAACTATTCCGATAAATGTGTAGGTTGAAATACAGTTGAAATCCGGAAAATGGTGATGAATAACTGGATTGTTGCATTACTAGCGCGGCACATAATTTTAAAATTGGAAGAATACTTGATGTTCGTATTTTTGGGGCGACTTTACCATCAAGTTAAGTAGTTAACGCAAGCAATCTTTGTTGATTCGGAACATACCAATAAATCTAAAATGTTTAGAAATAAATTGTTTGATTATAAAATATATTCTCACATACTTGCCATCCGGAAGTGAAAATGGATCAGTTTTGTTTCGTAAGGTTCTTCTGATATGGGCAACACTAACCATGATTTATTCATTCTCAGTATCAGGAAACCATAAATCCACCGTCCTAATCATAATACCGATGATATCCAGAAAAATAATAAACCCCTCCAAATACTATATTTGTGGTTATTTTTATAATATACGTAATTAAAATATTTTTTTAATGTATGTAAGTCAAAATACTGTTTTAAACGTCAAAACTTCAAACAAAACAGAATCGCCAACATAAAAAAAACGAAATAACGCACAGCGCCACATACATACACTCGCCAAAATAAAGACGAGGACTGTGATACCAAAATTAACACCCCAATTGTCATATAGTCGTCTCACGTCATTTTAGACGAGTATAGTCACGTCACTTAATTTTTACTATTATCATAGTCGTTTCTTACGCCTATAGTCATTTTAAACGACAAATGTCACTTTGAATGACATTCTTGTCAGCTCAATTTTACAAGTGAGAAGAAGTGACTAGTATGTATTTTCTTCTTAATTGTCAGAAGGAAAAGAAATGCCTAGTATTTTCTTCTTATTTTCCTTAATTACCGTCGTAGCGCTTGAATCGACTTCAACAATACCACTTTCAACCATACTAATACGTGATACGACTCCAGTCACGTCACTTGAAATGATACGACTATGATAATTAGGGTGTAAATTTACACGAATTGAAGCGCCACGGCGACTGAGTAGACTAACGAAAACCGTGATAAGGGTATTCAACTATATGTATGCCTATCCTTGATTTTGGATAGGCTCCCCCTCCTACAATATTTTGCATTATTAAGAAAGTAATTATTAAACTAATTATTAACAAAAAAATTTAACAAAAAAATAGATTATTAATTATTTAATTTAAAGCCAAAACTAAAACTAATAAGTCTCCGCCGTTTTTATCAAAAATTTGTCATTTATTGTGAACGAACGATAGGCCATATTTCATTCAAAGTATTGTCCATCGCTAGCCACTACTTTTCACATCTTCTGACAGCATTCGAATACTACGTCGGAAGAACGTTTTTTCTTTTGAGGTTATCCATGAATCAGCCCAATTATTGGTATCTTTTTATGATGTGAAGTGCTGCTCAAGCAGACGGAGCAATGTCTATTGTCTGGTGAATACGGCGGGTGGAGCAAAACTTTCCAGTTGAGTGTTTCCAAGTAGGTTTTGACTGTTCAAAAGTCATGTTTCTCTACTCTCGTCGTAGTAGCGTTGTAATTTTTTTACTACATATTTTTCAGCTCCTTTCTTCTTGACATCTAGTACTTTTTTGTATATATTAAAACCTCGTTTACATAAATAGTTGAATCCATACAATATATATTTTGATAATTATAGTTCTCCTCCCTTGCAGGAGAATAATTTTGTCCTATCTGGAGAAGTAGTAGCCGCGTTTTTTCTTAAGTGATCGGCTCAATTTCAATTGTGCTCGGTAGAGAGCCCCAGTAATGCACGACACCAAGCTGATCCCACCAAATACACAGCATGAGTTTTTTCCATGAATATTCGGCTTGGTTGTCGATGTTGAAGCAAGGCCATATGGTCCCCATGATTTCTTCTTTCTTGGGTTATCGTAGTGGATCTATTTTTCCCAAAAACCCTTTCGTTTTTACCTGGCAAGCAGCATTTCACGTGAAAAAAATCGGCGTTCAACATCTCTCGGCGTCAGTTCATATGGAACCCAATTTCCTTGCTTTGAAATCATTCCCAATGATTTTAAATTATGTGTAATTACTTGTTGAGTTACTACTAATGTAAGTGTAAGTTCCTTTTGCATTTGGCACGAATCTTCATCCAATAATGTTTCCCTCGGCCTTCCGCTACGTTCTTTGTCTTCGACGTCAAATTCGTTCTTAAACTTCTAAAACCACTGTCGAAAACTTCTCTCACTTAAGGCAGCTGAAGATTTTTTCGAATTAAAGAAGTAAATCAAAAGTTCCCGCAAATGACGCTTATTCGACTCAAAACTCAACATTTTCACAAGAAAAAAAAACCAACCTTAGAATATGACGATTTACATCGGGTAATTTTAATCATAACTTACTGGTGGTACCATATTGTGTCAAACGGTGGAGACTAATTTGTATTTGTATTCCTAATATTCCTAAAAAAGATGGAATTTAAGGGGGGGGGGGGGAGCTGGTAAACTCCGTAAATTTGGGTAAAAACGCCGAACAATTAAGGTAACAAATCTAGCTGGGTTTTAATTTACGATTCTTAGGGCATCAAGTTGACGAAGAAATAATGAGCAAATTGTGCCTTGGAAGCAAATTTGGAAGCAGATTTCAAACATCAATTACCGAAAAATGACACTACGCCATTGCCAAATTTAAACTCACGTTGTTTTAGAATGTCAAATTATTTCGAAAGTTTTATGATATAAAACCCAATTGAGTAAAAACGTGAAACCAATTTTGATCATAAAATTAGCTGGGATTTGATTTACGATTCTTAGGACATCAAGTTGACAAAGAAATAATGAGCAAATTATGAACATAAAAAAAATTAAAAAATATTTCAGGTTGGGGCATAATACCGCTTTACTTACTTATGCAAACATCAAATAAATGGTCAATGTTGTTAAAGGCATCCGACATGATATTGATTGGTTCATTTGCGCCGTAGTTGTTATTATGAAGGTCTAAATTGGAAGTAATTCGCATTTTCTTAGGTTCCTACTTGGTGCCTTAAATTTAACCAATTCTAGTCTAGATGGTGCATCAATTTGATCAAGTAGCTTGTTGTCAATAAACAAGCATTTTAGCGGTTCACGATTGTTGTGGAGCGTCGAGATTTGGCAAGTTTTTCAGCCAGTCGGATACGGTGGTAACTGTTGCAGATTAATATGGTACGGCAAATCTTGATCATAGTCCCATCTATCTTTCCAGTGTAGCTACCGTAAAAACTTTTTTTGAACAATTTCAATGCGTTGGATATGTACTTGGTAAAAAGGACCCCATATAGGGATTCTTCTCGACAGTAGGCTCAGTTGGAAACCAAACACGATAGAAAGAGTGAATAAGGTCACTGTGGCACTCTACTCTTATATAAATTACATCGGAAGGAAATGGGGCTTGAAACCGTAGCTGGTGCACTGGCTTTACACGGCAGCTGTAAGGCCCGTACTACTGTATGGTGTAAGTGTATGGTGGCCAGCTCTGGAGAAATTATCATACAGGAACATGATGGCGAAGGTACAGAGGGCAGCGTGCTTGCTCATTAGTGGGGCGTTGAAAACGACACCCACTGGTGCCTTAGAGGTCATGCTGTACCTTCTTCAATTGGATATTATTGGTAAGCAAATGGCGGTCAATACTGCCGCCCGCCTATCAGCGATTTCAGGGTGGAAGTGCCTGCCAAAAGAGCACTCAACTATAATAAATTCTATGAGGGATGACCTGGTTAATTTGGATTATTTAACACCCCTTTTGTGCTTTTGCAGCTTTCAAGGTGCTTCTCCCCTCTGGAGAGGATTGGAAGAAGGATCTTATTATGGAGACCGGAGTAGTTGAATCCTTAATCGACAGCCCTACCAGGCTGAAGTTATAGCGATTGAAGAGATCATGAACTGGTTGAAGCACAGTATAGTATCGTTGACTGATATCACGATCTGAGTGGACAGTCGGGCGGCCATTCTTTCGCTGGATACAGTTTCCCTGGCGTTAAGGGTGGCGTTGAATTGTCATACATCTCTTAACTATCCAGTTGGTCTGGGTTCCGGGCTACTCTGACGTCGAGGGAAATTGTAGGACAGACGAATTAGCAAAGTACGGTACGACTCTCCAACTGGAACCAGGTAGAGAATATGTAGGAAGGCCTATGTCTGTGCTGAAAGCAGAGAGTCATAGGAAAGCAGTTGCCTTGGCAAATGCTAGGTGGCTCGACAGTCCGACTGGCAGGGTAGCGAAGCAAGTATGGCATGAGGTGAGGTTGAAGCGATCCAAGATCTTAATCACACTACAGAATCGTGATTTAGGTAGAATTGTAAGGGTACATACCGGACACTGCCTTTTCGGGGATCTGCAAGGACGAGGAGGAGGAGGAAACTGTTGTTCATTTCCTATGCTCGTCCTGCGCTAGCCGGCAGGAAACATGTTCACTTGGGCAAATACACTATGGGCAGCCTCTCTGATATCGAAAGCTGTAATGTGCGAGATCTTTTTTCGTTATGTGAATAGTACTAGATGGTTTTAAAGGAAATTTACTGATGTCGGATGGACTCGTGAAGTATTTCATAGATTTGTCCACAGATTAAAATCATATACGTATACAAATCCTATTAGACTTTTGTTAATTCCAATTGAAATTTTAAAGCCTTTCTATGTAGTTGTGCGGAGTACACTGTTATGATTTGTAATTTGCGAAATTGTCAATGAAAAGTAAAATATTATGTATGGTTTTACATTATTTTAATTAGTTTAGAAAGCATAGAACACGTTTTTAAATAATTTACAAAGTTTGTACATAATTTTAATCCAAAACATTGATATAAAATAAAAGTGAGATAGAAACAAGAGACAAATATATATTCATTAAATTGACAATATTTAAAAAACAAGCGCATCAAGATAAGTTTAACGAAATCGAGCAAATTTTATCAGAATATTTATTAGACGTACATCAAATTGTCTTAATTAAAATGGCAGAAAAATATTGTAACTTATAACTAAAAATAAAATTTTAATTGATAAATCACGAAGAAAAAATATTATAGTAACATAACCATACATTTTTAACTAAAGTTTTGTACTAAAACAGTCGGGATGCAAACCAAATATACTGAACTCAAACCATTTATGAATTTTCCACTAATTGCTAATAAGAACTGTTGAGTTTCATATGATTAACAAAAATTCCAGAGAATTTTCCAAAGATTAAAAAAATATACCGAATGAACTTAAGAATTTTCTACGTTTAGAAGCAAATAAGAATGTCCTTTTACAGCAGTAAAACTGGCCGATAAAAATTCGTAGCAATAAACTTTAAGCAGTGTATTTTTAAAACTAGATGGGTTTAGGTAGGGGCTTAATCAACTAATTAGCGAGAATTGAATCACAGTATCCAGATATGGTTGTCAATAGCCATCAAAATTTAGTATAAGAATCCAAAAATTCTCTTGACTGCTGATGTGACATTGCCCTGAATACCAAACTTCGGAAATGGCTAATATTCGCCATCTACATTTTAGTAAAAATGAAATCAGTACACTTAAAATATCAAAATTCGTAGCAATATAGTATATCCGAAGTCGTGCACTATCAGCACTAAGTATTTTTACTCAAATTTGGATGGCCATTATCGGCCATTCTCAGATATGATTAAATATGATTCAGGTTTGGCTAGTACACAAAGTTTTATCATCATTGAGTTACCGAACCACAACCACCTAGTGCTAATAATACACGACTTTGGGTTTATTGTCACGAATTTTTATATTCTCGGTGTACTGATGTCATTTCCACTCAAATCTGGATGACCATTATCGGACATTCCCAGACATCATGATTCAGGTCTAACTAGTACACGAGCTTGACCATTGAGTCACCTATCCAGAACCACCTAGTGCTAATAATATACGACTTCGGGTTTATTGTTACGAATTTTGATACTCTCGGTGTACTGATGTCATCTCCACTCAAATCTGGGTGACCATTATCGGCCATTCCCAGAGATCGTGATTCAGGTCTAACTAGTAAACAAGGTTGACCATTGAGTCACATATCCAGAACCACCTAGTGCTAATAATGCACGACTTTGAGTTTATTGTTACGAGTTTTTATATTCTCGGTGTACTGATGTCATCTCCACTCAAATCTGGGTGACCATTATCGGCTATTCCCAGAGATCGTGATTCAGATCTAACTAGTACACGAAGTTGACCATTAAGTCACCTATCCAGAACCATCTAGTGCTAATAATGCACGACTTTGGGTTTATTGTTACGAATTTTTATATTCTCGGTGTACTGATGTCTTTTTCACTCAAATCTGGATGACCATTATCGGCCATTCGCAGAGATCGTGATTCAGTTCTGACTAGTACACGGGGTTGATCATTGAGTCACATAAACAAAACCACCTAGTGCTAATAATGCACGACTTCGGGTTTATTGCTACGAATTTGCATATTCTCGGTGTACTGATGTCATCTCCACTCAAATCTGGATGACCATTATCGGCCATTCCCAGAGATCGTGATTCAGTTCTAACTAGTACACGAGGTTGATCATTGAGTCACCTATCCAGAACCACCTAGTGCTAATAATACACGACTTCGGGTTTATTGTTACGAATTTTTATATTCTCGATGTACTGATGTCATTTTCACTCAAATCTGGGTGACCTTTATCGGCCATTCACAGAGATCGTGATTCAGTTCTGGCTAGTACACGAGGTTGATTATTGAGTCACCTATCCAAAACCACCTAGCTAATAATGCATGACTTTCGGTTTATTGTTACGAATTTTTATATTCTCGGTATACTGATGTCATTTCCACTCAAATCTGGATGACCATTATCGGCCATCCCCAGACATCGTGATTCAGGTCTAACTAGTACACGAGGTTGATTATTGAGTCACCTATTCAGAACCAACTAGTGCTAATATCGGTGTACTGATGTCTTTTTCACTCAAATCTGGATGACCATTTTCGGCCATTCACAGAGATCCTGATTCAGGTCTGGCTAGTACACGAGGTTGATCATTGAGTCACCTATCCACAACCACCTAGTGCTAATAATGCACGACTTCGGATTAATTGCTACGAAATTTCATATTCTCGGTATACTGATGTCATTTCCACTCAAACCAGAGATCGTGATTCAGGTCTAACTAGTACACGAGGTTGACCATTGAGTCACCTAACTAAAATCACCTACTGCTAATAATGTACGACTTTGGGTTTATTGCTACAAATTTTCATATTCTCGGTGTACCGATGTCATTTTCACTCAAATCTGGGTGACCATTATCGGCCATTCCCAGAGATCGTGATTCAGTTTTGGCTAGTACACGAGGTTTACCATTGAATCACCAATTAAAAACCACCTAGTGCTAATAATAACAGTCATTTTCTCAAAGAGTCATTTTCTAAAAAACTCATGCTTATATAATTGTACTAAAATTTCCAATACGATTCATTTTTTTCCTATTTGAATTTGCAGTAACAGTGTGATACTCATACATACTTAACATCTATGGAAAATCTGGAATACTTTACACCCGTATGTCGGATCCTGTGCTATCACTATGGGTCAAAATAGGCCTAACTGTGCGATAGCAACCACTGAAACCTATCCTAACCTAACCTATGTGGTCGTATTGTAACAATCAACTAGAGCTACAAATAGTTTTTTACATGTAGAATTTTAATTAAACATCATTTCCGTAGTTCAACTTTAAACAATAAAATATAGTATATTTCGACGGTACAATTAACTTAAGCAACCGATATTCATAAACAATAATCCAACCATAATCGTAAATCAAATTATTTAACTCGAGACTTCGAGAGGTAAAATGTAGAATAATTCGAATTAGCTTAATTCAAAAACATGTTTCTTTTGAATTAAAATTTAATAGAGCGAACATTTTAATGAGATGAATTAACAATAAATAACAAAATATGTTGTTCAATTCAATTAATTTACTAATCAACATGAAACATATTTTGTGTGCTGTGTATTTAAATCAAAGGTCAATATAATTTGAAATAAAGTTTTATGTCTTTATAGTTAAGACGAAAAATATCAAGCATAAAAATGATTAAATTAAGAAAAATCTGCGTTTTATGTAAATTCGTGTAGTACATACGAATACGAGTCGCATACTTCTATATTGAAATATCATCGCAAGCTCTTAATTATATTCTGGCAATGTATCTGATGGAACACAGGAGACAACATAAAACTAAAATTGATTCTTATGTCTTTTATAGTATTTTGATCATATTAACGTCCGAAATACGAAAAAGCAATAAAATTAATAAAATTATTAGACGTGCCATTATTATTTTGGTTTCGTCTTCCAGAGAACGCAGTCTTAAAATAAATCTGCATCGCATAAAATATCAGAAAGATAAAAAACAATAAAATTGGCGCGCGAAATTGTTTTGTTTGTGTTCTCGTATTCAATACAATGTTGCAGTTCGCGTTATAAGTTTAGATTTTACGAATTGATTTTATTTATTATTAGTTGATTGGGATCTCTTCTTATGCATCCTTCTTAAATTTTTAAAAGAAATCGAAAATACAACAAAATCAAACTTCTGCTTGATACTTGGTTGAATATATGAGCGCTCCTCAAAGTTAATTGAAAAACATAAAATTATAGGGGTTGGTCTTGAAATCCCGTATTACAAAATCCCGCAATTTCAACATTAATTCTGAAACTCGTGTAAATGATCTAGGTCTATTGGCCATATTTACGAGCTTAACTAAAAAATAAATTATAATCTTTGTTGTGAAATATATTTACCAAAACTAATACCAAAAATGTACACGATTTTGAACGCTAAGAGGAAAAAATGTCAGAGAGTGATAAGATAAGAATTGTGATACAATTTACTAAAGTTGTTTAATTCTAAGCCATCCTTAAACCATTTCAAACAATAGCTGTGTTTCTGATCTGGTTCAATTCTTGTTCAAAAGACAACGCTAAGACGCTCACTAGGTTTCAAATAAAAATTTGTGATCTAAAACAAAATTTGGATCAGCGTTTCCATATAAAATTTAAACTGATGTGAAAATGTTTCTACTTTTATATCTCCAATCCTAGAGATGTTCACGGAGTCTCATCTGTTTGACCGGATAGCTAAACCAAACCCATATGTGTGTGGAGAACTGAATTTAATTATGATGAATTTTAATTTGTCCAGCGTATAATGAACTTCATAATGCCCTTCCTTTCTCCAATAAGAACAAACTAAAACCTTTTCGGTACATGGATGAGATAAATGCCCAATTTTGTGACATTTAAAATAGCAGGATGGAAATTTCTTTGTTTCCAGATATTCTCATAAACCTTATAATGCGATTTTATATTGGGTTGGGAAAAAATTCATTATTGTATCACTAGATGGCATTAGTTCCATATATCTTGTGATGTACTTGTCGCAGTAGACCATACTTATACTCGTTGGAAAGGAGGATTCATGTTCTAAAAAAAACTTGACTTATTTTGCCATTAAGCTTTGGTAAAAGTGGATTAGGATTTAGTTTTTGATTTACAATTTTCCAAATCAATAGCCATTTTCGGATTTAGTTTTAGTCTTCAAAGTTTGTAAGTAAAAATGTTTGTTGTGTTTTTAAAAAATGTATTGGATTTACGTAAATCCAAAATCATTTTGGATTTAGATGAATCCATAATTGATCTATTCAGTTGTGAGTTGTATAGCGAGTCAAGGATGGAGGTAAATAAAGAGAAAATTCGTTATATTTTACAATTTTAAAGCCCTCGATAAGGGCGAAAACGCAAGTCAGGCGGTCTTAATTGTGAATTGTGTCTATGATTCCGATACTGTCAGAGCCAATCACTCGCAATTTTTGGTTTCGTCGATTCCGTTCCGGTAATTTCGATACCAAAGATGCACCACACACTGGAAGGCATATCGTCGAGATTATCGAAGTAGACCGACATGTGAGCTGTCGTAGCATCGCCCAGGAGCTGAAGATCGGCACGAAACAGTTTTAAACAATTTGCATAAGGCTGGCTTCAAAAAGCAGCTTGATGGCAAACGCAACGAGTTATCGAAAAAAATGGCGCATATTTGAGGTAAAACGAATGATTATAGTCATGTTAAATAAAGCCACAAAATAAACGTAAAAATAATGGATTTCTTTTTCCCCAATCTTATATATCTGATTATATCAGATTTATCTAATTTACCTTGACTTCCGACACTTTTAACCCTACTAGCATAACATTAAATGAATATCAGATGCGGTACGACAACGACCAAACTCAAACACTAAACCAGTGTGCAAACCTTACCAATTTCCTCCAGACATTGATACGAACTCATACCAGGTCAAAGCAATTGTTCAGTTTGTCGATCCACTGTAATATTGAAATTGTGCTTGCTCCGGGACCAAAATTGGTAATCATAGCGCTCACATCACGAGGACTAAACTTATAATACATATACAGGGTGGGCCAAATAATTTTTTTTTTTTGAACTAGCGGTTTTTTTGAGTATGGTAAGGGTTATGTCACTTCTGATTTGACAGAAAGGTAGTTTTATCCTTCCGCTGAACGAAAATGGTTGTGTATTCGCTTGAACAACGCTGAGAAATATTGAAACATTAATTCGAAAATTTTGCCAAAAAAATCTTTTCGGATCAGGCGCATTTCCATCTTGGCGGCTATGTAAACAAGCAATTGTCGCATTTAAGGCACGGAGAACCCGCACGTGATCGTAAAGAAGCTGATGCATCCTCAACGAGTGACTGTTTGGTGCGGATTTTGGTCCAGTGGCATCATTATGCCATTTTTCTTTGAAAATGTGCAAGGTGCCGCCGTTGTCAATGGTATGAGCGCTACCGCGCCATGATAAACGATTTTTTGTTCCCGGCACTTGAAGAGGAGGACATAGGCAACATTTGGTTTCAACAAGACGGCGCTCCGTGCCACACAGAACACGTTTCAATTGATCTTTTGCGCACTGTCTTCGAAGATCGAATTATCAGCCGAAACGCTGATGTGATTTGGCAGCCTCGAAGCTGTGATTTGACGTCGTTGGACTATTATCTTTGGAGTGCTGTCAAAGATAAGTGTTACGCCGATAAACCAGCAACGTTTGAAGCTCTCAACGAACAATATTCGCATTGCCATTGAAGACATAATGCCGCATACCATCGAAAATGTGCTCAAAAATTGGACCGACCGTATGGGGTACGTCAAGGCCAGCCGAGGCAGTCATATGAATGAAATAGTATTCCATAATTAATCGGAAGGATTGTTCTTTACAATGAAAAAATAAATTTGAAAAAATATTGAGAACTTTTTGTTTTATTGATTTAAAAAAAAAATTATTTAGCCCACCCCATATAGACCGTAGATCTTTAATTACGATCCCAATTTTGATATGCAAGCTTCTTCTAAGTTTATTAAACATTTTTTTTTTATTTTTTTTTTATTTTAAGAAATCTTTATTTCTGTATAATATTATAACTAATTTCATTGATTATCTAGTAATTGTTTTATTATTTTAGAAGTCTATTCTTGCGGGTTCAAAAGTATCGGTTCATCCCGGCTCTGCCAGTCCTTTGACTTGCGCAGCTCAGGGAACCAATAATGCTAAGGGTTTTATTCTCTTTAGAGGCTTCGGTCCAGTGGTTCGATCCAGTAGGTTCCGCAGCTCCTCGTTGTCATGCTGCTGCAGTTGCAATACATGACTCCTTCCAAATTTTTGTATTTCATCGCTGACGTATTTCATGTTAAGTCTCGATGGAGATTGTCACTTCTAATGTACCAAAAAACGTTCACAATGCTACGTAGTACCTTGTTTTGAGTATTAAACTTTGATTATAACAATAATCTAAAATAGGGTGAATTACGACGAATTAAAACACAATTTTGTAAAACTTAGCATTTACTTTGTTCAGCTGAACCTAGCAGGGTCAACGTCATAAATATAAGGTTGATATTTAAATATTTAAATTCATGAAATTTAAATCTTCTTTTGTTGTACGGTAGCAGGTTTTATGTATACAAACCGTAAAATATCATTAATAAGGTGGTCCTTCGAGCAAAACAAAATAAATCGGGTCGCATATACCATCAACTGCCATCAAAGTGACATATAAAACATCAGCCAGGCCTCGATAATGGACAACCTCTGCAAGGAACAACAGAAGAGGTTCAAGAAGATCCAAACCCTCTTGTTCAACTACAAGAAGGATTCTATCAGCGGGAAGACAAGCATATACATCGACCGCAAAATAGTGCGATCAGGTGAAATGTATGAAAAATTCGTCAATGCTGAACTTCTATACTAAGTATGTAAAAATCAGTAAAAACAACTTCCCAACACATGAATTTTGGAAAGGTGGCACCTTTGATGTAGAACTTCTAAAAGTAGTAAGAAACAGTAAGTTAATCTCTAGCGCTAGAAACGAAGAATTCAACATCCTCATCTCTTCCAAGTTCAAGTTCCGGTAATAAAACAACCGGTATCGAGAAATTAACCTCAGCACGAGCGAAATGCTATAAACGCAAAAATTCAAAATGAGATAATTCCGCGCCGTGATAAGAGAAGCAAATACTACAATGTAAAAGGAACCAGAAAATGTTGAGTTCATGAACATCAAACTGGAGGTAATATCCTCAAAGAAAGCGGAAATCATGAAACTGCATTAAGACATATACATCGAAGCAGCGCATAGGACGATGAAACCACTCTGCCGTATTTCGTAAACTACTACTTTGGTATAGTGAGGAAACAATACAAAACCATCAAAATCAGTAACATCAAACTTCAAGCAAAATCAGTCAAAATATCAGCAAGGCACAAAAAGTATGCCGAAATTACCGCGAATACAAATTCCAACATTCGACAAGAACTTCAAAAGCTGGATATCGTTAATAAACACGTTCAACAATCTGATCAATACGACAATAAACGAAAAATCGTGACCGAATATGTTGACTCCACCTTGAACACAGCAAAAGTTCAACCAAATGCGGCCAAGGATATTTGAAAAATGTATGATACAGTAAAGAAGTGTATAGAAGCTTTAAGAAATTTCGGCTACAACGTGGACGAATGAGTGCTTCATTCAAATTAATCTCAAAAAGCTGAAATCCTACAGTCTAAAGCACTACGAGGAATCCCTTCATGGTGGTCGTGAATTTTCCACAATGGAACGATTTTTACATCTCTTAATGGAGAGAATAAATGTACTTGAAGTACACTGTAGTGTAAGCGCCATCTCAAGTAAATGATTCAAGGTTGATTCTCATAGAAAAATTTTGGTTAATTAAGGAAGCCAGCTAAAAGCTGATTGCAGTGGTGAATTCTGTAATTTCTGCAAAAGAAGGAGGCACATAAATCCAAATTGTGTTTATTTTAAACAACAAACCCCAAGCCGGAGAATAGATTTTATCAACAGAAAAAAATTGTGTACCAACTGCCTATCACACGGCTCAACAGAAGCATGCCTAAAAACAGAAAAATGTTCCATATGCCATAACAAATATCATTAACTGCTACACACAATCGCTAAAATCATAACGAAAACCTCCACACACAAAACGGTTACGCATGTTTTGCGGAAAATAGCATCAAATGTGCCAGAGTAAAAGGTAAAACGAAACGGCGACTCGCGGTGAGGAAATATAATATTGGTGGATTGGGTTGGCTGATAGTAGGCCTAGCAACAATTACTCAACCCAGGACTCTAATGTTAACATCAGTGTTAAAGAAGAATTAGCACAAGCTCAAGAGCTTCACAAGTCTTGGGAGTTAGGGGAGACGCAGGTTGAATCTCTACCGACAAAACAGTGTCAAACAATTTACCGCCAAACGGTTACGCAGGATTCAAGTGGACGGTACGTGGAACAGTAAGTTATGTTCAAAGAAAATGATACCAGCATCCGTTCAAAATAAAAAGTCATTCAACGGTTCTTGTAAATTGAGAAAAGTTGCCAAAATAATGAACGACTATGGCACCTGTATCTAGGATTCATGAGAGAGTATCTTCAAATGGGACATATGATATCGCACCAACCTGTACCAACTATTAAGTGTGTAACACTAAGCAGCTGCATTAATGTGTCACAGGCCGGAGTTATATTTCAATATATTCAGCATTGAGCGATGACCAAGAGCCTCCGGAAAATAAGTACTATATTTGGAAGCGCAGAAAGCAATCAAATTTTTCAAATTAATTGAGCTGCACACCTCAGTGCAAATGAGCTTTCATGCTCAAATTGTGGTGTGTAATTCACAAAATTTTTGGTGATTTTGTTGAACTATGTCCGTTTATAAATAAATAAATAAATAAATAGTCAAGTTAAATGATAAATGACGCCATCATCCAATTGCAAGTAAAAATTGTACATTCCGCATCATGCAATTTTGAAGAAAAATTCAAAAGAAACAAATTTTCGCGTTGTATTTGACACCTCAATGAAGTTAACTTTTGATTGTATTTTGAATGAGTCTCTGCATGTCGGAGCTACCCCGCAGCACAATTTATGGTCACTTATTCTACGATGGAGGAAACACAGAATAGTATTCGGAGCTGACATAATCAAAATGTATCGACAAATTGAAATGACAAACGAACATCAAAATTATCAAAGAATACTATGCAGGGAGAGCTCAAACCAACCATTGCGGGATAAGAACTTGACTACTGTTACATATGGCGCATCAGCAGCTCCGTTCTTGGCAATAAGAACAGTGCATCATGTAACGTCAACGACGTTCTAACTGGTGCTGATAACCTACAAGATGCACAACTTCTACAATAACAGCTAATCACATTACTTCAAAAAGGTCAATTTCAACAGAACAGCGGCCCAAAATTATTTCAGTCTATGCAAGGATGACACAAATTAATTGTAAATTTAGAGTTGGCAGAAGATGAAACTATTAAAACTTTAGGAATTCAGTGGAATCCGATCTTCGACTGCTTTAGATTCAGGGTAAACCAAGTATCATCAGGAACTGAACTTACAATGAGAGAACTAGTCCCGCAAGTAGCAAGACAATTTGATCCACTAGGATGGTTGTCGCAAATTTCTATCACAGCCAAATTAATATTACAAGAAGTTTGAACCACAGAAATAAAATGAGACGACAGGGTTCCTAACGATATTACAGCAAAATGGATGAAGCTGCGAGGTGAACTAGTACTCTGAACTGAATTATCAGATAAAACAATTGTCACACGGCTACTGACGGTCAAAACCAAGGTAACATCTACCCGAGTTAAGCAAATGTTACCACGTCTGGAACTTTGAGTAGCACTTCCTCTGTCTCGTTTAATTAACAAAGTGGTCAAAACTCTAGTAGGTCAACCGGCTAATATTTATGCATGTAAAGATTCTACCGTTGTCTTGTCTTGGCTACAAAAACCAGCGATAAAATGGAAAACGAGCCTTATTTCGTGTTTGGCGGCGTGCTTTTTTATTTCATCTTTGATGTATTCCATCTGCAAGTCCCTGTGAAGGTCTTTATTTGTCGTGTACCACGAAGCATTTACGATGCTACGGAGAACCTTATTTTGAAACGTCTGTACCATTTTGGCGTTTTTTTGCTTAGTACATCCCCAGAGTTGAATACCGTAGATCCATATCGGCTTCAGTATTTGTCGATATAGCAGCAGCTTGTTGTATATTGTAAGCTCAGAGCCTCTACCTATGAGCCAATACATTTTTCTGAACTTAATATTAAGTTCTTCTTTTTTCTTTTTGACGTGCTCTCTCTACTTGAGCTTGGCATCGAGAGTCATGCCCAGATATTTAGCTTTCTTTGCATATGGCACCGGTCGTGAGTTAATTGCTATCGGTAGATGGGAAGCCTGTTGATATGTAAAGTTAATATGAGTGGATTTCGTCTCATTAAGCTTGATTCTCCAGGGCTTACTCCAGTTACAAACCGCATTGGTAATCTTCTGGAGTTTGCTCGTTGCATCAGCCACATTACTTCTAATGGCCATACTTGTTGTGTCATCTGCAAAGGTGGCTATGGTTCCTTCATCTGTTGTTGGAATATCCCTTGTATATAATAAATACAGGATTGGTCCTAAGACTCTCGCCTGCGGGACACTGGCGGAGATTTTCTTTAGTTCGGAGTATTCTACCTCATATTTCACACGAAAATGTCTATTGGATAAATAAGATCTTAGTATGGCATAGAATTGCCTCGGCAGATCTCTATGCAGCTTGAATTCCAGTCCACTGTGCCAGACTTTATCGAATGCTTGGGCGACGTCCAGAAATATGCTGGAGCATACTTTTTTGCGTTCTAACGTTCTTTCAATAACGTTGGTGATTCTATGCACCTGTTCAATTGTGGAGTGCATTTCCCTGAATCCAAATTGATGTGGAGGAATTAGTTGTCGGTCCTATAACCAACCATATTGGTTTAAGTCTTTTTAGTAATATTTTTTCAAAGAGTTTTGACATAATTGGCAGCAATGAAATTGGCCGGTATAATTTTTTATCGTTAGGTGGTTTATCAGGGTTTGCTATCATGATTACTTCTGCTAATTTCCATTGCCACGGAACATATTTTAACCAAAAGCTTGCTTTGATTATGTGTAATAGCTTACGAAATCATTTATCTGGTAGAGCCTTGATTATTTGGCAAGTAATCAAGTCATATCCTGGGGCTTTTTAACATTCATGTTGCTTTTCACTTCTTCTTTTAATTCTTTGAGAGTTGCTGGGCGTATTTTCAAAATCATATAGCTTTTGGATTGAAATTATATTTTCATTGGCCGTTTGCCTTGGTAGTGGTTGGAAGGTATCCTCGAGATACTCCGCAAACAGATCACCCTTCTGTTCCATCCACATTTTTAAGTGGAGGCACGTGCATTTTGGGTCTTTTGAGTCCCTTCGTCGCCTTCCACAGAGAATAATGAGAGTTTTTTTCATCGGTTAGGCTAACTAGATATCTGATGCATTTCTAACTTCTTAAAGAAGAGGTTTGAGACTGTTACCTAAATTGTTAAGAATTGTTTTGTTCTCCGGTGTTCTAGTTATTTGCCAGGTTTTACGTGCCCGTCGTTTTTGTCTTACCAACTCTCTAACTTCCATTGGGAAGGATATGTTAAGCTTCTTCTTATTTGGTATAATGGAGGTACTTGCAAAAGCAGCATAGTGAATTGCTTCATTGAGTTGTTCTAATTCATCTTCCAACTGGTGGGGATTTCTTATCGGCACCTGAAGATTGATTTTTTCCTCCAATACCTCACGAAAGAGATCCCAGATTGTTTTTGAATTTGGTTATCTGGGTGCACTCTCCCTTTGAATTACCATTTCACTGACTGTCATGATAACCGGGGAATGATCCGATACTAGAGAATTACTGTCTTCAATGTGAATATAGTTCTGGGATATATCTCTTGCTACATAAAAGTCTATTAGGTCAGGTATCTTCGTTCCGTCACTGGGCCAGTAAGTTGGGGAACCACCAGAGTAAAATTCACATTTTGATGTCTGCCCTGCTTGAAGCAATTCTTTACCTTTTCACGTCGTAAGTGTAGATCCCCAATATGTATTTTTCGCATTAAAGTCACCTCCAATAATAAAATCACGGCCAAGCGATTTAAATAATTTAAGGTAGTCCTCCCTTTTCAAGTTATGCCGGGGAGAACAATATATTGCAGAGACAGTAAACGAAGATTTAACTAGATGGCTTTCAGATATTAAGAAAATGTCGAATTTTTCTGAATTTAAAAATATTTCTATTTCTGGAATATGTTGCATAATGCCATTCGTATTCCAGATTGCTATTTTGAAAGTTGTGTTCTTACTTAAGATTTTTTGTTGGATTGCGTTGAGGGAGTTGCATTTTCTTCAGTTGATCAAGTATCATGTTGTTCAGATTATTTTGATCATCTAGCCGCTTTGTAAAATAGCTGCAATGCTGTTCATAATGTTTTCCATAATTTGGTTACTTTCAGAGCCCATATGTTTGGTTGAACCCAAACCTTTCACTACCTGCACAAATGAACTTCTTTGCCCTGGATTGCTTGGTTGTGGGTTTTGATTCATCTGATTTGATATTTGAACCCTTCGAATTTCGTGGTTTTGCGATTGATTTGTTGTTTTACCTCTTAATTTTTGTAGTTGTTTAGCAACCTCCCAGCCTCGATAATTAGCCGGTTGTTGGCCCTTACAATTTGTACACTTGGCTGGCACATCATTGTACAAGCCTGGGTAAAATGATTACCTGAGCATTTTACACATCTTGGATCCCGGCGGCAATATCTTTGGGTGTGATTAAATGCCTGGCATTTCTTGCATTGGGGTATGCGTGTTGTGGTTCTGCTCATTGGTTCAATTTCCACCTTCATGTGAAGGATTCCTTTTATTCCATAAATGTTTTGAACATTCTCTTTGTTGTCAAATAGCAGCATAAAAAGAAGGAGTCCCCTTTTACTGATAATTTGGTTTCCTTCCTGAATTGTTGTTCTCTCATTTTAACAATATTCACATCACCTAGTATTTTAAAACCGTTATTTTGTAAGTCTTCCATTATTTATTTGCTTGAGCAAGTGTGATGCAAACCTCTTGCCATGACTTTTATAGGTCGGGCCTGTTTGTTTTCGTAAGTGAACCACTGATACTTTTCAGCATTCAATTTCATAGATAAGGTTCTATAAGTATCTGAGTCCAGAGTATTAATTTACCAAATGTCATTATTTAACGCTGTTACCTTATAGTCTTTGTCAGTAACCGATTTCATCAGTGACTGAATTTCTGGGTAACTGGTTACACCCACAATATTTATTGGTGTGGATGACTTTTCTTTCGGTTGCACCAAATTTGGTGTAATGTTCTTGGTAGATTTACTACCTTTTGGTTGATTGGCTTTGGATAGAGCATCGTTTGAATCTGGACTAGATTGTCATCTACCATTTAATTGCTCAGCCTCAGATGACGATCCAGCTTTTCTTTTCAGACTCTTCCTGGACTGTTTTTTCTTCTTTAGGATCCAGTCCGTCTCTCTTGTAATTCATCTTCATCAGTGGAATAGATGAGTTTGTCTGGTTCAATGCTTCCTATATCGCAATCTTCTTTTGAATTCCGATTCAATTTTAGGTTTTCATTTTCTTGCTTTAGATACTCAATTTCATCGCTTAGCTTGGCAAATAATTGCTCAATATGCTCTAGCCTCGCCAAGAGATTCATATTTGCCTTTTCTAGGACAATAGTTGTTTTACTAGATTCGGCTATTTTCAAAGTAAAATTTCCGGTGGCATCACTTATTTCGTGTAATGTTTGTCTAGGTATAGCGTTAGAAAAAGTATCGGCTTGGTCAGCTACCGATTTGCTTCTATTTTTCTTTATCGGTGATCTTTGTAAATTTGATCTTCTCTGGAACGGATTTGATGTTCCCTGATAATGCAATAGATGGCCCTCCCCAGAATCCATAGGGTCAGTCTCCACAGAGAGTGGATTTACCAATGTTGATATTGGTGTACCACTTGAGGTATTATTTCCTTTTGTTTGTACCATTGCATAGTTTTGATTGACTTATTAGCTATGAGTACGCCCGTATCCATTTATGAATACTTCGTGGAGGCTGTCAATCTCGTACTCCTCGATTTTGAGTAAAAATAATTTTGTTTCTCTTTCTGATTTGCATTTTTTTTATCTTTTATTAAATTTGTTTTGTATCCACTCTACAGTTTCGTGAGACATGTCGACGAATGAACATGTACGCAGTTACTGTTTTTTTTATTTCTAAATTTGTTTGTTTGTTTTATTTTTTAAAATGTGTTTGAAGTATTAAAGTAAAATTGTATTAATTGTAAGTGTAATTATGATCATATTTGGCCATCATCACGCACAAATTTACGATGACGATTTATTTTTTTAAGATGGATGCCGAGTGCGAGATGTAAATACAAAGGCGGGATTTATTACATTTAAGTTAAAAAATTGTAATGTATATTGTATATAAAAAATTAAAAATAAATAAATTTTACAAAAAAATGCAACAAAACTTTCTTTAATTTAAAAATAAAACCACAACGTGAACAGTAATATGGAAATCTGCTCTAGTAGCATGTAGAAAAGTGTGTGTAATTAGTATGGACAAATATATGGAATAAAAGCGAGATTCCGACGAAATTCCATCTTATTTCCAATTTGATTTTTTCTCTTTTTAGTCGGGATTCACACCCACTCTGGAATTTTTGTGACACTTTTCTTTGGCGAGTAGTATGGATTTCCGAGTATTTTACATGTTTCTTTCCATAGAAAGAGTGTGGTTTTTGAGCGCGAATGTAAACGGAATTCAGTCGGCATTGCATATTGGGTTATGGTACTCAAACTTATTAAAGAAACAAACCAGCACATACATTTAGGGGAATTTAAATATCGATAAATTTGTTTTTTTCAATACCAAACAGCCTTAAATATTTAAATTCATGAAATTTAAATCTTCTTTTAATGTCATTCAGCAGGTTTTATGTATTGCAGGGATCTTTTCAGGCCGGGATTGGAACCGATGTGAAGTCAATTGTATGTTAATTATGTTTAATACTTTTATATGCTATACCTATATAATTTTTATATCAAGATTACCAATACTGCTCAGTTACGAAAGACAACAAAGTTTAATAAAGTCGACGGTCTGAAATATTTAATTATTCCGTCAAGATCTAGGCCATTTTACTAGTTTGTTGTTTTAATTCTGAATTACAAATAAAAATTCCGACACCTATTTACTACAATCAAATGCTTAATGTGACTGCGCCAATGTTAAAATGTCATTCAAATTATTTTTTTAAATGCTACCTCACATATGAAAGTGTGTTAAATACTAAAATAAATACGAAAATTTTTGTTAAATAAAGTATTCGTGTATGGGAGCAGACAATTTGCTATTTACTTTTATTTTTTAAATATGCAAAACTAATATACTAATAACCGTTTGTCAAATCAACGTACAAAAAAAAATTATTTATTTAAATTTTATTCCATCACTATGTCCACATATGAGTATAATAAACTGTCGACAAATAGGTATAACTAACCAAAACTAACTAACCACAAAACTAAAATCAAAATATAAAAAAAATCAATTTACTGTCTGGCTTGTGTTGTGATTTTATTGTTATGTGTGCGCCTGCCTCATTACTATTTGCTTTCGATCTCGAATACTCGTATATGATGTCACTCAGGCTTATAGGTTTTTTAAATTTTAGCTTTGTAGGTGACCTTTACTTAATTTTTGTACTAGTTGTGGATATAGTTGGATTCGTAAATAGCTTAGAATTAAAAGTCGATTTAAGCAATTTAATTAAACAAACAATAATGTGGGTTTCGTCGGATCAGTCAATAATTCACTTAATTTGTTCACATAAGCCTTGAAGGTCTGCATACAGTGTTGTTGTATACATTTCATTAATTGATTAAACATTTTTCACTTTTTGGATGAGTGAAGGTCGCGCATCTGTGCGTCTCCGCTAACAACTAAATTTGATCATCATAATTTTATTAAAGCATATCCAGTAGTAAATTTAATGGTAATTTCGAGTAAATCGATTTTTTGTGTTTTGTGGATTAGTTCTTGTCCAATTCTTAGGTTAATATTTGAATTACACGAACGACTGGATTAGTCATAGTTTGAATGGACCTATTACAGCATTAAGTAGATTTTTATTGACTAATGTGAATTGTAATAAGTGGAATGTTTATTTCTAAGAGCATTATAACGAATTTTTATTGTTCAGCTAAGAAATGTTGTGAGCAAGTTTCCCTGACAAAAACAATGGTTTTAATATATTCCTGGGTTAACAGTTCCGTTCTAGTATTTACATGAACTGTATGAATTCCAAGGGGCAAAGTCCTAGATTCAAACCTCCTTGCAGTGCTCCCCCACAGACGCAGATAAAATTCTGCCTATAGTCAAGGACACAACATGACACGGCGGCGACACTGTAAACTCAATACCATAGCAGCGTCTTTTCTCCAAGTTAGGGGTGGCTGAAGCAGCCGACTTCCTTGTAACCAGCGGCTCGCAATATAAAAATGTTCGAGGTATATGGATGTCTAAAGATGTATCACCAGTACGTGGCTCACACACGCAAAATATGCGTTGACTGGCGGGCCAACTACCTACTCACACGAAAAATATCAATTTATCAACAATCTCATAAAATGTACACGAACAATGCTAGCAAAATGGGAATATGGAAGACGTGCTTTCACTACAAGAGCTTAGATGGTCTTTTGGAACATTTATATTTTCTACTACGGCGGTAATCGTAATAGAGACGAATTTGGCGTCGGCTTTCGCGGCGAGTGTAGTATCATTTTATTGATTTCCGAAGTACGCACTACGCGCAGAAACCAAATCACATATTGGTCCGCACAGCCTGGAAGATCGGAAATTCAAATTGATCACGTCATGATCGAAGAGATATTCGATCAGTGAAACTGACGTTAGATCATACAGAGGCGTTGACATTGACAGTGATCATATGCTTGTTACTTTCAAATATAAGTGCAAACTATATAGTCAACATTTAACAAAACGGGACAGAAATAAATGGAAGCTGCGTGATAAATGGTTAGTTCATAGCACTATAGAAACTCGCACGCAAAATATATCTGCGGCAGAAAAGCCAATCGCCAGCGCAAATATATGAGAAAATACATCGAAAACATCAGTTTCCTAGCGGTAACGCGAAACTCTATTCAAGCTTTAGCTCCACCAGGCAAGGAGTTATTTGCTCCATATTCCACAGAAGCTGAAGTAATCGCAGTGATTAGTAGAATAAAAAATGGCAAAGTCCCTGGTCTCGTCGGAAATCGAGTATTCTTTTTGACTTCGCCATCATGATCTGGGAGCAGAAGGAGTTGCCTGAGGAATGGAAGACCGCTCTCATATGTCCACTGCATAAAAACACTGTCGACCGATTCAAATGTGAAAATTACCGTGACATAGCTCTATTAAACACCACCTAGAAAGTGATTCCTAATGTAGTAATCGCATAGTCGTTTTCGCCCCAACCGACCAACCACTGATCAGTGTTTCACTTTGAGGTTGTTCTTGGAGAAATGTTAAGAACACAATATTACTATTCACCAAGGAAATGTGGTATTGAAACTTGACGGTGCATATTCAATAAGTCGGCGCGAACTCTTGCAAAACCAACATTCGGAGCTTTCGCTATTTTACAAATATAACAATTAGCAATATATTGACGAACTTGTTTTACCATTCCTGACCAAGAAGAAAGGAGAGAAGTATTTACGATTTTTTTCCAGAAGTATTTACGAATTCTGTCTCTGCGCCCTCTACTAATTAGCAACTTCTTTAATACGTGGGAACTTCACAATTTAGCTTAAACGCGGGACAATCATTGGGCTGGTCGCTAATTTTAAAATAAAAATAGTTAGTCGGCACACTTTAATTTTTTGGACTCAGTGACGTTTAAGCCTTCCGTTTGGGCTAATACGTTTGGTACATTAACACGAAATTCTCGAGCTTCATCGCAGTAAATTCGCAAAAGCATGTCCGGCACGATGTTGTCTTTACCATGTTGATGCATAATTGAGAAACGAAAGCCTTGAATCTACCACTTAAGTCTCGCTAAGACACGAGCCACCTTAGACTGGCATGGTTTGTCATCATTGTAAATTCATGCCCTTCTATATATGCTCCAAATTTCTTTACTGCCACAGTAAGCGGCCACAATTTCGTTGGGCTTGGTTAAGCTTCTGTGAAATGAAAGATGTAGGCCGCTCATTACCCTCCGCGTGATTTTGAAAAAGAACTGCTCCAAATCTAGAGCAAGCATCATATCTTATGTTATGTGAAGCACTATAATCAGGCGTAATAAAGCTCCTTGCTCCTTGTGTGTTATCCGTTCATCGAAACTTGCCAGACTGAAGAAGTTTTCAATAAATCATAGATACCACCCACAGCCATCCCCCTGAGTCTTTGTATCAGTTTAGTTGTCGTAGGCACTGCCAGCTTAACTATAGTTTCAATTTTTTCAGGATCCCGTCTTAACCCTTTCTTGCCACCCAGACATTCCAAGTATCGAGTTTCTCTCGATCATTTCAAAGTGTTTCTTCGAAGGAGCGGTTAAATTTAATGTACTGCTAATGGTCAGCCAGATCATCCAAATACACAATAGTGCGATCTTAGAGTTGGAATCATAAGGAATAGTTTTATGCTGATTGGGCTGACAGAGCGGCCGTCCCGGTACCGTAAAAGCTATCTTGTCTCTGGTCAAGAACGAAGTTCGTCTCTGATTGTCGTTCCAAAGTCCGTCAATGATCAGTAGAGGATAAGCGTCTTTTTCCGTCAAGGCGTTGAATTTACGTGCATTGAGACAAAGGGGTACTCCGTTCGCTTTCCAAACTATTGTGACTGGTGAACTCCACGAACTTTTGCTTTTGTCGATAAGACCTAAACACAACATCGTGTCAATTTCAGTACACTGTTTCTTCTGTACGGCCGGAGAGACTGGGTAGTATAGCTGCATTACTGGTTTGCAATTCTTGACCAGCCCTGTTTCGTGCTCGTGCAACCGTTTTTACCCAAGCCGTCCTTAGATGATGAAAACAGATAGATAATTCATTGGAGATTTTTGTTATCATGATCGCTATAACATACAAATTTCTCTTTCTTGTTTGATCCTCAGTTACAATTTCGTTAATGATCAGATTTGGTAGTGACCCGAACTTCCGGCAAAAATCAATTCCTAAATACAACAATCCCTAAATACATACATAGTTGCTCTCCGTTATGCTAATATGGCGCAATAGAATTGCTTCACTGCGCAGGAATCTTATTAGGCTCTGAAAATATTGTACCGGACTTAAACTAGCAGACAGATAAATCGTGCTGCAAAGATTGTCATTCTCTTTAGTTTTCTGATGAGCCCCTGTTTGCTTGTTTGCTGCCTTTGACATACAAAGTCCGAGTCCTCGTTGGGATCGATAAAGAATTGAATTTTCTATAGCTGTGAGTTTAGCCATTAAACGAGCAATGCTCTTTAAGACAAAGTAGCCGGCAAATATAGAAAACTACACGGTGTGGTTGAAGTCGTTGATACACGGTGCGGTTGCTCTCGTCCGCCTTAATTCTGCGAACTCTTGTAAAACACTCGTTTAACAACACGGTTTTTGACCCCCTTCTAACTTAATTACCGATTCGATAAATGGGGGTAAAAATTCATTGTCTCGGCGTCCCGACCTGGTAGACTAACTATAACTACAAAAAAATTGGTTTTCAATTTATTGCTCCTGCACACATTTCACTTGCGTTGACCTCTTTTCGCCCACAATACCAACACACAATCTTCTCTCGAGGTTTCATACGTTCAAAAGCTAGGATTATTGGTTGGCCTATTGGAACGCCACTCGATCGTTGTTCCAATTTATTCAATTCTTAGCAACGTTTTGGTTTGCCTATTGGCATTCCATACGAAGGTTCCAAAGGATTCGATACTTGATGAGAATCTGCTCTTGTTTACAAAATCACCATCTCCAACGAGGAGTCATAATGTGACAGCATGTTGCCACGAACTATATATATTTTCCCGTATATCATTGTAAACGGTTTTTCCGATATCAGCCAAATAGCCGCCACAGCTACGCTTGCACCACCGCTTCCATGACCAATTCGCACATTTGCGGCTGTATGTCCTCGATAATTTCACGAATTCCATCTTTAAGGTCTTGAATCGATTGTGAAGCATTGGCATAGAGCTTATCTTTCACGTGTCCCAAAGCAAAAAGTCTAAAGGTGTTAAATCACAAGATCTCGGTGGCCAATTGTGATCACCTCTTCGAGAAATAACACGGTCAGGAAACTTTACTTCCAAAATTGCGATTGTTTCGTTGCTTGTGTGGCACGTAGCGCCGTCTTGCTGAAAAATAAACGTCGTCCATATCAATATCTTCCAATTCCGGCCATAAAAAATCATTAATCATCATCAATCACCGTAACAGTTGCACCAGCCTCATTTTCGAATAAGTAAGGTTCAATCACACCACCAGCCAAAAACCGCATGAAACAGTGGCACGTTGAGGATGGAGAGGCTTTTAAACAATCATTTTTTGAATTTTCTTAACCTCCGAGGTGAAAATGGGCCTCATCACTGAAGATGATTTTTCGATGAAAATCTGGATGATTTTGATGCATTTGAAGCACCCAATCAGTGAAGATACGACGTTTATGGTGGTCGACTGGCTTGAGTTCTTGTGTTAACTGAACTTTAAAAGCCTTAAGACCTAAGTCTTTATGCAAAATACGGTGTAATGTCGTTTGTGGAATGTCTAATTCCAAGGATCGACGAGGAATCGACAAACCTGGGTTTTCGTCAACACTACAAGCTACAGCAGCAATATTCTCAGTTGTTCTTGAGCGACGCACACGGTTTCGATTCTTCAATCACTAACTTGTCCCAACAGCTCAAATTTTGCCACCAGTTTCACTATTGTCGGCCGAGAAGGTGCTCCACGACGACCCAAAATTACTTTAGTTTTGCGATCTGAGACTGCAAAATTTTCAACATTTTTGTAGTGGATTTTAACAATTTCAATGCGTTGTTGAAGCGTGTATCGTGTCATTTTTAGTAATGGCGTAGTGTTTACTTGTCAAATGTCTAAAGATGACAGCTTCAAAATTGACAGCTGCCCAAATAGCAAGCTACTCAAAATGAAACCTCTTATTGGAAAACCCTTTAGATGGATACAAGCTTGAAATAACATGCGGACTCCTCAGGTTCCTTGTAAACGTGTATGAATCTTCTTGCGGATTAGTTGGTCATAATTTATTTTAAGAAACTTCTGCCTCATAGGTCTGATCAACTCTTGGTAATTGTTATAATACAAATTTGCTCTAACATGGAGCTCGGCCTGTCAACAGATAGAACATTGAATGGAATAATTGCTTATTAGATACATATTCGACTCTGAAATATAAATGCAGTTTTGGAAGGGAGCTCGTAAGTGATGTTCCTTCTTCGCCTCCAAAGGCAGTTCCCACTTGTTTATAGCGACTAGTCTGTGTGAAGTTGCGAAGTTGCTGTGCTTATACTGTAGCAGCATCGTTTTCATTAACAGACTAGCCCAGTTTGTCATAATCTTAGAGATCACTGAGCCCTAGACCTCCGGATATAATCGCTGTCGCACTGTCAATCTGCAGGCTTCCTCCTTTTTGTGATGTAGCTTGATGCCTTGACATTAACCAACGAACCGTCGCTACACTTTGACTATAGCGAAATTTAAACATTTTTAAAAATCCTTGACAGCGCCACCAAATAAATATGTTGGCTTCTAGAAAATATAAAGAAAGGTTATGGCACATGGTTATGGCGTAAAAAAAATCCACTGCACGGAAAAATATAGTGCATGGAAGTTAGTAGGTTTGGGAGGGGAATCCAAACGATATTGTCTATTTAATGATCGAACAGATTATAACAACAAGCATAAGCCAAGTTTAATCAGTGAATTATCCTGAGATATGGGTAAGTGGTCAAGACGTGATCCCGGCCAGTCTTCGGAAGAAGCTGACGGTCAAAGGCTACCTAAAAAGGTGAAATATGAAATGAATCTCAATGATTCGAACTCAGATGCCAAGCTTGTCGGCTATGATGAGGACTCGGCTGAAGTTGCAATCACTTCGCCAAGCAGTGTTGGTCAAGTACCACAAACGTGCGAAAGGCCCCATGAGCACCTGTTGATAGAAACCGTTTCTGCTGAAACGATGATAGAGCATTTCAAGAAACACGAAACTTACTGAGCCTAAGTTTCGGGAATTAACAAATTAAATTAAGATCATTAAAATTCATATTCTAGAGGTGGTTGCGGAAACGAATCTAGTTGTTGGTAAACTGGAGGAAGCACGCAACCATAGGTGCACTTGCAGCCAGAAACCAAAATCATTGGTTACTGTGGAAAAGGCACCAGAGATGGCTGCACAGGATTCAATTCCTAGTGCCAATTCAGAAAAAGTTGCAACGGATTCAAATGAAAATGAAGGAAAATGGCAGACGGTCGGTAAAAAACGCAAGAAACATAAAAACAGACAGCGTTGGCAAAATAAGACAAAAACAAAACGGATACTTATCTCAGCAAGAGATAATGATTCCAGCCTGTCGACTAACGAGATAACCAAGAAAATCAACGAAATCATACGTCCTAGTGAATCAAACATAAAGATTATATGTAACAAACGCTGGTCCAAATGGAGTAGCGGTTACAGTTTATTTTTCCTCAGATTTGAAGGTTTTCACAGAAAACGTAGAGTTGGAAGGCGTGGCTCTAGTACTCACCGAACCAGTGCCTATTAAGAGATTACCTAAGTTAATTTATCTTTGAAGGTGTGCGCTGAAATCCAAACAAATCAGGTAAATATTGGTGAACTGGTATCAACTTTTATTTTTATTATTAACAATTTTTATTTAATATCATTTTAGGTTTTTTTTGAATATTTCACATAGAAATTCGGATGACAAGTGACCAAATTTATCCGTCTGTCAGATTTTCTTTACTAAATTATAAATGCTATAAAAGGTATAGTTAGGATGTCACATGATAAATACCACCATGGTTACAAATTATATGAGTTATAAAAAAGTTTTAATTATACTATTACATTACAGGTGTCACCGCTCTATATGAAAAGGATTAGGTATTAAACGTCAACATTTCGTGCTGACAGGTAAATTTGTATATAATGCTGTGTGCCTCAGAAGACTTTTCAAACTAAACTTTTCAAATTTTGAAGCTTCCGCTACTGTCTCATAGGCAATAATTAAAAAGTCAACTCCTGGGGTTACTTTTCAGACTTTACATTTTATTGTATAACTTGAAGTGATGTGTATAATTTATTTTGACGTTAGAAAGGATTAAACAAAGAAAAAATGGAAAAACGGCCGTACTCTATTCGATGTAAATTTATTTGTATTATTAATTAAATTCTATATACCTAATGTACATTATTATGCACTAATATTTTACCCATCAATATTTTATTTTTGTTTATATTTTTATAAACTTCGGATGACACTTACAATAGTTTAGTTGAATGTGAGGCACAGATGAAGACTTTTGTGCTAGGGACATCTGTTGAGATATTGCTTGAACTATTAGTATATTGAGGCATTTCGTACATTGAACGATTTCGCACTTTAACCGTAACATTTACAAAAATGTGCTTCATTACCATATAAAAGTTGGAAGAAAGAATGAATTTTTGAATTTTATCTTGAAATGGTTCCATTTACAAAGAAGTCATAGAATTTTGATGATTGCTAACAGAAATAATAAATTTCGACATTGTCTACATTCTCTACATTGTCGATGCTAGTTTTTAATTTTCTACATACATTTTCTACACGTGTAGAATATTAATTATCGATGCGGTGTAAACAATACGGCACAACACTGCGGGTGGTTCACCTACAACGACCCGAGCCCGCAAGTATATTGCACCTCAAGCAACGAAAGCTCAAATGCAACGTTTATTTGGCCACATCGGTAAAATTGAAGAAATTCGCCTATACCCAACAATTCGAGATGTTATGCTATGTAAAATACTATGGTCATTATTGTGTAGCAGTCGCACAGCATTTAACAAATATTATTGTACCCTGACTTGATTCTGCGGACTCAAAACTGCCACATGAAGTCATAATTCGATTGGAAGGCTCCGTTATAATATCTATCGTATATTTCAGGTCAGGTGACAAGACGTACGATCCTTTTAAATGATGTTAGATCTGACTAGCGATTGGAAGAATTAATGGATTTTCTAAGTAAGTCTGGTGAGGGACGTTATTTATGAACGTAAATATGGACGCTTGGCAGAGAAGCCACATAAAATTTGCAATGATTGAATTTACCGAACAAAAATCAATAATTGAAGCCTTGGAAATGTCGCTTATTAATTACATTTTTTACATTAATTACGTTATATGACGTAAAAAATTTCGCGTATTTAATTCAATTATTTGCGTGTAAATAATAGCGTAAGTAATGTAACCGTAATTAATCTGCACAACACTGGATGATGCTTTGTTTTGTTTAAATTCCACAATTTTTGGGCGGTTTTTAAAATTTTATGATGTGAACCGTACCCGTTTTCAATCTTAAATTCCTGTATGTTGAGTGAACTTAATTTTTAGTTTTTAACCTCATTTTGTGATTCATTTTAACGGTTTTATGTTTTACATTCATTTTTTTTTAGTAATGGCGGATTGTAATGATCGGGACGATGTTATACGGTAGTTAGCAGTGAGTAATAGTCAAGAAGGGTTAATTTCAAAGCGGCGGGTAATGTTCTGCCACGGTTTAAATTTTACATACCGAATATTAAGATTTTGCTTGGTGCTTCTGGTCACATAGAATGAATTATTTTATGATGTGCCTGCCTACTTCGGTGATCGAGATGCTCTGAAGAGAAATGAAATCCACTTGTTGTTCGAAATTCTCGTTCACTGCTAATATAACCTTCAAGTTTTAAATTAATCTCCATGGTTTAGTGACATTTGACAATAAAAAAAATTCACCATTCAACTAAAAACTTAATGATAAATCGAAAATTACGAGTATACCTATCGCACTATAAAATATGCATAAACCAGCAAAAAAAAAGTTACGTAAATTGCAATTGATTATAAAACAGCCAAAACAAATAAATAAAAATCGCTAAAATGCAAAGATTTATTTGCATATTTTTTGCCGTAAAATGCAACACTTTGCAAAAAAGTAGAATCAAATAATATAAATTACAACAACAGCAAAATAAATTTGCATAATACTTTCAACCTGTTATGTTATAAAATCTTATAAACTTTACGAATTTATATTTACGATTATATTTTTTAGTAATCGTAAATAAAAGTGACCTTTTAGCGGTAAGATTTGCAGATGATATGGGTGAAATATGCTATGCAAGCACACAACCATCAACGTTTCAGGTTTAAAAAATTCTTAATTAATTTTTTTGAATCGTCCGCATACTGATAATTTTATCACATGCCAAGTTGCCCCAAACAATGCAAAATAAATTTGACATAATTTTTCATTATATGATTAATTTATTTGCGCGAAATATTATTAATGCAAATTAAATAATTTAAAAGTTTATTTATTCCAAAGAGTTGCAAATTTTTTTTGTGCTTTAATTAAAATATTCATTCAATTTTTTGACGCCAATTTCATTTATTTTGTTGCTGTGAATATTTTATTTTTTGTGAATGTGCAGTTTGGTATTGTGTAGTTTGCATTTTGATTATTCGCGCTCATAAAACACTAACACAATATATAATCACTGATTTACGAGTATATTGCTTTTTTGCAATCAAAGTGGAGTTTAGTTCCTGTTTAATAATTCTAATTAGGTTTTTTTTTTTGAAAAATTATTCAATCGTGGCTGAGCAAATAATATTTTGCTAACGTAAATTTATGTTAGTGTGCATATCGTTTGTTGTGTGGAGACATGTACAGTCCGGGATTCTGGTCTACTATATCGCACTATTCCGTTCTTTTAAGACTTTGATCAGTTCAGCACAATTAGGCCAGAATTCGTGTATGTTTGTATTACCCAGCCACTTATGGTTTAGTGACACGATAGTCATTTCGTTACATTCGAAGGGTAGGTGTTTAACGTCTTCTACTTCCGATCCACATAAACATTGACATTGGTTCGTTATTTAAAATCTCTGTAGGTATAGGCTTTAAACTTACCATGTCCAGAGATAACTTGGTTCATCGAGCTCGTCAGTGGTAATTTCAATCTGAGTCGTGCTTTTATATCTGGAATGAAGCCAAATGCATACCTACCATTGGCTGATTCATTCCACCTTCTTTGCCATAAGCCAATCGCCATCTCTTCTATTTCAGTTTTGTTGCTATATTGATTATGTCTACTATCTGTGGCATGTACACAGACACCTATTTCATTTTAGCATTTTTAGACACAGTTCAGTAGGCCTTTGTTATTCCTAGCAGGATATCTCCAATGATCTGACGTGGTGACAATTTAGCCTATCGTACCAACCAGCCGCGGCATACGTGAATAGCGCCTCCGCCACACCTTTGTAAATTATTACAAGTGTTTTGTGATTCATTCCCCATTCCTCTCTTGACACTCTCGCCAAGGAGTGGAATAGCTTCTTAGCGTTTTCACAGACTCTTAAAATGTGAGAAGTTACGCCTATACGTTCATCTAGATCAACTCCTAGATATCTCACAGACTTGACCATTTTCATGTTTCGACCGTGTAAGGATATTGTGGGACGTCGACAAGAGCCTAATTTGCCTATTAGCTGCAGCATCACTGTTTTCTCTGCAGATAGTGACATTTTATTTGTTTCACACTATTGATTCATTTTGTTAATTGCGATTTGACCCTGACGCTGAAGTTCGAGTCTCGAGTTGCCATGCACCAGAATGACTTTGTCCTCTGCGAATGCAATTTCGTCCAAGTCATCAATCATGCTTGTGTTAGGCACACGCTTAGGAGCCCTGATGACATCCCTTTGTAATTGGTTTAGATACAGATCCATCCATATCTCTGATTACTGCGGATCGGTCACTGAAGTAGCTCCTAAACACATTCAAAGTGTTTCTAGGGAGAATGTAGACCGATAAACTTGCGATGACACTAGGCCACGTTAGGTTATCAAATGCTCCGCTAATATCCAAGAATATACCGCATCTTTAGTAGACATGCTACATCGGAAACCCAATTATTTGTCCGAGAACAATCCGCTCTCTTCAATTCGCGGTGTAATGTGAATGGCTAGAAACCGTTCTAGAGGATAGTGGATTTCTATCGCCAGGTTTCCTGATTACAACCATTTCCCAAATTTTAGCGAAGTAACCAAATTTTAAGCTTAATAATATTCTTAAGTTTAATAATTTTACTATGTTAGACTCTATGATGGGCCATGCCAGCTGGATTATTTGAGCGTTCAAGTTGTCAAGCTCTGGTGAATTGTTACGCTTTAAGCAAGTGATGGCAATGGTGATTTCTTCCCACGTAAATGGGGGTCTTCAGAATCTGTTGATGTCCAACTACTGTTGGTGGCGATCTCGCGCATTTCTGCTTGAGGCCCAGTTTCGGCTGGTGTTTCGTCTGGTAGAAGTGAGTGGTGTAACTCCAAGCGTGTATCATGCCACGTATCAGTGATGACTCCATTTGTATTTCTAATGTTATTTAAAACTTCAAGAGGTCTTGCTTTGCCAGAGTCAATTTCAACTCTTTTGCTCTTTAGTCTCTTTTCGCCTGGTATGTTCCTCTAAGCTTATGCATAGAACATCTAAGTTTCCTTAGATTAGAGTTCCAGTCTCTTAGCTAATCTCTTCCTAGGAATTGATTTGTTGCAAATCCTGTTAACTGTGTTCAGATCAGCTCCAAACGAGCATCAATTTCATCTGTCGAATTAACTTCTGGAAGTGCTTCTACACTGTCCCAAGAGCCCACTAAGTGTCTAGCAAATAGACCCCAGCCAGCTATCTTAATGGCAAATCTCGGAGTTTTGCTATTTGCAAGCGGACAATTCTGTGGTACGAAAAGGCCACTCCTGGACACGAAGTCCACTACTTTTCATTCGTTTTCATCGGTTAAACGGTCATGCCACATTTTACTTCTAGCATTGAAGTCTCCGGTGATCATTACCTGTTTGTGTTGACCCGATAGAGAGCCTAGGATCGTTTCGATTTTGTGCAGATGGTACTCGACCGGTTCACTGAATTGGGCATTTATAGAAAATAGGTAGAATGAATCAACTTCCGATGATATTTCCACACATGTGCAGTGGCTACCACAGAACTGACTTACCTTCACCATGTTCATGCCAACACTATGAATACTAATTGTAGTCTTGGGATTCTCAGAGCAGCCAGTTGCTACTCTGGCTATAGCAGGCATGCCACTGATTTGGTCATTGGCCGAGTGTGGTTCTTGCATACATAATAATCCTGTGGGCAAAAAATAGTAAGACTTTCTTCATAATTTTAAAATTCTTAATTTATTTCTCCAAATATATTTCGTCCCCCTCAAAGTAATCCCCCCAGCCTCAATACACTTGTGCCAACGTTGTTTCCAATCCTCGAAACAGTTGTTAAAGTCAATTTCCGGAATAGCCTCCAATGCGCGTAGCGATTCACGTTTAATGTCTTCAATTGACTCAAAGAGGTTTCCCCGGAGCGGTCGTTAGAGTTTGCTGAACAGCCAGAAGTCACACGGAGCTAAATCAGGCAAATACGGTGGTTGCGGAACGATATGGGTGGAATTTTTGGCGAAAAAATCACGTAAAACCAATGCGGTATGAGAAGGTGCATTATCGTGGTGCAAAAACCAAGAGTTGTCGACCCATAATTTTGGCCTCTCTTTACGAATAGCTTCGCGCAAACGACGTATAACACTCAAATAGTATTCCTTGTTGACAGTTTGTTGACACCACACCTCGATAATCGAAGAAAACTGTCTTGAAAAAGAAAAGCTTGATTTTTGACTTGCTTTGACGTGGTCTTTTCGGCTTCGGCTCACCACCAAGCATAGATCCAAGACTCACCGGTAGTCGGAAAGCATTGTTTCACAGACGTCAACGAGACGCTGTTTTTCCAAAAAATTGAGTGATTTTGGAACCAATCATTTTCACTGAACCTTTCGATATTTCAACGATGCCAGTAAGGTCTCTGACTGTTAATCGTCGATTCTCGAGCATCGATTCCTTGATTTTATTAACGTGTTGATCGTCAGTTGATGTAGATGGCCGTCCTAGACGTGGTTCGTCGTTAACACGTTCTCGACCCTCTTTGAACAATTTGTACCAATCAAAAACACTTGCTCGCGATATACAATTTTCACCGAAGGCCTTTTGCAACATTCTGAACGTTTCGGCATCACAAAATTGATTCCGCACACAAAATTTAATGGAACTTCTTTGTTAAATAATTTCACTCATTGTAAAAATCGCCGAATGCACTTTTTGTGCTTCAGAAAGACAAGCGTATACTAAACACTAATGATTATTTTGATGTGGCATTTGGCTCAGATGTCATTGACAGTCATACCAACATAGAAAAAATTTCGACGAATGGTTTTCCGCGCAAAATTTAAATTAAAAAGTTTTACTACTTCTTGCCCACATTAGTATATCTATGTCGTGGGTGGAGATGCGTTCACATATCTCTGATCCAACTATTTTAGCGCCCTGCTTGTTGGGCGCCCTGCATGTTTAATGTTTAATTTCAGACGTTGCACAGCACTTTTGTATGCGTTACATGAAAGGCGATCTACTTGGTGGTCATGTGTGTCAATAAGACCATATCACTGGCACCTAAAGCACCTGCAGTCTTCCACGTGCAGACTTCCATACTTTAGCAACATGTTTTTGGTTACCGTTTCTACTTCTACTACCCAGTGAGCGGTTTCTTTATTTTTCGCACTAATTTTTGTATAGAACCTTAAAATTTTTTCGATCCAGGCAGTTTTGATTAATTAGGCTGTCTGTGACCAGGTCACCATCAAGCTGAGAGCTGACATCAAAGATAGCCGGGAATCGTCACAATTTAAATATTGTCTTCCAAAACAATATATTTCATTACAAATAAACGCGTTAAGTATTTGTAATACTTAACTTTATTGATTTAATTACTTTTTGTAGTTTCTCAGCATCTAAAATTAAAAAATTAAAAAATTTGTTAAATCGTTTTCATGATTAGAAATAGGTTGTAAATAGGGCTACACCGACAAATTTGTTTATCCGAGATAAATCCGAAGAGATATCGGTGAATTTTCTAGTTGCCTGTCATACGCATTGGTGTAGTTGTAGTACCCGCATGCCGGGTTGCTGCATACTCTTCTGCTGCCTTGAGAATGTTTCCAGTGTGTTGCCTACGGTGACTCCTTGCCATTTTCCTGATTTCTCGCGGCGTATCTTCTTGACGTTTCAGCTCCGACGTATTGTGTTGACAACACACATTTGCAACTTGAGTGGCAGGCATGCGTTCTTCAACTTTTTTTCCAAGTGTTTTTTACACCACAATTCAAGCAGTTTACTATAAATTACAAGTGTGTTTTGGCAGCTGTTTCGATATAGGCTTCTTCGATTTGCAATATTGCCCTTAATTTGGCTAATTCTTCATTCGTTTGGAAGCTGATCTGAGCAAGCTTGAGCGCAATGTGCTTTTCCTTGTGTCGGCGGCATCTTCTAATAAACTCCTGTCAGTGTTAAAATTTCTCTCTGTGGATTTTCACATCATTCATTTTATTTAAAAGCCCTGAAAACTTTTGTAATGTCGTAAGAAATTTATTGTTAATCTTTTAATGAATTTGGTTCGTTGTTAAGCCATCACGATGAATGAATGAATGAATGAGAGTTCATGTGCATATTTGTGTAATATTTTTGGGTGGAAATTTTTTGTGTGGAAGAATTTATTGCTTCTTTTAAGAGTTGCTTGCAGGTTTGTGACGCAGAAGTCAATGGTCGTTCTTCATTAATTACACACAAGTGTCTAATGCTTTAGATCGGTGTGTTTGTTATTTATAATTATCGTTCTCCAATTTTTGCATTGAAAATGCAAGTATATTTGTGATGCAGTATATTTTTTTAGTGAGGCTTGTGTTGTTTGGTGTCATAAGGACACACGTCTTTGGTTTGTTGATTCAGCTGCGTTTTTTATTGGCCATATCACTGAATATAAAAATTAATGGTCCTGTTCGCCAAACTCATCGTGCATTACGTCCATTTTACGGATCCTGCTCTACAATACCTCCCTACTGTCCTTCGGGGATTTCTGAACACGCGCCGATTTGTAATTTGGAGATTGAGCTTCAACGTTAGGTACCGATAGTCAGAGAAGGAATGTTTCTTCGCCACACTCCATTCCCTGATCATAGATGAAATAAAATCAGAGACCAGAGTATTCCATCCAGGACCTCGTGTCTATTGCTAATAATAAAGGTGGGTTCCCGACCTATATTACTAATAATGAGGTTAGTTCTTAAAAGAAATTCGAAAAGTTACTCACCTCTGTCATTGATGTCCGAGCTACCCCGGATGGTATGATATGCGCTCGCGTCACACCCTAGGATAACTCCCACCGTCCCCCTTCTCGCGTCCCAAACAAGTGCCCCCCAGTAAATCTGGCGGCACTGGCTTCTCCCGGTCCATGTATGAGGCTACAAGCCAGGATCTCCTCCCCTCCGTCTCTATACAGACCGCAGTTATGTCCCCATTGCAATACTGCACCAATATACATGAGCTGCTTTTTTCCGTCCCATAAGTGTAAAAAAGGGTGTACCCCTTCGCTCGCAAACCACAGATCTAGTCGCTTTTTATACAAGGTTCTTGGATCAGAACTATCTCCTCCCTGACTTAGCAAGTCTGAGAAGTAGCGCCGCCGAAGCAGCTTTGGAGTAATGTAGATTTATTTGCACAAACCTGATCATTGGTAACAGTATTTACTCCCCTTATCGCGACAGCCCTGCTACGTCGGTTAATTGGACCCGATGAAGTCGACGGTATCCTCGGTCTCACTCCCTTCGCAGTGCCTAAACTTAAGGAGGTCCACATCCCCTTCTCAGAGACCGATGTGTGGCCCTCCCCATGCCTAGAGATAGTCGATCACTAAGATCCCTAGCTAGCCCCTCACTAGGGTTCGCCATTAGCTGCGATGTTTTCTCTGGAGAGGTACCACTCGTCGAGCTTCCCTCAACCGGCTGGACTTCTAGCTCCCTCTTCTCGGGCAGCGCAGTGCTCGGTTTTACCATGACCTCGTCTTTTCTAAACACTTTAAGGGTGACAGAGTCGAAGCCGAAGTTTATAAACCCTTTGGTTTATAACAGGGGAGCCTGGGATTCTTTATTGATTATCATAATTGATAATCTTAAACTGCCCTTGGGCTCGCCCTGCTTGATAATCCTTAAGTTCACCGTCGGAAGATTCAGATTACAAACCTGGAAAGTCCGTGGGAATCCAGGTCTACTCGGTATCTCCTCCTTCGGAACTGCCCCGAGCTTCCTTCCTGGTCATACCTTGCCTAACTTCTCGATCGCCTTCCTATACAGAAAGTCCGATCTTTGATCTGCACACGCGGTTAACAAGTTGGCGGGGGCCCCGGATATTGTCCAAGGACTTTCATAAAGCCAAGGTTCAGTACGTTAAACACCAACCTCCATTTTTCCCCAGTGATGATCCCCTCCACATGGCTTTCGTTCACGACGGCTAGCACCACCTCCCCTTCCTTCAGCATGTCACTGAAGGGCTTATGCCCCTTCGGCGACTGTCCCACATGGAGCTTGGCCCGTTTCCTCTCGACATCCAGTCATCCATGCTCCTCCTCACTAGATCTCTGTCCTTTAGAGCCAAGGTTCTGCTTACGTACATTGCTCCCTTTGGCTATGCGACTCTTTGCCCAGTTAACAGATTTCCTCTGCTCTTTCGTCCATTGCTCCTCCGGGACTGTGGCCAGTCTGTTCAAGACACTGAAGACCGAACGCCTCGTCCTGTACCTTCGAGCCGAAAGAGCAGTGACTTCCTCGTTTTTTCCACTACCACTAGTTCCTGTCATGCAAGTCTCGGAACCAGTCTTAGCCACCTTGACGGCTGGAGTCACAGACCCCCCGTCTTCACCAGCATTTGCGAAGTGCTGGCCACTTATTTAATGTTATTTGCTTTTTTAGATTCCTTACTTATTCCCACGAGTAACGGCGAAAATGATGGTCCGCTCGTGCACAGATTTGTTTACACGGGTAAGGCTACACACAACTGAAGGTCGCCAGGTTAATTATTTCACCCATTCTTGTTTTCTAGAATAATAACCTGGAGGCGGTGGCGATAGTGGGGCAGACCCATACATATTGTGATTTTAAACCATGACGCAATACAACAACAACGATTATAAAAGCTCATTATTTATTTATTTTCCAAGTCGATTTTCACACAGTTTTAAAGGTTTTCTTAAATCCTATTTTGAACTAGTTAACGTTTGAACTTTTCTCTATTTTTCTGTAGAAAAACATTAAAAGAGCTCATGGTTCAAATAGACATAAACTAACAAATAAAATTGGCCGGTTTTCATTATTTTCAATGGGAAATATAAATTTGTTTACCCAATATTTTAAGTTTAGTGGGCAAAACTCGAACGAGGAGGCTCTATTAATCTATATGGTTCTGGTTAATAGCTGCTTAATTTTATAAAAATAGAAATAGTGGTGTACTGATTTACAAAAAATACATGTGCGGCCTCATTCAATATATTCGAACTGGAAAGTGGCCTTTCTTAGTGGTGCCAGGGCAAACCTATTTTAGTAGTGAGTACATATTCCATTTTTCATTATAGGATGCGTCTGTCTAAAACAACTATTAAACTGGACTGCATTATTTAACGCGGAAAAAACATTTAGAATCATCATCTAATATTTGAACATACATGGTGGGCCATACATCACTGAACATTGTATTTTTGATATAATTTTTTTATTTTGTATTTTTTCTCTTTTTATTTTTCAGTATTAGAAGTATTATTTGGGAGATTCAGTAACCATGTATACGATTGAGGAACGACCAAAAATTGTTGAGTTTTATTTTGCTTGTCAATTCAAACCCAAATAAAATTTTAAAATTTTCCAGAAATGCACCATCACGAAATCAAGTACGCAATCTACTCGCTCGTTTTCAGTCATCGGGATCTGTTAGTGACTTATCTCGGAGTGGAAGACCGCATGAAGCACGAAGCCAAGATAATATCGAACGTGTTGGGGAGAGCTTAATGAGAACCCTGAAACATCGACCCGTAAACGGGTGCCACTCAGCTTCAAATGCCCCGAACTTCACTGCGTAGAATAATGAAAAAAAATGTATTGCTGTTTCCGTACAAGATACAAATGGTACATGAAATTTTGCTACAATCCGGCAAAGAAACCAACGGTTAAGAAAATTGACCGAATTATTAACGGATGATCCTGATTTTATGAACAATATTATGCAAGCGATAAAAATTATGCAATAATAAGCAAAATTTTAGAATCTGGGGCACTGAAAACCCAAGAGTGATTCAACAGCGTCCGTTGCATCCACTTAGAGTCACAGTTTGGTGCGGAATATCAGCAGACAAGATCTATGGTCCGTACTTCTTCCAAGACGAAAAAGGCACTGCATTGACTGTAAATAGTGAGCGTTACAGGACTATGTTAGAAAATTTCTTGTTTCCTGAACTTGATAATACTCAAGAAATGTGGTTTCAACAAGACGGAGCTACGTCCCATACTGCAAGGGAAACAATGAATTGCTGTGAACGGTTTTTGGTAACCGTATCGTTTCACGATTTGGAGATGTTAATTGGCCATCATGATCACCCGACTTAACACCACCAGATTTTTTTTGTAGGGATTTTTTAAAGATCGTGCATACGCAAATAAACCGCAAGGACTGCAAATACTACAAGACAACATAAAAAAAGAAATTATTTCGATTGATCAACCAGTTTTGGCTTCAGTCAAATAAAAAAGCTCAAAAGTTTTCGAAGAAACTAAAGTGTAATCCATTCAATGGTAGACTACAAAAATTCGTTAAAAACTGTCAAATAATGTGAAGAGCAGTGTCAAGGCTACAAAGAATAATTATTACAAAAATAAATTTTCCTCAGTAGGCAATAACTCTAAAAAAACTTGGAAACTAATTGAGATGAGATTCTAGGAAAAAACTTAGGCCAAAGCCCAATAACGAGCATTAGAAAATTAAACACAGATTTGGTTGTTTCTGGTTCGTTAGCCATTTCCAATGAATTTAATAACTTTAATAACCACATTATCCACCGATCTCCGTGGATTCTCAAGATATACAACGTGTTCTTCAAATGGTTATATGACATCCTGCGTTTTTGAACCAATATAATCGGTTGAACTTATATAATTATAAAACAAACCATCCAAAGGTATTGAAGAGATTGACAACTTTTTAGTGAAAAATTGTTCTTGGTATTTGTTAGATATTTTGAAATATCTGTTTAATTTAAGCCTGGATAGGGGAATCTTTCCCCTATAGGCCCATAGCTCTTCTATGTACTTTATTTAAACTATTTGAGAAAATGCTGAAGCGCAGACTACTAAATTATCTCGATAAGATTAAATTTCTAAACGAGAAACAATTCGGTTTCACAGCGGGAAAATCTACTGAGGAAGCAGTGTTACACTTTCTAAGTAATATACAGGGTGGGTCAAATAATTTTTTTTTTTTGAACTAGCGGTTACGGAGGAAACAATAATTCGAAAATTTTGCCAAAAAAAACATCTTTTCGGATGAGGCGCATTTCCATCTTGGCGGCTATGTAAACAAGCAGAATTGTCGCAATTGGGGCACGGAGAACCCGCACGTGATCGTAAAGAAGCCGATGCATCCTCAACTAGTGACTGTTTGGTGCGGATTTTGGTCCGGTGGCATCATTGCCATTTTTCTTTGAAAATGTGCAAGGAGCCGCAGTTGTCAATGGTGAGCGCTACCGCGCCATGATAAACGATTTTTTGTTCCCGGCACTTGAAGAGGAGGACATCTCCTCAACGACAGCACACGTTTCAAATGATCTTTTGCGCACTGTCGTCGAAGATCGAATTATCAGCAGAATCGCTGATGTGATTTCGCCGCCTCGGAGCTATGATTTGACGCCGTTGGACTATTTTCTTTGGGGTGCCGTCAAATATAAGTGTTACGCCGATAAACCAGTAACGATTGGCGCTCTCAAAAACAATATTCGCATTGCCATTGAAGACATGTGCTCAAAAATTGGAGCGAAAGTATGGGGTACGTCAAGGCCAGCCGAGGCAGTCATATGAATGAAATAGTAATTAATCGAAAGGATTGTTCTTTACAATGCAAAAATAAATTTGAAAAAATATTGAGAACTTTTTATTTTATTGCATTTTTAAAAAAAAAATATTTATATTTAGCTATAAACAAGCCTCAAAAGCCTACTGCTTTATTTCTAGATATTTATAAAGTATTCGTGTTGATCACGATATTCTGCTTACGAAATTGAAGTTCATAGGGGGTGAGAAGCCTCATACCAGATGTTAAGTGGTTAAAGGGGAAAGCTCTATCAGTGGCCGAGGTAACTTGAGTTGTGGTGTTCCCCAGGTCTCTTTGCTTGGACCTCTACTATTTCTTATTTACATTAATTCCATTTTCGATATCGATCTGTTGGGTCAGACCACAGCGTTCGCTGGCGACCTTGCGTTGAGTTCGGTTGGCTGTAAGCGATAAATCTAGAGTTATAAATTTTACACGACCTAACGAAGGAATTGTCCCAAATACATTGACGTTTCATAGCTACTTATGAAACAGAAATCCCCGCTCTCCACAGTGCTTTCAACTTCTAGGTGCGAATGAGTTTCAATACTTAGGCCTAATTGTTGACTCGCAGTTAAATTGGGATTTTCACCTTTATAAAGTCAGGAGAAGCGTTATCGTTGCTGTCTATAAATTTTACAATCTGAACCTGCTCTGCTTTCAAGCCCCATTAAAAAAACTCTATCATGCCCTGGTTGAATCGATAATTATGTATGGCATCTCTAGTTGGGGTGGGATTTATTTTTCACATATTGAAGATCTCTATATTGCACAGAAACGGATTGTTAAATTAATTTATAACCGTTCTGTAAGGACCAGCACAGTTCCACTTTTCCGTGAGCTCAGACTTCTACCATTAAGATATTTATACGTTTTTAAAGTGTTAAAAAGGTTTTTTATTCGCAGTCATTTCACGATCGTGTAATAATACTTGAGGAATCCAAACATCTTTGCTGGTGTTCGATGCAATAATGAAAAATATTGAAAAGTATAGGCGTTTTTATCTCTTTCTGGCACCTTACTGGTTTCATATGTTATCAAAGCATTTAAAACTTCTCACAATAGAGCGCAAATATCAATTCGAACGTGAATTACGAATTTGGCTGTCTAATATAGGGTTTTCCAATAGGAATGATATGATTTTTAAGGGACGTTTCGGCCATTTGTAATATGTCATGATCTGTCATTTTTTGTTTCATTGTATTCAGTAATGTTTACAATTTCATCATGGTGAGTTATACGCAAGAACAACGTTTACAAATTATTCAATTTTATTATCAAAATAATCGTTCTCCAATTGCAACTTTTCGTGCGTTTTTGCCATTTTATAGTTGTAATAATCGTAAAGTGTGCTCGCTATTCGTCGAATTGCTGAAAATTTTGAGCGTACATTTTCTTTACATAATGTTGAAGTGCCAATAAGACAAAGATTCGCTCGAAGTAATGCAAATATTGCTGCCGTTCAGGCAAGTGTTGCTGAAGACCGCAAATTGTCGATTCCAAGACGATCTAAAGAATTGGGACTGTCTCAAACCACAACCTGGCGGATTTTGCATAAAATTGTTCTCACTCAAGAACTGAAGCCATAGGACCACCGTAAACGTCGTGAATTTGCTGATTTTGCCTTGGAACAATTTGAAAACGATAACGATTTTTTTAAGAAAATCATCTTCTCCTACGAGGCTCACTTTCATCTGAGTGGTGCGGTAAATAAACAAAACTGTCGATTCTGGTGCGAATAAAATCCACAAATTATTCATGAAAAACCATTACATTCACCTAAATTGACAGTTTGGTGTGGTTTTTGGTCTGGTGGAATCATCGGTCCGTATTTTTTTCGAAATGAAGCTGGTAACACCGTTACTGTCAATGGAGATCGGTATAGATCGATGATAACCAACTTTTTATGGTCGAAATTGGAAGAAATTGATCTTGACCACATTTGGTTCCAACAAGACGGGGCTACGTGCCACACGGCAAGTGCAACAATTGAATTATTGCGAGAAAAGTTTGGAGATTCGATTATTTCAAGAAATTGTGATATTGAATGGCCTCCAAGAAGTTGTGATTTAACACCATTTAGCAATAAACCAAACTCTCTTCAAGCTTTACAAGTCAATATTGAACGTGCTATTCATAACATACGACTTGATTTAATGGAAAAAGTGCTCGAAAATTGGGTTCATCGAATTCGTTCCTGCAGAAGAAGTATCGATTGTACTTCACATTAAATAAAAAACATTTCAATTTCCTTAACAATTAGTGTGTTTTTTTAAAGAAATCATATCACTCTTATTGGAAAACCCTATATGAATGATAATGAGCAATATTTTTAACTACAGCTCTGCATAGTTTCCTTTTTTTTAATATTATTTAAGCTTGTAAAGTTCCAATATTAATGTTTTAATAATTGTCCATAACTCCTTTTCTTTTGTTTAGCAATAGATACTAGAGAATAACAGTTAATTTGTATTACTTGCTTAATTTAATTGTGCTCCGACACAGGTATTTTCTTACCTAGGGGCGTCACTTTATTTCTACCTATGTATGTTATTGTATTTTGTAATTTTACATTTATAATTTTGTTAATAATAATAATAATAAAAAATATAAAAATTATATCAAAAATACAATGTGCAGTGACTTATTGCCCACCCTGTACTCTAGCCAGGTTGCAAGCACCACAGAGACGTTATTGAACTCTGTGTATTTTAAAAATGAGTGACAAAAGAGCGAGTGCAAGAAGAGTGTGAAATCACCAAAGCAACTTAAGCGGCTTTTGTGGTTGTGTACTTTTCTTCGTTCGTTCTGACAATTTTTTACGACCAATATTCTCTTGTGAATAAATGTAGGAGAAAAAAATCGTCATTTTGGAGCAATATGATTGGTCGAAAAAATTGTCAGAACGAACGAACGAAGAAAAGAACACCAGCCATAAAACCGCCTTTAATATTACGTATACATCCACCTCATCTTAAAAATTTAGGAAGAAAGATAAGTGATTACACGACATTAAGCCTAAAGGACAACCCTGTTCAGCTTGCGTCTAGTGATTTATCAATCCAACAACAATTTATTGATAGCCAGACATAGACTATGATAATAATATAAATGTGTTATGTGTAGGTGTATTAAATTATGGCCGTCCTTGACAATGTCAGGCCGAACCCTAAAGTATATTGCAGGAATAACCGCAGAATAATGTTTACTATTATTGTTAATATCTACGAGAAATTTATTATTCATAATTAAATATTCATTTTGTCATATACGAGTATTTAAATGCTTAACTTGTTTTCTTTTAAAATACATAATTGTGTTCAACTAAAATGTAATAATTTTATTTTATTAAATACTCGTAAACCAAACCAATAAATAAATTTATGTATAAAACAACAAGAAAGCAAACTTCATTGTTTGAATACAAAAGTATAATTCAAGAACCAAACAAAACGAAAATCATCATGATTTGAGACAAAAGGATTACAAGAAAACAGAAACACATAAAATAAATTACCCAGATCCAATAAAACTTGTTCGTAAGTTTAACGTTCGGAAAGAATTAAATTCAATTAATTTAATTTTATCCATGTCCTCTCCACTCTAACGACTTAACAGAACGCAAATGTAAACCTTTTCAGGGCACCCAACGGCACCTTTAATAAATGACGCAAATTGTAACAGAAAATATGGTCACATCGCGTTATTATTGGTAATAAAATAAACCGTATTCAGTCGAGTAATAACTCAGGTGAAAATCTTTTTTAAGAAAATGGTAAAATCAACTCGTATACATTGAACTTTAATATGTGTAATCAATTTATTTGATTTATTTAAAATTTTAAATGTCGATCAAGTCGAATGGAACGATGATGAAGTTGTTGTGCATGAAATTGAAATATTCAGGATGATAATTTTTCTTGTATTTATGTTGATATTTCTTGATATGGAGGTTGTCAGCTTCTTGTGTCAATAATGTTAAAAGAATTATTATAGAATGGCTTTTTGTGTATCCAAAATCCAAATTGATTAAACTAAGAAACTAATTTGCATAAGTGTCCTTTCTTAATATACTTATGTTTGCTTACGATTTTAAAAGTCGCATGAAGAACGTAAAAATATCGTTTTAGATGGCCTATATGGCGAAGAATGTTTTTTGGTTAAGCATATTTGATATTTCTCTATCAAAGAGGTATATACCGATCCGTATGGTGAAGCATGGAACCTAAACTATCCAAATTCGTTTGAAATTTTTTGACATATAAAGATGATGATTGAAGTGTAAACAGACTGTAGTCAGTACTCACTCTGGTTCCAAGTGGGTGCCGTTGGTGACTACCCCAGCTTGGGTATGCTAACTGTGGAAGGCTATGAACACTTCTACAAAGGGTGGACTAAAAGACCAACCAGGAAAAAACAAACAATTACGAAACCCTACAATAAACCCATGAATTTGGAATCACAACATCTGACACAATAGACAAGTGCAATGTTTATTGCCCCAAGCTAAGATAAACCCGTAAACGTCTGGAACAAAATTCTAAACTTGACGTGGGTCTTATGCCCAATCAGCTATTGTCTAAGTGTGTCAATAATCGGTGGAAGGTATCGAGTACCGCGCATGTTAACGAACTCTGTCTTTAAATACTAGGCATTCTTACCAAGACTTCATGACTGTAAGAAAAGTTTTAGCCGGAAGAGCCTCCTTCGTAACTCGTTTGATATTCATTCTTTTATTTCTTTACCCATTCAAAATTAACATCTTTTATTCAATAGTATTATCAGCTGTGGGTCCTGAAGGTACTGCCGATGCATAATCTTGAGATGAAGCCATCTTTTTACTGTCCGCTTGGGTATGTGAGAGTCCTGCAAACATTACACTTAGCATCCAGCTTCGACTCGTGGCGCGATTTTAATCATCTATATATATAAAAAATCACGTGTCACGATGTTCGTACACGCTAATCTCCGAAACCGCCCAACCGAAGTATTGTAGATTGTAGTTGAATATTGAATTGTCAATTTATTTTGTGTGCAGATTTTTATACGTACCGACCAAATGGCGCAGTGGTTAAAGCTTTGGCTTTTAGATCGGGAGGTACCAGGTTCAAATCCCGGTAGCGACAGGATGCAAGGGGAATTTTCATCAACATCGATCTGTGTAAAAACTTGTAACGGGCGTTCCATTTACGCGTCGCTTACGTTCAACTTTAGTGGCATACTGTAAAGCAGTACTATTACGCCTAAACGATGTTGCAAACAACTAATTATACCATTTAAATCATTGTTACGCCTGCGATGTTTGCATGTTGTTAGCATAGTATACTTTCGCCGTTTTGCTATTATTATTAATGACTTGCAATATTGGCGTATGCACCATATTCTAGCGGATTTTATTTTTGCGTTCGTACGGCCTAGAGGTACTGGATTTTTTTTTGGGTTGATGTTGACGGTATGTAAAAAACACAAAAAAAAAATCGAGAGACGGTTTTTTGTTATTCATGCGATGGTAATCTTTTGCGTGGACTAGTAAGAATCAAGTAGAGAAAATTCCATGTGTATAAATATTAAACCAAGTATAAGTTATTGTGCACATACTTTTTTTCTGAAGTGCACAGTAAAGAGTAAATTGTGGCACATAATAAACCAGTTAAATTACATAAATACGTTTGATACGTTAAATACGTTTGGTTTATTCTATTATCAGTAAGTCCACACCGTGTGTGATATTAGTGGGTTCAAAACATAACAATTTTGTGTATTCCGTGCGCGCTTTTTATAAAGTAACACTGCGACTGTTACACACGAACTGCAGTTCGACGAGAAAGTTTGTCAAGAGAACGCGCGCAAGAACGAACCAAGGGTGTGAACCACGCGTGAAAATTTCACGAGAGGCGTTGGCGTGCGTATCCAGTGAAGCCAAGTGGTGTGATGTGATAACCGTGAATTATCTGTGTTATATCGCAAAGTGGTGTGATCCCCTGAGTGCAGTGACTGTTACCGAGTTACGGGATTCCAAATCGCGAGCCATTGTACCGTAATATCCTTAGAAGCAGAAAGAAATCCGGCCTTAGGTTTATCCACGAATGGCCTTGTAAATTAACCTGGACAACGGGCGTATTTGGCGGAGTCATATTACGGCAACCGATTAGCAGGCGTTAATTCTAACGACTCGAGTTTTGTCGAAGTGGAAGATTTTCGGCGACAATACTCTATCCAACATCCAAGACGATTTTGCAGATCGAGCGGTTAGCAATGTCAAGGGCAAGGACGTGCCACTACAGGAAATGACACCGAGCGGACAACGGCAGTTTCCCGGACGAGTTTTGGGATAAACTTGAGTTTTCGTATCTTTTTTTTTACCTTTAATTATTCTTTCTTAATATTTCTTTTTTTTTTTATTTAAAGAATTTTCTTCTTTTATTGTTTTGGATTTGTTGTTGTAAATCTTATTTCCTGTTTAAATTAAATTTAATTTGTTCAATTTTAGTTTTCGCTGATATCAACTAGCTGCACTCGTAAATTAATTAATTCCTGTATTTTTTTGTTCTCTTTTAGCGTCTAGATACCGTTTCGGTTTCATGTGCCGTGCTCCCGGATGCAGGAAAGCGCTTTTCTACGTTCGAGGATTCCAGGTAACATCGGTTTGGTATATATATATTTATATATCTATATATTTTTTTTTACTCAAGATAATTCAATTTACAAGCCAAATGCTAGGTTGATATTTTGTTTATTTGAATAGAAGATTTTTCAAATTAATTCTAGGATAAACTGCTAATTTGATTGTTAAATTAAATTTGACTTTAATTTTTTCTTTCTCTTTGTACGAATTTAATTTATATGAATCAATCTATATGAAATAATTTCCAATTAACTCCATTAAATTTTGTTAATAAATATCTTGTACAAAAAAAAATGATCCGGATTTATATAAGCATTATGAGCGAGTGAGTGGAGAGTGACTACAGTATGGGATGATTCGTGTAAGGTAAGTGGTTGGAGGGAGTGTCGGAGTGTTCCTTTCACGTTTATTTCTTCTTTACTTTTCGTAACGGATTTACATTCAAGGTGATCTGACACATCTCCCGGGTGTACCACCCACGACCAATGACCCTTTACCGATGAGCTAGCGGCAAACCAAAAGGAGTCTGTACACTCGGCGGATCACCTTCGACTCCACCGTTTGAAGAAAAAATATTTCGATATTTTTCGCTTTTGGCAACGGCATTCACAAACCCGGTGTCGTTACAAACTCATGGACCGACCCATCTTCCATGCCAGTATAGGCTGGCGTGGAGCTATGTAATGTGCAGATGGTAATAAAATCGGACCTATAAACCGTACGTCCGCACGTATTGGCTAACACTGGCGTAAAAGTAAGGACGGAAAAAGAAAACCGCGAAAGAGTTGGGAGCGCCTTGGCTCCAAAACAAATTTGCAGGGATAATAACAAAAGGAAATTCTATACGTGTTAAAAAAATTGGGGGAAAAAATTAAAATACCAAAAGTTTATGAAAAATATAGTGCAAATGGAAATGTTTCATTTAATTTAATTTTCTATTATGTCTCATGTAATCTACGAACTAAAGTAAACCTTGATGTATAATGTTTCAGAAGGGTTTCACGGATTTACGAACATGTTTAAAATAAACTGATAAACTGACTAAACATAAAAAACACGGCTATTATTACTTTTTGTGATAACGAACTATTTAAATAGTTTTTATAACTTTTAATTTACTTTGTGATTAAATAACTGTGTGATACTACATAAGTCAAATTTCAATCCGTAGTAAATTCTTATGATTTTTCTGTTATAATTGTTGTCAAAAGTTAGTGCTGGCCATAATGCAAAAGATGGAAGTAGGAAGATGGAAAATGTGTCTCGCCATGTCAAAGAAATAATCTGGTCAGCTTAATTATTAGCCGTGTTTTATTATTCGAACACTATCCGGCGCCGAAAAGAAATTTCTACTGAAACTGCAGCTATTATTCACTGGTGTCGCTTTAATACACATTTATTTCCACTGATGATAATCAACAGTCGAAATATTCGAAATTAATTTATTAATAAAATTATAAATTTCTCTAATAAAAAGACAAATTACGCAATTTATATTATATATTATATACACGTTTTACTAAAAAACACTTTCGTATGTTTTTCTCGAAATAATAAAACAAAACAAAAAATTGACATTACGTCAAAATTTGTAAAGAGAATGGCTTGCTTCGGTTTAAGGGTTGTACAAAACAAAGGAAATTTAAAATTTCCCTTTGAAATTGATCGCGCTCCCGATAGCGGCTCTCGGTAAATAGGTAGAGCAAGATATTTTTTATCGATTTTTAACTAAAATGTTGAATGAAAAATCTTAGTTTAGCGTTAAATAAAGTAATTATATTCAAAAATAGCGCGGTAAATATAGGTTTTGACATAGAAAATTGGGTGCTCCGGATATATCTATCGGGCGCTAATTAAAAAACAGTGCAAATAATAATTGCTGCGTTTTTTTGAAACAGCTGCTCTAGACCGCGATAAATTATATTTTGATTTTTTAAACAATTCACATATTATTAAAATATTTGTGCCTCGGATTTACTCAATCGAATCCTAAAGAGCTTATACTAAGTCAATATCTTGCATTATAAATGGTGGTTAAATTTTAAGGGCCGATGTGGATTTTGAATAAAACACAAATTATTTAGGAAATTATTTACGAAAATATTGGCAAAATGGCCGCCGCGACCTCGGCGGCACACCTCCATCCGATGGTCCAAATTTTCGATGACGCTTAGGCATAAGTGAGGTTCTATGCCGTTAATGTGCCGAATTATCTCATCCTTTAGCTCTTGAATTGTTGCTGGCTTACCGACGTACACCTTTTCTTTCAAATAACCCCAACGAAAGAAGTCCAACGGTGTCAAATCACATGATCTTGGCGGCCAATTGACATCGCCACCACGTGAGATAACACGGCCATTGAATTTGTCGCACAAAACAGCCATTGTTTCGTTAGCTGTGTAGCAAGTGGCACCGTCCTGTTGAAAGCACATATCGTCCACATCCGTATCTTCCAATTCGGGCCATAAAAAGTTCGTTGTCATCTCACGATATTCCGAACTCTTGGATTATGATTCGCCCAAATGCGGCAATTCTGCTTATTGACGAACCCACTGAGGTGAAAATGTGCCTCATCACTGATCGTGAAGTGCACGATATGCATTTTGAGTAGCCGGGTTTTAATAATGGAGCACTGTCCGGCGCCGAAGGGAAATTGCTATTGAAACTGTAGCTATTTATTCACTGATGTTGCTATACCATAAAAATGAAAAAATAAATTCACACTAGTCGTGTTTTTTTATTAGCGCTCGGTTCGTGTTTTTTTATTAGCGATAGGTTTATCCGGAACACGCAATTTTCTATGTCAAAACTGATATTTAGCGCGCTATTTTTGCAAATAATTAATTTATTTAATTCTAAACTAAGATTTTTCATTCAACTTTTTAGTTAAAAATCGATCAAAAAATATTTTGCTCTACCTATTTATCGGGAGCCGCTATCGGGAGTGGTATTCATTTCAAATGGAAATTTTAAATTCCCTTTGTTTTGTACAACCCTTAAACCATTAGAAACTTAATCTTACAATAAAAATTTAAAACGCAGCAAAATGATTTATTTTTTATAACGTCATGCGAAAATAAATGTTAATTGGTATATTTCAGGTCGTTAAATGTTTGTTTTATGGATGAATTTATTTTTTCATTTTTATGGTATAGCGACATCAGTGAATAAATAGCTACAGTTTCAGTAGAAATTTCCCTTCGGTCAAACCTTAATGATGCAAGCAGCATAGAAGCGAGACGCGAACGAAATGCGAGAGGCAATGGAACGCGCGCACGAAATGCGGAAATAAATAGGCAACACAGAATCAGGGCAGTAGAGAGACATGTGCAAGAGTATCAAGCACATCGCAACGAACGTTTACGGCAAAATGTTTTAAGAGTGAGAGCGGCGCATCAGAACAATATAGACACATTCAGAGCACATGATCGACAAAGACAGCAAACGAGCAGCGTATTAACACGTGCACCATTCATTCGCCTTGCTTTCGGATATTCATCAGACATCAATTATTCAGCGCATTGTAAAATTTCTATCAGTATGTAATGCACAAAGAATGCCAATATTGTCACGCGTTAAAATTCCGCAATGAAGCAACCGGCATCTGTTGCTCATCAGCAAAAGTTGTATTGCCACCTCTTACCACTCCGCCGGAACCTCTACAATCACTTTTAGCTGGGACATCAGACGATTCAAAATTATTTTTGCGCAAGATACGCAAATTCAATTCTTACTTCCAGATGACGTCGTTTGGAGCAACAAAAATACACAACCACAGATCCGACGGACACAACTTTGAGTCTACATTCAAAATACAAGGCCAGGTGTACAATAAAATTGGTTCATTGATGTCGGTTTCTAATGAGGACTCGAAGTTTCTCCAAATATATTTTATGGGCGGTGGTGAAGAACGCGTGACAACCAGATGCCAGTACAATTTCATCGAACGGGCAGAAGAGCGAGCATTTGTGAAATTGTTGCAAAATTTTATGGAGAATAGGAATCAACTTATTCAATTGTTTAAAAAATGCACAGGCCGACAAAGTACCATAGGGCGAACATGCTGGCAGGTTTAACGCACCAACCGTAGACGAGCGCCTTCATTATTAATTCCACGTCCAACAAAGGTGGCTTCTGTTATTCAGGAGTAGGCGGTTGCACTGTAATGCCCGTCGTTTGGGGTCCATGGCGCTTTTGTAGTCTCGAAAACAGCTCACTCTTATTATCGTCTTTGGTTGAAAGCCCGTGGCTCTGCAGCACTTTTAGAATGTCATTCTAAAATCCAATTCCCAATCAGATTTCCCCCATCCAATGGAGGAATACAACGATGATGTTAAAGAATAATCGCTTAAATAAAATTTTGCAACCTTTGGATTGATAACAGTTGGTTGTGTGCACCTTACCCACCCGGCCACCAAGTGATATGCTTGTGTATAGTAGAATTCGAAACAATAGAATATCTAGCTTAACAAATAATTTTACTTTCTATTTGGTGGGATTTTTTGATCTCATTTTGAATGAAGTTCACCTAAATGTTTACTTTTCTGGTGTAAACACACACACACACACACACACACACACACACACGCTGGATTTTGTTAAGAATTATTTTATGCTAACCCGTTCCTAATTCTTGTTGGTTACTTAGAATAGAGTTAGGAAGAATTTCACGAGCATTCAGAATTATATCCGATGATTTGTTATGTTACCTCGTTTCTTATATTGCTCACTCAGGCAAATTTGTTTGACTCATTGCTATTTAATTTTGACAAAGACTTCTCAATCACAAAAGCTAATGAACTACGAACGAACTCAATAAACTATCATAAAACCGAATGATAAATTATAAAATGAAACAAATCAATGCGACATAAATTCACAATCTAAGACTCAGTTGAATCAAATTAACGTCGTTTGTAGATTAATAACATGCCGACCGTATCAATTCTGCCGCTATTTACGACATATCGCTATATAAATGAACAAAATACGAGTCCATTAATTTTTACAATATCACAATAGCATACACACACGAATACTTATTCAAGATGCGCATACCACAAAATAAATTGTATTCAATTAAGATTTTTAACGTTTTTGCTTCGCTGCTTACTTCAAACCATATCTTATCTCGCCTCTTGACTAACATAGAACATTTACACACGAGTGCCACCGCGCACAATATTAATGATGATTGGGGGTAAACTGATCGTAAACGTATTTCCAATATCAGGTTCGTTTTATTAGCCGTCATTTGTGCCGATTTTATTTATACGCGATACGATATACATATATCACGATGATGAATGATGATGAATCAAACTAATCACCATAAAATATTCCGGCTTTTTGCTCTTGATATTTCGCTCTCTACATTAATTTTATATGTTTGGCGCGTACCAATTACCTTTCTTAATTTACTTTTACATTTTTTTTTACTTTCGGTAGCGTTTGATGCCGCAGAACCAAAGTGCGCTTAAATTGACTTGTGTTGTTGTTATATCGAGGCTCAAGAGTATCAAAAACAAATTTTTTATTTTATTTATTCATAATAAAATCATTTAACTTATTTACACTAAAAACCGGTTTGCGGTGTTTGTTAATATAAATAGCGGGCGCATAAGTTGTAGCCATCGCTAGAATATGTAGTCTTGACTTAAGAATGATTATTAATCGATTCCGACACTTATAAAACGTTCCATAGCTTTCGGTCACCACGCTATGCATAGCGTGCATATGATGTTTATCATTCATTATATATCGTGAACATGGTAAATTTTCTAAGTGTTAGTAAATTTTTATAGCATATACTATTTGTATATAAAGATGGCCCGGACCCAAAAATATCCTTTTAAAAGCGCCACTCAACCCGAAAAATAACACAATATTGTTACAAATTTGCCCTTTCAAATCCGGTTTGTATCACTGGATTGCGAATATCGAAGAAGAAGAATTTGACGTTTGCAATACTAACTCTCGCAATTCCCACCTCTTCCGGAATATTCACGAAAATACCCGAAATAATCTGTGAGCAACTTCCAAATATTTACGCCACTATTGCAATATTCTGGAAATATTCCGACAATAATTTTCCCACTCTTGTTTTACCAACACCAAAAAATCACAACAATAAATCATTTCCACAATTATTTATTAACCCACTATTTTCACTTAATACCACTAATAACTTCTCGCATTGCTCCCTTTCACTTTTAATCTTCCGCGTATCGTCACTCGTTGCACTCGTATTTATACACCGTTCGAATATTCTAGATTCCCTGGATTTATTCTAGACGGGGTATGTCCCGGAGATATAATCTGCTACACAACAAAACTTGCCGCGTTTTTTATTAGCGCCCGATAGATAGCGGAGCACCCAATTTTATATGTCAAACGGGAGAGCCGCTAACCATTTCAATGGGGGTATTTGAAAAGGCCTTTGTTTGGCAAGCCAAAGCAAAGTATCACAAAAATTCTGGTGTTGGTATGAATCCCGACTAAAAAGAGTAAAAACATGTTGGAAACATGGGCTGCGTACCAATATTCGGGTAAATCGATTACCACGGTAAAAATCGGTTTGATTAAAGATTTTTCGAACAATTTGCCATAGAGTTTTTGAAAAATAATTGAATTTATCCAGTAAGCAATTTTTCCACAGTGTGGAAAACAACAGCTCCAATTCCACACTAAAGTCCGTACTACAAAGAATTAAAGACACAAAAATATCGATTTTGTTTTTTGTTAGTTTTGTTATTATTGTTTTGTATTTTTCCTTCAGTATAATATAGCACTTGACAGGATAACACGTACATTTTTGTGTTTTCCGCGATTTTATTGTTTATTATGTTAACTTGTGTTTTTTGTGTATTTAAATTAGTTAATAGCCTGTAAATTATTTAATATATAATAATTGAATTGCGTGTTTGTGATTAATAAATTTGGATGTAAAAAATGGTAATAAAATAATTTTAAAATGGCGTCGTCATAAATAAATGAGATGATGTACATTTTCGATCAATCTTACCGTTTTTTATTTTTTAAGGTTGTGAGATAAATATGGTTGGGTTTTATAAAATTAAACATAAACTGTATATTTATGCCAATAAAAAATTAATATTTATTGTATAGCAAATGCAAAATTTTGTTTTATTTCGAATACAAATTATTATTTATTCCAATTGAAAAAATATATAGAAACATGTTCCTCTGGTTTCGTGCATAAAAGTGCCTGAAATCAGTATGGAAAAGTCTGTGGAAAAAACGCCAAATTCCGTCCAAATTCCACCTATTTTCTCGTTTGTTTTTTCTTTTTGTCGGGATTCACACCTAAACTGGAATTGTTGTGACACGTTTCTTTGGCGAGTAGTATGGATTTCCTTGTATTATACGGAGTGTGATTTTTGAGCGCGAATGTAAACGGAAATCCGTCGGCATTGCATATTGGGTACCGAAAACTAGACGTTTACCCGACTATTGGTACGCAGCCATAGTAGAATTTTGTAGGAAACTCGGGTTAATTCCATATACATTTCCATACTAATTTAACACACTTTACTGCATGATGATAGAGCAGCTTTCCACAGTACTTTTCAATGGAATTAATAATTAAAAAATTATGTATTTATATTTTAATTTTAACATTAAGAACGATCAATTTTTAATACAAATTTAATAAATTCCGGTTATGTATTTTCATAAACGCCGCGTAATATCCACCCGAATATCCATCTTAAAAAAATAAAACACAAGAAATAAGTAAGAATCAAAAGTGTAATAAATACCTACCTCCCATTATGAAATTTTTCCAATGTGTGGAAAAAACCGCTCCAATTCCACACTAAATTCCGTACTACAAATAATTCCGTACTATAAAATATCAGAGACAGAAATCTTATTCGAGAACTTTTTAATTATTTGTTGGTTTTGCCTCTTCATGCAGTCTTCACGGAACGATATTATAAAGTTGGATTATTATTTTACCAACTTGAACATAGTCACAGATGAGATTTGCTCAAAAATTCGTCTACGGCTGGTATGCGAGTCATATGTTTTCTGTTGTGTTGTAGTTGTTGTTGTTTACTTTCAATTTCTGCTTGGTTTGCGATTAGTTGGGACTTTTGTTTATTTTAATCGAATAAAGGAATGTCTGTGGATTACATATACAATATTCGGTTTTATATAGAAGCACAATTTATAGGTTATCAAAGAATTTGTAGCCCCATTTGTGGCATATGGCAAAATAAATTGTTTGGTACTCACCCAAATTGTTTTACTTAAATGCATCTCACATATTTGTTAAATGTTTTGCACGCCAATTACACCCAATTCCAAGTCAACTGACTATTGTGGTAATTGATTTGGGAAAGAATTTAGTAGCTAGCAATAGAGCTGTTTGATAAAGAATCACGTATTCCATCTTTTGCATCTTCCCAAGCAACGCGTCTTCGGCGGCGACGAGATATTATATTGCTGCAATATGTTGAGCGATTAGTTGGGGGTTTATTTTAATTTAGTCGAAAGAACGTATGTCTGGGAATTACAATATTCAGTTTTATATATAACACAAATTATAAATATCAAAGAATTTGTAGCCTAACAGTTGTGGCAAAATAAAATTTTTGGTTCTCACCCGAATCGTTTTACTTAAACGTTAATTTACTTAAATTAACATTTATTTCATAAATCCATTTAATCCATTTATTTTATGTAAATACAAGACCATTTACGCCGCCGTACATATGCCAATAGGATGTTACAGCTCACCCATGACAACCCCGATTTTCATGAAAAAATCATAATGAGTGACGAGGCACATTTTCATTTAAATGGATACGTGAATAAACAGAATAGTCGGTTCTGGGCAATGGAAAACCCTCACATTATTCATTAGTCACCTTTACATCCATTAAAAGTGACAGTCTGGTGTGCAATTTGGCCAGGAGGAATCATTGGACCTTATTTCTTTGAAAATGAAAACGGCGTAACGGTAACTGTGAATGGGGAGCGATATCGTGATATGATTGAAAACTTTTTAACGCCACAACTGCATACTTTGGGCTTGATTAACATGTGGTATCAACAAGATGGTGCCACATCGCATACAGCCAGGATTACAATGGAATTACTGCGAGAACTCTTTCCACAACAAGTTATTTCAAAAAATGGTGATGTTGATTGGCCTCCACGGTCGCCTGATTTGACTGCTCCGGACTTCTTTTTAGGGAAATATCTAAAAAGCAAGGCTTATGCAAACAAACCAGAAACGCTTGAGCAACTCAAACAAAATATTCGTGATGAAATTAATGAAATACCGCGTGAAATGTGTGAGAATGTAATGAAAAATGTGCTCAAAAGGGCTCACATTTGTGAGACTAACAGAGGCGGACATTTATCTGAAATTGTATTCAATTGTATTCCATGCATAATTGCCGACATTAAATAAAACATTTATCACTATAAGATCCATTCTCTTTCAATTAATCAAAAATCATAAACAAACAAAGTAGTATACCTTCCCGGCGGACACCCTGTACTTTTGTTTAACAAACAATATGATTCAATTATTTAAGGCGATAAACTGACAAATTCATTGGAAAAATGTCATAAATAAACAACAACAACAAATATATGACCATAATTTTTGGTCAAGCCCGGTACATACGTCGGATGGAAATCTGCCGTTTTATCCAATCAAATGAGAGGAATACACAAAAATACACACCTCCTTTCATCCCAAAAAATTTAAAAATTTCAACTTTTGAGCAACAAATCCTGCAGACAACCAACTTAAAAAAAAAACAAACCTGCAATTTTGAGTAATATTTTCCAGAAAATTTTATTTTTTGCTCAAGTTTTTGTGTGTTGTAAAAGTTCTTCCTATAATGACATTTGTATTTTGTTTGTGTTGTAAAACGTGCCTGTCATATTAAATTTATTTATTATTTATTGTAAAATATTAATTATTTGGAATTATTTGGAAAGGTATGTGCATATTATATTACATAATACAAATGTATTACATTAAGTAATACAAACATTTTATTTTTTCAAAAATGGGGACACGAGGAAACCCAGCGCAAGTAAAATAAAAATAAAAAAATTTGACAGCTACGTCACAAAAAATAGACCAAATATAGAACAAAAAACGTATATGTTACTAATTTCTCGTGATGTAAAAAATCCCGGATTTCCATCCGACGTATGTACCGGGCTTAATTTCAGTTTATTTTTGTTACTATGTTGGTACGACCAAGCTTATTTTTATTTGCTCAACAGATGGAATTTTCCATGCAGTCTTCATACAGTCTTCACGGAACGAGATTATAAAGTTGGATTATTTTTTTACCAACTTGAACATAGTCACACATGAGATTTGCTCAAAAAATTCGTCTACGACTGTCATGCGAGTCATATGTTTTCTGTTGATTTGTAGTTTTTGTTGTTTACTTTCAACTTCTGTTTGGTTTGCGATTAGTTGGAGCTTTATTTTAATTTAATCGAATAAACGTATGTCTGTGGATTACATATCAATATTCGATTTTATATATTAATTAATTTATAAGAATTTTTAGCCCAACAATTGTGGCAAAATAAAATTTTTGGTTCTCACCACCTAGAAACTTCAAAAATTCTGTGGTATAATAGCGGAAATTTCAATATTCTATATAATAAATAAAATGTTCTTTTAATTTAATTTATTTAAGACAAATTATGCACGGGAAGTGGATACGCGGCAGGTCAAACTTATAGCCCGTGGATTACCAAAACGAAAACCATTAGACGGCATTTATAACACGAGTATTGTAGTTGGTGCCTCTGACAAAGGCGGTCTTGGTAAATCAACTACGGCTGTTAATTTAGCAGTAACACTAGATGGTTTAGGTAAAAAGGTCGGTTTCCTGAATAACCATAAAGAACCTTAAGTGAACAATTCTAACAATATTATACCGATAATAAATTATGGGTTTAAATGTATGTCAATGGAATTATTAATTTCTGAAAAACCGGTTGTTTGACGAGGACCATTAATTATGTCTGCACTAGAGCGGCTATTAAAGAGAACATTTTGGGATGAAATTGATATATTATTCGTGAATACACCACCAGGAACTGGTGATATACACCTTTCTTTAGCCCAAAATGTTCCGGTAACCGGCGTTGTGCTAGTCAGCACGCCACAAACAGCAGCGTTATAGATTACAAATCGAGGTGCGAAATTGTATCGAACATTGGGCGTTCCTATAATCGGATTAGTCGAAAATATCAGTTACACGCCATGCCCAATTGTTTAACGGAAACAGATTTGTCATAAATAAACAACAACAATAACAAATATATGAGCACAATTGTTGCTCATATTTCAGTTTATTTTTTGTTACTATGTTGGTATGACCAAGATTATTTGCTCAAAAGATGGAAATTTTTCAACTAAAGCTGGATTAAATTGGGCGGGGCTTAGTTGAATATAAAGATTTGATTGGCTAAAGAGTTGGATTAAAAATAATCCCGCTCGGTGAATATGCCTTCAGTTTAATGTAGCACATGATGGAAGTAACACGCATATTGTGTTTTCTGTGATTTTTACTTTTTATTGTGCCAACTTGTTTTTTAGGTATTTAGTTAAATTAATCTATATTATTAAATATAAAATATTTGTATGTGTGTTCGTTACCTATGAATTTGGATGCAACAAATGGTAACAAAATAATTTTTAAACGGCGTCGTAATTTATTTACGATAATGTGAATTTTCGATTAATCTTATCGTTTTTTATATTATAGGGCTGTGCAAGAATAGTAAATTTGGATGGCGCTTCACGGATGAATATGGATGGATTTTATAAAATTAAATATTAAGTGTATAGTTCTGACAATAAAAAAATTGTTATTTGTTTTATACAAATGGTTTTTTGTTTATTTCGAATAAAAATTATTATTTATTCCAATTGAAAAATATATCGAAACACATTCTTCTTGTTCCGCACACAACAGTATATGAAATCCGGTTGGAAAAGACTGTGGAAAAATGCGAATTTCCAACAAAAATCCACCTATTTTCCAATTTGATTTTTTCTCGTTTTAGTGGAGATTTACATCAACTCCGGAATTTGTGTGACACTTCTTTGGAAAGTAGTATGGATTTCCGTGTATTTTACATGGTTCTTTCCATAGAAGTACTGAGGAGGATCAAAGGAGATTGATTCATCTGTAGAGCTGCAAGCAAGCACGCTAACACCAATAATCCAGGAAGTGTGGAATTCTGAAAGAAGAACAAGAACAAAAGAAAGGTAAAAGTGAGACAACTGACACCAAGAGAATGCAAAAATTGGCGAGGTATATCTATCATCTCTCTGAAAAACATAAAACAATAAAAATACGAATAAGAAACGAGCAAGCTGGCTTTAGAGTTGCACTGATCACATCAACTCAATCCGTATGATCAATGAACAATCCAATGAATGGAAAACTCGCCACTTACTTGCTCTTCGCCGATTTCGAACGAGCATGATACGATAAATAGGAACGTAATGTGGCAGACACTATGTGAAATGGGCATCCCAAAGAAATTGATCGAACTCATACAAGAAATGTATCGCGATGCTGAAAACCGAGTTCGATATAAAAGAAAGCAAACAAAGCGTAAACACAACACTCGAGGAGTAAGGCATAGATGCGTATTCTCTCTCTCACAAATGAATGCTGTTCCTGATCGTATTAGATGATAATGTAATGTGGAAATTGGATACCACATCTCCTAATGGCCATACAATGGGAACTAACATGTAAAGTCAAAGATCTGTACTATGCAGAGATGACATATGATGCCTGCTCACACACAAACACTCAGACATGCAGCAGAACGTGCAACAGCTATCAGAATTTGTAATACCCTTGGTTGCACAATACCGAAAACAGGTGGGACAGAGGAATACATAAACAAACGCATAAGTAAAGCCAGACACACACACACAAACATTCAACATGTTTAAATAAAGTTTTGAATTCGTCTGTCCTGTCACGCAAGACCACATGAATGTTCAATTCGTGTATGAAATCGGTACTACTGTATTGGTGTGAGCCATGGAAACACACAGAAAAAGTCAGAAAGAAGTACTCGTACAAGTGTGTTCGTAAACAAGCCTTCGACAAATAATGAAATGCTTCTGGCTCTCACCATAACTAACTAACATTTAAGCATAGAAAAATCAGTCAGACATAGAGACCGAAGTGCAAGAGACGAAAGTCGAGATGGATTGATTGGCAATACGCTGAGGAAATATCACCAATGGATACAGGAAAAAAACATGACATGCAAATCTTAAAAGTGGCCCCAGCACTGTGACATAGATGCGCAAATTTAAAAAAAATATTTTTTACATGAATATCGTAATTCTGGATGCTAAAGCTCTAAAATAAAACGTTTATTTTCGAACAAAAGCAAAATATACTAAATATTGAAATTATTTTCCATCAAACCTGAAAGTATTGTAACGAAGTCTTCAGATTTTCCATTAAAACTGTTTTACTCTAGTTGAGATTTGTTATTGCGATTCCATATTTCGCTTCTTATAGTTATTTTAGATCGCTTTATGCTGCTCCATTATAGGTATGTTCAACGTAATGTTTCTTCAAAGCAAAAGCTCACGAAATAATAGCACATTCCGTTTCGTTTTTATCTATTTGAGTCGAGATGTCACTACTACCAAGTAAAAATTATGTTCCACGTTTCTCTTGCATCGGACAACCCAAGATAAATGAAAACAAAAATTTTGCAAATTTCATTCATTGTGTTGTTGTTGCTGCTGACGAGATCATCACTGGTGCTTGTCACACGAACAAAAATTTGTTTTTTGTGTATTTTTTTATTTTTTTTTTTGTTTTTCGTTCTTAATTTTTAATAAATCATTATTTATACGATTTTTAATCGTAATCAAGTGATTGCGTGTGTGGCATTGTTTTAGAGAAAGTTTTGTTTATTTATTTGAAATACATAATTAGATGTATAAACTATAGAAATATTTTGTATTAAATCAAAACGCACGCCAAATCAAATGTTTACAAAATGCCTGTCAGAAAATATCGTCGGGACACATCGGAGGTCAGTTGCTGTCTCAAATACATGATTTTTAGCTTTAATGTGCTGTTTTGGGTATGTTGATTACTCTTTCACTATATATGTATTACAATTTAAAATAATATGCGTATATTTTAGATGCTTGGACTATGCATTCTAGCTGTGGGTATCTGGGCCTGGAGCGAAAAGGATATTTTCAATAATTTCTCGAAAATAACAAATATTGCACTAGATCCTGCCTTTATTTTAATTATTATTGGTGCAGTAACATTTGTTATTGGATTTACAGGGTGTGTTGGGGCGCTACGCGAAAATACGTGTTTATTAGCTGCTGTAAGTTGATATTTTTACTGTTATAATATTAAACGAGGTTGCGCTGACTCATATAAAACATAATTGCGTTAAGGCACAATTTGCATTCCGCGTCATTTTATCGAATTGATAATTTGTCAATCGATTTATTGATCAAAATTGCCGAAAGACAAATTTCGTTTTTAATAAAAGCTCACCATCATCGTTTATCTCTATTTTTAGTATGCAATTTTCCTAGCCGTTTTATTAGTATTAGAAATGGGTGTCGGAGTATTAGGTTTCTTCCTAAAAGATAAAGGATGGGTAAGTGACATCACTAAAACTGCCTAGTTTTCCCACGCTTAATATAAATTTTTCCGTTTCAGATCAAAGAACAAGCGACCGGTGGATTACGTGCGTTCATTATTCACTATCGTGAGGATCCCGATCAACAAAATTTAATCGATTGGATACAAGAAGATTGGTTGCAATGCTGTGGTATCGACGGTCCCAAAGACTGGGATAGTAATAATTATTTTAATTGCTCATCGCGCACTGTTGGTAGTCGTGAAGCTTGCGGTGTTCCATTTTCATGTTGTAAACGTAAACCAAATGAATTAATTAAAAATAAGCAATGCGGATACGATGTCCGTAAAGAGGGATATGTAAGTCGTGCAAATTCATTAAGTAGCGTAGTTCTAACTTCTTAACATTTTCTAACTGTATTAACTAAAGCCAGCCGAACGTCATATCTATGAAAGAGGATGTTTACGGGCTGGAGAAGATTGGCTAGAAAATCATTTAGTTCCTGTTGCGGGAGCCTGTATTAGCGTTATGGTATTAAAGGTCAATTAACAAATTCTTACAATAATTACACTTCAAATTTTTGTATATTTGAATGTTATGTTCCCGGTTATGCTTTTCATTATCTAATGTAATGTGGTCATGAATCCCGTTCATTATTATTTTGGTGACTGTTCGTTAAATTTAATAGCATGACACCTCCCTTTGGTTGGTTTATTTATATTATTATTTATTTAGTTTTTAATTAGCATTTATGATTTTCGTTTTTTTTTGTTTTTTTTATAAATTTTTGTCAGAATTTTGATGTTGCTAAAATAATCAATGAAAAAGGATGTGTTCAAGCAGGTGAAGAATGGATTGAACATAATCTAATTATAATTGCAAGTGGTGGGATACTATTGGGATTTGCGCAGGTGAGTTTTATTTTTAAAATTTAATTAAAATTTTTTTTTAATTAGAATTGATTTTTTATGTATGGCAGTTGTTGTTTTTGTTATATAAATGTATGTAATTGATATTGATATGATTTAAATAATTTAGCTATAAAATGTGCTTATAAAATAGCCTTGTAAAAATGTTCATCAGATTGAACAATAATAATAATATTTATTAAATTTATTATAATCATGTACTACTAGTTATAAAGCAGAATGTTGCTAATATGATAATTATTGGACTTCAGTGAACGTCTATAGTTTTCAAAGCTTCCTCATTCAGTCAAATTCACACCCGACGAGCAGAATCTATAGAGAATTAAATTTTGCAAACCTTATCGTTGGGGAACTTTTCATTGTGAATTTTTTAAATTATGATTCTTTCATTAATGAATTTTATATCAATAAAATCTGAGTTAGAATCATAATAAACTAGTAGCAATAATAATTGGTAAACAGCAACATTTTCAAAAATTGTCTTATCAGAAAATAAAATAGTTTGTTTGTGATCTGAATTTGGTTCTTGGTTTGAACGAAAAACCCCGTTTCATAATAGTCGCGGTGGGCCACTTCCAGGCTGTTTAAGACTATACATTTAAACTATTATCTAATCTCCATCCCCGTCTGTCAGGTGTTAATCCATAGTTATAGCACGTTCTAAACTTTTAATTTATTAAAAATGTATCTGGTGTTTTAGAGTTTGATAACCCTATCAGAATTATGTCAGTTGGTTCCACTAAGAAACGATACTATGACTAATATAACTACAAATCGATCATTCTGTGAGGGATTAGTTGGTAAGTCGAAGATACTTCCAATTCTCGTAATTTACATCGCTTCCCGAATATTCCCGAAAATATTCTCACAATTTATAATAAACTACATAATTTTATTTCACAAGTGTTTTACCATTACTAATTGTTCGCACTGGAGGCCTAATGAAATTTTTTCGATTTCTTAAAATACGAAATCGTAAAATTTTATCCGCCGGGAATATTCCTATTATAAAACCTTTTCCTGGTCGTAATTTCACTCCATAAATGTAGGGTAGTCTCTATATTGAGGCGCATTTAAAAAATTGTTAGCTATACCAACATTTTTTTCCAGAAAAGAAATTAAAATGTCATATTGGCGACCATTGGTAAATGACCTACAAAAACACAATAAAATAAGTTTCAAATAAATTGTGACACATTGTGTGTTGTCATAACTGACAACCTTACTCTCACAATCCACTCCATACTGCTGGTACGCCACGTTTCCATATTGACCACTCCAATAATCCCATATCGATCTGGCTAGCATTTGTTCAAGTTATGTCTCTCTTTCCCTTTTAAATGTAGCTGCCACAATTGCTGTTTAGCTTCTTCCGAGAGCATCGCCGCACCTGCAACGAGTTTCTCCTTTTTCTATAAGCCATACTTACCGACATCATCCATGTGTCGCAATTTGCGTTTGATTTGCTGTTCACAATCGTTTTCTGAAAGCTCGACCTTCTGCTCCTTGTCGCCTACATCGTCGTTTCGTTTCCCAAATACAGAGTGTCCCATCTGTTGGTCTTCTTTTCAATCGATGAATTTTAGTACTTAAAGTTATTTGTTCTAAAAAATTCTTTGACATGAAAAGTCAAAAATATGCCATTTATCATCATGGACTCGCGAACAACACAACGCATTTTGATTGTCCAATTTTATTATGAAAATAATCGTTCAAAAACAACAATATTTCGTAAATTACGTGAGAGTTTCGGTCAACATGGTCGTCATACTGAGCGTGCAATTGGTAAAATTATTGATCGTTTTGAAGAAACTAGTTCAGTGGAAGGTCGTAGGCCCTATCAACATGTTCATCCAGTTCGTACAGGCAGCTGTTAGTGGAAGTGTTCGTTATGAATCAAGCACATCAACCAGTTGATCTTCATTTGCATCCATACAAAATTCAACTAACTGAAAAATTGAAGCCAGCAGACCATTTAAATCGTCGTCCTTTTTATAGTTGGATGCTTGAACGACATGAAGGTTTTTCATCAAAAATCATCTTTAGCGATGAAGCTCATTTTCATCTTAATGGGTACGTCAATAAGCAAAATTGTCGAATTTGGGGAGCGGAGCAGAAGTTCATCCTCCAAGAGTCACTGTTTGGTGTGGTTTATGGGCTGGCGGCATCATTGGAGCGTTTTTCTTTAAAAACGAACAGGAAAATGTCCTTACACTGAATGGGGAACGTTATAGCAAAATGTTAAATGATTTTTGGGGTCAAATTGAATGAATTGCGTATCAACAACCTTTGGTTTCTACAAGACGGAGCGACATGCCACACAAGTTGTGCCACAATCCATTTATGGTCAACAAAATTTGCTGATCGCGTAATTTCAAGAAATTGTGAAGTTCCTTGGCCACCAAGAAGCCTGAATTTAACACCACTTGATTATTTTTTGTGGGATTATTTGAAAGGTAAGATGTATGCTAATCATCCACAAACAATTCAACAACTTAATACAATATTCGAGCTGAAATTGAGGTCATTGATCCGCTTTTATTGGAATAAGTCATCGAAAATGTTGATTTTCGGATGCAGACCTGTAGACGAAACCGTGGAGGACATATGAACGATATTGTTTGCCATACATAAATGGCATAGAACCACCTTTCCTATATACGAAGCTTGTCTGAGTCTCCTTGTGCGTCCTCTACACACTTCTCCCAGCGATGCCCCCATCTCTTCAAGCCGTCCAAATAGTACTCTGCGTCTTTCTGCAAAAAAAATGTTTACGAATGCGTTGGCCTCCTTATTCTACGAAAATCTCTGTCGTCCGAGCGAAACTGTTAGTTTAGGGAACAAAAAAAAGTCGCTTGGGGTTAAATCTAATGAGTAAGGAGGGTGGGGTGGGCAAGCAGTTCAAACCGTAATTCGTGGATTTTCGCCACGTCAATCCCTGGGATGTGAGACGGCGCAATGTATTGGTGGAGCAAGATTTTTTGCAAATGTGAGCATTTTTCTGCAATTTCTGCCTTCAGCTTGTCAAGTAATGCGTAGTAAGCTCCTGTAATAGTTTTCCCTTTTTGAATATAATCGATTAAGGTAACTATGACTGCCCAGAAAAAGTTGCCATCACTTTCCCAGCTGAAGGGACAGCCTTTGCGTTTTTTGGAGCCAATTCTCAATATATTTTTGATTCTGTAGTGTAATGGTATATCATCAACAGTAATTAGCTAGTATCAAAACAGAGCGTTGGATATGTTCATTCGAACACGTCTCTGGTCCAAAGTGAGCAAATACGGGACCCAATGCGTGGGCAGCTTTCTCTTGCCTAAATCTTGATTCAATATGTGACAAACACGTTCTTTGGACATAACCATAGATTCTTCTATCTCTAACTTTAATTCGACGGTTGTCTACCACCATTTGTTGAACTTGAGCGATATTATCGTCAGTGGTTGCCAGTTTTTGGACGTCCCAAACGTTCATCGTCACCCAAGCTGGTACGGCCACGTTTAAATTCAGCTGTCCAAAATATCAGGTGGTAAATGATGGTGCATAGTCCCCGTACACAACGCCCAATTCGCCTTTGCTTTGCGTATGCATATTGCCTTTGAAAAATAAATATTTAACGACAGCTCGATACTCTTTTTTCATTTTCACAAAACCACTCATCGACTCACTGTTAAACAACAACTGCGCGTCCAAAATGGCTGATATTTCGATGAGTACCTTTCAACGCATAAGCAAACACACTCACTCCACTTTTGTTGATGAGCCATCTTCACGTTGAGGTCAGAAACTTGTCAGACAGCACAACTCGTACACTGACTCAAGTTAAACTGTGAGAATTTATACATGCTAAAGCAATTATACTCGATGCGACTGAGACGTGATACAAAAAAAGTTGATTTAACTTTAACTTTTTGTTGTTGTTTAGTACATCTTCCAGAAGTCTTATGAAATAATTAACCAACTTTTGTTTTATTTTTGCTACCATTTTGACATTTTGGAAAGGTCAACAGCGCGATTTTTTTGTTTTCAAATTGAAAATTTTTATTATTTCACAAAAATTGAAAAATAAAAAAAATAAAAACAAAGTCAAAAGTTAAAGAAACGGCAAAACGTGAATTCATATACTGAGCTTATCTTGGGTATTCTCGTAAGCGCGTTTTTTACATTTTGAAATTTCTGAGTAACGTCGAGTATATCTCCAGCATTAGAATACAATACAACTTTCCATTCCTTGCCATGTTCTAACGAAATGTTTGCTAAATTACAGTTGACAACAGTGAATTGAGACGAATTTGTAGAATTACCCAATCACCGATTCAGATTGTTTAGGGCAGAGTTTATAATGTTTATAATATCATTATTCATTATATTTAACAATATATTAGGTGTGTAAGTAGAAACTCGGTTCTGAAGTTGCATGCATTAAAATATACTTGAACGCATCCAAATCGCCCGCTATTTTGGATATGTGTAGCTTATTCATTGCTGTTTTTATAACATAAGTTTCAGTCGTTTATCAGAAGTCGTTCCGTGTGCATCAATTTTATGAGATGGATATCGATAAGCAACATTTACGTTATTGAATTCTACGAGTATTCTGTTTTCAAATGAAAAAAATGCTACTCAAGCTATGTAATTGATTAATTCGACTTAGAGTGAACATTCAGTGAGTCATTCAACAGTAAAAAAGTGGTTTGCAAGATTTCGTGATAGCAATTTTAGTCTTGAGGACAGCTTGCAGAACAGTTACGAGTTACTCATCAAGCAATATCACTTCGAATGCATGAAATGGGAAAAATACAGGAGGAAGGAAAACAGGTTCCTCATAAACTGACCGAAGAAAACAAAAAGCGAAGAGTTCACATCTGCTTGAATTTGCTTTCTCTACATTTTGTTTACAAAAAAAGAATTTTTTGCATAAAATCATTGCGGGTGATGAAAAGTGGATTTTGTACGATAATCCTAAACACGGAAAACCATATGGGTTGATCCAGGGAATCAACCCAGGAACTAATCTTCTCCTTAGGCTGGGAAGTTTTACAGCGTAAAGCGAAGTGGCGTATTCTACAGGCTTGGCTCACAGTGGTAATCAGACACTTATTTAGATCGATGAAATCATATTTGAAAGACCAGCGGTTTACGAAAGTACAAAAATGATTCGATGACTATTTTGCTTCGAAACAACTAAGTTTATGTCGTGAAGGCATTCATCATCTGACTGTTAAATGGGATATATACATATATAGTAATGGCGAATATTTCGATAATTAATCTTTGTAACAATTGTATTTTCAATAAAGTTTAATTTGACCAAAAAAAGCAGTTTCTGCTTGCACACCTAATATTAAAATTAAATGTACTGTTACCTATGAGCGATTAGCCGGTTTTGGGTTGAACATTTTAACACCTCATTGCAAATTTTGCATAGGGTACCAGCTATATAGCGTGAAAACGAAACGGAATGAAATCATAAATCATTCATAAATTTATTGTAATACAGTACATACAAATATAAATAGCATTGAGTGAAGTAGAGCCACTTTAGATGCTTCCTATGGTTTGTATATGCTTGCCAAAATTAGTCCGTTGTAGATGTAAAAATCTAATATAAATTTTAAACTAACCACATACTCTCTTTTTATATTTACAGATACTGGGAATATGTTTTGCACAAAATCTTCGTGCTGACATATTTGCACAGAAATCAAAAGGGCACTGACGAAAATCTGCTCCCATTGCTGTATAGATGATTGTTAAATAACAAAAAAACTGGACAAGGATCATTATAATCTGTGATTTCCAACAAAAAAAATCGTTTGTACCAGCTTTTTCAAAGTTTTTTTTACACAAAATTTATTATATTTAATTTCGTTGACTATTTTAATTCACCGCTTAACTATAAATATAAATGATAACCTTATACATATGTATTACATCCTGATACAAAAAATCAAAATGTAATATAAACTTAATTTTAGAAATTTTTTACTGCCATTATTGCTTATATATTTTTTTTAATCCTTTACTCGTTCTTAATTTAGTTAATTCAAATTTAATATAATATTTTACATACAATTAAATACGAAACATATCAATATTAACAAAAATAAAATTTAGAAAAATTTATCGTCATGAACATGTGTGCCAATTGACATTGTTTTTGTATTGTTTGTTTAATCAATTTTGTCTTAAACTTTATGGAAAAATGACGATAAATTTTTGCATTTTTTTTGGATAAGTTTTGAATATTAATACTGAAGAAATAATGATATTTCTGTGATCGAAGATGAAACAAAAATATATATTTTATTTTTAAAATTTATTTTTTTGTATTAAAATATATTTAAATACGTCTTGTTAATATAAAACTGTTATAGAAATGGATGGTGGTGTCGCCACTTTCCATCTACCATTCTGCACAATATATCTCTATGCCTATTATTCTATTTATTTAGAGCAAGATCGTCAATAGAAAAATTTTATTTTTTCAGGTTCATACTTTAAATAATTGTAGTGAGTGTTGTTTTTTTTTCAAATTCTAAACATATATACATGAAATGTTTTCCATATATGGAAGGTGAATTGAAAACTACATAATCGTATTCTGTTTTACTTTCACTGAATGATCATACCATACAGAAGACAACTAGATTGTCGTAAAATAAATATTAAAATTTGGCTTCTTCCAGAAGGTAAACAGTAAGCCTTAGGAAATTAATTAATTCAATAAAACACTACTTTGTGTTGTATTTCCGAGGTGGAAAATGAATGAGCACGACACATATATTAATAATTCTTTACTCACAATATTTAAGCGGAACAAACACACAAAAATCCTTTTTTTATCTACCTACCAATCACGCCATTCCTTTACAGAAAACATAAATAGATGAACAAACATAAAGTAATCGTAAGAAGTTATCTTATATTTGCAGGGTTGCAACGCCTCCCTTTAATAAAGTTGATAATCCTTAAACTATCAGCGGATTGGTTTGGACTGACTTCATGATAGGTTGACTCAAAAGCTGATTGCGTTGAAATTGTAGGTGGTTCTGGCTCTTCAATTGTTTTGAATGTTTTATTGTCGGCTGTTTAATATGCGAACGGACAGCAGAATGTTTTTTGTTAAATTGTTTACTTTGCTTCTCTTTTTGAACAATTATATTTGGTGGTGGTAATGATGTGACTGCTTGTTGTTTCTTATTTATTTATTTCGTAAACCCCACACCTCATTTTGAGTATAGGCGCTCATTCATATAAAATGCGAGGTTCATTTTTACATCCAAACTATTTTTTTATCAATGATTTCTTTCCGTGCATAGGCATTTGTATTTCAGGCAGCTACTATTATACTTTGGAAATTTATTGTGGCTAGGTAGCGTCATTCATCTGACAAACACCGCACTTCTCTCCGGTATCAATAACGTTTAATACTTTTGTGAGCAAAATTTTTGTTTCGCGTTTTTCTTCGAGGAGGTTTCATATAACTTCCAATACGGCCAGTTAAAAATAACTTACATTTTACAAATATAAAATAAAAATAAAAAATTTATGTAGTTTAACATGGGTAAAACAAGCGACAGATAGGTCTAGTTGAATCCTCATGTTTCTGCCAAGGATGATTTCAGCTGGATACTTACCTTCTGGTGGATTGCGGTTAGGTGTTGCTCGGAAACTTTGAAGAAATTGTTGTAATGTATCTTCCACCTTTTCTCCCTCAACACATTTTTTTAGTGCTCTCTTCAATGTATGGACCAAACGCTCTGTCAATGGACTCGGCGAGAATGTGGTTTAAGTCTTCTTCTATTTGGATGGATGCAATAACGTTATCTTCTGGCTTTACGTGTGAATTGATTAATTGCGATAAAATAGCGGCATGCCCAAATTTAGTTGTAGAGATATATTCGATTTTGAAATCATATAGTAACAGGGTTACTTTTTTGGAACCAAAAATTGCAAGTAATGGCTTATGGCCTGTCTATAATGTAAAATGACCAAATATCATCCGATGAAACTTTGTCACGGCGAATATTAGACCCAATGCTTCCTTCTCTATTTGACTATAATTCTTCTCAGCTTTCGTAGCTGATGGCTTTAACGAATCCACGTGGAAATTTGTGAAGAATACATGCTCCGATGCCGGTATTATATGCATCTGCTTCAATTATTATATCCAATTTGGGGTTGTAATGTGTCAGCATTAAACCCGATTTGAGAATGTCTTTGAATAATTTGAATGAATTTTGACATTCTTGACTCCAATTGAATGGACTGCCTTGGCTAAGCAATGCGACCAATGGCTTCCGTAGTTCATGCATATGTGAAATCCGAACTCTTGCCAAAACCTTACACAAGTTTTTAAATAATAATAATAATAACAATAATATCGTCCAGATATTACGCTGCTGTTCCATCGATGTCATCGACCACAGTGCTCATGATTTGCTGGAGCCCACCAGGAGATGATTTAATACCGAGTGATAATCGATTGTATCGAATTTTTTTAAAAATATGTAGCAAATCACTACATTATTGTTACCAATAGTAGCAGCATGTTTAAAAATAAAAATAAGACCACATTTCAAAATTAGGAGGATTTCGTTCATTCCAGGTACTGAAATTAAGTTAAAACTTAAAACTAAATATTACAAAAAATATTATATGAAATTTTTAAATTCATAAATTCAATCACATCTCGTAAGTTATCACAAAATTACAAATTATAAATATAAGTTCCTTTATAAAGAATACTAAAACTAATAATAGCCCAATTTCATTTTAAATCAGTTCAAAACTTCCTTGCGCAAATTTGTATTTTGAAGCAAATTTACATAAATTATTTTCAGGAACATAAATTTTCGTATGACAAACATCGTTCAGTAACGTTCTCGAAAACATAATGTTTTGAACAGTCTCATTTCCAAGTCTATTCGTAATTCTATTTTTAATTCGATTTAAATAGGAGAAAGCTCTTTCTGCGGAGGCACTACTATGAGGCAACGAAAGCAGTAGTAGCATATAATCTGCTAATTCGGTATAAATGGGTTCACCTAAATTATTTTTAAGGTTTCTTATTCTTATCCAGTTTTGAACGGCATCAGCTGATAAATCTGTTTTCGAAAAAATTTCTTTATTACCGATTAATGCACGCCATTGATCGTTTAAAACTTCAATTTTTACCTTTTCTGTGACGAAGGGAAAATTATTCACTAATGGACGAATAGAAGGCAGACGGCCAGATACAATTTGATGGACATTGCTGAATTTTAACATATCTAATTTTTTTATCATTAAGTTGAAATCTTTTCTTTATTTGACTGCACAATTCAAAGTAAAATAATACTAAAGTTTTTTAACGGTGAAAATTTTAAAATTTTCTTCCTTAATAAAAGTTTTCTCGAGCTCTTAGAAATTTAATGAAAAATACAACGACGTTAAAGGAAGATGATTATTTTCATCATTAATGTCAAGATCAACTATTTCATCAATTTTATCTGGAATAATAAAATTTTTCAAAATTTCTGTATAAACGTTTTTAATTGCAATACTTAAATTGTGAATTTGTGCGCTTTCTGATTGGAAACTTATTAAGATTGTTAACCAGCTTTAGAATATAATTTAAAACTAATAAATATAATTTAAATATCTTATCACCTAAGAAATCATAAATATCATGGGCATTACAATCCTTTCCTTTATCCTTCATCTCAAAACAATATAAAATAAAATAATGTTTAAGAGCTTCCCATTGTTCTAAAATTCCGGTAACCACTGCTTCGAAGCACAACCACCGTATCTTACAAAATCGTAAAATTTTATGATTTTGCAGATTAAAATCATTTTGAAATTTCGAAAAGTCGTTCAATCGTTTCGGACTGTGCGAAAAGTGGTTATATATATGTTTAATATTCGTCTCAATTGATTCCGGCAAACATTTCAAAGCACTGTTAACGCACAATGCTAATGAATGGGAAGCCTAAAAAGAATAAGTCACGATTTACTTCATTAAGTTTAGCTTTCACAACACCCGTGTTTCCTGCCATGACCGATGCAGTATCAGTAACTAGTCCAATAATATTTTTCATATTAATGTTGTAGCTATCGAAATGATTTTTTAACGCTACGACCATTTCCGAAGCTGTGGAATCCTCCAGTTTCAATAAGCCAAAAAATTATCGACAATTTTAGCGAACGCTTCATCAAAATATCGCACGATTACAACAAATTGTTTGTTGGTTGGAAAAATGACGATTACGTGAAGTTTTACATATCTTTTCGGTAGCGTATGGGTCAATGATGGTATTGACATAAGCTGTTGCTTTAGTACGGCAACATTTCATTTGTTGTGCCGGTGTGAAAGTGGTCGATATGGTTTGAATCACAAAAATTTAACTAGCCATGTTTTTTGTAGATCACTGTTATTTTATTTGGTTCGGATCGGATGCTTTAAAAATGTTTTTCTTTCTTTTCTTTTAAAGCTAGCTTTCTCTCTTTATAATCTAGGACTCTTAATTTATACTCCATGTTTTCTTGGCGGTGTTTTCTTTTTTCTAGTTGTAGTTCCTTCCACATCTTGAATTTTTGCTCCTTCACCTCAAATAATTTTCTGGTATACCTGACGTGTTCCTTAATATATTTGTTTTGTTCATCCATTTTATTATTTTGTTGATCCATAAACTGTGTCTGCATTTTAATGTGACTGGTTTGTTCTTCAAGCAAACGCTTCCGTTCTTCTTGCAAATTGAATGACACTGATCGTTTGCGGCGATTCGTTGCTGGTTGTTCATAAATTTCAGGACCTCTTTCATTAATTAGTTCTTCTGGTGTTATTTCGTAGTCATTCACAGTATTTAATTCGATAGTTGATTCATTGACTGTATGATGGCGATTAGAAGCTGCTAGTGTGGATGATGCTGGTGTATTTTGAAATCCGAAAGATTGATTAGAGGTAGAAGTAATTTTCTCTAAACACAATAAACTGATGACGCTCTCCTCCAACTCCGAAAAAGTAAATAGTTTATTGGCTCCACCGCCAGTGGCCGATATTTCCTTTTTATTGTGGGCAAGTTTTTTTTAAATTTTATTTTTCATATCATTCCATACCTGTAATAATCACATATTAATATTTTTAATTAAAAGTCATACAATTTTCATTAAATTACTTTTTGCCATCCGGTGCCTTCTCTTATTGGTGGCCCTAAACTATTCAGTTGGCTGGCGAAACCCTCCCACGCCGCGTTAAAATCTTGTTTAGAGCTTCCGAACGTAAAAAATCCTTTAGCTATATCGGCATTTTTTTCCATCAACCCAACAAGGCATTCAAACTGTTTACAGTTTGTGATTTTTACACTGAAACAGAAATGTATAAATTCAAAAATTTATGTTTTCTTTATTATTTACAGATTATATAATCAATGTTATAAAGTTAAATGTAATTTTTTTATTGTTAATTATAATATTTTATATATAAATAAAAAAACTTACGTTTTATTAATTTCCATTCTAACACTGTCACTTCAAATTATCAAGTGACGAGAAGCGTCGTTTCTAGTGACAATCGTCGATTCAAATGACTAATAGAATATGGCGTCAAGTGATGTTTGTCATTTGAAACGACGATTGTCGCTTCGATCGACTAAGGGAATATCAAATTTTAGTTGTCGGAACAAGTGACAGGTGACACGACTAAGGGAATAGGGGTATTAATTTAGGAAATGAATTCATTATGGTTATCGGTAATTCATGTTGTATGACGTAAATAACGCTCATCATATCGACTTGATACTTTTGCAACACTTTTTGATCCATAAACGCAATATCCAATTTTTGGATATCTTTTGAAAGATTTAGTTTTTCTTTATGAAGCCTGGAGAACTTACCATATCTGGTGATGTGCGCTATATTATTTACCATTGTTTTATTGCATAACTTGCAGTATGCCTCGCCATTCAAATTTTTTATCCAAGGATACTTAATTTACCATTCACCTTTAAACTTCTGCGCATATTTTTTCTTTTTTGGCTGTTCTACGCTTGAATCAAATGTTGCATCATTTGCATCTTGTTCGCAATTCGTGCATACAGCAATGAGCGCAAATAACATTAGAGTTTAATTTAACAGGTTGACGTTACACACAAAAAATCATCACTCGATAAACAAAGTATGTGTAAGGTGAGATAGAAATGGAAAACCCAATTAGCAATGCATTACGACTTTTTGACGGTTATTGCGAGAAATTGTGGATTATTAAAATAAACGAAAATCGTAGAAAAATGTTGTAGGAAATGAAAAGTACGTACTAAAACTTTGGTATTCTAAAATGTAGCAGATCTACTACAATTGTACTAAGATGACATCACTGATTACAATTCATTTTTTCCTTTCTATCTGAGATTGGTAGTTTTGTGTTGATATTATTTCCCTACATTACATAACAGTGTTGTTGCGATATTATTTCGCTACACAATGTGACGTCATTTGACTCGACTTTTACTAACAATCTGGTACGAATTTCGGAATCACGGGATGAACGCAAACCACAAATGAAAAATAAACATTTGAACTGTTTCAATGTTAATTTGGATAGTTGTGATTGTTCGCACTGCTTATTTATCTTGGCGCATAGAACAAAAATTCAGAAAGCACTCGAATCTGGTTCGAAAAAGAAGCGTCAAAAATGTATTCAAATTTTTTACCGATTCTTGGAAGGTGAAATCATATGGTGTCTTCGGCAAAATATAATTTGTATACTTGTCGAAGTTGGCAATGTGTAATTTCTGCAGACGAAGCCTCACTTTTGTAGCATCATCCAATTTTTACCGTCTTCTTTAATAAGCTCGCTGTATCTGTTGAAATATGCTTCAAAATCCACACCTGCATCTGGATCGAAACAAAATTCGGACATTTGATTTTATATAGCGTAGTATGTCGTAGACTTTGAGGTCATGTGGTTGTCCCCATTCTTCATGATTTTTTTGATTAACAGATTTTGATTTTGGATCATTTTCGTCATTGCTTATGGCTTGTTTCAATTTTTCACCCATTTTGAATGAAAAATTTTGACGCAAAAAAATATTTCTTAAACAATGATGCAATGTTTTTAATGACGCGAAAATTCCTCGTTTTTTCTACTGAATTTTCTTTTTCCTCGTCGCCACAATATGTTGTATTTCCGAGGTGGAAAATGAATGTTAAACACAACACATATATCAATAATTCTTTATTCACAATTTTTATATGTAGCAGAATAATTACTTAACACACAAAAATCCTTTTTTTTTATCTACCTAGCAACCACGCCATTCCTTTACAGAAAACAGGGTGAACAAAACATTGCAGGTTTCTCATCACTTTGGCTGCTGATAATTAATAAGATAATTTTTGCGTTTATCTTCTTGATATAATAGTAGCAAAGTAGCAATTTGAAACCAAAGGTTTTAGAAAACCATTAAAATGGTTTCATTTTTGTTTTATTAAATTCAGTGTTTATTTGATGGTCCTGAATGATGATGATGATGAATGATTTTGATTCGGACTTTCTGAAAAATTTCTAAAAGGTTTTGGTACAACCACATAATACCTAATTTGTTTTTTTTAGAAATATCAATACCAATAAAAATTCAGATCTTAAAAATCTTCTAGTTTTTTCAAAGCGGTATAAAACTGGTTCCCGGCAAATCGCGAATTTCAAAACTTTTTACGTACTTTAATAACCAATTTAATTGGATCGGTTCATAAAGGTTTTCATAATTTCAAATCACAACGAATCAAAAAAGTTTCTTAAAATCCGATTTGTTTTTCTACATATAAACAATCGAATTATTTGTTTAATAAGCATATTTAAAAATATGTCATAGCTATGGAAAATCTGAGACCACAGTACCGAATTCTAATCGGGTTCGAAAACTTATCTGCATTAGAAATTCGATCCACACTCGAATTTTCCGCAGCAAAAATATGAGGGAAGCACTCCCTTCCCCAAACTTTAAATTAGACCCTCTGTGGTATCACCACTTTCATCCAGTATTGTCGCTCTATTCTGATTTAAATATTTCTCATTTGCCGTTTGGCCCCCTCTAAATGAACAGAACTCTATTAATCAGGTTTCTATTTTCATTATATATACTTAAACAGTTTATTACATTATAGTAACTAATACATGTTCGACATCCAAAATCTATCAGAAATGGATATCGAATCGAGGCAAAAACAGTGTTTATAAATAAAAAATTGAAACAGAATTCACTTTTTCGCAACAGATTTATTGATTAAATATTGCAAATCGTATCATATAAAATCCACACACCCAATGACGCCTGGGATTTTGCATTTATTATAAAACAATTTTTTGCAATTGCGTTTCTCATCCTCACTCATTTTAAAAATAATCCATTTACTACATAAAATGGTTTCTAATGCATTTAAGATCTCGGTGAGGACCAAAGAAAATGTTGGTTGTGCCATGCCGATAAGAAAATCGTTGCTTGTACCTCTCTGATAACTACCCTCCGCGAAAAACCTTAGCACAGATGCCAATTTTAAAATATTGGGAATTGAGGATAATCGTATTTGATTTTTTAGATGTGGTTCCACATCTTCTAATACTGGACGGAAATGATGGACTGCAAAGCATGGTAGCGCTGCACTATCCAAATCCTCGTTTCGGTATTCCAAGCATCCATTTTAGTAAATTTAAATAATAATCTGCAAAATAAAAAAAATAAAAAACAGATTAGTCACACAGAAAAATAGTTATTACGTTTTGTTTTTGTAGCACGATTCGTGCGCCACCCTGTACATACATAAATGCCACTTTTGATAGTCGAAAATATGTTATAAAACTTAAAATAAATTAAGAAAATGAAATGAAAAATACCGTAAATATTAGAAAACAAACATGTTTTAAACTTACGTAAAATCGTCCAACTCAAGAGGATTCGTTGAATCTCTCAAAATTTTTCTTCTCCGTGCCAATTCTATAATTGCTTGTTTTTCGTCTTCGAAGAATAAATCAACTGAATTCATTTTCCTTTGCACAATTTATTTTATTATATTTATTACTAAATATTTAATTATAATATTTTATTTTTATTTGTTTATTGATATTGATAGTTATTTTGACAGATTATAATTTATTACTGTTCACAATAGCTAATTTAAGCGAAAAAATTCACAAAAATACGAAATGTTCTCGTTTTTATGTGGTAATACTAATAAGTCGTTTCGTTTTTGTTACACAATACAAAATAAAAAACCTCGCGACACGACTTTGTCGTTTCGTTTATAAATCGACACGACAACCACAATAAGGCTGAATATTATAATAGTAATAGTAATTTTTTACTTAAAATAAAATCAAGTCATAAATATCGCGCTTAGAATTAGGCCCATAATTAAAAAATCCAGTTTAAAACAAAAATCAACTATTATAAAGAATTATTAATAAGTGCAGTGATAATATAACGATTTTTATTATTTAACTGCCAAAAATTGTTCACTTCCTCGTAATAAACGGGTGGCTGCGGACTTCTGCGAAGTATTCTTTTAAAATGTTTGCGTTTCGTACTCCATAAAATTTATAAATTTCTTTTTGACGTCCAACATAATTATATTTTGAATTTGTTGGAATGGTAGAAATGGCTTTTTTGTATTAGTACCAGCCCATGTATAATAAACCAGAACATTGTCGACCATTAGTTGTTGCATTATATTGCGGGCACATCCGTTCACGTTCGAACGGAACCTCCAAAAGTAGACAAATGGACAATCTATTTAAAAAAAATATTAATAATAATTGAAGCAATACAAGTAACTAACTTTTATTTAGTTTAAAATCAAGTTTGTTAAACTATATAAGTTCTATCACTACATAAACGTCATTACTTATGTGAAATAGACAAATTGGCAAGTTTAACAAACTTGTGGTGAAGTAAAAATGAGTTAAAATTTTGATGTAAAATTATTATGTTCAATATCAGCCTGAAACTGAAGCTAATCCAAAATGCGTAACGTAGCATAGAGGGTGGCCCTTTCATCAAGATCAAGCAATCTCAACGTTCCACTTCACTCTTGGAGATGATATCGCAACCAACATATATCTGGCAGTAGAGATAACAAATGCTGCATATAACAATCCATTTAGATTAATGTAGGAATTGGGAGAACACACAGCTAATTGTAAATTAATAATATACGATCCAAGAGGGTCATTAAATTAAAATTGTGCAATTGGATAATTAAATTTTGCTTAATGAAATAATATCAAAATCGATCCAACTACCCAGCACTAAGGGATACCATAAAGCTGTACATTGAAGATACTCGTATACCTATGTAAAACAGACAGATGTCGTTAAAGTAATCGTTAAAATATCAAGACACAACATCACTTCGTTTCGAAAGTTTATAGGCTAGTTTGACTAAGTTTATTCTAACTCAACTTCAGCAATATTTGTAACTAAAAATTACGACTTTGAGGCCCATTGGACATTTTTACCTAAGCTAAGCTTCGCCATACCAGCTATGTTTGCGTAATACATACAGTAGATCGCTGCACATTTGGACTATTTGGGCTAAAGATTTTTGTCTCAAGCGGTGTAACCAAACTTGAACTGAGCGATATAAAGTAATACGAACTAACGATGAAAATGAGCAGCGGAAATATGTACCGAACCTAATTGTTTTGTCTATCAGCAAAATAGAAATCACGAAAAGTTTAAATTAACATATTAAGTTATTAACAAGATTTTATAGAAGTTCGAATAATCAGTACCACTGACTATAAAAAACTAACGAATAGCTATATTTACAAAATTTACCATTCGGTTCTTAAATGCTGGATCGGCATTTAATTTTCTTTCGCACCTTTCCAAATCCTTCACTGATTTGATTGGAAAATTAAATTCAGTCGGCTTTTCTATATTACCCGATAATAAATTCACGGTGGGAATTTTTTCAGCGACCACATCAATCGATGCTTTTAAATCAGCTAAGATTCTCATCATAAAAAAATTTCGCACCTGTACATTTTTCTGTTGACAGATTGGCCCACGTGAAGTTGTTTGGGGCGATGAACGATGCCCATTTATTATTAATTCTTCGGATATAGCAGTAACCAGCCGTGGTTGCAGTTGAGGTTGGCCGAAATCAAAGAGTTCGTTAATATTCAACGGCTCATTAGTAATAACCTGTTTTTGGACTTGTAAATCATTGTCGGTACAGATGGTGATTGGGGCCGTAGATTTGGAATATAATTAGGTGAATGAACTTGTTCCGATATTCGCTTGGTCAATTGTTCTAAAGATTTGTATCCCGATCTTAAAAGTCTTTTTAAAACCCCCAATTTATTCTCAAAAGCTAACGCATTAAATTTATCAAGAGAGTCAAACCGAACTGCGTCGTCATGTAAATCTAACAGATTGTGAACATTATGAGATACCGAATCGGCATCGTAAATAATTGCATAAACAATTGCACATGCCAATTGTTCGCGTACTTTTCATTTAGAAGCAATATCGTAGCGCAATGCCATGACAACATGTGCTCATAAACTACAGCTAACTATCCCTTTAAGAGCGAAACGCACGGAATATAAAAGAAAAGCACGATATTCGGTTGCTTTCCACTTATGAACTTCATCCAATGATCTGGATTTACGGTTAAATTCTTTTGGTTGGGTAGTTTTATATTTTAGTAATCTTTCAGATATTGTTGCTATTTTAGCAGCCGGTAGTCGAACGTTAAAATTAAAGCGCGCTTTAATCCAACTTAGCACGGTTTTTTTTACCACGCCAAGACATACGCCGAGGATATAGTCTTGTGGAAAATCCCTAATCATATCTATACTTAATTTTTCGAGAGGAGAAGTTCCTGTATGATGTTGTTCGTGCAAACGATTTATAAAAGACTCGTCGATTCTTACACAGATTTCGTTGAATAACTCATCCGGTGATTTTTGAACAATATTCACCTTCTACTTCACAGAACTCACATCCGAAATATGCATTATGGCCTTTAGAAAAGGTCGCGTAGGCTTTTGCTGGCACAACACAAACAAATGCTACACGTTTTATTTTATATTTGAAATTTTTAATTACAATATCTTCTGTCATCAATTGGTCAATTCGTTTATAAAATCGTTTAAATATACATTGGCTGAGTTATACCCCTATAAACCCCAACCACAAAAGGGGCTTTACAAATATTGGGAACTAATCCTAAAATTGGCCAAAATTGAGTTATGTGGCCCTATTCTAGTAATTCCCCGGGAATAGGTAATTGGGAAAAGAATTTACATATAATTTTTGTTTAAATTATTTTTTTCTGACATGGAACTATTACTGATAGACCATCAATATTGAAAAACATGGTCAAATCTTCTAGCCAATCAATAGTATGTAAATATCCCAAGCACTTTTTGATACCAAAATGCCAATAATGGCCTGCATAGCACAGTCAGAAACGCCATCGGCAACCAAAACTGAGGGAATATCCAAATAATCATCATCATACATTTCTCCAGCAGTTAAATTTCCTATATTGTGTGTGTTATCATTTACTGTGCATGAGCTCTAAATATTATTACCAGAACTAACATGGTCATCAAATTGAATTTTGGACACATTTCTAGTTTCTAGCACGTTGCCAGTATTAATTATCGCATCATTATGTTCTACCTCGTTAACAGTACATGCGGCACGGGAAATTGATTCAGACAAATCCAAGGACAAAACACTCGTCTGGAAGTTTATTATGCGCCAAGTATTTATTAAACAAATTTCGGGATCTACGTCTGTAAGTACGTGGATTAATATGCTTAAAAATAGACCGCTTTGACGTAAAATTATTTCTACACAAAAAAATTGATGCACGCTACTCTATATAACCTCAAATTATAAATTTGTTGATGTCGTAAATCTTGAATATTAGTTTTGTTAGATCATTAATGAATAATTCAAATAAATTATATTGTATTTAATTCTAAACGATACGTGAAAAACAATAAATTAACCAAAAACACAAATAATATACTTTTTAATATTTTTAAACTAATGAATTGAATGCATAGAGCCCTTCCACACTTGTATTGTTCATAACACATATCGACACCACTTTTCGTATAAATTTGTATTCTTCGACTGTTCTTACTTATGTAAATGTGTAATGTCTTTATGTAAATTATTTTCATTTCATGATTTGACGCGCTCGTATTTGACGCGAACAAGAAAATTAGTCGGCTGCAAGTTATTAGTCGGATTTTAAATTATATTATTAAAATTAAAATAGAATACGATAATTATGTACCAAAAAACACTGAATAAATATACTGCACAAACAACTTTACTGCATAACTACTTAACCGATCGCGGGCGTCCGTTTGCTCTAAGGTTTGGACGTTAGATGAAAGGCCTCCGAAAATTTATTTTTATCAATGAAAGATACACTTGTAGCAGTCTTCTCCGGCCAGCTAATGCTCAGGGTTAAGGTATGGGTACCAAGCTGTAGTTCCATTGATCTTGCTAGCCCGTGAAACACAAATACTGTTTTGCGACCGAAATTAGTAACAAAAATCAAATTCGGTCGGAAACGAAAGTAAATTTTTAAACTATAATAAGACCGTGGAAAAGCATGGGTCTCCGCTCGACTAAAAGTCGGGGTGAAAAAATAATTAATGGAAGCATAGTCTTTGGTCGAACCGATTTAGTTGGTCTAAGGATCCATTGCAGAAGAACGGAAAGACTCGTAAAAAATCTGATTTCCGAAGGTTCACCAACCATAAAAGCTCTATTTCGGGAAAATAAATTATACACGTATACGTACATTTCAACAATTTATTTATTATTTCAAACACTTATGCTGTGTGCCTAACAATTATATATGTATATATGTCTATGCAAAATGCCCAAAAAGTCTACTTTATCGGAAAATGCAACTATTATGCATGTATGTATGTACTCGTGTGTATATTGAAAATTAGGAATATACTTTTATTTCCCCACTCCAAGCCATCTTTACTGCTAACGATCAGTCCATCAAAGCTTTTAATATCGATTTTGTAAAGCCGATGGTGTTATCTTTGGCCAGACCTTTGTGGGCTATACTCACTAAATAAGAGGCCTGAAAATACATTTGTAAGTGCTCATTAATAAGATAAACAGATAAGAAATGTTTCGTATCTTAATTAAACTTACTATTTTAATTCGATAGTTCGTATATTCTACCAATTTTTATTAGGTCGTCGAAAGTTTTAAAATTTAACTTCATTGCCGCTTCGGGCTCATAATATTGCGACCCTCCCTCAAGTAAACGATCCACCTTTAAATCAATGGCTGTTAATATTGTGGCAATTTTGTCCAGCTTTTCTTCCAATTTTTTTTGTCTTTCAAATAACTGGTAAATATTTTGAACTACCTCGTTTTCTTCAATTGCCTAAATTGAAATTTCAAGTATTAGTAGGTAATATGTATTATTAAATTAAACTAATTCCCTCCATGCCGCGTCACTTCAAGACAGTTAAAATTGATTTTCTTGAAATTGAATCAAGCGTCATGGGCTATTAAATTGGCTAATTAAGATAGAAACTAATTTTTAAATTTAATATAATATATTATACGAACCCTCTGAAATCAGCATGTCATCAGGTTTGCCGTAGCCTGTGGGTGCTTCATTAACTGTAATAAAACAAATATCAGAACATTTTAAAAATAATTAAATTAACAATGCTGAAAACTAACCATCTTTATATAAAGTATCCTCGATCTCGCAATGGTAATTCTTTTGCATGGTATAATATTTTTTCATAGGATGCTTTCGATTTAATTGCTTTTCTTTAACGGTCTCAATTTTTGACTGCGAGTCGTGAAAAGCAATGTACCGCGCAAGCATCTTCTTCGCTTCTTCCATTGTGGCTATTGACAGGTTTCACAAGAGATTCTCTTGTAGAAATAAAAATTGTTCCAGTTCACCGACGGTCACGTGATACCATATAAATTCTATTTTATTTATATTTTTTCTAGTTTATGTTTGCGATTGCGCAATAGAATCATCCAGAAAATTTCTAAATAGGTTCGTGAAAAAACGTTAAAACAAAAACTAATTACTATAGGCAAATAATTTATAGTTCATTAAAATAGTTATTTTAAAAATTATTTTGCTCAAATTCTGTAACGGGGTCAACGAGATTATTGGTCCATTAGCAGAAATTTTATCCATACGGAGGTTTCGGGGCGGTCATCAAGGGCCGGCTAGAGCTCAGGGGATTGGCGTGGGGTTTCCCGAAACATGAATGGATCGTGCTAGAACGCAGGAAGTAAAAACAAGATGGATACATTAGAAAAGGGAATGAAATATGGCTGGGACAGGAAACAAGGTTTGGATCAACTTACCAAAACGTGATTGAGAACACTTACCACATCATCCAAACATCAAAGTTATTAGCTGCTCATTTCTGAAAAGCAACAACAATTTCGAAACAAAGCGGAGTTGGTGAAACCCAAAATAACATAACATCAAAAAAATTTAAAGAATAGAAAACAGAATTTATTGCTTGCATTAGAACAATTATCAAAAATAAAAAAAATAAAGAAAATGAAAACTAATAGAAAAGATTTAAATCACAAAAAAAAAATTGTGCAAATTAAATTTCCTATGCTAATGACGTCATAGGCAGTAGCGAATCATTTTGCATCCAATAATCGACGCCCTAAATAACTTACGGAAAGTAATACTGACAAAAATGATTAACTTCTGCCAACTACTAATACTAAATTAAACTAATTAAACAAAAGAAAAAGAAATATAATATTCAACTAATATATAAAAAAAAAAATTAGAAAAATGTTTAATAATAATATAATTTTAATAAAGTCGCTTACTATCTAATGGCCGTGGCCGTTATTCATTATGTGCCGTCCAAGAATTAATTGTACACTATTTTTATACCGGTTATTTAACTTAGAACAGTTCATATTTTTGTTCACACACTATACGTCCTTAGAGTTTTTATTTTCTTTAACTTTTAACACTTAGTTCACTTTAAGTTTCTTTATGTACGATAATTTGTTTTTATTTAAGTTTGTTGTATACAGTCCAACTCACATACTCACTAGATTTTATGCACGGCAAAAAAAACAAATTGTATAGCGCATATAAAAGGCCCACAAATTCTCAATTGGATTGAGATCAGGTGATTGAGCAGGCCACTTCATAACATTAATTTTATTTCGCAAGAACCATTCCTTCGCCTTTTTACAGGTATGTTTCGGATCATTGTCTTGTTGCATGACCCATTTAAGCGGCATTTCGTATTCTGCATAAGGTAGCATAACGGTTTCCAGTATTTCAACATATTTATCCGCATTCATAATTTCCTTAAACCAATATATCGGACCAACGCCGATCCACGAAAAACAACCCCAAACCATTATATTTCCCCCTCCATGTTTAATGGTTTTTGACGTGTATTGCGGTCGGAATTCAGTCATCGATGGTCTTCGGACATACTGAAGGCTACTACCGCCAAAGAGAACCATTTTGGACTCGTCCGTAAATAAAATATTACGCCATTTTTCAAGGGGCCAATTTTGATGATTTTTGGCTAAAATAAGTTATACGCGCCTTCACTTGTCGCTTATTTATAAAGGACACCTTCCTAGGCCTCAACCCTTTTAAATTTGCTGCTAAAAGACGTTTTCTAATTGTTGAGGTGTCTATATCTAAATTAAGATCTTGTTTGATCTTCGTTGAGGTATAAAAAGGATTCCTTTTCGCACAAATCACGATGTCCCGATCAGTTGTATTCGAAGTTTTTCGTTTTCTTCCTCGTGTTTCTGGTTTTTCTTTGTGCTTAACAGCATTGGATATAACGGTAGGTGAACATCCCAAAATTTGCTGGATAAATTTATATGTTTTTCCTTCTTTGATTAATTTTTTAATTAAATCTCTTCGCTTTTCAGAACAATGCTTTCCCCGGCCCATTATTATTTAAATAATTATTTTTTTTTATCAAATTTTTATAATTTTATTTATCTTATTATTTCCGAACCGCTATTCTTGATCACCTCTATTTTAAACAATCATCAATAAGAGACTACTATTATTTCGAACATAAAAATTTAGACTGACAATCGAACATAAGGGGAATCCCGAACTTGTTTGAGAAAAAAATCACAAATAGCGTTTGGTTTATGTTCAGTGGACATTAAAAAATTCATTTTCATAATAGATGTCAGTTAAATCATGAAAGGATATTTTTGTAAACACAAAACCTATAATACAGGTACACACTACTATTATTTCGCACACGACTGTATATGTTAGTTAAATCTAACTCCATAAGAAATTTAATTTATTTTTATAGGTACACCTTCAGCCAAGAAACTAAGGGCTATTAAAATTCTTAATTATCTCGCTATTGACGAGTTATCCATGTAAATGATCATTTGATCTCGCAAATTTAAAACTAATTGTTGTGGCATTCTGTAGAGGTTAATAAATTCCGCTTCGGGTAAATCGAAAGGATCGGATGAATCACGCAGTCTCGTTCGCTGAATCACTAAATTAAAGCGTCTTCCTTCCTCGTCATCATCCACATATCGAAACGCTCGTCGTGCCATTTTATTTATATAATGTACGAGTATACACTGTACGAGTACAAAATAATCACACGCCGTGAATAAAAACGAAGAACAATAAATTTATAATATTTAAAATTGATTTTGAATGTCTCGAAGAAGTAAATTTAATATTTTTAATTTGTTTACTAGAAAAAATGGAAATTATTCCCTATACACCGAGAATTAACTTTTTCGAATTGGGGAATTATAAGTTGGGAATTATTGCAGTTTGGAATTTTTCAATTTTTTTTCCAAATTCCCAATTCCCAGGGAAACCAGAATAGGGCCACTGGTCTCCATTGCTGCAGCCATTCGTATTTTTGCTTGTACGCTTTCCTCTAACGCTGATGCTATACGTATAAGCGCATCAGCCTTGTCCTTTTCTATTTTATTACTATTATCAAGTAATACGCCACGGGAATGAGCGGATCCTAAAATTTTACAAAAATATAAATCGTTTACATACCTTCTATACCTTGCCATTTAATTTAATGATTGTGTTACTGCTCAAATGTACATACCTCTAATACGTTTGGATCGTGTGGGCGCCACACTTTCGCAATTTAAGTTGGATCTGCGCGAGCCTCGAGGAGATGGTAAGTTTATTTCCGTACAATTTGCTTCGGTATTAGTTGGAGGAATATCGGCCTGCAATTAATAAAAAAATAATAATTTCAAGTATTTCTGCGAGAAAAAAATAATGGATAAGGTGTTTATAGTACATTTGATGTTAAACTTGGTGGTTGGAAACCGCCTTCATCATTTGCAGTACCGGCACAAGATTCTGGGGTAATAATGTCTAAAATTCGCTGGTCTATAGCACTTAACGGAGCGGGCTTTCTGGAACTGGACTCGAGTCCTAGCCCTTTTTTTTATATAAAATTCCTATCTACCTAAACACTAGCTAGTCCTCCTCCTACAACCCAATTGCGTTGATGGCCGCTGCGGCGGTACTGATCGTCGACTACCTTGGAGCTGGTATAACAGTTTGCTTAATCCTCGGCGTCTCCACCAAATCACTCCTACAACGATGGCCAACAGGAAAACAATTGTTGATGTCGCATAGTGGGGTATATCATGGAGACTTATGGCGGTCCACACCTCCCTGGAGTGTAGATCCTTCACTGCGGATGATAGTCTCTCCATGTCCTCATCCAGTCCGTTTATGAGCAACGGCAACTTTTCGGGGCTTAATTGTTGAGTGAGGTTGAAAGTAGGCAGGAATGACACATTGCCCCTTGACTCATAGCTTTTTCGGCTCCTTAGCAGGAAATGGCTGGTCTTAATTTGACAACCGGGTGATAAATGTAGGACCCCACTCCCCTGGATCGATATCGGTTCAACGGTGTTTTTACAAATCACATCATATGTTTCTGTACCTGGTATCGATACAATCCACTGGTTGGTGGTACTCAATGGGATTATCACTGTATTTGACAAGATGGTCTGTATTTGGCAGTTTTCCAGGGTCTGCTTTTGATGTTGTAACAACCGTAGCTCACAGGGCTGCTGGTCTCCTTGCACGGTGTATATTGCATTATGTTGGTGGCATATCTCTTGTGACTGCGCCCATGGCTGACACTGGCTCATCTCCTCTGGTGAAGTTGGATAGTACCACACTCGTTGAAGGTCCACCAGGAAAATCGTAAAGGTGGGTTGAATGTACATCATCCGATCTTTATGTACAGTGGGCACTGGGTGAACCCGAAATACTTGGAACATCGTCGGGCCCAGCAATGGTATATTTAGCTCGAATATGGCTTGTTCTCCTACTAGCCGTGACCTGACTCGCCATATCTGATATAACTGAGCCCAATGGTGCTCGTAATCAGGGACCTGTACATGCTCGGACGTCCACAGGCGCAATTTCTCCAGTTGCTCCCTAAGTTGTGAGGGCGTTATTAGCTGTGTGTTCATATGGCCCTGGTGCAAATCTACCATCACATCAATTAACGCCTCCTGCATCTCTTTGAAAATATTGATATTAATTGTGAGTTGTAAAGCAGCATCCACAAAGTCGCTATGTTGGTAGAGAGCCAATATATCTTGTTGGGTTGCGTGATATTGTGCGGTAATCTGTTCTTGTTGCTTGCGGATGACATTCGAGGTAACATCCAAAACGTGGGTTTGCTTGTCTATCAGATCTCTCATTTGGATGTTTCCGGCCTGCAGCTCCCCTATTTGCCGGGCGTAACTATCAGCGTCCCTCTGGTCCAACACCCCAAACAGATCTCCCATTAAAGTGCCCATAAATTCAAAAGGAGCTCTCTTTTTCCTGCTAGGGTCCCTCAATATGCGGTTGCGATCTGCCATCTCCTCCATTACATGCCTTATTGATAGTATCAAAACCCCACAACCTTCTACCTTATTGACCATATCGTTGGTCAGTGTGACGTTCCGTTGTCTCCAGTCACTCCTGGCACACCAGGTGGCTAACTGCGTCACTGTTGCATTGATAAGGGCCCATTCTTGCCAATAGTTAGTTAAGTTGTAATGTAAAATTAGCTTCCAACTTTCGTGCGTTAGGTAGGCATGCCCGACCTGCTCCAAATATATCCCCGGCTGGCTAGTAAACGGCTCAAACAAACCTCCTCCTGCCGATACCTGTGTGAGCAAACTGCACCAAGCCCACACTCTCATCCACTCCATGCTGCGTCCGTAGGTTCTTCCGTTGGTTTCTTAAGAGGAGGAGAAAACATAAACTCTTATAACTAACAATTCATTAAAGATATCCTATTCTATTCTAACAGCTACTTTACACTACCTAACACCTAATACCTCTTCCCCTGCCTGCACATCTTTCTACTGTACTTCGGCCTACCCTACATGTAACATATTATCCTAAGGTTAAAACTATTATTGGTGTTGGCGGTACTAATCTTCATCCTGTCATTACATTACCCACCCAGACACCTAGTGTAGTGTCGATAGTGTAACGACAGGAATGGTTCGCGAACTTGGCCACGGACTTATTCATGATTACTTATATCATCTCCCATTGCTAATTTCTTAGCTTCCTCCTCCCGCATCCTCTTCCTTCGGTTGCGTCGCCACTCATTGAGTTTTAATCGGAGGCCTTCCGTCCTTTCCTCTGTCTTCCTCTTATCCTCCGGCACACTACAACAACCTGAGATACGGTCCTCTTCCTGTAGGCCTTCTTTTAATTTAGTCTTTTCGCCCTCTCGTAACCTGGGCGCTTCACTCTCTGGCTCATAATGTGGCAAGATTGTTAGTGGCCTCCTGCTCCAATATTCCACTACAGAGGTGTGCTTCTTTCACTTCTCTATCTCAGTTCCTTCTACTTCAGGCATGAACAATTGAATCCCTAAAATGAAAAGAAAAACCTCACAGGCTTACTTCCTGTTACCTTCTACTCCAGCTTAGTGGTCTCGCTGGAGGTGGTCCTGATATCTTTGGCGTGGTATACACCCAGAAGTTTACCCTCCCCATATACTAGTTCATATGCCACTTGACCGACCCGCCGGAGGACCTTGGCGGGCACAAATTTCCTATCCAACTTCGCCGAGTAGTTTTGAATGGCATTACTCTGGGCGAAATTCCGCACATAGACTTTATCTCCTACAGTAATCACACGGCTCGCTGACCGCAGGTTATACCGTTGAGCTAATTGTCCATGTGCTTGGCGTAAATGCGCGAGTACAATTTCTCTAGCCAACTTTAGTCGGTCACCTTTGGCTTGCACCGTGAAGGTTGCCAAACTTTGATTTCCCAATAGTCGAAGCAGCTCGTACTGAGAGCCATGTTGGATCGTGTGTAGCCCAAACACTAGATAAGACGGTGAGTATTCCGTGGAGGAGTGTGACGTATTACGCAAAGCACTGCCTATCTGATTCAGATGTTCATCCCATGTCCGCTGATCCTCCTTAACGTATGCACGGATAGCGGCCAGTACTGACCTATTCACGCGTTCTGATGCATTAGCTTGCGGGGAATAAACTGGAGTAAACAAGTGCTTGATTCCGAATTTGTAACGGGTAAGCCGCTATTATTTATAAGGCAAACCCAATTACATTTAATTGCCTCTACCCTATTACGCCCCCCATGAGGCGGCATTAACCCGCTACAAATGGCGCCCAACGTGGGGCGTAATAGGGTAGAGGCAATTAAATGTAATTGGGTTTGCCCTATAAATAATAGCGGCTTACCCGTTACAAATTTTTTTTTTTTTTTTTTTTTTTTTTTTTTTAATCGGACAAGTTAAAATTTATTTATTTAAACACACGTTCAAACCAGTCCACGGCACTACAAAAAAAAACTTTATCAAAAAAAAAAAATTAGCAGAAAAAAACTTATACTTAAATTGGACCTGAACGCCGGTCCGTCCAAAAACTAACTACTCGCCACACACCATGCATAAAAACAATTTTTCGAAAATTTTGTGAATTCATCACAAAATGCCATGGTGGTGTACGAAAACGTGCCATGAATTTTGCTTATTCTTGGCCACGCGAAAAATTTGAAACAAAAAAAATGCTGAGGAAAGACAAATTAATAAGTGCAATTTCCCTCGGTCAATACATAGTTCACCTATGTCATTTACCTAAAAAAAACTAACATTTATTGCAAACAAAATGATCAAATTACATTTAAGTGTATGATCGTTCAACCACAATATGAATTTGTATTCATACCGTAATTTGATCGCCATAACACAGAAATGTTGAAGTTTAACATGACGGAGAATTTTATATTTGGAATGTTAATATTTTTGGAGAGGTTAATCTCAAAGCGGTCATGTTAATGTGTAATACTAAAATATAGAATGTTGGGATAGGTTAGTAACGGAATTAGGTGGAATTCCGTTACAGATGATATAACTCTCTACTATGGCTACCTGCATTATCAATGAGCAATAAAACTTTAAAGCTCAAATTTTTTTTTCTTCAAAAACTTTTCTACTTCTAGAATAAAACAATTTTTAAACCAGTCTTCAAACAAATTTTGCGTCATCCAGCCTTTTTTATTTGCTCGCCAGAGGACTGGTAGATGAGACTTATCAACGTTTTGCAATGCTCTGGGATTCAAGGAACGATTTATTATCATTGGTTTTACTACAAAATTTCCTGATAGGTTACTACACGTATGAAGGGTAACACGATCTTTACAAGTTTTATAACCTGGTGATTGCATCTCATCTTTTGAAATAAAAGTTCGAGACGGCAGTTTCTTCCAATATAAAGCTGTCTCATCCGCGTTGAAAATTTGATCTGCTGAATACTCTCCCTCTTCAATAATTCGTGGTATTTCCAATATAAATTTTTGAGCAGCTTCTACATCTGCTGAAGCTTGTTCTCCTTGCAATTTTACATTGCCCAAGAAAATCTTTTTTTTAAATTTTCAAACCACTCTTTACTGAGGGCTTTTTGTTTAATAATATTTGTACTCAAAGGGATTTTTTTATCTAAACAATCTTCTATCCATATTATAAGAGCATGTTCCATTTTTACGATGTTTATATCTCTTTTGCGGGACACACGTTTTGCACCTTGCGAGCAACTAAAGGCAACATTTTTTCTAATTTCGCTTTCATTTTTGAATATTGTTCGAATAGTAGCTTCGTTTAAATTTAATGATTTTGCAATCGATGTAGGCTTTTCTCCGCTTTTTATTCGATCTAAAATTCCAATTTTTTCTTCGAGTGAAATAAATTTTCGTTTAAATTTTTGCTTCTTGATCTTGTCAGCCATTATCTAAATTTAGGGTCCAAAATAAGATTTACAATAAACCTTACAACTTCATTTTTACATACCTCAAATTAAAATTATTATGCACTTATAAACTTGCAAAAGAAGGCTTTTTTACTATGTACTTTTTATCACTTTTTACTTTACTTTCTAAAATGTTAAAAACAAAGCAAGAAACAAAGCAAAACTTTATCAACTTCATTTACAAAGGACAAAACGCATATGTACTTTCACTTCTCAAAACGAAATGAGATATTTTTTTGTAGCAATGAATTTGGGGTATTCCACTTATTGAACGGAAAAAGAAATTCAAATTTCCAATGCATATTTTTCAAAATCGTGTTATTTCAAAACCGTGTTATATTACCGTGTAATATCGAAACCGTGTTATATTAATATCAATTCTTGTACCGTGTAATATCGAAACCGTGCTTTACAAGTACCGTGTTATACGAGGGACGCCTGTAATTAGGTTGTTGTTGTTCAACTCGTATACACAAGCCCATTGAAACTTGAATTTTTAAATTTAAAAAATTTGGTCGTCTCATCAGACTGCAGCAGTGATGATATGAGCGCATTTAAAATTGTACTGAATCCTTAACAATTGTACTGAATTTTGGTTTTTTACTAAAAGGTCCATATATTCGAACAATTATTATGTTTTTATTTTATTAAAACTATAATAATAATAAAAATTCATATTTATAAGTATAAAATAATCACAGAAATCAATTCTTATAATTTAACAATCCTTCTTCCGTGGCTGCGCCGTTTGGCAAACATTTTTTTATCAGTTTTTTAAATGTTGTAGCTGTGATCGAATTAACGCTGAGAAGGTGTTAAGATGAAGTCGATTGGGGAATTTAGTTTTAACTAAATTTTTTATGGAGAAAATACGTTCAACATTGGCCGACGAATGTGGAATTGATAATATGCTTTGCATTATCCGATAAATATTGGGACATATAACAACATCCTAACATCGATAGGAGAGTCTCGAATTTCTTTTATTTCGCTGTAATCAGCCAGTGCTCTATATTCACTATTATTTTTTTCAGCGTTTTCTATTTCATTTTGGTTAAAAACTTTTAGTATTACTGGAAAATACTATTCGTTTCGCATGAAATTACATTTTCCGGCGAAAATTGGGGCAACAATTTTAGAATTTCATCATTAAAATTGATTCGTTTTCTTCAATCACCGCAGAAACTTTTATAAACGTTTTTTACTTTAGTTTTAAACTCAATCAAATCTTGGTTTGTCCTCCCGAATATAATACAACTCAGCTTGCGTGCCACAGTATATCTTTTCTAAAGGTAGATTATTTTCATTCAAATCTACAGTAGAAATTAGGTAGAAGTAGAGGTATTATCTAAAGCATCTCTTTGAATAAAATTTCGAGCAAATTGATAAAATAAATGTTTCATCCGAAGCATATAAATATGCATTTTTGCTTCTTCTGATTGCATCTCTTTGTTTACTGTATTAACGATATCAAGGCATATAACAGAAATAAAAAGTATAACCGCATTAATTTATTTTTTAGGCTGATTCTAAATTGCCAACTTCGAAATAATATAAAAGGGGTTCCCATTGCTCTTTGTTTTAAATAACAATTTAAAAATTAATTATTCAATAGAAGTTAAATATAAAATTTTAAAAGCAAGTACGTAATGATTAAATCAACTACATTATAAGATAAGCTTACCTGGGGAGATAACCATCGTGTCGAACCATACTTCAAAATTTGGTGGCTGATTTGGTACTCCACCGTTCCTTCAGCATTTTTGTTGCTTCTAAAGTATATAATTTAAATAAATATTAGATTAAGTATAAATTTTAAAAATATGTGAGCATTACCTTAAAATTCTAATATGGTTCCATATAATTTTCATCCCACATGTCGTTTTACTGGGTTTTTTATATCGCGTTTTTAACAGTTCAGCAAAATCGAAGAATTGCTATTATTCATTTGGATGACATTGAACTTTTATTTTGCCACAAGTCCTCATAAGCTGGACCCAATCGTGAGCCTCTTGTCAATCACATTGTAAATGGGTATGTCCCGATTCTAAAAATTTTTGCTCGTTGATATCAAATTTTTCAATTTCTTTATCAAATATTGTAACATACAACATATAATATTATTCCTATTCTGAGGCGTTGTGTGATCTTCTGACTGTTTGTTCCAGGTTATTAATGTTAGTTTACTATTTGATAATATTTCTAGGTATAAATGTTTTATTTTGACTTTTTTATGGTTGTTTGTATTGTGGCTTGTAACTCCTATTATTGCTAGTAGTTTTACCTTCTATTTTTATAGTTTCGTTAACAAAGTTTTATTTTCCGTCCTGATTATTTTTTGAGGTTGATGGAAATTTTTTTGTGTAATTACTAAACTTTTGCTTTTGAGGTTGGATATTTTTCAACTTTCGGATGATTTGTTATTGTTGAACAAAACTTTGTGAAGTTTGCAAATTAACTGGTTGCGATGTACATAGTGCACTCCCAAGTGGTTCTTGCCGACTTGCCATGAACACAGTTAATCTCATAGATTGTTGTTGTCTGATTAGAGCGTTTATTGTCGTTTATTGTTCTAACCCATCTATTTGTACTTTGAGAGCAATGTTAATATTGATTGGTTAGACTCTAGGTTAGACTTGATCTATGAGGACAATTCTTATTGCAGGTTTGCAGTACTTCGTGTGTGCATATTTTGCAATGAGGTGCGGTCAGATGCTTGTCCAATCGGTCGCAATATGATGTGTTGTGAGAGATTGGGTAGCATATTCAATTATTTTATTTCGTATATTTTGTGTAATAATTTTATAACTGGGTAATTCTCTTATTGGTTGACAAAGTTTGTTTATTTGGTCAATCGAATTGCAAAAATGGTATAGTTCATTTCTTTTTCCAGAAAATGTGGGAAGATTTTTAGTTACGATGTCAACTTTAAAAGGTTCGAGACTGGTGGCTTGTTCTTTAAGAAGTTTGAAACGCGTTGGTTATACTTTATCTACAGCTAAAGCCAACCCAGTTCCACAGAATTGCCATTATCTGCCTGGTACTCCATGCGGCATTGGTTCCCGCAGCTCAGTCTGATAGAGCGGGACGGTCGTGGGCTTTGGGGTACCCAGATAACGGCCTAGCTTACTGCGAGGAATAAAAAACTGTTTATAAAATGAAAGAAAAGGAAAAAGGGTTAAGTGGGATATCGGACCCAAAATTGGCGATCTCAAACCTATGAGAAACGAGCTTACACCTGTGGTTGTTTATTTAGGTTCTTTAGGTTGTTACAATCCCTAAAGACCTATCATGTTAAAAAAAACAATATAATAGTTGAAAATATTATCTTCGGGGTCATGCTATTATAGGAAATTCGTATCATTGGGATAGGTCAGTAACAGAATTGAATAAAATTCTGTTACATATTATCCGAGGCACTAATCGAAGACTCTGGTATTTCCGATCGACTACTATGCGATCCTTCCCGGTGTTTGCGATCCCGATCCCTCTCTGTACGATGTTAGCGGTGTGGAGGTCGATCGCAACAAATCGTTGGACGGCTCATCATTTGTGCTATCTTCTAGCTCCAATTCATCAGTTGAATCGAATTCAGTAGATAAATGTTGCAGCCCATTGCTGTATAGTTAAACCACCGGTTGTTGCGTTGCGACGTCCATTTTGGATTGTTAAAGCAATTTCATTAAAACACTTAGAAGATTTTTGTTTGTAATAATTAGTTTTAGTATTAAGTAGTTAATTTACACAAGGTTTTAATTTACATAAGAATATATGTTGATTTGATTACAGAGTACCTATATACATATTTATTTATTTATTTAATTCACATTTTATATACATATTTAATTTTAAGTACAATACTCTGTTTATAATTCTGTACAAGTGTTCACTACTCACTACCCCTTTCCTTTGACTTAAGCTAAGCTTACATAGAGTTTTAAAACGACTACAGCTCCTCAATGATTAATTACGAGAATTAATTTTAGTACTAACCTAAATATTAATCTAGTACAAAATATATTACAATATTTTAGAGTTTTTTTTTTAATCTTAAAATTTTGCTTACATAACACCATCGATACTGCAAGATGTATGTGGGGGATAAAAGTTATCTTTTTTCGAATCCTATTTATTACATCAAAATACGGCCATAAAGTAGGAGACCCTACATCACTCTCCGCCGCGTCATCACCCATTCGACTGTAAAAAGAAAATTGTACGCATCTTGCAATTAAGATAGTTTTTACCTTGTACTTTCTGATTATGGCTTGCCACTGTTGACGGCACAGTGCTGGTGTCTTGAATATTTGTTCACTAATTTTTCAGAAATCATATGACACACAAAATTTGTATTAATATCTTAAATCAATATTTGTAAAGTTTTACCTCCACGCATCCCTTTGATTCGCATTTTCCCCGTGAACATTCCGTCGTATTGAATTCTTAGATCAATTAATTTTTTTTTGTCTGATTCACTCCCTATAAAATAAACACAAACATATTTTAACATAATTATAAATTACATAATTTTCATTTTCTTACATTTATTGTATGCAGACATAATGTTTTAATATTTGATGTTTTATTTCCTGGTTGTGGTTATATATAGTGTCTACAATGGGTTTTCAGTTTATTTAGTGAATAGTGCGCTTGCCTTTGGTAGGGGCTTGTCCACTATTACTAGATAAGAGTTAAAATTATTGGAGAGCACCTTATAGGTGCGTTTTATGTTAGTAGACTACGAAATTAAATCAATGAGAGTTGATTTGTAAGGCTAATATGACAAGTCATTTGTTCACCTTACACTTTGTTTTCCCATACAAAGTTAGTCAACCGATATTGACTTAATTGTTCCCTGTTTGTTAGTAGGTTGTTTTATTTTACTTACCAGATTTTGCTATATCCAAAATTAATAGACTTCTTTATTGTATTTGAAGGTTTAGTTTATTTATGTCTTGAACTGCCAGGTTTTACTATCACTACTGACTTAACATGTTGAATTTAAAAATCTTATATACTATTTTTTTATTAGTATTCCACTAACAACTTAATTTCGAAAATTCAACAATTTTTTAATTAATTTACAATTGTACCAAATTTGCAATTTAATTTGGGTTTCGCGGAATATGCAACGATCTTAATAATATTATGTACACATATTATGTTTTGTTGTTGTTTTATGTATATTTTGTGTACTTGATTTGTAAACGCATAGCGCACATGTTTTTTGTTATTATTTCTTTATGCTATGCGTATGTGTGTATATGTACATAGGTGATACATATTTTATATTTTGTACTTTTGAGTTTTCTTTTGTACTCAAGTATTATACGTATATGTATATATGTATATATTGTGATTATGATTTTGTATGCAATTTAATATGTGATTACAGAATTGCATTTTTGTTTATATGAATGGAATGTCGTTAGCATATATTTCCGTGGTTTTACATTATCGTTTAGTTAACATAATGGATTTTATAGGGGAGAATAGGGTTTGTGAATATCACAACAATAACCTGGCGTTTCCGTCTAATTTTATTTTCACTTTGCATTTCCATCTTTATTTTTTTGTTGTATTACGAATGTGCACAACAAGCGAATATGTATGATAAAAAATTTTAAATGGACCAGTTAAAGATTTTGTGGTGAATAAAACGTCAAAACTTTAACTTTTTAATTTTTTGCGCTTTTTTTCACACACACTTACAATGTAATATAAGATGTCATTGTACTATATGGTGTTGGTGGAATTTGCCCTTGCGATGGGTCGCATGTTCCGTGGTGTTTGTTAACTATATATATACACGAATATATGTTATATATTTTCACCCGGTATTATTTTAATTTTATTGTGACAGAAGATTTTTTGGCGGCGCGCGTGTGTTGTTCACTTGATGATGACAGACAGCAAAATAAAAATAAAATGTTGGTACTTACAAACAAATAATCGGACTGAATCCTAGATGCATACCGACATTTTGTGGGATGTCCCTCACTTTTTACTTACCATCCAAAAACTGTTCTCGACATAGCAATTGTTTCCGCTGTGGGTTTGGTCGTTCGCACTCTAGCTGCTATATCGTAAAATTTTTACGCCCGCCGGTTAGTGACGTGAATTGCGACTCCACCTGGTAATTTAAATATTCACTGAATCTGGAGAAAATCAATTATTACTTATTACAGGATCAGTCGGGAGGTGGATGCAACGATCGAGTAATTTAAAAAGCAACTGCTAGCGGAATACAACCAATCTTCTTTTACTTTCTTTTAATTTTTCATTTTAATTCATTTTATTATTATTAAAAATTGAACATTGATTTATTTATAATGTTAGGCTACTCAGAAAATAAATTTAGACTATTCAATTTTATCGTTAATATTGCAGTCTTATTGACTGCCTGAGCACCAGTATATTCATTAATTTAGCGTTATCACTTTACCGTTTACTCTACGTTAAACACATTCGTGTACACTTTTAGTTAATAGTTTACTTATAGATTACCACTAGAAAATAACCGTACACTTGTTGAATAAATAACTATCTTAAGACGGGTTATCTTAAGTTACCTTCCCAAAGTCTTCCGATTAAATACCTAATCTTTTTTATCGATATTGTGTATTTAACGGAGGAAAAAAAATTTTATTATGTTTTTATTTAATAATTTGAAATGTTGTCCACCGCATGATTTATTTTCTACTGATCAACCCTTTTTTCGATCGCCTCTCGTTTTATACTTTTATGATCTTGTACCGGGCAATAGTAACCGGTTAACATGCATAATTACCAAATCATCGAATTTCAATTGCACAAAAAATGATACCAATACCATCAAGGACCATAAAAATTTCCTTAAGCATAATTGAATAACAACGTGACCCATCTGATCGTTACAGAGCGAGTTTTATGTTGTGATCGAGCGGTTTTGCGGGAGAGTACACTTTTACTTCTCGCGGATTAATAAAATGCGTAACTTTCGGTTTTACAATTTATTTAACAACTTCACTTCACGAATCTTCAATCAACTCTAATGTTAAAAAACTTTCATAAGAATTGCTTTTACATTTATAATTTGTATAATTTGCTGACAAAGAAAGTATAAAGAATTTATCATGAATATAGGAGTTTAATTACAGTGTATTATTCGAGTGGGCAATGAATTCATGTAGGTGGTCTACGTTGTGCGCGGTGCGTGACTAGCGTTCTGGAGGATCCTTTCCCAAAAACTTCTCCAATATCATCATCATCGCATCGTTGGTTGGAGCATGTCTTGGCGTAGCCATGTAAGTCATTAGCCCCACAAATGGAAGTCGGAGTTTTGCACTGGCTTGCCCCAACCAATGCTGGCATCCCATTCCTACCTGTTGCAGAGATAATAAGCAGGCGAATTTCAACATACCTGTTACCGAAATTGCCTCGTTAACAGTGAACATGTATGCTGGTAATAAATATGCCAGTACTTTTGTGCAATTGTATGAAACTCGTAAATGACCGTCGTTGACAGAAACCAAACTTCTTAAACATAGCGGAGGAGTAGGAACCGTAATAAATCCTGCTGCGCAGAAATTGTTGAATTGCATAGTGGCATTGGTAAAAATGTGCTGATATACCGAAAGTCCTTGACGGATAGTCTTACTAAATTTATTGCAATGTATCAATATTGCCCGGGGTTTCAAGCTCAGTTGTCATTCAATTCTAGACTTGGTCTACCATACCATACTTGGACACCAGTCTCAGTAAGTCCTGAAGGAGCTCCAGTGGCTGCTGAAACAATTCCGCTGGTCGAAGGCTCAGGCGCGGTGACGGAGGTTTTTATTTGCTGATGCGGACACAAATATTTGAGTTTTTATTTTTTCAACATCTCTTGGACTTTGGAGATCTAGTTATCGGCATGTGCCGATGATAACGAGTTTAATGTTTGGGATTTCTGCGTCATCTTTATGAAATAAAACGATATAATTTAGGTTTCAAACTGTATTTAGAGTACTTTACTCTTCCAACCACAAATCAATTCTAATTTTTATTTTTTTAAAAAAAATTGTGCGAGCAATAAATAATGAATGTGCGAGCATAAATGCACATAAATAAATGCTTACTTCGTAAGTAAAAAAGTAAGTAAAAAATAAATTAACAATGAGTTCAATGTTTGCTTTATAGAAATTAAATATGAATATTATAAAAGTGCATTAAGTGCTGAAATGGGTTGGCCTCTACATGCGGTAGGGCAAACCCAGTTTCATAGAATTTGCCACCATCTGTATGGCATCCCTCGCGGCATTTGTTCCCGCAGCTCAGTCGTTGTAGAGGGAACGGCGTGGGGATGAGGATGCCCAGATAGTAGCCTAGTTAACCGCGATCTGGTGTTTCAGACCCTGGAGTGGGGGAAGAAACAAGAAAAAAGTATGTCAGCCCATCCCGCTGATGAGTTGACTATGGATGTGTATATTTCATGACTCCTAGTGAGTCATCTCCTATCTGGCCTTCCTTAGTGTTAATAATTCAGCCAGTACGATGTTGTTAGTAAGACTATGTTAACAGATCGGCTCTAACAGAGAGGAAAAGGACAGCCTAGGCCGTATCAGTTCCTGTCTTAAGAAGACCGTTAGAGGAACGATCTGTTACTAATTTTGTTTGGTTATTAAGCCTTAACTTAATACTTACTTGTATATACTCACCAAAAACACGTAAAAAAAAAATCTTCTGGCCGCCTGTTGAATCCACCACAATCACACTCAGTCTCTATGAAAACTCACAAACTCACACACTATCCCGTTTCAACAAAAAAAATGTTTATTTATTTATTCTTTACACAATAAAAACCCACAATAATTGCCACAATGAAAAAACTACACTAATTAACACAATAAACAATGTCTCCACGTTGAGACTTCAAACTTACTGACCCCCTTCCAAAATTTTGGTACGGTATTTATATCGTATTAATTAACTGATTGAGAAGGGAGGGGGAAATTTTTGTACAATTAATGTACTACTCTCTCAGTTAATTAATTTCATTTTTGCAATATTAACAAAATATTGCTATAAACACCGCCCATTTAAAAAGTGTGCTAATTTGCACTTGGGGAATTTATATTGCATGTGTCGCGGAAAGTGCAATTCCTCAATTTCTACATACAGGTAGTTCGATTACCTCCATGTAGAACGTTTACCCTTTGCGCGCACAACACAAAACACATGACTACGCAATCCAACAACAACATAAATATTTACGTTTACTCATTTGTATTTATAATCACTACATTATAGATACATTGAGTGACGTCGGTTGCAATTGGATACATACGTAGATATGAAATATTTTTTTATGTTCGTTGTATTGCAACAACAAACACAAAGAAAACTAGGTGATTCCCGCATGACTAACTAAATAAAGAATCTTTGTGAAGATGATCTCTTCAAGGTCATGGTGGAATCACTTTCAATATAGGAAATATTTTGGGAAGTGGGTTGATAGCGGAATATGATAAGATTCCGTTACAACCTGCTCCAGTTCGTGCTACTCGTACAGATGGAGGTTCATATGGAAAATTATAATTGTTTAAGCTATCGCTGAAGGGTTGCATTAATGATGAGTTCATAGTAAAGCTGCTTTCTCTTAAAAAAAATGCTGCCCCGATGAGATGTTGTCTATAAATATAATAATACGTTTATTATTCAAGTAAAACGCAACGAAAAATTGTGAACATTTACACATTGGAGAATTCCAGAAAATATTCCTTTAATCTTATCATATGTTTTCCACGTGCTGTTTTAATTATAGTTAAAGGAGGTTCAATTATATTTTCGAATTTGACAATAGAAAACTCTCCTAAATTTCTAGGATCTATTTCGAAAGCCGTATAATGTGGTTTCATAATCACACAACTAACCTTAGATTGTCATATTTTCTTTTTAATTTAAAATAACCTTTGACAGGGGTCACAATGCATGTATAGTCTCTAACTAAGAAAACCATTAAAACATTAAATATGGAAAAATTAATTTCAAGTGGTACACCATGACCATCAATACTTAACTGTTCTAAGTAATGTTACTGTAATTATAAACTATAGAAATACAAAGGTAGCATGCGCACCTACGAGAATAAAAAAACCCGAAATAAAATATAAACTATTGTAGCCGCCATGTTAGCGTCTAAAAATTGCATAAACGCTGTAGTTTGAAACATTTAAAAACTATTAGTTTTGGGTAACTCAAATTAAGTTTTATGTTTGAATTGCATAATTGCGGTGAGTTTTCATTTAAATACCAATTTCACTTGTATGAGACTACATGATCTTGCATTAAATTTAATTGAACTTAAACTAAAATTAATCCACCATATTTTATAAATTAGTTTTAGCTTGCTTAGACTAGCATCACTGATTTGTGAAAACCAATTCACATAATATAATAATGAATTTCACTAAAATTAAATTAATTAACTTACCACGATGTAGCCAAAGAAAGTTAAATATTCCGTATTCAATCACAATTTTTTATTAATTTATATTGCGCTTTCTTATTAACCGGCTTATCGCTCTACGAAGCCATTCACGAAATAAAAAAATCAATCAGTTTGTAATCAGCCAGTTTGTAATATCTTATTTTCGTTAATAATAAAACTTCCTTTTAAACCGTATTTTATATTTTATTATTTATTTCATCTTTCATTACGTTTTACATGTTCTCGTTATAAAATATATCAGTTATATTTTATCCTCGTCGCCAGTTTGTAATGTCGTGTTCACTCTATAATACTCAGTTTGAATGTTCGAATAAATAAGAGGCAACACAAACTTATGACTCCATATATAAATGTATATTTATTTATTTCACCAGTACATTAAAATTGTACGTTATACTTAATACGGACTTGTTTATAACATTAGAATTACTAATTATATTTTTAACATTTCTTATAATGAATTAAAACAATGGATACACATTTAATACCAGCCTTTAGTTATTCTAATGGCGGCTACAATTTTTTACGTCAAACGTATGTGATATTTTTTGGAACGAATGCCCTCTTTGCTTTCTTTACCTTCGCTGAGACGCCCGATACCATTTCGTCTTTCGATCAAAATATTCGAACAAATATTCGAACATAGCAAAATGTTGCCCGATAGCTTCTTGAGTTGGTCGTTTATCAAGAACCCAATGATCCCCTTATGCAGAATCAAGATCGCTGGAGGCGATACTTTTTCGATACACCACTCTCACAACAAACGATACACCACTCTCACAACCCGTTAAGTTTTTCTGTTTCATTTTGGTGCAGTGTACACACAACCCTTGGGCTACGCAGACTATTAGGTGTATAGTCCGGAATTTATGTACTATTATGCTGAATCCCAAATTTTATTTAATGACCCATATTTCAATGGTCTGCGCTTTTCGGGTCCGTTGAAAAAATTTATTTAATTCGATTATGTATTTAAAAATTAATTTTCATTGGGTTTGTGCAATACGATAGTTTTCTGTATTTTTTTGTTTATTATTTCTCATTCTCTCTGCAATGTATGAATTCGATTCTTACTCGTTTTTCAAATCGAATCGTTTAAGACGATGATTTTGAAATATTAATGTATTTATTTTTAATTTGTTTAGGTGCTCTATATTAAATCTGTAGAATGGTTTGTTAAAGTATACGAGTAGTTTAGCGTTTTGACGAAATATAATGGCAAAATCATGGTTTGAGCATTTTAAAATGACAATGAAATAATAATGGTTGCACATTGATAACTAACACATTGATTTAACATAATAAATATTAAATTATTATGAGAAATATATTTTGCATTATATTGAAATTCAAACCTGTTAAGTGTTGCCAAATCATCAGTTTTTTTTCTATAAAATTGCGGTGACAAAATGTTTCGATTTTTATTTTTACAATTACTTTTTTATAAATTTAATTTCTCTTATTATTATTATGAGTTACTGGTTTTTACGTTGTGAGAAAGTTTTAAAGCAATTTTCAAATAAAACTTGTAATCGTAGTCCTATAATGAACTATAGCTGTGTACCTAATTTGTGTATCGTATATACGTTTTAGGTACATATAGTTCATCAATAAGCTACGTACTAATAAAACAATTTTTTTGTGAACGTTGAATTTTGCTGTCTTGATAATCAATTTGTTTTCAGGATATTTTTGTGAAAATTGCAGTTGTTTGGTAAAAGTGATATGGCAACAATGGAACTACTATTTCTTATTTTTTATTTTATTTGGATGAGAATTATCATAAAAATGCAATCACTTTTTCATATGTGTTTATTCAGGGTCAAACGTAAATTGATGAATTGATACATATTTATTATGAATCGGTTCTCGATTTATTTAACATGCAAAAATAAAACTAGAAACTGACGGAAATTTCAAACATTAACATTATGTTAAATACATTAAATGTGTAATATTAAAAAAAAAATACCAATACACAGAAGTTTTTTCTAAGTATTAGATAATTTTGCATACGATTTCGTATTAAAAAATTACTCGTGCAAGTTAATGAAGGGCAATGTATAATATTAATGAACCAATAATTTTTCATAATTTATTTGGTGAATTTTGCATACAGATAACGAACTTTACATTAATAGTTTGAATTTGATTTAATAAACGTCGTTCATTAATAAAATGTACAATAAAACAATTTTTCACTTCTTAAAAATATTAATTTCGTAAAAATCTGACAACTTTTTGAAGTATCCCTCCAGGCCAGGCGTAACATTAACGTACGGTTTACGAAGACTTTCCTGTACTAAAGTATTCGCAAACGTTACGCAAAAACAGTACGGATGCAGTACGTACGTAAAGTATACTTTTGTCACATGAGAAGTGAAACAATTTAGCGAAGACTTTTCTATGGTCTGGTAATGGTCTGATTCATCGTTGTTAACATTACTAAAGATCACAGTTCAGATCTTTGATACGTGTTAATCAAACCAGGTTACTATAGAAAAACGTTACCCGATCAGGCTCTGTACGACGGTATTTTTGCGCGGCTAAGCTCGGGGTCGTTGGGTGAGTCATGTACAGGCTGATTCGGATCTTGTATAACCGTCAGTTAAAACAGAAAGAAAATGAAAAGAAACCAAATAATCTCTTAACACTCACAAACAAAATGGATTATGGAGTCAAGTTAAACATTGTACTATATCCCACAAAGTAACCTAATTAGCATATCATGTTTATATAAAACAAAAAAAAATTGCAGCGAAGAAACAACCAATAAGGAATAAGAATTATTACTAGGAAATTAATTATTAGGAAAAAAAAAATTAAGTTTTTAAATATCTTATGACATACTTCATTTATTTTAAAATATCAAAAAAAAATAAAAAAAACATAAAATAAATACGGTATTATGATGTTCATAATACAAGTCCACTAAAATATAGTAATGAGAAAAAAAAATATACAATTTATCAACACAAATAAAGTAAGGAAATAAATTAAGATTTAATTCGGAATATTAAGTTCAGTAAAATGATACCATTGACTAACCAGATATCATATTAAATGAATACGAAATAATTTAAATAAAAACCAAAAAAAATCACTTACCAACGGTCACCAAGGTCCCTGTAGAAAGCGCTTTCCGCAAGTTCTTTGATACATCTGTGAATTGTAATATGTTTTATCGCGCACGAATGACACGCAAGGTATCCAATACGTTCCCGAATTACTAAATATTTGGAATAAAATATTTATAAAAGAGATTCAAAAAAAAGTCATTTAACTGAATTTTACAATATTAAATTAAATGAAACAAGACGAAAGTACAATTTATAAAAGTAAAATCTTAATAATACAAGCAAAGAAAGAAAGGGGGAAAAAACTGAATATCACTAAAATTACGTTACCCGTTACCGTTTTACATAAATTTCGTCACCACGTAACGTAAGGGTTTGTTTTAGTGATATAAGTAACTAAATAGTAACATAAAAATTAACTCAAAAATTTTTTATAATTTAATATGTTTTTTTTTTTAAATTTATTAGATTCGAATTTCAGTTTCACTAGTAATTAGTCCAACCGTCCACACATGCGCACCTAAATGAATAATAACCCCTCTCCACAATAACTGTTGCGTATAATCGCTTAGGCTCCATACGAAAGAGGTGGTCCGATTTTTCTGTACCACGATCCGGCGGAATGTGGTGCAATTTAGATTGCTAAAGGAGGTAATAACCGAAACAAGAGAAAACACAATTAGCCATCAATCAAGATCATCAGAAATTCTTTTATTTTTTTTTGTTTTTTTGATAAAATCACAATTTCCTCAACTACATATCTAAGACAACAACACTAACTTAAACGTACCTCAAACAATTAAATGGAGCAGCTATCGAGCGCCTCACACAAAAAAAACACAATGTCGCTCATGCGATCACAAGGTTGATAGAAAACACCACCTATAATTAGGTTTCCCACTCACTACGTTGAGCGAATCACGGCACTAAAAAAACTGTTAAGTCTATCGATTTCACTTGCATTAAATTTTTTTATTAAGCAAACAATTTAACTAATATTTTAAATTTAATAGAGCACTGTTCAAATAGGTTCAACCTTCCGTTCCACCTTTTGATGTTTTAAGCTAAACTTTCCAATTCGAATAAATCTTGTTTCCCAATTCAATTAACTTGTAGATTCAGATTTGATTGTAGTATGTGTCATGAGAATACCAATTCTACAGGGTTACATCATTTTAGAGAACAAGAATGCATACAAATTAAAATGATGTACATATATCCAGGATCGGATGTAAGAAGCACCATTACGGCGGACAAAAAAAAATCAAACCAGCTCTGATAATTTGGATACAATGTACATACACAAAAAAGAACAAAAAAATGATTAGTTAAAGTACTTAGTCATCTCTAGAATATTATAACAATTTTGTAATTAGGTATGCATACTAAAAGAACAAGTGTAGGTACCTATGTGTACAATATTGAGAGTGATATGCCAACCACAAAACAAACATCGATAATTAATAATCAGTACACTGAATACCAAAGTACTTTATCGCTATAACATTGTTTTTTAATTTTGTTTTGTTTTAAAGCATCATCATTGCAACATTATCATGATGCACACAGTATAACATGACAAGGAACACAATTCGTGTAGCGACATGCACGTCATATCGTTACAGTTAGTGTCTATAGAACTGTTCATAATGTGTACGATAAAAACGTAACATTTATGAGCCGTATAAGCGTATGATTTGCGAGCCACCTGCGCGAGACTTTTACGGTCGGTTTGTTCGTCGGATCGTCTCATAAAATTTCAAATTAAATACGTTATTGTAAAATAAAAAACCAATAATATTATTATCTTGTATTTATTTAAATAAAATCTATCTTAAATTGTTATATTTCAGGATTTTGGATTTAAATTGTAAATTAACTGTACTTAATACTAAACGAAATTTCACATGGACTTTTAATTCCGCCATATAAAATAAAAATTCTTAATGTAAATTCAAAATTTTATTTATCGCATATTAAATCTTATTTAAGACTAATGAAGTCAGCAAGTAAAATCACAGTTATGTTTTTATAGTTTTGTACTATCGTACACTGAAGCTAAAAATTTGAGTTTTCTATTAAATACTATGCTAATACTATGTGCTATTACTATTTTAACATAAGGACTTTAAAATTCTGCCTTTCATAAATATTTAAAAAATCAATTATTTCAATTATTAAAATAAATGTATAGAAAAATATATTTTATAAAATTAGTCTCTTGCTTGCGTCTACGATCCTTCGCGTACTGGAACCATTTTTTGATTATATGTTCCACATCACATGACCGAATGGTATTACATTTTTTAATTGTTTCTCCCGAAATTAAATCTAATTAATGAACTATTTATGAATGTTTTGAAACCTTTCAATATACCTTTCAAAATATGCATCGTAGTAAAAGATTTCACAGCAATATTATTATGCTGTCCATGCCATGAAAAATTTGTCGCTGCATCATCTGTCACGATAGCCTTAAGGCAGACTCTAATGTACTTCTCGTGTGGATTCGGAAATAAACCTGAGATGCTGTAACTATAGAAAGCAAATAAAATATAATTAAATAAATTTTACGAATATCTTACAAATAGTTTCTCTTTTTTGCAGTCCTGTTTAATTTCTTTTTCTAGATTTAATAATTCTTCAATTGAAGTAGCGGGAATATTTAATTTGGTTCTTATATCAGAAGCATCACTTGATGAACAATTACATTTATTGCTTTGTACTTCTTTCCGTAGTAATTTAACCTCTCGTAGCACGGACTTCATTAGCAGTTCCAAATTTACTTGCGAGTTTATCTCATGGGGTGATTGTTCTGTTGTTTCAATAACTGAATTTGGTGCAGCTGCAGATGTAGGAGTTGAATTGGTAGCAATATTTTGTGTTTGGATATTTGATGCGTAAGAACATTGTGTTGTAATCGGTTTATATACGAATTTTGAACGAGATGAAGATGGTTCGTGTAATATAGAAATATTTGTTGGAGTCAAAGGTATGGCAGTATCTGAACGTGACGTTTCAGCAAATTGTTTTGGAGTTGCATTTGTGGTAACGTTTTATAATTGTACTTGGTTTACACCAGCTTTTGATCTGTAATTATTTTCTTTTGATGCAGCTGAATATTTAGTTTGTATAAAACTTTTGCTACAGCGAACGACGTGGTAGGTGTTAATGGTGATGGCTCTTCATCAAAGTGATTTTGATAATTTAATGTAATGACGAAACTTGTTTGGGTGTGGATATTCTATTATTAACTGGCTTTAGTGAATAAGACTTTTGAGTGGAGGCAACTGGGAACATATTACTATTAATCTTTAAAAATGTTTTGTAATTAGTCTCAGAATCAGAATCAAACCCATTGGTGTCATCGTAAATTGGAAGTTGGCCATCAAGCTCCTCCGGAAATAAACTGGACTCAGTCATACCTTTAAATGAAATATTGCTTGTTTATTATATATGTTGCATGGGTATATAAATATGTGTATTATCTGAATAAAATTTTAAAATTTTAGTCGAAACATTATGAATGTCTATTGTGCGTGTATCATCTGCATACTCTTCAATACTACAATATATGCCCAAATCCGAAGATGATATTGGATAATCGAAAAACATTTTTAAGTTCACAATAAGTTTACATGTCAATTTAGAATTATTAACTTCAATGATTTTAAATATATTTTCGTTTAAGCAACAGTAATTATTTGGAAATTGTGAGCTTAACGAAAAGATTGGCTGAAAATTGTATTCTTCAATATGGCTTAAAAAATTGTTTTTCTCGCTTAACCTATTTTGTATTTGTTGTAGAGGTTGTGAAGCTTTCCGAACTAGTTTCTTAACTTGTTGCATATAATTCTCAAATTTAAACGCACTGTAGTTGTCCAGATGTCCGAAGCATTTCACATCTGAAGCTATATGCAGTAAGTTGTGAACATTATATGAAACGTTCTCGTTTCCGAATAGTACAGGAAATAGAGCGCAAAACTCTCGTAACATTTCTGCGGCACACTCATTGTTTTGGAAGCAATTATATGGGTCAGCCAAAATTCTAATGGAACACGATAATAATAAAAAAATGATTATAATATCGTTTCTCTAAAATATTATGGAATGCAACCATTCCAGTGTAGCACACAAATGTTCGATACTCGGACGCTTTCCAATTGCCAATGTCGTGAAAAGTACGTTGTCTCCGTTGTAACTCAACCGGAATTCGAATATTTTGTAATTTATTATTTATATTGAACTGTTTCTTCCTTTTTTTACGAAAAGATTAATCATTTGTCGTGTAACCCCTAAACATACGCAATGCATGTAATCAATGGAAAATTGACTAACACAGCTAATGGATAAACTGTCTAACGAAATATTTAATTTGAAGTGATGTTCAGTATCCGTTTGTGGTGTACCGTTTCTTTATCATCGGTATTTTCTGTAAATATTATTATAAAAATAAATTTATTAAATTTTATTATTATTTTTATAAGTTTTATTTTTCTTTATAATTAAAATACTTTACCTTGTTGAATGTTTGTTTATTACCACTATTACCACTAAAATACTGTCCTTTTAAAATTTTAAACAGGGATGCAAAATTTTTTGAGCTAGAAATAAAAGGTAAAAAAGTTAACATTTCAATAGACAGACTCAAACCTTGTTGTAGCGAAACTAAAGATGAGTTTTTCAACAATCAGTTATTAGCGACTAATGTGTCATCGAATTTTGATGAGAAAGCTGATGAGATGATTTCAAAAACTCCAAGATCTAAAATGAAAGTAGTTTTTGATCAGCATGTGCAATCTAGTAATGAGCCAAAAGAGGTGTTGTCAAGACATGGTCGTGTGATAAAACTACCAGTACGATTTCAGAATTGAAACACCAGACTTCGTATCGTGTAATTTAATACTTACCAATTTTCTTAAATTCCATTGGAAGGGGAGTGTATGTGGTATACCGTTTCTTTATCATCGGTATTTTCTGTAAATATTATTATAAAAATAAATTTATTAAATTTTATTATTATTTTTAAAAGTTTTATTTTTCTCTATAAGAGACAGATAGAAACACCAGACTTCGTATCGTGTAATTTAATACTTACCAATTTTCTTAAATTCCACTGGAAGGGGAGTGTATGTGGTATACCGTTTCTTTATCATCGGTATTTTCTGTAAATATTCTTATAAAAATAAATTTATTAAATTTTATTATTATTTTTAAAAGTTTTATTTTTCTCTATAATTAAAATACTTTACCTTGTTGAATGTTTGTTTATTACCACTTGTATTATTAGGTTTACGTACCTCTTTTAATGAGGAGTTAAAAACTACTCCTGTAGACTTGGTATATGGAAGTACCGTCAGAGTTCCTGGGCAATTTATGGAACCACCAAATACTTCAATTCCACAGTCAGAATTCGTGAATAATCTAAAAAGACATTTTGAAGAATTAAAACCTGTTAACGCATCTCGGCATTCAAAGGAGAGATTGTTCAACTATCTTTTTATGAATAAATTTCAAATCTTATATACTAATTTTATGCTTAGTGTTCTACCAACAACTTTGATTATTGAAAATTCAACAATTTTACTTTATTTAGTTTACCTACTTTGGTTTTGGTAATTTGGCAATTTCACAATTAGATTCGCTTAATTGAAGTGTGATGATTTTATTTTGTTTTTATATAATTTTATGTCATGATGTCATGATTAATGTGTAACGACATTGTATACTCATGTTACGTTTTGTTGTGTTTTTACGATATATTATGTAATTTTTATGTGTTTAATTTATAAACGCATAGCGCACGTGTTTTTTGTTTGTGTTGTTATACATTATATTATATATATATATATATACTTATTTATCGCGTATCGCGATTTTGTATATAATTTCATATATCATGTATGTATTTATGTATGTCATATGCGATTACAGAAATGAATTTTTGTTTACATGACGGGAATGTCGTTAGCGTATATTTCCGTGGTTTTTTCATTGTCGTTTTGATTTTTATTAATTTAATGAAATTTTATGAGTTTTTAGGGGAGAATATGGTTGTGGGTAAGATAACACAACACGGCCGTGAAACCAACGAATTGCGTATTTAATTGCTGTTGGTGATACACGTGCGGCCGATGTTTGTTGTGGTGTTGTATCGATCGATGGTGAGCTTGTTTGCCCACGACGTAATAGCCGCTGTCCCACCAATGATTTACTTGGTTGGCTGGGTCGTCTTATTTTAAAAAGTTGCTCCAACCGCTCGACTCGTCCCTCTAATGAGGTCCCCGCCGAAAAATCTTTCATGGTTTGGATGGCTTGGTTCTTAACCTTCTTTTTCGGAATCCGTCATTCCAGTTTTGATGGTGTTTGCGTCGCGGTTAACGGTACCGGCCCAACTGACCGATCTGCTTGTGGCGGTTGTTGAGCGACCGATCGTGCTGTTGCTGTGTGCATTGCCTCTTGTAGAGCCATCTCTATATCGTGGAGTAGCCCTTCATCTTATTGCTGTGACATACTGTGAAATTGAATTATATTAAGTTAGTGTTTTGCTTTTAACTTGGGAGTAAAAAAATGCTTGAGGAATATGTATTATCCAAAAATGCGGACAGTTTTCTTCACTCCCGATATTTGATCGACGGTATTTGCACGAACTTTGAGAGCTGTTTTATGTTGGCGGTGGAAGCGCTTGTTCGTATTGGATGTGATCCTAAAAGTTACATAAGCTCAGCGAATGGTTTAGATTCGAACTGCGTGCCTTGGTCGGTTGTTATGTTGACCGGAACGCCGAATCTAGAGATGTAGTTTTCGACGAGCGTTTTTGCAATTGTTGATGCAGAGATGTCTTTTCTGCAGTAGGCTTCAGACCACCGCGTAAAACGATCAACGCAGTATCTATGGATATGTTCAAATCTACCTGGTGGAATTTGGAAATTCCCGTGAGGTGATTTGGTGTGCAGTTGCACTTTACATTTTTAGCAGGATAAACAAGATTTCGCCCACAGGGTTAAATCTTTATTCATACTAGGCCAAAAGTATTTTGAAGTGACGAGTTTGCGAGTTGCTCGTACACTTGGATGTGAAATATTATGCAGTGTCGAAAATTGTTCGACTTAATGTCTCTGGAATGTACGGGCGATTGTTGCCTGTAGATACTTCACAGTAAATTGTTAAATCGGCTAATGGAAATTTATTTAATTTCCACTTAGAAGAGCGCCGATTTGTAGAACTAGAGAGTAAGTCTTGTAGTTCTTGATCGCAAGCTTGTGCTTTTGCGATTGTTGTGATGTCGTAGCGAGTTGCTGCGGATGCAAGCTCGTGGTCAGAAATCCGAGAAAGTGTATCGGCGACCACATTGTCTAAGTGCCTTAAATAAAGCATGAGTCAATAAGTGGAAAAAAGCTAATTTATAAAATCCCATAGACACCGAAAGTCCCAACGCTCTCTCACAAACACAAAAAGCTAAATATAATATACTAAAATATATTTCATAATCATAAAACATCAAGTAAATAACCATAAACGTAAACAATTAACCAACTTTGGATTGGTCTCTCAGAACGCTGGTAACCTCGTCAATTGTTTTGACAAGGCTATCTCAGGTTCAGCATGTTGCTTATGGGTGTTTGATCCTAGAAGGTCCTTGTCGTCTCCATTATTTGCCATCTCGGCTTATGAGCAAAATGGTATGCTTTTATATCACACACTTGAGGTTTTCTATACGCAAAAAGAATTACTCTCGAATTTTTAGAAATAGTGTCGAAATGGACCCGTATTTTTAAAAAACACTACCAGGGAAAATGTTGACTATTTATGCAAATAATGCGCTTACCACTGGTGTGGGCTTGGGCCACTATTCCATAAAACTCGTCATTTTTATATTTTTAAATTTACAAAAAAATAAAACACTGCACATGCACTCTTTTAATATAGAAAAATTTTAAACTTTATTATTTTGACTTCTCAAATTATTACTTTAAAATTCGTAAAAACTCCCCTGTTCGGTAAAATCCGACGTCTAGGGTCACAAGATATCGCTGTAATTTGTAAATAAAGACAAAGTTAATTAAATTTTAAAAATTTATAAAAAAAACTTTTATTAAAAAACATTAATAATTTCGGCTGCTGTGGCGGCTTTAAAAATCAAAAACTGAATAGAAAAAAACGTTAACATTTTGTATGATTTATATACAAAATTTTGTAATGTAATCTGGATCGTAAAAGCTGGATTAATCCAGTATTGTTGCATTTGGTAAACAAGAAAATAAAAATCTGAATTGCATCCACCAAATCTAGTTTCAGCTGGTTACCAATTTGTTTGTGTTATAGACGTACGTACGCCCATGAACACTATTGCAAACATAAATTTAGTTTGTTCTGATTGCCACGCCATCATGTTAACTTAGGTATTAAATGATTGTGTCATTGGTTATCACAATTATTTAATGATGATGTACCGATGTACCGTATGTACCGATTTTATGTAACAAGACTGTTGTTGCGTATTCATATGGAATACAATTATTTATACGGAGAATTGTCCGTTTGTAATTAAGTATATTTTGCGGTGTTTCTTGTAGTTGAAGAAACAGGCCGCTACAATGCACTCTCATTATTTTTTGCTATCATGCACATGTCTTCACTCGCGTTGAGTTTGTATACTCCATTATCAGCTCTATACTTAGCAATAATATCATTTTCGTTGTTTCTGATAACACAACCGTTTTTATTAAAACATACATGCCCTTGTGTTAGAATGTTTTAATTCACTATTTAAACCTTCATGTGGTGTCATATGACTCGACGCTCCGCTGTCGATATACCATTCACATGATTGTGTATTTTTACCCAAAAATGCAACAAATGCATTTTTTGTTATACCAGTATTCTCTTCCTTCTTTGGTTTGTCACATTCCTTTGCTATATGTTGTGTCGAATCGCAGTAGTAGCCTTTACGTTTTTTATATCTTTTATGTTTCTTGTTCAGCTTATTTTTCGAAAAAAAACTTCACCGCTCGCACCCTCACATCTCATGTCTAATAATTTTGTTATTACAACGTCCGGAGTACAAGTATTTTCAGATGCTTCAACACTTATGATGAACGGCTGAAAATGTTCACTAAAACCGGCTAATAAAATAGCTGTTTTCCATTCGTTGCTTATGGAGAAACCAATACCTTCAAGCTTGTTCGAACACTCTAATATCTGGTCGACATAGGCCTGCATTCCATCACAATCTTCTAATCTAGTCGAAATCAATTTTCTAAGGATGCTTATCTTTCGTGTTAACCCCTTTGTTTGGCTACCCAGCCAAAATAATTAAACTGGATACTGCAAAGACATCATAATTATGTTGAATGCTGGAAATACAAAGTTAATATTAGGTTAGGTTTTGGTATGAATATTTTGTTAGAATACTTATCTTTTAAATTCAAATGTTGCCTGCATTAAATCAATCCTTATTGTTGTTGAATTATTATCTAAAAGTAAGAAAAAACTATATAAAATCATAATGATGTAAATTGAATTAAATTTATACTTATCTCGTAATGTTTACATAAAAATATTGACAGATCAAGAGTTGGATTCTCGTATCGCAATTAATTAAAATCGACACCCAACAAACAATGTTGAATTAAATGTATGCAACCAATTCGGTGTCGAATTAATGAATTGCGAGAGTAATAGAGATTTCTGTCAATACGAATTTATGTTGGTAACAAGAAAAACAAGGCCATTGTTAATCGAGGAAAGGTGCAAGTCACATCTAAAAAATAAAAAAATAAAAAATTCTTTAAATTAAAATCGAACTTGCATTTTTCTGCGGAAATCACTGGGCTAAATTGCCGTCAATTATATTGAGGACTAAAGTTGGTCGTAACCGGAATAACAACGTTGCAATTAAGCGTGCGTTCATCCGCCTCATCAAAGACAGCGTGGATTAAAATCTTATCTTCGAGCGTACTCCAACACCCTTATCGCCATACATTTTCGCTAGTTTTGTCAAAATCGCTTTTGCAGATTCACAGAATTGGATATACACATAAATACTCGGATCAACACTCAGAGATAGCATAGCTTATACATTGTGCTAATTTATCCGCTTTTGCTTCGGTGACTGTTTCGCCAACACAATTTGATAACCCCTTTAAACGGGGTAATCCCAAATTTCCAAGTATGATAATTATCATAACCCTTGAGCTTCTCAATTTCGTATTATTTTGACATTTTGTACTACTAGTTCACACAGAAATAAAATGTACTCTCGCTTAACACTTATACACCAAGGTTCATTTTCCAGAGTCTTAGCGATTTCAGGGTGTTTTTGTAAATATTGTTTGAATGTGCATTCCCACATCTTCTGAATTGTATACCCTAGATTCTCTATTAAATCAAGTCTCAAACTTGTCTGTTCAAACCTTTGTTATATCTTATTATGTATATTTATTGTAATTTATTTATAATATTTTAACACTAAGGAAAAATACACTTAAACACTGAAACATTAAATTACTAAAATACTAAAACACTAAATTACTGAAACATTAAGCTTAAACTTATATTATAAACGATCTTAATTCTAACTTGTATCTGGCGAATTTTTCTTTTTACCAGTCTTACGAATATTTTTTTTATTACACGCGTAACTTAAAAATGCATACCGCAAAAATATTGAAAATATTATTGGTCAGAATGTTTAGCTTTACATGTTGGTTCTGGTTACTCAAGTTTTCAGCTGCTTTTTTCAGGTTATTGATTTTGTTCGTCTCATCTAGGAAATCTCTGTTGTGATTTCTGTGGTCGATGAGTTTGATGTCGGGTAACTCGTCATATCATTTTATCTCGTAGAGGCTTGTGCTTTCTTCAAATAGTATCGTAGGTAGTTTTGATTGTTCAATTTTAATCTGGCTGGGTAGTCCAATTACTTCGGCTGTAAAGTCTTTTGTTGTAACTTTACAATTTGTCAGGAATGTTATCAAGCCGTTGCCTGAGATTTGTATGGTTTGAGTGTCGCCTTTACATTCAATTATCATGTTTGTGAGTTTATTCATTGAGAATAACCGTGTGTTTTTGGAAGATAGCTTGGTGAATCTGCTTAGTGGCTTTGCTGGTATGCTTCTACATTGTTTTTCTGGATTTAGTTCGCCCTCCTTCATTTTGTTCGCCCTGGCTGATGTTTTCGTTTGGGTGTTAGTGGTCCGCTGTCTAGTTGCTTGAAATAATAATCTGCCGAAATTCCTTCGCTTCCATCAGGCGATAATTATCATCACCACCAACACTACAGTGGCCAGTGAACTTGTATAGTGTGGTAAGTGGTGGATGTTGAAGTGGCATCACGCCTCTTCTTGTTGTAGATTTCGGACCGCTTCCAAGATTTTATCTAGCTCTGGATCCAGGTCGTCAGGCATTTGGAACTTTATTGATTTTTCCAGCTTCTGGGTCAGGTTTAAATTTGGCATAAGGTATATTGTTTTATTGTTTTTTATATATGTTTTAATATGTTTTTAATTATGTTTGTTATGATATGTTTTGGTATGAAATTAAATGGGTTTTATGAAATTAGCGATGTTTTAGATGTTTGTGTGTTTATTCAGAGAATAGTGCGCTTACCAATGGTGGGAGCTTGTCCACTATTTCTAAATAAATGTTGTAATGTTAAAGTGCGCCTTATCGGTGGATATTTTAGTTAGTAAGATTTTGATCAAGATAATAAGGTCTGACTAGAAGAGCTAATATGCCGTGAAGACATCCCTTCACTCTTCTCTTCGCTTTGCTATACGAAGTTAATCAGCAGATAGTATCTGATCGTTGCCTCAAGATTAGTAGGGTGTTTATACTTACAATGAATTCGCTGCTTCGGGCTTGATGAGTAAATAATAGTGTAGTTTTGATTTTAACGCACACTGGTGCGCTTAATTAACAGAATATGACTGAATATCTTTGGGTGAAAAATTTTGGTCTTATATACTAATTATTAACTAGGATTCTACCAACTGAAACAGAATAACTTCTACTTGCGTAGAAGCATTCCTGTTTCATAGAATTGCCGGTTTCTGAAAGGTACCCCATGCGGCGTCGTTTCCCGCAGCTCAAGCCGGTAGAAGAAAACGGTGTGGGTTTTGGGGTACCCAGATCACGGCCTAGATTACCACATAAATGATTAGATAAGATGAGACGGCATGGATTATGCCTTCAAACTAGGGATTAAATTAAGAGATAAAAGGGGTCGGGACCAAGTTAGTGGAATCCATGCCCCCTTTTTAAGCATGTCCACCGTGGTGGTTTAATAATAGGTTTAGAGTAACATGATTACCCTAACCAGAGCAGAAACGATTAAAAAAAATTTAGAATATTTATTTTTGGGCTTACGGCCGCAATGATTAGTAAGTAATATATATATATATATTGGTAAAGCGTTACCAGTAGAAGGAAACCCGCGTGCTAACGCACTTGCGCGATTTCCGGCCCTAATTGTAACGGTTTGTTTGGTTCATTTTGAAATTGTTTCGTAGTACCGTTAACCGTTAAACAGATCTCTCAGCGATTTTGCGATGGAGCAGCAATTCACCGGCTAGGTGGCAGTCGTTTTGGGCGGGATCTTTCCATCGATCACTAAGAGCTTGGTGATGCTGCTTTGCTGATATTGAGAAGGTCAGTTATAAGCACACACACATTACGTTAATAATCACTAGTTAACACATTCTATTTATTTGATTGCAGTTCTTCCACTACACCACTTTATATGTACCACCGTAATATATACAACACCATGTGACCTTGGATCTTATGATCACATATTCTTCACCCAACTCCTCCATACAAATATGGTTTCATAAAATATGTGCGGTTAAAGATGTATATCACCATAGCACTTGGTGTTAATTTACACATTTTTACTTTTAACTACACTTTACTCACTAGAAATCCCAATAAACGCGGAACCATGCATGACACATCATGAAAATCAGCTATTGTTTCACGAAAAGGTTTAACGATTAAACTAATTACACATCTGATATAAAAAAAAAATCTCGCAAATAAAGTACAAAGAATTTTGAAGAAAAGGAAACACATTTAATTCACATAAATAATTGTAATAAGCAATTGTAAATAAAATAAGTATGTCATAAAATATCAATAAATAGGTAGATTATAAATATAAAGCATGCAAATAAATATATATATATATATATATATATATATATATATATATTGAAATGGGTTGGCCTCTACATGCGGTAGGGCAAACCCAGTTTCATAGAATTTGCCACTATCTGTATGGCATCCCTCGCGGCATTTGTTCCCGCAGCTCAGTCGGTGTAGAGGGAACGGCGTGGGGATGAGGATGCCCAGATAGTAGCCTAGTTAACCGCGATCGGGTGTTTCAGACCCTGGAGTGGGGGAAGAAACAAAAAAAATTATGTCAGCCCATCCCGCTGATGAGTTGACTGTGGATGTGTATATTTCATGACTCCTAGTGAGTCATCTCCTTTCTGGCCTTCCTTAGTGTTAATAATTCAGCCAGTACGATGTTGTTAGTAAGACTATGTTAACAGATCGGCTCTAACAGAGAGGAAAAGGACAGCCTAGGCCGTATCAGTTCCTGTCTTAAGAAGACCGTTAGAGGAACGATCTGTTACTAATTTTGTTTGGTTATTAAGCCTTAACTTAATACTTACTTACTGCGCCTGTTGAATCCACCAAAATCACACTCAGTCTATATGAAAACTCACACACTATCTGGTTTCAACAAAAAAAATGTTTATTAATTTATTCTTTACCACAATAAAAAAACTACACTAATTACCACAATAAAAAAACTACAATAATTACCACAATAAAAAAACTACAATAATTACCACAATAAACAATGTCTCCACGTCGAGACTTCAAACTTACTGACCCCTTTTTCAAAATTTTGGTACGGTATTTATATTGTATTAATTAACTGATTGAGAAGGGAGGGGGAAATTTTTGTACAATTAATGTACTACTCTCTCAGTTAATTAATTTCATTTTCGCAATATTAACAAAATATTGCTATAAACACCGCCCATTTAAAAAGTGTGCTAATTTGCACTTGGGGAATTTATATTGCATGTGTCGCGGAAAGTGCAATTCCTCAATTTCTACATACAGGTAGTTCGATTACCTCCATGTAGAACGTTTACCCTTTGCGCGCACAACACAAAGCACATGACTACGCAATCCAACAACAACACAAATATTTACGTTTACTCATTTGTATTTATAATAACTACATTATAGATACCTTGAGTGACGTCGGTTGCAATTGGATACATACGTAGATATGAAATATTTTTTTATGTTCGTTGTATTGCAACAACAAACACAAAGAAAACTAGGTGATTCCCGCATGACTACACTGAAAAAAAAAGGTACGTAAAAACAATAAAAAATGACATTCTAACAATGAACTTTGTTTATT